>JARHVA010000659.1:3402500-4832031 GCA_037957365.1 Torreya grandis | reverse complement strand
AAATTAGAAACTCATTAACCATTCTATAAATTACCCTTGAAAAAAATATCAAGTACAACCAAGTTACAATCCATAATAATTTAAGGATTGTTATTTGAACTATTTAACAATGGTAATAAACATAAAAATTTACCTAATGTTAATGAAATAAAAGTAATGGATCATTTGAACATTAAAAACAATTTTTGATTAATAACAAATTTAACCAATTCATAAATTAATTACATTATCAAACCTAATGATTCATAATACACAAATTTTTAATACACATCCAACTTATTTTAATAATAATATAATAAACATACAACCTATGGATTCATTTTTCCTTTGTATGAAACCTAGATTTCATTATTATTCAATGTTATGCATCAAATCAAATAAACATTAAATTCCTTTATAAATACATATGAATATGTCAAAGACTTAAAAGTTAATACTCAAATAAATGTCTATGCAATAGGCATCAATCAATACTAATAACCTTGTATACAGATTTCATTTACAAACCTATAAGAGATTAAACGATTTTAATGATATAAGTAAAATAAGGCATATCCATATTGAACATTATGCAAGAAAAATATAATGACTTCCATAAACTTCTTTTTCACTATGAATCAAAAAATAATTCATATCCAAGCCATAATACCAATTTACTTAGGACCAACTACTTTCTTATATTTTCATTCAAAACTATGACCTTCCCATTATTCAGAAACATGGTCCTACTTAACTCATAGTAATGAATAACAATAATCATATTCGAATGCAAGTAAAAGATCAAAATAATAATTTAAGTAATGAATAACAATAATTGCTTTCAAATGAAATTGTAAACCAATTATTATGATATTAATAATTGAACTTTGATAAATTTTTATAATTCAACTATTCTCTTTTCCATTTAAGTCTAATATATATACTAATACACAAAACTTTAACTTGAGAAAACATTCCCATCTTATCATGGTTGAAGCAAGGTAAATAATATTATATGTATCAACCAATAGACATCCAATCATGTTTGAATCATATTCAATAATCACTTTTAGACCATATTTGAAACACAATAATCATAAATCCTTTATTTCCTTAAAACATTTATTCATTGTTACATCAATGAATGTATACAATGCAATACAATAGAAATTTTTTTACTATTTGAAATTATAATATTATCATAATGGAGAAAATATATAGTTGAATACCAAAAACATCATTGACAAAGTCATATAAAACTTGCCAAATGAAATCCACATCAAGATACAAGAATGTGTTATAATCACTATGAACAATCAATCTCTTTTTCCACTCTTGAGTCCAAAAAGATATGTCAAGTATTTAACCCATCCTTGTTTGAAATTTAATATCAACCTTGTTAGGTTTCACTACCTAACCCAACCATTAGTTGGTATTGTAAGTAGGTACCCAAAGATAAATCTTGTAGCACCAAGATAATCCAACAAATATGATGCAGTAGTGTCATATTATAAACATGGGTTTCCTAAACAATTAAGAGTTTAATCCAAACATAACACATAAACCAATAAGTCCATTATATCCTAACTTGACTCAAAACACACACAGTCATGTCATAAACCAATCAAAATAATCATCCAAAAGGGACCAAATTTCAAAACACAAAACCAAACTAGAAAAACAACCAATGAGTGTCTTTGGAATTTGAGTTTACCCATATTTCATCCATGGAAAAGGTATTCTCATGGTCTCACACTTCAGGGTTTTGTCAACTAATTTTTACAAAAAAAAAAATAGATTTAGGTATATTCAAGATTCTATATGTTTCCAAACCTTAAATCAATAGTATATTTAAAGTAAGCAAGTGCCTAATAAACACATTAATTCATAAAACAAATCTTCATAATGCACTTACTTGGTCTAAAGATGTAATGTGTTATCAAAAAGGCTTGGCCCCCAAATCCTATTACTTTTTATTTTCTTCCTTTCCACCTCCAACATCCTATCATTTATTCCTTGTCCTTTTCTTTTCTTTATACTGTATTTTTTGGTTGAAGTTAAAGTTAGTTAAACTCCTCATTCCACTAGATAGAACTCCCACCTCAAAAAATCTCATACCTATATTATGCATTTATGAAGTAGAGTTCAAAACCTTTGGCTTCCTACATGCAGCCCCCAAAAAATTTCATGTACAAAATCCACCAAGTCATTAAGTGAAATGACTGAATGATTAACCCTAATTAAGTATGACCAAAGTCAACTAGTAAATCCATTTATGTTTTGGTTAATCGACCTTAGTGAAATGATATACTATCAACCTAAGTCTCTTTGACTTATGGTTGAGTTTAACTAATGCCATAACCTTATAATTCCAAATAATAGCCATTTTTTAGCTTAGTATTCATTTCATCTTAGCCCTTTCATGGACTATTATAAATTATACAACAATTTAGTTCTTTTAATAACTTTAAACTTCATTAATTGCCTCAATTTGAACTAAACATGGACTTCTAATAATATGGTGTCACCCTTCCTGGTAAACACTTGCAAATTCTACTTAGACTTAAACTGGTCTCGAGTAAAGAATCATAAAACTTAATAAAGGTCTTATGACCTTGAACAACCTTTTATTTACATTTGGATGCTATCTACATCCATACTTATTAGAACTCTTCACATTGATGTTTTAACAAACATGTTCTCATTCTAATGTATATTTGGTTTCTTGAAATGAAAATAATAAATAAAATGATAAACTAAAATATTAAAGGAATTTAATTGACACAAGACTAATAACAAGGTAAACTAACATAACTCAAGATTAATAATAAAGAATCAAATTAGGTGGTGACACTATTGTATCATACTTCAACATTAATGAAATATTACACCTTTATCATTTCACATAAGCTTCCAGAACCAACCTACACTTATCTATAATAAACCTACAACCAACCCCATAAAGGTATTAACAATATCTGATCATCATCAAAATCATACAAGTACATAATATAATGTTGTATAAAGATCAGTTTAGAAACAAATTTAATATTATGAAATGAATCATAATATCTTCAATATAATGTCCAAAAATCATAACAATATCAATAATTAGTCAATAATCAATGCATTAAGTAGGTGTGGTCATGACAAAATGAAAGAGGATTATGTAATACATCTTATTAATGATTATCATGAGTTGATTTCAAACCATTTTACTCAATGTTGGTAACCTTAGCTTCCAAAGCTTGAATAACTTAGAGAGGAGGTTACACATTAAAACCATTGGGATTTGTGTTTTAGATTTGAGGAGTCATCCAAGGGGATGATAACACCATTTTTGTTGATGTAGAATTTGAAACTAGTAACTGAGTTGAAGTATTAATTTTTTCTATGGAGGATGTATTGATAATAGTATAATCTAAGGGTTCATCATTATTTCATGTGGATGCACTATCCTTGGCATGTTTATTGATTCTATCTCATGTATCATACAAAAATTACATCAATTGATTCCTGGTTTGTATTTAGATGATTGACTAAGGTTTCCTTATCTTCAATTTAAAAATGATCTTTCTTAACATTTTCTATTTATTATAAATGAAAACAAATATGCCAAGTATAATGGAAAAGGAAATTCAAATCTGAATAACTACAACAATGTAAAACCTTTGAAGGATGAAAACAATAGGGCAAGTGAGGATTTGCATGAGAAGAATCAGAGGTGGGGCTCACAAAATGTTTAATCCTTTTTTTGAAATAAGGATTAACAAGAAGAGAGTAGCCTAAATGACAAAGGAGAAAGCTTTTTTAAAAATCAAGCCACTTAATGAATTTAGATTCTACTTATATTCTGATGAGATATACTAAATATAAAAATATTCCAAATATGGAAAGTATAACATCAAAATATTTTGATTATAAAAATACAAAGGATAAATTGTAATTAGCTTATATAATGACTTTTATGGATATTTGAGTAGTGTAGAGTGGACTATCTAAAGATATGTATCAATTTGTCAGATTCTAAATATTGGCCACCTGAACACTTATGTCACCTTATGAACACTAAAATAAATGCTATTATATTGATTTTTCCAATAATTTATAATAAAAATATTTATTATTTTATGAAAATTTCACCTGCTCCTATTAGGGTTGATTGTCACCTTTTAAATTCTATGTTTAGATCATGCATATTGTTCTTGATATCAGTCTTTTGATCAAAACCATAGATCCTCTAATTATGGCATATAATCCATTAAAAATGGGCTTAGTGGGTTCAATTGAAGTTAAGACAATGTCAAATACCCTTATATTAGTGAGTGTTCCCTACATATCCATGTACTCTGAATATGACCTCATATTAATGTAGTTCTTCCCCTTATGTGGGTTTGTGTGTGAACAATTGTGTAATATGTAGTGCATGTACTAATCTAGATTGTAACTTGACAAATACTTATCATGGGTTTCTATTTTCATGATTTAAACCTATAATAAGACTACTCCTATGACTAATTTAGAAATGGGAAAGAATACAAAAAAAAGCTTAGTTGTGAAATTCATTTTCAGTAGTGTAATGTAAGATTGAGAGGTGTTTTCTAGATGAATAATGAGTGTTTTTCAACTTGTATTTATACCAAACCTTTTTAAATTTTTCTCACATAATATTTAAATAAATAAAAAAACTAACTTGTATACATCAAAATAATTCAATTTTTTATTTTTTGTAAGGTATGAACACCTACATTAGAGTAGGTACACTAGTGTTGACACTAGTGTCTAAGTCGTAACGAAAATTTATAGGAATATATAAAGTTGTTAAAGTTATATAACTAATAGTGATGGATATATATATCAAGTTTTAAGAAAACTGTGGGCTAAAAGTGATCTACATAATCAAAATATGAAGGTTGATATATAAGATAATCATTTAGCCATAATGAGATGATGAATACAATCCTTTTAACTACAAGTCAAGTAAAAACTTAAAGGGTAGAGACATGACTGATATTTTCCAAATGTACAAGACTAACTTAACATATGAATATGGATTTTAATGTCTACATTTACCCCTCCTTTAATATAATAATGCATAAGAATGAAATTACTAGGTTTAAAATAAATAAATGTGTATTGTGGTGTGTACAACACATCTTGATTTGACTTGAGCCCTATTTGAATTTTTTATGTGTATGAAATGTAACTAAAATCATGTTACAATTTTAATTAGTGTATATATTTTGAAAATTAATAATTTATATTACTTGAAATAAAAGAGAGAAAGGAAGTAGTACACATATTTTTCAATGCAACCATATTGCCCCTTGATATTTTGATTTGGTAATGATGTTTCCTAGCTGAAGCATTAGAGAGAGGATCATAACTAAACCTTGGAAATGTGAATAGGGGAATTGGAGGGTGATCATGACCCCAATCTAGTATGAGGGTGATTTGTCCCAAACCTAACGAGATCACTAAAGTTCAATCACAAAACTGAAGTACAAACATAATCTAGCCAATATTGCTCGAGTCAAATGGTATAACTATATCAATCCACTATAAATATAGGTAGTTCCAAGTTCATCAAGAGTGTTAAATATAAAATTCACTAATTAAAGGATCCAACTTCTACAATAGATAAAATCTCAAATGGTGCACCTTGGTAAGGTTAATGCATGAATAGTGTATCTATAATTGGGTGCATTTGCATGGCAAATGCACCTCAAATGTGTCTTAAAATGAAGTATCTATAAAAATTTAACCCCTTTTCTATAATTTTGTATAATATGTGCCATAAATATAAAAAAAATATCCAAAATATGTGCCAAATGTATAGGATTATGTCACAAGTTCTATCTAAATCATGTAAACTATATCAAATTTTATCAATTCTATCATGTCGGGTTCACCAAATGTTTAACCATTTTTGTAAATAAGGATTAGAAATAAGAGAGTATTCTAAACAATTAAGGAGTAATCTAATATAAAACCTTAACCAATTTAATGTATGCAGATTCTACTGATATTTTAATGAGATATACTAAATCTAAGCATATGCCAAATATGGAAAGTACAACATTAAAATTATGTTATAATAGAATATTAAGGATAAATTATATTTAGATTATAAAATTATTGGTAGGTAGATCTGAGTAGTGAAAGTGTATAATTGGACTATCTAAAAATATAGATTTCATCGAGAGATTCTAGATATTTTCTTTCCATTAGCTCGGACACTTATATCACCTTGTGGAAACTAACATTGATGCTGGTGTCTAGTAAAAAAACATTAAATATTTTATGAAAATTCCATATGTGCCTGTTAGATTTAAGTATCACATTTTATATTATATATTTGGATCAAGCATACAGGTTCTTGATATCAATCGTTTTATCAAAACTCTATATCTTTTGATTAGGGCATATGATCTAGAAAAATAAGTCTTAGTGAGCTCAAGTGAATTCAAAATGACTTCAAATACCCCTCTATCAATGAGCATTGTCTAGATAGTCATATACACTAAATATGGCATCAACCCAATTTAGTTTTCCTCTTATGTGTCTTGTGTTTGAATAATTTTGTGATATGTTATATGCAAGTGCATGTAGTGATATAGTGTGTAACCTAGAAAATATTTCTCATAGGACATTATTTTGATGCTTTAGACCTATAATAAGACAAATTTTATGACTAATTTAGAAATAAGAAAGGATATAGAAGAATATCCTAGTTTTGAAATTGATTTTTAGTAGTGTAGTGTAAGTTTGAGAGGTTCTTTCTAGATGAATAATGAGTGGGATTTAACTTGTATTTTTACCACACTTATTTAAATATTTCTCGCATAAAGGTTAAATGAAATAAATAGGCAAACCCATAAATATAAAAAGATTGGAAAATTAGAATGTTTATAAGGTAAGGGCACTTACATTACAACAAGGACACTAGTGTCCAAGTCTCAACACAAGTGTCCAAGAAGATATAAAGTTGTTAAATTTATGTAACCAAAAGTGAAGGATATATATCAGGTTTTAAGAATATTATAGGATACAAGTGATCTAGGTAATCAAAATATCAAGTTCGGACTATAAGATAAGCATTTAGGTTAATGAGATGGTAAACATAATCCTGTCAGCTAAAAATTAGGTCAAAAACTAAAGGGTAGAGCCAAAACTAATATTTTTTAGGCGTATAAGACTCGTTTAATATATAAATATATAATTGAGTATCAATAGTAATAAATCCCAAAGTGTGTAGTACCTTGAATGTAGTACAAAATACACTTGGATACTTGCTAATGAATCTCATGAGACACATGGGATAACCAAGAGATAATTTTAATATAAAAATTGATCTCAGAACAAGTGTGATTCAATTATAAAATACTACCCATTAGTTGTCAATATAATGTCGAATCAACTAGAGGAGTTTTGAAACTAGTACATAAAACAACACCTAATTGAAATGGAGTGGGAACAAGGTTAAAATAAACCATGTTAAACCAATGAATCAAATCACAAGCATAATATTCTCTATCCAATGTAGATACATTCAAAAGACTAATGAATTTTAAGGCCAAGAAAATAGTTTAGAATTCCTAAACCTATCATGTCAAATTGTTCCATCAACTTGTGTTGGATATCTAGAATCATGGATTTTGAACTACTTATGATAATGAGATCATCAACATATATGACCAATGTTTGAATATTATCCCTGTGTTTATGGATGCATACACTAGTGTCAGAATAACATCGAGTGAAACTAGAAATGAGTAGAAAACTATCCATATTCTCATACCAAGTTCAAGGAGCTTATTGGAGACAGTAGAGAGAAGGATGGAGCCTACACACAAGTGAATAATCCAACATAAATCCTAGTTTTTACTCCATATATATCTCATATTGAATATCATTGTGTAGAAAAATACACTTTGCATCCATCTAGTACACCAATCATGAAATTATCATCAATGATTTCACCATTTGTCTTGATGATTTCATTGAAAAAGTGCACAATTTCACTATTATGAACCATTAGGGAGAAAACATAAAAAATTGTTAAGATGATTTCATAGTTTTAGAATGATTTCACTAATATCATAAATTATTTCATTATTTCATAAGATAATTTCACTACTGGTGTTGTTGAATTCACTGATACATAGTCACAAATTCATTGTTTGCTTTTGAATGGGTTTTAATGAATTTTTAGAGAAAAGAAGGAATTCTCTTTCTAGAATCCAATTTTGGTAATTAGAATAATAATAGTGGTATAAAAAAGGTTTTTGGATGTGTCCAATCCTTTAATAGGTCCCATAGGGCACTCCATTATGAATATCAATAATTTAAGAGAATTTAATAAATCATTGGTGAATAAATTGAAGATATAACTTCTCAAGACTAATCCCTAGGTGAGGCTATATAATTAATAAACAAGAAATGCAAATTGGAAAGATAAATACAACACTTTTACCTCCCTTGAAGATATGTTTGAAAATTGGTCTATAATGGTTGAACTCAGTTTGTATGTGTAGAAGTCTTCATTGATGATTGAATCCTTGAATGGGTAACACCTCTTATTGTATACATTTGGTCTTGAATATGGCTTGGAATGTGAGAGAGAGAATTTATGAAGCTTATTGGAATAATCTATCAAAAGAAGTACATTAGGAAGATTGATGAGATGAGAGGTGAGAGGGTTCTATTTACAGATTCCATAAACTTATATGGACTTTTAATCTCATCCTAATATGAAGGGTTGAGGATCAATCCTAAAATCCATGATTACACCTTTGGAGTGTATTATAAGATATGTCATTTAAGGCCTTTTGGAGTATGGAAGGCATATTAGAAGAAAGTGCAATCATTTGTCCTCTTGAGTTTGTAAGAGGGGAAGAGTGTGTAAGAGGGGTGTATGAGATGTAAGAGTGCATGTAAGTGGCCATGTGATAAGCCATCTTTCACACACTCCACTCCATTTCATTGACTTGCCCATATGACATCACGTATGTGAGGCAATAATTCAATTTTGATTTTAGTAGAATATGTTATTCCAAATTCATGGAATTTCTAATTATAATAATAATTAGGATAATTAATCAAGGCATTTAATAGGTAATTAGAAGAAAGATAAAGTTTTAAATGTTTATTTATCAATCAAGTATTCAATTAACTAGCTTACAAAGACATTTGAAAAGGGATGATTTAATTTAGGATACACTTAATAAAATAAATGATGCAAGATAGTCCATTTCCCTAATTAGGGATGTATCATTGTGATTTTGGTTTGAAATGATAGTTGTGTGAGTGAATTAGGTCTAGTTGGATCTTTATGGTTAAACTTGAATGAAATTGTGGAAGGTCATTCTAAATGCAGTTTAGACATAGAAGTGGTTAAAATGAATGTTTTATAGTATTCACACCTCAAAATCCTTGAGAACACAAAGAATCAGAAGAAAGACTAGATGCCCTAGAAATTCAAGATGATTATCCTACTAGTGCCCTAGAAATTCACACAATGACCTTTCTTAAGAAGAATGTGTTACGTTGATTGCATCTGCCAACACTTTCCAAGATAACCATAAAAATTTGTGAGTTATCCCAATATCCTCCCTCTCTTATCCTTCAATTTAAATTTCAAATAGTCCTCCTAATTTTGTATTTATTGAAGAAAAAAAGTGCTCTCTCCTCCACCTTATCCTTATATGTCACCATTTGAGTATCTCCCAATAGATACTCCTCATCAATTACCTAAAGTGTACATTTTGACTCATATTTCCCCAAGGAGGTTGTACAAGTCACTTTAATATCCCCAATGGGATATTATACAATTATACTTTAATTGCATATATCCTAATACAAAAAATATGTAAATAGACTTGAATTGAATAATATAGGGGAAGAACACCACCAACTGATATATTAGATTTTATGAAGTGAATACATATATTACAAGATATATGTAATTTTCAAACATATTGAACAAATAATACAAATTACAACAAACCACTTAATATGAAATCTGATAATATATGAAGCTATATTGTAACCTCTAAATGAGATCACCTTCATGAACTGCAAGGTTTCTATCCTTTGATTCAGAAAACACCCAAGGGGTTTCATCCTTGAATCTTGTTTTCAATTATTTTTCATCCAAGAAAGAGAATTGTATGAACATAAGTTCAACAATATCATAAAAGAGCTATAAATTATCATAGAATGATTTTACAAAGAGGAAGCCATGAACATATAGAATTAGAAAGGAGAGAGAGGAAACTTCATGGTGAAGGAAGAAATGTGCCCCCCCCCCCTTAGTGGGATCACTATTGAGTAATAGTGGCAATTTTGTCACCTTTTAAGAGATTCAAAATCAATATCCCACTTTAGACAAATCTCCCCAATCTTCACATGCTTTCATAATTGTACCCCCACCTCCACATGTGAGCCAACTTAACATAATAAATATTTTCCTCCACTTCCTAAGTGCACAAAAGATTCCAAAGTAGGTTCCAAAAATATTTTAACTTTTCCCCCACTCTTCATCATGAAGCCATTAAGAAAAATCACCACACTTCTACATTATGTCATTTTCCTACAAAGACCACACCATGTGATCACATAAGTCATAAAGTTGTCTCCTTAGTAGAGTGGTATGCCCCATTCCACTCACATGCCTTAGATTCCATGGGAGACCCCATGTGGGCCATACCACATCTTTCACAATCCAATTCATTTTTTGCATCATCACTTGCATCACCTGCCACATCATCAGTGAATAGTGATAGTGAATAGTAAATCTATGAATAGTGTCTATATAAATAGTGACTTGGTGAATAGTGTCCCTATGAATAATGATGGAGAAATATTGAAATGGATAATTTTTCCATAACATCAAATTAATTACAAAGGGTACATGACAAATCCTTCCTTCTTAAAATTACTTATCCTCAAGCAATTGCAAACCATAATGCTCAAGAATCATTGTGCTCAAGTGTTGAATCAAACTGTAGTGCCCATGTAATCTAGCACCTATCCCTATCAAGTGATCCAACTTTTACCAAATATCACTGCAAGATATATGTGGACCAACATTCCCAAAAACCTTGTGCCACTCATGTAATTTGATCATCTCTATGAAAAAACTCTTAACCCCATGAGCATAAATGTCTAGTAAAGGTGCATGACTCATTAAAACATGAATACAAACCTTCAGAAGATCCTTGATGTGAGGCATGACTTTACATCCTTGATTTGAGTTAAGCAATGTAAATCTAATTATACCAGTCCCTTAACTCTGAATGTTTCTAAGATCCAAAAAAAATCTCTAGAACTTCCCACCCTATGTTCATTGAACCACTATGATGTTCATCTAAACTACCACAACCAGGTTAACATTCATAACATATTCAACAACAATTATTGGGAACTTATCATAATATTTCCCTTTCTCATATCTAAATATATCTCCTATATCCCATATTATGACATGTAGCTAGCTTTGAACAAATAGATCTATGTGCTTACTTGTATCAAAATTATGCCTAAGATGGCCACAGGAATGTGCAATATCATATGTTAATCCATTTAGTGATGATCCATGATAAACCCTTCTAAGAATCACATTATTTTTGAATTCTTCTCCATACATCCAAGTTGTTTTGAATATCAAACTATCATCAACATAAATGAAATCACAATCTATTACCCTTTAACCTCTCTGTGGTGAGTGTCTTTTCAACCACATGATCCTTTTCAAACTTTAGAAATAGTGCATTAACCATGAACCTAGATCCCATACCCTTAAACATACCTAGATCTTTTCCTTCTTGATGTTGTGAAGCAATCCTTTCATCAATGGAATATTATCTCCATACAAACATTGTTCATCACATAGGGAAAATATCATACCATGGTTGGCTAGTAAGCTAGTAGCTGAATCAAAACCAATATGTGAAGAAGTTTTTATTTATCCATATAACACACCATGTACCTTGTATGGAATAAACCATCAATCACAATGTCATATGCATTTGCCACTACACTAATGGATTGGAGGTCAAATCTGAACCAACTAAATGAATATGAATTTGTTTACCTAGATTTTGAATTGTCTCCTTACTACTTGCCTTGAGAGCACTATTTGATGCCTTGGTTCCCTGCATTTGATCCATGTGTTCTAACCATTAAATCCCATTACCATTCACCATATTTCCTTTAATCTCAACTAAGTTCAATTTGGATTCTTTTCTTATCCCTTTCTATGACATAATGAAATCATTAGCAACAATGATGTTGAACTTGGAAATTATATCTTGTATAGATTTCAAAATACCATTTATATTCCATATCATTATGTGTTGATAATTTTGAACCAAAGGATCTAACTGCACTCTTTTACCCTCCATAGGATGATGACAAAACTGAAATATATTAGTGTTATCATCCCCATATCTTGAGATGAAATTATAAGAGTGCTTAACAAATGCCACACCAATCAACTCCTCTTTGTGATAATAATACACATCATCATGCATGATATAAAAATATTTGAATAAATTGGTATAAATCTAATTTTAATTATTAAATTCTCTTTCATACATCCCGATTTTTCTGGAGATCAACATTTCATCAACATAAATGAAATCATAATTTCTTACCTCTTTTTCCTTGGACTGAAAACTAGTGATTGAATAATCTTCTTTCTTAGAGTCCAACTCCAAAGTGAACTCTCTCACAAAGTGCATACCATGAAAACTCCACATTTTTTTGTTTCCTTCAATGTTCATGATATAGAAGTCTTTAAAAATATCTTTTTTACCCAGTAGGATGACTAATGACCTTTCCTTCATGATGTTATTAATTTGTAATGTCTCCTTCTTCATGATTCCTTCATCTTGCTTGTAACTTTAAACCCAAAAAACCATAACAATATTAGTCATATAATCTTGGACATAAAAAATATACTTAATATGCTTACCCATATCTAGCATCAAGCTTCTCATTGGGACTATCTTCATTTGTCCATAAATCATGATCTTGTCTTCAATTTTGGTACTTTTCTCACACAAGTGATCTATAAACTGTGTGAATTGATCTTTTACAATGTGGTTAGATAACACAACAAAACATTTGTAATTATTCATTAGAATTTATTTCATTCCAATTGTAATATCTAGAGATCTCAATAATAATACCAATTCCTCTATCTAATTTTACCCTCAAGTAACTACCTAGATCCCATATGAAAGAATAATTTGGAACTTGTATTAATGAGTCCTCATGACCTATACTTCAAATTGTATCCCTTAATCTATCACCCATTTTTTCATGCTTTTCGTGATTACAAAAAAGTTTTAATGACATAGGTAGAAGAAAATATGAAATATTATCATATCTTTGGCTACAAATAGAATGTTCATCCTCATACATTTAGATGCAAATATAAAGTTCATCCTCGTACCTTTGGCTAGAAATAGAATGATCATCCACATACCTTTGACTAAAAATATAATGTTCACACCTTTGGATAAAAATAGGATGTTGATCCTCATTTGTTGTTGTAAATATTATCATTGATGTCAAAGGTCTAGCATTGGTGATAAAGGCCTCATAGCATTTATTGTCTAAAGGTGTTTTTAATGTTCATATTTTGGTTAAAATGTGTTGATATTTATTTAATATTAACAAATATATTTTTGGTTGTATAAAATTCAAAAGAGGGACCATGGAGAAGTCAAGGAGTCACAGGGTAAAGACAAAAGAGGAATGGGATGCATTTTCCCATGACAAGTCATCCTGAGGAATTCCAAGAGACACCAAGTGAAGATAAAAGAGGGTATGGCACATTTTTCCATGAAGAGTCACTTTAAGGAATTCAAAAGGTCACCAAGATAAAGACAAAATAGGAAAGTATGCATTTTCTTATGAAGGATCACCATATGACTTTTCAAATACAAGGATTTAAAGGGTCATGCAAGTTTTGCACCATTTTCCATGAGGAGTGAAGAGTCACAAAGGATGAATGCCAGACATCATTTGGAAAGCAATAAATAAAGGATTGAGAAGCCATTTGTAATATTCAAGATATTTCATAGTTTATAATTGTTTTATATAAGAAAAGAGGAGAGAATAGAAATATATATTGTAGAGTTCTATCATTTATTAAGAACACAACATTGAGAGATAGTTGTGTTTTATACATAAGAGGGTTGGTGCTCAGAAATAGTTATTGTGTTGGTGCTCAAAAAAGGGGTTGGTTCACCTACAAGTTGGTTTTTGTGAACTTTGTAATTTGAGTTGGTGCTCTTTCATATACATGAGATTATTTACTGTGGTTTTTTTCACATTGGGTTTTCACGTAAAAATCTGGTGTCTCTCTCTCTCTCTCTTATGTGGTGCATATTATTTCAATTTTATTACATATCTTGAATGTATGATTAAGTGGAGTTTGATTAAGTAAAATATTTATAAGATATATGATATATTGATTCATCCCCCCTCTCAGTATATCTTATTATTAACAATTGGTATCAGAGCAAGTTATTTGGAAAGAGTTTTATAAATTAAAGATAGATCAGGGAAAACATGATGGTTGGATCACTTGAAAGTTTTTATAATAATAAGGCACCTTTGTTTGATGGAAAAAATTATGATTTTTGGAGCATAAGGATGAGGAATTATTTGATGTCTCTTGGATTTGACATTTGGCAAGTAGTTATGGAGGAACACGAAGAGCCATAGACACTTATGATTACTCCAATAGAAAAGAAGGAAAGTGAAAATAATGCTAAAACTTTAAATGATATTTTATATGGTTTATGTGAATCAAAATTTATTAAATCTATGCAATGTAAATCTGCTCATGAGACTTGGGTAAAGCTTGAAAATATTTACAAAGGTGATAGAAAGGTTTAGCAAGCTAAGCTCTAGACTTTTAGAAGATAATTTGAAAGTTTGAAAATGGAAGAGGAAAAAAATATAGCAAGTTATTTTTTATGGGTTGATCAAATAGTTAATCATATTCAAGGTGTTGGTGAAAAGTTAAAAGAATCAGTGGTGGTGCAAAAAGTCTTGAGATCTCTACTAATGAGATATGATGCAAAGGTTTTAGAAATCAAGGAGATGAAGGATCTATCCAAGCTAAATATGGATGAACTACATGGTATTCTTACATCATATGAAATGCAGACTGAACAAGAGAAACCTTCAAAAAGGAAAGTTTCTTTCAAGACATCAAAAAAAGATAAGTCTAAGATTCAAGAATCAAGTGATAGCTCTAGCAATGATGAAGATGACAATGGATCTCTTTTTATTTGTAAGTCAAAAAAGGAAATAGGTAAATATCAAGGAAAATTGCCTTTAAAATGTTTTAGATGTGGAAATATTGGACATTTTGCAGCTAAGTGCCTAGAAAAGGGTAATGGTGATAATGAAGAAGGAAATTATACATAAAATAATAATTTCAAAGGAAAATTCAAGAAGGAATTTGAGAATAAGAGTTTATATTCTAAAGATCTTATCTCAGCGAAAGATAGTGGAGTCAGTGATTCAGAAGAAGAAGAGATTCTATTCATGGCCATACATGAAGATGCCTCCACAAGCAAAAGTACAAATGATCAAGAAGAAGAATAGGATGAACCCAAAGTGAATCTAGAAGGATAACACATTTGTGCCTTAGAAGAATTAAAATCTCTTGAAAAGAAGAATCAAATATTGAAGCTCCAGATCGAGAAAAAAGAAAAATAGTCAAAATAAATAATTAAAGATCTACAAACACACATTGAAGAAGCCAAAAAGATTGATGAAGATCTAATAGCTTAGTTACAAAAATTAAGTGAAGAATGTGAAAGGTATGTTGTTTAAATTACCTCTTTTAAAGTAGATATCAATAAAATAAATAAAGTAGTCAATGATAGAGTAGCCAATGTTTCAAAATTTGAGAATATCACTAATATGTTAAATAAAATATTAAAAATTCAAAGATCAATGTTAGATAAGATAGGTATCAGATTTGAAAAAGAGAAAGGGGAGGCCACTAATTTCATAGACAAGGTTAACACAGAAAAAGGAAAGAGCTATGTTGAAGCTCTTACAAAAGAGGAAATGAAAAGGGAAGAAGTTAAGAATACAGAGGACATCTCAAACAAAGAAGGTTAGAAGGTGTAGAGCTACAAAAGGCAATCAGGTCAAAGATAAAAAATAGGTTCTATTTTTATGGTTACTATTTTTATTGTAATGGATATGGTCATAAGAAAATAGAATGTCAGAAAAGGGCTAACAATTTCAGAAACAAGGAAAAAGAAACTTATGCAAAGTCAAGCAGAAGCCACAACTCTTTTTCTCCTCTATCAAGCTTTAATAAAGAAGCCATAATATGTTACAAGTGAAACAACATTAAACACATAGCCTAGTACTATAGAAGTGTATTTAATTTATTCAAGAAGGACCAAAGTTTCAAAGCTCCATTCATTAAGAATAAAGTTTAGATAGGTTCATGGCAGAAGAAATAACCTAAAAAGTCTATGTTGGTCTAGATAGATTTGCATGCAAGAAATGAAGAAAATCCATGGTTCATTGATAGAAGATGTTTGATGCATATGATAAGAAACAAGATTAAATTCATAACCCTAAAAAATATCAATGATGGCACAGTAAAATTTGGAGACAATACTACTATCAAAATTGTAAGAAAAAGTACACTAAGTTTAGATAATGGTAGAACTAAGACTGAAAATATTCTATATTTAGAAGGTCTTAAGAATAATATTTTGATTGTAAGTTTTGAACTATAAATTTTACTCAAGAGAGGTGTTAGTATCTTTTTAGTGATAAAATGAAATCAAATTGAAAAACCAACACACTAGCTAGCATACATCTCTAGGCCTAGTTACTTGATTGAGCTTAGTTAACAATACTAGAATAGAAACACAACTAAAACATGAAAGAAAACAAATCTTTCACCTCCCTTTAATGCTTCAAATTATCTTTTAGTATTGGATTTCTTAGCTTGTGTTCATTAATTCTTCATCAAAGGAGGCTTGGCTATCTCCTCTTCTCCTTGGCACTGTGTGGCTTTGGCTTGGCTTGGCTTAGCTTGGCTCAATATTTGGACATTATAAGACTAATTTACATGAATCTTTGAAATCAATTTAGCATTATAAATTTGGCATGTGAGAGATTAAAATTCAATATGCAAGGCCTCCTATTTATATATTTTTGAAATGGTTTTAGGATCAACCATGATCATCCATCTCAAGATTGAGATGTGTGGCCATGAATAAATCTAAATATAAAATTCATTCTATAAATATCCCCATTAATATTTGGGATAGAGGGGTATTGAATAGGCATGGATGGTATTAATGAGGTATAGAGGGTCTTAATGAGGCATGGAGACCCATAATCCTGATATTTTTGTATTTATGGCTTATGGATGCCACTCTATATGATGATATCACTTGATGATGCAGTTAATAGAAATCAATTTCCAATAAAGATTTATTCAATAAGTTCTATTAAAATTAACCTAATTCCCTAATTTGGTTTAATTAACGTAAAACATGATTAGTCAACTTTGGTGCAAATTTTGGCTCTTAGTGCACAAATTAATCAAATTGGTCAAAATGTCTTATTATTGGTCCAAAATTTGATTGGATTAGAATTGGAAGTGAATGTCAGATGCATTAGATCCATTATCACATTTAGGATGTTACCAACACTAAATAATAAAGGCACATGTCTTGTGCAAGATATTTGATAGAAAAGAGCAATCCATATCACCCAGGTGCAAAATTGGCATTTTAACTTGAAATGATCTAATCAGAGTTAATTGGCTCATAAATTGCATTGCCCTATTTAGTGATACCCTAGCCAAAATTGACACATGAATATGTCAATTTCAACTCATTTAATATGCTTTAGTGTTTTTAGGCCAAATTATACATTTTGGTGGAAATTGGTCAAAACCCTAATTAGAGGTCATCGATGGCTAGATTTAGGTGTCTACAATTTTCCCCTATTTGGGAAGGCATTAAAAACTATAAGCACAGTTACATCTTCTCAAAAAATAAAAAGGTCATGTTTGCCTACAACTGCAATGATGATAAACTAACTGCATGATGGTTTTCCCCTTAAGGTAATGGTTGGCACAAGTAGGTCAATAAATGGTCCCTCGATAAAAATAAAATTGAGGGGACCAAAGAAAGGAAAGATGATGGGGTAAAAACATAATTATTTTTAAAAAGTAGTTTAAATCATTGAGAATGTAAGTGAGACAGTGTACAATGGTTTGCCTAAAGGAAGTTATAAGCATTGTACCCTAATAATGGCAAGGTGGTATGATAACACAATTATTTGCCCAAAGGTGGTTATAATCATTGAGAATATGGAGCTACCCCAGTTAGGATAGACAAACAAGATAAAAATGTGCCCTTGTATGAGCAAAAAAAGTAAAATGGTGAGAACATAATGATTTGCCCAAAGGTGGTTATAATTATTAAGAAATACAGGTGGGATGGTGTACAATGATTTGCCCATAGGTGGTTATAATCATTGGACCTCGATTATGGAAAACATGATAAACTTGATTGAGGATGATCATAACTTAACACAAAGGGTAATGAAGAATTGGAACAACATACTTGTAAGGAGATGCTCATCTGAATTAATAAAGGTTGAAATTATTTTGTGGTTAATTACTCTATTTGGGATGTCATTGGGATTGAATCAAGATGTTGGTACTAAAGAGATGTTGATGCAACCATTTCCAAATAGACTTCTTGAAGCTAATTTTTGTTGTGTCATGTGTTATTAGGCATCATGGTATAACATCATAAGGACTTGACCAAAATATGCATAAATACTGGCTCTCATAATCTAATACTCAATAGAAAACAATACATCAATGATAGAAACCATGATGAAAATGTAAACATATGAATATGGATGTATTTGAGTATAAGTGTGGGCAAGGAATCACCTAATGAACACACATAAACTAAATCAAGGTAACAGTGTTGAAAGCAAACAAATAGGGAGACAAATAAATAAAAATAATAATGCAATAGAAAACATATGAACATTTCCCTTAGAAAATAGGTGACAACTTAACAAATGAACAAAATATAAGAATAGAAGAAAAAGGAAGGGAGTTGCCAAGTTGTCCCCATATGCACTAGGCAAGTGGATGTTGCCTACATAGTTCCATAAATGTAATATCTAATAAAAAAACTTTAGGCCAAATGTAGTTCTCCCATGGAATAGGAAGAATGTGATAAATAATGAAAATAAACATAATATATGTGATATAATAATATGAATGGTCTTGAAAAATGGCAAGTGTGTGAGAGAAAAGGCCAAAAATGATGGGGAAACTAAGTGACAAGTGGTTTGCTTACAACTTAGTAAGGGTTCCCATAATCCTTAAAACAAAGAAATGATCAATGTTTTTAGTTTTTTTAATGATTTTACAAATGTTTTTATAATTTTTTGAAGTATCTCAACTTGACCAAGAATGATGAGACACTAAATGGTTCAAGCTCATGAAACAGTGAGAGCGTTCAAACTTAGGTTGCTCACAAAAGAGCAAGAGCGTTCAAACTTAGGTTGCTCACAAAATGGAAAGAGCATGAAAGGGGGTGACTGAGCTAACTTCAACAAGTGTCAAGTGTTACCTACATAGTCCTAGAGTAGGACCTCAAGTCACTATAGTTATTCCCTATAATGGAGGAATTTGACTAGTGTAGCAGTCAATTCAAATAAAATAGGCATAGGTGGTAAAAAGGCTTATTATGGCATAGGAAGTGGCAAGTTGGTACATCAAGACTTAATAAATAAATTATGTTCCTAGTTTGTCCATAGGTAGTTATAACTAGGACACAATGGCATAGATCAATGGTACTAATTTACCCAATTGTGGTTATAATTATAACAAGATCGGTGATAAAAAAGAAATGACAAACAAAGGATGCAACTGTTAAAACTTTTTTGATGTTACTCCAAAATATGATCTGTATCTAAATTACTTAAAATAATTGATGAAACTAATCAAATTCTTCAGTGCTAAAAATGCATAACAAATGGTAAAAACCAAGGTCAAATGGGCTAGGCTTTAGAACATGTTTGGTTGATAGATCAAAAATGTAAAGCAGATATGACTAAAAAGATAGATAAGAATGACATTTGTATAAAGAAGAATGGTGATAAAATGGCACAACATGAAATGGTCCTTACAAACAATACACCTTAGTGCTCAATAATAGTACCTCTTGAGGTGAATAATATTCATCAGCTTAGGAAGTTCATCTCCATCTGGTGTGGCAAGCCTATATGCTCTTGATCCATAATTTATAGTAATGATGAAAGGCCCTATCTAGTTTGGTAAAAATTTACCTTTATGCTTCTCAGTCATGGTATTATTTTGGTTTTCATTAAGAACAAGATCACCAAGTTCAAATTTTATATACTTGACACATCGATTATAGTGTCCTTTGAGTTGGTTTTGATATGCTTGAAGATTGTTGAGCATAATTGTGCATTTTTTATCAAGTAGGTATAGCTCTTGCAAGTGAGCTACTTGATTGTCATGATCATCAAAGACATGTTTAAAAGATATGCGTAGTGAAGGCAATTTGACCTCAATGGGAAGGATGGCTTTAGTACCATAAATGAGTATGGAGTGGCTCCTGTAGGAGTATGATGATTGGTATGGTATGTCCAAAGGGTAGGGAATATCTATAGGTGCCAATCATGACCAGAATCATTAATAATCTTTTTGAGAATATTGACAATGGTTTTGTTCGATGCTTTATCCTAGCCATTATCTTGAGGGTAATATGTTATATAAAAATGTTGTGTGATGTTATATTTGGTACATAATTGGTCTACATCCTTATTCTTGAATGATCCTCTATTATCAGATATAATGTTAGAGGGGATACCATAGTGGAAAATGAGATGGTTTAATATAAATTTGGAAATTTACTTTCCAGTCACATAAGTGAGGGGTGTAGCTTCAACCCACTTAGTGAAATACTTAGTGGAGGTAAGGATATGTTAATGGTTGTCAAATGAAGTGGGGTTGATCTTCCCAATGAGGTCAAATCCCCATGTAGTAAATGGCCATAGTTTTAACATAAATTTTAGAGTTTTTGCTAGGGCATAAATCATATTAGTATGTCATTGACATTTATCACACTTTTTTACATATGCAACTGCATTTGCATCTATTGTGAGCCAATAATAACTAGTATGCAAGATATTTTTAGATAGGAGTACACCTCTAGAATGAGTTCCATATACTCTTTCATGAACTTCTCTTAACGCTAGTGTAGACTCTACCAAATTTAAACAATGAAGCAAAGTTCTATCAAAACTGTGGAGGTAAAGGGCAGATCCAAGTAGAGTATATTGAGTGAAATGATGAATAAAGGCTTTGGTTTGTTTTCGAGATAGGTTAGGTGATTAAACTTGGTCATGAAGGTAGTTTTAAAGGTCTGATTACCAGATAGAATTAGGACCAACAATATCACAAATCATTTCAATGATTGAAGGTTCATGAGATGGTGAGAACAAATTCTTAACAAGAAACTAATATTCTCTAGCTTTGTCTGTTTGTCAAATCAGAGATCCAAGAGTAGCCATGGCATTTGTAGTTCTATTAATATCCCTTGGTATATGCTCAAATTGGATATTTGCAATTTCTTGCTTTAGCGTATCGACCATAGCCTTATATGGAACCAACTTGTCATCTTTGATTTGAAAATGGTCTATGCCCAAATTGATGATTAATTAAGAATCACCATGAACCTTTAGATGAGATATATTCCATTGTACTACCTTTCAAAGTCCTATAATAAGTTTTTCATACTTAGCCATGTTTTTTGTACAATAAAAACTAATTATGAATGATTTAGAGATTAGATCCCCCTGTGGTGTAATAAATAAGACACTTGTCCCCGATCTATGTGTAGTAAATGAGCCATCAAAATATAGCTTCTAGTGTTGTTCCCAAAGAGGTGTGTCAATAACAGTCATTATGGATTCATCAAGAAAATGAAATGTGAGTGGCTTTGTGTCTACAAGGGGTGCTTTAACAATTTGATCTATAAGGACCTATCCTTTGATTGCCTTTTGATTGACATAATCTATGTCAAACTCACTAAGAAGCATGATCTATTTGATGATTATAATTTGTAAAGCTATTTTAGATAGTAGATATTTGAGTGTATCTAATTTTGAAATGACCATGGTCTTATTATTCAACATGTAATTACATAGTTTCTAAGCTGTGAAGACCATGGCTATACAAGCTTTTTTAATAGGTGCATAGTTGTGTTCATATGTGACCAAGGTATGGCTTAAGTAGTATACTACATGCTCTTTTCCATTGTTATCATGTTCAACTAAAAGTTCCCCCAAGGCATTGTTGGTAGCTGATAGGTACAACAAGGATGGCCTCTCTGGCATAGGAGGTAACAAAATAGGTGAATTAACTAGATAGTCCTTGATTTGTTGAAAAGTTGTTTGGTAGTGGTCATCTCAGTGAAATTTAACTCCCTTCTTCAGAAGATGTGCAAATGGATGACACTTATCTGCTAACTAAGAGATGAAGTGTCAAATTGATTGGATCTTGCCCTAGAAACTACAGAGTTGCTTAAAATTGGTTGGTGGTGGCATCTCAATTATAGCATGGACTTTGGCAAGATCAACTTCAATTCCCCTAAGAGACATAATGAAGCCAAGTAATTTTCTTGAGGTTACTCCAAACATGTATTTATTTGGATTGAGTCTAAATTTATACTCCTATAATCTTTTAAATATCCTATGTAGCACACTAGATGGTCGGCTCTAGTTTTGAGTTTTCCCAATATGTCATCAACATAGTCTTCAACAATATCATGCATTATATCATGGAATTTGATAGTCATGGCCCTTTTATATATAGCTCTAGCATTCTTAATACCAAATGACATTACCTAATAATAAAATGTTTCCCATGGAGTGGTGAACATTATTTTATGTTGATCTTCTGGTGTTATTCTGATCTGGTTGTATCTTGAAAAGCCATCCATGAGTGAAAGCATTTCATAACCTATCATGGATTCAATGATAATGTCAATATTAGGTAATAAAAATTCATCTTTAGGACAATATTTGTTTATGTCTTAGAAATCAATATATATTTTGATTCTTTTAGGCTTTTTACTAATAGGTATAACATTAGATATCCATTTTGAGTAGTCAATAGACAAAATACATCTTGCTTCTAAGATTTTTTCCAACTCTTTCTTTACCAAGATAGCAATGAAAATATGCAACATACATAGCTTTATTTCATCGATTTGACATTAAGATTAACCATAAGGTGGTGTAGAACCAAGGCAGGGTCCAAACCTAACATATCAAAATAAGTCCATGCAAAGATATCTACAAATTCTCTCAATAGAGTTGTAAAGACTTCACGTTCCTCCTCAGTGAGGGATGTACCTAATTTTATCCATTTTGGGTCTGATAGAGTCTTGATGTTTACCTTTATTATATCTTTGACTATAAGGGTCAAACCATCTTCTAGTATAATAGGAAAAGACTTGAACTATTGGATTATATTAGGTTCCTCTGTTAGGACTTGCTCTTCAACGTCTTCTAGGCATGATGAATCTAAGTCTCCTATGGGAAATATGGCCATGTGACAAAAATAGTCAAAAATTCTTGAAGAATTTGATCAAATACTTGTTTTTGTGCAAAACTAAACTTGGATCCATAGGCAAAGTCATCTTTGGTGGTCTTCTAGTCTAAATTTGAAGAAGAATGAACACCCCCATATAATAGCACCTAAAACAAGTTTTCACCACTAGACTGGCCTTTATCTTTACTTTTTCCTTGATTATCAAGCACCTCAAAGAGGTTTTCACTTGGGGACCTCAATGTTTTTTTTTTTTTTGGCTAAGGGTGTTCATCTGCTCTCCAAAATAGGCTTCAAGATCTAATGTAATTGACAATCTTGATTTATGATCTCCCAATGGAACATTGTGTCTAAGGCCTAAAATTTCACATAATGCCTCATCATTCTAAAACTCATCAATCAAAAAATTATATTCTTGTTGGTCCCAATCTATCAGTTGGGGATAGTATAATAGCAATGGTTTATGACAAATGATTGGGGTAAGAATACATATGGCATTATTATCAAACAGGTTAATCTTAGCTAGGTCATCAAAGGTGAGGCTATGATTAGACTCTGCTTCATTATCGGCATCAACATCACTAGCCACTAGTGATGGAACTCAAATAAGATATGTGGGGCCACCCTAAGGCAGTTTAAATGCAAGTCTATAGGGTATTTTGTACTTAGTCATGAAATTGGCTCAATGGTTCCTTGTTGATTTGGTCTGAGGCCTCTTATTTCATAATCTTGATGCTCCATGATCCTATTGGGAATAGGATACTTTGCACTTTTATAACAATCATCTTGGTTGTCATTATACAACCATGGTTCATCCCCTTTAAGAGGGTTTGGTTCTAGGCCAGATGTTAGTACAAACATGATAGGTCCCTTATCTTTGTTATTTTGTTGCCAATGCATGTGTGGGGTATTTTTAGGTCACCTAAAGGTCTTTAGAGTCTAATTAATATTTGAAATATGGAAGGTATCATGGGTCACATACTCCCCTAGGCCATTATCTAAAATAGTGAAATGATTAGAAGCTTCAGGAGCTGGCATGTGGAAAAAGGAATCCAAAGTATTAGGATCTATGCAATTATCATGTGGATGATCAATAAGTATGGCCTATCCTTTATACTACTTGGAACTTTGATTCATTCCATATTGGTAATTGTATCTTTGAAACTCAACCTCAAGATGCTTTTAGTGTTCATATGGAAGTAAATCTCTTGGAATATTCACTTCCATCCCTGAGTGGGATAACTTGATACATTAGTGCAGTGTTGATGCGACTGCATGAATCTCATGTAACGAATGCCTACCTAGAAGCATATGATATGACAATTCAAGATCAAACACATGGCAAAGTGTATCATGGGTCAAAATCCCAATGATAACTAGTAAGCTAATGGTGCCTTGTGATTCTCTTTCCTAATTATCATAGGATTTGATAGTTATCATTTTTTGTTGGAGATCTACCATTGTGTACCCAAAAAGCTTGATGAGCTTTAGAGACACTATGTTGTGCCCTAATCCATTCTCTATAAGGACACATTTCACTTTATGCCACTTTATATAAACTTATATATACAATGTATTATTATGGAGCAAGCCAAAATAAGACATATCACTTTGGTTGAATGTGACTTGTTAGGTCGGAGCTAGGTGTCCAACCAAAGCTTGAAATTTATCAGGGGATATGTCACTAGCAATAGTAGATTGGGTTTAAAATTAATTCAAAATGTTCTTGTGGATTGTTCATGTTTGTATCAAATCTAAAATATAAATTTGTGTTGGTTCCTTCTATAATTGTTCCACAATATCAAACTTCTTTTCTTGGTCAATGGTGAATGGTTTATTCTGAGGCTGAATGGTTGGTTGGATAATAGGCAAACTGGTAGATGGTTGTGCGCCTAGGATAGTAATATTTGATCTCTGAGTTGTAATTACACAATCAAGATTAGATTTTGGACCATAAATGTTAACAAATGTTGGGAATGGTTTGGACCAGATAAGATAAGTCTCAGTTTCTGGTGCACTTATATGTGGTCACATGGCAAGGGTGAGTTATCGATATATCATTCAAAAGTGGGAGTCCCAATTTTTTGGTTTGCCTATGTGCAGTCCCAAGTCAAAGAAGGATTATCCATGTAATTTGGTTGAGTGGTATTATTTATCAATGATCTAGATTGATTAGTGCTCGATCTAAGATTAATGGAGATGGTATTAATGTTGCCCCTTGTAATATGTCTTGTAACCTTGTTGCAGTCATGTGCAACTACATGGTAGGTTTATTATTTGTTACCATTTTGACCCTAGTTTTGTCTATTATTCTGACATTGTAGGTTTTTTTGTTGATTCTATTTATTATATTGGTTTAACCTTTGATTTTGATAATGTTGATTTTGTTGTTGCATTGGCCAGTGTTGTTGTTATTTCTGATTTTTATAATGTTGTTGTGTGTTATGTTGGGGAAAGGGGTTTTAATAAATCCCAAGAGTTTTATTGGAGGTGGAAGTACCATTATCCAATGTTATCTATCCATTCTCAAACATATTATTAATCAAATGTTTAATTTGCATACATCTTTTTAGATTATCCCTATTGACCCAATGATATTCACAGAATTTATTTTCATGGTACCAATCAGGATAAGGAATGCCTTGTGGATAATGCTTTGGTATAGGCCAACTAATCAAATTAGTAGTGACAAGTTTGAAAAATATAGACTCAATAAGCTCTCATAGGTCACTAAAGATGATGCATAAGCATAGTTCTCCTTAGAGGAGGGGATTGTAATGGTAAAGGTTGTTGCATTTATTGTGTAGGTCTTGGTTTTTGTGCTTACGATGTTGGTTGGAGAGGTTTTTGGGTAGGAGTAATCTAAAAAGGTGGTGCAGATGATGTTTTCACTATTTGTACATGACATGACTTGATTACTCCATTACCCACAATATTTATATTATGGTTAAATTGTTTTGGTCTATCTTAGTTATTGGTCTGTGTTGGTTGCAATGCTTGTGCTTGAATTAGATGTTGGTTTTAGCCACTTCCCTAATTAGTACCTTGATTATGATTAGTTGATGTAATCTTGATGATCCTTTTATTAATAAGATCTCACTCAATTAATAAGACTTTGTCGATGTGTAGACACCAAAATCGTGTCTACTCCTTGGTCGACTCCCCCTTGGTCCACTTCTACACATTCCTAACCCACACACTTATTAATTTAAAATAATTATTCATTTTAAATTAATAACACCCCCCTTGACACCTCACCCATGACATCTCACCCCACCTTGGATACCTCTCCTTGGATGCCTCCCATCACCTTATGACCAGTTTATGACCTATTTCAACCTCCTCACGCCTATTAAATCCACCTTTGACCATTTTACCACGATCACTGAACTCGGAAGATGAAGGAATGGGTAACAAGCTAATTTTAGCCTTTTTTCCATACTTCTAGCTATCGACGTCAGTTACCTTCGACCGATGCCGGCGGGATCGCTGACGTCAATCACTTAAAGCAACTTGAAGGTGACTTCTCTTCCCCCTAGGACATTAAATCAATCAATCACAGATCATGAATTCTATCTCAGACTCTCTCCCTCTCTCGGCTCTCAGACCTGGACATCAATAGGGACTCTCTGAGATCAATCACCAGACTTCAACTAAACACTCTTCTGGTTATAGACACAACAAGTACAACCATTTCAAACACCTCTGGCTCTACTCTCGGTAAGAGATAAGTATTCCTTTATCATTTCATTTCAGTATCTTAGAATGTATTTGTAATCAATTTTCTATTTATTACTTCTAAGCCATATTACCAACCAGACCCAGCTATCAACCAAACCAGATTTGACTCTCTTCCTGAGAAGGCTGAGAAGCCTTCTTCATACTCTCACTCTTTTTGACACCCTGTCCCCTACCTGACTCCTTCCTCAGACCTTACTCTCTACCCTACAAACCCTGCACAAACCATCAGACTCCCAGACTACCACAGACCATTCCATCGACCATAGACCCATCCATAACTCATTTAAGGCCATTGCCTCGACCGACACCGACCTCCAGGCCCATTTCCCCTACTGACATCGGTAGACTAATCGACGTCGACAGCCTTGACCAATCGACGATAGCAGACCAACTGACGTCAGCGACTGTGGCAGACTGACAGTAGACAGCATGTACGCATTATCTAATTTTCTCTATGCTAGTCATTTGTCATTTCTTTATTTCTGACACTTTTACTTATTAATAGTGGACTATCATCCCACAAGGAAGTCTTTACACTTCCAGGACTAAGCTTTTGCTTGGCAGTCCACCTTATCTCTATCTAACAATCTCTGTGTTTGAGTCTCTTTCTTCTACAGGTGTCATCCTCCACAGCCAAAGAGGAGTCCCTTCAACATCTGGATAATGATGTGCAAACTTTATCTGGGTACGTACAAACCCTTGACCCTTTATCTTAGTTTCTTACTTCCTTTGAATGTATAAAAGTGAAAGTAGTTGGAAACATTCTGGCATGCCTGGTGGGACCCTAGGACTTTTCCTTGGGTTCATACTTTTTCTTCTAAAAACAAACTTTTCATATAGGTGCATTAGGTCTCTTCTTGCATCCTTTTCCTCCATCTCTTCCAAAAGACACTATAAGCAAAGTTAAAAAGAATCCTTCTTTTTCTTTCTTTCCTGCATCTAGAGTAGTCCACTTGTCTACATCCGAACACACATTTCAATTTGGGCTTAAAAATCTTTTGCATTTCATTTCTGCTTGCTTGCATTTTTAGCTCACCTAGTAACTTAAAACGCATTATGAATAAAGCGTAGTGCACTTATGTTACTCAACCTGACCACTTGTATAATCAAACATCTAAACATACCTGAGACAAGGTCTGACTAAGATTTCATCACCTAGCAGATACCTTACCCTTCCTGGTAATCCTACTTGGACTTCACTACTAAGGGGAGAGCCCACTCTGTTCTCTGGCAGAGTATAAACTCTAGGGGAAGTATATACTGGCTAAGTGACCCACCTTACCTCTAGGCTCGTGAAGTGAGGGGAGCTTGCTCCTTAGCACCAGGCCATGTACGAAACCTAATACAGACTTTTTGAGCACCGAAACTAACCTGAAACCAACCTTAGACTACTTCTTCTAGGACCCATTCTACAAGCCAACTTCCCAAACACACCCTTTTAAGGCATAAGCCAACAAGACTCTAAAATTTATTCTTAGGAATTAACGTTTAGGGTTTGCTTGTCTTAATCTATTTTTCTGTCTCTATCTAGTTTTTTGAGTTGGTGAGGTCACACTCTGAGATCTGAAAACAACTCAGACTTTCTTCTTTCTTCCAAAAACTTTTAGTTTTTGGAAACACACAGTCACCAACATTAGTTTTTCCTCCGACGTCGGCAACTCTTTTTCACCGACATCAGTTATTCTACTGACGTCGGTCACTGTCAACAACTTTTCCTCAAGAATAGCAACCTTAAAACTTGACCCTTTTTCTATCAAAAACAAATTCTAGTTTCTAAAACTGAAAAAACATAGTTTCTGAAACTTGACCCTTTTTGCCTTGGATGGTTTTGACACGCAGTCAAACCAAAACACTTGTTGACCACACAAGGCAACAACCACTTCTGCCTTCAACTTTCATAACAAGTCCTTTAATGGAGCATATGTCAAATATTGAACATACTCCTATTCAACCAACTCCCAATCAACCTTCAATTGTCCCTGAAGGGGACCAAAACTTTGAGAGACTCCTTGACCACAATGTCAAGGCTCTCCAACACTATCTCGCAAGAAACCAAATGCGAGACCTTTCGGGTGGAGTGGTGATGACATCAACACCATCCACTACCTAGCCTCTTATGACTCAGGCTATTGCCTCAACCATTAACCCGACCATGGCCAGTACGTAAAGTTTGGCCTCCCCATCTATTTTTGGACCAACCTCCATCAGGGTTTCATTACCCCCTCAACCACACACAATTCAACCAAGTTCTACACCTTATCAAAACTTGATTGTCTCAACTCCACACACTCTTGCACCTATAAATGTAGGAGTGTCTACCTCCCCTTTTGCCAATGCCACCATTCACCCACCTTTGGCAGTATCTAGTCAACTTGTGCCTTCCAACTTCACGGTGCAAGCCCCTTTGACCTCAACTTCAGTCCCCATGACTAGTCACCAACATGTTGTGCCTATACAAGCACAACCAACTACGTCATATGCCCCTCCTAACACCTTCCAGGTACCTTACAACCTAGGGGGTGCCCCACCTGCAAATCCATCAACTCATCTAATCAAGATGTTGATGGATAAGATGTCTAATCTTGAGACATCCCTTTTCAGTTCAAGCAATGCTCTCTCATATGAGCAAATTTGTAATGAGCCCATTCATCCTTTAGTCCCAATCCAACCATATCCAAGTCAATGGGAACTTCCTAAGTTTACTCACTTCCAGAGTAAGGAAGACCCACAGCAACATCTATGAGCATTCAGACATGCTTGTTATCTCATAGCACATGATGATGCGTTATTACTACGCACATTTCCCATGTCGCTTTTTGGTGCTGCCCTTGATTGGTATAGTTCCCTTACCATTCATTCTATCTTTTCTTTCACTCAACTAGCCCAACTTTTCCTTGACCACTTTTCAATCAACATCACCAAAAAGGTCTCCATTACAGACCTATACTCTATCAGACAGTTTGACGACGAATTAATAGCCAATTTCGTTGCCCGTTGGAGAGGCTTAATCAACCAACTCTCTTTTTCTTTACCTCAACCTGAGCTCATTAAGCTCTTTTCATAGGTGTGTGCCAAACATATCTCATCTACTTTTCAGGTCCAAACATTCCACACTTTTGACGAAGCTTTCATCATGGCCTAAAAGCTTGAACTTCGCACGGTCGAAGAGGACAAGGTCAAATTGTGAAATAACAACACAAAATCAAATGACCCTTCTTCTTCCAAACCTTCTTCTACCCACTCCAAGTCTAAGGGAGTGGCAAACGCTATGGTCTTTATATCACCATCTTCAACAACAACTAATCAATCTCAACCTTCCACATCACAAAGCATCACCAAACAAGTCCAACAACGATATATACAGTGTCAGTATACTCCTATAGGAGAATCATACGCTTCCATTTTGGATAAACTCATCAAGTAGGGGGTCCTCAATCTTCCTCAAATTTGACCACCCCAATTTGACCCCTCAACACCTATCCCTACATGGTACAGGGAAAATGACTTCTGTCATTATCACCGTGGCAAAGGCCATGACACAAACAACTGCAAAACCTTTAAAAACATTATATAGGACATGTTAGACAAGGGGGATCTTGTCTTGGATAACCCTAATGTGCTCCCTAATCAAAGCATAGACATCTTTAGACAACCTTTTCCTAACCATCCCCCTAGCCAAAACAACGTGCAGACCATGGCCGATGACCCCCAAGAGCGTAATTTACGCACAATCAACACGGTCTCTCCTCTTATGCCTAACCAACCTCTCTCATAGTCTGAAGAGGTTAATCAACATATTTGTCCATCATAGGTAGAAGAGCCCTCTTCTCCTATTTGTCCATCACAGGTAGAAGAGCCCTCTTCTCTTATTTGTCCATCATAGGTGGAAGAGCCCTCTTCTCCTACTTGTCCACCATGGGTAGAGGAACCTTCCTCTCCTATTTTGCCTCCACCAGTGGAGGATAATCCTCCATCCACACCTCTTTCACATGTGGGAGAAACTACCTTGACCTCTCCCATATTGGAAGATGCCTTGATGACACCAACACCGACTACCTCACCCTCATCCTTCTTATCATCAATAGGGGATCATACTTTTTCTGCTCCTTGACCACACGAAGAAGCCATGATTATCCCTACGCTTTATCCAACTAAAGAGCCACATTATCCAATTCCTTCTCCACCGAGAGAACTTATCACTTCACCAACTTTGACCAAAGAAGATTCGGTGACGACTCTCTCACAATCACCTCAATCTTTTAAACAACTGCCTATAAAACCTCATGCAACCTCATCCAAACCCTTGCAGTCATCTACCATGCTAAAATAGGTTAAATCCCTCGGTGTGCACCCTACATCCAACCTCACTCACCCACAAGTGACGGTAGACTTAAACCTCACCCCGCACAATAGTAGTCTTCACACTAAACCAAAGAAGGCTATTAAACCCTGTCGGAGAACTCCTCCCCCACCTTTGCCATTACCATCCATCTTGGGTCCACATCTATCTACTTTAGCAGGATTGCTCCCACATCCAACACCTCTCAACAAGAACGTGCCATCTTTACATGTGGCCATACCGCCAACTAAAAAGGTGACACGGCAAACTCTCCAAACAACTCCTAAACAAAAATGGTCAACCTCTACTGTAACAAAGGGCACAGACCCATTAAAGGGTTCTTATGCTTCGATGTTATGTCAATTATTGCAGTCATCTAGCATCATCCTCCCGCCTATCAAGCCTTACCAACCTCTCAGACCAAAACCACCTTGGTTCGATGACACTAAAATATGATGGTATCATCACACACCAAGGCATGACACTGAGCATTGTTGCGCCCTTAAGGCTGTCATCCATCAACATCTGGCAAAGGACACCCCTCATGTTGAGGCTTCTTCTGACCACATTTTTGACCAACTACCAACACCATCCCATGACTCTTGAACCTCATCACCTAAATCGAGATCCCATCATCAAACCATGGTCCCTCAACCACCTCCTCAACCTTTATTCAAAATCAATACTGTTAGTGTGGCTACCAGGCCCCAAACTGTGAAGAATAGAGGAAAAGACCAGGCTTCTACACCTTTGACATACCCATTATTCGTCAAGACCTCTCAACCAACACAACCCAAGATTTCTATCTTGGACATGTCTCGACCATCATCACTGGGGGAAATCCCTCCTAACCTCACTAGTCCACATGACGCTTGGTATAAGTGACTCATGGACTACTTGACATATTCTATCATCCCTCCTAACCTCTCTAGCAAAAGACGGTGTGCTTTTATCAAGAACACTGCTCGCTACACCATGCTAGGGGGACTTCTTTACAAGCGAGGTCTCGACGGCCTCCTTATCCAATGCCAACAACATCCTAACCAACTTCACATCCAACATCGACCAAAACATGCCAACAAGACATCAACCAACCAAACATCGACCAAGCCTCGACCAAGCCTCGACCAAGCATCAACCAAGCCTAGACCAAGCGTCGACCAAACATCAACCTCGACCAAGCCTTGACCAAACATCAACCAAGCCTCGACCAAACATCGACCTCAACCAAGCCTCGACCAAACATCAACGTCAACCAAGCCTCGACCAAACATCAACCTCAACCAAGCATCAACCAAACATCACTCGACCAAGCATCGACCAAGTCTCGACCAAGCCTCGACCAAGCCTCGACCAAACATCAACCAACCAAGCATCAACCAAACATCAACCAACCAAACAATGACCAACATGTGACCAATTTGGAACAAAGCAAATGGGGTAAGTTTGCTCCTAATTGACTCGAACCTTGCATCATGACGCACAAGCATGGGTCAGGGACTTATCAGAACCTGAGCCCCTTTATGCCTTGCATCTTCAACCAGTCTACTATTAGTCAAGTAATTATTCACTTGACATTTAACTTGAGCTCGATCCCTTGAGCAACCTCCCATCATCGTCATTCCTATTCCTTTCCAACCCTCAACCCTACAAACATCAGTTAACCCTTTTGTCAAGCATGAATGCTTTGTCCTAATAAAAGGGAAACCCTCTAAACTTCTATAGTCAAGTCCATGACCAAAAGTCCAGTCAAAAAAACAAAAAAAAATAAATAAATAAATATATAAAAGTGGGATGCCTATTCAAAGGTCATAAAACTTTAAATGCAGACTGCTCCCTCAAAGGACAACTGCATAATTGTTGTAATTGATAGACTGCTCCCTTAAAGGACAGCTATTTAAATACATTTAACTATAAAAAGTAGAATATAGACCACTCCCTCGAAGGATGGCTATTCCTAAATTTTGCTACATACATAGCACTATCTCAGAAGCTTCCTGCATTGATCAGCTTCACAACATGACCATAAAGCAAAACAACATCCCCTCACAGACTTCCCGCATCGATCAGTCTGTCAAAAAAAAAAAAATTGACTGACAAACTATAAAGTCATGGACTTGTTTATAGTCATTCTCAGGGTCACCTATAAAAGGGGCAAAGTTATCCCTACTGCAAAGGGTTCCCCCATCCATCCATCTCACATAATCCTAACATCTCACACCCCAACATACTCAAGGGATTTTGAGCTCACTTAACGTCAAGTGATTCGAGTACTTCTCTAACACAACCAATGGTCAACGACGTAATGCATGAACGAGGCTTTTGTTTTTAAACAAACCCCTTATCTATGCCATCATTATGGTCCTTGTCAATGAAAGAGCAATGCGCCTTTCACTTCTTATACACCTTGGTCACATTCAACCAAATCATTTTCTAAACCCAACCAAATCAAACCAAAACATTTTTAGACCACCAACATGACATAGTCCATTTCACATAGTTTCTATGGAAACCAATACACATAGAAAATATCGACCAGACACAATTTATGTTAAGCATAAACCATCACTTACTGAAGCATAAACATACTCAATTTATTTTTAGCATACACCATTACTAATATGGAAAATTGCTAGGGATGAAAGACCACTCAACCAATGTTATAGAATACACCATCACACAATATGGAAAAGGTTGTAACATCATCATGACCAAACCAATCATCAACCACTTTGAATCTTCATCTGAACTACATTGGTCTGAGGCCCTTCCAACAAGGGCTATGTAGGCAGCACTCAGATGACATGACATCTTCTGGGGTTAGCTCAGCCACATCCATTTGTTCGTCTATCTAATGGACAAACCATTTGACCTTTAACCATGACCCAAACCAATCATCAACCATTTTTTAATCTTCATTTGAACTACATTGCTCTGAGGCCCTTCCAATAGGGGCTATGTAGGCAGCACTCAGATTTCATGATGTCTTCTGGGGTTAGCTCGGCCACATCTGTTTGTTCATCTATCTGATGGACAAACCATATTACGTTTTAACCATGACTTAACCTCATCCAACCCACGTCCACAACCGACCCTCTTCCTCCCTTTCTGGGAGAACTACATTGGTCTAAGGCCCTTCCAATAGGGGCTATGTAGGCAACACTCAGTTGACATAGGGTCTCCTGAGGTTAGCTCGGCCATTCCTTTGTCCGTCCATCTAATGGACCAACTATCTATCTCGACTCGACCAATGGCCATGGAGATCACAACTATCTCCTCAAACCACGACCACTTCCAAGACAACCCTGCCTTGGTTGTTTTGATTGCATGTATGCTACCTCATGAATGGTTAGCAAAATTGTCTGCAACCCACATTTTGACCCTCACAAGTATTGGATCGCGAGCAAGTTGATCCCCACTACTTGTGACATTTTCATGTTTCCAAGAGCACTTCCTGAGCCCAAGATACTTGGAACACGATAACCATTGGAGCTACAGCTTGGATCGAATAACCCAATCAACTATGATTAAATGCTGGGGCCTGATTACTTTGATTTTGGCACTCCTTGACCCTTGACTTGCAATAATTTGACCTAACCATCACGTGAAGTGGTATGTGCATAATCTCAACTATTACAGCGTTCACACTCAACCTTCACCATGTCCATCCACTATCTGTCAAATCGACACCCGATATCAAGTGACCTTCCCTCAACTCCCACTTTGAGGGGGAACACCTCATCCCATAATCAGGGAAACCAACATTCATTTTTGTCTTGCAGTTCATCAAAACAACCAACAAGATGAAAAAACCTCATCCCATACCTGGGGCAATCAACTCCTATTTTTGTCTTGCAGTTTGTCAAAACAACCAACAAGACAAAAAGGGGAAAATGTAGACACCGAAATCATGTCTACTCCTTGATCGACTCCCCCTTGGTCCACTTCTACACATTTCTAACCCACACACTTATTAATTTAAAATAATTATTTATTTTGAATTAATAACACCCCCCTTGACACCTCACCCATGACACCTCACCCCACCTTGGATACCTCTCCTTGGATGCCTCCCATCACCCTATGACCAATTTATGACATATTTCAACCTCCTCACACCTATTAAATCCACCTTTGACTATTTTACCATGACCACTAAACTCGGCAGATGGAGGAATGAGTAAAAGGCTAATTTTAGCCTTTTTCCATACTTCTAACTGTCGACGTCAGTTACCTTCGGCCGATGCCAGTGGGATCACCGACGTCAGTCGCTTGAAGCAACCCAAAGGTGACTTCTCTTCCCCCCTAGGATGTTGAATCAATCAATCACAAATCACGAATTCTATCTCAGACTCTCTCCCTCTCTCGGCTCTTAGACCTGGACATCAACAGGGACTCTCTGAGATCAATCATTAGACTTCAACTAAATGCTCTTCTGGCTATAGACACAATAGGTACAAGCATTTCAAACACCTCTGGCTCTACTCTCGGCAAGAGATAAGTATTCCTCTATCATTTCATTTTAGTAGCTTAGAATGTATTTGTAATCAATTTTCTATTTATTGCTTCTAAGCCATATTACCAACCAGACCCAACTATCAACCAAACCAGACCTGACTCTCTTCCTGAGAAGGCTGAGAAGCCTTCTTCATACTCTCACTCTTTTTGACACCCTGTCCCCTACTTGACTCCTTCCTCAGACCATACTCTCTACCCTGCAAACCCTGCACAAACCATCAGACTCCCAGACTACCACAGACCATTCCATCGACCAGAGACCCATCCAAAACCCATTTAAGGCCATTGCCCCGATTGACGTCGGCCTCTAGGCCCATTTCCCCTACCAACATCGACAGACTAACCGATGTCGGTAGCCTTGACCAACTGATGACAGTAGACCAACTGGTATCGGTGACTGTGGTAGACTGACAACAGACAGCAGGTACGCATTATCTAATTTCCTCTATGCTAGTCATTTGTCATTTCTTTATTTCTGACACTTTTACTTATTAACAGTGGACTGTCATCCCACAAGGAAGTCTTTGCACTTCTGGGACTGAGCTTTTGCTTGGCAGTCCACCTTATCTCTATCTAACAATCTCTGTGTTTGAGTCTCTTTCTTCTACAGGTGTCATCCTCCAAAGCCAAAGAGGAGTCCCTTCAACATCTAGATAACTATGCGCAAACTTCATCTGGGTATGTACAAACCCTTGACCCTTTATCTTAGTTTCTTACTTCCTTTGAATGTAGAAAAGTGAAATCAGTTGGAAACATGATGATCTCCTTGAAAGTATGTGCATATTGTAGTTACAGATGATAAGCTATCTCACTATGTAAATTTTTAGTAAAAATAGTGATTAATTGTTTATCTGGTAGACTATGGGTGAATCAACTTACAAGGGCTCTCCATCACTATAGATAACTCACAAAACTCACACCAGCCTTTTGTTTTGTTTATGTTAATTCAACCAATTAAATCTCATGTTTGAGATTATAGGAAAAGTGTTGCACAAACTTATCAAAAAGATCATCAAAATCTATTACTAAATTATTTGGTAACTTTAAAAACCACTCCAAGGCTTGTCTAGCCAAGCTTCTTAGAAACAATAACAAAAGGTATATATCATTATAAACCACTGGTTTAAATGTGACAAAGAACTCAGTTAAATGGGCCTTAGGGTCACCTTTCTCTTTGTATTTGTTGAATTTCAATGGTTTATATCCTAGAGGAAATGGTATCTGCAAGTACTCCATGCTGAATGGATAAGAACACACATCATCCAACTTAAATTTTTTAGTTTGTTTCCCAACTTGAATGGCAGCAATTGCATCCTTCATCTGTTATAATTCTTGGGATAGAAAATTAGAAGGAACATTGGTTTGAGGGAGAATATTAGTTTGGGTAGATGGTTGGTAAGTCACAAGTGGGACACTTTGACCAGGGTATTATGGAGATATCTATTGGGGTATGTTGGTTTGGTTGGAAAATGGACCAAGATTATACATATGTGGATTAGGATGTACGTGAAATTGCACATTTAGTTGTGTGATATTTTTGTTTGGGTTGGCTATGAAGGTTTGACTTAGAGGATTTTGTGGTTGGGATGGAGGGATATAACTATATTGTGCCTGTTGTGGTTGAAAAGGAACATGTTGTCAACTAATCAAACCTTGTTGTTAAGTGGAAACTTGTGGACCAAGACCTTGTCTCTGAACTTGTGGCATATTTTGAACTGATTATTGTCTAGTAGGTACTTGAAAAACATGGGAGCCTCCTTGTTGCATGAATCCTTCTTAGGAAGTGAAATCATGTTGAATATTTGACATCTATCATTGACCAATATTTACACATATTTGGCTAATCATCATTTCATTTTGGATTGGTACATTGGTTTATGACTAAGGAGGTATATTTTCCACTACCTAATGAGGTAAAACATTAGTTATCCCTTGTTGAGGTGGCAATATATCTATCTTCTATTGTGATGGTACACTAGATTGTGCTTACTATTATGAAATATTACTCATCACTTATTGAGGAGTAGGATTCATCACATTTAGCGATTGAGGCATGACATTGGTTTTTGGTTGAGTACCTAATCATGTTGGTTACACACTTGATGTAGTTGGTTGAGGTTGGCATGCAAAAACTCTTACTCTCTGATATGATGGTCCACTCATGGTATTAACTACAGACACATGTTGTTGACTAGTTTTTTATGCATTAGTACCACTTTGATTTTAATTGGATGTTGTTTACACATTATCTATTATATTTTTCTCATTATTCTATGTAAAAGTAGAAGACACTTCTTCCATAATGGGCATATACAGCAAGTTTTCTACCAAAGTTTTTTTCATGAATGGGTCTAAACTTTTATTATCTTGACTAGTTAACTCTATCAAAACTCTTGTTGAAGGAACTAAGTCAATAAGAGGTTTGTTCACCATGATCATCTGATTGAAATTGTATGCTAGATTAAGGTGAGTTTGATATGCCATATGCATTTGGTTAAAGTGGTCTTCCATTAAGTTTTTTCCTTTATTAGGCATATTAGGGCCCTGATACATTATTTGGACTAGAGCCAAAGGATTTCTAGAAGAAGCCGGTTGATCTGCAAACTGAAAATGCAAGTGTCACAAAATCAAATAACACTTATCGCTTTTCTAAGATCTACTAATTTCTTGACTTTTCCATTTAATTTTTAATAATGAAATCAAAACTATAATTATAATGAAGATCAAAATTAAAATAAATAATAGAAAAAATTAGAAGAATTCACCAACAAATTGATAAAAGAGTTCGGCTTCAATAGCCTACATCTCTAAGTCCATTCGAAGTGAAGACCATTTATATTAATTTTGTGAAACAAATGGCTTCCAAAATCAATAAAAGTCTTCAATTCACCTTCCCTAGTCTCTGCTTGCCTGTATAAACATCTCTCAGACTTGACATTAATGGTCTAAGGCCATACAAGGCTTAATTAAATTTTATAACCTTCTTAATTTTTTTTACACAGTTGGCTACATAATCCCCTTCAAATAAATTTTGGTTCCTTATATAACATTTCAACCCCCATAGCATAAGTGGTCAAGGCTAATCCTTTTTGCATGGGAGGTGTTGGGTTCAAACCATTGGCCTTCTTTTTGGTGCTTTGAACTTATCCTTTTATCCCACATTGGGAGTTTGTGAATTGTTTATATGTTTTAAATAGGTTAGCGGCCTCCTTGATGAGTGTCGACATCCCTTTTGGGGGAGACTTAGGCACAAGGTTTATCATGACACCTAATTTAGGTGCTAATCTTGGCTAAGCCTATACTTAGGTTGATGTGTGGAGATATGTGGCTTAACTCATGGTATTTGCATGGCATGATAGGTTGGCATGGCAGATTTGGTTTGCTGGACTCTTTACAAATATTTAAATATATATCCCACATTGATGGGGTTTGAGTAAACTTGTGAGTTAAATAAAATGTTTCAAACGATAACATATGAATAATAGGATGCCAAGGCATCCCTCCACAAGAGTGTGCCGACCCTCGCTGAGGGCCCCCAGCGAGCATATAGTGGGGCCCATGGATCCTCATATGACCGCCTATCAAAGACCAGAGGCTAAAAACAAACACCAAACCAATTTTTTTGCACAAATTCATATTGCCACGTGTCAAATGGTTATTGGACCACTTGATGTATTTAAACAATGCCACGTCACTTTTTGACACCGGTTATTCACCTGTCATAAGAACACTTTAGCAAGCTATATCTCGAGCATTTGGACTCCATTTTGTGTTCCATAAGAAGCATCGAAAAGCTCTCAATGAATTCTTTGATGTGAAAATGGTTTGACCAAAATTTGAAGACTTTTAAAATGGAATGGTACATGGATCCACCTAGATCATTCCTCCCCACTAGGAACTTTTGGACCTCCAAAAGTTGAAATTAATTGGTAATGAGGTGAGCGTATTTCTCCCTCACCCTTCCAGCTTCCATCCATTTGGCCATGTTTGGGTGCATCCCTTTTAGACCAACATGAAGATATTCAACATCAACTCTTCATGAAGTCTGCATATTCCTGTCAAGAATAGTATCTTCCTATAATTTTGTTAGATATTTAGGAGCAAAATCATCAACAGAAGGAATGGATACACTTTCATCATGATCAATAATCATTGGAGGCTCATACAATTTCAGATTTTCCACATTTACAACTAAATAAATATGCATGTAAGATGGTAAATCTAACTGGAAAGCATTTGTGCCAATTCTTTTTGTAAACTAAAAAGGACCATACCAAATTAGTTTCAACTTTTTACCTTCACCTATCAGTCTTTCCTTACTAATGTAAAGCCATACCATATCACCTACAACAAATTGGTGATCAATACGATGTTTGTCATGTCTAGCTTTATACTTGGCTTGACTTTTCTCTAATTGAGTATGAACATTTTGATGTATGAGTTGTATTTGTTCAATGAACTTCTTAGCTCAAATGGCTTCTTTTGGTTCACCAACAATTGTATCTTGTCCATAGCAAACATCTAGAGGAGATTTAGGCAAGTATCCATAACAAACTTCAAATGGAGATTTCATAATAGAAGAATGAAGTGCCCGGTTATATGCATGTTGTATGTAACATAATTTTTCATCCCATAACTTTGGATGTTTATTGCTATAACCCCCAAGCAAATGTACACAGTGCGGTTCACAACCTCTGTTTGCCCATCGGTTTGCAAATGAAATGCAATGCTCTTTTTTAATTTAGTGTCCATTAGTCCCCAAAAAGTTGACCAAAACTCCCCAATAAATTGAGAATCCTGATCAAAAATAATTGAAGTAGGCAAACCAAAATGAACCCATACATGTTTAAAGAATAAGTGTACAGTGCCTTCCCCAGTAATTTTCTTAGTGCAAGGAATCAAAACACACATCTTGTTAAATCTATCCACAACCACATATAAATAGTCATGTTTTCTTTGTGTCATAAGCAAAGCCCCCACAAAATCCATGGAGATACTTTCCCAAGGGCGAGTAGGAATAGGTAGAGGAGTGTAAAGTCCTAGTTTCCTGTTACTAGGTTTGCTTATGGCACAAAGAGTACATCCCTTAATATATTTGGCAACAGTTTCCTACATACAGGGCCAGTAACAATACATTTTCAAATGTGCAACCATTTTAGAAACTCCAAAATGACCAGAAATAAGTGAAGTATGTGCTTCTCTAATCATGTGCACCCTCTCATTTTGAGGAATACATAGTTTACCCAAATGATATAAAATATCATTGTGTACATGATAGTCCAATTCTTCTACTTGTCTACTACTCATCAAGTCTTTATAGACATCCTAAAAATCAAGATCATTTACATACTATTCTTTATAACTTTCATGAGACAAAGAACCATGTTGTAAAAGAATAGATGCAACAACCATAGGAGGCCTAGATAGCATATCTACAACCTTATTCTGAATACCTTTTTTATATTTAATCACAAGATGAAATTGTTATAAGAAACCCATCCAATGAAAATGTTTGGACTGTTGTAGTTTGGTTTGTGATTGGAGATACTGTAAGGGCTAATGATCTGTATGTATTATTATTTCTTTTCCCATTAAGTAATGTTTCCATTTTTTAACACTTTGAACCAATGCATATAATTCCTTATCATAAGTTGGATATTTTCTTACTGCACTTGTGAAGGTTTTATAATGATAGCAAACCAGTTTCTTACCTTGCATTAAAATAACTCCCATAGCATACTCACTTGCATCGATCTTGATCTCAAATGGTTATTGTATATTAAGAAGTGACAAGACTAGAGTAGTACTTATCTTTTCTTTCAAAGTGTCGAAGGCTTTTTGATGTTTGCCTCCCTACTGAAAGACATGTTTCACACTTGTCAAAGAATGCAAAGGTGATGCAATATATGAAAATTGAGAAATAAACTTTCGCCAAAAATGTACTGCACCAAGAAAACTTCTAACCTCAGTTTTAGTAGTGGGTGTAGGCTAGTTAACAATGGCTACTACTTTTGCAGGATCAATTTTCAATTCACTATGTCCTACAATGTAACCTAAGTATATCAAAGAGGTCTTGCCAAATTCACATTTTGACAATTTTAAATAAAGTTTTTCCTTTCGTAATTCATCCATGACTTTCTTAATGTGGATCACATGCTCTTCCCAAGACTTGTTGAAAATCAATATATCATCTAATTAAACTATGACAAAATCATCTAGGAACTGTCTAAAAACATCATTCATCAATCTCATGAATGTAGCCGGGGCATTACACAACCCAAAAGGCATAACAAGCCATTCAAACAATCCCTATTTTATTTTGAAGGTGGTTTTCCACACATCACCTTCATTAATTCTTACTTGATGATATCCACTTCTCAAATCTATCTTAGTGAAATAAATAGCATGTTTTAATTGATCCAATAAATCATCAATATGAGGAAGAGGGTAATGATTCTTAATAGTAATTTTGTTTAAAGCACAAAAATCAACACACATTAGCCAAGTGTCATCTTTATTTGGCACCAAAATAATAGGCGAACCAACAAGAGATGAACTTGGACAAATAATACCTCTATCCAATAGATCCATTACCTATTTTTTGATTTCCTCATTTTCCACCACTAATAACCTGTACATGCCAATGTTAGGGACAGGGGAATCCTGTAATAGCTGAATTTCATGTTGAACTCCCCTTTTAGGGGGCAAACCCTTAGGATCCTAAAATACATAATCATAAGTATAAATTATTTCAACCAATTCATTCTTGTGTTTAGGATCACAATTTTCCAAAGCCTGAAAATATTCTTTTTCCTTAGACTTAATCAACATGAGATAAAAAGTCTTGCTTGAATTAACTAGTCTTTTCATTTGCCCTGTTGTAACCAAGGAAAGACTTGTTTTAATGTGATGTGCTCTAACTATATATTCAATGTCATCCTTAACAAGCAAGTATTTATTCTCCTCTCTATAAAAGATTGATTTTCTATCATAAAGATATGGACTTCCCAAAACAATCCCACATATGTCCAATGGGACAACATCTAACTCAACCTCATCTACAAACTTGGATGTGATGGCAAACCTTAGTCTACAAGTTTTTGAGACTTGTAGCTTTGCATTGTCACACACCTAACCTAGTGGATAAGGCTTCGGATGGGGATTGGTTTGAAAGCCTAACTTTTTAACAACTTCTTCAGAAATTAAATTTGCTTGCAAACCACTATCAAATAGAGTGTCAATCTTAGTATGTTTTGAAACAACTCTAATGTGGAACAATTCATTTCTTTTCTTATCAACATGCATAGAATTCTATTTATAAAAAGATGCATCATTTGATGAATTACTACTAGAAACTGAAAGAGAAGAATCATTATGTAATCCCATAGTTGTGATCTTAGTTTCATCACCTAAATTTGAACCTAAGTCCTGAACCATAGCATTAGTCTTATTTTATTTAGTTTGAAACCTCTTAGGCCTTAACTCAAGGTATAGTTTCTAACACTTAGACTCATCATAATTTTTCTTGCAATGATTACAAAATGGTTTTCCTTCTTCTTTTTTAATAGTAAAAGTGGATTTTTATTTACCCTTTCCTGATGAACTTTCCCCTTTGGATTGCCTAACATTAGATTGCTTACTTTTAACTTTAGGAAGAGATTCTTTTGATTGTTTTCCTCTAGCCTCTAAATGAGTGGCTTGTACACATATTGCATCTAAATTAGTTGGATTGAACATAAGAATCATATGTCTTAAGTAACTATGTAGCCCACCTATATATTTTAGCAGTGTTTCTTGTGTGTGAAGAGGAACATTCAAAAGTAAAGCTTTTTTCCTAAATTATTGTGTATAATCTTAAACATTTTGGCCTTTTCCTTGTCTAAAACTTTGCCAATCCATCATGGCTTGTTGCATATAGCCTAAAGGATAAAATTGCTTTTTGAGTTCTTCAACAAATTCATTCCAAGTAGAAATCGAGTTACCTTTTTGAATCTCAGCTTCCTTCAACTTACTCTCCCACCAGATGAGAGCTATGCCTCCCATACAAAGAGTAGCCAAATGAATTTTTGATTCATCCCCTTCAATCTTTTAGACCCTGCAATAAACTTCTATCTGCTTCACCCAATTATCCAACTTCTCAAAATTAACTTCACCATTAAACATTGGTAATTCAAACTTAATATCTAATTTGAGTGAAGGGAGAGATTCCACAATTTTTTTACTGTCATCCGATGAAGAAGGTTTTTTAATTTATTTACCTTTTTATTCTTGTGAATCACCTTTCTCATTCTTGGATTTCCATTGTTTTTCACGGTATAGTTCCTCAACCATGCTTCTTATCTCCATGAAGGCTCGGTGGAAAGCTTATTCAGATTCTCTCTTCTTTGGCCATCCTTGAAGCATGCCTTGAGCCAATATCTAGATTATACTCAATGATTTTTCCTTCACACTTTTGGGATTCAGACCTTGTCAACATACACTAGCAACCACTGTTAAATAATAACCGCTTCGATACCAAAAATCTAATCTGAAAATTGAAAATGCAAGTGTCACAAAATCGAATAACACTTGTCACTTTTCTAAGATCTACTAATTTCTCAACTTTTCCATTTATTTTTTAATAGTGAAATCAAAACTAGAATTATAATGAAGATCAGAATTAAAATAAATAATAGAGAAAATCAAAAGAATTCACCAACAAATTGATAATGGAGTTCATCTTCAATAGCCTGTCTCTGGGTCTGTTCGAAGTGAAGACCATTTCCATAAATTTTGTACAATAAATGGCTTCCAAAATCAATACAATTCTTCAATTCACCTTCATTGGTCTCTACTTGCCTATATAAACATCTCTTAGACCTGACATTAATGGCCTAAGGCCATACAGGGCTTAATTAATTCTCTAACCTTCTTAATTTTTTTTACACAGTCGGTTGCATAATCCCCTTCAAATAAAATTTGGTTCCTTATATAACACTTCAACCCCCATAGCATAAGTGGTCAAGGCTAATCCTTTTTGCATGGGAGGTGTTGGGTTCAAACTATTGGCCTTCTTTTTGGCACTTTGAACTTATTCTTTTATCCCACATTGGGAGTTTGTGAATTGTTTATATGTTTTAAATAGGTTAGGGACCTCCTTGATGAGTGATGACATCCCTTTTAGGGGAGACTTAAGAGAAAGGTTTATCATGACAACTAATTTAGGTGCTAATATTGGATAAGCCTATACTTAGGTTGACGTGTGGAGATATGTGGCTTAACTCATGGTGTTTGCATGGCATGATAGGTTGGCGTGGCAGATTTGGTTTGCTAAACTCTTTACAAAGCTTTAAATATATATCCCACATTGATGGGGTTTGAGTAAACTTTGTGAGTTAAATAAAATGTTGTAAACAATAACATATGAAGAATAGGAGGCCAAGGTACCCCTCCACAAGAGTGTGCCAACCCTCGTTGAGGGCCCCTAGCAATTAAATAACGAGACCCATGGATCCTCATATGACCACATATCAAAGACCGGAGGCTAAAAACAAACACCAAACTAACTTTTTACACAAATTCATATTTCCATGTGTCAAATGGTTATTGGACCACTTGGTGTATTTGAATAATGCCACCTCACTTTTTGACACTTGTTATTCACCTATCACAAGAATACTTCAGCAAGCTATATCTCGAGCATCTGGACTCCATTTTGCATTCCAAAAGAAGTGCCAAAAATCGCTCAATGAATTATTTGATGTGAAAATGGTTTAACCAAAATTTTAAGACTTTTAAAATGGAATGGTACATGGATCCACCTAGATCACCTGTTGATCATAAATTATATTATGGGGCATTCTTACTAGGCTTGGTAAATTCTCATGAGGGAAGTTTGCTAGAAACTTGGCCCCTACCTCTATGGATTGAACCAAAATCTCATCTTTGTTCTCCAAAAAATGACACTCAAACAAAAATAGATCATATGTGGAAGGTGTATTAGTAGAGCATGATTGTTGAGGAACTGGTTCATCAACTGTTAGTATTGTAGTTAAGTATTGTGTGGTTTGTTCTTGGTCTTGTTATGAATAAGGTGGCATATTAGCCAAATAGTTAGCCAATGGATATTGGCTTTATGCCCCTAATTAAGTATTATAAGAGGGATAAAGATAAATATCAAAAGTAATATTATCTGTGTAAGGGTCTTGCACCATTTCTTCCTCCATAACCACATTACTATCCATAAATTGTATATGAGTCCACTACGAGTGTAAGAATACATGTTAGGATAAATAGTCAATGCTTTGTGATAGAAAGGGAAGGGATTTATAAAAACTCTAAAAGGATAATGTCTTAAAATATGATGTTCAAACTTGGTCTAGATTCATCAAAAGGATCAAAAGGTTTATGCAAATATTTGTGATAACACAAGCTAACATTAAGTATCTAATGTTACACGTCTTACACAAAAAGATTAAGCAAATGAATCAAAAATTGAAATGCCAAATGCTAAATTCAAAGTGTTTTAAATTAGTCTAATCTAGGAAATTAAAAGTTCTTATGGCTTTTGGCCAATCATGGCATCAAAATCTTGGCTCAAACAAGGCATGCACTCAGACTCTTGGCCAAATGACATCAAAATCTAGACTTCAAAAATAGATGAAATTTTTAATCTAATAGATTTGAAACACTTCTAACAAACATTAGGTGTTTGATTCTTAGATGTGGACTTGATCTAATAGGTATAAGGTATGAAACAAAATACACTTTAGAGATAGTTTATTTTCTCACAAATAATGGTATAAAACTTGGTTCTTTTGACAAATAAGCTAGACAAAAGTGAACGGTGCAATTGTGCTAGACAAAGGTTCACAAAAGTATAATCAAATTGGTTTGAAAATGTAGGAACAAATTTTAAATCTATGCAAGAGGGCCTATGAAACAATATCTGAAATGTTTTGGGTAGCATAACAATACTAGAATACCCAAAAGATGTGACAAAATGCTTGTTTTAAAAACTCTCTAAGGCAAAGATAATTTCTCACAAATTTGATAGTATAACACTACCTTTCTTAACTCAAAATGTTATGGTGCATATACACAAAGTGTAAGTGTTTAGCACAAAATGACTTAAGTCTATCAAGTGGTGATAACGATCATGAGTCTTAAACGACCTTCAACCCAAATTGGAAATTGAACTTATGTTCCCTCAAGTTTAGTGCAAATGGTGAACCTACTTAACACATCAATCCTATGAACTTATAAAGATTCAATTTAAAATTTAGATTATAAATTAAGGACTTAAACAACTTTGGCAAAGGTTTAGACTCAATTGGGTAGCATAATTGTGCCAAAGTGGATGATATGACTCCAAGTTTTGATGAACTTTTAAAAATACAAATTGATGATTTCACATGGATAACATAACGCCTCTTTGTTCAAAGGAAAATGAGGACCATGTGTTTGGTTTGCATCATTTGTTTACACCAATTTTTTACTCCAAACAAGACTTTAAATAGGACAAAACTAACTAATTAATCGCTCTTAGATCCTAAACTAACAAGGTTGCTTGGTATTGTTGGAATCCGTCAATATACGTCATTTGATAAGATTTTAAGTGTTCATCCAAAAGTAAATATGTATTATATAATAGGTTTTTTACACCCCCCCTTTTCTTAAATCACATTACTATGACATGGACCTTCAGGTGCACCTTGCACCAATAATAATTTTGTGATAAGTGAGGATTTGTCTAAGATCTACAAGTTTTTGAACATTCTAGGGGAATTAATTACACAATGACTTTCACATCAAACAATGTAAAATAAAATCATGGATTTTGGGTCTGTATCACTTGGCTTGTTGAAAAAAGGTCTAGTCCTTTTTTGCAACCACTACATCCTATTATTCGCTCAGTGTAGTGTGATGTCCAAAGTGTTATTACATCTTTTGTGCTACTCCAATTAGAATCTAAATGAAGTCAATGTCAAGAGGTAAAAACTTGGGTCAAAGCTTCCGTAAATAACTCATAGGAGGTGATGAATTTCCCCTCATAATCAAGTTTTCATAAAAATAAAGAAATCATAAAATAGAAATACTTTAAGGTTGTTTTCAAGGTCACCCAAACTATGACAATTTTTTTGGGAGTGCTTCAGACGACATTCTTTCTAAGCCTTAGACTAGGCTTGCTTGTAATAAGGATGTCAATTTTGATTCCAAGGGTTACTTAAAGGGGATAAATGGAAGATAATACACACAACATCCTTGTATTTTTCAAAAACAAAGTGCTAATTGAAACAAGTAGTGAACACAAAAGCTTTGAAAGATGAGTTTATTTTTAAGCCCCAAATTGAAAGGTGTGCTGGTGTTTTTTTTTTTTGACCCCTTGGTCTTAAGTTGTAATTTTGAAAGCCTAACTTATCAAAACATTTATTTAAGCACCTAAATGTTCCATTAAGTACTAAAGCAAAGTTCCTAGTTAATTTTAAAGTATGTAAAAGATGGTCTAAAACATGTTTTAACAAATTTGAAGTTTGTTGGTTACCTTTTTACCCTTAAGGCATCACCCCAAAAGAAAATGTGTTAAGTTATAAAATTTTAACTTAAATCTAAAAAAAATATTAAAAAATAATAATATTAAATATATTAACACATGCAAACAACAAATTGGAAGGTTAAAAATAAAATATAACACATTACACAAAATCCTGCACATAAAATATAAAAACCTGTTGTTAGTATTTTTAACATAACTTTTAAATATAGATCAGTTTGCTACAAAAATTTTAGAGGTTTTCAATAATTATATGTAACACATATGAAAAATTTAAATTCAAAAAAATTAATAAAAAAAGGTATCAACTCTATTCTAGCCACTTTTACCAAAAAAATAAAAAATAGAAAGTGACAGTCACTAAAATAGTTATAACTTATAAAATATAAAGAATTTTTTTATGAAATTTTTAGAGAATATTAAAAACATATTTATATATATTTATAAAAAAATTAGATAAAAATATTAATTAAATACAAATTTATGACTTATTTATTGGCCATTTTTACTCAAAGCAAAAACAACAAAAAAAAAGAATCAAAACTATGAAACATAAAAAATTTTGTGGATTGTGCTTTCATGAAGATCACCCCAATGGGAGCGATATTATGTGAGATAATAATTTGAATCAAGAGAATAATTTTATTATCTTTTTAGTCATAAAAATAAAATAAACATACTAACTAGCATAACATCTCTAGGCCTAGACACTAAGGAGAGCTTAGTTAACAAACATAAATAAAACACAAAACTAAAATGCAAAAAAAAACTTATTTTACCTTCCTTATATTATATAAAATTCTTGTTATAGTTTATTTCTTAGATTTTTCTCATGAAGTATTCATCAAAGGAGGCTTGGTTATCTCTTCTTCTCCTTGGCACCTTGTGGCTTTGGCTTGGCTTGGCTTGGTTTGGCTAAATATTTGGACATTATAACACTAATTTTCATGAATATTTGGAATAAATTTAGAATTATAACTTTATCATGTGAGAGATCAAAATTTAATATGCAAGGCCTCCTATTTATAGATTTTTGAAATGGTTTGAGGATCAACCATGACCGTCCATCTTAAGATTGAGATGTGTGGCCATGAATAAATCTAAATATGAAATTCATTATACAAATATCCCCATTAATATTTGAGATAGAGGGGTATTTAATATGCATCGATAGTCTTAATGAGGTATGGATGGTCTTAATGAGGCATGGGAGACCCATAATCTTGATATTTTATGCATGTATGGCTTATGGATGCTACCCTATATGATGATGTCACCTGATGATGTGGTTAATAGAAATAAATTTCCAATAAATATTTATTCAACAAGTTCCATGGAAAATTAACTTAAGACCCTAAATTGGTTTAATTAGCCTAAAACATGATTAGTCAACTTTGGTGCAAATTTTGGCTCTTGGTGCACAAATTAATAAAATTGGTCAAAATATCTTATTATTGGTCTAAAATTTGACTAGATTAGAATTGGAAGTCAATGTTAGATGCATTAGATCTATTATCCCATTTAGGATGTTACCAACACCAAATAACAAATGCACATGTCTTGTGCAAGATATTTGATAGAAAAAAGCAATCTAGAGCACCTATGTACAAAATTGGCATTTTGACTCAAAATGATTTGATCAAAGTTAGCTTGCCCATAAATTATATTGCCCCATTTAATGATACCCTAGCTAAAATTTGCACTTGAATATGTCAATTTCAACTCATTTAATGTGCTTTAGTGTTTTTAGGCCAAATTATACATTTTAATGGAAATTGGTCAAAACCGTCATTAGAGGTCATCGATGGCTAGATTTGGGTGTCTACATAAGTCAAATGTGTGACCAAGGACACACACTAATATTTTATGCAAAAGGTTATAAAATTAGAAGAAAAAATTCAAATGTGTTGATTACAGATGCTCAAAAGACAGGCAACAATTTGTATATGTTATCAGATATCAAAGGTCAAAAATGTTATTTGATTTGATTGAAGAAATTTGGTGATGGCACAGGAGAATGGGACACAAATTTTGAAAATCTTATCAACATCAAAAAAAATCAAGTAGTTAGAGATATTTCAAAGATTACAAAGCCCTCCAACATGCTTTGTGAACCTTGTTAGCATGGGAAGTAGGCTAGAACATGGTTCAAGATAAAAGAATATTCACTTACTCAGATGTTAGATCTTGTTTACACTAATCTATGTGGACCTATGAGAATTCAAAGTACTCAAGATGAGAAATATTTTATCTTTCTTATTAATGATTTTACCTGTATGACTTGGGTGATGATTTTGAAGAAAAAATTAGAAGTTTTCAAACATTTCAAATCATTCAAAGCTTTAGTTGAGAATGAAATTGACTTAAAATTAAGTTCCTGAGATCATATCAAGGAGTAAAATTCATGTTAAATCAGTTGATTGAGTACTGTGAATACCATGAGATAAAGAGGCATTATTCAACAACTAAAACTCCATAGCAAAATGGAGTAGAGTGAAGAAACAGAACAATTCAGAAAATGGCAAGGATAATGCTAAATGAATCCAAAATACTAGATAAATATTTGAGAGAGTTAGTAGGTATAGTAGTGCATATCCAAAATAGAGAATTATTTAGAGTCAATATTGATAAGACTCCCTATGAGCTATGGAAAGACAAACTAGCTACAATTGATTATTTCAGAAAAATTGATAGCAAATGCTTCATAAAGAGAACCGATGAAAAACTTGGTAAGTTTAAATCTATAGTAGATAAAGGTATATTTTTTGGATATTCTTGTAAAAATAAAGATTATAAATGTTATAAAAAAAATCAAAAAGATTTTTGAAAATTCAAGTGTTAGGACAAATGAAGATATAGCACAAAGAGACTGTGATCCAGTAGACACTCCAAAAATCATTGAAGAAGAAGATTTTGAAGAATCAGATGAAGATGAGATGAAGGAGAAAAAGGACACCAAAATTCAATCCAAATATGTTGAGATAAATCATAATGAAAGTGACATCATCAGGAACATAAATGAAGGAGTTCACACCAGAAGAATGATGGTAAGTGAATTTAAGCAAGTTAATTTCTCTTTGTTATCCAAAATTTAGCCTAAAACTTTTTCAGAAGCTAGACATGATGAGCATTGAGTCAAGAAAATGGATGAATAATTAAATTAGATAGAAAATAATGATACTTAAAATTTAGTACCTAGACCAAAAGATCACAATGTGATAATAATAAAATGGATATACAGAAATAAGTTGAATAAAAATGGTGAAGTTACTAGTAATAAATCAAGGTTAGTATGTAAAGTATATGCTCATATTGAGGGAATAGATTTTAAAGAAACTTTTGCACCAGTGGCAAGGCTAGAGGCTATTAGAATGTTTCTTGTATATACAATGTTTAAAATTTTCAAAGTGTTTCAGATGGATGTCAAGTCTACCTTCCTGAATGGAAGTCTAGAAGAGGAGGTCTACATTGAGCAGCCTGAGGGATTTATTCTCTCAAATGAAAGTAGCCATGTATACAGATTGAAGAAAGCACTGTATAAATTGAAACAAGCTCCCAGAGCTTGGTATGCAAGACTTGATAAGTACCTACAACATCAAGGTTTCAAGAGAGGTTTTGCTGATAGTAATCTCTACATCAAAATAGAAGGTGAGCATTAATTGATTGTTATGGTATATGTTGATCACATAATTTTTGGAAGAAATATTGAAAAGATGAAAAAAGAATTTTCTAATAATATGTAAAAATAATTTGAGATGTCTATGCTTGGATAATTGTCATTTTTATTAAGGTTGTGAATATTTCAATCAGATAAAGGAATTTTCATATCTCAAAATAAGTATGCTAAAGAAATGTTTTAAAAAATTGGTTTTGAGGATTGTGAACCATTTGGCACACCAATGAGTACAAAGAACAAGGTGAATAAGATGAAGATTCACCTATTGTAGATCAATCTTTGTATAGATATATGATTGGTAGTCTTTTATATTTGATAGCAGTGAGGCTAGACATCATACATGCAGTAGGCATGGTTGTGAGATATCAGGCAACCCCAAAGGAGAGTCATGTTCAATTAGTGAAGAGAATATTTAGATATGTCAAGGGGACATTGAAATATGGATTGTGGTATCTTATAGGTAGAGATTTTACTTTGGTCACTTATATAGATTCAGATTGGATAGGTTACTTGGATGACAAAAAGAGTATAAGTGGAGGATATTTCTTCTTCGGTGATGTCTTAGTATCATGGCTAAGCAAAAATCAAAAGTTAGTATCACTTTCTACAGTTGAGATAGAATATATTGCAGTGGTATTATGTTATACTCAAGTGCTTTGGATGAAGAAAACTTTAGAATATATCAAGGTAAAATATGATGAACCTATTTCTATTTTTTATGATAATACAAGTGATATTAATATTTCTTAGAATCTAATGATGCATTCAAGAACAAAACATATTCCTATCAGATATCATTTCTTGAGAGAGTAGGTTGTAGATCAGTAAGTTAAGATGGAATATATCAGTACTACAAAATAGATTATAGATATTTTCACAAAGCACTACCATAAGACACATTCAAGTATCTATAAGAGAAGTTTGGAGTAATTTATTTTACTTCCTACCATTGAGAATTAGCATCAATTGAGGGGGAGCCAAGTGTTAGATCCAGGATAGGCCTTTTTCCATTGATGTCAAAGGGGGAAAATAATAAAAATTGGTACAAGTATAGGTACAAAGAACAAGTGTAAAAATAGGTATAATAAATAAGTACAATAATAGGTATAGGGAATAGGTGTAGAAATAGGTACAGGGAATAGGAAAAAGATGCTACAGTAAGGGGTAGTCACTGTATGTTTTTCAGATGGTAGTATGTGTAGGTTGGCATGTGAAATATAGGTTTTAGGATGTGGAAGTTTCATTTTGAGGTTACCATAGATGAAAAAGGGGAATATTTTTGAAAATATTATCATTGATGTCAAAGGTCTAGCATTGGTGATAAAGGCCTCATAGAATTTATTGTCTAAAAATGTTTTTAATGTTCATATTTTGGATAAAATATGTTGATATTTATTTAATATTAATGGATATATTTTTGGTTTCATAAAAGTCAAAAGAGGGCCCATAGAGAAGTTAGAGTCATGGGGTAAAGGCAAAAGAGGAATGGGATGCATTTTCCCATGAAAATTCATCTTGAGGAATTCCAAGAGTCACCAAGTGAAGACAAAAGAGGGTATGGCACATTTTTCCATGGAGAGTCACCTTAAGGAATTTGAAAGGTCACCAAAATACAAAAGAGTAAAGTGTGAATTTGCTTATAAAGGGTCACCATATGACTTTTCAAATACAAGGATTCAAAGGGTCATGAAAGTTTGGCACCATTTTCCATGAGGATTGAAGAGTCACAAAGGGTGAATGCCAAAGGTCATTTGGAAAGCTATAAATAAAGGCTTGAGAAGCCATTTTTAATATGCAATAGAGTGCATGGTTTTTAATTGTTTTATATAAAAAAAGAGGAGATAATAGAAAGAGATATTGTAGAGTTCTATCATTTGTTGAGAAATCAACATTGAGAGATAGTTATGTTTTATACACAAGAGGGGTTGGTGCTCACAAATAGTTGCAAGGGTTGGTGCTCTTATGGGTTGGTGCTCATAAATAGTTGTTGTTTTGGTGATAGGCAAAGGGGTTGGTTATCTTTCAAGTTGGTGCTTGTGAACTTTGAAATTTGAGTTGATGCTCTTTCATATACTTGAGATTACTCTCTGTGGTTTTTATCACTTTAGGTTTCCACGTAAAAATATGGTCTCTCTCTCTCTCTCTCTCTCTCTCTCTCTCTCTCTCTCTCTCTCTCTCTCTCTCTCTCTCTCTCTCTCTCTCTCTCTCTCTCTCTCTCTCTCTCTCTCTCTCTCTCTCTCGTATGGTGCATATTAGTTTAGTTTTATAAGATATATTTATAAGATATATGATATACTGATTCACCCCCCTCAGTATATCCCATGCTTAACAATTGCCACATACCTTTGGATGCAACTAGAATTCTTGTCCTCATTTGCTAAAATATAATTTATTGATATATCCTCAATACCTCCATTTTTGTGACTCAAAATTTCCAACTTAAAGCTAACCAAAACACTATCATTCACAATTATATCTTGATCTATGACTTCACTAACTTTCTTTTGGCATATGCACTCATTAAAATTTGATAAAACATTCTTTTCTAAATCAATATCCTTACCTTTGAATTTTTGAAGGTGTTGTTTTGCTTTAATGGATATAAACATATCTCTATTATATATTTCCATACATTCATCACACCTTTTATGGGTCCTCATTACATCATATATGCTACTTTGCAAAACAATCAATGGCTCACCATTTGGAAGCTTGAGAGGTAGTGTAGGAATTGATGTATCTTCTTGCAACTGGGGATCTTCATATCTGACAAGTGATGCCTCTTCGTCCTTGTCTTAAATAACCTCTTAATCACATATACAATCATTAAAAGACACATAAACATATTTAATTTCTAAAGAGGTTTTACATTCAACTTATTGCTCTCTAATTTCTTGAAAATCTTCTTCTAATACCTCAATATTATCATCTTTTAAGGCATGACATATCACTGGTTCCATTCTTTCATTCTTCTGCAAGAAACATTTCTCCTCAAAATCTTCTATGGTAGATTCATCCAAGATTTACTCTATTTCATCTTCTTTTAATATTATCTTCTCCTCCTTGTGTGCATTTAGATGCACAACCTCTTCAGGCTCTGGTTCTACCTTTTCTTCTTTTTTTGTAAGAAACATTTTTATACAAAATCTTCTCCTAGAATATGCCCTATAAAAACTAAATACTCATGAAAGTATATGGATACCTTAATGTCCTCAGATAGACTAATACTCTTTACACCTACTATCAAACTAATAAATTATAGAATTTACTATTTATTTTCTATCTTTCGGTAAAGACTTGGGATTTGTAGGCCTAGAAAAAAATTCCAAGAGTCTTCCCATGCTTCATGAAATTTAAAATCTATAAAATAGATCTTCACAAGCCGGTAAGATATTGGCTCTGATACCACTATCATATCCCCAATGGGATATTATACAATTACACAATAATTGCATAAATCCTAATACAACAAATATGGAAATAGACTTGAATTGAATAATATAGGGGAAGAACACCACCAACTAATATATTATATTTTATAAAGTGAATACATCTATTATAAGATATATGGAATTTTCACACATACTAAGAAAATAATACAAATTACAACAAACCACTAAATATGAAATATGACAATCTATGAAGCTTTGTTGTAACCTCTAAATGAAATCACCTTCATGAACTATAGGGTTTATATCCTTTGATTCAACAAGAAACCAAGGGGTTTCATATTTGAATCCTATTCTAAATGGGTTTTCATCCAAGGAATAAATTTGTATGAACATAAGTTCAACAATATCATAAAAGAGATATAAATTGGTATAGAATGATTTTACAAAGAGGAAGCCATGAATATATAGAATTAGAAAGAAGGAGAGAGAGAAAACTTCATCGTGAAGAAAGAAATGTGAACCCCCTTAGTGGGATCACTATTGAGAAATATTTTAAAGTTTTTTACCTTGTATGAGAGTCAAAATCAATCTCCCACTTTAGACAAAACATCCCCATCTTCACATGCTTTCATAATTACACCCATGCCTCCACATGTGAGCCAACTTAGCATATTAAATATTGTCCTCCACTTCCTAACTATGAAAAATATTTTAAAAGAGGTCCCAACACTCTTTTGACTTGTCCCACACTCTTCATCATGAATCCATTAAAGAAAATGTGCCACACTTCTACATTATGTCACTTTCCTCCAAAGACCACACCATGTGATCACAAAAGTCATAAATTTATCTCCTTAGTAGAGTGGTACATCCCACACCACTCACATACCTTATTTTCCATGGGATACCCCCTTTGGTCCATGATACATCATTAAAAATCCACCTCATATGTTACATCATCACTTGTATCACCTATCAAATCACTAGTGAATAGTGATAGTGAATAGTAAATATGTGAATAGTGCCTATATGAATAGTGACTTGGTGAATAGTTTCCATATGAATAGTGTTATAAAAATATTGGTATGTCTTATTTTACCAAACATCAAATTAATTACAAAGGGGGCATGATAGTCACCAAGGTCTATTCCAAATAGTTGGCACTAAGGATTTCCACCCAATGCCCTTTAGTGACTACATTACCTATGATCATCCAAGTATAATCCATTTCCCAAGAATTAATTGTGCCTCTTCCTTGAAATGATGTATTATTCTATCTTAAATTGGTCTCTAATTCTATATTAAATAGATAAATCTCTCCAATGGACACTTAAAAAGTCACAATATGGATAGTGGACATGTTGATGGGTTATTTGGCACACTAAATTAGGCAAAGTGAGAGCCTACCTAACCTCTCTTGAAATGATATCAAATATATCCCAAATGTCCATAATTTTAGAGGTATAATCACTGATAGGGGGTGGTGAATCATTTATGTAAGCAATTCAATTCCAATTCTAAAACTTCAAACTCTCAACTAATCAATATAAGCAATAATTAAGCATATAAACTAGATATTGCAATGAACAAGGAAACTATGCAATATTAAGGCACATAACACATGAATTATATGGGAAACCCTCATGGGGGATAAAACCCAATATCAAGTCTAAAAATAAGTGAACTATAGCCTGATAATGGATTCATAAATAAGAGACTTTAGTGAAGCACCCACTTCATAAGGAGTACCAACCCCTAAACATGAACAAACACCCACTTATCCTAAATGTTGAGAACCCACACAACACCTTATGATATCAACACCTCCAAATATTTTAATGACGTTCAATTTTATGGATAAATATTTAATATTAATTCTCTTAACCCTTAACACTCTGTCAAACCTTCACATACAATTAATGCATCTAAAACACCCTTTTGGGTCACTTTACACTTATTCACTCATATTCATTCTTTAACCCTGAAACAACACTATTATAACATCAAAAATATGACCTCTATGTCACATACATATCCCTAACACTTATCTACTCTTCAATATATCCAAAAATCATACCCACCCTTCTCTATATATCGCTAATCAACTCTAGAAACCTTCATCTTTATTTATGCCCTTTATAGAGCCATCATGATCATCACCTTCTTGGTCAGCCATAAGACTTAACTTAACCCTTAATGATTTTATCACACTTATAATAGGATAAATTTCATCTATATAGGTCTTACATATCTTTGATATATCACCCTTAAGCAACAACATCTTTCAATTAGGCCTAAGAAGCCCTTATAGGTCCATGGAGACCTATTCATCTTTTTAGCACTTCATCGAGCAAGACTAAGAACACAAGACCATTTGAAAGCACATAATTCCATAACACATGACCCTTAATCCATACTCAAATTATAAAATTCATCAATACACACCTCTGCATATGCAAAACCTATCAATTATTTGCCTTGTACATGAAAACACCATGAACGAAACAAAAGTCAACTTTTAAGTAGTTGTTTATACTAAAGATGGATTGGTAAAACCTCCAAAATAAATAAAAATGATCCTTAAGTAATATAAAACACTATATAATATATAATTCACCTTGAAACATCCAAACACCATCAAGAAAAACTCAAACATCCTTATTGGGTCATTTTTAGAAGAAGGTCAAACCCTCAGTCAACTTTAGACCATAATAAATGCAAGGGTACAACCAGTCAAACCTCCAAATTATTTTTCTTGGATTTCCCTTGAGGTTATCCACCAATTTTATTTTTATATAACCATGAAATTCATTCATCATCAAAATTTATTAATAAAATATTGTAGACTAGTTTTCCTTTGTAAATTCAAATATTTGAATTCCAACTGTCACTTTTTAATGCAAATTTGACTATGAAAACTAGTGAAATCTACCTGAGAGACCAACTTTGCACTACCATAACTTTTTATAGACATTATTTAAATACATAAAATTTGAAACACATGATATAAGCACAAATATCAAATAACCTATGTGACCACTTTCTTTTGACACCTTCACATGTGTGAATGCTAATGTCATTAATCTATTTACTCAAGAAGTTCTGCCAAGATGACTAGGAGAACCTAGACCTTCACAAGACCATTATAATGAATTAATTTAACTTTAAAAATTAAACAAGTCACTATTTACCCCTCATATTACCCTTCAAACATGGTCAACACATCACCAATATCTATCTCTTTCCCTAAAAAATTAAACATAGCAGGGTCTATGCATGATCACTAAGGCACACTTTGTCATTGAGAACCATGAATTTATATCAACTAATGAACACAATTGACCACATTATGGACATAATTTAAAACACATAAATAATATCCCACTTTTTCATTAATGTTAACACTTGTAAATGGTTTTAAAGCCATCAAAATTGTGCACATGCTCTTTCTCCCTTTACAAATACTTTCTCCCCTTTTGACATAATGACAAATTGGGCTTACCTATTGATCCTAAGGACCTGTAAATATTTTTAAATCCAAAATAAAGAATATATATCTTATAAGAGATTATATAAACTCCCCCTATCACTGTGTATACCATTCCTTGCCATGATTACCTCAAGCCTGCTAATTGACAACATTCTTCTTTGACCATGCACTACTATATGAACAAGGTATGAACAATATGAATAAAATAGGAGTGATCAGACATTGATAACACTAAAAGGGACTCCCCTTAAGTATCTTGGGATTATTCATGCCTTAATCACCTTTAAACCATCTCCAACCATGAAGAAACTTCTCAATTTCCTTCAAATTTTCTCTCATAAGTCAACTATATGATCACCAACAGATGTTCAATCCATACTTCAAACATGAAATATGCTCAAAATAGACTAAAAAAATCATATGAGAACAATAATACCTTGGTATTTTGTATAAATTGACTAAAAAGTTCATTTGACTCACCTAACCTTGTTTAAAGGCCTAGTAGCCCTTCCTAAACCTTATAGAACCCATAAATTTATGTGTATACATCCCCATATATTGAAATTTCATATATATCATATTATCCCTCATGCATTCAATTAATCATCATCCAAATCTTCATCTACACCATAGCTCCTTCATAAATTGTCTTGTCAATTAGCCCTCCATTTGCACAAAAGCTCAACCATAGGTCAACATATACACTTCCAAATGACTTTAAATAACTTTTTGAGCACCCATTTGGCCAGTTAAATATATTATTTATCCTAAGATCTCAAATCCTTTGGGAAGGTTACTAAGCCATATGGTGAAAAACCTAGGGCATAAAAATAAACAAGGTCAACTTACGACCTTCTCATAAATGCCACCTCCTTAAACTTATCCCACACTTAGAGGTCACCAATACACACTTCTTAACCAAATTTTTAAGTTTTAATCCTTGGGGAACCAATATAACTATGAAATGGTTTTTGTCTTGTTAGCCCTTAAGCAAGGACTATCATACCTAAGAGGTATCAAAATTATTTATATTTTCCTCAAGAGGCCTTCAAAGTTTGTAAACAACTAGATCACATATATATGAGGTCAATACACCTTTTTATGCCAAAAATTCATCTTAAATATTCACCAATCTTCAGTTAGCACCTAAAACCAGTCAAATTGTGGATGCAGACCCTCTATACATAGCAGTCATTATGTCAAAACACCTTAGAATGATCATGAAAGCCTTATAACATCTTCTCATCTCCTTTTTCACATTGACACATCAAATCCAATTGTCCTCTACCCTTGGTTAGCTTCATAGATCACAAAATCATCAAATTTGCATGATGACCACATATTAGGCAATGATCATTGAGCAAAATGGTCAATTTGAACAAATGGTCATGAATGACACTTTTGACCAACTAAGAACATCTAAACCCATGGAAAACACTTGGAAAATTCCTCTCCACACTCCATATCAACCTTAAATTCATTCTTTATGATTTGACCTTCTAAAACAAGCGTCAAGATTTGATTAAAACTTACTTTTAGGAACAATGTCCCTGAACGGAACTCTTGAAGCTTTTCATCACAAACCTATGAAGTAAGCTCATGAACATATTAATCCATCTTATCCAATGACTTTCTAATGACCAACACAAGGATACATAACATAAGATCATATATTCTATACCAAAATGACATTGGTCTTAAAGAACAATTAGTGACTCTGCATACCTCTATAGTTTGTCCATCACCTAGAGCACACACACATACTTCTAAATATAAAATATGTCTCTTAAAAAGCATAGGTAGAGACACACACATGTCATATAGAGACTAAAGGTCCAAAAAATTAGGGGACTCCCACATCTCCATGCTCTTACTTGAATTGTAGACCTACCTCATTATCAAATTGACTTTGACTGGGTTCTTAACTTCATTATTTCCTTCTGACTTAGAACCTAGCTTGATCTTCTTGTTCCTTTGGGTAGATAAGGATTAGTTTTTTATGCTTTAACTTTTACCTTATTTTTTCATGACAAATAATCAATTTTAAACCTAGTTTTCATTCACCTCCTTGGGTTTCCATTCATCATTGATTATTTTCTTCAAATTAGGATTGATATTCTTTGAAGTGGAAATCTAACCATTCCTATAGAACCTTGATATGTGACCTCTTTCTTGACACTTGTGTTTCGCTAAAATTTGTCTATTTCTAGTCTAAAGAAAAATAGAAAAGAATGATAGGGATAAGTGATTAGAATGAACCTAAATTGGTTTGCATGCCATATATAGATGTTGTGAGCACTCTTATTTGGCTAGGGAGGACTACTTGCAAGTAAGAAAGCACTATCACAAGATGTTTGTTAGTAGAGAAATGAGTAGGCTACCAAGCTACGCACTTGTTCAAAGAAGTGTGAAACTTCCTTAGAGATGAAATTCCACTTTTGAGAGACAAAAGAGTAATAAATAACCAAAAGAGAGGTAAATAGAGAGTGAAAGAGAGATAATATTATCATTATTAGAAACCTAAGTGTAGCAGAGAGTAATAGACTGTAGGTGGTAGATTTTGTTTGTATTTTAGAAAGTGTTTGGGTAGGTTTTGGAGAGGTTAGGAAATCCATAGTTGTTGACATCAATAAGGAGGTGATCAATATCAGTTATTCTATCGAGGTCAATAGGTGAAGGTGACTAATTTTGATTAGGTTGTTGAGGTCAATAGGGGAAATAATTGCGTGGGAGTCTATAAAAGGCTTTTTTGGGTTTGGGAAATGGTTTTTATAAAGTCTAAGAGGTTAGGGAAAGTTATGAGAGAGAGAGAGAGTATGATCTAGGTAGGTCTGGTTAGAATTTTGGTGTGTCAGGTCAAGGGGAACAAGCAAGGAAGCTTTGTAACTCCCTCATAGGGGTTTAGTCAATAATGTGTAAAGCACTGAATAATAGATACAAAGTGATAGTAGAATAAATACTTAAAATACCTATAGAATATGTGACGTACTTAGCTACAATGGTGACTAAATGATAAGTGCCAGATTGATGTCTCCTATTAGGTAGTCCAAACTAATGGCCTAAATAGAGAGAACAAGTGGGTGTTGTTGGTCCTCAAGAGCTAGGTTCTTGATCATGATTGACTTAAGTAAGATAACAGTAAGCTAGGATGTCAAAATTTAAATGTCGAGAGCTTGAATGCAAGTAAGAATGAATTTTCTTAATTTCTAATGACCTAAACATAAGGTTGGATTTTGGCTTATATAACTGACATCAGTGGCCTTAGAAAAGATAAAAATTACTATTTTTTGCATGTTTTCTATTTCTCTTCATGCCAAGTGTGGCACCCATTACAAAACAATAAAAATAAGAGGTTAAGAAGGATGTAGTTGATTAAGAATTTAGGTTTGAAGTGAGAATAAGTCTTGGGTAGTTAGGATGAGGGGACTAGGTCTTGAGGTGACTCATCAAGTGAGAATTAGTCTTAGAGTGAGGTGGCAAAGTAAGGTGAAAAAAGGGGTTATTAATTAACTTAATTAAGTATTTTAAATTAATTAAATGTGCGAGGGGTAAAAGCATGGGTTAGGGAGGCTAATTTTTATTATTAAAAAATAGGCTAAAAGGGGTTTGACACAAGGATTTATGCATATATGTGTGACATAATTTTGGTGTCTACATTTGCCCCTTTTTGTCTTATAATTTGTATTGACAATTTTTTAAGACAAAAATAAGAGTTAGATGCTCTAAGTATTGGATGAGGTATCCCCCCTCAAAATGGGAATCGATAGAGGATAAACCAAAATCAGGTATCAATTTGATAAAAAGGTTATTGGGTGAGTAGTGGAGAATTAAGTGTCGCTTCATGTGCATTTTCTACTATGAGCTATAGTTGACAAAGTCAAGAACATGCAAGGTTGAGGAGGACTTAGATATAAATAACCAAAGCATAGCTTGTAAGTGATATTTGATAGGTCAAAACAATCAAAGTTGTGCTCTAATGGTTGATGTGTCCCAAGTATCTGAGGTAGGAAGTGCCCCTAGAAAACACAAAAGGTTGTAGGTGATAGGAAAAGCTTGGTTGCCATCCAAAACACCTAATATACATGTTTGTATATAATAACTAACTATAGTGGAATAGCATAAGTAGTCAAGACAAGCAATGCAAGGTTGGTGTAAAAGGGTCAATGAGCAAGGAGATATCCATGATCTCCAAGCAAAGTCATTATGGGTGGAGATTTAAGTGATCTCCAAGGGTGGTTGTCATGTTTGGGGAGATATATGTGATCTCCAAATTGCCCTAGAGTATGGGTAAAGTCTAAATATTTTGGGTTATTAGTGGAAACATTAATACAATGGTGACAACATCAGTGATATTACTAATGTTGGTAGTAAATAGTGCCAGTGTTAATATATTAAGACAACATTGTCAATGTCAATAGTCATAAGTGTCGATGTCGATGGATTAGGTCAAGCATGCTAACATCGATGACTAACCAAACTCATTTACAACTTATGATTGGAGAAAAATAGAGTTGTGAGAGTGACTAAGATAGCAAAGCAAGGAGGGGACCTAATGGGAGGCATACCACCATAAGAGCCAATTGTGTTAGCCTAGAGGAGATGGAGAGATGACGTAAGAATCTTGAAAAGTTAATTTGAAACTTGATTTGGTTATTTTGAGTTTTTTAGGCTAATTTAGAGGTAGGAGATAGAAAATGTTAGTGGAGGGGTAGGAATGGACTAGGGTAGTTTTAGGATAAGTTGGGAGGTATTTGGGGTAGTTTTTTAGGTTAAAATTGTAGTTTTAGGGATAGGTCATTTGACCCTAGGGCTGAAATAGTCATCAATATTAGTGGGGTCCACCAACATTGGCTGATACTTATGCCTACAAAACACCGATGTCAATCATTAAAACTGACGTCAGTGACTGTGAAGAACCAACAAAATAGGATAAATGGTCAATTTAGATCCTTAATAGAAGTAGTCAACTAGCCTAATGGCTGAGCTAGCCTCAAAAGACCCTATGTCAATTAAGTGCTACCTACATAGCCTAATTTAGGGCCTCAGGCCAATGTAGTTCTCCTAGAGCCTAAGAAAAATATCTAAGGTATGATTAAGAATTTGTTAATAGAAATGGGTAAAAAGGGTAGGTTGAGATAGGTCAAGAAGCCTAGGGTGTAAAAGAGAGGTCATAGGGTTGAGGGTCAGGGATATAGGCCATGAGGCCTAGAGTTGTGATAGGAAATTGGGCTTAGGTTTGGGATTAGAGAGGCAGTAAAGCCTAGGGTAGAGAGGGAAGAGTAGGCTAGATAGTTAGATGGGTATATGGCTGAGCTAGCCTTAGAAGACCCCATGTCGACTGAGTGCTACCTACATAGCCTAGTTTTATGGCCTCAGACCAATTTAGTTCTCCTAAAGAGAAGGTAAAAAGGTGGTGGTAGTTTATATTTTAAAGTACATGACTTGAGTTGTGTGTGTATAGATGCAGGTGAGGATGGAGCTAACATTGTGAGATCACCTATCGAGGTTGTTGACATAGATGAGGAGGGATGTCACCTTAGATGAGTGGGAACATATAGTTATTGTGGGGTTAAGAGGAGTGTGATGATATTTTTGAGTCACTCAAGATGTGATCCTTATGATATCATTGATCAAGAGGTGGGATCACACCACCAACACCTTCCATCTGCTAACCAAAGAGTTGACAGTGACCTAGGAGGATGTCTATAAGATTTTATGGCTACCACTCCAAGGTGAGGAGCTCTTCGCATGCTTGATAGAGGAGCATGATATCCACATGGTGGTATTTTATGGTGAGCATGTTAGTAAGGTGACTTATCATTTAGTGAGTTTTGCTTACAAGCCACTGCATATGGCCAATAAAGAGTAACATTGACAAAGCATCCTAATGATGATCAGGATCATAGTGTATACATTACCGAATGTAGATGGTGGAAAATTTTTGATTGCATTGATAGGTGTGCTTGTGTATATGGTTGAGAAGTGGACTATTTTTGCATGGGGTTCAATGTTTTGGGCACAAATATATAAATATTTGTGGGGTTTGAAACTATGATGGTGATATAGTTTGTGTGTCAACCATCTACTATAATGCTGGTCATATGAGCACATCATGGTGACATGACCATTGGGGTTACCTACCATGATTTTATTTGGATTTAGGGTTGGTTTTAGATGGTGGAGAGAGGGGATGACACAGACCTAAGTAGATAGCATAGTATGTGACATTACCTATTATAGGTGCATGATTGAGGGTTTGATCCATGTGGATATTTTGTGGAGACCCTACCTAACATATCCCATATTTAGAGGATAGGCACAACAATTGGTTAGATTGTAGAGTGCACTATGGGTTAGGGGAAGATGAGCTGGTGAGTTGGAGATGGTACCAATGGCACAAGTCAGTAGGTAGTTTGGTTTACTATAGGATATACCACCTACCTTCCCTTGATATAAGAGGGATGATATAGACACACTGTTTCCATTACCCTAAGAGATAAATGGGCCAAATTTTGAGGAGTTACCAATAGGGCTAGGTGTTAGATATCTTGGGTGCATAGTGGAAAATACATCTTGGTGGGTAGGTTTACATCCCACAATAGAGGTTAGGAGGCCACCACTAGATTTATAGTGGTTGGAGAGAGAGAGAGAGAGAGAGAGAGAGATGCAGCCATACAGGCATGAGATGTAGTAGTGTAGGCTAGAGGTATAGCACAGGCATAGGTATTAGCCTTATAGGGGTAGGTGGTGATGTTGCAAGGATAGGTTGGGGCACTATAAGGCTAGGTTGTATCACTACAAGACTAGGTTAGAGTGTTACAGGGTCAAGTGACTATAGTGATAATGGAGAGGGATAGCCTGAGAGTAGTAGGTTAGGTTGCTCCTCCTCCACCACCATAGGGACCAGTACAAGCTAGGTTGTCAACAGGTGATATGGGACCAGTATAGACTATATCACTAGTGAGATATACTACTACCCTTGATGAGATTACCTATTATGAGAGGGCCATTAGGGAGTTTCCATAGATTTAAAGGTATTTTGAGTTTAGAGATCAGTGACATGGGCCATAGCTTTTAGCTCAAATATATGTAGATGAGTGGAGAGTGGTGATGACACTGCTTCTTCATGACTACATGGAGAGCCTCGATGACTCTGAGTACCATAGTTTTCCTTTTTTAGTTATATATGTTATATGTACAGCAGCCTATGAGTTGAAGATGAGAGATGTATATTTTGAGGGAGAGATGATATTTTTATGATCTATTGATGTACATTCATGTCAAGCATATATATATATATGAGATGTTTATTTATTGTGATTATAAGATGTGTTACTATGATTGCAATCATGTTGATGTTGATTATTTAATGTTGATGTTAATGCTAATCATGTTAGTTGAGTTAGACTAACCTTTCCCATATATGTGATTGTATATGCATAGTTGATTTGTTAGTTTCATCTTAGTACTTTTCCATATTTTGTGATGGTGTATGCTTAAAATGAGTAGGTTGGTTATGTTAGTTCTTTGCAACATTTTTCCATATTTGTGATGGTGTATGTGTAAAAAAAATTGAGTAGGCTTTGATAGTGTTGATATGACATTATTTTTCATCTTAATAGAGAGATTGACATTATTTTTCACAATCCCTTGAAAGATTATGAGAGAAAAAAAAGTGTAAAATGAGTGAAAATGTTTGGGTAGCGTAACCTATGAAGTGGGGATGATATGCCCCTATTGTGGGTGACCCAAGAGCTAATATAGGCAAGTCCATGACTTAAATCTTTTTTTTTGTGTGTGTAAGTTGATCAATGTGGGAATCCTACAATGGGATTTTGCATGGGTTAAGGTCGTATAAAGTTGATCAATATGAGAATCTTTTTTATTTGTATTTCCCTTTGAGAATAAATCTTGGCTTAGCTATCCTTCAAGGGAGTGCTCTAAGCATTTGTTATTTTTTTTAAGTTTAAATAGTTGTCTTTCAAGGGAGTAGTCTATTGATAGAAGCAAAGAGAAGTTACATATCTATCCTTTAAGGGAGAATTCTACATTGAGAAGCATGACCTGAGAGTTTATAACCTGTCACATATCCCATTTGTTTTTATTTTTGTTTTTGTTTTTGTTTTTTTTTTGTTTTTGTTTTTGTTTTTGTTTTTATTTAACTTTTAGTAATGGACAAGACTATAGAGGCTTAGAAATTTTCTACTTTGAGGGAAAAACCATATCACTAAGTAAGTTAACTAAGTGTATAAGATTAAGGGTGAAGAGGAAGGGAAATGAATTTAATAAGGATGCTCAAGGGACAAGCTCAAGTTAAACACAAGGTGAAGTGATGCTTGGTTAATAAAAGAATGGTCGAACGTGTAAGGCATTTAAAGGCTCAGGTTCTAGCCTTCCTTTGAGAGAAGAAAAGTGATAAGTTCCTGAGCCATAATTGTGAGTTATGATATAGGGTCCAAGCCAATTAGGATCAAAATTACCCTATTTGCTTCTCTCTATGTTTGTCACATGTTGATTTTCTTTTAAGATGAGATCTCCAATATTGAAATCTTGCTCTTTGAGGTTTTTTTATAAGCACGTTTGATATCCTCTTGATATATTTGGAGGTGGTTGAGGGCTATGGGATGGTGTTCATCAAGCAATTCAATTTGAGCCAAACATTCTTCATGAAAGTTATCGTTAGTAAGTATGTCTTCTAGAGAAATGTGAAGAGAAGGAATCTAAACCTCAAGAGGCAAAATAGCCTCTATCTCATATACCAAATAAAATGGTGTAGCTCCCATAGGAGTTCAAATGATAGTGCGATAAGCCCATAAAGTAAAAATAATGTGTGTGGACCAATCCTTACCCGTATTGTTGACTACCTTCATGAGAATTTTGGTCAATGTTTTGTTAGAAGCTTCTGCATATCCATTTGCTTATGGATAGTATGGTGATGAGAAGCTTAATTTGATTCCAAATGTATCACAAAGACTTTAGACAGTCTTGTTTTTTAAACATTTGCCATTGTCTATTATAATTTTATATAGAACACCAAAAAGATAGATGATGTGATGGTTTATAAAGTTGACAATTTTTTTAGCCTTAATGGAGATGAGAGGAATGGAGTCGACCCACTTGGTGAAGTATTCAATAGCAATAATGATAGAATGATGATAGAGGGATGAATGAGGTTTAATCTCCCCAAATTAGATCTAATCCCTATTAGGAGAAGGGCCAAAAGTCTTGGGTGACTTGTAATGCATGACTCATAACATGAAGGAGGTTAGCATGTTGTTGACACTTGACATAACACCGAACATAATCAGCACAGTCTTGATGAAGTGTGGGCCAATAATAACCAAGTTGAAGGATATGCTTGGAAACTGTGTGACCATTGAAATGCCCACCACAAATCCTGTCATGGACTTCCTTACTAGCAAAGGGAGTCTCAATACTAGTGAGGCATCTAAGAAGAAGACCATCAAAACCTCACTTTTAGAGAAGTCCCCCTAGCATAGTGTAGTGAGTGGCACATTTTATGAAGGTGCATTTCCCATTATTAGAGAGATCAGAAAGGGTAATAGAGAAGAAAAGGTAATCCATGAGTTGCTTATACCATAAGTCATGTGGTTGGATGTGACATTTTTGATGAAGAGGATGTTAGTTGATACATAGAAAGGTAATGTTAAGCAATGCATAATGACATAATTTTTTTAGGAAGAGGATGAAGAGGGTATGTGCGAAGCAAGTGAAGCCATTGTGTCAACAAACTTATTTGTAGATCGAGGAACAATTTGTAAGAGATAAGAGTTAAATGATCCCAAGAGTGTATCTACATGATGTTTTTACCACTATAAAATTTCATTTTGTATAGGTAGGAACCATTAACTTGGTTAACCACTAGCTAAGAATCACCAAAAATGGTTATGGATTTGATACCCAAGAAGAGAGTTGTTTGAAGTCCTAAGATCAAAGCCTCATATTCAGCCATATTGTTAGTGCATTCAAAATCTAGTTTAAATGACAAAGGCATAAGCTCACCATTTAGAGAAATAAGAATGACTCCCACACCCCCACCATATTGACATTTAGATCCATCAAATAACATCATCATTTGATAGGAGATGTCATCAATGGAGAGTGTTGTAATGGATTCATTAGTTAATTCGAGGTTTGAATGTTGATTTTCAGGTAAAGGGGCAACAATTAATTGGTCAGTGATTGTTTTCCCCTTAATAGACTTTTATTTAATGAATTCTAAGTTGAATTCAGCAAAAATCATGAACCACCAAGCTACACATTGGTTGTGATATGGCTTGGAATGCATATATTTAAGGGGATCAGTATGGGTGACCACATAGGTTTTGTGATTTAGGAGATAATGGTGAAGCTTGGAGGCAAAAAAGACCAATGCAAGGCAAAGTTTCTTAGTATGGATATATCGAGTCTCATAATTAATAAGTGTGTGGCTTATGTAATAAACTGCCAACTCTTGATGTTGGTCATCTTGATGTGCAATCATAGCACCCAAAGAATGGTCTGTTACAAAGATGTATAGGTATAAAGGCTAATCTTCCTTAGGTGGAATAAGAATTGATAGAGAAAGGAGATATTGTTTAAGTGCATCAAAACGTTCTTGGAAATCTATATTCCAATGGAAGGAGACATCCTTTTTGAGAAGATGGAGAAAGGGTTCACAATGATCTAACAATTGGGAGATGAATTGGTAGATTGACTGAAGTTTACCTAGCAAGCTACAAAGTTGTTTGATATTAGTAGGTGGAAGCATCTCTAGGATTTATCTAACCTTAGTAGGATCAACTTCAATACCATGGAGAGAAATGATAAAACCTAAAATTTTACTGAAAAGATCACCAAAGACACATTTCTTTGGGTTTAGTCGAATGTTATATTAGAAGAGTTGAGTAAATATGATTTTGAGGATCATCAAGTGATGTTGGCAAATTTTAGACTTGTCAAGTAAGTCATCCATGTAATCTTCCATATTTTTTTGTAGGAGATCATGGAAAATGTAAGTCATGGCATGTTGATAGGTGGCACCAGTGTTCTTCAAACCAAAAGGCATGACTCGATAATAGAAAGTCCCCCATGGGGTAATAAAAATTATCTTGTGTTGATCCTCAGGAGAAACCAGGATTTGATTATATCTAGAGAACTCATCCATAAGTGATAACATCTCATAGCCAATTGTCAGATTAACAAGTTGGTCGATACTTGGCAATGAGAAGTCATCTTTTGGACAAGTAAGGTTTAAGTCATAGTAGTCAGTGCAAATGTGAATTCCTCTAGTCACCTTCATGGTAGGAACTATATTTTAAATCCATTGTGGGTAGTTGATGGGTTAGATAAAGTTAATAGAAATGAGCCATTAGAGCTCTTCTTTGTAAGAAGAGCAATATGAGGATACATCTTGTGATTATTTTGCTTGATAAGTTTGGCATCTTGATTGGTGATAATGTTATGGGTGACGATAGAGGGGTCAATACCAGGCATGTCATTATAAGACCAAGTGAAGGATTTGTATTGGTCATTAAGAAATGTGGCATAATCAGCTTACTCAGAGGAATCCAAAGATTGGCCAATCTTGAGGATGTGAGGGTTATCATGAGAGGGTGGGTTGATGTCAATAGTTGATTCATTTAACATAGCTTGTGTTTTGGATGAGAGTGATCATTGGATATAAGAATCATCTGCACCCATGTATGTGAGAATTATGTCATCATCCTGACATTGAATAGTGTTAATAATGGGAGAATCTTCATCAATTATTTCAAGATGAATGAGAGGAAGGGACCTTGTTTCCTTACCCTAGTGATAGGTGAGAGGCCCCAAATGGATGGAATTTATTGAAAAAAAAATTAAGAGGTATAGATACCTTTGATTCGGTAGGTGATGATGGAGAAGAAGGTGGAGAAGGAGAGACTAGTTCTTCAATAATTGGTTCATGGGAAGTTGTAGTGAGTTTATTTATTTCATCATAACCCACTTCATGCCTCTTTTTGGCATTTTCAATGGTGTTACTAGTAAGATATTCAATAGGCATATGGACACCCTGTTCATAATGACCCAAACCAAATCTTTTCTAGGCACACCTAGAGAGATAGGTGTGAGAAAATCTAGGGCTACTTAGGAAAGAGAAGTCACAGATAAATGGTTGTGGTGAAGAAGATGGATTGCTAACAGTGGGAGCCTAATCAATTCCCCCATATGTGAAATTAGTTCAAAGGTTAGGGGGCATAAGGGATGACCATCCCAATGCTAAGATCATAATTTAGATGCATGTGAAGCTTTCCATACTCTTGTGGAGTGTATAACATGTCAAGTGTCAACAAACAATATTCATCGAGTGACAAATATTGAAAATTTTCCTCCATGGGATCCTTGTTAGGAATTTAGGTTATCGATATCTGTGTAACCATGAGCATAGAGCTTATGGAAGCTTTAGAATTAGCATGTAGATAAGGTGATGTTTTCAATGGAATGAGAAAATAATTAGGACTATAATTCATGTTGCATGTTTTAAATGGAGGTGGGTCAGTGGGTATAACATGCACTTGTCCATCATGTTCAAACTTGACACAACAGTGCAAATTTGAGGGCACACATGCCATAACACATATCCAAGGTCATCCAAGTAGTATGTTATATTATAACTCACAATACAAAATAGAATAACTCAAGAATATTTTGGGGACCTACATGAATATGTAAGACATAGTGCCCTCCATAGTACCTGTGCTATCGTTAAAGGAGCAGAGTACCACATCATTTTGAGACATGCAATTGTCGAGAAGAGATATCTATTTGTAGGCATGGGTAGAAATAAGATTAATACTAGCTCCCCCATTGATCATGACTCTCTTGACATGATTTTGATCAATATATATGATAATAAAAAGGGTAGAGTCTTGATATTTAGGGTGTTGAAGTGGAATTTATGAATTACTAAAAAAATCAGGGAGATGGAATTAAGGGAGCTAACCAAAGCTACAAGAGGTTGGGGATCATTCAGTTATACCTCAATAGCTTGCAAGGCACTAATCAAAGCTTGATGGTGTTGGGATAAGTTTTGGATTAACTCATACAAGGAGATTTTCACAAGAGTTTGGTGAAGTTAATTCACCATTGAGCTTTGAATAACATCCAAAGATGTTGGTTTAAGAACACCCAAGATAGAAATCTTAGGATTAAGAGGAGTGTCTTTGGTGAAGGGATGAGCCCAAGGAGAAGTGACCTTTTCCTTACCTTTATCCTTTTGGTTTTGTGATCTTGTGGCCACATTAACTGTGTTGATTTAAAATGTAGATGAAGGAGGTGGCAAAGGGGGTATGACCACATCTTTGGGTTTGAATTTAGGTGGAATAGTAGATGGCACTATGGATGCCAAAGGTGGAATAATAGGAAGGTTAATGAGAGTATCATCAAAGAGAGTGTCAACATCAAAGTGTTGTTGAATGACTGATGTGAGGGCTTTACAAATCTCAATATCATATCTAGGTGAATGATGATATAAACACACTTATGTATCATCAAACCAAGATGGTTTCATTCCAAGAGGACTATAAATCTTAATGGGAGGAATATTTATTATGGAAGATTGTAATAACTGACGTAGGAAAAAGCTCTAAGATCCTGTGGGTGGGCTCGTACCTATTGTGTTAATAGGAGTGGACACCTTCTTTTGTTTAAGTGTTGAAAAGGTAATTTTATGTGGTTCCTTGTTTGGTGGTGGTAGAGTTACCTGTTTTGCTTATGCTTTCTTAGTGTTAGGTATCTTGGTGTCAGATGTGAAAGGCCTACTAGGTGGCAAAGGTAGTAGTGGAGGTAACTTAACCTTTTGTTTTTATTGAGTCGGCAATATTCCAACTAAAGTAGAGGGATGTGGTCCTAAAATGGATGGCAAAGTTGAGGGTTAAAGAGAGGATCAGTGAGATCTCGGAAGCTTAACATTTTTTTGTAAATTAGGTATGAAATTCCAACTTGTGGTTGAGGAGTAAAATCTAATTTCACCTGTGGATGAAATAAATTAGATATGGGGCATACGCCTAATGGCCTAATCTACTTTAAAGTGGTAGACGCCTACAAGGGTGAGGGTTCTAACATAGATGGATGAACTTTAGGTGCTTTTGGTGAAGCTCCTCTAGCTTTGTCAAAGACCTTGGGGTAAAGGGTAGTGAGAGGGATGGTGATAAAGGTTGACATTCATTGTGTTGGATAAGGAGTTTTAAGTTGGTCCAAAAATGTTGCATGATCTAGCTTTGTGGAGTCAAGAAATTCTAAACTTTTCACCAACTGTGAGAAGGGTTTAGATAATGTAGGCCTTATGCTTATGTCTTTAGAAGGTTGAGGTGTTTGGGAAAGAGGGAAATTATTGGTCTCTACTACTTCAAGCCAAAGATGAGAAAGAACCACAATGGGGTCTTCTTCGATAGAGACAAGAGAAGAGATACGGTCTGACATGGGTGGATGAGAGGTAGGTGAAGAAGGTTCCTCAAGGGGGTAAATCATAGGTATTATTTCTCCATCAACATGTGGGTGAGTAATAGGTAAATTATGATCCTCCATCAGTAAAATAAGGGGTAAGAGTGGTACAGTTGGAGTAGGCACAATAAGTCTCTCATTAATAGAGGAGTGGATAAAACTGACTCATCAACGTGTAAAGGTGGAGTGGATGGGGTACTACTCTCTATAGGTGGAGGAGAGGTAGGAAAAGAAGGTTCCTCAAGAGGGTATAATATATAAATGATGTTCCCTTTAACATGTGGTTGTAGAATAAGTAAGGCAAGGTTTGTAAGTGGTAAGAGGATAGGTAATATTGTTGCAAAGAGAAATGGCAATATTGGCTCTTCTAGTGGTAAAAGAAGTGATAACAGAATCTCTTCCTCGCATGGGAATGGAATGGGTGAAATAAGCTCTTCTACCTAGGGAGGAAGAATGGAAAAAAAAATGCCATTGATTATGGGGGAGTAGTCGATAAAATAGGTGCTTCCTCTTGACGGGAAGGTTGAACTAGAGGTAAAGGAAAGACCATATTAACTGAATGGATATTATGATCACCTGAGTTAGTTGTGGTCTAAACAATATTTTGATTGGGTGAATGGTTAGAAAAAGGATGTTTAAACACATCCATAATTTGATTAGGTGGTGTGTTAGGATTATCCAAGACGAGATCACCCCTATCAAGAATATCTTGAACAATGTTCTTGAATGTCTTATAGTTATTAGAATTGTGGCCTGTAACTCAATGGTAGCCACAAAACTCATCTTTCTTGTACCAAGTTAGAATATGATGAGAGGGGTCAAATTGTATAAGAGGTTTGATTTGAGGAAGGGTTATGACACCTTGTTGTAATAGTTTCTCCAAAATAGATGTATATGACTCCCCAATGGGAGTGTATCATCTTTGTTCATACCGTTATTGGAATTTCTTAATCAGATTTTGGGAAGTCAAGGAATTTTATTGGTTTGTGGTTGTGGAAGAATATGACTTAATGACCAGTGCATTGGGGGAGCCTTTAGATTTTTTTTTTAGAAGGAGAAGTTTTAGAAGAGAAGGAGTCATTTGATTTGGAATTGAGATTTTTACTATGCAACTTGACTTTGCCTTCGTCTATAATGTGAATCTTGAGTTTTTGTGCCATTGTAAAGACCTCATCAAATGTGTGGAAAGTTTGTACTTAGAGGGTGGATGAGATGTGTTTATAACATGCCCTTGAGAATATCTCAATAAACTCAAGCTGGGGTAAGGAGAAGGAGATTTGATTAATCAAGCCTCTCTAGTGAGCAAAAAAATCTGTAATAGACTCATCATCAAATTGTCTGATAGAATAAAGGTCTGTAATAGAAACCTTTTTAGAGATGTTAATAGAGAACTGGTCTAAGAATATTTGTGTGAGTTAGGTAAATAAGAAAAGGGAGTGCTGAGGTATAGAGATATACCAATCCAAGGTAGCACCCAAAAGAGACATAGAAAAAGTGTGAAGTAGTAACGCATCATCATGCCCTATCAAATAATAAGCATGTCTAAATGCTCATAAATGTTGTTTTGGGTCCTCTTTACGCTAAAAATGAGTAAATTTATGGAGTTCCCATTGGCTTGGATAAGGGTAAATAGGTATAGAAGGATGGATGGTTTCATTGCATATCTAATCATAATATAACACATTCTTTGAACCAGAAATGAATGTCTCTAGATTAGACATCTTGTCCATCAGCATCTTAATGAGGTCTAGAAGGGGATTAGTTTGGAGGATTCCTCATAAATTATAAGGAACCCTATAGGAAGTAGAGGGAGTATATCACATAGCTTGCTGAGGTTATGTTGGGGAAACATAAGGAATAATGAGTCATAGGGTAGGGTGTGAAAAGAAAAGGGGCTTGTCCCATTGGGTTAGAGATTATGCCTTGGTTGGTTGTTATTACATGTTGGGTTATTGGCATGGTTAGACTAGATGAAGGGTGATTCATAACTCAGATAATTATAGGCATGAGAATAGATGGAATAGGTACCACTAAATTATGAAATGGGATGTGACTTGACTGAACTGGTTGTGATTGTGAAAGTAGGGTAGTCATGCCAAGGTTTAGGTGGAAGATTGGGTAGTTAGCGATGATAAACTTTGGACATTATTTATAGTTGGGTTACTTGTTGAAGAAATGGTTTGATTAACCATAAGTAAAATAGTGGAGGCAACTAAAATTGTAGTTGTCTCCATTGGAGAGGTTGCCATACCATAGATTGGGTCACCCAAAGAATTATAGGTTCAGCTCATAGCAAGGTAATGTTGAAGGGCTGCCACATTATGATCAAGAAATTTAGAAAAATCTTACTCTCCCTTAGGCATAATGGGAATTTGGTTGGGGTTGGGAGTATGCTCTATATGTATAGAATCCTCCATGATAGAATTAGAAGCAAGAAAGGAAGGTCGAAGTGGTTTCCAGCTTACATAATTGGTAAGAATTTTAGCTTGAGCTCATGTCAATACCATGAAAGAGGAAGTATAAATAGTCTTATTACTCTATATTAGTGACAAGATAAGGGAAAATCAAGTTTGGGTGCAGGTAAGTGTGTTGTTTCAAATTTTTGTTTTGAGAAAATTAAAAGTACACAATCATCGATGTCAGTCACTTGACCGATGTCAGTAGTAAAATTATGTCAACATTAGTGGGATTAACCAATGTCTGTAGGTTAAATCTACTAATGTCAATATAGTTAACTGATGTCAGACACTATAATATCCTGGGAGATGGAAAATCCAAAGTTTTTAGATACCTAGAAGTAGAAACTAGGTAAAATGATGGATGGAAGAGGTCTATGTAAGAAGGAAGAACACTCAAAAAACCTGATATAATAGGTTATACAAACTAAGTATTAGAAATAGTGTTGATTTTATGAATCAATAAGAAAACATCCTTACCAACTCCAAAATACAAAAGGCAATAGAAAAGCAAAAAAATAACATATATTTAAAAACTATTAAGTCTTGGAGATTAATTTTTAGTCTCATGTTGGCTTATGCCTTAATCAGATAGTGAAAAGAAAATTTAGTTATCAAAGGTACTAGAAAGCATTCTAGAGCTAGTTTCAGGTTAGTTTTAGTGCTCAAGAAGAAATTTGTGTTAGACTAGGTACATGGCTTGTTATAAGATCTTTCTCTCTGCACTTCATAGACCTGGAGCCAAGCCAGACCACTTAGCCAAAATATACCTTTTGTGTAGAGTTTATACTCCATCAGAGAATGGAATGGGTTCTCCCCTTGGTGGTGAAATCCAAGTAGGATAGTCAGGTAGGGTAAGGTGATCCACCAAGTGATGAAATCCTGATGGGCCTTTTCTCAGGTGAGTTTAGATGTTTGTTTATGTGAATGTGATTTAGTTGTGTAACATATCTGCACTACAATTTATTCATAAAACTAGGTAAGTTAATATGCAGCAAGCAAACAATGAAATGCAGTAAATTTTAAACCCAAATCTAAAATGTTTAGATTCAAATGAAAACAAAGATGAAATAGGAATAGAGAATGAACTTCACTATCCTAATGTGCATGCAAGAAAAAGTAAAGAAGACATTATTTTTAACTTATAATAAAAAATGATAAATTGCTTTTAGAGGCAAAGAGAAAAGAAAGAAAATATCAATTTAATGCTTTTAAACAGAAATTTTAATGTTGAATTTTTCATTTTAAGAGAGAAGAGGAGAAAGTGCAAGAAATGAACTTTTCACTATAATTCACCTATATGAATTCTGAAAACAAGAAATGAATCCAAGAAAAACTCTAGGGTCCCATTGGGAGTGCCAAAAATGTTTCGCTAAAATTTGTCTATTTCTAGTCTAAAGAAAAGAATGATAGGGATAAGTGATTATAATGAACTTGAATTGGTTTTTGCACCGTATCTAGACGTTGTGAGCACTTCTCTTTAGTTGGGGAGGATTACCTGCAAGTAAGAAAGTGCTACCACAAGATATTTGTTATTAGATAAATGAGGGGGTTGCCAAGCTACACGCTTGTTCTAGGAAGTGTGAAACTTCCTTTGAGATGATAGTCTGCTTTTGAGAGACAAATAAGAAATAAATAACTAAAAGAGAGGTAAAGAGAGAGTGAAAGAGATATAATATTACTATTATTAGAAACCTATGTGTAGTAGAGAGTAATAGACTATAGGTGGTATATTTTGTTTGTATTTTAGAAGGTGTTTGGGTAGGTTTTGGAGAGGATAAGAAATCCATAGTCATCGACATCATTAAGGAGGTGATAGATATCAGTTATTCTACCAAGTTATATGGGTGAAGGTGACCAATATCAATTAGACTACCAAGGTTGGTATGGGCAATAATTGCCTAGGAGTCTACAAAAGGATTTTCTAGGTCTAGGAATGGGAAATGATTTTGATTAGGTCTAAGAGGTTGGGGAGATTTATGAGAGAGAGAGAGAGAGAGAGAGAGAGAGAGAGTATGATTTGGGTAGATCTGGTTAGATGTTTGGTGTGTCAGGTTAAGGGGAAACAAGCAAGGAAGCTTTGTAACTCCCTCATAGGGGTTCGATTAGGAATGTGTAAAGCAATGAATAGTAGATATAAAGTGATAATAGAACAAATGCTTAAAATACCTATAGAATAATTGATGTACTTAGTTATAATGGTGATTGCATGATAAATTCTAGATTGATGGCTCTTATCAGGTAGTCTAAATTAATGGCCTAAATAGAGAGAATAAGTAGGTGTTGTTGGTCCTCAAGATCTCAGTTCTTGATCGTGATTGACTTATGCAAGATAAAAGTAATCTAGGATGTTAAAAGTTTAATGTTGAGAGCTTGAATGCAAGTAAGAATAAATTTTATTAATTTCTACTAACCTAAACATAAGTTTGGATTTTGGCTTATATAACTGATGTCAGTGGCCTTAGAATAGGTAAAACTTACTATTTTTGGCCTATTTTCTATTGTTCTTCATGCCAAGTGTGGCACCCATTACAAAATGGTAAAAACAATAAGTTAAGAAGGACGTAGATAATTAGGAATTTAGTTTTGAAGTGAGAATAAGTCTTGGGTAGTTAGGATGAGGGGACTAGGTCTTGAGGTGACTCATCAGGTGAGAATTAGTCTTAGAGTGAGGTGGTTAGGTAAGGTGGAAAAAGGGGTTTTTAATTAAATTAATTAAGTATTTTAAATTAATTAAATGTGTGAAGGGTAAAATCATGGGTTAGGAGGCTAATTGTTATTATTGAAAAATGGGCTAAAAGGGGTTTTGACATAGGGAGTTACACACATGTGTGTGACATAATTTTGGTGTCTACAAATTGAAATAAATGAAATTTATCTAATTATACATACCTTGTGTATGGGTTACATTATGACTCCTTGAAGTTTCAATACCCCATTCATGTACCTAATCATTTGGTCTCTTAATGAAGGCATTACAAAACCTTGAAATATGACCAATCCCTTGACACCTGTAGCATAAGATGTCATGATTTCCTTGAGGACCTATTGACTATCTTGAGTGATGATATTCTTCATGCTTGTCATTGTCTTTCTCATAATTCTATGCAAATTTCTTACTAGGAGATTTTCTTTTAAAATCAATGATCCTTTGACCAAACTGATGACAAGAATAATAGTAGCCATTGAAGGAGTTATCATACCTTAATGCATTGGGTTGCTTGATTTGATTTGGAATTTTTTAGCTTATTTAATTTATTCTTCTTATTCATATTTTCATTTTTCTTATCTTTACTAGTACTTTCCTTAGCATGATTAATTCCCTGATATGTCAACATTGTCTTCTCAATATTCTTATCCTTTTGAATATCTTTGTGGAATACTAAGCTTGAATTTTCATTTTAGACCTTTTGACTACTCAATAGGTCATTAAGATCAACTTTACTTTTCTCAAATTTTTGATATGTTTCAAGTTTGCTCATGACTTGGTCTAGTTTTTCCTACAAAGACTCCATCTTTAATTTATATTTGACACATTCTTCATCCTTACTCTTTACCTCTTTAGCAAGGGTAAAAACCTAAGTTTCAATATGTTGAGTGATATCATCATTATCTTTGACTTCATTACTCAAACTTACTTCAAAGAAACCAATTTTCTCCTAATATGTCTTGATCAAGGATGCTTATTTTCTTTTCTTGCCTTGTAGAATATTTAGCTCTTCCAAGTTATTAAAATATTTATCTTCAAGAGTGACTCGTTCCTCTTCTTCTTTTGAGCTATTTCCACTAAATATATCTTAGCCTATAGAATATTCACCTTCATCATCCCTAAGAGACATGAATAGTGTCTCTTTCTCCTCATCATGAGATGAATCACCACTATCTGATGTGTTTCCTTCTTCTTCAGAAGATGAGTTTCTATCTTCTTCATGGTAAAGGCTCTTAATACCTTTGTGTGACTCATTCTTGCCATTTCTCCTATTGAATAACTTTTTATACTTGTTAAGACCCTCAAATTTATTGTTCTCATCCTCATGAAATTCCTTATGAACTTCCTTATGTTCAGACTTACCTCTATCTGGGCATTTAGCTACAAAATGACCAACTTTACCACATGAGAAACATTTGAAAGGAGTCCTCCCTTCATATTTAGCTAATCCCACATTCAATTTTCTTGTAATCGTGGCATCAAGTTGATATTCACTAAGATCAAAGTCTTCAATACTTAACTTGCTCTTCTTGCAGTTTATCTCCTTGATCACTTTGAAGGTTTCTTCCTTCTTTTGTGGTTTATCCTCATTAACTCTCATCTCATAGGCAGTAAGTATGCTATGTAATTCATCCATCTTTATCTTGGTGAGACCATAACTCTCTTCTATAGTAGAAATATTTGAATCAAACTTGAGGGTGAGAGACCCTAATACCTTTTGTACAACAAAGCTTCTTCAATATCCTTTCCAAGACCTTTGATCATGTTTACCACCTAATCAACCCTTAGAAGATAGGATACCACATTATCTTCTTCCTTCATTTTGAGGCCCTCAAATTACCTTTGATAGGTCTTTAATTGAGCCAACTTAACCTTTCAATATCCTTTATAGATGATTTGCAGCTTATCCCAAATTTCCTTGGCAAATTTGTAATGCATTACCTTGGTAAACTTAGCATATTATAGGCCAAAAATTATATTATTCATGGCTTTATAATTATTCTCACTCAACTTCTTAGTAGTTGCACTAGTTGGAGGAGTAGGGGGTGTGGAATAACCATCCATATTATATTTCAAAATGTCAAAACCTAGAGACATGATGTAGGTCCTCATCATTGCACTCTAAAAGGCATAGTTGTATCCATTGAACAATGTTTCTTGCTTAGTAGATAAACCACATTGCATTTGATGACTACCAATTGTACCTTTGATCACCTTCAAGTGGTTAAACTTTACAAATAAGGTGTAGCTTTGATACCACTTGTTAAAGTTACAATCACTGGGGGGTGGGGGTGAATCAATGATGCAATCAATTCAATTCCAATTCTAAAACTTCAAACTCTCAACCAATCAATATAATTAATCATGAAGCATATAAACTAGTTATTAAAATAAATAAGGAAACTATGAAATATTAATGCACATATCACATGAATTATGTGGGAAACCCTCATGGGAGATAAAACCCGCTCTCAAATCATTAAACAAGTGGACTATAGTCCTACAATGGATTCACAAAAAATATACTTTAGTGAAGCACCCACTTCACAAGGAGCACCAATCCTTGAGCTTGAATAATCACCCACTTATCTTAGATGTTGAGCACCCATATAACACCTTCTAATATAAACACCTCCATAGATCTGATCTCATTTCAATCTAATAGAAAAAATAGTGAATATTACTTCTCTTCAACCCTTAACACTCTCTCAAACCTTCACATACAAGCAATGCATCCAAAACACCCTTTTGGATCACTTTACACTTCTTTGTTCATCTTCAATATTCAAACATATAAGAACACTATTATAACATCAAAAATATGACATAAAGGTCACATACATATCTGTCACATTGCTCTTATCTTAAATATATCCAAAAATAATACTCACCCTTCTCTATATTTTTCATATCAACTCTAGAAACCTTCATCTTTATTTATGCCCTTTATAGATCCTTCATGATCATCACCTTCTTGGTTAGCCATAAGAATTGCCTTAACCCTTACAAATTTTATCACACTTATAATAGTACAAATTTCATCTACATATGTCATCCATAAATTTTATAGAACACCCTTAAGCAACATCTTTCAATTAGGCCTAAGAAGTCCTTATAGGTCCATAGAGACTTATTCATCCTTTTAGCACTTCATTGAGCAAGACTAGGAACACAAGACCACTTCAAATAATATAGTTCCATGAAAAATGACCCCTAAGACATCCTAAAATTATAAAATTCATTACTACACACTTTTGTATATGCAAACCTATCAATCATTTTTCTTGTACATGAAAATATCATGAACAAACCAAAAATCAACTTGTAAGTAGTTATTCATACTAAAGATGGACTGGTAAAACCTCAAAAATCCACTAAAATTATCCTGATGGAGTTGAAAACACTCTTCAATAGATAATTCACATTGAAACATCCAAACAACATCAATAAAAACTCAAACATCCTTCTTGGGTCATTTGTAGAATAAGGTCAAACCCTCAGTCAACTTTGGACCACAATAAATGTAGGTGTACGACTAGTCAAACCTCAAAATTATTTTTCCTAGATTTCCCTTGAAGTTATCTACCACTTTTTTTTTTATACAACCATAAAATTCATTCATCATCAAAATTTATTAATAAAATATTTTAGACTAGTTTTCCTTTGTAAATTCAAATATTTGAATTCCAACAGTCACTTTTTAATGCAAATTTGACTATGGTAACTAGTGAAATTTGCCTGAGTGACCAAATATTCACTATCATAACTTTATCTATACATGATGTCAAGACCTAAAATTTGAAACACATGATCTAGGCATAAATATCAAAAAAACCATGTGACCACTTTCTTCTAACACCTTCACACATGTGAATGTCGATGTCATCAATCTGCTTACTCAAGAAGTTCTACCAAGATGACTAGGAGAACCTAGACCTTCACAAGACTATTCCAATGAATTCCCTTCACTTCCATAAGTACACAAATCACTCTTGACCCCTCATATGACCCCTCAAATCTGGTCAAAACATCACCAACATCCATCGCTTTGGCTAATCAAGCAAACACAATAGGGTCCATGCATGATCATGAAGGCCCACTTTGTCATTGGGAACATGCATTCATATCAACTAATGAACACACTTGACCACCTTAGGGACATAATTTACAATACCTTAACACATAATTATAATGTATTTTCCTATAAGATAACCTAGTAGTTTATGTGACATTACTCCATTTCAAGGGGCATGTTTGGAATAAGTTCATATAAATGTCAAACAATGTTGGTTTTTTGGATCAAGGAATCTATTATTATATATTTGGAATAGAAAGATATCTAATTCAATATTTTTTTATTACATACATATATTCAACATTGTGTAAAAGGAAATAACAAGGTTCCAGATTCAATATAGATCTTGTAAACATAGATTACAAATTTTAGATTTAATCTACCTGCTCTAACAAATTTATAAAAAATAGTAAAAGATGAGAGAAAATAATAAAGAGTTAGACTATTTTTTATTATAATAAATATGATTCACTCAATTATATATTCATGAAATTAGTGTATTGTTTGACCAGTATGCACATAGTTGTTGTGGCTAAAATGCTTGATTCCTTTTAGAGTGGGGGCCCCCTCTAAAATTTTTAGTGATTTCCTTTCATTACTAATGCATTTATGTTATGCATTAATATTTCACATCAATTTTTTAATCAATTTTTTTATTTATCTCTTTGATGTCTAATACTTACATTAAATGATTTTTTCATAAAAAACTGATACATTTATAGAAGGACATAATGTTGTAAGATAGCATATGCTATTGAAGTCACATATAGAGGGGTGCCTCATTGGAAATTATTGCTAACCAGTCTTACTCATAATTTCATTTTAAATTTTATTTTTTGATTCTTTCCTTAGGTTACTTAGTCTATGTCATAAAATTTTGTAATTACTCATGCTAGATCATAAAGTTCATGCACAGTCACATGACATTCAGACTAACTCTATCCCTCTCTTTGCACTTTGTTTATTTATTTTATCTCATGGATTACCACTTTATGATTTAATTATCTTTTTCACATTATTTCACAAAAACTCCATAGAAATTTGTATCATCTGATCTTAACCTACCTAAACTTACTAATCATCTCATAGATGTAGGGGTTATACACATTTTAACACCATTGTGTAGTACTTGAAGGAACTAAATCACCTCCCCTCATCTATGTCACATATTATTAAAAAAAATTATTAATTCCATGGGAATATCATAGAGCCCAAAACTTACAAAACTTCAAGGCAATTTTAACCTGCTAGGTTTCCTACGGGCCTATGCACCAGTTACATGTCTTCACTTAGGAGGACTTCACAAATATTCATAACTAGAGATAAAATGCAGGTTCCTTTGTATTATGATGAAAATTATTGTGTGTGTCATGATCCATTATTTTTAAGAGATCAAATACTATACAACCAAAATCAAACACTCAATTTAATACCATGTGAATTATAACGATGATAATGCCTGAATAATGAGATAGATAGTTGAGTCACTCTAAATGACATAACACACAATATATAGTCTATGATGTGTCTAAAGAATAAATGAATAAAATAATATATCAATAAATAAAATATGAAAACAATTATAAGGAGTTGCCCTTTGGGGATCTTTAAAAACTCCTATTAGGTTGAATAACAAAATCACTCATGATGGCTTAACATGCCTCCCTTCCTTCCCATGATTATTTCTTTGTCTCTTCTTTATCTATATAAATGTCATGATAGATATTATATTATTTTTTTAATCAAAATTATTATCAAGAAAATGATATCTTTGATGTTATATATGGGCATCTAAAATGTTCTATTATGATCAGATTTTTCAATAAAAAACTCAAGAGATTGTAAAATTTCAAAATGTTCTTATCCATCTAATTTCCATTACAAAAACCATCCAATATTTAATTTGAATTGAAGGACACTTAAAAAATTTATGGATGATGCCATGAATATGAATATATATACACACACGCATGCATGCATGCACTTAATTAATTTGAGTAATTTTCTAGATTAATTAACTTTTGTATTTTATCATGTTCATCTAAATAGTCATATATCGATGTGTTTTAGTTAAAATATTATTGGTTATTCATCTTAAGAGGTAATACTCTAGGGTTTTGTACATTTATAGACCCTCCTTAGACTCCCTGCTCTATTTAATGTAGTTTGAGCTTTGGATAGACTTCCTAATTAGAGGTACCTTAATCTATCTCATGAGTATCACATGAAATTCCTTGTGATCCCATCAAGTTTGAAAACCTATTTTATACCCTACCCTCTCTCTTATGTTTTTATTTATTTTAATCACACTTAGACTTAGGAATATTTACTCATGTCCACACTAAAAGGATTGAAAATGATTTATATATATTGTGTATGTCATGGAGTAGGATTCATCTCTCTAATGGTAACATATGTGCGCTCTAGATTTTATTCATGATAGGCTATGTAGGATATCCCAAAACAATAACTCATGTCATGTCCACAATCATAAAATGAGAGGGTGAGAATCCATGAATTCTCAATGTCTTTAAAACATGCATCAGTAAGACTTTATTTAAATGTTTCTTGAAGGAGGGCCCTAAATGAAACACCAAAATATAAGTATAAAAACCAACCCTTTAGGTCACTATTTGACTTGAGACAACCTGGATTCTTTTTTACACACTACTAATTCTATGTTTGGTGTGGTTTAATTTTTTATCTTGCCTCTGTGATTTCATAAAAGACTTAGATTCGATAGAAGAAGAACAAGACCCTCTAAAATCTCACATAATCTTGTATCCCACCTCAACCCTAACAACTCGATATCCTTGGTGTGTTGGGATGGATTACCTATTAACATAATTAGATATGTTTATGACATCACCATAAACCTAAAGAGGTATATCCTATGTCTTATAACCAATGGGGGGCACACAACTAAGAAACAGATAACATATTATAAGACTGCCTAGGGCTTATAAATGTTGAACACAAAGATGTAACCTATAGGCTCCTCTCATTCACCCTACTATATGTGGTCTATGACTTATTTTTGAACCTAAAAAAGGACTCCATCACATTATGGAACTAGTTTAGAAACACATTCCTCACTCAATTTTTGAAAGTCATTGACCCTAGTGTATTATACAAATAGTTCACTAGTATGAAGAGATAAACTAATGATCTAATTAGGATGTTTAATGCTAAATTACAAAATATGTATAATCAAATAAAAATGATATACATAATGGATGTTAAATTGGCCTTATAAATATATAGGAATGATTTATACATGTGAACATAATTCTTCCTTCGTAAGAATCCCCTCATAATTGACTTAACACTCACAAATGTTGAGGCTATTACAGTGAAAGGAATCAAAATCCCCAAGGTAAAATAATGACAACCATCCTCCATGTGATCCAAAATTCATCCATTTTAAATATAGTCCCTGATGCTAATCAGAACTTCCCAACATCAAATTTGGTACTAGTGATCAGCTAGCTACCCCTAATACAAGTTACACCCAACTAACATTTAGGTGTCCTCGGCCCAACCAATGGTGAGATTATGAACTAGATCCACAACCAAAAATTAGTACCCACTATGAAAAATGTCTATAATTTTCCCTAATACTCTACAAAAAATGAACTATATACTATGTAATACATGGTGTAAAATATTATTATCTATTTCTTAAGCCTCTAAAGATAAATTGTGAGCAACTGTGCATAAAATTCTAATAAAAATTTATTGTACCATAGGTATAATCACCCCCTTAACCATCCTAATAATTTATAATAACATTCACCTAATAATTTACCTAAGATCAACATCTACGAGGTAGCTTTACCAAACTGGTGCATATTGCACAACATATCCCAACATAAGAGTTGGATTGCATCAAGTTCTACAATGCCTTTGCCATCTTCTAGAGGGAGATGGAGAATATTAAGTGGTGCCAAACCACAAGAATGCAGCCCACTCACCTAAGATCCAAAGTTCATATATATCCATAAATATATCTTTGGTTTTAGAAGCTTTTGACTTCCCCAACCAAGGAGACAATGAGCTAGAAGAGACCACAAATAAAATCCATGCCCTACAACTATACCAAAAGATTATCTATGCATTAAAATTCATCAAGTATTTTATTATTAAAAAACATTATGTAACTTATTCTATTTTTTTTAATAAAAAAATGCTTAGATAACATCGTCCTATTATTGGATAAGAAAAATAATGGCTAGCTTAGCTACTGAGGGATACTATCAAATTCCACCACCTAAAACTTTGTAAGATTAGTCAGTAATATCTACGTGGCTAAATAATAAAATTTTGACTAAGGTCCTAAAGGATTAACCTAAGTACCTAGTTAGGTGGGTTGGTGAGGAATATGTAGATAGCATTCCCATCCATATATAAATTTCAAGAGTTATAATTTGCATGGGCTTATTGAACAGAAACATATATTTCCATATCAATAAGTTCTTAGTGATCTACTCTCAATGATATATAATTTCCCACCTTGGGGGAGATAATTTCATTTAATCTAATACAATAAGTATTATGGGTAAGAAATGACAATAATTTTTATATTTATCAATATAATATATATATATATATACACCATTATCTTCGATAAAATTGCATGATGAACACCTATTTTAGGAACTTTGTACATATTCATTTCTCAAAATTATATGCATACATATATAGGTAATTCATCTATACATTTTTGAGAGATTTTAGCACCCATTCTATCAAGAAAATAATGAAAAAACTATACCTAGGTTTTCCAAAGAAATTATAAGCTCTATATCAAGCATGGGGGAGTACTGGTATTATCTAAAATGATAATATATACTAGTAATACCCCATTCTCACTATATATTTTATATTGGCCTCCTTTAAGTTTTACAATTTTCATTATAGATAAATTAGCCAATAAAAAAATTCTTACCAGCTTCTCCATGGAGTATTTCCAGTTTTCAAGGAGAAAAAACAAGCACATGGCCTCTGTCTCCATAAAAATTTGGTAGGTTCATCTTCAAACTATGCCCAACATTTCAATTAGTATCAACACATAGATCATCATTCAATTTAGCTGATCATGACCTCATTGACACCCCAAAGGAAATGTGAAGGCACATATCAAGGCCCTAAGAAGAAAGGTTTCAATTTTGTATAACCTTCACCTTTATCCTCATGATGGATATTTTTTAATTTATAATATGATGAAGACATGAGGAGTAAAATGTAGACTAAATTCATTGTTTTCACACATCTCAATCCTCAAGATCCCAACATTGAGTGTGGAGCCCTTTGGGGCTATCACATGACCATGATGGTACATTTTGGGGGCTTAGAGTGCTCCAAGGATGTGGGGAGCACATTTTTCATTTAATCCTCATGTGGGTGAATATTATTAAATTCATATTTAATAATTTTCATGTTGACTTCCATGTTTATTGTAAGTGGGATTGATTTCCTTATTTTCTAGGGAATTAATTATTTATTTAAAATAATTTCTATTTAATAATTTTTATGATGCATTATGTAAGTGGGGTGGACTTTCTCATTACTTGGAGTTGGTTATTATCTCTTTGCATTGGAAGTTGTGCCCTTTGAAGGAGAATGGCATATTTTTACTTAGTGGGCTTATGGATAAGCATGATTAGGTGGAAATGGTGTGCTCCTTTGTGGATGAGGCTATTTTGGATAAGGATATCATGTATCTCCTTTATTTGGTGAGTTTTCTCCTCATTTGTTATATATATATATAGGTGGTGGTGATGCTTTGGAGATATGACAGATAAGACAGGACATGATATGTGAGATATTTTTGTAGGGTGTGGTATAGCATCTTGTGGATGTCTATTTTATATAGGTATATGTATGGTAGAACATTTATGAATTATTGTTGATAGGTTTCAAATTTTGGATCAACAATTTAGAGAATTCATTTGTGAATTCTGGAGGAGATATTCTATCTCTATGAGAGGTGTTTGTAATCTTATTTTATTACAGATTTTATTGAGGAATTTCTTAGTGGATGTAGCCCATATTGGGTGAACCATGATATATCTATGTTATGTGTTATTTCTAGATTTGTTCTCACATTTTATGCTTTCATTTAAACTATGATTGAAGGAATTATTTCGGCATAATTAAATCTAGTTTTCACATATTTAAAACCTAGTTATGTAATTTTATGGTGGATTAAATATGGTTTATATTCACTTAATTCCTAACACCTAAATAATCATAAGAAATTCTAGGTGCCCTTGAAATTCAAGATGATTATCCGAACACAACAAACTTTCAGAGGAAGAAGGTCTTACATGGATTGCCTCCACAAACACTTCCAAGATAACCTTCACAATTTGTGAGGTAACCCAATCACCTCTCTCTCTTCCTTCTTTAATTGAAATTTCAAGTAGTCCTCCTAATTTTTTAGTCATTAAATAAAAAAAGTGTTCACTCCTCCACCTTATCCTTCTATGCCACCACTCGAGGGTGTCTAATTATATACTCCTCATAAAATACCTCAATTATAAATTTTGACTCATGTTTGCCCAAATAATTTGTCCAAGCCACCAAGGTTTATTCAAAATAATTAGCACCAACGATTTCTACCCAATGTCCTCTAGTGAATGCATTACTTAGGTTCATCCAAGTACATTCCATTTCCCATACATGAGTTTCACCTCTTCCATGCAATATTGTAATAGTATCTCCTAAATTTGTATCTACATATATATTTAATAGATAAGTCTCTCCAATAGACACTTAAAAAATCACAATGTGCATCTTGGACCTGTTGATGGGTCATTTGGCACACTAAATTAGGCAGAGCAGGAACCCACCCAAAATTTCCTAAAAAGGGACTAAATATCTCCTCAAGATCTTTTATTGCAAGGTATTTTATTTTAGGGTAATACAATATTTTATGTGATAATGTTCCATTTCAATGGGCATGTTTGGAATAAGTTCAAATAAATGTCAATCAATGTTGTTCTTGTGGATTTGTTGCACAAGGAATTAGTATTTTTATACTTGGCATGGAAATATACATGATTCAATACATGTGTATTTCATATATATACTCAACAATTTGTTAAAAGTAAATAAAAAGGTTTTTCGTTCAATATAGAGCTTGTTAACATGGATTACAAATTTCAGATTTAATCTACCTACACTAACAAATTTATAAAAAAGATCAAAGGATGAGGAGAAAGAAGAAAGAGTAAGCTTATTTTTTAGTGAAGATAAATATGGTTCACTCAGTTAGATGACATCCATGCAATAAAACTATTTAATAACCAATATCCACACAAATATTTTGGTCAACACACCCCATTCCCTTTGGAGTGAGGACCCACTCTAAAAATTTCAATGATTTCCCTTTACTAGCACATGTTGATGAAAGATGAGTTAAAAATTGATGTATTTTCATTATATATTACTATTTCATGTTAGTTTTTCAATGAGGATTTCGTATATATCTATTTGATGTGCAATATTCGATTGAGTTCTTTGATCATAGAACAAAAGTACACTAATAGAAGGGCATGCTACTATAAGACAACCTATGCTTTTGCAGTCACAGATAGAGGAGGCCTCATTGGAAATTCATGGTAAGTTGACTTACTCATAATTTCCTTTAGAAATATATTTTTTGAGTCTTGAATTCTTAGGCTATCTAGGTTATGTATCATTATTTAATAACTACTCATTCCTAGTCACATAATTCCATGCATAGTCATGTGACATTCACAGAAACTCTAGCTCTCTTTGTGCACTTTATTTGTTTATTTAATCTCATGGATTTCCACTTTATAATTTCATGATATTTTTAAAAATATTTCATAGCAAATCCATATAAATTTTTGATGAGTCACAACATCTAAACTCAACTTGCTCTAACTTGATACTCATCACATAATCGTAGGGATTTTTTACTTTGTCACACCATTGCATAACACTTATAAGTGCTAACTCACTTCCCCTGCTCTTTGTTTCATATTATCACACCTAATTTGATAAATATTTTAGGGGAATATGCCATGAATATCTATATACTTTACAAATACATGAATTATAGATTATATATTTAGATACACTTGAGTGCATATAAAATGTAGGTGCACATGGTTTACAAGGACAAACATCATATATTTTCACATATTGATCTATTTTAGATACAAGTTCTTATATTTTATCATATAGGTGCATAAAATTTTATACCAGTTGGCACTGATTCATGATGCATGATACCGGTTCATGATCATACACATTATGACAATGTATGATTATCATATATTCAATGAGGCATGATACTTATTCATACACATTTATTTATTTTGTAGTAAACACTATTATAGTTGTTTATCTATAAAACATAATTCAATGGCACTAGGTAGTGAGCAAACTTGAATATATAAGTTTTTTTTAGTAACCAATTCATGATTTTTTAGGTAGCATATATTAAGCTTAAATGAGACTCAATGTCCATGGAATTACCCATAGCAAACCCACTATGTGGTTCCTGTTAGCCAAATTTCAGCTATCATAAACCAATTTTTAAAAAAACTTGTCTTTTCAAGCCTTGGACTTAGTTTTCAAGCTTGAAAATCCTTCATAAGGCATGGTTAGCATTGTTTAAGGTATTTTTGATAGGTTTAAGATAAGTGTCTTCCTAGTGTTATGCTTGTCTAATCATAGTGTGTCTAGGTCAAAAGGGTTCAAAGAGGGTCAAGGGTTGAGATATCTTTTCTATGCCATGTAATACAAGTCATAGTAATTTAATATGTTCCATGGTCCATACAGGTGCATTAAATTAATTCAATATTTATTTCTAACATTGAAACTTACTTTGACATTCTTATTTGATCATTTGTAACATCCAATAAGAGAATATGGTAAGTGGCAAGTTTATAGAATAAGGGAGTGATTGACACATCATCCCATGACCATAAAGGTATGAAGGTGGTTAGAGAAAAAAAATTGATTCATTTTAGTCAGTTTTTATATAGATAATGATAATTCTCAAGCAAAAAAGGGTGGTTTTCAACAATTCCATATAGATTGTAGAGTGAAGATCACTTCCAAATGATCCCACATCTCCTTCTAGTCTGTATAGGTTTAAATCCATGCATTTGAGGTTTTGAGCTCAAACAAGTCAAAACCCTAAGTGATTGACACATCATCCCAAGACCATAAAGGTGTGAATGTGGTTAGAGAAAAAAAAATTATTCATTTTAGTCAATTTTTCTATAGATAATGATAATTCTCAAGCAAAAAAGGGTAGTTTTCAAGAAGGCCATATAGATTGTAGAGTGAAGATCACTTCCAAACGATCCCATATCTCCTTCTATTTTGTATATGTTCAAATCCATGATGTTGAGGAGGTTTTGAGCTCAAACAAGTCAAAAACCTATTCATCTCTCCTATCGCTATACTTGGCAGCTCCATAAGGTAGTTCAATTTTTAGTTGGTACAAGTAGGAGAGAGAAAGTTGGAAGCTCATATATTATTAATATGATGGGAACCTAATTACCTTCCACTTTATGTCATTTTTTTTGTTAATCCCTTAACTTTATGAACAATCATTAAGAGGTTAAGGGGAAGAAAATGAACTTCAATTCCTCACCAGGGTCAGTTTTCCTCAAATTAGGAGTTTTGAAGTCAAACCAATAGATGAATATGATCATTAATAGTATTTTGAATATTAATATATATATATATATATATATATATATAATATCATTTCCCTCTATGTTTCTTCATGATCATGTGTGATTCAAGGTCTAATTTCTTTCTTTTGGTAGTTTGCACATGATAGTCTTGTGTGCAGGGAATGCAGTTTCTTGTATTATGCATGAGGAAATGAAATAAACCTCCACATAGTGTGTTTTAGGTATGAAGTGTCTCTCATGATCCTTTTAAGTATAAATGGTTTATAAGCTCTGAGATTTGAGATAGAACAATGCCTCCTTAAGAGCCTTCCAAAAGAGTATGGTGAGCCTACAGATCTACAGACCTGTAGGACACCATCAACATCAAATGTTGTCTTTATGAATTAAATAATATATTTTTGATCTATCATGAGATATATTTGAACACCATAATTCATATTTTTATCTCAAACCTCATTTCATTCTATAACCTAGACAAGACTGCATGCTTGAATAGGACTATGTAAGCCCAAAGAAGGATTATGAGGGTTAAAAAATGGAAATTCAAGGTGATTTAAATACATGGGGAGACTGAAGAATAAATATTAAAAAATTTCATTAATTTTTAAATCTTTCAAATATTCAAAAAAAAAAAATAAGAGAAAAACATAGCAAAATGGAGGTTTGGGTTTCAAGTGACGATCAGCAAGTCAAGATGAGTAGCTACAAGCCTATGTATGCTAAGTGGAGAAAACTCTAAACTATGTGTTATTTTAAGGATGTATAGTGTTTATAAAATTTTCAATATAAACATTAAAATCATGCTAATATCAACTCATAACATCAAAAGTGCCCATGAAGGAGGAGGATAAGCAAACTTACAGTCACACTGCCCATTAGCACACACAGTCATGTCTGACAAGTTGGAGAAAAGGTTTTAGTAATTGTTTTAATAAAAAATGAGTATAAATAGTGGAAAAGGTTTCCATTTTTATAATTAAATTATAATAGTTTCATTTAATGTCAATTTATTTATGGATTAAAGATAAAAGGTGGAATTAGGCATGTAGTCTAAATCACCACCTACAGGCCTGTCAAGGCAAAATGGAAAACACAATCATGAAGTGGTGAAAGGAAGTATAATGAGGTTTTATATAGATTAAAATAACTATAATACATTATATAACTCACTCAAAATCCATTTATGTGTCAATAAATGGAATACCTAACTCAAATATGCAGTCAAGAGCTTGATGATCACCTATAGCCTGCTTGTAGGCAATGCAATCAAAGTGAAAGTTGTATGAAGGGTAGAAGGTATGTTGAAGAGTAATTGGAAGCATAAATAAATTTATAAAAAAAATTCACTATTTTCAAATTTAAAAATTTCCAATGTGCCAAAAGAAGTCTACTCCAAACTTACAGTCTTGCAATCAACACCTACAGGCCCGCCAAGTCAAAATGGAAAAGGAGAACAACTGAGTATGAGAAGTCATGATGCATGAGTGGATAGAGTATTTATGAGTGAGAATTATTTTTTATCCTTGTTAATACTATCAAAAGTTCATATATAACAAAGAGATGGCATATGTCTAAATTTTCAGTGATGAACCCAAATTGTCATCTACAGTTATGTGTTTGGCAAGATGAAAAACATGCATATATTTGGCATTGAGATGAATTTATATATTTGAGAGAGATTTTGGGATCAAAATAGAAAATTATTCAAGTATTTTAAATTTTAAATTTAATGTCTAACCTCAAAGAAGATAATGAGGGATAAAAGAGACCTACAGGTCTAAAACCCTTGGTAGGTCTGCTATAGTCAGTAAAGCCAAGACTTGAACACAATGAGGCCTATAAATATAAATTAAATAATATTAAAACATGTATAATAATGTTTTATTGGTCATGGATATGGTTAATAATAAAATCTTGTAGTTTGAGGGATTTTTGTACCTAAAACCATACTCTCGATCCTCATACAGTCAATTAGCCTTAGAGGCCATTTTTGAATGCTTAGAACTCTTTGTAAGAGTTACATGGTGAAAAAAGGTAATTTTAGGTGGTTTTATGGGTATTCTAACTCAAATTTTTAGCATTGGTTCAATCATTCACCCCACACATGTATGAACAATCTTTAAGACTGGAGGTATCTCTAAACCCTGTGTTTGTCTTGTGAAGGAGCTCGATGGGTATCTTCTTTTCCTTATAAGTGTGAAAAGTATTTTCATGGGAGATAAAGTTTATTGGGGATGTTATGGGTGTATCCCTACTCCCATATTATATCATATTTTCTTGGTTTAAGGCCCTGGGCTTTATGAACCATCGTTAAGATGGTAAAACCTAAAACCCTTGTTAAACCCTCTTAGAAGACCTATTCAAAGAAAATATGTTTTAAATGCCTTAAAATAGACTATTTTAGCTTTTAAATTACCATAATTATTCTCAAAAATCCCATGAGTACCTGATCAACACACTTGGTGGCACATGTGGAAGGTACAGTGTATGGAATAAGCCTAAGAAGCTTAATTGTAGGCCTATTTGTGAGTGTGTAAGGTGATGGTAAGCCACAAATTAGTTACATAGGATTTTTAATCTTATAAAAATATCTAATTTCCCCATATATAAATTTATAAAACTCATAAGGTAGTATATTCACTTTTCAAGTCAATAATTTTAGCCTTTAAGGGTAACTGCACTATTTTGCTAGTCAAGAAGCTCAATTGCACACCTAAAGAGTACTCTTGAAGAGATTTATTCTAGAATATTAAGTTTTCTTATGATGTTTTAGACACAAAAAAACCATAATCAAGAATTTTAACTTGTTAATTTCTTGAGTCATCACTCTAATTCCTTCTCAAGCTTGAACATGCACTTAGGCTAGGGTTTTGACCATTTCTTGGTTCACCCATCCATACAAGGTCTTAGATCCTAAAATTTGACATGGATCATGATTAGGGCATATTTAAAGTGAATAAAACATTTAATTTATATTTAAAATGTGTGAGATGTCAATGGATCCAAATCTTGGTTTTTTAGGCCTATTTGAGGGATAATTGGAGAAAAAATAGGAGGAATAAGTACCCTTTCACTCAAGTTCTAGTCATGAAATTTTGTATAGAGATGTAAGAGAATAGTGGGTGCTTAAATATATTTTTATTTTTCTATGAGAATCTGTAGAATGTTCTACACAAGGAGCTTTGTCTGTTTTGAGGGTTATACGTAATTAAAGGCAAGTAATAGCCTTGGGTGTGAAATGGAGTGATAGAAATTATTTGAGGCACTAAAATGGGTTGATACAAGTTTTATAAGATAATTATAATTTATTCATGAGAAATTATTTTATTCATGAAGTTAGAAACAAAATTTGAAGCATTTGAGCCCAAAGAGAGCTAGTGAAAATTACATGCTTTTGAAGATAAAAGGAGAAGTTACAAAATTTGTAGAAGAGTGGCATAAAAACCCCTCAATCATGCCACATGTTAGCTAAATACTTTGTAAATATCCTTTTATGTGTGAAGGTGTAATCTCAAAATGAAGGAGCTATATTCAAGAACTCAAAATTACCTAAGTAACCTCCTACACTAATTTGAAGGACATCATTAGGCAAGTGTACACATATTGATGAGAACCTTCAAGATTAATTTTTGCCTAATTTATTGCATTGAAATTGAATCCATGATATTGTATGCCTCTTCTCTCTCTCTCTCCTCACATTTTCCTATATATGCAACTTTGTTTGGCTTTGCAAAGGATCCTCACATTGGTTATGGTGAAGCACTGCCAAAATTAAGTCTTGTACTTGACTATTGGAATAAATTAAATCTGGATGTTATATCTTAATCTTATATAAAATGATCTTGAATGGGTTATTCTTATGAATGCTTAGTGATAGTAAGTGTGATTCCTTGCATTTCCCCTTCTTGTTCATGCCTCTATGTAAGCTTGTATTATTTCACAAGTCATAGGATGTGTTATACATGTTTTACTTAGTTAGAGAACTAATATGTCATTAGTGTCTACTATTATCACCTCTTGTATGATCATCTTAAGCTCTTAAAACCTTCATAGCTTTCATATTATATTACTAATGTGATAGGGTCTATTTTAAAATGGCATAATCAAATTGTAACTTAGTATTTCACAGTGCATTCTTAGCAAGCTAAGGACTTCATGTTTGGTTCTTCACCTCTAAGTTTCTTTGTTAATGTTATCTTTCATATTTCCCTTTTTAAAATCACACAAGTAGTATAGTTTTTAGTGTAGATGTACTTGGGAGTCACCCAAAATCTAAAGGTTTGGTCAACTTGAAGGTCACCCAAAACCTAGGATCAATCCCATTGTGTAAATCAAGTTGAGAGGGATTGAATCACCCTCTCAAGAGTGAAAATTTGAGCTATAATAGTTTTGGCATGACCAGTGGGACACAATTAGAAAGATTTTATCTAATATTAATGTTGGTCTTAGCAAAAGTGTAGTAGTAACAACCTTCTTTATGCAATATCTAGTGACTCCAATAGGTTCTAAAGTCTTGGTTGCTAACTAATGGGCCATTTTTCATGTCAAAGGTGACTACAAGATCAAAATTGAAAGCTATCCCTTTTGAATTTTTTGAATTACCTTTATATTCATTCAAAATAAAGATGTTTCCTCATACTCTCCCTTATACCAAGTCACCTAAAACAAAGCTCTATATTCCCTTCTATCCAAGTCTTCCTAAGGTTGATAGTATGGCTAGATATCTACCCTTTTCTGCTTTCAATGGTGGTTCTCCCTTAAACCTTGCACAATATCATGACATACCAATGGCTTCCCTCAAGATTGAACCTTATCTTCTCTTACTCCCATTAAGCATATTAGGGATATGACAAACTTTTGCAACATCCATAAAATAACACAAGAAAATGTAGCCATTAGGTTTTTGGAAATTAGTTTTAAAGGCAAGGCTTTAGAGTGGTATAGGTCCTTATCCCCTAATTCCATTGACTCATGGGATGACTTAGGATGTAAATTGAGTAAGATATTTGAATATAAAAGTGATATTTTATCCTTCGTTGAATAATTGACCTCCATAAAAAGATCCCCTCAAGAATTCATGCAAGCTTTCAATGCTAGTTTCCAAAATACATGGGATAAGATCCCAATTCTTGTAAGACCCAATCCAAAATATGTATTACTATATTACCTTAAGGCTTTGAATAGTGATATAGCAGTTATGATTCAATCTATGGGTGGGAATACCTTACCAAATGCCTATGAAATTGATATTAGGGATAAGAAAAATCTGATCCAAGATGGAAATCTTGCTCTAAGGTCCCCTATGCCTTTGTTTCTAGACATACAACCCCCTAATCTTGCTCTTTCTCCTATTCCTACCATAATTGGTCATGATTTGGATGCCCTTAGTCAAGCAAGCAAACCAAATGATGTATAAGGGCTTAAAAATCTTTCAAACAAAGTCATGGAAATAGAGAGGTATAAAAATCAATTTCATAGGCCTTACCAAGATCCATACCAAACTCATCATCCCTATCAATCAAATAGGCCACCCTTTCAAGTAAGTTTGCAAGGACAAGGTTATATCACTAATGTTATACCATACACAAGTTTTAGCAAACTCCACTTCAAGAGATTTATTGCCAACCCAAAATAATATAATTCAAGATCAATAATGGACCTCTCAATGGAATCAATCTTATGAGCAATCCATTAATCAAGATAGAGGGTTGAATCAATCTTGTGCGGCACAAGATAGAAATTTTCCTTCTCTAACACAAGATGAATCTTCAAATAAAGTTATGGATGTTGGAGAGCAAGTTTAGTAGAGTGATACAAACATAAATTTTCAAAAAGAGGACTGTTGTGTATTAAATCAAGTGGGAAGCTCAAGTAGGGTGGTGGATAGTTCTATAGTAGACAAAACTAGGTCTAAAAGGAGGGTTGTTGAAGAAGCACAAGAGATTGTAAAAGGTTCAACTAAAATTCCCTCTATGACTCAAAGGATAAAAGACCCTAATTCACCTCCTAAGGCTCAATAATCTCAAATAAATTATAATGATAGGAGTACCCTTATACACCAAAACATGCAAGCCCAAAGTGATGTCATAACTCCTATAGGACAACCATAAATTGGTGATTCTTCTCTCAACATAGTGGATTAAATGAAAAAGATTCATGTAAGTATACCTATATGGGACACTTTGTTGATTCCTAGGCATAGGGATATGTTGCAAGAGGATCTATCTAAGATCATCTCATCATCAGGAACACCAAAAAATGTTACTATTATATTCATAAATACATCCAAGCCTAGTGAATCACAACAAGGTAAAGTGAACAAGCCTCCTCCATTATATGTTTTAGTGATCATTGGTGATTTTTTGGTGCATAATTGTATGATAGATAGTGGGGCTAGTAGCTTAGTCTTGCCAAAGCAAATAACAAATAATCTAGGCCTCAAATATGAGCCTAATACTAAATGTGTGCTACAACTAGATAGATCGACCACTAAGATAGTTGGTGTTACCAAGGGTTTGAATCTAACTCTTCATGATGGTCCTAATTTCTCCATTACTCAAGATGTGGTTTTTGATGACTTTTCACCATAATTTTCCCTTTGTTTTTCAAGGAACTTCATGAAAAATATTGGTGGTTACTTATCATCATATTTGTCCTACAAGTCTTTTAGGACAAGATATGGTACCAAAGATACCATAAAATCAAAACCTATCTCAAGGTTTCATATTGATCCATACAAACTAAAGGTTACTAATGTCAATTGTGTTATCATTGATGAGGAGGATCATTTAAGTGACCAAGATCCAATTTTTCCTCTTGAAAACATTTCAAATCTCTTTCTTGATGAATGGAGGGTAAAAAATCATGAGTTTGACCTGTATAGAGGTGTTGAAGAGGGTGATCATCGGGTTTATTATCTACATGAATAAGTTACAACCATACCCTCTCTATCTAAGCCTAATAATTATAGTGATGGCTTATGAAAGTTATTTTTTAATGGTTTAATAAGAAATAATAGAGTAGGTATAGGTATTATTATTGTTTCTCCATCAAATGAAAGGTACTCTTCAGCCATTAGATTTTAGTTTAGTTGTATTTTCAATATAGCTTAATATGAAGATCTTATACATGGGCTTCAATGGGAAAGGAAGAAAGGAGTTAAGCAAGTAGAAGCCATTAAAGATATTGAACTAGTTGTACACCAAGTAAGAGCTAAGATTGCATCTAAGAACACATTGTTGAATTCCTACAAGCATAGAGTGTGGGACCATATTTAATAATTTTATGATTTTGACATCTAACCAATCACAAAGGAAGATAACTAATATGTTGATAGGTTAGCATCAGTTAGAGAACAATTTGATATCCCCAATGATGTTAAGAATAAAAAAACATAGCCACACATCATGGTAGTTGTAAGACCTTCAATACTAGATAATGATGTCAATTTGAAAGTGTTTGAAAGTGACAAACAAATAACATGTTATCTCCAACAAGAATCTAATTTTTCTTGTAAAGACTACTCCAAGCTGTAACACCAATATGGGGATTAAATTGTGCAATTAAGGTCTAATAAGATTTCTAAAGGGTTGGTTACTCATGAGGGTATATTCAATGAAAGTGATCAGATGAGGGGAGATAAAGTAATCATATATAAAAAATAGGAACATCATGAGAAAGTGGATATCTTCAAAGATAAACTCCTAAATCTTGGAAAGGTATGTACTCTAAAAGAGAAGGCTTTATTTATTGAGTTATGTAGAGAATTTTTTGATGTATATGCTTTGGAGTATAGTGAACTCAAGGGTTTTGATACCTCATTGGTTGAACACACTATAAAAATTTATCCCAATGATAATCTTGTAAGACAAATGCAAAGGCCCATTAATCCTAAAGTTAAGATCCTAATGAGAAAATAACTCACCAAGTTGATAAAGACAAGAATTATCTTTCCTATTAAACACTCTTCATGGTTTGCCAACTTAGTTCATGTGAGAAAGAAGAGTGGTGAGATAAAGTTATGTGTGGATTTTAGAGACTTGAATAGGGTGTCATTGAAAGATAATTATCCTCTACCTTCAATGGAAAAAATCCTTCAAGTAGTGGCATGTTCTCAATGTTTCTCATGTTTGGATGGTTATTCAAATTGCAACCAAGTGTTAGTAAAATAAGAAGATCAATATACGACATCCTTCACCACTAAATGGGGCACATATGCCTAAAAAAGAATGTCATCTAGTTTATCCAATGTAGGTGCCACATTCCAAAGAGCCATGGGTATGGCTTTCTCAGGTTTGATCAATGAGATGGTATTAATATATTTTGATGACATAACCATTTTCTCTAAAGATTCTAGTGACCACTTGAATTATCTAAGGCTAATATTTGAAATGTGTAGGCAATATGGGATTTCTCTCAATCCCAAGAAGCATGTTTTTTATATTCATGAAGTTAAATTAATTTGTCATATTTTTTTTAAATATGGGCTTGTTTTAGACCTTTATAGGGTGAGTTCCATATAGATTTGTCATTGACCGAACATAAGAAATCTTTGAAAAGTTTTATTAGGAAGGTTAATTTTGTTAGGAGGTTTATACCTAGATTTTCCACTCTTGTAAGGCCTATAATAACTATTTTAAAAAAAAATCAAGCATTTATTTATACCAAGGAAGGAAAGGCTAGTTTTGAGGCCATCAAATAAGTTATTGCTCAAGCACATACATTGATCAGCCTTGACTTTTCAAAGTAATTTATCTTATATGATTTTTCCAACATTAACACCATATATTACACATTAATACATCATAATAATGAAGGACTTGAACATCCTATATCCTCTTTTAGTTAAGGTATAGAAGGCTATGAAGAGAGGTACATATATATATTGAAAAATAAGTATTGACAGTCATAAGAAGTCTTAAGAAATTCAGGCATAAGGGATCCAACATTAAAATACATGTCATGGTATCTCATCCAAGAATAAGAGACTTCCTCTTGAATAAAGACTTGAATAATACAAAATTTGTTAAATTACTATTTTTAAAAACTTATTATTTTTAGACTGCACTACTAAAATTAAAATTTAGGACACTTCCATTTGGTTTTTGAGGGTCAAAACCCACTAAGTCGAGCTCATGCCATCTCATAGAATTCCCCTCATTCTTATCTTTCCAACAGTTCAAATAGGGATTCAAACAGAGCTATGGTGCAAAATTTATGGCTCCCAAAAGTTTTATGACCAATTGGGGTAGGATCATCGCCTGAATTATCACCTAAAGTGTTACCTGGATCATTCCTTCCTCCTTGAGAAGCAATGATACCCATTGCATCAAGTGTCTTTATCAAGTTTGGTAGTTGTGTCTTGATCTAATTCTTATCCACTAGAGAAAAACTCTATAGATCAAGCTCACCAATGTCTAGTTGTTCTGCTATGACTGAAGTGTTCAATAAAGGTGGATGATATGGAATGGCTACATCATTTGGTGTCATGTGTTGGAACCCAACGTATACTTGGAATGGACTATGCTTTATGGAGCTATGTAGGGCCTGATTTTTCATCATTTTTTTTTACCATTAATCTATGGATGGAAGGCCATGAAATTCCTCAACTTGGTATCCATTTACTTCTATTGTTGTGTTGATTGTGTATTCAGGGCTAAAACATCATCCCTTTTGTATTTTTGTGGCTTGACCATCATGATAATTAATTTCTTGGCATTAATCAAGGAGACATATGTGGAATATAGTACCTTGGGTACCCTGTAGCACCACATTCTAAGAATGAGGGTGATCTTTTAGATTTTTGATTCATAGATGCCATATCAATCATACATAAATGGCTGACCAACGAGTACATCACAAACATATAGATTGACCACATCACACAAGACTTCATCTGGGAAAGGTTTTATTGCATATGAAATAAGACACTGGTGGGTGTCACAGAGGTTTCTCCCTGGATTCAACCATCCAATACTATATGGCTTTGGGTGAGGCTTCATATATAGATTTAGACTTTTCACAACATTAACAGAAATTAAAATTATTTTGACTTCCACTTTTAAGAATGAAATGTAGAGGCTTACCTTTCACCCATAACTTAGATTGAAACAACCTTTCATTATCATTTGGCCTTTCCTCATGCGTCTATGATGAAGTAATGATGGCATCAGGGTCAGCATCTATAATCTCTTCTTCATCCTCTTTGACTGTAGGGTGTATGAGGCGGAGCAGTAGATGTTGAGGATTGTGACTCAAAAATTAGGGACTTGATGGCTCAACATTATTCTTTGGAGTGAGTTCCAGATTTGTGGTAATCACACCATTTCCTAGTCTTCCTTTCCTTTTGCTTCCAATTTTGGCCTCATGTTTGACCTTTTTTGTCACTTTTCCATTTTGAAGGCTAAATCTTCATATTCATTCTTTTATGTTTTTTCTCAATCTTCACCATGAACTTATATGCCTCATTGAGGGTTTCCAAATTGAAAATTTACATTTCCCCCTGCATATACCATTGTATTCCACCATGATATTTGAGAAACCTATGTTTCTCACTTTCTTGGATGTCCAATCTCACAGATAGAGAATGAAAAATGTTAGTGTAATCTTGAAAATATTTTTCCTTACCTTGGTGAAGTTATTTCCACTCTATGTATAGATCATCATATGCTCCAATGGGGTAGTATTCTTCCTTTATAGCTTCTATGAAATCATCCTAGGTAGGTTCTACCTCAAGGCCAATATCATCCATATTGAATCTCTTTTTGTACACTTCCACCAATTTTTGATAGGTAATGATGCTTTCAAAAGAGTAAAAGTGATCTTTTTATCGATGAATTTATCTATATAAAAATAGGATGATAATTGATCCAACCAATTTTATACTACATCAACATTGATTTTGCCTTCAAATGTAGGGCTATCAAAATTCAATTGAACCTTGAAGGGTGTTGAGGCACTAAAAATATGTGGGGTTGTAGATGAAGAGCCAAAATTTCCCATCAATATTTTTTAGATAATTTAGGTGAATTATTTTAACATCTACACTTTTTATTTCTGGAGTGATTCATTCACCATTTCCTTGAAAGGATCATATGTCTCGATGTTGTCTACCATTTGAGGTCATTTGGAGTGAATAGGTGGATTGTCTACTGGATCTTGTATTTTTCACCCAAGCTTCCTATAGTCTGACCTCATCCTTAGGATCATACACTCTTAAGACAAACTGATCTGATACCACTAATCTAGCAGACTATCTGAGCAATATTTTAGGTGACAATTCAGGCAATGGTTCTACCCTAATTGGTGGCAAAACTTCTAGGAGCCATAACTTTGCAACATAGATCCATTTAACTCCTCGTTTGAACCATTGGAAAGCTAAGAATGAGGGGAATGCTATGAGAAGGCATGAATCTCTACTCGGTGGGTTTTGGCCCCCAAAAACTAAATAGAAGTGCCCTAAATTTCAATTTTAGTAGTGTAGTCTAAAAAAAGTAAGTTATTAAAAATAGTAATTCCTTGAATTCTATATTGTTGTGATTCATGAAAGTCAAACCACCTAATCTCCCTCGAGATTGGTGACCTTCCACATCCTCCTCCTACCTTCAAAATGTGTATAAATTAAGATGTAACCTAAAAAGGAAATCAAACATCTCTTCTCAGAGATAGGCATATGTTTGGATCTGTAAATTTGATCAATAAAACATCTTTTCTCAGAGATAACATTATTACAATTATTTTATTCTTATTTATTGAATTATCTTTCATCCAAAGCTCCTAAGTTTTGAATCAATTGGAAGTCATAATAAGTCTTAATAAATTCAAGCATAAGGGATCTAAGAATAAAATACATGTCATGGTAGCTCATCCAAGAATAAGAGACTTCCTCTTGAATAAAGACTTGAATGAGAAAAGAGATGGATGGATAACTAAGTTTATGGAGTGTGATGTTGAGATCAAGGCCACTAAACTAGTAAGAGGGAGAGGGTTGTGTGAACACCTAGAATCAGACCTAAAAGATGAATAAGAGATGGTTTTGGCATTATAAGAGGGTCCTAGTATAACTACAACTTTATCTTCTCCAAGTTGGACACAAGAAATGGTGAGGTTCCTTCAAATAGGAGAGTGTCTTATGGGTTTAGATCAAGTAAAGATATATTTCAGATTTCAAGCAATACCTTATGTCCTTATGGATGGGGTTATTTTAAGGAAATACCTCAATGAGATTTTTCTAACATGTGTGGAAACAGACTAGGTTGATAAGATTCTAGAACATTTCCATGATGGACAAGCTTGAGGTCACTTTGCACATAAATCTACAGTTGTAAAAATAATGAGGGTTAGTTACTATTGGCCTAGCCTATTCAAGGATTAATAGGCTTGGGTTAGAAGATGTGAAAAGTGTGCACTCTTTGAAATCAAACAAAAACTTACAGCCCTTCTTCTTAATCCTATTTAGGTTGAATAACCATTCATGTAGTGGGGACTTGACTTCATTATAATGATCAATCCTCCATTTAGTGTTAACCATAAATGGGTTCTTAAAACTACCAACTATTCAAAAAGGTGGGTGGAAGTAGTGGCCCTCAATGAGGCTAATGAAATTTAAATTCTTGACTTATATGAGAGCCTAGTGATAAGGTTTGGGGTGCCTATAACAATAATTTACGATAATGTTATGGTTTTCATTGGTGTAAAAATAATGGAATGGGCTCTCCAATATGGTATCTACTTTAGTACTTATTCTAATACTACCCCTAAGGCAATGAGATAGTTGATTCCACTAATAAGAACTTGACCAAAAATATAAAGAGGATAATAGAATATAATCAAAGGACTTGGCACACTAGATTGAACATAGCCCTATGGGCTAGTAGGATTACCCCAAAGATTATAATTGGTAACTCACCCTATGTTCTTGTATATGGGAGAGAAGCCAAGCTACCCATTTCACTTGAGTTACTAGCTCTTGATTTGTCACATCATATTGAGAGAATGGAGAATGATCCTATGGAGATAATATTGACAAAACTAATGGCCTTGGAGGAATCAAGAAACCATGATATGCACACCATGGAATCTCACCAAGCACAAGTGAAAAGAAACTTTGATAAGAGATCTATCTCAAGAACATATCGAGAAGGAGATCTTGTCTTAAAGTGGTATGCTAATATATTTAAGCCTAGTAAGCACACTAAGTTTGATATATTGTGGAGTATACCCTATGTTATAATTATTTTCAAAGAAAATAACACCTTTTAGCTTGCAAGACTCAATGAAAAGGAGTTAAGTATCCCAGTCAAAGGGATACAATTGAATCCATGCTATTGAGGTATTTTTACAACTTTGTACATATTATAATAGATCCTTGTGTTCCCTAAGTGCTTATAGCACAAGTGGGTGTATTGTTTGTTTAATGTTATTCTTTCTTCCAAGTGTCTTATGACACATGTTTGGTGTGGTGTATTGTCTTGTGTTTGTATAGTTTAGTTAGTTTCAAGGTTGTTATAAAGTCTTATTTTTAGTTTTATTCAAGTTAGGTTACATTTATGACTCCATAGCTCATTGAATTTACTAAGCCACTAGTCTATATGCATAGTTAAGCATGCATTCCCAGGAGGTTGCCAAAGATGTTAGCTAACTTTTGCCTACCATAGACCATTTTAACAAAAAAAAAAATCAAGTCTTCACCTTGGTTTTCAAGATTAGAAATCCTTCATAAGGCATGGTTATCATAGTTTAAGGTATTTTTGACAAGTTTAAAGTATCTTCCTAATGTTATGCTTGTCTAGTCAAAGTGTGTTATGGTCAAAGGGTTTCAAAGAGGGTCAAGGGTTGAGATATATTTTTTATGCCACGTAATCCAATTTATATTCATTTAATGTGTTCCATATTTTGTACAAGTGCATTAAATCAAGTTAAGATTCATTTCTAATGTTGCAACTCACATTGACATGCTTGTTTAATCATTTGTAACGTCTAAGAAGAGAATGTGGTAATAAAGTGGTAGGTTTTCAAAATAAGGGAGTGGTTGGCACATCATCCCACATTCTTACATGTGTGAGGGAGCTCAGAGAACACTTTTTGATTCATTTTAGTTAGTTTTTATGTAGATAATGAAAATTCTCAAGTAAAAAAGGGCAATGTTGAAGAAGTTCATATATGTTATAGAGAGATCACTTAAAAACACTCCTTCATCTACTTATAGTCTATAAAATTTAAAATATGTGTATTTTATGAGGTTTTAAACTCAAACAAGGCAAAAACCTATTCATCTCTCTCATTGCTTTCCTTGGCAACTCCAAAAGGTAGTTCAGTTTTTAGTTGGTACAAGTAGGAGATTTAAAGTTAGAATCTCATCTATTATAAATAGGAGGGGACACTAATTCCATTAAAATTTGTTTCATTGGTTATATATTTAATTCCCTTAACTTTATGAACAATCTTTAAGAAGTTAAGGGGGAAAAAATGAACTTTAATTCCTCACCTAGGTCAGTTTTCCTCAAATATGGAGTCATGAAGTCAAACCAATGGATGGATATTATTATTGATATTATATTAAATATTAATATATCTCTTAAATATCATTTACCTCTACTTTTATTCATTATATTATGTGGTTCAAGGTCTAATGTCTTTGTTTTGGCAGTTTACACATGACAGTCTTGTGTGTAAGGAATGTGGTATCTTGTCTTGTGCATCAGTGAATTAAATCAACCACCACATAGTGTGTTTTAGGTATTAAAATTTTATAATTCTTATATTAATTATAAGAATTTTACAATCCCTAATATTTGAGATAGAACAATGCCTCCTTAAGAGCCTTCTAAAAGAGTATGGTGAGCCTACAGGTTTGTCGACCTGTAGGTCACCATCAACATCAAATGATGTCTTGATGACTTAAATAATAAATTTTTTAGATATAATTATATCTATTTGAAAAAAATAATATATCTTATCATCTCAAACCTCATTTTATTTTTTAACCCATATAAGATTGCATGCTCGAATAGGACTATGTACGCCTAAAAAATGATTGTGAGGGCTATAAATGGACATTCAATATGATTTGACCACATGGGGACACTCAAGAATACATATAAAAAAATTTAAATTCCTTATCACATCTTTAAAATAGTCAAACCAAATTAAAATAGGAGCAAAACATATAAGAATGGAGGTGTGGGTCTCAAGTGGTAGTCAACAAGTCAAGATGAGTAGCTATAGGCCTATGTATGCTAAGTGGAACAAACTCTAAATTGTGTGTTGTTTTAAGGAGGTATATATCTCATAAAATTTTCAATATAAACATTAAAATAATGATAATATCACTTCATAACATCAAAATTTCATGTGAAGGAGGAGGATATGCAAACCTATAGTCACATTGCCCACGAGCACACATTGTAATGTTTGATAAGTTGGAGAAAAGGTTTTAGTACTTATTTTAGTGAACCATGAAGTTGAAAATTTTAAAATTTATAATTTTTTATAAATAATTTATAATAGTTTCATTTAATGTAAATTGACTAATGGAGTAAATATAAAAGGTGGAATTAGGCCTATAGTCTAAATCACCACCTACATGTTTGTCAAGTCAAAATGGAAAACATAGTCATGAAGTGGTGAAAGGAAATATAAGTAGGTTGTGTGTGTGTGTGTGTGTGTGTGTGTATGTGTGTGTGTGTGTGTGTGTGTGTGTGTGTGTGTGTATGTGTGTGTGTGTGTGTGTGTGTGTGTGTGTGTGTGTGTGTGTGTGTGTGTGTGTGTGTGTGTGTGTGTGTGTGTGTGTGTGTGTGTGTGTGTGTGTGTGTGTGTGTATTAAAATAACTATAATACATTATATCACCCACTTAACATCCACTGAGGTGTTTATAAAGGGAATAGCTAACTCGAAATTGTAGTAAAGAGCTCAAATGATCACCTATAGCCTACTTGTAGGCAATGTAATCAAAGTGAAAGTTGTATGAATGGTAGAAGGTATATTGAAGAGTATTTTAAAGAATAAATAAATTTATAAATTTTATTCACTCTATTTTAAAAAAATTAAAGTGATAAAGTGCCAAAATATGTCTACTCCAAACTTGTAGTCTTTCCATCAACACCTACAAGCTTGCCAAGTCAAAATGGAAAAGGAGAGAAATAGAGTATGATAAGTCATGATGCATGAGTGGATAGATTATCTATGAGGGATAAAGTTTTATATCCTTTTTAATACTATTAAAATTTCATATCTAAAAAAGAGATGGCATATCTCTAAATTTGTAGTCATGAACCCAAACTATCATTTACAAGTACTATGTCACATCCTTGGTAAGATGTTTATATGGAATTCCAAAAAATATAATTAATTGATTGGCATGAATTTATTTAACATACCCATGCACATATCTAATTTCATCCCAATAACATATCAAACACACTCATATAAGGTATAACTAAGAAGCTAGTAACCACACTCATATAAGGTATAATAAAGGTAAGTCAATATCACCAATTTCCCATTATGAGTTCCCATCAAATTATCTAAATTATTTGGTCAAAGGATGTAAATATTGATTTATATAACCCAAATTTATAATTAATTTCATGGTACAAACATTCTCACTTGCACCATTATCAATCATAACACTGTGTATAGGCTAGTGATCAAGGTATGATTGAATTAATAAGGAATAAAGATCTAAGTTATCATCCCTAATCTCATTGTCATCAAAAGTAATCTAAAGTAATAGAGGTTATCTAAATTTTATGAGGTGTATTCCATGTACAAGTTCCAATTTTTCCATCTAATGTATGCCCATAATGTGATGGATGAGGATGTGAATTTATGTCATTTGCATCTCTGGATCTTTCTTATAATGGTCTTGCAAAGGATTGTCAAATATTTTTTACTTTTGGTGATCAATAGGTTGTGAACATGATTCATTTTTAGGATCATTAATGTACTCTTTTTTTCATCTATGAGGTATTGTATCTTATGCTTCAAGGTAAAACATCTATTCATAGAATTCCTTAGGCCTTGGTGATAGTCATAATAAGCATTCACATCATACCCTCTGGGCAGAGGTCTACTCATATCAACATATATATAATGAGGTACAGATATGAGGTGATTCATTAGTTCCTTAATTGTTTCATTGGTTCATTATTTATTTTTTTAATTTGGGCATATGAGACCTTTTTGGTAATCTTAATAGACAAGTGTGCCAAAAACTAATCTGCAAGGGGTTTGAATGCATTTACCAATTGGGTTGCTAAATCATAGAAACACCTTAAAGCATAGTATTTTAATCTCAATGGAAATAATTTGGTAAAAATTTTATAATTAAAGGCATAATTGATATATGATACATAAAATATTGAAGATGTTGTTCAGGATCACCCTTACCATCATAAAATGTGAATTTAGGTACAACAAAACCAATTCACAAGTAGTGCAAAGATATCTCTGGTGTAAGAGGGTTATACAATACCCCTAGTGAATTAATATCATATAGTGATTTCCCCCTTTTTTTTTCTTTTTTTTTTTAACCTAAGTTTTTAAAATTTATATTGTTTAAACAAGAGCTTACAACTCTTTGTATTTTAAGTTGGATATTTGAGAAGTTACCAAAGGAGGTGTGATCATAGTTTGGGTAGATATAGGCATTGAAACTATTAATTGGGTTGAATTACTAAGGGTTTCCATGTAATATGTGGAAATATTAGTTTCAATAAATAAAGGTTGGAATATATATCCCTTAACCCTATTATAAGTATGAATTAGTAATGTTCTCAAGGGTTATTGGTATATGGGTAAGACCCATAACTCTAATAGCATGATAAATAGATGAGCCTAATTGTGCATATATACTTTTTTATTTTTTAGTTTTTAATATGGTTCTTAGGATTTCATCAATATATTTATGGTTTTGATTAATATTTTCATTAAACAATGTAATTTATTGTAGTTGTTGGTGATCTATTTGCTCATGTTCATCAGTTTCATTAGACTCATGGTTTTCATTATCAGACTATTATTCAATGATAATTACATTAGTATATTTTTCCCTCTCAAAATTTATATCATCATGAACCATAATATTGGTCCATTCATTATTTTGACACATTTTAGATGGTAGGAAGTGAAGATCAATGTGTTCAGTAGGTACACCTCCCAATCTGGAGCTATGCCTAGGTTGAATGCAAAATAATATAACCAAGAAATGAAAAATTACAATAATCTAAAACCCCATATGACTAAAAAACCCTAGGAATAAGAAATATTTGCATTCATATAGATGAATGTCACCAATTTTTAACACTAAAATATAAATTAGGGAATCTAGGGTTAAAGGGTTACAAAATTTATGTAATAAGAAATACAGCATATCTATAAATCAATCTTAGCTCAAAGAAGATAAATCCTACCTATACTTTTGATTATGGATACATTAGATATTTAGGGTCATAACTAATATGGATCCACTAGACCTAGACAAGGGATCTCTTACCGTAATAATATCATTAGGGAGGGTTCGAAAGCCTCTAGTCAAGCAAAACTATGTAACAACCCTAACTAGGTCCTATGTTTTCATATTCACTAAACTAATAACAATTAAAGTAAAAGTCTAATATAGAACTCACCAAATATTTTGGAAAAAATTGGGTATAATAAACATGATAATTAAACATGCATAAAAGACATATATTCATGTCATTGTATACAGAATCCTAATGCATGGGAGATAATTACAAATGCATATCTATCTACTCTTACAAAGGAGGAACAAAGTTAGGAATACTTAACTTTTAATACAAACCCATCAATCCTCAATATCTCCTTTGGATAAGGTTATTTATAAGATTTTATTGTGGTATGTAAGGATGATAAGGATAAATTAGTTGTAGGATACACAACCTATCAATGTACCAAAAGAATTCTCCACAAGACAAGATCCATATCTCCAAAGAAAGTATGAAACCCTAAGCTATGTTCCTCAAGTATAATCCTAGATAATCATATGCACAATATATGTCTTTTTTTCTTTTTTTCTCTTAGAAATGATGAAATGGATGTGTTTATATAGGTATATTTAACCCCAATATTTTTTGAAATTTTAGACCGATAAGTCAACCCAATTGACCTTATATCGTTATTAACAAAAATAAATTAGGTCTCAATCTAGGTTATTCAGGGGCTGACCTATAACCTAAATAAGTTTTATCAATTAGAGTACAAGGTCTATGGGGTTGACAATTTAATGTAAATCATCAAAAAGGATTTTAGGCTAGGGAAGGGCTAATGAAAGTGGAAAATAAGTAGAGGAGGGTGAAAAATAGGAGGCAAAGCTGAAGGAAATATTTTTAGGAGATGGTTGTGTAAATGATAAGTGGTAATAAGGGACAACAATCCTATAAAACACAAAATGTTTTTCCCACCCCTTTCCTGATACACCCTTTAAGATGTGCACTTAGAGAGATTGAGAGTCGATAAGTTCTTGCAAGATATAAAGCATCATTAATTGATAAAGTTTAAAAATATTATGTGTATACATATGCCCCACTCTAAACTCATCACGTGTCATGTACATGTAACACGGGATGGTGATTCAATAAAAAAACATAGCAACACATAATTTTGAGGTTGAATAAAGTGTAGTAAGGAGAAAATACTATAAATGAAAGGGTAGATTTGAAAACCACATACCTTTATTGACCTTAGTGCTGTAGATAAAGAAGGAGATGCAATAAAATGTGAAGGTATCCAATGTACATAATATTAGGCTAACTTGTAGAGGTTATCAAAAAAGAGCAAAAAATCAAAGTTTTTGCAACATAGACATATAATAGGTGAAAAAAATCTCTATAATGTCAAGATTCCAAAACATTTTAAACTTTGGAAAAAGAGTTAGTAGAGACAAAGATATGAACAAAATACGAAATCTGATAGTAAATATTTTAAAGGTAAATAATTTGTATTCGTAAACATAAATAGGGTGAAAAATAATTTATTTTTCATTTTTATTATTCTGAGAAAATAGAGCTCTGAGAGACCTAATGAGATACTAGAGAGCCAGTATGGTGAGGAAATGACAAATAAGATGGGGAGGATTCATAGCCGTCGTAGCAAGTGCAGCACAGGTAAGCAAATAAAAATTTCAAATTTTTCAATTTTTTTATTTGAAATTAAGTTAATTATAGAAAATTTATTGATAGGAAAAATATAGGAATTAGAATAAACCCTAGGAATTTTTTTGGGACACTAGGGGTAAAATAGGGTATTGGGTAGGAAGGAGTCAGACCAATAAATGGCAAATGCATTGTTGATAATTTGGACCCCACAAGTCAAAACTATACCCCTTGCTGAAAAATCCTTGAAAATACATGGTTAACGAGGCTTAAGGTTGTCTAGGTGATTTAGAGGGGTTTATTTCACTTATCTTGTTCTTTGTAGGAAAGAACAGATGTTGACTAGAGCAATTGAAAGGAACAAATTCTAAAGGAAGCTTCAAGATTTACAAGAATAAGGGTTCTTCTCAAAAAGGCCATTTTGACTTTTGAAGAAGTTCATTTTAAAAAATATTGAGGTTCTTTTCAAAAGTTCCAAAGGTACTCTACAATTTTTCCAAGGCCATTTCAAAAAGTTTTGAGGACCTTTTCAACAATCCTAAAGATCATTTGCAAGATTTCTTAAGGGTCAATCCTCGAGGAAACAGTCCACTTCAAGTTTTTTGAAAGGTCACTTCTTAGGAAAAGGAGCACTTTACAAATTTTTGAAGGGCCATTTCAATATTACCGAAGGAATAAGTGGTCTACTTTATTTTTTCTGAAGGATAGGTCGATAAAGGGAAAAGGTGTAGTTCAAAAAACTTGAAGGGTAGGTCCCTTTTGGGGAGGTTCATTTCATAAAATCTAAAGGACACTTTCAATTTCTTCAAATGGTTTATGCCCTTTATAAAAGGACTTAATAGAAAGGAAATGGTCCACTTGGAAAAAATTGAAGGGTATTTACCCTGTGGGAAAGTTCACATCATGATTCTGAAAGGTCCATTATAAAAAACTTGAAGGGCATCTACCCTTCTAGAAAGGCCAAAATGAAAAAGGTTGAAGGGTTATTATCCCCTGGGAAGAGTCCATTCCCAAAAATATGAAAGGAATTTTCAAAAATTCTAAAGGAATTCCTTCAGACAAATTCTCTAAAAGAATTCCTTTGAAAGGTTTACCATGACAAAGTCTGAAAAGCAAATTTTGGAAGGTAGAAGTACTTTTCAAAAAGTCTGAAGGGCTCTTTTTCAAAGGGTTGTTTTCCTTCAAAAAAGTTAATTTCAATATTCCTGAGGGACATTTCCAAAATCCCAAAGGGAAAGAAGACCTTTTTCAAAATCCTAAAGGGCAAGAGGACCTTTTCTTAAAATCCCAAAGGGCAAAAGACAAAAACCCGAAGGACACTTTCTCTTTGGGAAAGTCCATTTTCAAATATGAGGACCATTGTAAAAATCCCAAAGGGTATCCGCCCTTCAATAAAGTTCAAAAAAAAAATTGAAGGGTTATGGCCCTTCAAAAAAGAACATTCCAAGAAAATCCTGAGAGACAATTACCACAAATAATTTGTCTGCAAGAAAATGCCAAAGGAAAAGCCAAAGAACTAATTCCTTTAGAATTTTTGTCTGAAGGAATAAATGAGGAAAATACATGCAAAATAAAAGTATAAAAAAAAAAGATAAATATATATAGCAAGATATGCACAGAGATGAAGAACCAAAAAATGCAAGAGACGTCAATAGCCAATAAATAGATGAACACATTCTACAACATGCAAAGTGGCCCAAAATAGGATTAGACATGTCCAAGATGTGTAATCATTTCAAACATGACACCTTTAATTCTAAAATGAAGGCTTATTTTCATGAATAAAGGAGTTTAACATTGGAGAGCATAACATTAATTTCATACATGCACACTCTTGTTTGTTTCGAGCCTTTTAAACATTTCAGCAATTCAAGTGAAGACCATTGGAGGTTGACTAGTCTTGAGCTCTAGTTGACTAATTTACAAGTGTCACATCCACTCATTATCTCCATGTAATAAAAGACATTCTCATATTCTAATTCATCTTTAAGTTGGTTCAAGCTTGAGTTTAGACATCCAAATTAGTGTATTGTTCATGCGTCTCACTGTCCATTTTTCAATGCTAAGGAGTTTTCATGCAAGCATAAGACAAAAGGATTTTCTTTTTGGATAGCACAAGTTGAATTGGAGATGACTTCTCTTATATTTTTCAGTGCCACTCTTTTGGCTTGTATCTTTTTTATATAAGTTGGCTTTTCAACCTTGAATTGTATCCCTCTTTTGGCAAGACCAAAAATTCTGCCAAAGATTGAGTTGTAAATTTTTTCATATTAATAGAAGGACTATTTTTATTTTCCATAATGTTAGTATAGTGTATTCATGTTAGTTATTTACATAAGTGATAGAATTTCTCTTCCTTGTCAAGTCTTGATTCTTACCTAGCAGCATTGTTGGTCAGATTATGCAGGTCATGTTTCATATTTAATGTCTTTTGGTTGAGTTTATAGTGGATGAAAGTGGGTTGTTAGTGCCTTAAATTAGGCCTATTCCATCACTTCCCTCAATATTTAATCACCAAATAAACCTTTTCATGAAATACTTATGCATATTGGTTAATTAGATTTGAAAGTTTAGCCGTTTTCTTCTCTAGATCAGTGTTTTTAGGAGCTCAGATTGAGTGGATCAACTAAAAATTTAGGTGTATCACCATCATTAGATAATATTTTCCTTCAAGTTTTTTTCCCCTTTTTCCCACTAGTTTGTATCAAAAATTAAAGTTCCTAATTGATACACCAAAGGGAGCTAGCCCATATAATCTAGAGATTCAATCCGCTAATTAGGTTACCCATAGCCTAGGATTATCTCCATGTTTCAGTAGACTGTGAAGGCCTGAAACTACCTACATAAGGGTGCAATTTTGATTGACAATAATTTTTGGCAAGCCCTATGGGACTCATTAGAGCTGTTCTTGATCAAATTATAGTTGCAGCAATGTTTTTCATGAAGTATTTGGTGATTCCAAGCTCAAGCAATTACTTTTAATAGTCCAGGCATGGTTTCCATGTAATTCTATTCTTATTGCATTATCATGAATGAGTTTTGATGGTTGTGTATGAAGATAATTCCTATGCTATGTTTTCTTATCAGCCCTATGATGAATCATACTAGCCTTATTATGATACCTATGAGCATCTTTATGAGCCTAATCAGCCTTATCAAGAGTATTATCAAAGCTATGTTGAGATTTATCAAGTTTCTCATGATCCTTATTATCAAGAGCATGATTCTTACCTTCCTTGTGATCCATATCAGTCTCAAGACCAAATTTCATATTTCGCATATGGCTATGATGTTGCATATGAGCAGTCTTGTCTTCAATAAAGAATGAATGAAATAGAGCTTAGAATACTAGTACATGTAAAAAAAAGTTTGTTCAAATTCTTAGTATGAAGAAGTGAATGGTTTATTTCAAAATGTGCCCAATGATCTAGAAGAAATAAATGAGTTGTGTATTCTTATACTGGAGAATATGGAGGCTTGGGAGATGTATAAAATCAAGTTGAACCATTTGTATACAAAGGGTTCTTGTGTTCCTGATTCTCATGAGTTCTTAATCATGCCTAGTGTGTGCCAAAGGAGCTTACTAGTTGTATTCAAGAGCCTATTCACGAGGTTAAGCCTTCTTATAGTCCTCTTTCTTCACCACTCATCTCTCAAGCACAAGTTATCCATGAGGGCAAGGAGATTTCATACTTTGATGAGGTAATGGCCAAGTGGAAGGAACATAATATAGAGGTCTTTAAGAGTTTCACTTTCCTTCCTCTCCAAAACTCCCTAGATAATTCCATTATTCTCCAGATTCTAAAATCTGATCATGATCAACCTTCCATGCTTCATTATCCCTCTCAAACAAATGAATTTCATCACCCTCCCAACATCTCCCTTCTTCAAGAAGAGCCTATTCTTTGGAAGATTGAAAAAGAGGTTGCAACTATAGGTTAAGCTCTTGCAAAGTGTGTAGAGGATGCTTCAATTGTGTTTGAAGAAGATTTCCTAGTTATACTTCACTTAAGGTTGTAGTTGAGACTCAAATTATAGTTAAGAATGAGAAGGTTGATCCTGATGTGGAGGAATTCCAAGATGAGCTTGTACAAATTGAAGTCATAAATGAGTTACAGGTATCTCCTATTATGAAGGATCTAGATACCTCTGAAGATTATTCTATTCAAATAGATCAAAATGAGGAACACAAAGATGATTGGTAGTTATACCTTGAATCTCTACAAGAAATTAAAGAGCTCTATATGGATATGTTGCCTATAAAAGAGCATGTTTATGGGAAATTTGATCAAGAATCACCTATTCAAGATCATAATATAGATTGGGTTGCCTATTCAAAGCTCCTTAAAGAGCTAGATGAACTTGCAGTAGTTGATAAGAAGGATGTGGTCACTCAAGGACAATGCATAGATGAGATATCACTTGACAAGGTGGTAGATGACAAGTACTATGAAAAATATCAAGAAGTACTTGATGATTTTGCCTTTGTTGGTGACTTATTTACTATTGAGGACTCATTTGAGAAGATGTTAATACAATTGGTGGACAAGAAAAATGCCTCATCAAAGGTTATGATTAATAAACATACTGCCTTGTAACTTGTACCATCTCTTGGAGTGATTGAGTTTATGAATTTCTCTTTTGATCTAGGTACATCATGCTTAGTCATGGTTAGTTAGGTTCCTTATTAGTTTGTTTTCCTCCAAGTGTTGTTTAAGCACATTAGTTTAGTGTGTTTTATCCCAAATAAGTGTTTGTTTGCACAATTGCTTTCTTTAGTTAGTTTTCCTATTTTTGTGTGTTTCCTTTCTTTTTTTGAAAATGAAGGTTATCTCATATCAGGCAAAAGAGATTTATAGTCATGGACCAGATTTACTATTATTTTAGGAGTATGATATCATGTTTAAGGTCTAAGTTCTCAAGCATAGCAGGCATGCTTCCCAACTGAGTCACTAAAATGTTGACAATTTTGACCCCACAGATCAAAATGGCCACCCTTGCTAAAAAATCCTTGAAAATCCATGGTTAATAGGGCTTGATGTTGTCTAGGTGATTTAGGGGGTTTTCTTTCACCTGTCTTGTTCTTTGTAGGAAAGAATAGATGCTAACTAGAGCAGTTGAAAGGAGAAAATTCTAAAGGGAGCTTTGAGCTATACAAGAATAAGGGTTCTTATCAAAAGGGCCATTTTACTTTTGGATAAGTTCATTTTACAAAAAGCCAAGGTCTTTTTCAAAAGTTCCAAAGGTACTCTACAATTTTTCCAAGGCCATTTCAAAAAAATTTGAGGACCTTTTCAACAACCTTGAAGGTCATTTGCAAGATTCTTGAAGGGTCAATCCTTGAGGAAATGGTCCACTTCAAGTTTGTTAAAAGGTTACTTCTCAGGAAAAGGGGCACTTTACAGATTTTTGAAGGGCCATTTCAATATTACCAAAGGAATTAGTGGTCCACTTGCTTTTTTTTAAGGGTAGTTTGACAAAGAGAAAAGGTGCAGTTCAAAAAACCTGAAGGGTAGGTTCCTTTTAGGGAGGTTCATTTCATAACTCTGAGGGACACTTTCAATTTCTCCAAAGGGTTTACGCCCTTTAGAATAGGACTTAATAGAAAGGAAATGTTCCACTTGGAAAACCCTGAAGGGTATCTACCCTTCAAGAAAGTTCACATCATGATTCGAAAGGTCCATTACAAAAAACCCAAAGGGAATTTTCCCTTCGAGAAAGTCCAAAACAAAAAAAGATGAATGGTTATTAGCCCTTGGGAAGATTCCATTCCCAAAAAGATGAAAGGACTTTTCAAAAAAATTGAAGGAATTCCTTTGGATAAATTGTCTGAAAGAATTCCTTCAGAAGGTTTACCATGACAAAAGTTTGAATGGCACATTTTGGAAGGTAGAAGGACTTTTTAAAAAGTCTAAAGGGCTCTTTTCAAATTTTCTAAAGGGTTATTTTCCTTCAAAAAACTCAATTTTAATATACTGAAGGGACATTTCCAAAATCCCAAAGGGCAAGAGGACATTTTTCAAAATCCCAAAGGGCAAGAGAACCTTTTTTCAAAATCCCAAAGGGAAAAAGACAAAATCTTGAAGGACACTTTCCCTTTGGGAAAGTCCATTTTCAAGATGAGGACCATTATAAAAATATCCAAGGGTATCTGCCCTTCGAGAAAGTTTAAAATAAAATTTTTGAAGGGTTATGGCCCTTCAAAAAAGAACGTTTCAAGAAAATTCTATGAGACAATTCCCATGGACAATTTGTTCATGGGAAAATGACAAAGGAAAATTCAAAGACCTAATTCCTTCATATTTTTTGTCTGAAGGAATAAATGAGGCAAATACATGTAAAATAAAAGTCTATGGAAAAGATAAATACAAATATCAGGATATGCATAAAAATGAAGAACCAAAAAATGCAAAAGATGTCAACAGCTAATAAACAGATGAACATGTTCTACAGCATGCAAAGTGGCCCAAAATAGGATTAGACATGTCCAAGATGTGTAATCATTTCAAACATGACACCTTCAATTCTAAAATGAACACTTATTTTCATGAAGAAAGGAGTTTAACATTGATTTCATACATGCACACTCTTGTTTGTTCCAAGCCTTTCAAACGTTTTATCAATTCAAGTGAAGACCATTGGAGGTTGACTAGTCTTGAGCTCTAGTTGAATAATTTACAAGTGTCACATCCACTCATTCTCTCCATGCAATATAAGACATTCTCATATTCTAATTCAACTTCAAGTCGGTTCAAGCTTGAGTTTAGACATCCAAATTAGTGCATTGTTCATGCATGAAGGATATTAGCTCACCATCCATTTTTCAATGCTAAGGAGTTTTCATGAAATCATAAGACAAAGGGATTTATCTTTTTTAAAGTTTAATTATCTTCTATTTTCAATGCCAATCTTTTGGCTTGTTGTATCTTTTCTATATAAGTTGGTTTTTTATCTTTGAATTGTATCCCTCTTTTAGCAAGACCAAAAATTCTGCCAAAGATTGAGTTGTAACCTTTTTCAAATTAATAGGACTATTTTTATTTTCCATAATGCTAGTATAGTGTATTCATGTCAATGATTTGCATAAGTGATAGAATTTTTTCTCCTTGTCAAGTCTTGATTCTTACCTAGTAACATAGCCAGTCAGATTATGCAGGTCATGTTTCGTGTTTAATGTCTTTTGGTTGAGTTTATAGTGGATACAAGTGGGTTTTTATTGCTTTAAATCAAGCCTATTCCATCACTTCCCTTAAGCTTTAATCAAAAAATAAAACCTTTTTATGAAATACTTATGCATATTGGTCAATTAGATTTGAAATTTTAGCATTTTTCTTATCTAGATCAATGTTTTTAAGAGCTCAGATTAAGTAGATCAAATCAAAATTCAAGTGTATCACCATCATTAGATAGGATTTTCCTTCAAGTTTATTTTTCCCTTTTTCTTAGTATTTTGTAGCAAAAATCAAAGGTATTAATCGATACACCAAATGGAGCTAGCCCTTACAATCTAGAGATTCAATCCACTGATTAGGTTACCCATAGCCTAGGATTGTCTCCATGTTTTAGCAAACTATGAAGGCTTAAAACTAACTTCACAAGGGTGTGAGTCTGATTGAAAATAGGCATTTATGGTAAATGGTCAAAAAGTCATCAATGTGGATGAATAGATTGACCAGGTCAACTTAGTTTTCAAGGTGAAAAAGAACATATAGGTTGACTATATAGTAGTAGGCTAATTTAGTTCACTAATAGAGGGGGTCGACTGCATAGCAATAGACCGACTTAGTTGGTTTGAGATGGCCATGTAGTACTACAAGGCATAAAAGTGGTTGATTTAGTACTGTAAGGCACAAAGGTGTCCAATTTATTACTAAATAGGCTAATTTAGTATAATTTCGATAGTGTTGATTAAGTATTCCAAATGAAGGACAAGGTCGATTTAGTATTGAATAGGTTGATTCTATAGAAAATGGAAAAACTAAATCAAACTAGCTGGGTGTTATGAAATTTGAAGAATGTATTATGATTAGAAATGACATGAGGGTCTGATACATCCTTTATTGTTTGATATCTTGTAGATATGCCAGAGATATTGGTAACTGATTGATGCATCATGGCTACTAGATTTTCTAGAGTGATTGATAGATGTGGATAAAGCATGATTGGTTCAACTGGGACTGAGAGGTATTATGAAGATGAGGTGCATCCCACTAAGTATTGATCTCATTATCATGTTCCTCAAAGCATGGGAATGGTTGACCAACACTTTTGTATGTATGGTGTATGGGGATACCATAAAGGTAGGTATCACACTAGACGATGTCCCAATATTACTTGGACTATCGATAGGATGGACACCAGTGATCATAGGGACACTGAATGATCCTAAGGAGAGATGAGCACTAACCAAGTGGGTGACATGATTGAAGAGGATATACCTAGGTTTACAAGTTAATCTATTTTATGTGTATATTACACATATTCCAGACATTTGAACGGCCATGGTTAGGATTTTGATGGCACACGTGTTATGTCACAAGTTGGATAATAAGGTACCACTATATGTGATAGCCTTATACCAATCCATTTTGGATCAACAGGCACTATATGATTTTGGGTCTATCATTTGGGTTTATCTCATGCATGATATGTATGGGATGTTATCAAGAGAGCAGAAGACTATGGGATTGGTGGTTTTCTAAGTGCATGGATATATGAAATGTTCTTGATGTATTGGGCAACTAGGTTTCCCCATGTGGTTGATGATAGGTTACCTCAAGTGATTAGATGGTGGCAAGACTAGGTAATATGGGTTACACCCCATGTGCTAGCAATGGAGATGATCATATAATGGGAGATTATGTGGCAGTTGTACACACACAATGTTATTATTTGGCCTAGTTGGGTGACTATTGTGATAAGGCTAGATCAAGTATGGATCATAGGCCTCTATACCTAGTGGGTAAAGCCAACATGGTGGCATGCTTACCAAGGTAGTTTGGACTCCTACACTTGGTAGCTCCTCTAATAGCTCCCAATTTTAAGGGATGACATTATAGAGATTCAAAGAGGAGAGGAGGAGGGGGAGCACCAGTCAAGATATCAGTGATTAGGCCATAGCCTGTGAGACCATGAATTGGTCAATCATGAGATCAAGCAGATGGAGGAGGAGAGGATATGGATGTTGATGCAAGGGTGAAATAGGTTCCATAATAATCACCAAATTAAGATCAAAAATGACCACCTTGGTCATATCATAAACATAGGCACTATCAGTGAGAGTGAGCACAAATGAGGGTAGTTGCATAAGATGACCTAGTAGATGTTCTAAGATAGATTTGGTTGATAGAGGCACCTCTGAAGAGAGGCTCATGGTGTACATGAGTGGTGATTCATAGATTCACATTGTTATAAAGTCAATCAATAAAGGAGATGCTTAGGGGATGAGCAGATGGAGAGACTATGCTCGATGGGTAAATAGATGGGGAGATGGTGGTTGGTGATACCAAGAATGGTGAGAAATGTTATAATTTTGATTTTAATCTTGGTTATAGAATACTAGATACATGAGATTATAGTAGATAGATATATTTTGAGATATATATGTGATCTAATATCTATCTAGTTCTGGTTTTGTAGATCTAGCAATAGAAGAGGTTAAATGGGGATCCCTAGTTTTGACTATGCACCATGACATTTTAGATGGGATGATGGCACCATACAACCCCAATATGATGGATGATCTTGTAGTATCATCTACCTCAACTTAGGCAAGCTAGTTTAGATTGGTGAGGGAGGCCTCAAGGTAGTTATAAACATATGCAGATGGATTGTAGCTACTGACAGGGATGGGAATGGGAGAGGCACAAGCCTAATAGGCCTTAGCTCAGGAGAGAGTAACACACATGGATACCATGATCCAACTTGGATAGGTACAGGCCCAGATGGCCAACTTATAAGGATGAATAGTAGGATTGAGATCCTAAACTACCTCATTATAGCATACTATACAAAGGGGGTAGTCCCAAGCATCTATGGGTAGTGTGGCCAGGCCACGGGATCATGATGGAGCCCAACCGTAGAGCTAGATCTATGTATTTTGTATTTTGTACTATTATATTATATAAAATGCATGATAGATAGAGATATATTGATTTTGATAGTTGGATTTGATTTCATGAGTTGTATATGATTGTGGTTGTTGATGCATGGATATATTTATTTTTAGCACATGTATTTTTATTTTGTTTTATATTCTATAATAAATATAAGTGCAGTATTTTCTTTTCTAGCATTATGTGATACACATGCATGGTTAAAAAATAAAAAGGCAAAAAGGTTGGAAAAGTATAATTAATCCAAAAAAATGTACTGCATGCTATATCACAATGGCAAATGTGTAATAACAAAAGATGACTAAATATAATAAACCAAAGATGGTAGAAAGAATAACAAAATGTTTTTAAACCATGAAAAATACTTGTACCAAATTAAAACAAGTAAAATCACACTATATCATGTTGGGAAGTATGAAAATAATGTAATAAAATAGAAGGCACATACAAACAAAATCGAAGAAAAATAAAACAATTGAGTCAATCATTCATACTAAATCACATTTGGAAGTATAAAAGAGAAACAAGATTGGAAAAATGAACTTAAATTGATCACACTAATTCAAGCTGGGAAGTGTGAAAAATTTAATAAAAATGATTGTATTCTTACATATAATCAGAAAGTAAGAAGAGAACAGTGAAAAATTAATAAAGTAAGCATAAACAATACTATATCAAGATGGGAAGCATGTCAACAACATGTAACTCATGATCAATCATGACTTATCTCAAATTTGACACATGTAATTTCATTGTGACTTGGGTATTAGAAACTTTTGCGAGGATGGCTAGGTCTCATCCATGGTCTTATACTACAACTCATAAAGGGAACACCAATGAGGTGGAAATAATGGTAAAAATATGTTAAAGGGGATGTTCAGAATGGTAATTTGGTAGTTTATGAGGAAGGCTTGATCCTATCCAAGGTCTTACACTGTAACTCACAAATGGAATCCCTAGGGGGAGTGATTAGTGAATAAAACAATATTTTTCAATGATAAATACTAGCATTGTGGGAAATGAAAGAGGGGATGTAAAAAACACAACATATGCATCTATTATAATACTGTAGAAAACATGAGGCATACTAAAGACATAGAAAGACACTAAGTGACTAGTGACTATCAATATACAAAGAATACCCATTCATAATAAGCACAAAGTTATATATACAAGCAAATGAGATACTAAAATCAACTCATGTTGGTTATTTGAACAAGGAAAGTAAAATGGACCAACCTTCCCACAACGTATTCCCTACTCCATAGGACCTCTTATAGAGTTGTTAGTTTAATGTAAAGATTGGGTACTTATGTGAGAAAGTAGGTAGCACTAAAAGATTTTTTTTTTCTCCTTTCCTAATCTACTAGCCTACCACAGCCCAATGGACCTCAACTCTATCATGAGGTTACCTATGGAATTTAAGCTTCAATTAGAAAAAGGAGATGTGTTTAAAATCACATCTTTAAGTGTGATTGGACTTTTAGAATTTTTTTTCTTTTCTTTTTGTATCATTATCTTTTGTTAAAATGATTTTTCTTTTGATTTTTTATGGATTTTAAGATTCCTCCTCCATATGGACTTGGATGTAATGTCCCCTTTTCCCCTATAAGTCATTTGAAGAAGACTGTTAGCCTATTTGGTTCCCGTAAACTAAATCGGGTAACGTCAAGGAACATTATTGTGGGGAACCTCTATTCATGAGTTACCATTCATGGGTACTATTCACTATCACTATTCATGGTGACATGGTAGGTGATGTACCTGATGATGTAGTATAGTAGTGACTTTTAGATGATGTGGCATGGCCCACGAGGGAGCTCACATGTGCTAAAGTTGATGTGAGATAAATTGGGATGAATTTCTAGGAGAGAATAGTGTTTAAGCATGTGAAGCTCTTTTGAAATAGTCAAAAGCTGATTAGATATTATCTAGGAATCTTTGGGGTCAAATGGAAGAAGATGACAAGACTGCAATATTCTAGATTTTCTCTCACATGTGTGAGGTATCCTTTTGCAAGTGTGTGGGAGGTGGGGAACAAAGACAAAGGAGGATGGCTAATTTGTCTCTCTCTTTTTGAATAACTTGCATCCCAAGGCAACCTTTCACATGGGTTACTATTCTATGGCACCACATTTTTTCTCTCTCCTATTTCTCTCTCTTCTCTTCCTCTTCTTGTAAATTCTATATAATGAGCTTCTCCCTTTGTAAAATACATGTTCAAAATTATAAACACCCCCTCTTTTATAATTTTGGATTTGGTTCAGCTTATCCTTCTCCTAATGATGAAACCCTTGGAGTGAATAAATATTATAGGATGAAAATCCTATAAGGTTTGTTGTTCTCAGTGGTGAGAGATCTTCCCTAGCTAGCTTTGGTAGTTTCATGTAGAAATTATAATTGGAGATTTATTGGAGACTTTGTATCAGATTATTGTAAGCACTTTATTCAAATTGTGTATTCTTCAATATATTATGTGTCTTGTTTATTAATTGTCATGTTTATTATGAGTTGATCATAAGTTTTGTAAATGCAACTATATGGTGTGAGGTTGCATTGTGTAATGTTTTAAATGATAATAAGTGGATGTTCTTATCAATGTAAGTGTGGGATTTGGGAAAATAGTTTTAGATTTGAATTTATTAGAATAAGTGTGATCTGGGATTTTATAGATTTGTGTGGTTTTAGTAAATATCCTTGTCTAGGATATTATAGTGGTATCAGAGCATTGGTTTAAGTGTGAGATTGTTATAGTTTTATATGTTTGTAGCAAATATCCCATTTGGAATATTTCAATGGTATTAGAATATAGTGTCATAGAGAGTGGATTTTATAGTTTTGGGTGTTTTTATCAAATATCTCATTTAGGGATATTACATTGGAATGAATAATTGTGAGAGCCAAAGTGATACACATAAATGAACTTTAGAATTTATATAAAAGAAGCTAAGTATTCAAAGACATGACTAACTAAAACACTTATGCTTACCTATGAACCAACATGTTATCTCAAGTTTCAACCATGTGTATGTTTAGTTTACAAAAGTAAATAAAAGGAGATCCAAGATGGACTGGTAAAATGAGATGATAAGGAGATGATTTTCTTGTTAACTAATCACATAGTAAAGAAGGAATGACTAAGGGGAGTAAGGTTTGTATATCCAAGTCACAATAATGATTATCTATGTTATAGAGATAAGGTATAAAACAATCATGAGAAAGAAATAAGGCAACCATAAAAAATAAATGAATGTATAGAGAAAAAGTATGTAATCATGAAAAAGAATCCATAAGAGAACATAAGGAAGGAAATGACATCATAGACAACATGTAGTGTGAAATATAAATATCCATGTAAGATAGATAAGAATTTGACATAATGTCAAATGATATAAGATAAATATAAATTTGGATCACACATCCAATCCAAAATGAATAAAGAAATGAAGGAACACCATGATGTGTTCATAAATATAGGTAAATTTATCCATAAACATTGTCCATAACATCTAATAAATCTCTGTGAAGATGCACTCTAGCTACAACGAGGGTCTTATTAACCTTAAAATAAGGTTGGGAAAATACTTCTAATAAAATCTCCTTGACATAAAATGTAGGCATGCCTAAATAATCATGATCATAAGGTCCATTGTATATGGGATACTTAGGATAAGTAATATGAGTGGAATATGTGAGACATGGAGTCACTAGTGGATAAGGGACCACAGGTGGAAGAACCATAGGTGGAGAAACTATAGGTAGATAAGGGTCCATATATGGAGGAATCATGGTGGAAGAAAGGGGAGAATTCTTATGATGGTGACCTATGGGAAGAGGGATAGTAGGAATAGGAATGGTCATAAGGTGATCCTAGAGATGTTGTTAAAGGTTGAAAAAATAATCAGTGTGATGGGTGCCGCATTGGTGCCATAGATAATATATCTCTCCATATTTGGGAATATACTTAGGTAACACTTTAAGGAGAGGTGTATCCTTATTTTTAGGTTGAGGAAGAGTAGGATGCAAGGTGTCTATATATTTTTGAATCTTATGATAAGAATGGAGGAATAATTATCCATGTTGTGGAAGCAATAAATATGCTTGTTAGTAGAATTTATGGGTGTACCAATAGAGGGAGTGTAAATGGAAGTTGAGGAAGGATGGTATAATGTATAGTCTCTAGCTTAATGGTCAGTAACTCTATGAATATCATAGTATCATTGATCATTCCATTGGATGGGCAAAGAAATGAGCTATAGTAAAGGGAGTAAACCATCACCAAGGGAAGGTGGGGCTAGTGGAGAGACTAGATAAATATTGAATGGATGAGTAACATGATCAAAATTAGGGAGAGACTCAACTAAAGAGGAAGTGGGAATAGTATTCAAACTAGGTTCAGCTGAGGGAGGGGTGGGATGCATAGAGGGTTGAAGGATAGTAGTAAACATCTTAGGGGCAATCCAGTTATAGGGGTCCTAGTATCTAGTGAAGTAATAGGGACCAATCATATCATGATCCATAAGAATGCTCCTAAGAGGTTATTTAAAAATTAGATGTGTGCACACCATCTCTACCCTGTGAACAAGAGGAATAATGCTAAAATTAAGAACTACATAAGATGAAATGCAAAAAGAAAAATGAAAATACTAAGACAAATAAGAATGATAACAAATGATTTACGCATGTCAAGCTTGAACAAGACCTCATTTGATTGGGTCATCTAAGGTATAGCCATCATCATAGTTAGGTGTATGAAGATCAATTATGCAGGAAGGGATGACCTTTTCATTAGAGGTGACGTGATGAATAGAGTGACGAGTCTTAGTTAAGACTATGGGTATATCATCATTAGGTGGTTGATGAGAATGTGGCTTTAGAGAAGGTAGAAGCTAAGAAATGAGATGAGGAGAGACATCAAAAGTTTTTATCTTGAGATTGATCTCATCAGGCTCATTGTCATCAGAATCTAAGAGGCTAGGTGGTATATTCCTGATGAGTTTGGGGTGACCATGGTAACCTCATGTAGAGTTTATAGGGAAATTAAACCATTGATATTCTTAGAATGGAACACTCAATAAGGGTTTAAGGGTTGGGATTTTGAAAACACCATAGTCTTAGAATTATTCAAAAATCTAATGGTTAGTGTCACTTTGAATCTAATAGATTACACCATTATGAGGGAAATTAACACATTGGAAAGAATAAGATGTGATAGCTTGCATGCAATGAGTCCATGGCCTACCAAACAATATATTATAGAGAAAGGAAAATTTAATATCATAACCTTCACTTGAATAATGACAGGTGAGACAGTGATAGGGAGCCACACACAACCTAACGGAGGCATTTGCATTTAGTCATAGCCTTGACACATGATGCATGTGGACTTAAGATTACATTTAGAGTATCTAAGGGTTTTAATAAAGTTGAAAGAGGAAACACAAGTACTTTAACCTTCATCAATCCAGTCATGTTTGACTTGTATTTCACTAATTTAAATGTTTATAAAGAGGTGAGGATCATTTGTATGAAGCAGAATCTCATCAAGAATCATAGAAATAATGGGGAATTTGAGAGAGATAAGTGTCCATGGTTTTTTCAATGTGTATAGACATTTCTTTGAACTATTTTAAAATGTTATCTTCTAATCCAGATAAGGTGGATTCACATCCTGAGAGGGGAGGATAAGGGATGTTCATTTTTAATAGGAGTTTCATATGGAAAATATAATGATATATATAGGTTTGCATGAGTTTGAGAAATGGAATTTGAGATGGGATATTAGTAAGTTCTATGATAGGATCCCATTCATCATAACCCATGAGGGGAATGCTAGAGAGAAGTTCATAGTCTTGGAAGAGTTCCTCGGAAGGAGGATCATAAGTTTTTGTAAATTTATGTTGATAGGATGCGAGAGGTTTAATTGGAGGACAAGTTAGTTGATTATCATGAGATGTGTAGTTGATGCAGGTTTGGTTCAAGGTAGATTTGAATAGGTGGTAGTAGAAGGTTGAGTATCATTGGTGATGGGTAAAGGGGTTGGAGGAATTATATAAATGGTATGCAATTTTTTATCTAATAGAGGTGTTGGAATTGGTTCATAAAAATAAATAATGCCTTCTTGCCCCAACTCTATTAAATGAGTTGGGAAAGAATCTTGGATAACATGGAAAGTATTAGACGATTGGTGAGTGTGGGTGGGATGAGAATCAATGAAGGCAACTACCCTTCACATATTAGTCATGTTGACCACATTCTCTTTAGGATTTAGGTTTATAAGATTATAAAAATTATTGGTATAAGGAGTAGGCTTATCATTATTATCTGGGTGATTTGGAAGATGGTATTTTAGATGGACAAATGAGCATTAGCTTGGTTCAAATCTTGAGTTTTACTTTATATTTCATGAGCTTTGAAGTCAATGTCATAGGCTTATTGATGTTTACAAGTGATATAATCTTAGTTTAAACTGAGACAAAGGAAGAAATCCATTGCTAAATTATGTGATTGCCTATAAGTCTCATGAGAATGACCCCAACTAGCCTAAAACCAATATAATTTATTTGGATTATACCATGATTTCATAGGATGAGTGGGATCAAGTTATCATAGAAGAGGACTTGGTAGACATTTTTGTAAGTCTGCTAAGGTTAAATGCTTATGAACATTGATGTGACTTGTTGAATAAAAGTGAGGATTAGGGATGTGGTTTAGAGGAGAAGATTATTCTAGAACAAGGTTAGGAGTAATAACTTGAATATTATGGATGGTATCATAGGAATCAATGACACCATCATTAGTAGCATGAAAAATTTTATTTTTAATGAGCATATGAGTTCCCATAAAAAGGTTGGATGGCTCAAAATTATGCATGAAAAAATATTGATGCTTGGATTGGTCAATGGCCTCTTCTGAATTTTCTGGAGAGAGAGTCCAAACCTGATATTACAACTTAGGATAGACAACATTGGTGAATAGATGAAATAGGTTATCATCTACCATGTTGTGTTCACACTTTCTAGACAAAGTCTTCCACCATTTGATGAAATCTTGTGTATTTTCCATCTCAAGTTATTTGAAACTAATAAAATTATCCAAGTTATTTTCAAGGAGGTCACCAATTTGAAACTCTTGTACTAGAGTGTTAACTAGATCTTCCAAACTAGTGATGAAATGAGATTTGAGTTGGTTATACCATTCTAAATCATATCCAAATAGATATTATGCTAAGATTTTTCTAGTGGCAAAAGTGTTTAACTTTACCCAATCTTTATATATATTTCCAAATCTTTTTTAAGTGTAAGGTAGGATTGGTTAACCCATTATAACTAATAGTAGGGATAATACCTCCTATATCTATGTTAGCAATTTGAGGTGTAAGAGGTTTGTTTTTAAGGTGTTTGATTATTTTATTAACAAGAGGAGGTTAAGGGATAAAATTGTCATGGGAATCCCTAAGGGTATGTGGGGGACATTTTGGTTAGGTACTCTGCATGGAACTTATTGAGGGTGATTTTGGAGATGAATAAGATGATTTTGTATTTGCATCATTTGGTTGGCATTATTAGCTTGGAAATCATACATTTGGTTAAGAGTTTGCAATAAAATTTAATGGGTTTAAGCAGTGTTATTTTTAGCATGTGAAGCATTAGCATTGGTATTTGTGGCTTGGGTACCACTATGAGTGGTGGCATGCATGTTATTAGCATTTTGAGAGGAAGTGTTAGCAAAGGAGCACTGGTAGCATGATTTTATTATGTTACAAAAGATGCACTAGTAGAAGTATTAGAAGAATAAGCACTAGTGGCATGATTACCCTAGGTATAAAATGATGCACTAGTGGAATAATTAAGAAGAGAATGCCTTGAAAAAGGCCCACTAGATATGGAACCTACCATGTTGGTAGAGATACTCGGCATGGAGGTTGAGGAAATCAAAGAATAAGAGGTCATAATATGAGAAGGGGTCAAAAGATAAGAAAGAGGTTGAGAGGTGAAGAAGCTATTGCTTCCAAATCTATGGGAGAATATGCGGGAAGGTGAATGGGGTTCTTCTATTTGACCACTTATCATAAGGTGATAAATATTAGAAGGGTCTTTTCTTTGATTTTGAGAAAATGAATTAATGAAGAAAATCATTTTAGAGTATACTCTAATTTAGAATTATCTTCTAAGGAGAAAAGAGAGTTGCAAACTGAAGATGTGTTAGGATGGGTCCCATAGTTTATAGTGTTAGTGGCTATATGCACATTACTTTCATCTAGAGTAAGAGCCATAAGTTGTTTATGGGAAAACCTATTGAAATTGGTAAATCTCATCATATTTGTGGCGTTCAAATCAGATTTGTCCTCAAACAAGAAGTTCATGATGAAAGAGAAAGGTTAAGAAGGACAAAGATAATGAAAATGAAAAGTGAGCAAAAAGGATACAGAGTCATACAAGTCGATTGTGTGTTATAACCTAACAGGTGGAGAAGAATACAAAGTTGGTCAGGTTATCTCTATATTAAAAATAGGGGGATAAAATAGTCTAATAAGGATATAAAGTCATGCAAGTCAATTGTGTATGGTATCCTAATTGGTAGAGAAGAATACAAAGTCATTCAGGTTAACTCTATTACATACAGGGAGATAAAGTAGGCTAAGAAGGATACATAGTCATACAAGTTGACTGTGTACTATTGACAGGGGAAATACACTTTATAAGAGACTATATTGACCAAAATGAGAGTGTGTTGAAATAGAGAAGAAATTTATAAGATAAGTGGAGCAAGAATGAAAGTAAACACATAAATAATTGAATCAATGTGAGTGATCCATTTGGGGCACACAACACAAAACCTTGCACCAACGCTAGCCAATGTAATTTTTTGTAATACAACATGCAATGATCATAGATAAATAAATAAACTAAAAAGTAAATTCTAACTAATTGGTCATCCTAAGTGTTATTAGATTATTATAAAATGTTGATTTAAATGTGATAGGAGAGTTGGCTGAAATAGGGAACTAAAAAGACAATCTATGGATGGTTTCATGATGTTTGGGATGAAATGGATCTATGTTGGTAATGGTATTGGCTTAGTACTGGGGCCTACCCCCTCACTTCATAATCTTATATTTATAAGGGTGTCAAGTGTTTTGCTAATATATACCATTAACCATGTATTTATAATTGGCCAAAAACCCAAGTCGGCTTCCCCCTTGGTGATGAAATCCAAGTAGATAGGCCTTGGAAAGATAAGTTTTTAAATGCATTATTAATGTTATGTGATTTGGTAGTGTGTGAAAAAGAGTAAAATAGTGTAACTAAAATTGTAATTTCAAAAACCACCTATTTAGACTATGTGAATTACTCTAATCATGAAAATAGCTGACAAATGAAATGTGAATTGATTACTAGAAAATAGTTATTAATTCTTTGATTGAAAATAATATAGATTTGAGTCAGACAACACTGTATGCAAATAGTATAGAATAAAGTTGATTGGGTCACTACTATTTTTTAGAAGCAATGTTTTTAAGAACAAAGTTGAATAGGTCAACCTTGTCTCTCAAACAGAAGGTAGACTATAAAACTAAGTCAATTAGGTTGACTTAGTTAGCTTTAGGGTTATAATTTTGAAGAATTCTAACTTGTGAAAAATAGAATTGAAGAAAGTACTGAAATGATAGAGAGGGGAAATAGAGGAACTTTGGCAGGCTTGAATATGGTTAATATTTCAAATTTTATGCTAAAATACATTAATTATTGATTTTAAATTTTGAAAACTAGGTCAAATACTTCGACCAAGTTATGTAAAACCTTATATGTTGAAGAATAACATAGAATAGGGTCAACATGTTCAAAATTGTTTGTTGACCTATATGCTAGTAGAAAGAATTAGATGACAAAGTAAATTTAATCAATAGGTTATGCTAATTTGAAACTAAAGAAGAGTATTGAATTGACCTATTTGACCCAGTAACCTATAATTGATGAAGACTTGCATAGACAGAATAAATTCATTTTAAAGTGATCATGTGTTAAACCTATGAATATAAAGTTATAACTATACCAACTAGTTTGATACAATACTAAAAATATGAAAAATATAATAAAGTGATAGAAATGATGGTGTGAAAGAAAACCTACAAGGGTTAGATTCTAGTCAGGTTCACTAAAATATATGTAATTGGAAATGCAGTAGATCTATAAATCAATCCTACCTCAGAGAAGATAAATCCTACTTACACTTCTAATTATGGATACATTATATATTTAGGTCATGACCAATATGGATCTACTAGACCTAGACAAGGGATCTCTCACCACAATAATATCACTAGGGAGGGTTCCAAAGCCTCCAGTCAAGCAAAACTATGCAATAACCCTAACTAAGTCCTATTTTTTCATATTCACTAAACTAATAACAAGTGAAGTAAAATTCTAATCTAGTGCTCATCAGATATTGTGCCATAAAGTAGGGATAATAAACATGAAAAGTAAACATGCATAAAAGACATATACTCACGTCAATGTATACAAGATCTTAATGCATAAGAAAGAGGTATATATATATATATACACACACACACACACACACACACATATACATATATATATACATATATATATATACACACATATATATATATGTATGTATATATATATATATATGTATGTATATATATATGTATATATATATATACACTCTTATAAAAGAGGAATAGATTTAGGAATACTTACCTTTGAAGATGAACCCATTGAGCCTCAATCTTTCCCTTGGCCAAGGTAATTCATAAGAGGTTATTATGGTATGTAAGGATGATAAGGATAAATCATCTCTAAGCTACACAACCTATCAATGTTTCCAAAAGAATTATCCATAAAATAAGATTCGTATCTCCAAATAAAGTATAAAACCCTAATCTATGCTCTTTAAGTAGAATTATGCATAAGCAAATTCATAATATATATCTTCTTCTTATCTTCTCTTAGAAATGATGAAATGGATGTGTTATATAGGTGGATCTAACCCTAGTCCTTTCCAAAATTTTAGGTTGACAAGGTCGACCCAATTGACCTTGTATCGTTATTGATAAAAACAAATTAGGTCTTGGTCTAGGTTGGTTAGGGGCTGATCTAGACCCCAAATACATTTTATTAATTAGAGTACAAGGGTGATGGGGCCAACTGTGTAATGTAAACCATCAAAAATAATTTTAGTCTAAGGAAGGGCTAATGAAGGTGAAAAATAACTAGAGGAGGGTGAAAAATAGAAGGCAAAGCTTAGGGAAATGTTTTTAGGAGATGGTTATGTAGATAGAAAGTGGTAATAATAGAAAATAACTTTGTGAAGCACTAATGTTCTTCCCACCCCTTTCTTGGTGCACACCTTAAGGAATGATCTTAGAGAGATTGAGACTCGAAAGGTTCTTGTAATATAGAAAGCATCAATAATTGATAAAGTTTGAAAATATTATGTGTTTACAGAGATAGCCTAGGGAACAAGGATGGTATATTACCCTTATATTAGGGCAATTAATTATAAAACTTAGATAAACATATACTAAATCTATTATGCTAAGATATGCTAAAAATAAAAACTATGTATATGCTAGATATTGAAATGATAATTTAAAAAGATAGTTTATTATGATGTTAATACAAATCTAGATCGAGAACATGAATAACATGTACTGATATAAATTTTAGACCAGTCACTTGATTTTTAAAATTGTGCCTTTGTCACTATAGACACTTGTATCAATTTGGGAAGGTTGGGTCAATGCATCTATCAAATTTGGATGCAAGTGTATAGTACAAAATACTTATTAAAACTAGATGCAACCACATGGATTTTTTTAGGTTCTATGTTGCCTTCACTCTGGTGTATTTAGATCTAAGTCATGGATCGTCACCCCTTGTCAAATAGTAAAACCCTAGTTCTTCATCTCCATAGTGGATAAGGAAAAAATGGCTAAAAGGGCACATGGTTTTCATCTACCCCAAAGACCCCTCTATCAATAAGCATTGCCTACATAGCCAATACTCTAAACTAGGACTTAGACTTATGTATTTGTACCCTATGTGTCAGTTTATGTGTGTATCATGCAATGTGTGAGAATCAATTACAATAGTGAACTAACTTGTAATTCAAACAAATATGAATCATGGAATTATCCTTCAATAATTTAAACTTGTATATGTGTTGTTCCTATGACTAATATAGAAAGAAGAGAAAATAGGGAAGGTTTTCTCACTTGAGTACTTGATTGAATGCCTTTGGTAAGTTTCCTAGTGAGTATGTAAGAAGTTGTTAGGTGGGGAATGAATGAGGATTTAACTTATATATATACCAATCCATTTGGAGAATAAATCACATTAAATCACTTAGTTAAACCATATGAATAAGTTTCATTTTAAATTTAAATGACTTTTAGGGAACTGAACACTTGTGTTGGGGTAGGATAATTACATCAACATAGCCATCTGACTAGGATGCAAGTGCTCGAATAGCTAAGAAATAATCATATGTCCAAAACATATAGAGATAAATGATAAGTAGATGATCTATATTTAACTTCAGAAAAAATTTCCAAGAAGTGATGAAACCAATTGCACAGTGTAGAGCTCGTCGAGAGCTTTCTAGTGCTTTTCACGGTTTGCAAAATGGACATCGTATGCAAAAGATATGGTCCACTAAAGTTCTAATACGATAGGGAAAAAATGTGGTGTCACAAGATGATGTGGCACAATGTGGACATGCCAAGTGGTCCAATCAGGTGGCAACATGTGGCAGTCAATGGGAATCTAAAAATTTGGGTTTGGTTGATTTTTTGACAGCATGTACAGATTAGACAAATGGGCCCTCGATGAGGGTTGAAAGTCCGTAAAAACCCCACCAATGTGGGATAATTATTAAAATGCTTTGTAGGGCTAAGTAATTATCCACATGCCTCAAGATTGAAGGCATTTGAGTCAAGCTCGAGATATATGCCCAAATTGGAGATAACTACAAAAATACTTACCACATCATTTACCGTGAGAAATGCATGTCACGTCCATATAACTCATGGAATGTGAGAATAGACATGTAGAATACGAAAGGCTAAGTTGGTAACCAACCAACAAACCCATACTATATTTATCACCTCAAGCCCACCAAAAGGGGCATCGATAATGTTTAAGAGGTTGCCATTCTTTAAAAGGACTTCAAAGCCGTTTGAAATTGCCAATGGGGGACTAAAAAGATAGCCCAAGCGCCCAAAAAGGGAGGATGCAGACTTGAACCATGGACCTCCCATATAAAAAGGATAAGTCTTGACCAACCAAGCTATGAGCTAGGAAACAACATGAAAGCTACGAACTTTTATTTGAAGGTAAGCTTATGTTGACTTTGTATTGGAGAATATAGCCTAGTTTGTAGTATTTGGTCATTTTGAAGCCCTTAGAGGCCAAACCAGAGCTCAAAGTAAACTAAAAACTTGTTTATAATTTTGATACACTCTATGATATATATTAATTTTCCTATTTTGTAGTTTTTGTGATGTCATTTTGAGATATATAAGTTGCCAATTTTGATTTAGAGAAGCCCCTGCATGTGATTCAGGAAGGTGAAGGATGTGTTGAGTCAGCCAAGGTCTTTCAAAGGTTTGAAACACTATTTTTATAGAGAGTAGATCTATTTTTTTGATTTTAAGTATTATTTTGGATTGTAAATTTAGCAACATTAATGGATTGGTTTGATAAGAACCTGGGGATGTAGCAATTCGGAACCTCGTAAATAATTTCTATGTTTTTTATCTTTGAATTCATTTTTGCATTTCAGTTTTAGTTAATTTTTAGATTATAATATCATATTTTAATCAAAATGAAAAATTTAATCATTTGGTCATTTATGAGAAATTGAGTAAATCAAGAACTTGGAAAAATCTGATGGTTTCAATGGATAAATGATGTGAACTTTCAATTCACCTTTATTTCCATTTTCACCACTTTCTCTATCATACATAGAGACCCTTCATATTTTAATCATTTTTTAAATACTCCAAAATTATAAAGTTGAGAAATTTATGCTTCCAATTCAATTTAAATTTTAGAATTGAGACTTAAAAGATCTTGGTAAATGTTTTTAAAAAGTAGTGAAGTTCCTACTAGTGTTTATGGATCAGTAGGTTTATAACATTCTAAGCATGATTTAAGGTTTGAATCATTAAAATAACATTGGTCAAATTAAGAGATAAGAAATATACATAGAGATATATTGTATATTATCCTTTTTGCAATGGGAAGGGTATTGAAGGTACATCCATGATATATATTGTCTAAGTATACAATACTGAAGTGATATACAATTTATAAATAGTGTCTAGAAATCCATGCTTATAATAAAATCCTTTTTACGAATTCAGATTCAATTCTTGGACATGATTTTGGAAAGATTCAACTTGATTCATTATGACCCTATTAGATATATTTTTGCTTTCTCATGAGCATATTTAAAGGGATACTCAAGTGGATGAGGAATAAAAAATAACTATAAGGATACACTAAATAAGATTTATTATGGTGCATTTAAATTTATTATGATTCTAAATTCACAAATCCCTAACAAAGATAGAAGGGAAAACACAATGAAAAAAAAGAAACCCTTGCAACATGACTAGTTAAGGTTAGGCAATATTTGATCAATATATGGGTTCAATAATATGTTTTATCAAAATTTGGGAAATAAGAGATATTATATCCTAATTAGACAAACTACTAAGTAAAATTAGAGTGCTACAAATATGTAATATATGATACAAAATGATTTATAATTTTATAAACATATAAATTTGTTAAATTGGAAAAGAACATGAATAAATTACTTAGTTTAAAAATTAGCAATGCAAGACTGAGACTAAGGCTACAAATCTAACTATGTTGACTAGTAGTGAATTAGAAATATGGATTAATTTGATTGCTTGACAAGTTCACTAAAATTAGATATGGGTGAGGTGTGTTGGCATCCTTAGGGAACACTGATGCCTAGTACAGATTTTACCCTCTATGAAAATTTGGGTCTATGCATTATTGCCTTATTAGTCCTACTTATGTGTTATGTGATGCATAATCTATAGTAGAAGCCATTATGTACCTTATTCTTCATCAAAACCCTATCTTAATATGTAATTATGAATGAATGGAATAAACTAGAAAAGGGGTTAGCAGTTAAAGTTGTGCTTGACCCCAACACACCCTATGTTGAGCATTGATACATATTAATACTTTGGAGATGGATTAAACTCCATGTAGTTCTCCCTTGATATGGTGGTGTGTGTGAAACATTGGTGAAAGATTCAAAATGATGGTGTAATCCTAGCATGATTAAATGATTCAAATTTTACTTGGGACATTTAAGGTGCATGTAGACTTAGCTCAAGGCTACTAAGGCTATATGGACTCTAAATTGGGAATAATAGGTGTTTTTCCCTCAAAATGCAATTAGATTTTTTGGTGTTTTTTTCATATGTGATCCTCTTGTATGAAAAATGATTTAAAATTTGGATTTATAGTGATAATTTAGGAATTCCTTTATATGGGGTTGTTAAACATGCAGTATGACATGTTACATGAATTTGAATTTTATCAACTAATAACTATTTGGTAGGTAGACATTGATGATAGAATTGAATAGTACTAAGAGTGGGATTATCCAAAAGGATCGATCTTGTTTGAATAACATAGACAACTAACATGGAAGTGCATGTCAATATGAATGTGAGATTAGGTAGTTTAAGATGTTAGATAGGGATATTTTAAGATCATTAATTTCTTGGATAAAAGTTTCATCATCATAAAAGTGAGGGAATGGAAGTTAAAAGATTGTGGAATGAGGCATGAGTTGAGTGTGTATAAGGAATGGTCACAAGTACATTATTTCATCTTAAATGTTAATTTATGTGTTTATACTTATCATTATACCTAGTGATCATGTACTTTAATTTTTCCTTTCTTTCTACCCTAATTTTTTGGCTACACCTTTTCAAGGCAACCACACATGTGAAAAATCAATAGTCATATACCCATTATGTGTTTTGGACCAATCCTGAATTAACAACATTCCATAGGGTTCATAGATACATAACACTTGTATTTAAATAATATTTTAAATTTTAAATTTATATTCCAATTACATGTGTACATTTCTTATTTTTTATAATCGCATTGACTTTAGATTTGTCTAATTAGACTACAATCATATAATAATTTATTGGGATGAGACCTAATTTTATATAAATCCCAAATAACATGACATTGACCAATGATATTAACTCAATAAAAAAATTATGTAACTTATAAAAATTATTATGTTGAGAATAAATGGAGAAACTTTAGTATGGGTCTTATGGATCACTAAATTTGCATGCAAATGTTTTTTGTGTGTTTGAAATAGGATTTTATATCAATGATTTTAACAATGAATCCCATTGTTATATGATCTAATCCAACTCCTAGAGCATGATGTTTTAATTAATTTTATTCATGGCCTCTATTATGTTTTATCCTAATTTATTTAAAATAGGTTATTTCCAGTAGTAGGTCTTTTATTGTTCCTTTCAGGGTTGAAGGTCATTCTTAGCTTTGGGATCAGGGAAAAAACAATGTTATTTGGTGGTGTATAACTCATTAAGGGTTGTTGCGTATTACTTATAAATGAATAATTATTACATTAGTATTGTTGAAAATCATGTATTTATTTTATAAATTCCCTAGGATCATTTTATTCTTAATGAGGGAAGCTCAATGTTCTTGACATCACTGTTGTACTATGTATAGTATTGTAAGAGTTAGAAGTGTTAGTTGTATTGGAATTATTTAGAATAAATTCATAACCTTCCATATATTTATGAAAATTTTCAAGAGTGTTGAAAAAATCAATATAGTCAAGTTTTATATGTTGAGTTGTGATATGTACTTTATGCCAATTAGGAAAATCCAATTCACAAATGTTAATCTTAGCTAGTCTATTCAATAATGGTTGAGGATTGTTTCATCAATTTCTTGAGAGATTAAACATTTGGTAGGTGTATTTACAAATGTTATGGTATCTTTCAGTGTAACATACTTTCTTCTAGAGATTTATAAATCCATTGTTGAGCTTTTACACTACACAATGGTTTACATTCAGTTCCCCTTTTATTGAATCCTAAACTAGGGTTTGTGTGTTTTTAAGAGTAGTGATCAGAGATTAGTTTTGATTCATATTTTTATTTGGACAATTCAAAAAACTATTACTAAGTTTGGATGATTTGTCTCAATGGAGACATGTTAGTGATTGGTGCAAGGTTGAGTAGATGTGTGTTCTAATTTGCATTTGGGATTGAATTTAGCATTGGAATGTTAGGTTTAACATTAAGAACAATCAAACCTTTTAGATTCAGTTGTCTATTAATTTTCATGGCTTCAGAATCTACTTACACCAAATCATTTATTTTTACATCTTGCTTAAGGAATACATTATTCATGGGGTCTAATGATTTTTTGTACATTTTTAAGGTTAAAGTAATGTTTAGAATATATGGTTCATAAATCATAGTCTACATATTTAATAATATGGAATTGAAGAGTCTAATGGACTCATGGGATTCCATTGTCATGCTATCAAATTTTTGGTAGAGGAAACTAAGATATGTCACTCTTATGAATTATGCTAAGAAAGTGGCCTCAAATTCATCCCAATTATGGTTGGAATTCTCTACCAAATTAAGGAATTAATATTATTTGTCATATTTTAGTGATAAGTGCAATAATTTATACGGAACATCTTTGTGCTCTACATTATATATCTTAAGGGATGGTTTTAATGATGTAACATGTTCCTCTATAGTTTAGCTCTAGTAGAATTGTATCTAGTAATGTATATTTTATGATTCCTTGGAAGATCATGGATGTCTCCTAGGATGTTACTTTTAGTTTAAGATAAATACATGGACATTGATGTAAAATTTCTAATATTAGGGCTAACTAAAAAAAAATGTTAGGTGCATGAAAGTATGGGCCTTCCTTTGTCATATTTTGGATTAGTATGTACTTATAATGGTTAAAGTAAAATTAGGATATATTAATAATTTGACCCAATTAACCTTAAAAGGACCTCCAAATTTGGTATATTTTACTTAGATAAATAGCTTGTGAATAGTAAAATATTGTGGTATCTCCTTCTAGTGCTAGTTAAATCCCATTGATATAGGTTATAACCACCCAAAAGGTTTGATAAGAAAAATACCTCTTACTTTAGGATCATGGATATGACCATGGGCACAAGATGAAGCTATTAAATTTTATAAATAACCACATGGTGGAATAGTGGATTAGAGAATTGTTTTTTCCTCTTAAATATATTTCTACCTATCTACAAGCTCTACCCAATGAATTAAAACAAACTATCCTAAGGTGGATGTTTAAAATGATGTTACTATACAAATATTGTCTTGGTAATAATAAATATAAAAAGGAGGGAAAGGAAAGTTTAAAAATCAAGGTTTTCTAAACAAAACATGGGAAGTCTCCTTACACTTGTTAATTTATAAAATCTAATTTGTAATTTAAACTAATGTTTGCCTATCTATAACTATAACTTAGATCTGATAAAAACTAGTTTTGAGTATAAGTAAATTATATTTCAGATATAATTATCATAACATTAACCTATCATATTATGAATCATGATAAATTACATAATCACATTCATTCACATCAAATATTATAAATAAGTATTAGTTATGAAAATAGATGAACAAGCTAATACTCATTTCAACTGATTTGAAATTTCATGCACACAAATATCATTAATTAATCAATTAAATTTTATATCTCATGCACATTTACAAATTGAGATAAGAAAAAATATTAAGAACTCAATGGACTTTGCTTATAAATTTGGGATTCTATTGTAAATTATTCCTCCTTTGAGAAGTGAATACAAAGTTTTGAATAGTTTGATGGCACCCCCTCATCTCAATTTATAATAAACGTAAAGCTTTAAAATAATATTTTATAAATATAAATAGGGATAAAAATCATGCAAGAAATAATACAATGCTTAAAAATCAATAAACATCCAAATTTTTATTTTATTTAGTAGACTATGTCTTTGGAGGAAATTTAGAAGTGTTAGATCATTGGTTCCATAAGGGTAGAGTGCATGATTCATAATCTACATCTATTTTAGATAGGTTTATGGTTAGTGTTTTGAATAATGAATCCATCTTATCCATGAACATTGAAGGGTTATCCAAGGGGGTCATCATTTCATTTCATTGTAGTGGTAGGCTATATATTTTCCTTCACACAGTTGACTAGGTTGATGTCCTTTATGCTTCCTCCTTTGTTTGCCTCTTGTACCTTCCCTTTGAAATCAACCATTAACTTGGAAAATTTGGTAGTGAGCTTAGTAAAATAATTTAATTTTACCTTATGATAAAATAATGAGATTATCCCTACCTCTTAAAATAGTTACAAAATTGTATTGGTGGTGTTGTCAATGGAATTGAGAACCATGTGAATTTCATCTTCCCATTCTTTCAACAAGGTCCTCATATGTATCACAAAACTCTGACATAGTATAATTTCATATAAGGTCATCAAATTTAGATGTGGAAACATGATTTTCTTCAAGATCATGCTCGAATTTCCCATATTTTCATCTAATTCAATAATGTGGTCTTGATAAATATCAACTTTTTGTTGTCATGGAGAATTTTTCCATTTTTCCTAGAATTTATCCACTAAGATATCATAGGACTCTAGTGCTTTATCTACTTCACCAATAATTCCTCCAAGTACTATGGCTTGGTCTAGGTCTCCAATCCCTATATTTTATTTTTCATAATTTGGATGACCTTTTCAACTATCTTCCTTGTTGTAACAAATACAAACTTGGGGTATTTAGAAAACTCATCCCTCTCCTTAGACTTTCATTTTCTCTTCCTTATCAAAGTGAATACTTCCTTTATTTATTCATGAAGTGTCAAAGTATCCATGCGACAATCTTCCTTTGGGTAACTCATTTGATTTTCTAAATATTTTTCACAACTTCTAAATTTACCTCAAGTTACTACTCAATTATGATCTTCCTTTCTCTTCACCTTGCCTATTGGATGCTCTCTATCTAGTTCTCATATTTTTGGGACATGGAAGTAGTAGTGAATATGTGTGGTGTGGTTAATGTAGTTGGAGATAAGTGAAGTGAAGTAGGTTTAGGAATGGTGATTATGGGCTCAACCTTGATCGAAACTATTAATGTGGTGGAAATAGGGGTCTATATTATTTTGATGGGAATGAAAGATAGAGGTGTAGGATTAGATATGATAATTGGAAGATGAGAAGTGAGCACTTGGGGTGGGAGGTTGATGACATTAATAGAGGGGTAGACTATTAAGTATAAATAGAACCAAAATGTGTTTTATCTAACACCATAGTGGTCACATTTTCCTCATTATTGGGTTATTTTGTATTTAAAATAGAATGGGAAATGATGTTTGGTAACCATGCCATATTAATAATTAGAGGTAGGAAAAAAATTTAGTTTGTCCACTATGGTAACCATTGGAGGGAATTGTCTATTTAATATATAATTAGTGACTAATTTAGGATAGTATGTTACAAAATTTTGTGAAAGAGGTTTAATTTTTCCTAAGAAACATATTTTACTTGCATAACCATAGGTAATGTAATCACTAGAGGGAATTGGGTGGAATTCCTTGGTGCTAACTATCTATAATAGACCTTGGTGAATTAGAAAACCTTACTTGGGGAAACATGTGCGATAATCTCCACTTGATGCATATGAGGAGTAGTATTTAGTGGGCATCCTCAAGTGGTGGAATATAAGGATATCATAGAGGATTGAGCATTATTTATTATTCAATTAACACAACATCAAGAGGACTATCTAAAGTTAAAACTGAAGGAAAAGGAATTTGAGAAGGAAGAGAGGGAGGTGATTGGAATACCTCACACATTGGGATGGTTCTATTGAAACGTGTTTTCATAAGCAAACCCTGAAAATTATTATTCTTTAGATAATCCTATGTTCCATGAGAATAATCATGAATTTTTAAGTGCACATGGCCTATATTTTTCTTATTGGCAATGTTAAGGCTTTGGAGGTGTGAACATAATGCCTACAATTTTTATTTTCGTCCTCATGTCTTCATCATATTCTACACTTTAAAAACCCCAGTCATAAGTATGAGGGTGACAGTTGTAGACAATTGAAACCATTCCAATTAGGCCCTTTATATGTGCCTTAAAATTTCATTTGGTGTATCATTGATGTAGGTTTTGATAATATAAATTCAACAATGGTCTATGTGTTGCTACTATGTAAAGTGTTGGCCATAATTTGAAGATGCTCCTACCAAAATTCTATGGAAATGGAATCCATGGTGATTATTTCATTTCCTTTCAAGTTATATCAAATCCATGAAGAATTTGGTAGGAATTTTATTATTTATCCAATTTATCTTGAATGAAAATGCACAACCCCAAAGGAGACACTAGGACTCCTCCTATCTTGATTGTAGTGAAATTGAATAATATCAGTATTCTCCCAAGCTCAATATATATTTTTTAATTTCTTCAGTAAACTTAGGCTACATTTCAATAATTTATTAATATATTGGGGTTAAAAACACTCACAAATTTCCTAGATGAATTTCATAATATTATGTGCATATTTTAAGAAATGAAAATGTAAAATGGTCCCTTAAATAGGTGTCCTTCATGGAAATTTTATCAAATATAATGGTGGAATATTTAAAATTTATTAAATATGTCATCATATAAAAATTAATACCATTACTTACCCAAAACACTTTTCATCTTAGGCTAATCATAACTATCTCACATAAGGTACAAACCTATTTATCATTTATTATCATTGAGAGCAAAGACACCCAGACCTTGTTGAGATCAAAAATATCTACTTCTCCATATATTTTTTTCATCAAGGGCATGCCAATTATAACTCTTGACCTATATATATGGATGGGGATGTTATCCACCTATTCCATATTAACCCACCTATTTGGGTCATCACACCAATCCTTTAATACCTCCCTAAAAAATTTATTATTAAGTCAATCATATGCTACTAACTAGTTATACAAAGTTTTAAGTGATGGAATTTGATATTATCCCTTAATAGCTAGCTTGGCCACAAATGTAAATCTATTTTTATTCTTCAATGATAGAACCATTCCTTATAAGTATTATGTTATGACAAAAACATTATATAGAAATTTCATTGGGGAAATACCTATGGCTTAGCTATAATTTGATGAAGCATTACTTTTGAATGGGCAATATGTTATTTGTGTTTTTCATGTCTTCTTAAGAATGGTTTTCTTCTTCTAGTATTGACCTTATTCTATCAAATTCATTGAAAATGGCATTGTAGTTCTTAAATGTTAAGTTTAGGGCATTATAAATCAACAAGGTAGTTGTGAAAACCTGTGAAGTGATAAATTATAATAGGTATGAATTCATTATTGTGACCTAAATATTTTATTGTCAATTTGTGTTACAATATATTAGATCAAACAATTAATTATCTCTTGGATTTTTGGTGCTCTCTAGAGGGAATCTAGTCTCAATTTATCTCTTTGAATGCAAATAGTAAGAAAATGAATGACCTTTTCCAATTTTATTTTCCTTAAATCTCAATATGATGGATTTAATTCATTGGTTTATACATATTAAATGTCAAAGGTGTAATTTTGTATATATTTAGATGTTTTTTCTCATTGTAGTTTGATTTTGGCTTACTTATAGTAGTTTCTCAAAGAATGATCACAAACCATACATGTGTCCTCATCTCTCTACTTATGTAGGTTTCATATAATTTATAGATTTTTAAGTATGTTGCATATGTATTATTTTATACTTATGCAATGATATGGTGGGATCAATTACAGGAAAAAAAATCAAGACCTAGATTAATATGGATAAAAGGCTAAGAGAAACATTTATCCTTGTAGACTATGCATAAACCATCTACATAATATTTTTTAATTTAAATAAAAATGGCCACATAGTACAACACTACATAGATTAATTTTATAACATATCCATTAGAGTGGAGCATGATGAAATATAGGAATAGATGGATTCAAGATATGTAAATGTTTTAAAATTTTCCTATTCAAGATGAATTAAGCTTACATAAGATTAATAGTGTGGAATATGCCTATCAAATAGCTTTGAAAGAATAAGATAAGAAAAATAGACAAGTTTTTTAGAGACTACCTAGGTTGAAGAGAGGATAGTCATATTTAGTTAGGGGGAAATGTGGATCTAATTTCACAAGAGGAGAATCATCTCATGGAGTGGATAAATAAGAAGATAATAAACAAGGGTTTTAAAAGCAACAAAGAGGAAGAGTATTTTTATAAAGGCAGAGGCTATGGTGATGGTAGAGGATGAAACACCCAATGATACCATATGTTTTCTACATATGTGTAGAATAAGAGTAAATATAATTTGATTGTTAGACTTATCATGCATAAGAAAGGAGACAAGATGATCAATCAAGAATGAATTTGGTTGAGGTTGAGTCATAATAAAATAATCCATAATATATAATGATGTATGATAAAATATTATGATGATAATAAAAATAGTTTATCCAAGTAAAGAATATGCATAAGATAGCAGTGACTCATGGATATGTAAAATTATTTTACAAGCCATGTGTAATTGAGAAGGAAAGGTATGTATATTTCTAATATTGATAGTAGAAGTTGTGAAAATATGGTTTATAAATATATGGTAGAGAAACTAGGTCTGTAATGTAAACATCCTTATCCTTAAAGTATTTCATGGTTTAAAAAGGAAATGAAGTTACTATTGATAAGAGGTATTTAATCAAGTTTTCCATAGGAAATACTTTCAGAAATGAAATATGGTTTGATGTAATCATAATGGATGCATGTCATGAGTTGTTGGGAATACCATAGAAATATGACAAGAAATAAATACATGATAGAGAGAATAATACATATATTTTTTGGAAGCATGGTTCAAATTTAGTTATATTACCTCTTAAGGAATAAGGTTGGGCATATAACATGTCTAAAAAATAATTTATCAAGGAGATGAAGATGATAATATTATGTTATGCATTAAAGAAAAATAAATAAGAATCAAAATTTGTGCAAATAAAAATAGAAGAAACAAAAGTGTTCAAGGAATACGCTAAATTTTATAATTAATGAGTTTCCAAATAGTTTACTAGCAAAGAGAAATATTCAAGGTCACATTGATTTAATTAAAATATAAGCTTTACCTAATCAAGTAGCTTAGATGGTGAGCCAAATAGAACATGCATAATTGATTAGGCAAGTGATTAAATTGGTGAGAAATGTTATAGTGAGGGAGATCATTATTCCTTGTGTAACATCATAATTTATAAATACAAATAAGGATGGAACATGAAGGATGCATGTAGATAGAAATTAAATCAACAGGATCACCATCAAACACATAATTCTTATACCTTGCTTAAATGACATGATAATTCTCATAGGATATACATATGTTACTGAGATTGATTTAAAAAGTGGCTACTCTAAAATTTGGATTCAAGAAGGATATGAATAGAAATAAACATTTAATACTACAAAAGGCATGTATGAGTGATTGGTGATGTTTTTCAGATTGTCCAATACACCCAACACATTTACGAGGATGATGAACATAGTTATACAATATTATATTGGTAATTTTTTAGTAGTATATATTGAGAATGGAAAGTCTCTAGGAAAATTTGAAAAAGTGATAATTTGTGTAGAGGAGTTTGGTAATTTTGGGACTTGTCATTTTAGATGATGGTGTAAGAATTTATGAAGAAAAGATAAGGGAATTTTTTGAGTGACCTATGTCAAGAAGCATATCATAGGTAATAAGTTTACATGGTTTATCAAAATTTTAAAAAAGTTCTTTAAGAATTATATTAGTGTTGCACTAAGAATAGATTGCATGAGGGGAATTGAATTTCTGTGGAAAAATATAACAACAAAAAAATTCAATTGTTTAAGATAAAGGTGACATAGGCTCTTATTTTAGCATTACTATATTTTAACAAGGTGTTTGTGGTTAACTGTGGTGATTCACATGTGGGTGTTGGTGTAGTATTTAATTATGAAGGGAGGAAAATATAATATTATAGTGAGGATTTGAATCAGGTAAGGAATGAACATTCTACATATGATGTCAAGTTTTATGCCATGGTTCAAACACTGAGACATTAAAGGCATTACTTGGTACCTAGAGAGTGTATTATGTATATAAACCATGAGGAATTAAGGTACATAAACACTCAAAATAAATTATATATTAGGCATCCAAATTGGGTTTTTTATTACAGGGGTAAAAAAAATTTTTAAGGTATAAATCAGGGAAGTAGATTCTACTAGTTGATCTTTGAGCAGGAATAACATTGTTAACTACTATAGTCGTGAAGTAGGCGGATTTAAGGTTATTAAGGAATTATATGATTTTTATCTAAAATTTTGAAATGTTGTTGAATAATAAAATAATTCATTATCAAGTGAAATACATGTTATTAATGATGATTATCTTATACAAGATAGTTATCTATTTAAAGGAAAATAATTATGCATTATAATTGGATATATGAGAAAGAATATTTTGAAATAACATCATATTGGTGCTTTGGGTGGACACTTTGGTAAAAATAAGATAATATCCCTGGTGGAGGAAAAGTTTTTCTTTTCAAAGACAAAGAGAAATGTAATGAGGTATGTGTTAATATGAAAAACATGTTAAGTGGCTAAAGGTCATGCATAAAACACTAAGTTATACATGTCATTGCCATTTCCAAAAGGAACATGGAAAAATTTGAGTGTGTATTTTGTTTTGGGTTTGTCAAAAACATAAAGAAGTAATGATTCAAGGCTTTTTTTATAAACAGGTTCTCTACAATGGTTAATTTAATTACATCTAAGAAAACCAATGATGCCACTAGAGTAGGAGATTTATTTTTCAAATAATTTATTAGATTGAATAGTTTTCCAAAAAAAAATTAATTCAAAAAATAATACAAAATGTATGTCATTTTTAGAGAACCTTAAAGAATAAGATGCATGTTACACCCTTAACCTATGTCACGTCTATAGACATGTGTGGATAATCTATGGACTAAATCACATTTTATCTTATATTCTCACATTCTCTATGTTCTCATTTTGTTAGTAGAGTGATGAAATGGAATATTTTAATGCTCATCAAAGTTCTAAAAATGTGTCTTAATTATGTTCAAATGTGAATTTGAGTTCAAATAGGTTTTCTCTTCAAAAAGGAAATTTCAAATTTGCATGATGTATCTGTGGTCTAGGTGAGGAATGATGATGTGTAATGGATGAAAAAACATTGTAATATACCTTTTATGTTCTCATGATTATCTTAAAATGAAAATAAATGTATTTTTAAATTTTGTGTGAGGTGGCAGTCCACCACCACACATAGGTTTAGGAGGTTACTTAACAAATCTTGTTCAAGAATTAGTTATAGCCTTATTTTGAGAGTCTTTGTTTTAAATAGGAGTCTTAGTTAGTGTTTAGAATAAAGTTTGGAGAGGAGGAAATCTCATTCCATTTTAATAGGACCAAGAATGGACAGGTAAATAATGAAATCTTGATGAATGTAGAAGAACAGTGATGTTGCAAATTATGAGTGTATTAAAGTTGCATGGTTGTAATTGAGCATTTGTGTGTTGAATATTCAATGTGGTAAGAAAATTTATTTGAATGTTTATAAATTATATTGTGAATGATCATATCATATTTTATAATATGAATTTAGGAATGATAGTTTTGAATTGAAAGTTGTTACTTTGGTAGAGACCATTTTGTTTGCTAAACATGGAATGTATGGCATAGTTTGATCCAAGCAAATGTTTTGAGTATTGATCCTTTTCTCATTGGATTATTGGAAGGAATTAGTAAATTTATTATGTATTAAGAATGTATAATATATAGATACAACATATAATTTCAAAATTCTATGAGTATGTTTTGATCTCTGTTATTACTCATTGAAAATATAGTGACCACAAACCCTGAATTTTGTACAGTATGGATTCTAGCATTGTATCTTGTATTGTGATATAAAGGGGGATGGAGAGGAGTGAGTATGGTAATTTAAGGCATATGATTTGGATTTTTATATATGAATAACAATAAAAAAATTGTAAACCCTATGTACCCTATTTAAAGAATATAGTGACAATCTTGTTTGGAAGAAGCCAGAATATCATCTTAAGGATTGAAATGTGTTGCATGGAGTCTTGTTTGGAGTAAAAGGTGATTAATAAAGGTTTATCATGGTCCTTTAAGGTATAAATAACCTCATTTTACTAATTGACGTCTTTGAATGTTGATAATATTGTTGAAACCCTATATACCCTATTTATAAAAGAGCAGACAGTCAAAGGGGACTAAGTTTTTGTAGATTTGAATGTTGATGGGAATAAAAAGTGATTGAGATAAGTTTTACATGGTATTTTGAATTATATATCTCCATTTTATGAAATTTTATGTCTTTAGGAGTTGAAAATATAGCGAAACAACAAGAATCCTATGCATACCCCTATTTTCTATCATGGAGTATAATCAAATGAACTAAGACTTTATGTTTGTGAATGAATTGTAGGTTATGGGAGTTTGAACATTGAATGATAAAGTTGGTAAATGTATAGATATAAATAATCTAGTAGGTATTTATTTTTTAAATAGTCCTAGAAAAATATGTGTATTTTTTACCCTCTCAGCCTTAATAGTTAAGAGAAACCCTAGTTTCTAGGGTTTTAGCCATTGGAGGAAAAGTAATTGTTGGAAAATACCCAAAACTTGTAATATTGTATAAAATTATGTTACCTAACTAATAGAGGTGGTTTCATAGTTTTCAGGTATGTACAAGTACATAAATGAGACTGTATGCTAGTGTTAGGCCTAGAAAAAAGTTAAATGAGTAAGGGTGGTTTGGGGAAAGGTGGATTTTTCCAAATAAAGAGGTCAAAAAATGATTTATTTAACTAAAGGAGCTAAAAGGGTATCTAAAAAAGTAAGTTTTTTATAGATAAAGTCCATACATAGTACAGGCTATGGAGATATGCTCATATGGAGATTTAATTGGTGAGATGCTTAAAGAAGGAAGTACAATTTGCCTTGAGAGTTGTGTCAAAGGGTTAAGGTAGGATTTTTATGAACAAAAAGGGTCCTTGAATATGTGATCATTTTATGGTGAAGATATATTATATGTTCCTAATAGGTAAGTTTACCCATAAACAAGGTAAGTAGGAGACAAAGGCTAGAAAGATGCTTGGGTGAAGGAGATGAGAAGACAGTTTGAACATGGTTGTATAAATAGGGTTACTAAGGATGTTTAAGATGGTAAAAGGATCTAATTTATTAAAACCATCATTGTTTTTTTTTCCCATGCAAAGGCAATTTGGTATTGATGACTTGAGTGAAAGACATGAAGGTGGAAGAGAGCATATGCATAGAGAGTGTTTCAGTTTGTTGAATGTTAATTAAATGGTTTGTTGTTAATGGAAATGTTATTTGAAACTAGTATAGATTTATGAAACACTATTAAGGTTCATTGTAACCATTATTTAATGATTACCCTATGGGAATGAGTGAATGAACAAAGGAGAATCTTGAATGAAGGATATAGGCAGGGTTTGGTATAGAAGTGGATTTAGCTCTGCATCATAGAGTTGACCTGTGTGTAACCATTTCCAAAGTATGGTATATATAGGAGGTAGTGGTCAGTACTTGATCATCATATTATGAATTTTAGTCTTATTTCAATTCTTGGATGTTTCTCCCTTAAAGTGGATTAGTCTTATTTATCAAGTATTTTTCTCTTCTATCAATTATTATTCTATATATACTCATTCTATTCTCATTTTATGCTATATTTATATTAATATGATCATGGTGTTTACATATATATATATATATATATATATATATATATATATATATATAATTGTGAATTGTCTTGATCTATTTAAGTAATTTCATAAAAAATGGTATTTGAGATTTGATTTGAGCAAGGTTATTTAGTGCAATTTTTAATTCCTAGATCTATTGTACATGAACTAAAAGATCAAAAAAACATAACTTGCAATCCAATAAGAACTTATTTTTATATCGGTGTAACATAACTTTCCATTTTTCTTATAAAAAGTATAGAAATATTTATTACACCCTTATGAAAATTTGTAGTCATTGGATTTATCTTGGAAAGATGATCACAATTGTATAATACTTTGATACACTTATTTAACCCTGAAACCCTCCACCCTAAATTCTAAACCCTAAACCTTAGAGTTTGTGCATGGCCAACATAGACACTTGAGTCCATAAAAAAGGGAAAGTCACTATAGGAAAAATAATTAGAAATTATAACATGGAATTTGAAAAGTATGAATTAGGATTTTTTGGGTTTTTTACCCAAATCTATACAAATGTGAAAAACATAGTGAAAAAATAAGATCTAGATGTGGTTAGAGGGGGGGAAATGTAATGAAGGTAGAGTTGATCACCATGAATTTGGACATTGGTAACTATTACGACTCATTTTATGAAAACATCATCTTCCAATAATTATCCATTATGCCACTTAGGTTTTCCCATCTAGAATAATCAAAATTCAAACATTGGATTGAGCAACATACTACCAAAAGCGGAAATGGATAAGTTTTATGTTAAGGATCCAGTCACCTAGAACAATCAAATGGAAAAATTATTTGATCTACATCCCCTATGTGCATATAAGGTTGTCATGTCATATTTGTATCTATAAATAAATTAGTTCATTTGGTATAGATGGTTATGTGCTCAAAATAATAAGGTCTTTGTTGTTACCTAGTCAAAACTATTTCAAATAGTTAGCAAGATTATAATAATTGGGGATTATTAAAGATTATATTCAACAATTCTATGACTTGTCTTTTTACATGGATGAAATAACTAAAGACAATCTGAATGACTTGTTCTTAGGTGGGATTAATGATAACATGTAATTTGATGTTCCAATGTTTAATCTAATGTTATTATTAGAGTACATAGTATTTTTACTCATGGGAGAGAAAATATATTTGGTCAATTGAGGGGATTTCACTATCAGTATAAATCACATAAGTATAACACAATAATTCTCTCAGCCTAGAATATTAACTCCTCAATAAATTGAAGAGAAACAAGAAAAAGGGTTATGTTTCAACTATGACAAAATATGGTAAATGACATAAATGTGTTGAAAATAAATTATTCTACATTGAATGTGCCAATAATGACATAGAGATGATGAAGCATAATTTGAGGGTGCAAAGGAGCCATAGGAGGAATATAAGTATTCCCAACTGACTATTCATACCATTTAATTTCATGTATTATCACTCCAAAAAACCTCAAGGTTTTAAGTTTCTACAAGTAATAGAAGGTGACAATCATGATGACTTAGGGAGTACATATAAATTCATCAACAATAAGTTAGAAACATGATTGAGTTGCTTTATTTATCCAACTCTAAAATTTTAGGTCATGATTATAGATGGAGGCACAATCATATATTTATGGAAGTTACATTATATAAAATTTTCCATGAGATGATACAAGTTAGACTCTCCTATGTTTGTTATTCCAATGAGTGGGTATGACATAGTTTTTTATTCCAATTGATCTCAACCTTTGGGCAAGAAAGAGATGAATTTCTAGGAATTGATCATGTACTTTTGTTCTAAAGGTAATAAATTTTAACTATGAGGATTGCATGGAAAGTGTTCATAGCTAGTTAGTTTTCATCAAATGAAAAATATTTTCAAAAAGGGAGAAAATGGGTTTGTAGCATAACTATTTTCCTTTGAAGTAAAACCAAAAAATATGTATAGACATCCTGATCTACAAAATATTATTAATGAACATTTATTATTTTACAGTAATGCCAAAATTATTACCACCATAAATGGAAAATGATCATGGCATTTAATTGGTATCAAGGATTCAACCCCTAAACATCAGACCATACATGTACCCATATGTCCAAATGAGAAATTAAAAAGATGCACAAAAAAGTTAGAGGATAGTATTATCAGGCACAACCAAAGTGCATATTCATCCCCTATGGTAATGGTGCATAATAGGGTTTATACCTATAATATGTGTCTAGATTATATAGAACTCAGCAAGTACATTATCAAAGATAAGTTCCATGTTCTGATATTTGATTATATTCATGGTATTATCTACTTTAAAAATTAGATATTCATTTAGGTTATCACAAAATTTGAATCAGATATGAAGATATATTTCATAATTCATTAAATCCATTATGAATTTATGGTAATGCCCTTTTATTTTCATAAATTCACCTACTACATTTTAGATTTTGACAAACACTATTTTTAGGCCTTTTTCCCAAAATTTGTCTTAGAATTTTTGTATGATATACTAATATACATTAACAAATGGGAAGAACACTTTCAGTATGAGAATTGGGTATTGATAACTATGGAAAAACATCAACTTTACTCCAAGCATTCTAAGTGTACTTTTGGATTATATAAGGTAGAGTACTTGGGTTATATTATGTTATAAGAAGGCATCAAATTGGACCCTCACAAGATAGAGGTTGTGATAGAATGTAAAGTTCCAAATACCATAAAAAAACTTTGATATTTTTAAAGGTTGATAGGTTATTATTATTGGTTTGTGAAATAATGTGGAAGCATAGAAGCACTACTCAAAACCCTATTGAAGAAGGACTCTTTATAGATGAATGAATTTACCACCAAGGTATTTAAAAAACTAAATAAGGTCATGTGTTCCACCCCAGTTTTGGCTATCCTATATTTTTAAAAGACCTTCATTGTTGAATGTGATACATATGGATATGGAATGGATGTATTATGTTGGAATAATGCATATTTAAGCTTACCTAGGGTTAATAGGGTAAGTTATTTATTACCGAGGGTTAATTTTATTTACCTAGGTTAATTTATTTTATTTTTGAGAATCTCTCAACAATATATTTGTTCGTAGTATGAGAAAACAAATAGTTTGTTTTCTCTATTTTCTAATCACTACAAATAGTTTGTTGTCGTGAAACAAACTATTTGTATTATATATACTTTACAATATATGAGAAATGAAAGAGAGATTAATGAGAGAATATAGAGAATATTGTGGATAATCACCTATTTTTTAGGTGTGAGAAATTTATTTATTCTCTGATATTATTTGCAGGTTATTGGTTGTGGGTTCTTTCTCCTGGATTGATCTGTGGATCCTGTGTATCTCCTGCTCATTCTTTCATGGTATCAGAGCTTGGAGTTCCAGTTGAAGATCCTCTTCCCTAAAAAATTTCATCTTTTAACACATTCAAAAACATTATTTTATTTATTTTTTACAGATATTTTTTATTCTCTCAAAATCTGGTTCTTGTTTACACATTTTTTTTGGAAAATTCTATACTTTATGCTCATTAAATGACCGTAAAATTTTTCAAAATTAGATTTTTTTTATAGGGGCATATAAAATCAAGTTCAGAATCCATTCCAATTTGAATTTTTGCATTTAATGCTGGCCATATAGCTCTTTCCTTCCAAAACTCTCTGACTGGTTCTTGCTAGCAGACTACAGTACCTGTTCATTTTTCTAATGTGGCAGATCGTACGGTTGACTTTTTTAAAATTTAAGACCTATTCATGAAAGCTGACTATTATATATTTCTATCCATATAAATTTGGACAAATTTGGATCAGGTCGTATAGTGTTTTGGAAGCTTACAACAGGAAATTAAAAACTATTTTTTTGTCTGCTGCATAGCCGTACGGATTTCTCATTTTTGAACGCCTTATGCTGCATAAAATCCAATTCTGAAAATTTCATGTGATAAAAAACTTCCAAAGATTTCATTTCATGCTAAGAAGGATGAATTTGGACTAGGCCATACAGTCCTTTGGGCAGATCCAGTGGAGCCATTCTGAATTGCTGAGAGGTGTTTTTTCCTTGGCTGTGTTTACAAAATTTCTCAGAATTTATCCTGACCTCCATGCCTTGATGGAAAAGAGTTTATTATGATTAAAGCCAAAGATTATTCAGATGTTATCTCACACATGTGAGTCATTTTGGATTTTTTTAAATTAATTTTTTTAATTTTTAGTGGTTTAAATGCAAGTCTTTAGCTTTGAAAGTTCAAATTTGACTTTGTTAAAGCAGCTAGAGATATTTTGTTAAAAATTTGTAGGGAGGAAGTCTTGGGGTCAAATACCCCTACAATTTTTTTGCATAAATCCATTTTTTTTTAATTTTTTATAAGTTAAGGCTAAATTTTTTTCATCGGGAGACATTAAATTGTAACGGGAGGGGTGTTTTTTGAGAAAAAATGAATGTCTAGATTGTTCTTGTCAACATCATCGTCTTCCTCGGGAATGGAATTCCAATTGTTTGAACCCCTAAATTCTAAAAATTACCATGTTTGGAAGCCAAAAATGCAACAATTCTTTCAATCAAAGGGCTTATGGAGAATTTTTTCTGAAACAACACCTGCAGCATTCACCACTGAAAAAGACAAATATGCATATGGTTGTAAGCAGGATGAGGCTCTTGGATTGATTTGCCTCAATGTCTCAAATAATCTTCAATTTCACATTGTAGATGCTACTACGCCAAAAGAGGTATGGCAAAAATTTAAAAACCTATTTGGCAAAGTTAATGAGTTTAAAATTTTGCAATTAGATGCAAAATTGAGTACTCTCTCTCCATCAGATTTCCCTTCAATAGATGAATTCTTGGCAAAATTCAAATTTATAAGGTCACAGCTGAAAGCTGGTGACAAGGATAAAAGTGATCAGGATGCATTTTCATGATTTTGTCAAAGTTGAAAGGACCATATAGTGTTTTTTCCTCTACTTTCTATACTATGATGGATACATTAGGTGATGAATTCAAATGGCCTTCCTTTGAAGTTTTTTGTGAAAGATTGACTAGGGAACAAACTAAATTAATGGCCTTAGATGCTCTACCTGGTCCTAGTCATGCTCTAGTTGCTAATTCTTCTAAAGGAAAACTTTCACCTAAGTCTAAACAAAATCAAGCACCTTCAAATAACCCTCCAGAGTCCACCACCCAAACACCTCATCATTCTAAATCTACTACGAACAAAAAGTCCTTTAAGCAAAAGAAGAAAACATTTGGTCCATGTAATTTTTGTGGTGGTCCTAATCACAATGAAAGTAGATGTTTTAAGAAGATGGAAGCATTAGAGGTAGCGGTCAGACAACACAAAATTTCCATTTCGTCTCCATCTCCTTCTACTTCTGCAGGAAAAGGGAAAGCACTTTCAACCAAGGCTATATCTTCATGTCATGATCAGTGGATTTTTTACTTAGGTGCTTCTCACCATCTCACACATTTTAAGTATCTATTGTCTTCTCTTACAGATTGCAGCACATCACATATTGTCATGGGTAATTCCTCACAGATTGAAGTTTTGGGATCTGGTACTGTTGATAAACAAGATGGATGTTTTAACAATGTATTTCTTGTACCCTAAATCTCTTCTAATCTTCTCTCTGTATATCAAATATGTAATTTTGGTACTGGTAAAACTGTGGATTTTACTTCACATGATGTTGTAATAAGAGAATGTAATGGTCATAGTGAGATAGTTGCTATAGGTACAGTAGACCATACTGCAAGACTCTATACTTTTGATAAGTTTGAGTCTTTTATGTCTTCTGGTTCTTCACTTATAGCACATGGTAATAATCTCAGCAAATTGTGGCATGACATATTTGGACATTTGAGTTATGGATATATGCAACAAATGAGTATAAAACATCTTGTAAAAGGCCTTCCTAAGGCCTCATGTATTGATGGGGTGTGTCCTAGTTGTCTAGTTGGTAAACAGCACCAGGATCCAATTTCAGTTGGTAAGGCCACACATGCAAATGCACCCTTAGAGTTGGTTCATAGTGATTTGTTGACTTTTCCAACTCGTTCTTTTTTAGGGGCTAAATATGCACTCACATTCATTGATGATTTCACTCGTAAAACTTGGGTATATTTTCTCAAGTTGAAAAGTGAAGTTTTTGAGACTTTTAAGGCCTTCAAAGCCTTTGTTGAAAAACAATCATCTCTTCCTCTTAAGAAGATATGCACTGACAATGGGGGGGAATATGAAAGTAATGCTTTCTATGATTTTTGTATTGAGCATGGGATACAACACCAGTTCACTGTACCACACACTCCTAAACAAAATGGTGTAGCAGAGAGGAAGAATCAAACATTGAAAGAGATGGCTAATTGTATGATTCACTCTAAAAATTTGGGTCCACAATATTGGGCTGAAGCTGTAAATTGTGCAAACTACATTCAAAACTGTATGCCTCATAAAGCTATGCAAAATATGACACCAGAAGAAGCTTGGTCTGGGATCAAGCCTGATATTTCAGATTTTCGCATCTTTGGGAGTCAAGCATGGGCATTCATTCATGATGACAAATGTAAAGCATTGGAGAAGAAAATCCAACCACTCATTTTTGTTGGCTATTGTGAAGATGTAAAAGCCTACCATCTTTTTGATTATGTCACACATGATGTGTTGTGTCAATGGGATGTTCAGGTTGATGAGCTACCCACTCCACAGGAGTGTACATCTAGTTCTTCTTCTCCCCCTCCTTCTACTGAGGATAGTGAGGATTTGCTTTCTATTGTTGATGATGATGATGTTGCACTTGTTCAGCCACCACAGCCATCTTCTTCACCACCTTTGCCCAAGTGGGCAAAGAGCACTCTACAGGCAGTTGGTTCTTTTGTTGGTGATCCATCTAATTCTCGTCGCACTTTCTCACAGACATCTAGTGTTGCTCTTTTGGGACAAGCTTGTACAGATGATCCATTATTGTTTTCTGAGGCTATTGGTATACCCAAGTGGGATGTTGCTATGTATGATGAGTATTCATCATTGATGAAGAATGATACTTGGGATCTTGTCCCTCTTCCTAAGGGAAGAAAACTTGTAAAATGTAAATGGGTCTATAGGACCAAATATGTTGTAGATAGATCAGTAGATAAGTACAAAGCTAGATTAGTAGCTAAGGGTTTTTCACAGCTTGAAGGGGTTGATTACTCTGAGACCTTTTCCCCTATAGCTAAGATGGAATCTATTCAGCTTGTACTCTCTCTTGCTACTTCACATTCTTGGTCTGTTTTTTAGATGGATGTGAAGAGTGCTTTCTTGCATGGTGATCTCCATGAGGAGATCTATATGGAGTAGCCTCTAGGATTTGTGCAAGACTCATCATTGGTTTGTAGACTCCGTCATTCTCCTTATGGCCTCAAACAAGCTCCTAGAGCTTGGTACGAGAAGATGGATTATTTTCTTTTGAGTTTTGGTTTTATTTGTTGTGAGTCAGATCACAATGTATACATCCTGAAGCAAGGTGAGGAGCTTGTCATTTTGGTTTTGTATGTTGATGATCTCATCCTCACTGGCAGTTCAGATTCCTTGATACATGACATCAAGGACAAGTTGGCAGATAGGTTTGATATGACAAATCTGGGACTTCTACATTATTTTCTTGGTCTTCAAGTTTTTCAATCTTCTGAGGGCATTTTTATTAGCTATCAGAAGTATGCGATAGATCTTCTTCATCGATTTGGCATGGTTGATTGTAAGCCTGCACCCACTCTATATCAGTCAGGTATTGTGTTATCTACCAATTGTACAACTCCTCTTGTTGATTCCACTTTGTATAGGCAACTTGTAGGTAGTCTTTTATACCTGAATCATACCCATCTCGACATCACATTTGCTGTGAACCTTGTCTCTCAATTCTCAAATGAGCCTCATGAGAGTCATTGGCAAGCAGCCAAGCGTATTTTGTGCTACATTCGGGGCACCACTCACTTTGGTATACATTACACACCACAGAATTCTACACAGCTTGTTGGATACACTGACTCTGATTGGGTTGGTGCTGTTGACACTCACAAGTCCACTTGTGGATTTGCTTTCACACTTGGTTCAGGTCCAGTTACTTGGGCATGCAAAAAGTAGACTATTATTGCATTGTCCTCTACTGAGGCTAAGTATCGAGGTGTTGTCAAAGCTAGTCAGGAGATACTTTGGCTTCAACAATTGCTTGGAGAGTTTGGCTTCACACAGCAGGGTCCTACTACTCTTTGGTGTGACAACCAAAGTACGATTGCTATTTCATGCAATCTTGTTGAGCATCATCAGACAAAACACATTGAAATTCACATGCACTTCATTTGACATCTTATTCAGGATGGAGTTCTTTCTTTGGAGTTTGTGCCTATAGTTGAGTAGATTGCCGACATCTTCACTAAACCTTTGGCTTCTCCTCGTTATCTTCAGTTGTGAGCAATGCTTGGGGTGAAGGAAGTTGTCCTTGGGGGGGATTTCTCATGAAGTCCTTCCTTCCTTTATTTTTCATATATTTTGATTGGTTTGTACATGGGTACCTTATCAGGCCTAGTAGCCGGGACCCATCTTTGTTTGTCATTCTCCCTATGTTTCACTTAAGGGAGGGTGTTGGAATAATGCATATTCAAGCTTACCTAGGGTTAATAGGGTAAGTTATTTATTACTAAGAGTTAATTTTATTTACCTCGGTTAATTTATTTTATTGTTGAGAATCTCTCAATAATATATTTGTTCGTAGTATGAGAAAATAAATAGTTTGTTTTCTCTATTTTCTAATCACTACAAATAGTTTGTTGTCATGAAACAAACTATTTGTATTATATATAACTTTACAATATATGAGAAATGAAAGAGAGATTAATGAGAGAATACAGAGAATTTTGTGGATTATCACCTATTTTATAGGTGTGAGAAATTTATTTATTCTCTGATATTATTTGCAGGTTATTTGTTGTGGGTTCTTTCTCCTGGATTGATGTGTGGATCCTATGTATCTCCTACTCATTCACAATACTAGTGGCCCTTGCATTTTACATTTGATACATCAAAGGTAATATTTTACTAAAGCTCATCAATGAGAAGGAGATAATGGATATTCTTCATGTAGTTAAATAATGGATACATTATCTGATGGGGCCCTCTTTAAGGTGAAAAATGATCATGATAGTCTAAAATATTTCTTAGAACAAAGGTTCCATCTAAATAACAACAAAAATGGGTGACAAAAATGTTTGGGTGTGACTTTAAAATCATATATAAGAAAGGAAATGATAATTTTGTCATAGTTACACTATTTAAGAGGAATGAATCCATATACTAATTATTATGTGTAATGTCCATAAGGAAATAAGATTAAGTGAATGAATAAAAATCAAAATGGGAAAATAATTATTATACATAGGTTATGATTCAATAGATCTAACAAGTTTTTAGTGTCTAAGACAAATTTGAGTGGAAATTGAATGTATTATGGTAAGAATATAAATTTTACCTGTCTAATATTTCTTCCCTCAAACATAATACCCTTATAGATAATCATGATTCTCAAGTAGGGAGCATTCAATTTTTTAATAAAACCTATAATATAATCTAGCAAGATTTATTTTAGAAGCATAAAAGGTGTGTTGATGTGTCATTTTGCATAGCTTGCCAAAGTTAGGATTTCAAAGCAATGAAGCCCATACAACATCTCCTGAAAGAAGTCTCACAAGGTGGGTCTCCCCAAGGTTTTTGTATGCCAGGTCATGGTGTCCTGATTTTACTCAATTGGTCATAATGGATTATTCTAGTCAAGGGGAATTTACTGGTGTGGAATTATTCAAACTTGATTTCATTATTGTTATGGTCTTTGTATCAGTTAGAGTGAAATACTAGTTTAGATAGGTATTCAATGTGTTTCAGGAAACAACTATAAACTGACACTTTAAAGTGTGCCCATGTGTTAAAATCAGCATTTTGGTTTCGTTAAAATGGATTTGTGACTAATTCATCAATTTATTTTTTACATTATTAATATCCAACAATAAATTTGTAGTAATGGATAAAAACTTGAAATCAAAAATAGATGTGCATTAACTGATTGCATTCACCTACACTAACCCTAACTAACAAACTAATAAAAAGGAGAAAAGAAAGGAAAGAAAATCCTAGAGAAAATGTAGCCAAGTTTGAATTCATCTGATCAAATATAACCCATGAACTAATATTTATCTATCCACTATTCACATAACCATAATGGGAACTGGTGCTAGAATATGAGGAGTGGAAATATAAGAAGAAATATAACACCACCACTATATTGCACACATAGGTGAATTAATATTGGATTAAAATATTGTTTGATAACACAAATAGAGTTTACAATTGATTGTTTGAGTAAAAATTTAAGCAACATTTCCCCTAGGAAACAAGAGGAGGAGAGATAAAAATGAAAAATACAAATGTGGTTCATCTAATTTTCCTTTGATAAGAAATAAAGAGCCAAGTCAACCCTTTTACAATGAAAAAATAGTCAATATATAGAAATGCCACCCTTCAAGGGGAGGATTTTACCTCAAAATTTCTCAACCACCCCCATTAATGCTTACCTAATCCATTTCCTCTCTATTCTCTCCTTTCCATGCCACTTTCACTATTTACCACATAAATAAGACCAAAAACAAGTTACTTTTTTCAATGGAAATCTTCTAGGGACATTCAGGTGCACTTTACCAAGGCAAACATGGAATAATGTTAGGATAATGGATATAAAAAATTAGCACAACCTCCAAAAACATTAATTACATTAAAATGTACACATCAAAACCATCTTTCTAATGCACTAAGCAGATTGAAAATCTGAGCTCTAGGTCAAAACTTATGCTCATTTGAATAATAATCTATTTAACTCATTAGGATTAGAGGCCTTTAATGTCAACCTTAGGTGTCAAGGGCTGTTATGTAGCCTTAGACTCTGAGGCTTATAGAGAAATGGTTAAAATCTACCTTCACAAAGGAGAATCGAACTAACATTTTCAATCCAAGGGTTATATACAGAACTTTCTTGCATAGACATGGTCTTCATGATGTATGGTTTTCAAAGGCTGAAATAACACACAAATAGATATCGCCCACCTGGGGTGACTTGAGAGACTCGATCTCAACATATGCAAAGTAGGGGCCTAAATCCTATAATTGTAAAAATAATGCCAAAACTATGTTTTAGGACCAAGTGTTATATGTGAACCTTTCTCACACAGACTTGGTATCTACGATGGAGGGGTTCTAAAATGTTGAAATGACAAAAAAAATAATATGAACCCCTATGATGAATCAAGAGATATAGGCAAGCCATATTTTCAAAGGCAACCTAGAGGTCAATATTCCATTGTCACGATAAGTTTATTATATGAAGTTTTCTTACATAAACATGGTATATCCAATGTCAATGGTTTTAGGACCTAGTTTGGTAACAAATAAAGACAAACCACCAAATCAACTTGAAAGTGTAGAGACCAATGAGCCATTAATGCAAGTAAGAGTGAAGCAAAAATAAAAAAAGAGCTTCCCTAAATTTGAGATAATTAGGGCATGTTGAGCAAACAACAATAAATGGTGACTCTGCTATAAAATACTCTTGATTATTTTAGAATGATAGCAATGTGTCTATGAATCTAAAATATTTGGACAAGATTATGCATGGAGTTTGAATGGATTCAAGAGAGGAGAAGATAGGAGTAAATAAAAGGATAAATATAATATTCTCATTGACCTAGTGTGTGTAAAGGAGTAATTACCACTTTTTAAACTTGCAAAGACTAACTACTATAGCTCCAATTGCCAAACTAGTGAATCCTACCTTGAGAATTCCCACTTGGGCATTGCTCCATTGCCAGCCAGGCATCTATAGCCCTGATAAATTTATATTTGGTCCCACTCAAGGCCTTTATCTAATGTCAGCCAAGCATCTATAGCTCAAATAGAGGTTGCCTAAATCACCTAGAATTGAGTTTTCTTTTAGGAATTGATTTTTATTTTTCTTCTCTTTTCTTTATTTATTCTCAACATCTCAATTCTATGTTGGGGACCACCATGACAAGCAAAATGCAAAATTATAGATTTTTTAACCTAAATTTTTATCATAGTAATTTTTCCCAAGCAAACCTAGAAACCATTAAGATGTGATTTTTGTGCTTAGTTTTGAGATAATGTATTCATTAATTAAATATTTTACCCAAAATTAACATGACACAAATAAATTTAGAATGCACATGATAATTTAGACCTTTTGAAACAAATTCAGAAACAAAATCTAAGTATACAAAATACTCAAAGCACTTAAGTACTAGAATATCATTCTTATCACTTACCTATAAGCCTTCCATTCTTCATTTTTTGACCAACAGGGGAGCTTACAGAGCAAAATAGATGGGTCAGAACAAAAGAGATAAGTAATGAGCTTGGACTGATAATAAAAAGTAGGAAAATCAAGGAAATCAAACTAAAATAACAAAGCAATAAATCTAGAAAGAAACAAAATCAAGAATGATAAAGAGAAAGGATTTATAGAAACTTCCCAATATAATGCATGCCTTGAAGCAATAATTTAGGGGCATGCCCATTGACAAGAAATAAGACATCTTCACTAGTTAGACACATGATGCAAAATGTAACCACAATTAGGATTTTGAGAATATTAGTAGAGAACCTACCAAAGGGAAACATGTGTTGCTTATGTTGACCACTACACTCATGAACACTATCCCAAAAAAAATTATCTACATTTGTTTCATGAAAATTAAGTAAATTTACAGTATAAAATTCAGTGATCTATTTACATTTAAATTACATAAAGTACTTGGGATAGTTTTGGAGAAATATCTTTGCTTGAACATTAACTTTTAGTGGTAGATATGGGTGGGTATCAGTACATACTAGAGAGATCCTCATACTCGACCTGGTAGAGATAGATTCTTCATGCCATCCAACCAGTGAATCCCTTATTAGCTACTCTTTAACTAATATGGATGTTGTGGTAACATCTTCCTTGTTGTATTCATCCACTAGAAGGCATAAGATCATTTCTTCCCTTATCAAGGACTTTTTGGTTTTTTTGTCAGTGTCAAAAGTGTATGAGGAGTTGCATAAAATTAAGGTTTTTTTAGTTCTAACTCCCACGAACTTCATCTCTTCATTACTTAGGCAGTTTGGTTCATGATTTCTCTTTTCTATCTTGGTTGCTTCCACTTATATGAAAATCACATGAATATTGTTCTCAAATTATTTATGTTGTTTTAAAAGATTTAAATCTTCTAAAGCAATAAAAAAAACTTGGTGTTCTTCTTCTTTTTTCCTATCATCAGCAATGTATAGGTGTTGCTCTTTAGGGGTGAGGAATCTCTAAACTTCACCATTCAAGCTCAAGATAATCAGATCAAGGATAAGGGTATCATGAGGTGAGAGATATTACATATTTCATCATTATTCTCTTTTATTTCAGTCATCTCCAATGACTGGGTGGAAGTTAAAATATTACAACTGAGCTATTGATCATCTTAAATTAGCTTGTTAATGTAGTAATAATAACATATGGCAAAAATGTCTAAGGTGCATAACATGCATCTTATTCATTTAATTATTCTAATTATTCTTATTCTTTTGACTAATTGCAAGAAATTTCTAATTCTTCTTCTTGTGTGGGAAACTCACTAATATTATAATTCTTAGCCAATAGGTCACCTGAAATAATCACTGCCATTTTTTCATTTGACTCATCTTTGTCACTACTCTCAGGGATTATTTCATGCTTATAAAATGGTAAATTATCTATTATTAGGACCATTTCAAAATTCATCTCATTTCCATATCTATAAACCCCAAATTGTGAATTTTGGGACATGGTCCCATAGTTTGGTTCAAGCATTGATTTTTGAGAATATTCTAAAAAAAATGTTATGATCCTAATGGGCGGATTTCACTAACACCTCGAGGTTTTTGTTATGATCCTAATGGGTAGATTTCACTAACACCTCAAGGTTTTGGTGTAGCAGTTCATTACATGTGGCATCAAAGCCTCCAATTGAGTTCAAGTCATGGAGCAGGTGGCTACACCGGCATGGCAGTGTTTGTCTGGGGCTCATACACACAGGGGATCCTGGTGGTACAGGCACAAATCCAACCCAAAGTTTGGGCTTCAAAAGCATGGTGGGATTTTATGATTCTAATGGGTGGATTTCACTAATGCCTTGAGGTTTTGGTGTGGTGGTTCTTTACATGTGGTATTAGAGCCTCCACTCGAGTTCAAGCCATGGAGCGAGTGACTATGCTAGCATGGCAGTGTTCATTTGGGGCTCATACACGCAGGGCATCCTGGTGGTATGGGTAAAAATCTAGCCCAGAGTCTAGGCTTCAAAAGTGTGGTGGGATGTTATGATCCTAATGGGCAAATTTCACTAACATCGTGAGGTTTTGGTGTAGCGGTTCATTACAAAAAATTACCTGTGATTATAAAAATCACTAAAAGATGCTTGACCACTCAAACAAGGGAAAATAACCTACTAATTATATGTTGAATTAACATAATTGTTTATGTTAAATTAACAAGCAGAGTTATCATATATCATGGAGAGGTTTGATTAATCATAATCTTGAGGCAATACTTCATTAAGGTGAAAATTGGTTTACTAGTTGACTTATAGGAAAGTAAAATGGAGGATTTTGGGTATAAACACTTGGTTGTCCAAGTGAATAACATGAGTCTATATAATAGTCATGTAGTACTAACTATTATTCTATTATGAAAGCCTCTTAATAAGTCAATTCCAAGGATGTGACATTAGATAAGTCCTCTAAATAAACATAACAATTAGGGGATCCAAAATTTAGAGATAAACTTCAATAGCAACCATTTTTATAGCAATAATGGGTCTTTTAACCCTCTGTATAATTGGTGAAAGTGAACATTAAATGTGCTAACATGTTCATTAGTCTCCTTACAAGCTATATAAAATTGGTAATACATGTCAATATAATCGATGGTTATGTTAAAATGGTTGACAAACAAGTTTTCAAAGGCTTCCCATGAGGTGATGCACCCATCTAAAAAGTTGAGGTACCAACCGTAAGTAACCTCATCAAGTGATTATAAGAAAAAATGACAAACCACATCTTCATACTATATTTTCATTTGGATAATGACCTCTTTAAAGGCTTTAATGTGTTTTCTCTATCATCCAAGTCTCACCATGTTTTTATTTTTGACATAATTGTTAGGTTGTGGAGCTAAAAGCTTCACCCAGATGCAAACAGGGAGGGTTGTTGAATGTCACAGTCACCAACATCAATCAGACCAACTGATATCGGTCAGGGGTAGACAGGACATTGCTGACATCGGTCAGGGATCGATCGACATCGATCATCTCCAGATAGATAGTGACTGACATCGGTCGCCTATGCAGTTCTTGAACTGCGAGTTTCACGAATAGTTTGTTAATAAACTTGTTGTTTGCATGTTAAAGGCTAATTTTAGTCTTGAGTTGCATGTCTAATTATTGTAATTAAGAAGTCTAATTATTGTTTGCATGAGGTCTATTTAAGAGACCCATGGGGTTGTATTGTAATTAAAGACAAGGAAGAGATCCTTCCAATTGTAAGATCAGGTTGATCTGCAGGTTGTGCAAGATCAGGGAGAAGATCTACATGGTAAGTAAGGTCATTGATTTGTAGGTTGTTGCAAGATCAAGGAGATCTACTTGGAGTATGTGGAGTACTTGGTACTGGCAGTATTTTTACTAACTGGTTGGAGGTGAACAACAACTCTGTGTTTGAGTTGATTGTTGTGACCGTAATTGAGAGAGAGAACTCTTGACCTAGAGGTGTGGGAAGCCTCAGAGGTGTGAGAAGAAGTGGCATCTTCTTTATTGTATTTTCTTTCTGGATGAGTTGAATACAATTGTGTATTGTCTCTCAAATTTTGTGTTGTTTCTGATTTCTAGTTACTTATTACTTCTAGTTAAATTTTGTGTTTAGTTGCTTTTACAAAGGTAATCAATTGTGCTCCTAATCCTGACAAAGTTGTATCAGAGCTTTATGTTCTAGATCTTGACAAGTGGTATCAGAGCTTTATGTTCTAGATCCTGAAAAGTGGTATCAGAGCCAAGTTGCAGGGAGCAGGGGTTTGTGTTTTGATTACAGGTCACTCACAGGGGTTTCTGTTCGAGTGGGAGTATAGCAATGGCAGAAGAAAGTAAGCTAAGAATGGAGAAATTCAATGGCACAAATTATCAATTATGGAGGATGCAGATAGAAGATTATCTATATCAAAAATATCTGTACTTACCGTTGGGTGGGGTTGCAAGCAAACCCATGGATATGAAAGATGAAGAATGGAAGGTTCTTGATCAAAAGGCTCTAGCAACTATAAGGTTGATCGTGGCATCGTCTGTGATTTCCAACTTATCACAGGCTAAGACAACAGTAGATTTAATGGAATCTTTGGCAAATTTATATGAAAAACTCTCGGCTTTGAATAAGGTATTTCTTATGAAGCAATTATTTAATTTGCAAATGCAGGAAGGTGGATCAGTACATAGTCATCTTAGTGATTTCCATGGATTAGTAAATTAGTTAGTTTCAGTCAATATTGTTTTTGATGATGAAATTAAGGCTCTCTTAATCTTGTGCTCCTTACCTAAAAGTTGGGATAGTTTGGTAATGGCAGTTAGTAATACTGTGTCTGTTTCAAATATCTTAAAAGTGGATGATGTTGTTAGTGTAATCTTGAATGAAGAAATTCACAGGAAAAGCACAGGTGAATCATCAGGGAATGCTTTGAGTGTTGAAAGCAGAGGAAAGCAAAGAGAGAAGATCAAGCAAGGGAAGTCAAAGAAAGGTAGGAGACCTAGATCCAGTCACGGCAGGAAAATCTGCTAGAATTGTGGAAAGAAAGGGCATGTAAATAAAGATTGTTGGTTGGTTGAAGATCAGCATGAAGGAAATGAAGAAGCAGATGTTGCAGATATTGTTACACAAGATGCTCTTGTATGTTCTTTGGATAAAGTGGAATCTTGGGTTTTAGATTCTGGTACCTCTTTCCATGCAACCCCAAATAGAGCATCTTTTCATGATTATGTCTAGGGAAACTTTGGAGAGATTTATTTAGTGGATGGTAAGCCTTATCAAATGGTTGGCAAAGGGGAAGTGCGGCTGAAATTACAGACAGGGAACACATGGGTGTTGAAGGATGTCATGCATGTCCCAATTCTAAAGTGAAATTTGATTTCTGTAGGAAAGTTGGGTGATGAGAGATGCACAGTAACTCTCACAGTGGACTCTTGGAAAGTTACCAAGGGTGCACTTATTTTAGCAAGAGGTAAGAAAGTAGGTACTCTTTATCTATCTACTTGTATTACGATTCTCCTTCTAGTTTATCTACTTCAGCTATAGATTTAAAGATGTGGCTTCATAGGCTTGGTCACATGAATAAGAAAGGGATGCATGTTCTTGAGTCAAAAAGTAAGAGTTCAGATCCGGGAGGCATAGATCGAGATTTCTGTAAGCAACATAAGAAAGTAAGGTTTCTTGAAATTACTGCTACAAGAAAGGATCAGGTTTATTGTAAAAAGAGGAAATCTGATGTTTTTGGCAAGAACAAGAAAGCCTTGGTGTTTAAGGAGAAGATGACGGATAGAGATCAGTCACAGGGGCTGAATAATTCTGAGCAGGGCAGTTTGAACAAGGTTATGATTCAAAGTAAGCTCACGAGTAAAAAGTCATCACTCATAGGAAAACACAGGTACCAGCATTGGTCAAGTAGAATCGACGTCGATAGATAGGTGGACACTGGCATCAGTCAGAGAACCGACGTTGACAGACAGGACACTGGCATCGGTCAGGGAACTGACATCAGTGATCAGGAGGATTTGACATTGGTCATGTGCAGACCAGGGTTGACCAAAAAATGGATTTTGGGTGGACAGCACATTGTCAAGGAGTCTCAAATGCCCATAAAGAGGACTAAAAGGGTAAGTAAGCCTCAAATTTGTTATTCCCCTTCTTTACACTACTTATTGCTCACTAATGGTCAAGAACCAGGAAGTTTTAAAGAAGTAGAGCAGGTAGAATCCAGGAAACAGTGGGAGCATGGCATGGATGAGGAAGTTGATTCCTTAGGAGAGAACCAAGCGGGAGGTTTGGTAGAGTTTCTAGATGAGTTAAAGAAGAGAGAGAATGGATACATGAGATGGAAGGCCAGGGCATATGGCTTGAGAAAGCTGCAGGACAATGGAGGTTTGACAGGTGTATGACAAAGCAGGGATTTAGTCAATGTCAATGTAACCATTGTGTTTTCTTTACCAGGTTGGATAATATTAGCTACATTATCCTGTTACTATATGAAGTGTGTATGCTTGTTGCAGGGTCACACATGTAGGGAGTTGCTAAGCTAAAGGTAAAGTTAGTTCAGAGATGTGCCATGAAGAATTTGGAAGCAGCAAAATTCTTTGGCATGAGTATTCTTAGAGACAGGGAAGATCATAGGTTGATGTTGTCTTAGGATAATTATGTGAATAAGGTAGTGCAAGATGCAAAACCGGCAAGTGCACCTATGTATGGACAGTTCACAGAACAGAGTCCCCAATCACATGATGAGGTTGAGTACATGTGTACTCCCTAATATTGCCCCAGTAGTGGGAGCTGTCAGAAAGTTTGTGGTCAATCCGAGAAAGAAGCACTGGAGAGTAGTTCAGTGAATTCTTAGGTATTTGAGAGGGACCAGTAGTAGGTATACATGCAATGCAGTGTCAGACACTTCTCTACATGGGTATGTAGAATCAGATATGGCTGGTTACTTAGATGACAGGTGTAGCACCATAGGTTGTGTGGTGGTTGGTCTTCAAGATTGAGCATGAAGAGGGATACAAGCTAGGAAATAAATTAGATGATGTACAGGTATAGGTATAGGTGCAGTTGTTTATCTCCAAGTGGGAGATTGTTAGGTTGTGGAGCTAAAAGCTTCACCCAAATGCAAATAGAGGAGGGTTGCTAAATGTCATAGTCACCGGCATCAGTCAGGCCAACTAACGTCGGTCAGGGGTAGACAGGAAGCTGCCAACATCGGTTAGGGATCAGCTGATGTCGGTCATCTCTAGATAGACAGAGATTGACGTCGATCACCTATGTGGTTCTCAAACTGTGAGTTTCACGGATAGTTTGTTAACGAACTAGTTGTTTGCATGTTAAAGGCTAATTTTAGTCTTGAGTTGCGTGTCTAATTATTGTAATTAGGATGTCTAATTATTGTTTGCATGAGGTCTATTTAAGAGACCCATGGGGTTGTATTGTAATTAAGGACAAGGAAGAGATCCTTCCAATTGTAAGATTAGGTTGATCTATAGGTTGTGCAAGATCAGGGAGAAGATCTACATGGTAAGTAAGGTCATTGATTTGCAGGTTGTTGCAAGATCAGGGAGATCTACTTGGAATACGTGGAGTACTTGGTACTGGCAGTATTTTTACTAACTGGTTGGAGGTGAACAACAACTCTGTGTTTGAGTTGATTGTTGTGATCGTAATTGAGAGAGAGAACTCTTGATCAAGAATTACTGTAAGTCCTAGAGGTGTGGGAAGCCTCAGAGGTGTGAGAAGAAGTGGCATCTTCTTTATTGTATTTTCTTTCTAGATGAGTTGAATACAATTGTGTATTGTCTCTCAAATTATGTGTTGTTTCTGATTTCTAGTTACTTGTTACTTCTGGTTAAATTCGGTGTTTAGTTGCTTTTACAAAGGTAATCAATTGTGCTCCTAATCCTGACAAAGTGGTATCAGAGCTTTATGTTATAGATCCTAACAAGTGGTATCAGAGCTTTATGTTCTAGATCCTGACAATAATTCATCAGGATTCTTGGGTAGGTCATGATTTGGCCCTATAATGTTCATAGGATAACTACTTCCACCTAGCCAGACAAAATCCATAGGTGGTTTTAGAATTTAGTTTTCTAGTCTGAGAAGATGGAATGCCACATTGGGCAAAGCCTTTAAAGTATTAAATTTTAAATTTTTTTGTTAAAATTTTAGTTTTAGACCCTCCTTATAGTGCCATAACTATTTATGTGTAATTTGGCATGGCTCACTAACATTAGGATTTTGGGGTATTGAAACCTGTCTAGCCTCTCTTGAAAGGAGTCCCACAAGGTGGGTCTCCCCAAGGTGTTTATATGCCAGGTCATGGTGCACTAATTTCACTCAATTGGTCATTGTGGAATGTTCTGATTAAGGGGCCTTTTCTAGTGTGGGAATATTTAGCCTTGATTCATCATTGTCTTGGTCTTTGTGTTGGTTAGAGGGAAATGCCAATTTAGTACTTGGTTCAGATAGGTTTTCATTGTTTTTCATGAAACAACTATAAATTGGTGCTTTCATACTTTTCCCATGTGTTAAAATCAACAAGTAGGGTTTATTCATATGGATTTGCAGTTGATTCATTCATTTGTTCATTCCATTATTAACATCCAATAATTCATTTATAGTAATGGATAAAATGTTGTAATAAAAAATAGACATGAAATATTTGATTGCATTCACCTACACTAAACCTAGCTAACAAACTAATTAAAAAATCTAAAGAGAAAGGAAAGAAAAGAAAACCTGAAGAAAATGTAGTCAAGTCTGAATTCATTTGATCAAATGCAACCCATGAACTGATCCCCACCTAGCCAAAATTCACACAACCATAATAGGAACCAGTGTCAAAATATGAGGAGTGGAAATCGAGGAGGAAAGACAACACCATCACTTTATTACATGCACAAGTGAATGAAAATCAATATTCCACAGCTTATACTAAATGAAAATATTGCTTCATAGTACAAATAAAGTTTACAACTGATCATTTGAGTAAAAATTTAGGTAGCATCTCCCCAAGGAAACAAGAGAAGGAAAGAGAAAAAATAAAAATTCAAATGTGGTTGGTTCAATCTTCCTTCAAGGAGAAATAAAGAGCCAACCCTTTTACAATGAAAAATAATCTATATATAGAACTACCACCCTCCAAGGGGAGGATTTTGCCTCCAAAACACTCAACCACCACCATTAATTCTCACCTAATCCATTTCCACTCCATGATCCTCCTTTCCACACCAATTTCACTATTTACCACCAAAAATAAGTTATGTTTTGAATGGAAGACTTTTAGGGTTGTTTAGGTGCACTTTACCAAGTCAAAAATGGAATAGGGTTAGGATAATGGATATAAAACATATTGGCACAACTTACAAACATATTAATTATACTCAAATGTCCGCATCAAAATAATATTTATAATTCACTAATAAGATTTAAAATTTGAGCTCTGGGTTAAAATTTATGGTTGTTTAAACGACCCCTTGTCTAACCCATTGGGATTAGAGGCCTGTAGGGTAAAACTCTGCCTTAAAAAAGAGTGTCAAAATGACATTTTAAAGATAATATTTATATATGGAACTTTCTCACATATACATGGTATCTATGATAGATGTATTTTAAGAGTCCATAATGACATTAAAATAGATCTTTCCCCTTTAGGGTGACAAAAGAGAGTTAAGCTCGACACATGCAAAGAAGGGGCCTAACTCCTACAACTACAAAAAGAAGGTCAAAACTATATTTTGGGACCAAGTGTATATGAAAATTTCTTGCATAGACTTGGTCTCTATAATGGATGGGTTATCTAAGGATTATATGACACATAAATTGAGATGAAACCCTAGGATGACTCAAGAGAGCTAGGCAAGACATATTTTCAAAGACAAACTAGGAGGTCAAGACTCCATTTTCATTCTAAGTGTATCATATCAAGTTTTTTCTTATTGATATGGTATATCCAACACTAATGGTTTTGGGACCCAATTTGGCATGTAAACTAAGTTAAGCCACCAAGCTAACTTGAGAGTGCCAATACCAATGGGTAATGAGCATAAGTGGAAGCAAAAAAGAGGTCCCATGATTCTAAGAGAATTAGGGCATGTTAAGCAAGAAAAAACAAGGGGTATATACAAAAATTTATGGTATAAAGCATGATGTGTCACCAAAATAAGGGTGAGACTATCAAGACCCCAGTTCTTTTCCAACCCTTATCTATTCCTATATAAAGGTGGGAGGATGTCTCGATCGATTTCATAAAAAAATTATCCATGTCAGAGTGTAAATTTTTTGTTATGGTGATTTTGGATAAGCTCAAAAAATACACACATTTTTTTTCCTTGTTTCATCCATTTGTATCCAATACAGTATCAAGTGATTATAGATATACAATTCAAAATTTATATGGTATAAACAAGATCATAATAAGTATTGTGGTCTTATCTTTACCATTAGTTTTGAGATTGATTTATTATCATGTTTGGGTACTCAATTGATTCATATCTATTCATATCATCCTTAATCTGGTGTGAAAATAGAGGTGTTCAAAAAATTCCTAAAGGGTTATTTCTATTATTTTGCATTGGATAAACAAGAGAGATGGGTTCATTATATTCCACTAGTAGAATGGTGGTATATCACTTCATTCCATACATCTTCCAAAAAAATCAATTTTTGAGATGTATCAGTATCAACCACCATCCATCACCTCCTCCTTAAGGATTCAAGTGAATAACTAATAACTTAAACACTAGTATAAGGTATTTTCTCATCTAAGATTTAATTCTAAAATGGCCTAAAATAAAAATAAGATGAAAGTGGATCAACATTGTAGTTAGAGGCAGTTTTTAGTCTCTATTCACCTACAATTATACAAGAAAATGTCATTGAAGCAATAAAAAATGATATAAAACTTTATCTTATGTAATAAGACCCTCATTATATCCTAGAGAAAATATCAACTATTGCATATAAGTTATACTTACCTCAATCGACACACGCACATCTATTATTTCATGTCTCATGCTTATAAAAGGTAATTAGACAACAAGTATTTACCCATGTTGAGTTACATAAGTTGGATGAGGAATGAAAATTCATTTTGGAACCTGAGGATATCCTTTATACATGCAATAAATTATTATTAATAAGACAAATTAAAGATTATCTGATCATGTGAAAGAATCTAATGAGCAGTGATGCAACATAGTAGGATGAATCATTCCTATAGACATCAAGAGTTATTCAATGTTGAGGAAAATTTTATATTTAATGGGAGGGACATGCTAGGTCATTAACTTATAGTGTGCCAAGGGATAAACGTGGCTAATTTACGTCTTCCATCACCTTTTACCTTATCTTTTCACATTTATCTACGTTCTCATATTTTTAGTAGAGTTAGCATAAGTATTGTATATATAGGAGGTAGTGAATTATACTTTATCATGTTAAAAAACTTGTTCTTATTACATGGTTGTGAAGGTTTCACCTTCAAAGTGGTTTGGTCTTATTAATCAAGTATTCTACTATGTTATCAATCATTGTTTTATATACTCATTGTGTTCTCATTATTATGCTATATTATTCTTAATAAGCTTTTGGTGTTTACATTTATATCCACTATTAGGAACTATCTTGATCTATATAATTAATTTCATTACATGAAATAAAATAGAATTTACCAGTGCATACTATTTTTTAATAGAAAATAAATGTATTTTACTAATAGGTGTAAAACTTGATAGACATCATAATGCTAAAAATGTACAATAATTAGTAATTTTGATTTTACAAATTGATAAATTGGAAAAAATGTTGTTTTCTAAAAACACTAATAAGAAATATACTTAGTTCAAATAAGAATTCCTATTGACTATTTTAGATATTGGAAAGTAAGAAAATTTAAAAGCTATGATTGTGTATGTTCAAGATCCTGAATTGAATCTAGAACTAATTTTGGATAGGCCCACAGTTTTGGATAGTAGTAAAAATGACTAAAAATTTGTCCTAGTTGGCTATGACTGATAACTAATAGGAAAAAGATATAAAATTAGAACTTTAACAAATACAAAACCATAAGTAGAATCTAAGAGTACTCCTAGATAAGTTTACACTCTCTATAAAATAACATGGGTCGATCATGTCTTTTGACCATGGAATTTTCTATGTTGATTGTAAGTAAAATTTGATGATTTCACCTTCTAGACCTATGTTTGTTGAGTAGGCTAAGATATCTTATTTTGTTTACTCCATGTGTAATTTCTTGTTTTCCTTCTTTTATCTATGAACCCTTAAGGGTACCTTGAAATAAAAATATCTGAAGGAAAGAAAAAGGAGGATGAATGTAATGGGCTGAGTTGACACCAATCACCTCTTGATGATTTACCACTACCTACATATCCAATACTCCAAGGAGGGAGATCAAACCCACATATTTATCTCACCTAAAGTGATTGTAAAATTATACTTCTTGACTATGTGTATGCAACTAAAAATATAGATGTGATACTTGAAAATGATAGATATTTTCTTTCGGATAATTTAGACTTTGTTTATGGATACTCCTTGTGAGTGATATTGAATTTGGAAATAACAAGGTACATTTACTCAATGTGCAATATTGTGAAAGCTAGTAACCAAGTGTTAATCAAGTGGAGATGATGAATGACCTTTGATGTGTATTTATAGGTAAACCTTTTGATAATTTCCTTTATCCAACCTTATGAACATGTGTGAAGACTCAATATATTAACTCAAATTGTGTAAACTATTCATTATATGGTGCACAATGTGGCACTCAAATTGGGCATGCACACAACAACAATCTCATCCACCTAACACAGACCTATCTTGAAAGATCGAGGATAATTTTTCTTAGTTAGAATGAAGCAATTTGATTATTTGACTTAAATTTTTTCTATAGTAATGAAGAGAAACAAAGGTTCAAGTTTGCATATAGATAAATGGCTTAGAGTAATTGCAAATAAGAGTCTTTTATTTGGGTGAAAGTCATGTAATTTAGGGTGTGTCAATAATTAGCTTTTCCAAGTGACTATGACCATATGTGACCAAATTGATGTGTTTACAAATACCACCCTCATATAGATGGACATAAAAAAGAATTAAAAAAGAGTTTGGAAAATTTTTTGAGATACATTGTTGGAAATAAGTCAAATTAATAGGACTTGGCATTACCACAAGATAAGTTTTCATATAATTGTTTATTTAATACGTCAATAAGAAAGCCACCATTTTAAAAATATGGTATAAATCCTAAGGATGTTTTATATTTGGTATAGTTACCAAATGTAGAGAAGGTTAGTGATGATGTAGAGGCATTTTCAAAGTGCATACAATAGTTGAAATATGAATTAAGGAGATAGATATAGAAAATAAATTAAAGGTATAAGGTAGAAATATATATATATATAAGTACAAAGGTATTTGAATAATGAGAGTTAGTGTTAGTATTTTTGATAAAATAAAAATTTCTCTAAGAAATGTACAAGTTGAAGCATAAAAATATGTATCCATGTAAATTTGTAAAGAAGATAAATGGAAATGATTATGATGTAAGTTTTCCACATAATATTTATATTTATCCACTATTCAATGTTTATGATTCATGTACATTTCATGGAGAGGATAATGAAAGGGAATGAGGAGAAGAAGTGCATTGGAAGCAACATGTATAAAGAAAGAATAAGAAAAAGATAGTATAGGTTTTAAATAACAGGACAATCAACATTAGGAAAGAAAACTATAAGTATTTGGTACAATGGGAAAGATTACAACCAAAATACAACACTTGAATTTAAGAATGATAATTGAAGAATCCTGACAAGGACAAATCAAAAAAGTTTAATTAGAAAAACTTGTAGTGAGTTGATTTATTTCCAACCAAAGAATAATGATGTAAGAGCTTATCTTATAGATACCATAACTTTTGATACAAGAATATGACTAGTAATTTTTATAAAACAAATGTCTAAAAGAGATCCATGCATCCATACCATGTTTAATCTAGTTGGCATTCATTTTGACAATTTTCAAGGTTGAAGTAAACTATCTAAGGTCTAAAATTTATGTTTTAATTTAATTTTAAATATTTTTATACTTTTAATTTTGAATTTTTATGTATATGAGAGTGAAATTTAATTTCAAGTTACCATCAATAAATATTTATACATTATAAAATAAGAGACAATTTATAATTCTATATGAGCTTAAGCATCTTCTAAAATTACTAAATTTGGTTAACTCTATCTTTAATTCTTCATAGATTAATAAGGTGATAAAGGTAGAGGAAAAATAAGTTCTAAAAGAGAGAAAGAACATAATTATTTCAAGCAACCATCAAGAAAAAACACAAAGTGATTTTGGCCTCAGTGAGCCAGATCATGAGATTTTAGCTCTTCAAAATTCTATAAATCCTCCAACAGATTATGCAATCCTAGTGGATCAGAATATATTCCAATGTTTAGAAAACATGAAAGAGGGCCAGATGGGGTGTGTGTCCTCATGGAGCCTATTTACATTAGAATTTAATTTTTCCAACACAGCTCAGAACACTCAGTCATGGCAAATGATATGGAGAAAAAGGAATTCTCTAAGAGGTTATCTTCTTCTTGTACATCCCCAAACTTTAAGGTGGATTATAATAAAGAGGGGAAGGATTTTACTTTATATGGGTATAAGAGGCAATTAGATAAAGGTTTAAGAAACAAAAAAGGAAGATTATCCTCGACTAAAACTAGAAAGAATAAAACAAAGAATGAGATAGTAAATGGCTATCAATCAATAATAAAGCTCAAACCTAGTAGAGAATCCACTAAGAAGTGGAATAAATAGGAACAATGAAGATTATGTCATGGAATATCAAGGATCTAAACCATCTCAGAAAACATATAATTTTCAAGGATATGAGCATTACTAATCAACCAGTGATTCTTGCAATCCAAGAAACATAAAATGGCTAGTAGTGTAATGAAGACAACAAAAGATCAGCTTTAGAAGGAGGCAATGTTAGCTAGTGTATTCTTTAAGGGAATTTATAGAGGCATTTCCACCTTTTAGGATGATAAGAGGGTAAAGTGTGAAATTCTTGTTAAAAATAGGCACCATCTACCTATTTTATTTACTGATCTTTCACAAGTTATTTCTTGGATTCTTTCAAATATTTATGCTCCTAATATGATTGTTGGCTAGAGAAGACTATGGTATGATCTGGTTTCTTTCAGAAACACATGTAAAAAATTTGAATGGATTCTAGTGGTAAATTTCAATACCCTAGTTATTGTAAGAGAGAAGATAGGGGGTGTCCAATACCTTATCAGATAGTATGGAGGATCTAGCTGAGTTCATTATTGTCAACGGGCTATTTGATATCAAAATTGGAGGATCTCCTTTCACCTATTTGAATAAGAGGATTGATAATAATCTTATTCAAACAATATTGGATCATGTTCTTGTCTCTCTTAATTGGTTTAGTAATCAGTGTTTTTGCTTATCGTCACTTTCCAAGATTGGATCGGATCACAATCTGTTGGTGTTAAACATCATAACAAGTTTTAAAACTTATAAAACACCATTCAAATTTGAGAATATGTGGTTATCTCACCTAGAGATACTGGTAAGAATAAAGGAATGGTGGAATGTGGATGCTTTAGGGACATCTATGTTTAAATTTGCTCAAAATTTTAAAAATGTTAAGAATAAAATCTATGTTTGGAATCATGAATTATTTGACAATATCTTCCTCCAAAAAGAGGATATCAAATCAAAGTTGCTTATTCTTGAATAGTGTATCAGCACCCAAGGCCTCAATGAACATTTACTTCATCAAAAGCAATAGCTAGAGGCAGATTTTCATTTCATTCTTAACCAAGAGGAATCTTCTTGGAGATAAAAATCAATGGATACTTAGTTGAAGGAGGGAGATCATAACATAAAAAAAATTCATTTAATTATGCTCAATAATAGAAGTCATAACAAAATTACTAAAATATTTGATGAGTATGGCTCCCTTCAAACTAATCTTGTTGACATTAAAGAAAAAGTTATGAGATTTTTCAAAGATCTTTTTGCTCCCAACTCAGTTCTTGAAACATACTTAACAAAATATTTTCTTCAGCATGCCCCTACTCTTATTACTAAAAATGATAATGATAGCATGTTGAATTATGTAATGGAGGAGGAAATTGAGGCAGCAGTTTTCTTGATGAACAAAGTTTACAAGGCACCAGGCTTGGATGGATTCCCAATGCATTTTTTCCAAAATTATTGGGATATTATTAATCATGATTTGTGGGCTACGGTGGATAAATTTATTTTGTCTGACAGACTTCTCAGAGAGTTTAATAATACCTTTATATCTCTCATTCCCAAGAACAAAGGGGCCTTAAAATTCAAATATTTTAGGTCTATCAAGATGTGTAATTCTATCTACAAAATATTTATGAAGGTTCTAGCATTGAGGATTCAGTAGCTCATTTCTTCTAATCAAGGGGGATATGTCTAAGGAAGGAAATCTAGGATGGTATTATAGTAGTACATGAGATGGCACACTCCATGGCTGAAAGTAAACAAGTGGGTACGCTTTTTAAAATTGATATGGCCAAAGTCTATGATAGAGTTGATTGTGGTTTATTGGATTCAGTTCTAAAGAAATTTGGTTTTCATAAGTATATAAGAAGGTTGATTTACAATAGCATGTTAAAGGCCATGTTTTCTATCATTATTAATAGTTTCCCCACTAGATTTTTTAGAAGTGATCATGGTATTAGATAGGGTGACCCTCTGTCTCCCTTCTTGTTCATTATAATGGTGGATTCTCTTATTAGGAACCTTCTGAATGTGTTTACACAAGGCAGCTTAAAGGGTTTTAAAATAGCCTCTTAGGCTCAACCATATCTTCACCAACAATTTGTTGATGATATGATTATTTTGGCATCTACTTCGGTTAGGGAGGATAAGGAAATAAATCTTATTTTGGATAGGTATGCAGTTGTCTCTAAGTAACTGATTAACTACTTTAAAAGTGACTTATTTTCTGTGAATACACCAAATCTTCATCAAAGGAAAATTACACATTTTTAAATTTTCAGATGAAGGATCTTCCCTCAATTTATTTAGGCATGTCACTATTTAGAGGGAAAATGAAGGCTGAATTTTGGTACCCTATAATTGAAAGGTTTCAAAGTAAGCTTTTTGGTTGGAAAGAGGCACTACTTTCTTAGGTGGGAAAAGTGTTGCTCATCAAAAGTGTCTTACAGAGTCTCCCTATCTACATTATGTCCCTTAAAATGCCCAAGGCTATCCAGGAAAAAATTGATAGAATATAAAAAAGTCTCCTATAGATGGGAGTGGAAGATATGCATAAATTCCCTCTAGTGGCATGGGATAAGGTCTTTTTACCGAAATTTTCTAGAGGGTTGGGTATTATAATTCTCTCCTCCATGAAAAAGGCATTAGTCACACAACTTTGTTGGAGATTCCTCAAGGAACCTACTCCTTGGGAAAACATTTTTTGTGCCAAATATCTTGGCTGTAGACCTTCTATTTCCTTCCTGACTGAGATTGCCTTTATTAAGGGGTAGACAATTTGGTATTTCTTTTCCAAGAATAGGGATACTTTACTAAAGGGTTGTAAGTGAAAACTAGGTAATGGTCATAATATTAGATTATGGAAGGATCCTTGGATTCTAAATCATTCCCTGGAGACTCTTGAACTGTGGCATCAAATTTATCATCCCATCTCACTTGTTTCAAGAGATATGGTGGCAGACTACATTCAGGTTTGTAATGGTAGGAAAAGTTGGAAACATTTGACCTTAGATAATGTTGATGTTGCTTCAGCCACTATTATTTCAGATATTAATTTCATACTCAAGGGTAATTATATCACAAATATTCATTAAGAGGATGAATTGGTTTGGATCGATTCAATGGATGGAAACTATCATGTCAATTTTGGTTATTTGAAGATTCAAAATTTGATGGAGAGGGGTAATACTTTGGGTCAATTTTGGAGCAAAAATATTATTCTTAAAAATCAACATCTTCATGTGGTTGAGTGTTCAAAACATAATTCTCATAATGGATAATCTAAGTAAAAGAGGTCTTATTGTGGTTAATAGATGTGTGCTATATGAGGATGCCTTAGAATCTTTTCATCCCATTTTCTTTGATTGTGTGTACACTTTCCATATTTGGGGATCTTTGTTACAAAAATTTAGTGTCTCTTGGGTTCTCCCTCCATCTATTATGGAGGCTTAGTAAGCTTGGTTGTGTCCCTTTGTAAACCAAGAACTCAAGGAGCTTTGGCATCTGGCTTTCCCTCATCTTCTATGGGGCATTTGGAAGGAAAGAAATAATAGGATATTCTAGGACAAAAAAAGCTCCTTATTTAGAGTGTCTTATAGGATCTTTTCCCTAATATCTAAAATTTTGAAAAATATCAAATGGGGTAAAAGGCTACCCTTCTTGCCATTTTATGAAACTATTACTAAGGAGTGGTTGCTCAACCTTGAGAATAGGCCCCTGGTGGATCCTAAGATTGCCTTGAGGAGAATTGTGAGATGGCTAGCTCCCAAACCTAATTGGGTGAAATTGAATTTTAACAGGTCATCCAAAGGGAACCTTGGACTTTCAAGAGGAGGAGGAGGGATTATTCAGGACAATCAGGGAGACCTTATCACTGCTTATGAAGGAAGCATGGGCTTCTAAATAAATCATTTCTCGAAAGTATTAGTAGCCCTGTGGGGGGGTTTAGGTGGATCTTGAGCTAGGTTGTAAAAATATTTGCATTGAGGGGGATTCCCTCAATATTATAAATTGTATCAACAACAAGAATGTGGTTACCTAGTCCATTTTACATATTATAGAAGAAATAACTTAGTTAATTAATGGATTCTAGAAGGTTATCTTTCAACATAATTATAAGGAAGGCAATATGTTGGCTGACTCCTTTGCCAATAGAGGGGTAGAGGCCAATGAGTTCAAAATTTGGAGGCTCGACCTAATCATATCAATGATATCATTAGCAAAGATAAATGTAACATTACAACCCCAGTCATGAAGGTGTAGGATCTATGATCAGGGTTGGCATGACATGCCATGCTTTGATAAGGGTGAGTACATTATGTGAAGTAATAATAAGGCAATCAATAATAGCAAGAACCAATTTAATATTTTCCATCATTAGTCAGTCATCAAACTCTTTAAGCATTTCAAGGCCATTATCATTTGTGGTTTAAATTAATATGGTAGCCTTTCAACTAAAACTTTGGGAAAGTCTACTAATAAGTGTTCTACCATGGGGGGACATCTAAACAGAGTGGAACCCATGAATGTTGATCACATCAAAAAGAAGCCAGAGCTTTGGGAAATTCTCCACACAAAGGGTATTACCAATTTCATTGATTGCATTTGTGGATATGATATGTATCTCTCACATCAATTTACTAAAAATTGGGTTGATAGTGTGGTCAATATCAATAATATTTCCATATAAATCACGGAGGAGCTTATCTCTAAGGTTACATGGCTCAATATTGAAGATAATCAGTATATAAGGTTAACCACAAACCTTGAGCAGGAGAAGGAGAAATTTTGGGTTGGTGATGAGAATCTCATAGCTTTTCAAGGTGGATTTAAAAGGGAGGATTTCCCAATTCCTTTCGACAAAGTGGCTAAGCAGGTCATCAAGTATGTTACCCTTGATGAACTCTACAAAGTTGTGCATTACTATCATCTTTCATTCCTTAATTATCTCTATCATAATATCCCCATAATCATTATTTTCTATATTCTTCATTTGTTGGAGCATTCTATCAATGAGGTTCAATTGGGTAAGAAAATAAACTTGTTGCATCAAGCTGTCATTTTTCTTATCTGTAAGTTTTTTTAGGCATAAAACCATGTTCTTCAGTATCCAATTGCTAAGAAGAAGCATATAAACTTTCTCCTACTGGGCCTTCCAAACATATTCTAAAAATTATTTTTAAGCCTAAACCTAAGAAGGTTGAGGCTCTGGTTTCGCCTCATAGTAGGGTGGATTACAGGGAAGAGCACACAATCAATGATCAATACTTCTAGGACCCACATTTAATGATTTATCTAGAGGAACATACCAGTAGCAAGAGCAACAAGCATATTGTCAAGGCAAATGATAATTCCATAAATGTTAATTCACCTTTCATTGGGGAAGGGGAGAAGTAGAATGAGTTGGGTAGCAAGGTTATCAATGAAAATGTTGGTGTTAAGACAAGTGATCCCCAACCTAATGCTCAGGTCAACTTTGATCTTAATTCTATGAAGGATGTGGCCAACAATCAAAATAGAATGGAGCAGCTAGAGGATGAATTCAACCTACACAAAGCTATCTTTCGATGGTTTATGAAGGATCATATGCATTTGAAGCAAGAAATTAATAATTTTAATAAGGATGGGATTTTTTGCACGAGGGAGAAAGAAGCAAAAATGTCTGCTCAAATTATGCTTCTTAATGACAGAATTAGCATAGTGGAAAGGGATAATAAAGAGTTCAAGGATAAGCTTAATCTTATTTTGTAAGTTTTAATAAGGTTACGGTTAACAATGCTATGCAAAGTATGGAAGGTTTGTTTATGTTTTTTAATACTAAAATAGACAATGAGGATGGTACCAGGCCCAAGAAAAAGCTCAAAGGGGTCATTACTATGGATGAGAAGAACAAGCCGGTAGATGGACCCAGATAAAAACTTCCATAGTATCACTGAGGAATGATCCATGACATATGAGGAATGGAAGAAAACCCATAGTTAATTTTGTTTGCTTTTTGATGAAGGCTATGAGTCAACTATTTCTCTGTTGTGTTTATGTTGTTTTGTTTCTGTGGACAAGTTTTTGCTTACTATGTTTGTTGATTCTTTGTTTTATGTACTTGGCCACGGTGGTGGTTCTTTTGTATGGGTAGGGTCCCTTTAAAACCCTCTTTTACCTTCAATAAAAACAACTCCATCTTCAATTTGTAATTTTTATAAGGACTCTTATGTATTATTTTTAGAATATAATTTTTTCTCTTCTTCTCTACATTGTATATTTAATTTGTGTATTTAGAAATCACTACATGCTTTTAAATTCATCAAATTCTGAGTTGAAAAACTATTTGATTTTTTTATAGTTTATTAAATTTATATGGTTATTAAAAAGTTTTAAACAACATATGTTTATAAAATAATTTTCACAATTAATCGTATATATAATAAATGTGAAAGATTCAAAACAAATATCATACATTAAAATCATTGAAGATACTTTATTAAGTTGAAATAATACTTATTTCAAAAAAGACACTTCATATTCATATTGAAGATGATTTACTAAGCATACATTACAACTTCTATAATAAATATTTATAAAAACTTATAAACTAAAATGTCTCATTATATTAAATATGATTTGTATACATTATATAATAAATATGAAAGATTCAAAACAACTATCATACATTACAATCATTGAAAATACTTTATTAAGTTGAGATAATATTTGTTTTAAGAAAGACACTTCATATTCATATTGAAGATGATTTACTAGACATAGATTAAAACTTCTATAATAAATATTTATAAAAACTTATAAACTAGATGTCTCACTATATTAAAATATGATTTGCATACATAAAAAATTATTAAAAAAAATTAATTAAACATGTTTTTTTTTAAAATGTTATTTTTATTAAATACTTTCAATAATTAAAAAATAAATAAATTATTTATTTTAAATAACATTAAAAATTGAAATGGACATTTATTCTTATTTATTATCACACAAAAATATACTTTAAAATATTTTATTATTTATTATAATAAGTTGTGTTCTATGATCCAAATAATAGTAGGGTGGACAAACATTCACATTATTTGATTTTCTATTTGATTAGTTTTGTTGTAATTTATTAGATTTAAATGGATTAATACAAGATTAAAAACAAACATGAGTTTATAATATAATGTGTTGTAATCAGTCACACATAATATGGAAGATTTAAAATAGATATAATACATTATAACTATTGAAGATATTTTAATAAGTTAAAAAAATAAAATTTATAATAAATATATGAAGAAAGGTACATTTTTTATACACATTAAAAATTCTTTATTAGATTTAGATTAAATTTTTATAATAAATATTAAAATATATATAAATTAAAATTTTATTTATAGACATAAAAATTATTAAATTGTAGGTGATTGATTGTATATTTTTTTTAAATGTTAATTTTATTAAATATTTAAAAATTATAAAAATATTTTTAAATTATAAAAAAAATTAATAAATGTTATTTTTAAAAGTAAATTAAAATTTAATTTTGTTAGAATTTATTATATTTATATCAGTTATAATCAAATTAAAAATAAATATATATTTATTATAAATTGTATTACAATTAATTATTATAATAAATATGGAGCATTCAAAACAATTATCATATATCAAAATTATTAAAAATATTGTATTAAATTGAGATAGTACTTTTTATAATAAATATATGAAGAAAGTTTATATATATATATATTAAAGATATTGTATCATATTTAAATTAAATTTCATTTTTTTAAAAGATAGGTATTTATTTTTTATCGGAGTTGCAATCATTTTGGGATTTAATTGGGTTTAAATCTCTAAGTGATTATTTATCATATGTACCAAATTTACCAATAATAGTTATAACTAATATGAGAATACCAAGAACAACAACAATTAATTCGAAAATACCACAACGAGAATATCAACCATAATACCATATTGAAATTTAACCCTAAATGATACTTAAACAATACAAATCATATGTTAACTCATCTACATCTCATCAATTAAATCAAACTTCTTATTATATATTATAATTATTTTTTAAAATTATTATATTATTATTAAATTTTTATAATAAATAATTAAATTTGATATTTTATTTTTAATAAAATTAAGTGACAATTATTTTGTATTAAGTGTATTGATTAAACAATTAATATTTTGTGGGGCTTGAAATGATTTAACTTTTTTTATGGGATTTAATGGTCCCTATTTTCATATATTGAAATTATTTACACTTTTTCTTTTTTATTTAAACAATTTTGGATTAAAAAAATACATAGAGGCTTGGTAAGTTGGGATATTTATTGCAAAGAGGGAAAGGTTTCAATTTTGTGGACATACTTCCAATAAATATGATTGGAAGTGTATAATTTGAGTCCAGTTTCATAATTTTATAAATATTAAATAGTTGCACAATAATTTATTATTTTATTTAATTATTAAAATATAAATAAATATAATTATAATGTTTTTTAAATATCAAACATATTTTACTTTTCATATATTAATATAAGTTATATTTATAAAAAGCATACACCACAACCACAACTATTAATTATAATAGGATGATATTTATATGTTAACATTTTCCAAATATAGTAAAAAGAAGATAAAAATTAAATAGTAATAAGGAAAAAGATATAACTATATAAAAAAGTAATAAATGAAGATATTAATGAATAATTTAAGATAATACTTAAAAAAATGAGAATTATCAGTAAAGATTGTTAAATTTGTATAAATAATTATATTCTAAAAAAATGCTTGAAGAAAATTATAATATATATAAAATATAAAAAATAAAATTAAAAATAAGAAAAAATAACATAAATAATATTAAATGAGATAATAAATAAAATAAATTATAAATAATAAATAAAGAAAAGATTAATATTATTTAATATTGGAAATAAATAATGAGAAATAATGAAATTTATATATATTTATATATAATTAAAAAATCTAACTATGATTAAAATAAAGAACTCAAGTATAATAATAAATTGCTACGCTGTCTAAGAATCAAGGCATGATAAATAATTTTTTAAGAGGTCAATGTCACAAAAGTCAGTCATTCATGTTACTTTTATATGACATTTATTTTTAGTATCAACATTTTTTTTTGGGTTAGTATGAATGTTTTAATTATAAAAATACAATGTCATGTTATATAAACATTAGGAATAAAAATAGAAAATAAAGAAAATAACATAAGAAACATTAATTTGATAAATAAATTAAGTGAATTAGAATAAAATAAATAAGAAAATGATAAATATGTTTTAGTGTTGAAAATAAATTAAGAGAAATAGTTAAACTAAATAATAAATATTAAGTATATTTAATTAATGATTTTAATTAATTAGTATATTTTTCTTAAATAAATCTATGTACATAATATTGAGAGATGTGATTTCGGATATGTTTATTTTTTATATCACAAATTTAATATAATTTAGATGTTTCGAAAATGATATTTTTCATATAAATTTATTTAAAATAGATATATTGGTAACACTTTTACGTATTGTTTATTTATTTAATATATAATATGAAACTTTTTATAAAATTGTAAACTTGTAATATACATCATATTAGATTATCTAAAAGTGTTATATACATAATTAAAATATTTAAACTAAAGAATCATTTAACATCCATCAAAATGTACCACACAACATAAAATATCAAATACTGATTTTTTTTATAGTCATAGAGAGAAACTTTTGATAAGTACATGACATCATTTTCCTCTTAATAATTTAGATTCCTCTTTCTCAACTTTCCATTTAGAAAATTATTTTTAATTTTTTAGTTTTTCATAGTGATCATATGTAAATGGTGGTAATATTATTTGTCCTTCTAAAGACTTTACATGGGATATAGCCACAAATGTTAACCTTATTTTTTCTTTTTTGACTTATATTAATTGTATCTTTTTAAAATTTAAACCGTCTGATTTGTGTATTGTTAATGCACAAGTCAACCATAAGAGTAGTTGGTTTATGTGTCCCCTTTGTATTGGTGCAATTGTAATTATATATGAAATTTCATCTTTAAATGGCATTTTTGAGTAGTTGTCAAACTCAATCATAGTATATATCGATAATTCTAGTGAGGCACTGCCAAAATTGTATATTATACTTCTAATATATTCTAGAGCTCCAATTACAAGACTACTTCTATCCAAATATTATAAGTTAACATTACCCTTGCATCCGTGGCAATTAATAACTTCACATAAATATCATCATTTGGATCTCCATGCATGAACAATAGAATGAAAGTATTTCTCATCATTTTTTTATTCATGATTATTTGTCCAATCACATTTATCCATATTTAGTGCTCTGTCTAACCATATGAATTCATGCACATGTAGTGAACCTCTATGTTATCATTCATATTTAAATCAATAATATTTTACTTTCATTCCTTTTTTAATATATCCTTACAAAAAATTGAATGCCGCAAGTGCATATAATGTGTCACTATATGAGGATAATCAATAGTATTCTATCTTGGTCAATTTTAAGCTTCTCCTAGATCTTTTGGCAGTGTTCCCAACACTAGCACACGTAGATTATGTCAATATATGTCAATTGCACTTAATGTGAATAAAATAGTATGCAATCCAATTTTATGAAACATGTCCATTAATTCACCGCAATATTTTTCCCAATAAGACTTTGTACCTCTCAATGAAGTTCCAAACCACATTAAACAATATTTTGTTCTCTTTTTATTTCTGAATCTTGTAATCACCCTCTTCTTTTAAGTTGTGATGTCAACTCTTCTTCTAAATCATTATTTTATAATCATCTTCTTCTTATATACTATGATCTTGCCTCCTCTTTATGTCATTATTTTCAATATTATTTGAAATATTGGCATCCATTATATATCTTGAGTGTATTATCTGGTATTTCAAATACATGATTTATTGATATTGAGTTTTATTCTTCAAACTTAATATCAACAAAAATCATGGAAGTGGAAATAAAAATATATTCCTGTGTTGTTTCTTTTAAATCACTTTTTCATTTTCATTTGGTATACTAATTTTGTTCATTTGGTAGTAATTACACTCTATTTTCATGTGAAACAAAACTATCCCCAAGATAAGATCACATCATTATCACCAAGTACCAATTTTTTTTTTTAATTGTAGTTGTGTGTTTCCATTTATAAAAAGTATCATGATGCGGTTTTATTAACTGTTATTGAAAAGAGTAATAGAAAAGTAATTGATAGGCAATAAAATTAGTTAACAGCAGGATCAGCCAAGGCATCAAAAAACTTAGAGTGAACTTTTCAAACATAAAACTTTTTGAATTTGATTTCTAATGTTTTATGACATGTAATATTAAAATATAGAACATTGTAAAAGTATTTCATTTTTCATAAAACATTACAAATCAAAGTTAAAGCATAGTATTATATATATATATATATATATATATATATATATAGAATAGGTTAATGGATTTGAGAACTACCATGACCATGGATGAAAATTTAATCAATAAATTTGTAATCCTCTTTAGGGAACCACAGTACCTTCTATTAATACACCCATCTAGCTAGTTGTCTAACTAGGTGTTTCATTCAAATAAGGCATGTGACTAGCACACTTACAAATCACTCATCTTGGCTAGAAATGTGCCCTAAGAATCGTGGATGTCAACTTCACTTCTCGTATACCATATTGCCTTATGTAAACAATTTGAAGTAAAAAAAATTGTTTTCCAACAATTAGTTATGACATTTAAAAGTGGCCCATTAATGGGACATGTAAAATAATTAAAATTTCAATGGATGGCATATTTATGTGTAACGATTTTTTTTGCAATCAACTAATATACAAATTAATGCACTATATTAAGATTTATATAAAGGAAAAATAAGATTTGATGGTATTATGAAATGTTTATGATTTCATTAACTGGATGTCATAACTATTACATCTGATAAAATTTCTCCTTCTGTTATGGTTTTGAGGACGTCCATAACCTGCTATGAAGCTCTCATTTTCAGGACTACTACAAAATTTATTTATGCTTGCTCCCACCATATAATATTGAGTATTCAAATATGGAGTCTTTGATTTAGATGTATGCAAGGAGAGTACAAAACAACAAGTTTAAATCACATATAGCTAGAAAATTGAAATCACTTTTAAGATGATTTATTATTATTGTTGTTGTTGTTGTTTTTGTTGCTTCCATAAATACTGAATTTAAGGGTTTTAATCCAAATCATGACCCTTGGATGTAGCCACATCTATTTGTTTATAAATCCAAACTTTTTTGTGCTAATAAAATACTTAATAGCCTAAAAAGTTTAGGTGGATTTTATTTTTTGTTCGCACACAAAATTTGGACATAAATATAGGGGAGGGGGTGAAGAGGGAATTAGGGTGATGTGATAATTAATAAAGAATAAGGCCCATCAATAAACATGGTGAGAAGAGTGAGGCCTGGGCCTGAGGCACCACTTACTATACGTGCTTTTTTAATCCATGTTTAGGACAAGTGTAGTTTTGATTTTGTCAACGATTTCCATTTAGTAGCTCTACATTGGGTAAGTTTTTATTTTTTTAAAAGTTGGTTAATTTATGAGCCCCAATTATATACATGGGGAACTTAACTACCGTATGGCCAACCACTAGCCATTTATTAGAAGTCTCGTAAATTTAGTGGGTAAACAATAAACCATTCGATTTTGTCTAGAGTTAGTGAGAACCCTACTTAAAGTAGTGTAGTCTCTACCAAATAAATTATGGTAGATATGGAAGTTACAAACATAGTTTCACTTCTTACCAATATGCTTCTAATGCTCTACATTTTTGGAGCTTCAATTAATCCTTTTGTGTAGTATTAAGAAGAAGAATGAGCATTTTTTTTCCTGAACTCAGAGAAAACATTTGACTTTCCATTGGCTTCATTATGGATTGCTTACTAATATGTGAATACAAAAAGGCCTTAAACCATGTTGCAAGCCCTAAATTTTTGTGTGATATACTATAGTATAAAATTCAGATTACTTAAACCATGGTTCAATGTGAATTATTTACTATTAATTACTTATATATATAATACAATTATGTATGAAAATTGGCTCAAATAAATTGTTTTATGTTTGCACTAAGAAAACCTTAAATAAAAATAATAACAAAAAAATTAAGAGGAATTTGTTTAGCATGTGAAAAAGTTAATAGCCTAACCAAGGATTAAAACATATAGTCGCTTGACAATGGTAAAATTTGATGAATTTTTGGTCCTTTCTATGATAAGCAAGATGCAGTGGCACTGGATTAGGAGATATTATAACTGAAAAAGGGGAAAAGTGTCTCCTTTTTGCACTATTTTCTCTCATAGTTTGATGGCCACCCTTACATATGGATTGAAAGATTTGAAAATTAAATAGAAATAAAAATAAAACTAATTTAGTTTATATTAAAACAAATAGAAATTGAATTTCAGTAAAAAAAAAGTTGTAGTGTAGGAAAAGAATAGACAAATAAACTACTAAGCATTAAAACCATATGGTATTCAAAATTATTGAGCATTTATAAGAATAATTGTTGTATTATTCAAAATTTCCATTCCATAATCGTGTTGTATGACCACTTCATTATAATGATTAGATTCATTATGAACCAAAAGAAATTAAAATATGGTTAGTTTGTACTCCAATTCAAAACCATAAAAGATATGAAAAAACTTTAAAAAAATGAATTGTGTAGGATTTTTATGTTAAATAATGAAAGGAAAATCTGTTGAAAAGTCTAAGAAGCATCACAGATATTGATTAGGAAATTACTATGCAACGTTGTTCCTAGTTAAAGTGGCCATGGCATCTCCATGCAAGCTAAGTTTTTTTACTTAATAAACAAATGCCTTCAAAATACACTATAATGGAATCTTGCAATACATGGCTTCAAAACCAAGCTAGGGTCTCCACATTGTATGGTGTGAACAAACACACATAAGCCAAAATGAATGTCAAGCATTTTTGAACATTCTTTCTGATGAATTGAAATAAATCAAAATCTAACTAGCTTGTACTCCCAAAAATAATGAAATTCCCAATGAAATTGAGTAGCAAAAAAATAGGCATTGACTTATGCATAGCTCAAATATTATAGAGAAAATTTAGAAGTAATTTTGTATTTTGTCCTAAATTACAAATGATTTGATGCAGATATAATTGGTGTTTATTTTAGAGGAGTTATGCTAATAACCCATTTTTAAGTCTAATTTATATAGATAATTTCTTCCAAGTGATAGCCCATTGAAAATCTGATAAATACAAGTGATAGTAATTGATTTGACATTTCACAAAAAAAATTACTTGCCGACTAACTTAGACAACAAGGTCTATCAAGTAAAGGCTTCATCCAATAAAATGACATCTGACTGAGAAAACTTGTCATTGCATAAGGAATGACCTTTAGCTTATGGTTTTTAGAATTTTTTGGAATGTCACTCAAAAGAGGTTCTTTGATGCTTTGATTCAAATAACCCTCACCAATTCTGCCACGACAACTAGCATAACACAAAAAGGTTGAAAGAAAAAGATCCAAAACTTCAACCATAATACTGAGGGTAATGCATTTTTATTTCTTAAATTCTTTAATATTGAGGTAGAAGAAAAAATCATAAAGAATAAATGACATGATCCACCACATGTGTAGTAAAATTGGTAGCATCTCTTTAATTTTTTTGGTAAGGGAGTAATATGCATAAGTTGAAATGATAGCCCAAGCCATGGCCTAAATAATGTATTCTCCTTTGGCTCCAACATCTTCAGACCTTTCATTTAGCCACCAATATAAAGGGCTTGATATACTCAGTATGCTATACAAGACTGTGAGAGAAACACAACTTAACAGGGCCACTTTATGTGTAAGCCCATATTGTAACTTCTTGGAATAAGTAGGATTTGAAATAGAGGATTTAGTTTTATGTGTGAAACAGTGAAAACCTCCTATAGAAAAAGGGAAGCATAAAGGAAACAACAAAGACTAGGTGATCTCATAATTTAATCAATAAATTTTCAATCCTCTTTAGGGGACCACAATCCCTTTTTTGGTGTTTATCCATGACAACAAGAACTTCAACCCATTATAAAATCAAATGCAACCATATTACAAATGACTCAATGTAGATATAATTAGTGTTTATTTTAGAGGATTTATGCTAATAATCCATTTTAAAGTCTAATTTATAGAGAATTGTTTCCAAGTGATAGTTTACTAAATTGTTTTAACATTGAAGGGAATTTTCCTTCCAGCTTATAAAGTTGGTTCACCCACCAGTTTGTCACAAGTGAATGACCAGTAGAAATATTTAAATAGGGGAAAGAAATAGGTGTATAATTGAGAGGGGAAAATAAACTTTGATGAGAGTTTAGGGTTTTATCCTTTATGGACAATCTTTTAAAACCTAAGACCTTAAAACCCTCTTAAAACATTCTAAAGAGACTTGATGAATAATATCAATTCTCGAAGTGCCTAAAATGGATTGAAATGGTTCCAAAACTACTTGAATGGTCCCTGTGCCTCTCTTAGGCACCTGATAAACAAATATAGTGACACTTGTGAGATAATAATGTATAGAAAATGGCTTGAGAAATTAGTTTTTGAGCTTATTTGCATGGTTTTGAAGTCAATAAGTCCTCTTAAACACTTGCAAAGGATATTTGAGCCAAGATAGAGATATTTTGGTCCTACACAATTCATATAAGAATCTTTAATAGCAATAACATAGGTTGTAAGTCACTATCAAGACTCAATGAAGGATTATGAGTACTCTTGCATCAAGAGGGTAGAAAGTGGACATGCTCCAAGACCCCAAAGATCAAATAACTTTAAGAACACCTTAATGAGCCTATAATGTCACCTATGCAAGATTTGAAAAGTCTTGAAATAGAATCAAAAAAGGCCATTCTTTATCTTTAAAGTCACTTGAAGCTTTTAGGCATAAAGGCCTCTTGCAACTTTCTTGTCAATCAAGTGTGAAGACTCAATCATAAATTGATCTTCAATGCTCATACAAGGCCTCTATAAACTAGTTTAGCACCTATATGGAGTAGCAATCCATGGTGGAGATTTCTATATTTCAAATTGGATCTTACTTACAAACGTAGACCTTGATAACAAGAGAGAGTATGAGAGGAAGCCATCAAGTTCAAGTTCAAATCTCACATGAAAGAGAAACATTACAAGAAATGGAGGTTGGCATAGAAAGTTCTCGACTATACCAAGTGTTAATTGGATAACTTGTAACTGCCATCACAGAATCAAATGGTAACTCCATAGAGGAGTTATATCCAAGAAAGAATCAATTTGCCAAGATAATCTTCCACACCACTCCTCATGAATAAATTCACCAACACATGGCCTAGAAATTTAAAGAACAATATGACGACACATTCTAAGGAGACTTGATGTCATTTTCTTTCTATTTTGTAACTAATTTTACGATGAAGGATAGATGATGAATTTTATCTTTTGTCCTATCTCTCTATCCCTTCTCTTCTATAAATAAGGCCTTGAAAAGCATTTGATGTAGCCTCTAAATTTTTATGGCAAAGCCATACCAAATTTTATACTTGGCATTGCCTTTGAAATAAAATTCAAGCTGAGTTACACTTTCTTAGTCTTGCATTCAATGAATTTGAGATGAATTGTTGATGAATGTTCATGATAGTTGTATTACTTCCTTGAATTTGTCCTCTCTACTCATGCCTCTATGTGAGTTATTTTTCCATGGGTCATATGAAATGTATCAAATGGTTTGTTGAGTTCAAGTGTTGAAAGATCAATATTGTCTTCCTTTAGCCCTCTTGATTAATCACCTTGACTATTGTATTAGCCATAACCTTCATATAGAAACATGTGTGTTGGAGTAACTATCTTAAAGTTGTGGAAATCATATTGTAATCTTGTATTTCATAGTGCAAGCATTGGCAAGTATACGGAACTATATTTGGTGCAACACCTCCATGTTTTCTTACTAGTTTTAGTCTTTTTTTATCCCTTTTCTTTGAAATTGCAATAGGTTGTTTGTAGTTTTGGGTGAAACATCAAGGGAGATAGCCCAATCTAGAGATTCACTTCACCAATTAGGCTACCCACAGCCTAGAAGTGATGCCATGCTATTATCTAATTAGGAAGGCTAGAACAACCTTCCAAGGGGTGAAAATTAGATAGATAACAAGGCCTTTGATCCCATAGCTAATAATTTATGAGATAAATTATCACTCTATAAAAATATATAGACCTTCATAAGGGTATTATAAAGTGGATTATGAAAGATAATGAAAAATTAAAATCCAAGATTAATAAAATGCATCTACAAACCAATTGGGAAGATGATTGAAATCAATAAAAAAATCGCTTCAACAAGAATTTAGGGGAGTTATCTAAGGTAGTGTGCAATTTAAACACCAAGGTTTCTTTCCTAGAGGAGAAATTAGTTCAAGTGTAATCTAAGAAAAAGACTCTCAAATAAGACCTCCATAAATTTATCTAGCTTGGTAGAGTAATCATTGAAAACTATGTTGCAAGTATTAACATGCTGCAAGAAAGTTTCAAGAATAAAAAAGAGGAACATATGGGAACTAGAGCAATCAAAATAATTAGAATGCAAGAGAAAGGAAAGAAGGCTGAGGAAAAGGAGGTCGACATAGAGATGAGTGAAGACTATCTCAAATTCATGATAGATGAATGGGACATTGCCATAGCCTTAAGTGACTTTGGATATTCTTATTTTTTGGATCTTGTTGAAATTTTGATGTCTGGATACTATAGGTGGGGTAGATGCAGGATAATGGGGGACAAAAGGGGGGTATAAAGCGACACCTTTTTTTAAAAAATAACAATAGTTGAACTTGGAGAGAATGTTAGAGACACTTAGAAAAGGAATTTGATAATGAAAAAAACATGAATTATGGAATTTTGAGTGTAACTTATAATTTTATTTTTTTTTCCAATACCCAGATGATAAATTTATGTGAAATAGATGCATTTATAAAAATAGGTTGGTCATTTTTTGAAAAAAGATAAGGAGAGTGCATGTGTACAAACACACTTTTTTTGAGTAAACATTTGAATTTTTGTATGAAATTTCATATATAGATAGGTGAAATGTCAAAGATTATTGAGAGAAAATTTTACTAATTTTTTATTATATAAATATAATTTTTAAATAATTTTACAAGTCAAGATAGCTGTAAAATTGAAACTGCAAGTGTACGAACATAATTTTTTGCCCTTAACTTCATAAAAATCAATATTTTTTTTTTTTAAAGCATAGTTGACAATGTGTAGATTGTTGAGATATAAATTTTATAAACTTTTGATTAATATTCAAAAATTTATAAGAAAATTTGTGATGATATGTATATAGTCCATAGTGAGGTATGTTATGTATAAATTAAGTAATAATTATAAATAATATTATAACATTAAAATATATATATATATATATATATATATATTCTAAAACTACACTTTCTTCTCTACAAACCCATTTAATTTTTTTAAATAATAAAAGCTTCCTGATTAGATGTGTCGACAATATGAAAAAGACTCCCAAATTTTCTAGAAACTAAGTGCATTGCTCCATGACTAGTTTCAAGGTAGGTTCAGACCTCCCCAAGCTTGTACCCAAGCCAGATTTGGAGAGAAAGCGCAAAAGAAATTGAAATGTTTAAAGGGTGTATGCCCTATGCAAAGGATGCACACCCTTTGTAAAGGGTGTACGCCCTTTGCAAAGGGTGCGCATCATTTATAAAGGGTGTACGCCCTTTGTGGAGTGCAATTTTTTTCAATTCAAGTTTGTTGAAAGACATGTGTGTGTGTGTGTGTGTGTGTGTGTGTGTGTGTGTGTGTGTGTGTGTGTGTGTGTGTGTGTGTGTGTGTGTGTGTGTGTGTGTGTGTGTGTGTGTGCGTGTGTGTGTGTGTTTACAACTAGAAGTTGTTGTTAAGCACTTTGGACTATAATTTTTTGTGCTATGTTTAATGTTTTGCAAGGATATATTTGGTAAAATAAATGTTAAGCTTATATTTTAAGTTTATTTTACTAAATATAACAAATTAGGGCCACTTGACATCCTCTGAAATTGATTATAGAGTTGTAGGAGTTACCATTTAGTAGTTAGTTTTTCAAATTCCATTCTAGTCACTACTTAGTTTTCAAAATTTTAGGATCAAAAGGTAGAATGAGAAATGAGGTTACAAATCATGTTACATATGTAATAGATCTATACCATTGATTTTACCCCATATTTAACCTAATTGAGTATGCCCTACCTACTTTACCTACTTGAGTATGCCCTACGCGATTGAATACCCAAGCTTGAAGGTGAATTTTTAAATAATTTGTAGGTTTTTCAATCAATGGGTCTCTCAATATCCATAAATGACTGCCCTATATCATGTAACTTGTAACATACCTATAGTCATGATAGGGTCACTCATGCATGACATCTATCATATACCTATTACATATATGTGTGTATTCACTCATATATGACATCTACCTATAATCATGATATGATAACTTATACTAGACATGAATGTAGCTAATCACCCTAATAGACTTCATTTGAAATAAAATAAATCAAAAAACCATTCAAATTCATTCTAAAAATATACCGTTCACTCTAAAATAAATGTCAGATAGATGGCCAATCCATGCATTCTTCAATTCCAATCTCATGCATTATTTCAAAGTCATGTAGAATAAAGTCATATTCTAGCACTCTAAATTCATATAGGACACCCCATTATTGACCCTCATCATCCCTAATCACTGCATCATCAACCCTTGTATTCACTTATCATCCCTATTCATTCCCTCACCAATTCTCATTGTTCCTCATTATCCCTAATCACTCCCTTATTGGCTATCAGCATCCTTCATTATTGTTAATCACTCCCTCATCAACCCTCATCAACCCTCATCATCCCTAGTCACTCCCTCATCATCCCTCATCATCCCTCATTATCATTGATCATCCTTAAACACTCCCTCATCAAAGCTCATCAACCCTATTCATACCTAATCACTCTCTCATCATCCCAAGCATCATCCATAGTCACACTCTTATCATCCCTCGTCATCCCTAATAACTCCCTCATTAACCATCATCATTTCTTATCATCCCTAGTCAATCATTCATCATCTTTAATTGAACCCCTCATCATCCCTAATCACTCCCTCATCAACCCTCATCATCCTTAATCATCCCTAATCACCTCCTCCTCATCTATCCTCATCCCTCATTGTCCTTAACCATTCCCTTATTTTCATTCATCATACCTAATCACTCTATCATCATCCCTAGTCACTACTTCATCTAGTAGAGTGTGTTCTAATCTAGTAGTTAGTATAAATTTATTTCAGGCTAAACAATATCTTTTTCATATGAGTCATGAATGGTGTTTCAACTCCTTTTGTTATGATTGGAGTGTACTAGGGTGATTATTCTCATTCATGTCTAGTAGATTAGATAGGGTCATGAAGGATTATTTAGGGATATCATTGAATGATTTACATGGTATAAATAAGATAATATTATCTTTCCACTTGCATGGAAACAAATCATTTTGAACAATGAGGGATGATGATAGATAAAAAATTACCTCTTTGTGTTTGCTTTGTATGAGGTGAAATCCTTCTTCTAGACACAGTTATTTCCAAATCATTAAGTGAAAGGGCCAGATCATTTTTTATCTTCTCATGCTTATGATTTATTCTCAAAGAATGATGTGGGTCATGAGTATAAATTATTAGCATTTGTGCCACTAAATTTGTTATGGCATGTTTTATCCTTGCATTGAAATCTTTGTGCTTGTGTAGGAATTCTGATAATAAATTGGAGAGGGGGTTGAGCTAAACTACCAATGTTTGCATCATTATTTTGTAGTGTGGTCTCCATAATGTATGTTTAGTGTTTGTCATTTAGGTTTCATTTTTAGGGTTTCATGTTAAGGGTTTAGGGTTCAAAATTTATAGTTCAGTGTTTGGAATTGATGTTTGGGTTCTGGCATTTAGGTTTTAAAGTTTAGGGTTTATCCAATTTTAGGATTTAAGGTGTATGGTTTTCAATTTGAGGTTTTATGGTTTTGGGTTTACGGTTTAGGGTTCAACTTTCAAGGTTTAGGGTTTAGTGTTAAAGGTTTCAAGATTAGGGTTTAGTGTTAAGAGTTTAGGGGTCAAGGTTTTGGGTTTGGGGTTCGGTGTTTAGGGTTTACGGTTCATTATATTGAATTTTTTGTTTAAGGTTTAGTGTTTAATATTAAGGCCATATAAGGTTAAGTTTTTGTGGTTTAGTGTTTACGATTTAGGATTTTGGGCTTATGGTTTGGGATTTATGGTTAAGGGCTTAAAGTTTAGGTTTTAGGGCTTAGGGTCTAGGGTATAAAGTTTAAGGTTTAAGGTTTTAAGGTTCTATGTTTAGGGTATAGGTTTTGGGGTTTAGGTATTATTGTTTTGGGTTTATGTATAATGTATTAGGGTTAAGTGTTCAAGATTTATGGTATTTAGGGTTTAGGTTTAGGGTTCAAAATTCAAGGTTTATAATGTTCAGGGTTTGGGGTTTGGCTTTTAGGGTTAATAGTTTAGGTGTAAATGGAGAGTACTAGGGTGATTAGCTACATTTATGTCTAGTATGAGTGATTGTATTGTGAATAAAGGAATATGCCATGTATCAGTGACAACATACCTACATGTAGTATTAGTTATGGGGTAGATATAATGTTTGAATGATTGTATCATTATTATATGTATGTTATAGGTTGAATGCTACAGGCTAGCCATTTATGCATATTGATAGACCCATTGATTAAAAAACCCACAAATTATTAGGAATTTATCTTGAATCCACCTTCAAACCATTTACACAAATGTCCCTAGTCACTCCTTTCTCTATGTAGGTTTAAATGACCCCTATCCTTCCAAGATATGGCTTAGCCAATGCCCCCTCTCCTTATCTATATAGGTGATAACTCAAGATTATGTTTTATGGATAGAGGTTTAGGATTTATAAATTTAGGGTTTAAGGTTAATGATTGATGGTTCAAGATTCACAACTTAGGGTTTAGTGTATAGGGATTAGCATTTAAGGTTCAAGCTTTAATGTTATGGCTTAGGGATTAGGATTTAGGGCTTATAATTTATATTTTATACTTAAAATTTTGGGATTTATGGTTTATGGCTCAAGGGACCAAGAGTTTAGATTTTAGGGTTTTGGGTTTATGGTTTCACACTTAGGGTTTAGGGTTTAGGGTGTAAGGTTCAGGGTTTTGGTCTTGGGGGTTTGGTTGAGGGTTTGGGGTTTGGAACTTAGTGTTTAGTATTTAGGGTTTGGGATTTAGTGTATGGGGATTAGGGCTTCGGGTTTAGGATTTTGGGTTTAGTGTTTGTGGTTTAGAGTTTATGTTTTGGGGTTTGGAGTTTTAGGTTTAGGGTTTAGAGATTTAGGTTTAGTGTTTAAGTTTTTGGGTTTTTGATTTTTGATTTGGGTTTAGAATTTTTGGTTTAGGAGTTAACGTTTAAGTTTTATGACTTATGGTTTATGTTTTTAGGCTTCGGGTTTAGGGTTAAGGACTTAAATTTAGGTTTTAGGGTTTAGGATTTAGGATTTTAAGTTTATGGTTTAGGTTTTATGGTTAAGTGCTTACATTTAGGTTTTAAGGTTTAGGGTCTAGGGTATAAAGTACAGGGTTTAATGTTTTAACTTTATATGTTTAGGGTCTATAGTTTAGAGTTTATGTATAGTTTTTTTTGTTTAAGGCTAATGTATTAGGGTTAAGGGTTCAAGCTTTAGGGCTTAGGGTCTAGGGTTTAGGTATATTTTTAGTGTTAATGGTTTAGGGTCTATGGATTAGGGTTTGGGGTTTAGGGTTTAGGTCTTAATGTTTAAGGTTTAAGGTTTAGTGTTTAGGGTTAGGGGTTAGGGGTTAATGGTTTAGGTGGAAATGGAGTGCACTAGGGTTATTAGTCACATTCGTGTCTAATATGAGTGACCATATCACGACCACATGAAGATGTCATGTATGAGTGATAGAATACATACATGTAGTACCATGTATGTGGTAGATGTAATGTATGAATGATTGTATCATTATTATATAAATGTTACAGGTTGCATGCTACAGGTTATTCATTTACACCTATAAAGGTTAGAGTTGTCATCTAAGTTTTAAGTTGATGTTCTTCATGCACTAAGAAGTTTGAATCAAATAATTGGTGAAACCCTCATAATATTGTTCAAAGAAGTGAGGATGTACAATTGAGTGCTTTAGGAGTCAAAGAAGGGTTTTTCTTGAAGGTAGATTACTATATTGGGATTGAGTACCCTATTTTAAGTCATTGAAAGTGTCTTTTGATCTAAAAGGGTCTAGGGTATAAAGTATAGGGTTTAAGGTTTGAAGGTTCTATGTTTAGGATCTAGGTTCTGGTGTTTAAGTATTATTATTTTGGGTTTAGGGATAATGTATTAGGCTTAAGATTTTAAGGTTTATGGTGTTTAGGGTTTAGGGTTTAGTTTTTTGGGGTTAATGGTTTAGGTGTAAATTGAGTGTACTAGGGTGATTAACTACATTGTGTGTCTGGTATGAATGATTTTATTGTGAATACAAGAATATGTCATGTATGGGTGACAACATACCTACATGAAGCACTAGGTATGGGGTAGATGTAATGTATGAATGATTGTACCATTTTTATATGTATACTATAGGTTGAATGCTACAAGCTAGCCATTTATGCATATTGATAGACTCATTGATTAAAAAACCCACAAATTATTTAGGAATTCATCTTGAATCCACCTTCAATACTTTTTACATAAATGTCCCTAGTCACTCCTTTCTCTATATAGGTTAAAATTACCCCTCTCCTTTCAATATATGGCTTAGCCAATGCCCCCTCTCCTTTCTCTATATAGGTGATAACTCAAGATTATGGTTTATGGATAGAGGTTTAGGATTTATAAATTTAGGTTTTAAGGTTTATGGTTGATGGTTAAAGATTCACAGCTTAAGGTTTAGTGTATAGGGATTAGCATTTAGGTTTCAAGTTTTAGTGTTATGGCTTAGGGATTAGGATTTAGGGCTTATTATTTATATTTTATGCTTAAATTTTTGGGATTTATGGTTTGTGGATCAAGGGACCAAGATTTTAGCTTTAGGGTTTAGGGCTTGGTTTTTGGGGTTAGGGTTTTGGATTTATGGTTTCACACTTAGGGCTTAAGGTTTAGGGTTTAGGGTGTAAGGTTCAGGGTTTTGGTCTTAGGGCTTGGTTGAGGGTTTTGGGTTTAAAACTTAGTGTTTAGTATTTAGAGTTTGGGATTTAGCGTTTGGGGATTAGGGCTTAGGGTTTAGGATTTGGGGTTTAGTGTTTATGGTTTAGAGTTTACGATTTAGGGTTTTAGGTTTTAGATTTAGGGTAAGGGTTTATGGATTTAGGTTATTTTTGAAGATTTTGGGTTTTTTATTTTTTATTTGGGTTTAGAATTTTTGATTTAGGAGTTAATGTTTAAGTTTTATGACTGATGGTTTATGGTTTTGGGCTTGGGGTTTAAGGTTAAGGGCTTACATATAGGTTTTAGGGTTTAGGATTTAGGATTTTAGGTTTATGGTTTGGGGTTTAGGGTTAAGGGCTTATATTTAGGTTTAGGGTGTAGGATTTAGGAGTTTAGGTTTATGGTTTGGGGTTTAGGGTTAAGGGATTGCATTTAGGTTGTAGGGTTTAGGATCTAGGGTATAAAGAATAAGGTTTAAAGTTTTAAGTTTATATGTTTATGGTCTATAGTTTAGGGTTTATGGATTAATGTTTTTGGTTTAAGGATAATGTATCAGGGTTAATGGCTTAGGGTCTAGGGTTTAGGTAAATTATTTAGTGTTCATGGTTCAAGGTTTATGGCTTAGGGTTTGGGGTTTAGGGTTTAGGTTTTATTGTTTAAGGTTTAAAGTTTAGTGTTTAGGGTTAGGTTTTTGGGGTTTGGGGTTTGGTGTTAATGGTTTAGGTGTAAATGGATTGAACTAGGGTTATTAGTTGCATTCATGTCCAATATGAGTGACCATATCACAAACACAAGAAGATGTCATGTATAAGTGACTGAATGCCTACATGTAGTACCATGTATGTGGTAGATGTAATGTATGAATGATTGTATCATTACTATATATATGCTATAGGTTGCATGTTGTAGGCTATTCATTTATGCATATTGATAGACCCATTAATTAAAGTTCATTTTCTAAGTTGAGAACAAGGTTGTTAAGAAGATTCCAAGGCAAAGATAGCAAACTCTAATTACAGTACATCTCCAACTTTGTTGATTGAGTATAAACCTCTTATGAAGGTCCAATGTTATTATGTAAACACTATAGAATACTTACAAGTAAAGTTGTTTAAAGCATTTGATAGTTAATCCAAGTCAATATCCTTCCAAGTAAGCAGATTAGGTCATTCGGACCTAAAGAGTAGAGTTTCCATTAAATTCTAATTCTTAAGAAAGCAATAAAGGAAATTGGTTTCTTATCCTTAGAGATAGTCTCCAAACATCTTAATAGAGATTTATAATAATCCTAGGATGAGTGTAGATTAATAACACATTTTTCAAGACCAAATACACATATACACAATATTGTAATAGTGCTTAGGACTTAGTCAACTTTTTGGGCACTTTGGTGATCTAATTGATATTTTGAGCTTATGTAAAGACACCTATGAGTCTTATATCAGTCTTGATATTTTCATTGAGTTTTTGAATTGAATGAGTCCAAAAAAACAAGTTAGTTGTAGACCTCTTTGTATCAATTCCTTAAGAGGTAAAATTTGGCCTAATAGACCTATAAAGGGTAGAGTTATTGTCATATGAGTTTGATTTGAAGTCCTTAAGAGTTATGGCTCAATTATTTAATCAGGTAGAGCATATTCAAGTAGATAAGTAATACTGAAGTACGTAAAATAGACATGTAGTCCTTAATGGTATAGATCTATTACATATGTAACATGATTTGTAACCTCATTTCTCATTCTATCTTATGATCCTAAAATTTTGAAAACTAAGCATTAACTGAAATGGAATTTGAAAAACTAAGTTCTAAATGGTAACTCCTACAGCTCTGTAATTAATTTTAGAAGATACTAAGTGGTCCTAATTTGTTATATTTAGTAAAATAAATTCAAGTATAAGTATACTTAACATTTATTTTACTAAATATATGCTTGCAAAAATAACATCTAATTACAAAAAAATAAAAAAATGCATGTCTTTCAAAAGGGTGTATGCCCTTCTAATTACCAAAAAAAAATAGTCTTTCAAAAGGGCATACACCCTTTGGACTATAAAGGGTATACACCCTTTAGGGTGGGGATTGACCCTTTCTTAATTTTGCATTATTTTTTTTTTTTTTAAAAGGCATATGCCCTTTACAGAAAATGGTTTATATTTTTCATTGTGTCATGTTTTTTGTCCCCCAACTTTGTGCATCTACCCAGTGGTTTGATTGTTACTAATCAATAGTGTTTTATATTGTTGGGCTTTGGATTTGCTTTTTTTTTTCCTTTTATTTTAAGCTTTCATGGCCTTATTTTTATTTTTTAACTATTTAAGGTCGGGACCCTTTCAAAAACCCCTTTTTACCAATAATAAAAAAATCCAATAATTCATATTTACTTTAGGTCACGGAGGCTCATCACATGACATCATATAGGGTTCCAATTCCACCCTATCCAGCTATTTCATTTGACAATATGATGGACCCATGGGACTATCGCTACATGTTTGGGACATATGGTGTATATTATTATAATTAATTTCTATGTTTAGCATTTACTATTTTCCACTCACCCATATTTGTGCAATAAATTGGTTTTGCAGGTCTTAAGATTTATCATTTTCAATTCCCAAATATCCAAATCAAAAATATCCATTTTGGTATCCCCTATTTGTTTTATATTGAATTGCATGCCTACACCATTTAATTTGTAACTAGCAATACACCTCGAAGTGGGACAAAATGTGGTATCCTAAAATGGGCCTATGGCCTTTATTTCATGTAAATTTATGTTTGTTTTGTACTTTTTTTATGTATATATAATTAAATTCAAATCAAATGATATTGGTGTTTGGTTGACTTATGAAGCATAAAACCCCATTCTCAACTCCCAAAGATAACTCCCATATGACCTCTTTATACCTTTGGTCTCCTTTTCAATACCATAATGCACCATACCGATAATTGTGTTTAGCTCCCCCTTTTAACTAAATGGACACATTCGTTCATTCCTACCTTTTTTATTTTTAGCTATTAGAAATCGATACGCGTTAATATTATTAAATTTTAATTTCAAAGTCAAGTATAAATATAAAACCATTATACTTCATTTGATTATCGATTACATGTCTAGATTGAGCATTCTTGATATATGAGAGGAACGTTTTTTGTTCCAAGGCTTCCAACAATTTTATTGTTCTATTATATGTGGTATAGTTGTCAGAGGGATCATTAATGGACACTAGCCACTGAAATTACCCTAATGTAGACCCCTGATCTATTTTCCTTGACACTAGATTAGAAATTGAGTGATTTCAAATACACAAAAGTCATAACGTGCAAATTGAGAACATGGAAGCAAAGATAAAAACTATACAAAACCTAAAAATTTAGATTTTAGGTGCAAACACCTTACATATTGTGTCCCACTAAGCAACCTGAAAACCTTCCAAAAAATAATTAAAATATAAATCCCCAAAAAATATTTAACATATTTTAATTTTTTGGGGATTTATGTTTAACATATTTTAAAAACCTTGCAAGATATGACTACTAAAATTTGATTCAAATAACTACACATTCCTTACTCGATTTCATTAATTTATGTCAAAAAAATCCACTTACAATGGATTCATTTTTTCAAGGTTAGTTAATTACTATCTTTTAGTTAAATAGAGTACGTATTAAAAATAAAATAAATCTATTAGGATCAGTCAAATTTACTATTGATCAATACGTCTAAAATGTCGATCAACACAAATAAGAAGAAAGCTACTTAATTTTTCAACTTTATAATTCCAACTACCATCCCTGGCATAGCCATAGGTGTCTTTAAATAGAATCTATCGACTATAGTAAATTGATAACCTCTCTCCAACCCTGAATGTAGATATATGCATGAACAAATATTTGTTGGACCAGAGGCAAACATAATCAAAACCAAAAATACTCATCGATAAATGAAGAATGCGATAGTCAAAGTATTGCTTATTTTGTTTGACTAGTAACCAGTAATACATCCAAAGTGCAAAGAAACCCCTAGACTTATCAACTTAATCTAATGCACTTCTTTTATACTTTTATATTAAATTAAAAATCTTAAATTACATCTAAATTAGTTTAAATTTATTTTTAAGTTATAAAAACTTATAAATTTTTTCAATATAATGACATGGACTAACCATTATACAACCTTTATATTACACGTAACCATTTACAATATAAATTAAGAATAAACATCACAATCTTAATGCCTAATACCTAAATTTATAAAACTCTTTTTTTTTTTAAACCTACCCATCATTACTCCTCATCACAATATATTCATTCTCAATAAATCAATATACTTTAACAAAATATGGTTGGAAAACATCATTCTTGAAATCCATTTGCAAATTAAAAGCCTAGATCCTTCTTTTATTTTAAAAAAAAAGTTGTAAATAAACATGCACAATCCTTTTTTAAATTTTATAAAAAACTGTAAAATTGATTGATACTATTTTAAAATTGATTGATACTATTTTAGGGAAGTTGTAAATAAACATGCACAATACTTTTTTAAGTTTTATAAAAATCGGTAAAATTGACTGATACTATTTTAGGGTTTAGTGAGTTTGAACTTCAGGTTGTCTCATGTTAAGAGAGAGTTTCGTCTGTCAATCATGCGCATCTGCGCTTATCATTCAACATATTTGCGGGCAAGGATGCAAGATTTCATTACTTTAAAGGGAACCGCTCCATGTTTCTGCCAAATTCATCTCCGAAGCATTGTCTCAGAATATGGCAACGTCATTGAGTAGGTCGGACACGTCGTTCAGACGGCAGGGATCCTCTGGTATTGTGAGGAGCGTGGGTTCATAAATACCGAACCTGCACAGTCCCCGAATGATACCGTGGAGGGGCGCAGATATTCTTCTTCTTCTGCCGGGCCGCCATTGTTCTCTCACAGCAGGAGCACCGGCTCGATAGGAATTCGTTTTGAGAGTGATAGGCAAGTCCCTAAGCGCGGTGCAAATGGTTGCAAATCCGGTGCAAATGGGAGCAAATCTCGGTTTAGTTTTGTCAGATGGATTAGACGGATCTTTTCGAAAACCCCTTAATGGAAGAGATCTGATTTTGCATGTGTTAAATTAATGGAAGAGATCTGATTTTGCGTGTATTGAATTAATAGAAGAGATCTGATTTTGCATGTGTTAAATTAATGGAAGAGATCTGATTTTGAGTGTATTGAATTAATGGAAGAGATCTGATTTTGCATGTGTTAAATTAATGGAAGAGATGGAAGAGATCTGATTTTGCGTGTATTGAATTAATGGAAGAGATCTGATTTTGCATGTGTTGAATTAATGAAAGAGATCTGCATTTGCATGTAAATACCAACCCTCCTGGTAAGTTTCATATCCCCCTGTCATATTAAGAATATATATGGCATTTCAAATTAATGTCTTGGTTTCATGATAATTATTAAAATATTTAATGTTTATTTTATTTTAATAGGTATTTTAAAGATTATTTAAGAATAGATATGTAATGAAGTAATTTTATAAATTTTTAAAATTGTAAAAAATATTTTTAAATATAAATTTAAGAAATTTAAATGTGAAAAAAAATTATAAAATGATTTTTTATTAATTGTAAAATATATTTATATGTTTAAATTTTCAATATGTTATAAGCATGAACCTCCTCATTGGGATGATATATAGCATTTCAAACTAATGATTTGATTTTATGGTATTACAATTAATAAAATAATTAAAATATTTAATAAGTATTATATTTAATGAGTATTCTAGAAATTATTTAGGAGTAGATGTACAGTAAAATAGTCATGTGGGTTTTTTAAATTGTAAAAACATTCTTACACATGAATTTAGGAGGTTTAAATGTAAAAAAATTATAGAACAATTTTGTATTGGTTGTAAAGTATTTTTTTGCATCTAAATTTGTAATAAGTTGTAAGTAGAAACCCTTTGGTAAGTTTCATATGCACCTAGCATATTGCAATAATATATGACATTTCAAACTAACATAGTGATACTACAAGTGTTAAAATATTTAATGGGTATTGCATTTAATGGTTATTGCAGAGATTATTTAGAGGTAGCTATGCACTAAAGTAGTCATATAGATTTTTAAAATTACAAAGAAGTAGCTATGCATTAAAGTAGTCATATAGATTTTTAAAATTACAAAAATTATACCGAAAGTTTAAATATATAAAAAAATTATAAATCAATTTTCTATTAGTTGTAATTTTTTTTGTGTCTAAATTTTGTGTGCGGGTGCCACAAAAAAAATAAGAGCTTAAACCATCTTAAAAACTCTTTGTTTTATCCTAAACTTTCCCCTTCCCTTTTAAAATTGTGTAAGAACTCTCTTTCCCTTTTTTCCAACTATATGAAATCCTTCTTTTCTCACCTCCTTTTTCATTATCACATAAGGATAGTTCTTGGCAAGGTGACCATGATTATAGCACGTCAAGTATTGATGATTATGGCACATCAAGTATTAAAAAATGAGGTTCTCATAGTGTATGGATAACTCAAACATATTCCCTTCTAAATATTTTAAGCATAATCTTTTAGGTAAGGGTTTACTCACGTTCAATTGTACATAATTTTTAGCATAAACAATATATTTCTTGTTATAAGTTTCAAAGAAATACATATCATTCTCCAAAGGAGTCACCAATATTTGATTAAATGGTATCTGCCTACATGTATATAGGGAGGTTGAATAATTTTACATGTCATTCCCCCAAAGGAGTTATCAATTCTTGATAAGATAATCTCCACCCACATAGGTGCATGGACATTGAATATCTAATTTAAATTGGTGCAATCTTCAGATACAGTTATAAAAATTCAAAACTAGGGTTGTAGTCCGACTGGTGAGGATGATGGTTGCTTATATCCATCTACTAGGGTACAAATCTCGTTAGGTACTTAACACGAAGAGTCAAGTGGTTAAGGCTAGGATCGTGCCCTAAGTGATTTTGACAAGACTAAAATCGTGCCTTAAGTGATTTTGACATTACTTGTGATTGTTTAATTGAAAGAACTCATTGATTTAAATGTATACTTACTCATCATTGTAATCTCCGATATATTTATTTCCAAAATATAGACTAAAATGTCAACATTATATATCCATTAAAATATTACCTATAAAGTTGAGTGCTTGATGTGCCACAAAGAAGAATCACTTTAATGACTACAAATGCCACCTAAACAGGGCTTGGTGAGGGCTTGGGCTAATGAGTGCCATTAGGTGTAATATATCAGTGTTGTGACTAAATTACATTTTAACTCAAAACTCTAAGTAAAGTCTACTCAAATACTATAATTTGAACACATAAATAATATATGGAATAAAGAGGACATAAGTTTAAGAATTTTTAAAATTAATTTTAAAGATTGGACTTCTCAAAATTTTAAGTATTGTATATTTAAATATTAAAATTTTTACACATACAAATAATAGAAAAAGAAGAAGATAACATAGAATAAAGAGGACATAAATGTAATAAGATTGGAAAGTGTAATTATTGCTATTTTTTTTTTTTAGGATTTTTTTAGGAATTTAAAATTGATGTTTAAAAAAGTTAATATTAATTATATAAAAGTTGTAGAATTTTAAAAATTATAAATGTGAATTTATTAAGCAAGAAGATAAATGGGTTTATAAAATATTACAATGTAATGATTTTAGAATAAATTTTAGATAACGTTTTGTGGACATGTAAATAGAATTAATGTTTAAATTTATTTTTTAATAGAATATGAAGATTCATAAAATAAAATTGAAGGATAAATATTGTGATGTAGATATGATTAAAGGTTTTGATGAAGAGATGTTTTATCTTATGCAATCCAAAAAATAATAATGGAATAACAATCACATTAAATATTTATTATTCAAAAAATAAAAAATTATCAAACTTAACCAAATTTAATTTATAATTTATAAAACACGCACAAAAAAAAATTGACTTATAAAACACTGTAGTGTTATCCAAGTTCTCACAAAGACATGATTCAACCCTTCAATACTTCCCTAGAACTGTTCACGAATCTCTACTAACTATTTTCACTAATAACTACACTTAAAACTTTTATTTCATGGGTTTCTCAATCTCCTTTCACAAATGTAAGAATTTGTTTGGGTAGATGCAGGGTAATGGAGGACAAAAGAGAGGGTATTAAGTAATGTTTTTTTTTTTAATATAACAATAGTTGAATTTGGAGAGAATGTTAGAAATATTTCAAAAAATAATTTGACAATGATATAAGAACATGAATTGTAACATTTTGAATGTAGTTTTTAATTTTTATTTTTATTTTAATACCCAGATGATAAAAGTGAGTGAAACAGATGTATTTATGATAATAGGTTGGTCAATTTTAGTGAAAAGATAAAGAATTGCTTGTGTACGAATACACTTTTTTTGAGTAAATGAATGAATTTTTGTATGAAACTTCATATATGGATAGGTAAAATGTCAAAAATTGTTGAGAATATTTTTTATTATATATAATTTTTAAATAATTTTACAAGACAACTGGAAGATTGAAACTGCAAGTGTACGAACACAATTTTTTGACCTTCATGAATTTTTTTTAAAGCATAGTTGACAATGTGTATATTGTTGAAATATAAGTTTTATAAATGTTCGATTAATATTCAAAAATTTATAAGATAATTTGAGACGTAGATATTATTTCATGTATTTAAAACAATAGGTTGGTCAATTTTTGTGAAAAGTTAAAGAATTGCATGTGTACGAATACACTTTTTTTGAGTAAACAAATGAATTTTTGTACAAAACTTCATATATGGATAGGTGAAATGTCGAATATTGTTGAGAATATTTTTTATTAATTTTTTATTATATAGATAATTTTTAAATAATTTTACAAGTCAAAACAATTGAAAAATTAAAACTGCAAGTGTACGAACACAACTTTTTGACCTTAACTTCATGATTTTTTTTTAAGCATAGTTGACAATGTGTATATTATCGAGATATAAGTTTTATAAATTTTTTATTAATATTCAAAAATTTATAAGGGAATTTGGGACGTAGATATTATTCTTCTTTCATCAGTCCACCATTGTTTTCCCATAGCAGGAGCACTGGATCGATAGGAATTCATTTTGAGAATGAAAGGCGAATCCCTAAGCGCAGTGCAAATGGAGGTAAATCTTGGTTTAGTTTTGTCAGATGGATCAGATGAATTTTCTCTAAATCTTGTTAATGGAAGAGATCTAGTTTTGTGTGTATTGAATTAATGGAAGAAATCTGATTTTGTGTGTTGAATTAATGGAAGAGATTTGATTTTGCATGTAACTACAAACCCTCCTGGTAAGTTTCATATGCCCCTAGTATATTGGGATGATATATGGCATTTCAAATTAATGTCCTAATTTTATGATATTGCAATTTTTAAAATATTCAATGGGTATTATAAAGATTATTTAAAAGTATATATGTATTGAAAGAGTGATATAGATTTTTAAAATTATAAAAATTATCTTTCCACATGAATTTAGGAAGTTTAAATGTAAAGAAGAATTATAAAACAATTTTCTACTGATTGTAAATTATTATTTTTTGCCTAAATTTTCAATAAGTTGTAAGTATGAACCCTCCTGGTAAGTTTTATATGCACCTAGAATATTGTGATGATATATAGCAGTTCAAATTAATGCCCTGGTTCATGGTATTACAATTATTAAAATATTTAATAGATATTTTATTAAATAAGTATTGCAACTCAATTATTTAGGAGTAGATATGCACTGAAACAGTCCTAAAGATTTGAAATGTACAAAATAGTTATAAAATAATTTTTTATTGATTGTAAAGTATTTTTTTGTGCCTAAATTTTATGTGTGGGTGCCACAAAAAAGATAGAGCTTAAGCCATCTTAAAGACTCTTTGTTTTATCCTAGACTTTGTGTTTCCCTTTGAAATCAAATTTAAGAACTCTCCTTCTCTTTTTTCCAACTATATGAAATCCCTTTTTTCCCACCTCCTTTTTCGCTATCACATTCAAGGATACTTCTTGGCAAGGTGACCATGATTATTGCACATCAAACATTGAAAAGTGAGGTTCTCATCCTCCATGGGTTGCTCAAACATATCCCCTTCTCTATATTTTAAACACATTCTTTTAGGTAAGGGTTTACTCATGTCTATTTGAGCATAAATAATATGTTTCTTGATATAAGTTTCAGAAGAGATACACATCATTCGCCCAAAAGAATCACTAATTCGTGATAGAATAGTCTCTACCTATAAGTGTGTAGGGAGGTTGAATAATCTTACATGTCATTCCCTCAAAGGATTCGTCAATCCTTGATAGAATAGTCTTTACCCACTTAGGTGCATGGAGGTTGAATATCTTATCTAAATTGGTGCAATCTTCATATTTATTTATGAAAATTCAAAACTAGAATTCTAGGGTTCTATTATGAAAATATTTACCCTGTGAAAAATAAGAGCCTTTTTTCATATACATGAGTTTAATCTTTTTCAAAAGTAAAAATAGTAATGAAGAAACTTCATGTCTTAAAGTGAATGTCCACCTATCCCTTTAGCTTCCAATAAACTAATGTCAAAGTTTGTAACTTTTATTCACATGGTCCCCAACACAAAACCATAAAGATCAATCTAAGTTTTATTAGGATGGTCATTTCTTGTTCAATTTCACTCTTCAAAAAAGATAATTGATTAGTCTTTAACGGTTTGGATATATTCAAATTTCATTCAAAAATTATCATTTCTTACATTATTTGTATAAGCCCTTAAATCCGTAAGAATTATAAATCTATTTTATATAGAAAAGTGAGAGACTTGTACTTTAAAATCCATTAAGAAATCTCTACCATAATTTTCAACACAAGATTGTGGTGTAGTTGTGTAGTAAAATGACAACATCTAAATACAATGATGACCATTGTGAACCTTGCCTTAACATGTCCACCGCCCTAACTCGTCCACCGCCCTAACTCACATTCGTCGCTTATGTTTCTTCACCTCTCCTTAACAATATATTTTTATAATTTAATTAATTTTTAATTAATAAATATTATAACAATCATCTAATATATTCTATTTTGAAAAGATAACTAATAATTAATTATATTAAATGACTATTGTTATGTTCGTTTGTGATTTGCTTTAAAATATTACCTAGAAAGTTGAGCGCTTGGTGATCGAAAAGGGCAAAAAAAAGAAAGAAGAGTAAAAGGTCACTTTAATGACTACAAATGACACCTCGGTAACATATAAGTGTTGTGAATAAATCACATTTTAACTCAAACTCTAATTTTAGATTAAAATAAGGAGAAGAAACTATAATTTTATACTCAAAAACTATAATTTTTACACATTAAAAAAATATAAAATATAGAGGACATAGTGTAATGATTTTTAAAATTATTTTTTAAGAATGGGAAAGTATTATGATTGTTAAAATTATTTTTGTTAAAAATTTGAAATTGTTACTTTTTAAAAAAAATAATATTAATCATATAAAAAAAGGTGGACTTATAAGGAAAACAAAAAGATTTAATATTAATCATATAAAAAATGTGGATTTATTAAGAAGGGAGACAAACGGTTTTATAAAATGGTACAATATAAATTTATAGAATCTAATGATTTTAAAATAAATTTTTAGATGACTCTTTGTTTTGTTTTTTTGGGGGCGGAGGGAATATGTGAATAGGAGGAATGTTTAAATATATATTTTTAATAGAATATGAATAATTGTAAATTAAAATTGAAAGATAATTATTATGATGTGGATATGATTAAGGATTTTAATGAAAAGATGTTTTATATTGTATAATTGAAAAAAAATATAATGGAATAAAAATTATATCAAATTTTTATTATTTATAAAATAAAAAATTATATTCAGATAAATATATAAAATTGGGGGACAAAAAAAGTTTTATTCATGGATATGAATTTTTTGAAATTTCAAAAAAATTGAATTTCTATATATAATTTGAGATGATTATACTCAAAATTTGAAGATGGTCTAAGAAAATGAATTATAACATTTCAAGTCTAGTTTCCAAAACACTATTTTTTTTTTAAATGGTTAAGTATAACTAAGCCAAAGATCTAAAATTTGAAGAGGAGCACATTTTTTTTTAAAATAGAGTAGATAGACGGTCGTGTGGCCCACCATTTTTTAAACATCATTTAATATTATTTTAAACAATTTGATGAATATTTAGATAAGATCTTATAGTTTATGATTTATATTTTTCAATGAATGTTTTTTTCGTATTAATTTTTAATGTAAATAGATCCTAAAAATTGATTAAAAAAAATAGATAACCGGTTGTGTGGTCCTTCTAACTACCTAAAAAAAATAAGAATTGATTTTTGTTTGAATGTGTGTAGTATTAGGCCTAGTTTGTGACCATATAATTTGTTTTAAACTTAGATTAATTAAAATAAATTACATAAACCTGAATAGGCATGTATATTTGTCGCATGTAATGGCCTAATAAAGGTATAGTTAGAAATCAACATAGTTTGAACCCTTAAAATAGTCTAAAAATTATAAAATTCATATATTTAGAAAGATGAGAGCTTACTCCTGATAATAATTTTTTGAATTTTTTCATTGAAATCTATAGTGTATTTAGTGATAGAAGTTGAAATTTGTTATTTTTTATCAAAACACTTGGACTCAACTATAGATTGACAGGGCCAAGCCTTTGGCTCGGGAATCCAAGCCATTTCCTAACCAAAAGGCTTGGTTTTTTAAATTCAAATTTTAACAATGTGTACATGTTATAACATGTGTACATTCTTATTTCTTTACACCCAATTACCCTCCTATAGATCGTTTTGTGTTTTTGGGTGCAAAGCAATAGGAATGTATATGTGTTCTTATTGCTTTGCACCAAAAAACATAAAAAGATCTATAGGAAGGTAATATTTATTTAAAGTTCATATTTAATAAAATAAATGTTAAGTGTAAGAAATATCATACTTTAAATTTATTTTAGTTAATATAAGAAACTAGGGTCACTCTACATTTGATAGAGTTGATCTCACAATTACACGCCTTACATGGAAAACAATTTTTTAAAATCTAATCTAGTTAGTACTTAGGTATTTTTAGGGTTTCAATATTGAACCTAGGGATTTCAAGGTATAAATTTTTGAAATTGATGTCTATTTTTGGTAAACATGATCATTTTTTAGGTTTTTGTATTTTTGAGATTGCTTACTGACATTTCTAAGAGTCATAAGTTTGTCAAAATTGAATTTTTCAAACCACTCACTTTGAATTTGATTCAAAGTGGTGTGACTAGGGGAGCATAGGTCACATTGATGACCTGCACACATCAAATAACCACTTTGTGTTAATTTCAATTGCTCATCATTCCACCCGCATCCCTAATCACTTCCTACTCATCCCGAAAAAGATAGAGCTTAAGCCATCTTAAAGATTCTTTGTTTTATCCTAGACTTTATGTTCCCCTTTGAAATTAAATTTAAGAACTCTCTTTCTCTTTTTTCCAACTATAAGGAATCCCTCTTTTCCCACCTCTTTTTTCACTATCACATTCAAGGATAGTTCTTGGTAAGGTGATCATGATTATGGCACATCAAACATTGAAAAGTGAGGTTTTAATCCTCCATGGGTTGTTCAAACATATCCCCTTATCTATATTTTAAACACATTTTTTTAGGTAAGGGTTTACTCATGTCTATTTGAACATAAATCTTAGCATAAGTAATATGTTTCTTGCTATAAGTTTCAGAAGAGATACACATCATTCTCCCAAAAGAGTCACCAATTCTTGATAGAATAGTCTCTACCTATAAGTGTGTAGGGAGGTTGAATAATCTTACATGCCATTCCCCCAAAGGAGTCGTCAATCCTTGATAGAATAGTCTCTACCCACATAGGTGCATGGAAGTTGAATATCTTATCTAAATTGATGCAATCTTCATATCTACTCATGAAAATTCAAAACTAGTTTTCTAGGGTTCTATCATGAAAAGATTTAACATGTAAAAAATAAGAGCCTTTGTTCATATACATGAGCTTAATCTTTTTCAAATGTAAAAATAGTAATGAAGAAACTTTGTGTCTTAAAGTGAATGTCCACCTATCCCTTTAGCTTCTATTGAACTAATGCCAAAGTTTGTAACTCTTATTTACATGGTCCCCAATACAAAACCATGCAAATCAATCTAAGTTTTATTAGGATGGTCATTTCTTGTTCAATTTCACTCTTTAAACAAGATAATCAATTAGTCTTTAATGGCTTGGATATATCCAAATTTCATCTAAAAATTATCATTTCTTCCATTATTTACATAAGGTCTTAAATCTATAAGAATTATAAACCTATTTTATGTAGAATAATGAGAGACTTGTGCTTTAAAATCCATTAAGAAATCTCTAGCATAATTTTCAACACGGGGTTATGGTGTAGTTGTGTAGTAGAACGACATCTAAATACAATGGTGACTATTGTAAACCTTGCCCTAACATATCCACCACCCTAACTCGCATTTGTTGTCTCTATTTCTTCACCTCCCCTTAACAATATATTTTTATAATTTAATCAATTTTTAATTTGTAAATATTATAAAAGTAATCTAATATATTATATTTTGAAAAGATAACTAATAATTAATTATATTAAATAACTATTGTTATATTCGTTTATGATTTCCTCTAAAAGATTACCTAGAAAGTTCAGGGATTGGTGAGCCAAAAAATAATAAGTCACTTTAATGAGTACAAATGACACATAAACTATGGGTTAATGAGTACATTAGGGGTAACATATAAGTGTTTCGAATAAATTACATTTTAACTCAAACTCCAATTTTAGACTAAAATAAGGAGAAGAAACCAAGACATTATACTCAAAAATTATAATTTTTGCACATATAAATAATATAAAATATAGAGGACACAAATATAATTAGTAGTTATTCTCATAGTGCAAAAAAAATCAGAAGTTAGATAGAAATTGTTTATATTTCATTTATTGTAATGATAAAGTACTTTAACTTATATGATCATCACTATCCCTCATCATCTCTAATGACTCTCTCATTGTCCCTAATTACTCCCTCATTGACCCTCACTATCCCTCATCATCCCTAATCACTCCCTCCTCATTTTGCATCATCCCTAATCACTCCCTCATTGACATTTATTATCTTTAATCATCTCTAATCACTCCCTTATCATCCATAATCACTCCTTTATTGAACATCACCATCCCTTATCATCCCTAATCACTCCCTTATCTTCTCTCATAATTTCTAATCACTCTTTCCTTATCCCTCATCATCCTTAATCACTCCTTCATTGACCCTCACCATCCCTCATCACTTCGTCATTGACCCTCACCATCCTTCATCATCCCTAATCACTTCCTCATCATATGATATAATTAGGCCTCTTACAAGTTTACTCATTTAGGTCTTCTAGGTCTCTTTTAGGCTTTGTAGCATTCCTTTCTTATTTCATGCCACATATTTAACTCTTTATACTAACATGAGGTTCTTGTACTCTGAATTTTGTTACTCACTCAATAAACATGTTTTATTCTTTCAAAGTACCCCACCTTTGCATGACACAACAAACATGATATTCTCTCAAGGATTTTAGTTTTCTTCTAGGTCTTAGCCTTTCTTTGTATCCTCTTTATTGTAATTCAGTCCACTTTGACTACTATTTTACTCTTGAACACCTATTTGAACCTAATTTTACTTCTTTACCTTCCTAGTGATAATCTCCATCAAAACGCTAATCCATGTCCATAACAAATTAATTCAATAGACAACACAGAGTTCTATCATATTAGACCTTATTCACTAGGTATGTCACTCTTTATAGAAAAGGTTTCACTCAAGACTAACTCCTGATGTCCCCAATAGGATTCTTGTATTTTATTTGACACTATATAAACTAGCACATAAGCTTATTCCATTCTTTGTACTTAATTCTCACCAAAATGTAATAAAACAAGCTTTTTAGCCCTCTCACTTATGTCTAATCTATTGTTTAAAGGTTTATAGATCCAAAATCATATTAAAGGTCATTACAATGACTTCATGCATTCATTTTCACATTACAATGACAAGTAACACATTCTACAGTTTGCTACAACTTTGATTTTCAAGAGACTTTCAAAGATTACACCTTTAGCCCTATTTTCGGCCTATTTGAGGTTTGTTAAAAAAAACATTCATAAATATATTGTCTTCTAGGGAATTTCATGTTCTAAAACCACCTAGATCAGTTTACAAACATCCTTAAACACATATGTACAAAATTTCAAAGGTTTTTTATGGCTCTCTAGAAAGATATGAGTTTTTGTTTATCAAACCCTAGTTAAGGGTTTACACAGTCCTCCACAAACCTAGACCTAAACTCTACACCAAATTGAGAGACATTTTTTCCACCTCTCCTTCATTATTCTATTCTTATTAGTTTATTACTTGATGTCTTCGAGCCTTATCATATCTTAGTTGATGTCTAAACTTGGTCTTTTCTATTTCATGCACCTTAAGTCTCTCAACAGCCTATGACTTATCCAAAACATGGTTGTTTTAGACTTCCACCTATGTTGGATGCTTATAGACAGGTTTTAAGATAGATTTACATTATGTTGAAGGTTAAGAGACATTACCATATATTACTAGCCCTTAATAACCCTTTCCTTAGAGAGAGAGTGTGTATCTTGAGCCCTAAGCTAGAATAAATAGGCAAGAAAGAGAGATAAGGGTGGGATCAAATTAGATTAATTACATAAATAGATTTTGATTTATCCATCTATTATTAGTTGAGGCAAATTTAAGTATAAAAAATCCAAGCTTTCCTTGCCTTACTCCTTGTCACAGATGTAGGTAGGGAAAGATTTCATTGCCTTAATAGGTACAAAAAGTTTGAGATCAGGGTAGGGCCTTTAGAATGGTTCCCCCTATATATCTATGATGAGGATCCCATTCCTATGTTGTTATTTGATATATTATATTAAGGATCATAGAATACTCAAAGTATGGCAAGGCCCCATTTTAGCCTTTAGGGCCCACTGGACCATGCCCAATCTCTAAGTGGCCCCTCCTCAATACATCAAATTAAGGCATATGCCATTCATTCCCTTTATATATCAAGTTGTGTATAGATCAGATTGGGTATAGATGGTGTTGGGTTGGGAAACACACTCTATCAATTACCAAACTAGAACACACTCTATCAGATTGATGACCACCTATCTATCAATCTGGTATACTATGGATATATTGTCAACTATGCGGTTGGGATTAGAATTCTTAACTATTCTCTAATCTCCCCTATATATATAGAAATAAATTTGGATTCTTAACTCTAGGATTGGGATTCTTATAAGCCCAAATCCCAATATATATATATGTAAGTAATATAATTTCATCCTACCCTTTTCTCAATTTCTTTCTTATTTATTATAATCTATGGCTCTAGATACACATGATCTCCACGATCTGGGTATGGATCACTATATAGACCTTTAAATCCCACTAAATAATCAGATGATATCTCTAAGTTATTTATTTGAGTGAAAGAAGATGAGTGAAATAATATTTTATTTGGGCCTTATTTGAGTAAGTAAAATTTGGAATTAGAAAATAAGCCAATTCAACACAAGTAAGAAGCTACTGTACTCACCATCAAGGTATTGTATAGAGCGATTAAAGATGAGGAGCGATGAAGAGGGATTGAGTAGGGATGATGAGGGAATCATTAGGGATGATGAAGGATGGTAAGGGTCAATGAGGGAGTGATTAGGGATGATTAGGGATGGTTAAGGTTAATGAAGGAGTGATTAGGGATGATTAGGGATGAGGAAGGAGTGATTAGAGATGATGAGGGATGTTGAAGTGTTGATTAAGGATGATGAGGTATAGTGAGGGTCAATGAGGGAGTGATTATAAATGATGAGGAATGGTGAGGGTCAATAAGGAAGTGATTAGGGATGATTAGGGACGTGGAGGGAGTGATTAGGGATTATGAGGAACAATGAAGTGGTAATTATGGATGATGAGAGAGTGATTAGGGATTATGAGGGATGGTGAGAGTCAATGAGAAAGTGATTAGGGATGGTGAGGGAGTGATTATAGATTATGAGTGATGGTTAAAATCAATGAGGAAGTGAGTAGGGATAATGTGGGATGAGGAGGGAGTGAATAGGTATCATGAGGGATCGTGAGGGTCAATGAGGGAGTAATTGGGGATGATGAGGGAGTGATTAGAGATGATGAGGGATAGTAAGGATCAATGAGGGAGTGATTAGGGATAATGAGGAATGAGAGAGAGTGATTATGGGTGATAAGTGATGATTAAGAAGTGATTAGGGATGAGGGAGCGACAATGAGCAACTAAAATTAACACAAAGTGGTTATTTAATGTGTGAAAATCATTAATTTGACCTATGCTACCATAATCACATCACTTTGGATCAAATTCAAAGTGAGTGGTGTTAGAGTAGGGATTTTATTTTTTCCCATATTTATTTATTATGGCATTTTTTTTCCTTATTTGGAGTTTTCCTACCTTCATGGATAAGCTTGCTTAGGTGTATTTGGAGTTACATTTTGATCAGATGAATAGGAAGTAACTCCTATGACTAGCTATATTGGGTATGGAAGTTACTCTTCTATTATTGGCTCTTTGATCACCTTTCTTGGTAGGAGTTAATCATGTACTCCTATATGTACATCTCTCTTGGTGAGCTATTATTCAATGGAAGATGGGTTTTGGCTCTTATCTTGTCTATGAAATGTTCTTGTATGTGATTTCATTTTCTTACATCTATTATGTTGTGTACATGTTTGACTCGTACCTATCACAAATTTGTGCATTTTTTAGATCTAGATATCTTGGGCTTCACTTCAATATGGTATCAGAGTCATTCTAGTATTCGATTGTCTGGTTTTTTTTTACTATTAGTTTATTTGAAATTTTGAGATTTATTATTTGTAAATAAAAGCTAGTTTTATCCATCCATTTGTAGGAATTTTTTCATCTTTGGTGGAGTCATCTTTTTTGAAGAACTGGTTCATTAGCAACCATTACCACAATTTTTGTGGTTTCTCTATAACTATGTGTTTGACGTGTCTTGGTGCATTTTTCTACAAAAATTTGTGTGCCTCCATACATCTTCATGTCTAGTCTCCTCTATTCATTATCGACGTATGTTCAACCTTAATTGGTTCTACATATTTGACCCTGGTTTTACATTTTTTACATATGGCAAATAGGCTACTTTTCTTTTAATGCACAAGTAATGCATAAGAAGATTGGTCGAGTTTAGCATTGTTAATGTATATTTTTTATTGTTTTTTATAAAATAATATTTTGTGGTAAATATTTAAAAATAAAGTGTTATTCATTTTTTCACTTGCTCACATTGTACTTGCTTCCTTAGATGCATAATCAACTAAATCTAACATCCTCTTTTGTTTGTAAAATCTTGTCTTTTGACTCATTGCACTGATTGCTCAAGATGCACTATCAGCTAAGTCTGACATATTTTGAGCATGTATTTACAATATTTGGGGGGGTTCACCATTTCATAATTCAGGGGGGTGTACTATGCCTTTTTGGTACCTCTTTGCATTTTACTTGCACTTTCATTTCTGCAACAACTTCATTTTGCACTACTAATACATCTCATTTTTGCACTAATGGATTCAAGTTCAATCAACCCACTAACTCCCTTTAACTATCATGAATGGAAAATTGAGATGACAATCATTCTAAGGAGTAAAGGTTTATATAGGATAATTATGGGTAATGAAACGAAACCTAGCATAAATGTAGATATAGTTAAGTGATATAACCATAGTGATGAAGCCTATGGGTTATCATGTCTTTTTGTATCACCTAATCTTTTATTTCACTTAGAGCCTGCCAAATCACCCCATGATGTATGGACCATTCTAGGTAAACTATTTAGGGAGCAAGATGTGATAATAGGTCATGAGCTTGAAAATCAACTCATTAGCCTAAGTCCTTGAAACTTTGATACCCTTCATGATTTCTTCACTAATTTTAAGTCTTTGAGATTGCAGTTGAAAGAATGTGGGATAAAGAAATGAGATGACTAACTTGATCTCTAAACTAGGTCCTAACTATTCAATCTTTGTCTCTACTTTTCATGCAACTATAAGTACTTTGGGAACTATAATGAAAATGCCCTCTTTAGATGTTTTCACTTTTGACTTAATTAGGGAGTAAGATAATTTGATCCAGATGGGCACATTGAAGTCCATAAAATCGCAAGCCCTAATTACTGGGAATGGGAAAGTAAAGACTTCAAATAAAGAGAAGAAGAAGAATAAGGATCAAGAAAAGAAGAAAGAATCAACTTCTGCTAAAACCAACACTGAAGCCTCCTCTTCCAATGGAAAACCTAAGAAAGAGAAGGTTAAGTGTGCCTGTTGTAATAAAAATGGACATGATGAAACTAAATGCATGAAGAAGTAAATAGATCACCTAACTCATCTCCTAGAGAACAATAACATAGGTATTCTTGAGTCCATCAAGAAGAATTTATCTACCCAATATTCTACTAAGGTAAAGGGCAAGTGGAAAGAGAAAGAAAAGGGCAAGGATCTTGTAGTAGTTGTAGCTTCAACATCTTCATGGCTTATTGACTCAGGTGCTTCCCACCACATGGGCTTTTTACTAGTTGAGTTTTATTATTTAGATCCTTGTAGCATGTATTCTTCTAGTTTGGGTGATGATAGTTTTGAACCTATTGCAAGGAGAAGGTCTATTAAATGGAAGGAAGAACAATAAATAATTTTCCAAGTGTCCCTTCCCTTTCAACCAATCTCCTATCAGTGTATCAAATCACTCATCAGCAAAGGCATGAGGGTTAAGTTTTCACTAGAATCAGTTATCATCAGGGAGTTGTATAGAGATACTTTGCTGGTAGTGGATAGGGTAGATCACCAATCCAGGTTATACACCTTCTCAAATTTTACACTTGATTCTTCTTCGACAACATTATTGACTCATTCAGATGGAGTTAGAAAATTATGGCATGAGCAGTTTGGCCACCTTCACTACTGCTACCTTAAACAACTTAGCAAAAATGACATGGTCATAGCCTTGCCTCAAATCCAATTCTCTAAGGAACTTTATGAGGGGTGCTCTCTTATAAATCATCCTGAAGAAAAATTTGACAAAGGTAAAGCTTCAAGGGCTTCACAAGCATTAGAGTTAGTATACAGTGATGTATCTAGGCCTTTTCCCAGTCTATCTTTTACAAGGTCTAAGTACATTCTCACTTTCATTAATGATTTCTTGAGATATACATGGGTCTACTTTCTTAAGCAAAAGTCTAAAGTGTTTGAATATTTTCAAGACTTCAAGACACTTGTTGAGAAACAATCTGATAAATCCATCAAGATTATTTGAACTAACAATGGAGGTGACTATGTCAGCAAAAAATTTGAGTAGTTTTGCACCACAGAGGGGATTGATTTGCATTATAATGTTACTTGCAGTTCCTCATAGAACAGAGTTTCAGAATGTAAGAATAGGTCCTTAAAAGAGATGGTTATCTATATGATTCATTCAAAGTCCTTGGCACCTTAGTATTAGGCTGAAGTCATTAATTGTGCTTTCTATATGCAGAACAGGGTTCCTCACAAAGCTTTGAAATGTGTAACACCCTTTGAATCTTGGCATGGAAGGAAACATGATGTTGAACACCTTAGGGTTTTTGGATCTCTATTTATGACATGTATACCAAAAAAGATACATAAAGCTATGGAACCTCAGTCCAAGAATTACATTTTTTTAGGCTATCCAAATGGTGTCAAGGTGTACTGCCTTCTACATCCAACCACACATGAGTTGTTCATAGAGATAAGTGTTCACTTTCTAGAGAGTCCCATAAATTCAACACTTGACACTACTTTTATTTCATTGGATTCACTTAGACTTGATGATTCTTCTTTTGACTCAGATCATCCAAAGTAGGTTCCTAAGCTAGGTTCTTCTTCTTCTTCTAGTTCTGATAGTAAGGGAAGTGATGGGGAGTCTTCTACATCTACCTCTAGTCATGTTTTATAAGATGAGGAGTTGGCACCTAACTCACCCACATTCAGGCCCCTTTAGGGCGGACAAACACTTTAGAGTGCAAACATTTGGGTAGGGGATCCAACAGATGATAGACATACTCAAGCATATTATCAAAGTGGTCTACATGCTTTCTTTGCTTCAATTTTAGATCCATAAACATTCTGAGAGGCTTTAAGCATACTTGAGTGGGAGTGTTCTGTAGGAAGAATTTTCTTTCTTGATCAAAAATCACACTTGAGAATTGACTTCTCATCCTAAAGGAAGGAAGATGGTTCGATGTAGGTGGATATATTGGACCAAGATTATAGAAGATGATTCAATCGATAAGTATAAGGTGTGATTGGTCACCAAGGGTTTTTCACAAGAAGCCAACTGAAACAACCCCAACTTTTTTTTTTGAAGTTGCATATATGAGTACACATTTGGATGCATAATGAACCCAAACCTCACTTACTAAAGAAAGTGATACTCGCTTAGCATAATCACATTTGCACAATTGGAAAGGTTAAAATTAACATTCAATTTCATCATTATGTCAAACAAACATATGAGATGAAAACTAATAAAACATTATCCTAATTGACAATCAGGCATAATATCCATCATGTTAAACTCACATAGAAATTAGCTATCAGTTTGAGTATATACATATTCCACTAGGACTCATAAGCATCCATAAAAATATCATTTGTATGAAGATATTACCATTTAATTTAACAACATGCTTATCGAGACCTAAGATAATTGGTCGAATGAACAAACAGGGTTAATTCATCATCTAACCAGTTTTGATATAATAGCATCCATTCATAGAATTGATATAAATGATTCCATATTGGCAAATAGACAATACAATACAATAGATAAAGGGAAATCAAACAACCCAAATTACATGGAGACCAAACACATATATTCCACAATATTGATTGTATTCGATCAACCCCTAGTTCTACGAAGGGAGGTATGTTAATCAATTAAACTTTATTACCTAAATTAGTATGTTTTTAGCCATATCTATAATCAGAGTTTATTATGAACATGAAATAGATGAGGCATAATATTATCTACAAATTAAGGAGTTTGGCAAAGAAGTAATCCCAACTCCATTTAACATCAAACTAGGTAAATTCAACATGAAGTGGTAACACTCTTCACTTATGTACAATTATATTTTATTCAAGCATACAACAGTTCTAAAAGAACCAATTTGTAGAAGCATACAAGGGTAAAAGTTTTCACATGAGTCAGATGTCCATTCCCAACTTATCATTAGTAATTTCATACTTAATATGAAAATTTCAACCAATAAGGAATAACAATACACATACATAACTCAATAGAGTGATATCCAATTTATACATTTTCAGCCATATCATTTATATGAGCATAGAAGCAAGGGAAGGTATCATATAATATTACCATTTACTTCACATTTTAGATGGGCTTTAGGATTACTTTCTTCATCCATGAATTGGCAATTTATTCCCATATAAAATGTACATGCTCACATAATACCCCATACAATTTAAAATACCCAAGGAGTCTCTATACTCCATACTCAAATTGAAAACCAACTACAAGTAGTTTTATATTCTCCTATTAGATCAAGAATGATTCCAACGTGTATAAAAAGGAAATTAGCATATGCATATGTATCCAAAGCAATAATTACATAACTCCCAACAGTTGTCATGAAATTTAAGATTCCAACTTACTAGTAATCCTAGCCAACATACTCAAGCATGTCTAACACCAAATGAAGAAATCTCATTTACCTACACAATATCTACACCAATCATTACCAGAATGGTTCAAATAAACAAAATATATAGCATTTTTATAAGATTACGTAAGGAATAAATGTCACTCTAAAATGGGGTACAACATCAATACCATATGATCCATGATGAAGATGAAAGGCAATACACTAGCATGGCATTAACAATGGATAAACAACTATCAATCCTATATAAAACTCAAGTATGCCTAAACACCGTAATAAGTAATCTATTTTGCCTATATAATTATCAACTCAAATTACCATGATTATAAATTTCTAGATAATATATATGAAAACTCCATAAAGTTTCATAAGTAATAAATGCCACATTAAAGTGTGCATACATCATTGCCATACATGTTCCATAATGAAGATAACAAGGCCATTCACCAATGTAGCAATAATATTAAAAATCAACTATTCTTTCAAGGATAACCCAAGTATAAAGCTCAAGTATGCTTAACCACAATATAGGTAAAATCTTTGCTTAAGCAAATCACTACTTATGTTACCATGATAGTTTATATTAAGTGAACATATTGAAGTTCTATAAGATAGCACAATGAAATATTACTACACTAGGTGTCTTAAAACCAATTACAGGTTGTTAACACAAGGATGATTAGCAATGTAGTATTACAATAAAGAATCAATCATGATAACAATATGGTGTATCACTACGGCATTCGCAAGGAATAACTAATTAACAACATAAATCAAAACCCAAGCATATATATAACTAATTAGATTCAAAATTAGAAGGTAAACATCCACATATTACCACATATTCATCGTTATATTTTGTGCTTCATATTTACAAAGGATTCCTATCCATAAAAAATGTTATCATACCATAAACCCAAATAAACTAAATTAAAAACCCATGAAATAATTACAATTGCATCTACTACTCATGCTTTATAAAAACATTATGACATCATGTGTTAAAAATGAATACACAACATGTAATAAAACATTACCAGTCACATCATACCTATCCATGAAGTCATCCAAAAATGAAGTAGATAGAACCAAAATAGACAAACCCTCCCAACCAGCCCTATGAGCCTAACCATCAGTGGCCCTTACCACCCCAACCATCAGCTAGATGGTGGTTTCAACAAACAGGGTCAAGGAGGAAGTTCTAAGCAAGTTGGATTCCAAACCAAAGGACATCACAACAAAATGACATACATCCACAAAAATCATACACACTATCAAAGGTACACTCCATGCAATCAAAGGAAAAAAGCATAGCATATAACTCAATCGTTATATACCCACCCAGTCAAGATCCAATAATAAAATCAACCATGCATGACAGATAGGCAACTCAGCCACACAACTTTTCCAAGGCAACAATCAAATATAAAGATCAAATAAAAACCTAGAAATAACCTGGTAATTTAAAATAGTCTAAAAATGGCAGTGATGATTGCATTAGGTATACAAATAATGACTCAATTAGGTGCCAATAATCAATATAATGGCTTCAAGGGATCATCATGAGGCCTCCCACCTCATATGATCCCTGAATAATAAAATTTAGGTCAAGGAGAGTTAAAGGAACACTAGACCTTTTAAATAGGTTTAATTAAAAATTGAAAACCTTCCTTATTAAATGATGATCCAAATAAGGTTTTTATCTGATTCCCAAAGTTTGGTAATACATAAGCATACATGGATTTTATTAAATCTTAAGAGAATTTACCCATTTGAATTAACATAAAGAGGGTTATAATCAAAGTCATACACTGGTAAATTCCACCAAATCAAATTATACAATGGCCCACCCTGTTAAGAGGAATAAGCCAATTTAAATTGTCTATGTCACCATTGATTCAACTTAAATCAAAATTCAACATTCAATGCCCATTCATATGGCTGAAAATCATGCCATTTAAAATTAAAGCGTGGTAAATCCAAGTAAAACTCAACATATATAAAAATTCCAAAGATACATCATTCCCCAAATACGCTCAACTCCTATAACGAATTTAAGACCTGAATCGACTTACTCCATTGGAAGATTTATTAAATATATATCAACATATTTTATATTGCCATATGCTTGGCTAGAAACTCCCAATTCAGAATATTAAAAATGAAAGGATACACACACACACACACACACACACACACACATATATATATATACATATACATATACACACATATATATATACATATACATATATATATATATACATATACATATATATATATATATACATATATATATATATATATATATATATATGTATATATATATACACACATATATATATACATATATATACATATATATATATATACATATACATACATATATATATATATATATACATACATATACATACATATATATATATATATATACATACATATATATATATACACACACACATATATATATACATATATATATATATATATATATATATATACATATACATATATATATACATATATATATCTATATACATATATATATATACATATATATATATAATACACACATACATATATATATATATATATATATATATATAATAACGTCAATCATAAATCTACCTTAAAAATAATTGTTTCCCCATGTTGATTTACCATAATGGAAGACTAAATGAAAAATAACCATCATAATATTTTGCCCCTATGGTGGTATAGAGACCCAATTTGAATTAATTAAAAATGGGTAATCACTCACACACACACACACACACACACACACACACACACACACACACACACACACACACACACACACACACACACACACACACACACACACATATTATAACATTTGTTCAAAATTTGTCTTAAGGTTAAAATACCCGTGGTCAAATTACATACAATCGAAGACCATCATTAAAAACCAAACTCAATTCTTTAACTTGGAGACCCAAACCAAATTTTCAATTTACTTTTGAAAAACATAAAAATGGTTCATGAGATTTACTAAAATCCCCAACCAACACTCACTAAACATAGCAATGACCCACAAGGTTATACGCAGTCCCCAAAGAATAGAAAAGAACATGAAATATAATAGTTTAATATGAACATCGTCCACAGGAAAGAGGGTTTAACATTATCCATAACCATTCGACCAAGCTAAATGCAACAACGGGTTTAAAAAGGCCAAGTTGTGGCATATACAAAAATAAATCAATATACACAGTTGTTAATATTAAATGCTTACCAAGTAAAAATATAACAACATTGACATGTGTGAAAACCATCAAATTATAGTGATAAGTGTTATGTTATGATTCTGTTCTGGATGGTTCATATGTCAAATAATAATGACAATAATATAAGTTGATCTCAATATTAGTCAATTTCATTCATGAGATAACGAGTGCATGCAGGGGATTACTGCATTTATGTAGGGAAGAGGAGTCTAAATTAGACTAGATATTACCTCCTCCCTTTTAACGATGAAAAAGGCTTCACCCCAAATCCAATAACCCCATATAAATAGAGTGCCCAAGCTCCAAGAATAGGGTAGATTTTCTCAATGTACAATAATGTATAGGTGTGTACCAAATAAGTGCCAAGTCCCTTTTGAATGAGGCCTTGATTTATTTATATATGATTTGAATTGGGTAATTTTTCATGCCACCAACCCACTAGGTAAATGTCACAACCCTAAGGAAATGTTTGATTTTGAAACTTAGCCATTACTAGGAGAGGGTTAGTTTTGACCAGATTGGGTCAATATTGACTAACGATACTGACCAAAACTTACAAAGCCAACTTGTGTATAGGTGGATTCAAATAAAAGTCTAGAGATGTTTATGTAGGATATTTTGTAGGTTTGAAACATATAGTAAGATTTCTATGGGTATGTAATATAAAAATTAAAGGTTCAACTCATAAGATATCATGTAAGTGTGAGATAATGGTAGATTATGACATTATTTATGCACTCAAGTCATGCATGGTAAATGTGTGTCAAGATTGTCATTATCAAGTACTTAATGCCAAATTTTAGTATCTACAAATATCCCTCCTTTTATACTTGTAATGGAATTACTATAGTAAAAGGATGAGATGTATCTGAGTGTGTATAACATAATTTATCTTTGGTATGAAGCTCTAATTATATAGGTCACTCAATATAAAAACCTAAAATCATGGGTAGTCAATGTCCATATATATAAAATAACGTCAATCATAAATCTACCTTAAAAATAATTGTTTCCCCATGTTGATTTACCACAATGGAAGAATAAATGAAAAATAACCATCATAATATTTTGCCCCTATGGTGGTATAGAGACCCAATTTGAATTAATTAAAAATGGGTAATCACTCACTCACACACACACACACACACACACACACACACACACACACACACACACACACACATATTATAACATTTGTTCAAAATTTGTCTTAAGGTTAAAATACCCATGGTCAAATTACATACAATCGAAGACCATCATTAAAAACCAAACTCAATTCTTTAACTTGGAGACCCAAACCAATTTTTCAATTTACTTTTGAAAAACATAAAAATGGCTCATGAGATTTACTAAAATCCCCAACCAACACTCACTAAACATAGCAACGACCCACAAGGTTATACGCAGTCCCCAAAGAATAGAAAAGAACATGAAATATAATAGTTTAATATGAACATCATCCACAGGAAAGAGGGTTTAACATTATCCACAACCATTCGACCAAGCTAAATGCAACAACGGGTTTAAAAAGGCCAAGTTGTGGCATATACAAAAATAAATCAATATACACAGTTGTTAATATTAAATGCTTACCAAGTAAAAATATAACAACATTGACATGTGTGAAAACCATCAAATTATAGTGATAAGCGTTATGTTATGATTCTATTCTGGATGGTTCATATGTCAAATAATAATGACAATAATATAAGTTGATCTCAATATTAGTCAATTTCATTCATGAGATAATGAGTGCATGCAGGGGCTTACTGCATTTATGTAGGGAAGAAGAGTCTAAATTAGACCATATATTACCTCCTTCCTTTTAACGATGAAAAAGGCTTCACCCCAACTCCAATAACCCCATATAAATAGAGTGCCCAAGCTCCAAGAATAGGGTAGATTTTCTCAATGTACAATAATGTATAGGTGTGTGCCAAATAAGTGCCAAGTCCCTTTTGAATGAGGCCTTGATTTATTTATATATGATTCGAATTGGGTAATTTTTCATGCCACCAACCCACTAGGTAAATGTCACAACCCTAAGGAAATGTTTGATTTTGAAACTTAACCATTACTAGGAGAGGGTTAGTTTTGACCAGATTGGGTCAATATTGACTAACGATACTGACCAAAACTTACAAAGCCAACTTGTGTATAGGTGGATTCAAATAAAAGTCTAGAGATGTTTATGTAGGATATTTTGTAGGTTTGAAACATATAGTAAGATTTCTATGGGTATGTAATATAAAAATTAAAGGTTCAACTCATAAGATATCATGTAAGTGTGAGATAATGGTAGATTATGACATTATTTATGCACTCAAGTCATGCATGGTAAATGTGTGTCAAGATTGTCATTATCAAGTACTTAATGCCAAATTTTAGTATCTACAAATATCCCTCCTTTTATACTTGTAATGGAATTACTATAGTAAAAGGATGAGATGTATCTGAGTGTGTATAACATAATTTATCTTTGGTATGAAGCTCTAATTATATAGGTCACTCAATATAAAAACCTAAAATCATGGGTAGTCAATGTCCATAGATTGAAAATTTTAATCTAAAATTGAACTATTGAAACTTAAATAATTACTATTAAGGGCATTCCTTGTATAATACCAATTTTTTATGTCATGCACTCAAACTTAAACCATTCATATACTCCTATAAATTGATCATGGACCCAAAAACTAACTTAGATTTGTCATAACTCTATGGCATTCTCATGCCACCCTCAAATCCTTGATATGGTCTCCATATAATGTCAAATGTAGTAAATTGATCTAATATGTGACAAAAAACCATCCTTCTCAATAATGTAACCTGACCAATACTATTCCACCATGAAGCATACATATACGGATGGGCCCATACAACTAGGGGCATCCCAACTAGCCTAATCATAATTATGTGCTTATATACCCAATAATGCAATAATTTCATTGAGCCCACTCCTCCACCATATCCCTCTTGATTAAACCTATGCAAGTCTCTATACAAGTGAGCTAACATGATTCAAATCTATGAATATCAGGTACCATACTCCTCATAATATGAATAATCCTATAATAAATGGTAACCCCTCTTTCATCAACAGCTACAAAAATAAGTAAACCACAAAGAAATTTTTGAAGTTGCAAAACACATAATACAACAATATTAGATAAAAGAATTATATACTCTATTGTTACATACTTGACATCCCTCTCATAGCCTATCATATATTGATGAGAATCATTGATATTGACTCAAACTATCTCTATCAAAACTCAGACACCAAATATGGGCAACTGTAACTGTGCCACACATCTTCTAATGTCACGATCATCTCTCTCAAGGGCAACCAAAAGGTACATGTGTTTACATCTAAATTCTCTACTAAAGTGTTCATCATATGCATATCATAAGGCATGAGATACAAATAACCAATCTCACCCAGTCCAGTTTTATCAATAATCATAACCTTAGTGTCTAATAGAGGTAGGCCACAAATAGTATGCATAATGTGTCCATGATGGAACTATTTTTCCCTCATGTCACTCTAAAATCATAATCACATCCAAAATATAATAATATGAGTCATTCATCAAAATAAAAACATAACATAAAATAGTAATATTGAATTAGATAGGTTTACACTATGGCGAACAATAGCATCGACAACTATGTGCTACTCTAGAGAAGTCTGTGATGACCCTAGACAAGACTGGCCATGGAGGGACAACATCACATAATGCTAAAAAATCCCTAAAAATGTAAAAATAACAAAAATTCAAAATTAAATATTAATAGGGCTTGATAATCACTAAACCCAACTCTAAGTCTAATGGAGTGCTATATGCAGTCATGCAACCATAGTATCACTCCTCCACACCATTACCACATAGAAGAAAAACATTATGCAAATAATAATCAAACAAATATTATGCACAAAGAGGCTTCATATTATTTTTTCAATAATAAAATACAATCTGGATATTTCTCTCTTTCTCAGGCACTTAGGAGAAGCACAAGCAGTGCCTAATAAATAGGCAAAGGAGTTGGTTTCACAAAAAATTCTTGGTTGTTATGATAAACCTAAATAAGTGAAATAGTCTTAGATAAGTGCACAATAAAATATTGTTCGTTCACACAAACAAAACAATCTAATGAATATAACAAAACTCCAAACTAAGCTTAATTCCGTGAGTGGGTATAAACATAGCTAAAAACAAAATTGGTTTGGAAATAACTCAAAACACTAGCTAGTGTGAACATGACTAATCTAAAACCCTCTCTAAAGTTTAAAATAAGGAGTGACAAAAGAAAAATCAAAGAGACTAAATGGGTCCCAACAACTAGGCGTGATTAGGCACCCATGTACAAATCATAGTGAAATACAAAGTGTCCCTATGGTAACCAATCCATCTTACTAGAATAAATGGATGTCGAATCACTCTAACCATCAAGTCAAATAGGAAATGGTACTCTGTACAAGGCTCACTCTATAAAAAACATTGATCATAAAGTGGGGAAAGAGAGTTACCATGGATGAAATGTATCATCACAAGGTACCTAAAAACTAGTAGAACCATAGTGAGAATGAAGAAGACAACATATGTTGTAAGGCATCCAAAGAAGCATGACTCAAAATCTCAACACAAACCTACAGTAAGTGCACTTAATGGAATGAATCCCATCGAATAAAATATGCACTCAATCAACTACCTCCAAAAGTAAATGTGGTGTGTCAAGGGATAGTAATAAACACAACACCTAAAATAGTATGTCCACACCCCCACCCCCTATAATGTTGAAGTAGGTGTAGTGACTCAAAAAAACATATATATGTATGAATGGGACAATCCCACTACAAAACACTAAAATTCTGACACCAGGCTTCACTAGGCTAACTACTCTTCAAAGGGAGATCAAACTCCACAATAAATCTAATAGAGATTGTCAACATCAAAGATACAAATATAAATATCTCGATAATATGTTTGTGTTGGTGATGGGATAGTCCACAACTAAAGAGTAAAGTGATCAATATGGAGCATACAAACATGAATAAAAATCTGCATGACTCTAAATTGTGACTACAAACAAAAGTCCCATCCAATAACAATCTCACCAAGTGACGCAAGAAAGTACATAATGTAGTCAATGTGTAGTAGATGACATCCATAAAATGAGAGATGTAGGCTCCAAAAAACACATCTACCTAACAAAGAGCTCAAATAACCAAGGAACATCAAAAGGCAAGTGGAGCAATGTGTGGTCGAAGAAGTTGAGTGGTGGAGGAACTTCACCTATAGATTCCTCTCAAATAATGTTGTCAATGCCACCAAGAATGATTATAAATCCACCCCAAATGAACACAAATGGTGCATGAATATGCTTTCCTATGAGTGGGTATAAATTCCACGGTAGAATAATGTGAGGTAACATCCAAAGAAGTATCAGGTAAATCATGTCTAACCATTATAGTCTCATGTTTCTTAAGCCTAAGTGAAGGTGTTGAAGAGGCCATATGTAGCTCAATATCCTCATGAAGAGTGGACAGAACAAAATATGGAGCTCTATCAGTATATCCCAATGAAGATGAAACACCTGCATCATAATCAATTCTATGATGAGCAATCCACATAATAGGATGAATAGGGCAAGTAATGCCCTGTAGATGCTTCCTAATGCCTACAAGTTTGATAGTGTTACCCATGGAATGAAACATGCAATAGCAAAATCCAATGGTATGTTTCTCAAAATAAGTAGGCATATATGCAATTGGAAATGGAATGGGATGTGTAAAGTGTGTAATAAAAGTATCATTTACAATAATAGGAGCAACATGAATAATGGGTTGCTCGAAATCTGGTAGATCACACTGTAAAAGTGTATCAAGTGGATGTGTACCATATTTTGTAACAAAACATGAAGGGGTATTAGACTTATGTTGTATCCCACTGAGTTTCTTCTATAGAGAACAAATGAGGGCATCCTCTACATGAATTAGGAAGTGTAGAAGATAATTCTACATCATGAGTTTTCTATTTTCTTCCTAAAGTGCTAAGAAAGAGGCCATAGGATCAATGGGTTTCTTAGGTATTGGTAGAGTACTATCAACAATCATAAAAAAATCAAAAATAGGAGCAACAACCACTGTATCAGAATGTGAATCAGTAGGTGGAGGAGGTGAAGGTACCTCATCCAATTGACCACCAATAATAAAATCTACATCATGAGCAGTAGGACGAGGTGGTATAAGTGTCTCATCTTCAAAAAATGTGTCCTCACTAATAATGGAAAGAGGAAAAGAACTAATAAGAGGATAAGAATATGCCAAAGACTCCTCATACAAATCACTATCAATAATTTCATCCTTATAAATAGGGAATATGGTGGAGAAATAATGTCACCAACATAAGAATCCTCACTACGAGAGGAAGGTGAACGAAGAGGAATATGTGGAGGTGAAGTGACCTCATCAAACAATGTTGAAATAATATCTTACACTTCCTTAGGTGACATGGCATGCTCAATATGAGTTTTCAAATTGTCAAAAACATGGAGGTGAATAAACAAAAGTGTCTCCTTTTCCAAGGATGAAAGCCACATAATATCATCTTCATCTGTAAAAATAAGAAATTCAATAAGAAAAACTCTCTACAATCCCTTCATCTATAAGTGCATCTGCATTTTGTGTTTCCATGTGGTGTAGTTGGAAGATTTGAGTGTTTTGAACATATAGGAATCCATGATGGAGTGTTATATGCACTCATGGAACTACAGGATCACTCCTGCACACCATTACCACAAAGAAGTAAAGCACTATGCACACAATAATCAGACAAATATTATGCACAAAGAGTCTCCAAATTATTATCTCAAGAATAAAATACAATCCAGATATTTCTCTCTTGGACACTCGAGAGAAGCACAAGGAGTGCCTAATAAATAGGCAAAGGAGTTGGTTTCATAAAAACTATTTGGTTTTTGTGATCAACTTAAATATAGGTGGATTGTCTTAAATAAATGCACAACAAAATATTATTTGTGCAAATAAACAAAACAATCCAACAAATATAACAAAACTTTAAATCAAGCTTAATTCTATGAGTGGGTGTAAACACAACTAAAAACAAAATTGGTTTAGAAATAACTCAAACCACTAGCAGTTTAAACATGACCACTCCAAAAGAGTTTGTCTCCATTATGGTATAAACTCACTCAAATTGTGTGGGAAACATAGCTCTCCTTTGCAGTATTTTCACTATTTTTCAATAAAATTTTCAAATTTTTACTATTGGTTTAAAATGAAATTAACAATTCTATTTTTTTTTAACTTATTTATACTCTCAATTTTTAACCTAAGGTAACGTATAGTCCATATGACACCTCCCTAATCACTCACTTCTCTAAATTTAACTAGTAATATTTTACACTATACTTATCCAAATCACATTTTGTCATATTCATTTGAATACTGATAGTATATATTTCCTCATCGTATCAATTACAATTTATTTTAACCACTTGTTAAATTCTCAATAATTTACAATATAATTATCTTAAATCATGCTTTGGTAATTTACTACATCCTTCTAAGGCAACCACCTCATTTCTCTCACCCCTCACCTTAAAAGGGAGAGCAACACATCAATATCTTCACACTCAAAATAATTTTTATCTTCATACAAAAGATGATACTTTTAAAATATGGCATGCATGACAAATTAAAAAAATTATAATAATTTACATGCACATGGCTTCCCTCTCATAAGTTACTTTAACTAAAAATTAAAATCACTCAATAATAAAAATCATAGGGGGCATGAAGTTGGTTCGTGTTCTCCCTCTTATCAAGTTACAAAATTTTCAAAATAACAAGTACTATAATTTTCAATAAGTAAATTTTCAAAGTTTCAATAAGTTACAGATTGAACCTAAATCCATCTACAATAATGTGATTCATCTTTTATCAAATGAGCCATATTTGAGCTTAGTGACACTCCACGTAATGGTTGCACTTTGGCAAACCATATATTGGTTCCCATTTATTTTCATCTTTTATCTAGTGGGCCACATTTTATCTTAATGACGCTCCACCTCTTGGTCACACTTCAATGATCCATTAATCAGTTCCCATTCTTTCCCTTTTTCCCATTAGAATTTAGTGACACTCGACGGTTAGAATCTTTACATATTCTAGAGTGTTCCTCATAGGTGAAAGCAAATATATAGTCAAATCAAAAAGTTCACTCATCAAGACTTGATCACTCTCAATATCACCTTATTGATATGGTACAGTTATGGTTTAGTGACACCCAAAGACCTACCAACTCAATCTCTTACCACTTTCAAAATTGTTTTTTTCCCTAACTAGGAGGTAAACAAATTTGAAAGCACCTTATCTCCACACCACCTATGAAGATAAATTATGTTTCCAAACTCATGTTTTTTTTATTTTTTTCTTCTTTACTCTAGTAACTTCACTTTATTACATAATTATAATAAAGGGGAAAGGGGGAATGTAGACACCCACATTTGGCACAAGTTTTTCAAAATATACGTTTTTACATAACCCTGCTTATTTAGATTATTATTGACAAATGAATGGCTCATTGGCGTGTGGTGACTCAAATCTTGTTGTTTTATCACTTGTCATCTTCTTAAATTCCCTTTATGCTATTGCTCTACATTCTCACATTCTATCTATAAGATGCCCAATTTGTCTTCTACATTTCTGTATGTTTATTTATGGTCTTTTGGACAAGTCCACACTACATGGATAAGGACGCACTATGAACCTACCCTATAGCATGGACATGTCCAACCTTAACTTGTGAAAAAAATATGAGTCTCTATGTTAGCAACAATCATTTTTATGACCATTGGTTCCTTTGAGTTGGTCCCTTCGCATGCCAATGAGCCCCAAAATTCAAATACAAATGTCTATAAAAATAATTGTCTTGTAAAAGAATAGGAAATTACTCTCAAGTATCAAAATATATAAAAAAAAAGTATTATATATGTGAAATAATTGATTTGTCTACATATTCTAAGCTAAATATATCATTTGCATACTTGTGCCAAGGGTATTCATAGGCAAATGAACATCTAGTCTTCCATCCACGATTACACACACACATCTAGGAGGGAAAACTACATCAACCTGAGGCCCATTTGGGATATGTAGGTAGTGCTCAATTATAAAGGGGTTTCTAAGGCTATTTAGGTTATTCCTTTAACCCTACATCCCCATTTTTGTATTTAATGCCCATTTAGTTTAAGCAAAAGAATTATAATTGTTCTTTTACAGGTTATATGTATATAAATCAGACTTCACATAAAGGCATATCATATATTTACTCAAGTGAACCAACCCAGATCTTTAAATCCAGCACACAATCTGTCTAGACAAAGTCATAGTAGGTAGAAAAAAATACATTGCATCTCTATCCCTATTAGGAATAAAAATAGATCTGATACTACATGTTAGGATTAATAATCTATATCATATTGTGCAAGTAAATAATGAATAAAAACAAGCTATAAAAATATGAAAGATAAGAGGGAACACATTACACAAGATATACATGGAAAACCTTGTTAAATGCAAGGAATAACCATGAGAAAAATGGTAGCTTCCATAATTATCATTAACAACATCAATCTCTTCTACTATAGCTCATCTAACAACTCCTTTAGTGCTAACATAGTAAGCACTCAATGATTACACTTGAAGCATTCCGGTTGTGATCCAAACATAACGTAGCCTCCAGGCTCTAACCTCTAAGCATTCAAGCACAAGATTTCATGGATCCATTAACTGGATGAGAAATACAAAAGAAAGCTTATGCTTTTATAGCATTTACAACGAGAGAGAGAGAGAGAGAGAGAGAGAGAATAATATCATAGGTGGCCCAAAAAATTCACCACGTTTTGTGTGGGCACTAGTGATCAATAGAAAAATGTTTAATTTTATGTGCAAAGGTCAACAAAGTGGACCATCCACTTTAGACAAGATCCAAGCCATTTCCATGTGACTCCAAACATTGTCTCCCACTCCACATGTGAAGACAATCAGCAACAGTAAACTCTTTTCTTCTTCTTCTATGTGCACACCAAAGTCCAAAAGGTGTTACAATCACCCTTTGACTTTCTCCACACATGCAAACCATTGGGTCCCTTATAAATTTGAGCCATACCTAACCCTTTGTCTTTTTCACCACATGACATAGCCATGTGACTATCAAGGACAAAATCCATGTGCCTTGATCGAGTGTTACGCCCCACTCCCATCACATCAACCTGATCACACCTAGGAGACCCTCCATGGGCCCTACCACATCACCAATAAGCCACATCACTAACCATCCACATCACCAACATGCCACATCACCATAAATAGTGGCTATGAATAGTGATTTGTGAATAGTGATTATGAATAGTGACTTCACACCTAACAGTCCCTTCCTATTTACTTGTCCATGTCTATTGTTATTCTTTGTTTTCAACATTGACATATCTACATAGCTCTATTATCCAATTTTCGATCTCATAATAGCTTGTGTATTCGGTAAATCAATCAGATCTACACTAAGTATACCTTCCCTCTTTGTAATTCATTATTTATACCTTACTTGGAGTTTCATACTTTACTATATTTCATTTTACATTTTTTATATCAAATTCAATAATTTATTCCTAGTTAAGTAATTCAAATTAATTTAAGGGTAAACACTAAGAGAATATCAATGTTTTTTGTGTTTGACATGTCGTTACAATTTTTTGTTTGTATTTTATTCACTTGAAGGTCATAGTTCAAAGCATAATGGTGTGTCCAAAATTTTGGTATAGAAAAGCCGCATACGATCCATTGTTCTTGTAAATAAATATTTTATCTATTGGCTGAAATTAACAAAACATACGTGTTTTAATTTATATATACAAAGATGAAGTGCATGCATATTTTCCAAAAAAATTATGTTAAGTGTTTTTTGGGATCTATTTTTTATTTTTTTAAATGTTATTTGGCCTCCTAGTGGGACACATTATTATGCTTTAACCAGATGATTTGCGTATTTTTTTTCTATTCATCAAGAGAAGCACTGGTAAATTTTCAAATCTTTCACCAGTATTAGTTTGGATTTTTTATTATGTATTCTAATTTGTCAATGAACTTTTTTGTTTCACTTTATTTTTGTTTATTATAAGATAAAATTCATTCATTATTGGATGGAGATGATGATTCTTTTCCTAAATGATAGATAATAATTCAAATCCACGTGTTCTCTTCAAATGTAAAGTCAGAAAACTAGGTCCATCCCTATATTATTATTATTATTATTATTATTATTATTATTATTATTATTATTATTATTATTATTATTATTATTATTATTATTATTATTATTCAATATTAATTATTTGTTTGGTTTTATTGCTAGATTTAGGTATTCATCTAACTTCTTTAATTAAAATAAATCGAAATATTAAATTGTAACTTTTAAAATTATTATTTTTCATTAGAAATGTTTTCAATGGCAGAAGCCAAGCAAAGAATTGTCTAAACACATATTAATCTAAAAACATATTATTTCTAAATGTTTATTAATGTTTACAATGGAATTAATTAGAATAACAATCAACTCTAATTGGAAATATAAATTATTGAAATCTGATCTAAGAAGTTAAACAATACATAATATAATAAATATAGAGATCAACATAATTTACAAAAGTTGTAAATTGCTAAAAAATAGAAACTAGGGTTAGGGTTAGGAAGATACCTTTGCTAACTGATTTATTCATTCATTGACTATGACTATCTATAAAAAACTACAAGCACATAACTAATTGAAAACAAAGATCTTCTATATATAGGGAAGAGGATGCAAAAGGCAGACAAGGTTGTAACACGTCATTATTTGATACCATGGCTTTGTTCAGACATATAATGTATTAGATCCAAAAATATAGGCTTGTTCACCCCTATTTGTAAACTATCTAATTATATGCAGACCCTATTTGGATGCATATATTACTTGCAAAATTAAAACCCTAACATGCATAAGTACAAAAAACAAGATCAAATGTAAAGGTGAGAGAAATGGGGATGTGGGATATGGTTGAGCTATCCTCAAAAAACCCCTTAGTGATTGAGTGTTGCTTATATAGTCCAAATAAACCTCAGGCCAATATAGTTATCCTTTTATGGAAAATTATATGGATGCAACTAGTAAATTTGATTAGAATTCTTTTAAAAATAATATCTTCAACCTGCAAGAAAATAATGTTAACTTGTCTAGTGTTTTTAATACTGCAACAAAATTGTAGTAAGGCTCTTTGTTGAATAAATAGATGCTTTTTAAATTGCCTTTATAAGAGAGTTCTAAATATAGTAGCTAGAGGTTTCAGGTGTGAGCCTTGATGTGTTTTTATAGGTGAATCTTTCAAGTGTTTATGATAATCAACCTATTGGTTTACATGAGAGAGTTGTTACAAAGTGTGTCATTTTGAAAAGGTGACCATTACAGCAATGTGTAAAAATTCACACTATAGGATAAGGACACAATGATCCTTGTCTGATAATGTGCTTATCCATAAGGGACAGAGGCTTCTGAAACCAAATTGATAATGAATTACATGTTGAATAGGGATGAATAAGGACAAAATAGGGGATTCCTATAGATATACACAATAATTGTGAGACTTTGAAGGATTCCTTAGAGATTGCTAGTTATCAGAATGGCAAATTAACCAAGCAAAATAAGGATGTCAAGAATAATCATTGTCAAGTATTTATTGATGAAATTTACATGTCTACATTTCTCCCTCCCTTTAATCTAGTGATGCATAAAATTATTAGAGTAAACAAAATGTGATACCTAAATGTGTATCCACAATTTGTCTTTGTCATAGAGATGTGCATGCCCCCTTGTTTAGGCATGTGGAGATGTGGTGAGTTAAGAGTGATTAAGTATTAATTTGAAGAAGCAATGAAGATGCTTGAGTTGAAAATATTATATGATCCAACCCTCATAGGGTAATTTATAATGCTTTTGAAGAAGTGGGAACCAACAAAGTGGTTTGTTAAAGTGCAACAAAGGCATGGAGCATCACTAAGCTCAAGCGTGGCTTACTTGCTAAGCTTAAAAGAAGAGGTGAGAACTAGTACATGGTTTGCTCAAGTGAAACCAAGATTTGGAGTGTCAATAAAATCAAACATGGTCCACTTGTAAAAGATAAATCACACTACTACAAACATATCTAGATTCCAACCGCATATTCTCAAAACTTTTATTGCTTAAAAAAGAGAAATCTAAATTTTGTAAAGTAGTAACTTAGACATGAATGCATATCATCCCTCCCACATTGTATAGAGTGTTGAATTTATATTTTAAAAATTTGGTTAAAATCTTATAACATCTTTACACAAGTGTATTTGTGCTCAACTAGCTGTAAGAATGGAGTGCATAAGCAAGCTAAATACCCCCAAAATATGAAAATTCTGATTTTTGCATATTGTAAAATTGTCAAATATAAAATGTATAACTTATGAAAACTTTTATGTAAGTCCAATATCATATCCCACTTTTGAGATGAGAGAAATTGTTTATAAATCACTTGTATCAAAATAAAAAGTGAGAGAATTTGTGAAAGATTTAACCAAGTAATAACATTTTGCATATTTCTGCCCCTTCAAGAATCTTGAAGTTCTTTTTTTATGGAAACTTACTCTTCCCCATATTTGGTGGGGAATATGGAAGGAAAGAAATTGTTAGGTTGTGGAGCTAAAAGATTCACCATGATGTAAACAGGAGAAGTTATGGAGGATGTAGAGTTGTGGGGAGTTGCAAAATCAGTTGCAAGGAAACCGGCGTCGGTCTGATCAACTGACGTCGGTCAGATGGCAGTGAGGAAGTAACCGGCATCGGTTACCAGTCGGCCGACATCGGTCATGGAGGAGCCGACGTCGGCAGCCTGTGCGTGAACAGGCAGTTCGCATGTTGATCTGAGAGAGTCTATTTTTGGACTGTTTGTTTGCATGTTGAAGGCTAGTCTTAGTCTTGAGTTGCGTGTCTAATTATTGTAATTAGGTTAGTCTAATTATTTTAAGCATGAGATCTATATATGGACTCATGGGCTGTATTGTAAAAGTATGCTAGAAAGCCATAGAGCTTTTAGAGAGAGCTAGATTAGCTCCTCCTAGTTCCACAGGGGTGTTGAGAGTGTATGATCAGGGAGAGTTGCAAGGTCTGCAAGGTCTAGGAGCTGATCCACAGGGGTACTGGTTGAAGAATCATAAGGACTTGGTGAGGCAAGGACAAGGGTTCTTCATGAGTGTAGAGATATCTACATGGTGAGTAAGGTCTAGTGATTTGCAGGTAATAGCAGAGAGTAGGAGATCTACTTGGAGTACGGTTGTGTACTTGGTGTACTGGCAGTGTGTTACTGACTGGTTGGAGAGGTGAACATAAATTCTATATTTGAGTTGATTTTTGGGACCGAGAGAGAGAGGGAAGAAGGTCTTGAGGCGTGGCGAACCTTTGAGGTGGAAGAAGAAGTGGCATATTCTTTATTGTATTTTCTTCTGAGTATTTAATACAATTGTGTATTGTCTCTCAAATCCTGTGTTGTTTCATATTTCTAGTTACTTATTGATTTTGGTATAATTCTGTGTTTAGTTGCTAATACAAGAAGTAATCATATGTGCTCTATTTGAGGAGCAAGATCCTGACAAGTTGGTATCAGAGCTTTTGGTTGGGTTACTAACAGGTGGTTTCAGATCTGGTAGTGTTTGTTGATTACAGGTTACTCACAGGGGTTTCTGATTGAGTGGGAGTATAGCAATGGCAAAAGGAAGTAAGCTAAAAATGGAGAAAGTGAATAGCACGAATGGTCTGATTGATGGAAAGAAAGAGCAGGGAAAAAGATATTGTTGGTTGGTAGCAGATCAGCATGAAGGAACTGAAGATGCAGATGTTGCAGGTGTTGTTGTACAAGATGCTTTGGGAGGTTTCTTGGATGAATTTGAATCTTGGATAACAGATTATGTTGCCTCTTTCCATGCAGCCCCAGGGAGAGGAGCTGGTGAGCCTTGCCAAAGAATTGGCAAAGGAGAAGTGAAGCTAAAATTGCAGACGAATGACACACAGTGGTTGAAGGAAGTCATGCAGGTACGAGTCTTGGAGATGAGTCTAATTTCTTTAGGAAAGTTAGGTGATGGGAGATGCATAGTAACTCTCACAGTGGATGCACTTGAATTAGACGGTGGTAAGAAAGTAGGTATCCTTTATCTATCTACTTATATTACTGATTCACCTTCTGTTACAGAGATGTGGCTTTATAGGCTTGGTTACATATGTAGGAGGGGAATGCATGTTCTGAAGCAGAAGACAGATGTTTTTGACAAGCTAAAGAACTGGAAAGCCTTGGTGTTCATGGAGGAGATGACAGACAGAGATCAGGTGAGGGAACTAAATTATTCTAAGCAGGGCTATGTTGATTTGAATAGGATTTTGATCCATGGAGAGCTCGCAGGTAAAAATTTATCACTCACAGGTGAACACAGATACCGACATCGGTCATCAGGGACTGACGTCGAACAGACAGACACCGACGTCGGTCATGTGTAGATCAGTAGAGTCAGTGGTGTTGAGAAGCAAGAACCGACATCGATCATACAGTGACCGACATCGGCAACAGGTACACCGACGTCGATAATGGGACCAATGTCGACAAACAGGGTCAGTCGCAGAGAATCGACGTCGGTCGGGAGCAGATTGGGAGATGGCCGAGATCGATCACTAGAACGGATATTGGGCAGATAGCAAGCTGTCAACAAGTCTCAAACGCTCATGTCAAGGTCAGAAAAGGGTAAGTGAACCTCATATTCATTGTTCACCTTCTTTATATTGCTTATTGATGGTCAAGAACCAGGAAGATGCGAAGAGGCAATGCAGGTAGAATCCAAATACAGTGGGAGCTTGGCATGGATGAGGAGTGTGAGTCCTTAGAGAAGAACCAAATAGGTATTCATTGGTAGAGTTGTCAGCTGGAAGTAAGCACTGAGAGACAGATGGATTTCCATAGTTAAAGAAGAGAGTGGATGGATACATGAGACGGAAGGCCAAGGCATATAGTCTTGAAGAAGCTGCAGGACAGTGGTACAGGTTTTGACAGGTGAATGACTAAGCAGGGCTTCAGTCAATGTCAGTGTAACTATTGTGTTTGTTCTTACCAGGTGGATGATGAGTCATGACATTATCCTGTTACTGTATGCGGATGGTTTGCTATCAGGTTTGTACATATAGGGATTTGCTGAGCTAAGGGTGAGGTTAGTTCAGAGGTGTGTCATGAAGAATTTGGAGCAGCAAAATTCTTTGGCATAAGAGATATAGAGATTTTATCTCTAGTGGGAGTTGATGTGAAGACGGTGTTGGCAGAGTTCATGATGCAGGATGTAGAATCAGAAAGCACACCAATGGCTGGACAGTTCAAGCTTAGCTTGAAATAGGGTTCGAAATCACATGAGGTCTAGTGTAGACCTGAGTTTTCCCAATCAGTGGGGGTTGTCAGAAAGTATGGAGCCAATTCAAGGAAGGAGTACTGGAGGGCAGTTCAGTGGGACTAACAGTAGGGATTCTTGTTATGCAGGGTCAAGTTCTTCACTACATGGATGTGTAGGTTCGGATATGGCAGGTTACTTGAATGACAGGTATAGCATCACAGGTTGTGTGGTGGTTGGTCTTCAGGATTGATCTTGAAGAGGGATACAAGCCAGGGAATAATTTAGACGGTGCATAGGTACAGGTACAGGTGCAGCTATTTATCTCCAAGTGAGAGATTGTTAGGTTGTGGAGCTAAAAGCTTCACCAGGATGCAAACAGGAGAAGTTATGGATGATGTAGAGTTGTGGGGAGTTGCAGAATTAGTTGCAGGGAAACCAGCATTGGTCTGATCAACTGACGTCGATCAGATGGCAGTGAGGAAGCAATCAGCGTCGGTTACCAGTCGACTGACATTGGTCATGGAGGAGCCGATGTCGGTAGCCTGTGCGTGAACAGGCAGTTCGCATGTTGATCCGAGAGAGTCTATTTTTGGACTATTTATTTGCATGTTGAAGGTTAGTCTTAGTCTTGAGTTGCGTGTCTAATTATTGTAATTAGGTTAGTCTAATTATTGTAAGCATGAGATCTATATATGGACTCATGGGCTGTATTTTAAAAGTGTGCTAGAAAGCCATAGAGCTTTTAGAGAGAGCTAGATTAGCTCCTCCTAGTTCCACAGGGGTACCGAGAGTGTATGATCAGGGAGAGTTGCAAGGTCTGCAAGGTCTAGGAGCTGATCCATCGGGGTACTGGTTGAAGAATCATAAGGACTTGGTGAGGCAAGGACAAGGGTTCTTCAAGAGTGTAGAGATATCTACATGGTGAGTAAGGTCTAGTGATTTGAAGGTAACAGTAGAGAGCAAGAGATCTACTTGGAGTACGGTTGTGTACTTGGTGTACTGGCAGCGTGTTACTGACTGGTTGGAGAGGTGAACATCAATTCTATATTTGAGTTGATTTTTGGGATCGAGAGAGAGAGGGAAGAAGGTCTTGAGGCGTGGCGAACCTTTGAGGTGGAAGAAGAAGTGGCATCTTCTTTATTGTATTTTCTTCTGAATATTTAATACAATTGTGTATTGTCTCTCAAATCCTGTGTTGTTTCATATTCCTAGTTACTTATTGATTCTGATATAATTGTGTTTAGTTGCTAATACAAGAAGTAATCATATGTGCTCTATTTGAGGAGCAAGATCTTGACAGAAATAATCGAATCTTTAGAAATAAAGAACTTCCTGGATGGGTGGTAGGACAGAACATCATTAGAGCTATAAAGGAGAATTTTTTATCACAAAAGAATCGAAGCTCAACTTTCCAAGTGGATAACCCCTTAAGGATGAATAATTCTAAAGGTAAACCTGATAATCCCAGATCAGGAGTTACTTGGAATGTTCCCCCTCAAGGGTGGATTAAAGGAAACTTTGATGGTGCTGCCAAAGGGAACTCGGGGAATGCAGGTTGTGGTGGAATTTTGAGAAACCATATGAGAAAGGTAATTGATGCTGTTGTAATCCTCATTGGTAAATCAAATTTTCACATTGCCGAAACTACAGCTGCCCTTCAAACCATCAAAATAGTTGTGGACTCGGGATATCCCAAATTGTGGCTGGAAGGGGACTCATTGAATATCATAAATATTCTTAACAATAAAAATACTGTGTCTTGGACTATAGAGGCTAAGGTAATGGAGATGAAAACATTAATAAAAATTTTTGAAGAAGTGACTATAACCCACACCTTTCATGAAGCCAATGGTGTTGCAGATTGGCTAGCTAATTGTGCAGTCCGGACAGGTCAAACAGTGAGGTGGCATAAAACATTAGAAAATAATGTGGATTTGAGGGCACTCATTCTTCATGATGCAACTCATGCAAAGGAAGGAAAGATTGGATTGTAATAGAAATATAATGAGTTGGAGGAGTGGCAGCGCGGGGAAAGGACAACAATCATTAAAGAGGAAGGCCCTCAAGAGTGAGAAGCGGATCCTAAATATGCACAAACAAAGCCAAATTTCTAATCAATTTGGCAGTAGGTGGGATCATTTTAAAGACCATAGCGACTGGGTTTCAAAGAAAATGAGTATGGCGCGTGAAAGGAAGGGAGAACCCAGGAAGCAGGAACCCAAAAGCTGTGATGAATGGAAATAGAAACAAGAAGTTTGGAGAATTCTGCAAAAAGGTAAAGTCGCGAACTATATGGAAAGGCTCCATGGGTCAAAACCGCATATCACAACGGCTTTTTTCAAAAATTGGACTGATGAAAGGGTCACCTTGCATGGTATCACAGTGAACCTAACAGAGGATTTTATAGCAGAGGTTACAGGGCTGCCTACAGATGGACTTAAATTCTCCAAGCAGACAAGCATTTTGAATGAGGCCTTTTGTAAGTTCCCCAAGATGGATGTGGAAGAGCAGAATCTGGTCAAGAACGAGGATTTCTATGAATTGGATCAGATTAAAGGGATATGGAGGGATGTCTTAAGCTGTATAAGGGAGTACTTCATCCTGGATGGAAGAAGTAAGCGAGTTCACAAATTTCACTTTGTCTTCCTTAATCATTTCAGGCACAAGGTAAGATTGTCTTTTCCCTTTTACCTTCGCTTCTCCTTGGTCCAAAGTTTATATGCTCATAGGAAAAAGGAAACGCGCCCTATCCTACATGAAGGCCTTATTCTGTTAATCGAAGGCTATTGCAGGAATAATGCAATGGTAAAGTACCCTAACCAGGGGAAAAATAAGGAGTCAGGGAGTAGAAAGAGTGAAAGTGTAAAAGGGAAAGGCAAAATCAAGATCCCTAGCGCTAAAAATCAAAATGTAGAAGAAGATACTGAACAGGAGAGAATTGATAAACCCAGGGAGGAAAAGTTGGAGGAAGAAGAAGGAACTGAAAGCTGGGATACAAACTCTAATGAGGATGAAGAATGTCCTGAGAAGAATGAAAAAGAAGATGTCAACACAGAGGAGGATTCTACAAACAGAACAAAAGATACGGAGGAAAATCAGAAAGTGTCAGAGGATGAATTTGTCCAGGATGGCCCTGTTGAGGACCCTGCTTCAAGAAACGAAAAGGAAACTATAGTTCAGGATGATAATCAAGAAATGGACATGGAAATTCAAACTGGAATTAAAGAACAGGATCAAAAGGGTCGAGAGGATATCTTTGAAGAAGCCAGGAACAGTCCCAATAAAAATTTTGAGGAATGGAGAGAGAAAAAATAGAATGATGAAACACGCACACCAATGACTTGGGTCAATTGCAAAGCAGAGGCATCTTTCCAACTTGACTCTTGGACGTGTAGGGAGATCATGGATCTCAAAAGGAAAGTGGAAACTATGGAAGATACTCTGAAAGTTGTATGGAACAAAATTAACAATATGGAAAATCAGATAAGAGATATCCCAGTCAAGCTCAAAGCCTACGAGAATAACCTCCGGGAACTCATCAAGGACAATAGAATGAAAATGGAGGAAGTTACGTCCAATATTTGTGCTACTGCTGTCAATATTGGAAAAAGAGCTAACGAGGAGACCAAAGCCTTGGAGGGACCTAGCAAAAGGACGAGACAAAGTTCAAGAAAGAAGGCTACACAAGAGGGAGCCATGCTGGCGGCAACCACTACCCAGGATACTATTGTGAAAGGAAAAGAAACTATGAAAATGATATTGGAACTGGATGAATAGTCTGGTTCCTCTTGTTGGTTATGTAAACTGTTCCTGTTCAATGGTTTCTTTTTGTAATATTCTGCCTATGGTGTAGCCAGATCTTTGTTAAATTTGGGTTTTGATCGGTAGTCTTTTTGGTGGTTTCAGGTCCATTTAAAACCTGTTTTTACTACTTCCTTGTATCAGTTTTTAGGCTTTGCCTGTGGTCTTGGACGCTCTTTCTTTCTTTCCTTGTACTAGGGTTTCGGGGCCCCTTCAAAACCTGTTTTTACCTTAATCTAAAACATTTTGCACATTTGAATTGTATTAGAATCTAAAAAGATGTAACATTAAAGTAAATAAAAACTATTTATATCGAATTGCATCATGTAATTTGAATATGACATTTAACTAGTGTGTGAAGCATGATAAAGAAATAACAAGTCTTGTAAATGTGTTGTAAGTTGTTGTATTTAAATAGATAAAGCATTTTAAGTATATATGTATTTTGTGCATGATGTAGATCATACCATTGTATATATATGTAATTATATACTTAGTAGTGCATGATAGGCATAATGGCACCATACTAGTTGTAATAAACATGTAAGCAAAGTCACACAATATCACATAAGAAGGCACAAATTCCACATACAAGGGACATGTAAAATGTTGCATAGAATTAGAAATCATGTATAAGTTTCACGTATAAGGTCCAAACTCTGAATACAAGGGACATGTGAATGGCATAAAAAATAGAGGGCCAAGGACCATACACACAAAGCATGATGATGCCCTAAAAACAATATGTTGTATGTTCAACATACATAAGGTCAAGGGCCATATACAAGAAGCAAAAAAATTGAAGCAAGTTATGTAGGGAAACAAGCATCTAAAAGAGGCATAGAGGAAATAAAAGTGACAAATTTTGAGCACATGTATCTATGTTCATATTTAACAAATGTCATTTTCATTATGGAACATGTAAAGTATGAATGAAAAAGAGACATATGTTTTTGTTATATCTCAACATGGAAAAGAGGTTTTTACATGAATAAAACATGTAAGAGTGTTCATATATAACAAGGAGATGCCCCTAACTAAGAAATGTCGTTGGGTATAAGGCTAGACCAACATCAAAACCATAGAAAAATATGCATTAATATTGAAATATGAATGATATCTGAGTGTGATTTCTTCTCTATGATCAAAATATGTAGAATAAATCCCAATTATTATGTTATAGTTAGAAACATAATTAAAAAAATCATAGGGATATGAACACAATAGAGGATAGGGACACAATGTATTATTGTCTAACTAGTGCCTTGTCTAATTAAATGCATGCAAAAAATTTGATCAGATCCACTTTCTGTGCATGAATATTAGTTATTTATATAGAATTGTGTCTTATTGCACACTTGGATACCTTGTGAGATGTAATGAAATGTGTTGTATACTAAATAGTACAATAGATGACATATGAAAAGAGATAATTCAACAACATGAATGTATGCCTACAGGTCCTGGTTTTGATTTTTTTGCAAATATTTTGATTTTATTGTACTTTTTAGCATATATGAATATTTTTGTATTTTTTTATATTTGGAAAATAAAGCATGCATAAGTGAAATTTGAAAAAGATATAAGAAGTAAAACAACAAGATGTTGAAAAGCAAAAAGGAGAGGGGGGTTAGAACAACCCTCAACAACATGTGAAAGCAAGGCAAGGATGAAGGCAAGTGAGATGCCCCCATAATGAAAATATAGCCAAGAGTTATAAGAAGGAATGGATTAAGTGCAGAGGAATAAGAAATAAAAATTAAGGAGCAAAGAAGTTATGTACATGTAAGTACTAGACAAGCATGCTAACCAACTATTTAGTTTGAAGAAAGTTCCCATGGAGTACCTAGATAAAGAGTATATGTACCTACTTTGTCTTCTAGAAACCCATATATGTGGGAAAAAAATAGTGCCTTAGAATGTGTCATATTTGTAGTAAATCCTACAGCTGAGATATGCTTATTAGTGTTATGTTGGATTGTGATTATGCCCTCCTTACAAATTATAACCATTGCACAATCATGTTGAAATGTGAGTGCATCATAATTAGTACTAAGGGCATCTCCATTATCTTTAACCATGATCTCCCAAGAATATCATTATATTTTTTTAAGTAGGATCAATATGGAATATTGTAGAACATGACTTTGAGCCCAATGTGATTTGTAATGTACTGGATTCAATGCAATGTTTGGGCCCTAAAACTTGATGGAGATGTTGTGTGCCATATTAAATGTATTTGAGAAGAGTAAGACTATATATGTTAGCCTCATGGAAGCGTGTCACCATAAATTTAGTACATTATTTTTCATTTAGAGATGGCTTTAGTATATGAGGCTCTAGATAAAAAGAAAGTTGTTTTAAAATCTCTTTTGGAACCACTTATGTAAGGGGATGATTCGATTCTTGCTTTGAATTAATTATATTAATAAATCCTTATTTGAATAAACCATGAACTTGATTTCATGATTGCATTTTTACTTTTAAGTTAGCATTTTCTGACTAGAAGTAATTGAATGTGATTTAACTGTTTTGGGAATATTGGAGTCTTATTCCTAATTTAGTTAAGGGTCTAGAAGAATAAATCAATAAATAATATTTCAATAATTAGTGTACTAATTTTTATAATTTATTTGACTTTCATAGCTTTCAAAAAATAGTAATTAAGGAGAAGAAATGCAACTTAACTTAAAACTGGACTAAGATGGCTGAGATAGATGTTGAAACTAATTGTGCAAGACTAGGATAGAGTCGTGAACTTGGATCTAATTTTTATTTAGCGAAAGGACAAGAGCACTAAAAATAAGACACTTCAAGGTCTGGTGTTATAGTCCAAGTCCTACCACTTTTATCTAAACTAGTCATAGAGATCTGAGTTTTTTGGGTTTTGTTTGTTGTCCCTGTGTGAGCCTGCCTATGAAATTTAGGATCTTGAATGTTGATGAAGCTCCTTGTAGAGTTGATTTAATATTTAATTCTAAACCTTCATTATGCTTGAATAAAACTTGAGAAAGAGGGAGGGTTAGTGTGTGTAAAATGCACTAAATGTGTATCCACACCCCTTATGTGGGAATGTTGTCTATATACCAATACTCCAAAGAGGGATCAAACCATATGTAGTTCTCCCACTTGATGTGATTTATGAAATAGTGTAAATGAGGATGCAAAAATGCCAAATTGAGAGTGTTTGAGGTAGCTAGGGACTGGTGTGAGGTTTTGAATATGTTGGTACTTGTATTGACTGGTTGTATGTAGAGAATAGGAAAATTTGTCTCAATGGTCTTGCTTGTATTCTTGCTTGATTTTGTAATATTTGCCAACCCCTTTAAATGAAATTTGAATGTAATTTTATAGAGATCTATTGGTCATGGGTTAAATGTATTCACGCTAGGCTGACACAATGAATAATAAGAATCAAAAGAAAACAATCATTTAGGCTCAAAATGTGATTAGACAAGATCACTAGAAATGGGACACCCTAGGGTCTGGCACTATAGTCCAACCCTAATGCTCATATCCTACAAGCTCAAGACCTAGGGAATGGAATTAGGATGAGAAATGCAACCTGACTAAGCTAGAATCAAGTCTTAAAAGTCTATGGATGACCAGTCATAAACAAAAAGGTGTCTAAAATGGTTATGAGAGCATGTAAGAGGGTCTTATGGATTGGGTGTCACAAGCCACACTCAAGCTACCAATTTGGACATTTTATATGACTAAATTTGCCCCATTTTATTATAGTGATGTAGCAAAGTGAAATATTAGGATAAAATAAAGTATAAAGCGTACCCAAACTTAATTGCAAGGGTGAAGCCCATGAAGCTGTGTCATGTTGAGTATGCATAAAAAGAGCACATTATGAAATGTAAATTTGAAAGAGAAAACAAAGAGTAGATTAGTTCTTACTAGATATGTTATATCTAAAATAAGAATGTATAAAGCTAGGTAAGAGAGAGAGGAAGAGAAAGGAATGAATACACCTCATCGGGTACGTGAACCAATATAAAAAATGTCATGATGATACTGTATATCTGTTGTACCAAAAGTAATATCATGAACAGAGTTGAGTGCTCAATTTCCCAAGAGTGGCTCAAGAAAGTAAAGCTAGCATTTTGGCTCCATCATCACCTACTAGTGAAGTTATGTGATCATGTGTGTGTTAATCAATGTTTAGATTGTGTGTCCAATCCCTTTGAATAGGTGACATAAGAATACAAAGGCTAGCTAGTCCTTTAGCTCCATCATTGCCCACTAAGTGAAGCTATGAATTGATACCAGTATGAATATGTATCGTATGAGATGGCTCCTGAAGCCCATGAATGATCTAAAATCTGACAATGTGGCATGGATAGTTGAATGTGTGTTGGAAACTTGGCCACTCTAGAAGGAGGAGATTAGGCTTGTATGAAATCCACTCTGAAACTAGAAATTGAGCTTATGTGGAAGCCACTCGAGAATATGGAGGTTAGGCTTGTATGAAATCCACTCCAAAATGATGCCAACCACCTGTAGATGGAATAAGGCACACAACTATTAAGAATGCCTATGTAATATACTAAACTTGAAAAGAAAAGAAAAGATTTCAAATATGCCTCGCACATTACCCCTAATCACTGGTGTCTTTAACATGGATTCTGATTTGGAAGTTATACCAACTACCCAATCTGAAACTGGAAGTGAGAGCCATCATGCCATGCATGATGCCCCCTATATCTAGATTTTTTGATAAAAGTTGTACTAAAATTATTGAATCTAAATTGATTTATATGTGATAAAATTGTAGTTGAGCTTAGCTTTATGCATGTTTCTAGAAAATCTAGGTTTTTTGTTATTTGGATAGGAACATCAAAAATAGGATACCCTATTATCTGGTGCTTTTGTCCATGTCTAGTGCTATTGTCCTTTGTTGAATCTGATGATTGTTCTATAATCATCACTATTTTTCTAGTCTATTTTACCTAGTTTGACCTATGATTATTATTTTAAGTGTTCTAAAAATTGATTTTTTGATCTGTAAGAGCTTTGATCTCTATGACAAAACCCCTGTTTGTTTTCCCCTCTTTTAAGGGTAAAAATGAAGACCCTATAATGACTGCCCTCAGAAGGAAGAGCCCTGCAAGTGTGTTATGCTGCAAAATACATGATATAGTAATGATAATAAAAAATATGTCTCAAAATATAGCATAGTTTGTATTGGAGATTGTTAGATCAATAGGGGTATGCCTAGATAGAATTAACAATGTAATAGCATGTGCAATGTGTTGAATTCAAACTTGAAATGTTAGTTGTTAGTTGTTAAGGAGGGATGGAACATGATTTCCATCATGGCATCCAAGAAAGCAAGATAATGCATGATGTGGATCATGGCATTGCAAATAGTTGAGGAGTGATCAAATAACAAGCACACAAGGTAAGAAGCAAGAAACATACAAGAATGGCCAAAGGGCCAATAAAACAAGGGACATGGGCACATGTCACTCAAACTAAAAAGGAAGCATACAAGGCATGTTCAAATGCCACATACACATACAATTAGAAACAAGCAAGGTTGGCATGAGGGCCACAATCACATAGAAGAGTGCAGGAAAAGGACATTGACAAATGCCCTAAGGCACACACAAGAATAGAAGCAAAGGACATTAACAAATATCTTAACGTACATATAAGAGACAAAATAGGAACTAAGAAATGCAATCACATCTAGCTATGCAAAGCAAGAAAGGAAGGCATGTAATATGCTAGAAATATAATTGTATCTAAATAATCAAAACAAAAAGAAAAAATATGTAAGACATGTAGTACAAGACTAGGTATATGCTAAGAAATACATGAGTGATATATACTAGTGAGTGTCGATAGAGTAATCTGTGTAAGCGAGTAAGTAATGTACATTATCATGATAACTAGAGTTTATGGTGTATGAATGACATAACCTGGATGGTGTAGTCATGTAGAAGATACCCCTAGTGGGTAAATATATCGATGTATGTCTTGAATGTAGAAGTAATGTCCCCTCAATGGGTAGAGTGAAGCAATCATGGATCTGGATGTCATTGCACACACTCAAAGAAGATCAAATGAAGCATGGTAATATAGATAAATTGATAAATAATAGCATAAAACAACAAATGTAAGTCTAGCATGGTAGAGAAATGTAAATCATGGATAATGCATACAATTAAAATGTTTTTGGTATTTGAGTTATTTGATTTTTTTTGGATTTTTGATATATTAGATTTTTTTTAGTATTTTTTGTATATTTTAATCTTTTTGGTATTTTTGGTATAAACTATGTATAATCGATCATAAGTAGACTATGTACAAGAAATTGAAAAGAAGCTATGTACAAGAAAATTGAGAAATTATGTAAAATTAAGATGAGAAATTATGTACAAGTAAGCTAAGAAGAAATGATATTAACCAATGAGTCTCATGAGAGACTCCCTATCACGGTGTCCTATATCAAACAAAAGAATCGTGCATGATTGTGAAACACAAGGAAATGGATATGAATATGACTCTGAATATTTGGATTCATTATCAATACCTTGGAAATCATAATAACTTGTATTATTCCACTCATCATTATCATCTTGATTTTAAACCAATGGAATGCTAGTGTTAACTTTTATTGTATCTGGATATTTTCCTTTAATAGATTGTCTGTGAATGATTTGCCTTAGGATGTTCAATAAATCCCAAACCTTGGTGATAAACATTATCAACTGTTAGAATAGGAGTAGTGATGTCTTGAGCTTTTTTGACCAACCCTTGACCTTGATAATTAAACTGTTGTAGATATTTTTTACCAAACCCATACTACTTTGAAAGTTGAGCCTCATTTTGGAGAGGTAGATCTGTATCTTTTACAAGATTTACTTGTGCTTGTGGTACTATTTGTTTCTCTAATTTTGCTTTTTGAACCTTTTATTATTTTGAGTTATGCTTTATTAACCACTTTTGTACTATTTTTGAATTTGACCCTTTGTGAATGTCTTTTTGTGTCATTGTGGATTGCTTGATTGATTTATCTTGTATAGGGTCCTCATTAGCAATTATCTATTGGATATGTTTTTTTAATGCCAAACATGAATCTGTGGGATGCTCATGTATTTTATGATATGCACAATAATATATTGATCTTCTCACTGGATATAGAGGAGGTAGTTTGATCAACTTAGATTTAATAATTTCTCTTAGTACCTCACTTGAACTCTTATTTGATCATTAAATGTTTTTTGAATCACTAGATGTAGAGTTACTTTGTTGTGATTTTTTGTTTTGATATGTAACATTGCTTGCAACCAATTGACTAGGTGAAGGTGCATATACATGATTGACACTAGGGTGACTTTGAAGCTTTTGTATTATAATATGATTTTCTAATGTTGTGATCTTTTCATGTAATATCTGATTATGTGTTTGTAAATCTAAAATTAACTTGCTTAGACTGGTGATTTGACTCCTTAGAGTCTCACAAGTGCAAACCCTAGTTATTTTCGATTGAACATGTAAGCACATATGTTGAATAAGATTTGAATTAGCTATAGGTTGAATTCATGCATTAGGAACAATAGTATAACTTGCCTCACCTTTTAAAGGGGTGATAGCATGGAGCTAGTTAGAGGGAAAGTAGCTATCACCCTCTTAGGAAAGAAGAGAAGAAGGAAATTATTTCATGTGCATAAGATATGACATTGAAACTTGATAGGTGGTTGTTAGCATATGTAATGGATCCTATAAGTATGTAAATATTTTATTCTTAATTGAATTACACATAATAGAGAGATAGCATGTTAAAGAAGTAATAAAATTTTGTATTTAAGGAAAAGTAAACATTGTTTTGAAGGAAATAGATCTTAACATGTTTAGTATTACATTGCTTAATATCATCTCATATTACGAAAAGTAAGCATGAAAGAGAAAGAATGAAGCTTTACATTAACATATGGTAAACTTCATCATTCATATACATGATAGGACCAAGTATGGACTCCTTATTGTTTGCAAGAAATGTTATGAAATGAGTGAAATCCATTTTATTTATTTTTATGTGAAATCTAATTTGGATGTAAGGTGATACCTCAAAAGCATGAGACCTAGTATATGTAACTATGGTTTGAGAAAAAAAAATTTTAAAAAATTACTATGATAAATTTTAAAAATTTAATGTAAAATTCTAATTTATATATGCAGGAAAAATAAAATAAAAAATTGAAAAATTTTGATTTAAAGGGACCTAGTATATACAACTAGGGTTTGAAAGAAAATGATTTTTTTTAAATTACTATAGAATTTTAAAAATTAATGTGAATTTTTTATTTAAATATGCAAGTAAAAAATCAGAAAAATATTAGCAAAACTCTTGATTTAAAGGGACCTAGTATATCCAACTAGGGTTTGGAAGAAATGATTTTCTAAAATTACTATAAAATTTTAAAAATTAATATGAATTTTTTATTTAAATATATAAGTAAAAAATCAAAAAAAATAGTAGAAAAATTAGGAAGGAATTTCCTTAAAATTTTAGGGTTTTTAAGTGCAAACGAAGTAAGTTAGGTTCACCAAATGATTTAACTATTTTGGGAATATTGGAGTCTTATTCCTAATTTAGTTAAGGGTCTGAAACAATAAATTAATAAATAATATTGAAATAATTAGGGTACTAATTTGTATAATTTATTTGACTTTCGTAGCTTTCTAAAAATAGTAATGAAAGAGAAGAAATGTAATTTCGCTTAAAACTAGACTAAGACGATTGAGATAGAGGCTAAAACTGACTGTGTAGGATTGGGATAGTGTCATGAACCTAGATTTATCTTTCATTTGATGAAAGGATAGGAGCATCAAAAACAAGATACTTTAGGGTCTAGTGTTATAGTCTAGGTCCTACTGTTGTTAACTAAATTGATCACAAAGATCTGATTATTCTAGGTTTTATCCATTGTTCATGTGTGAGCCTGCCTATGAAATTTTGGATCCTGAATGTTGACAAAGCTCCTTGGAGAGCTGATTTAATATTGAACTCTAGACCTTCATTATGCTTGAATAAAACTTGAGAAAGAGGGGGGTTAGTGTGTGTAAGATGCATTGAATGTGTATCCACACCCCTTGTATGGGCACACTACTTACATACCAATACTCCAAAGAGGGATCAAGCCATATGTAGTTCTCCCACTTGATGTGCTTTGTGAAATTGTAACTGAGGATGCAAAAATACCAAACTAAGAGTGTTTGAGGAGGCTAGGGACTAGTGTAAGGGTTTGAATATGTTGGTAGCTATATTAAATGGTTATATGCAGAGAATAGGGAAATTTATCTTAGTGGTCTTCCTTTTATTCTGGTTTGTTTTTGTAATATTTTCCAACCCCTTCTAAATGAACTTTTAATGGGCTTTTATAGAGATCTATTGGTCATGGGTTAAATATATTCATGCTAGGCTGACATAATGAAGAATAGGAATCAGAAAGAAATGATCATTTGGGATCAAAATGTGATTGGATAAGAGTGCTAGAAATGGGACACCCTAGGGTCCAGTGTTATAGTCCAACCCCAACACTTCTATCCTACAGGCTCAAGACCTGAGGGGATGGAAATAGCATGAGAAATATATCCTGGTTGAATAGGAATTAGGTCTTAGAAGTTTATGGATGATCGATTATAAAAAAAAAGGTGTTTGAAAGGGTTATGAGAGCATGCAAGAGGGTCTTATGGATTGAGTGTCACATACCACACTCAAGATACCAATTTGGACATTTTATATGACTACAGAATGAGTATAATGTGAAATGCTCGGTGAAATGGTATTACAAGTACTTTGTTCAAAAATTATTGCTTTTCTTTTATTCTATAAAGTAGATGTAACCATGTATTCACCTACTCCAATTAATGTAAATAATAAATGAGATAATTTTTCATCTTCATCAACAAGATTGTAAGACAATTTGCGCATTTGTTCATTTGTTAAATCTTGCATAATTTCATCATCACTAATACAATAATCTTCTATTTTGAAATAAGAGTATTTTGTATTGACTAATAGTCATAACTTTGTAATAGACTTCATGTAATCAGTAGAATGTAACTCATGTTTATGTTCATTTTTTATATGCTCTTCAAATTGTGGGGGAATGTGCTCTTGTTGCAAAATTTCTTGAATAGGTTCCTCTGTGTGTTGAGAGTTTAGAGAAGTCCATTCATTAGCAACCACTTGACTTAATTCACCCACCTCATAAGTATGCATTTGGGCAATTGGAATTGGTTGGTTAGGTGAAATTAATACTTATCCAATTTCAATATTTTATAATACTGAAAAGGTGTATCATATATTATTATTGTATATTCATGTGAGTTATGTAGAAACTCATTGCAAAGTTATGAAATGTATAATTTAAAATGCCCAAAACATGAATCCAAAGTTGACTTAATAATAAATTATATTATAATTGAGCCTCAACAACTTGGAAGACAATAAAGACCATTTGAGGACCCACTCGGATGTCCAATGTGATAATTTCAATTATCAATGGAGTATTATCAAATTTGTGTATAGCTTGTTCAAAGTTTTGAAGATTACTCTTATTGAAGCCCAATTTCTGAATGACATTATAACCATAAATATGTATTCCAGAACCAGTGTCAACTATCGCTCTCTTAATCAATTTTTCATGAATTTGGACTTAAATGAATAATGGGAGATTCTAACAATAATGTGTTGTGGCAGAAAATCTTCTTTATCAAAATAAATAGTACTATTAATATATTTTATTATATTCATAATAGAAGCAAATGAAGTTAGTTGTGTGTCCATAGGAATAGTTGTATCTTTCAATGTTGCATATAATTTATATGTTGGTGCCCTTTGAAATAACTCTATAAGAGAGCCCTTTGGGTTGGGTGGCTTGCCTTGAGGTTTTTGTAAGAGGTGGAGGAATACTAATAATATGTGATTGGGGTTGGGTAGCTAATGAAGGTCATCCTTGTCTAGTTTAAACAACATGAACTTGAGAGCCTAGGATAATTTGTGGCTGAATGAGGGGTATGGAATAAATGATAATAGGGGTAGATTGAGAGTGAGTATAAGAAAGAATAAAAGGCTGGGCACATGCCCTTTGACATCTAGTTGTGATAGGAATTAACTAGGATTAAATATTACAACAAGTAGTTGAAGCAAAGGGCATGATCCCATGAGATAGCACATCTTGACCTTGTTAACAAGGGGTGGAGTCATCCTTATAACCAAGACCTCTAGTTGCACTATTGGTTGAAATAGATGAGATTTATTGTCCCCAAATAATCATATTATTGCCTAAACACTTTCATAAGAAGGGAGAGGCTTAGGAAAAGAAGGAGAAGAAGCAATATAATCATAATAAGAAGTAAAAAGAGTACAATAGTCTTTAAAAGGTGATTAAAATTATTGAGTAAATTCATTTGTTAACCACATTTGTACATAATGACTAACATACTAAAATAGAATATGATAGGTAATGATAAATTATAGAATGCAATGCAATATATGATGGATATATTCTTTTTTTAAATCCATTGTAATGTAAAAGAAAATAAAAGTAAACATGTTAGTTATTTTATACAATGAATCAAATGAATTATGACTATGTATATAAAATGAATCAAGCAAAACTACTATCTAGGAAGACAATCCAAGCAAAAATCAACGAGAAAGGGTGATCTAGGAGAGGTTTGAATGATTTTTAGGCTCTCAAATATACTTGCTCGTCCAATGGATAGTGTCGGCCCAATATTTTAAAGCACTAACTATAGAGGTGGAACCATGTATGTATCCCACTAAACTCAATTTTGAGGTTAAGTTGAGAGTACCTTCTTGGAGATAATCGCTTACCAATGCATGACAAAATTAGATAGATGTTAATGACTTCCTATTAGTTTAAACAAGGAGACTCTACATGTTTTTGATATACCATGAGGTAAGTGGAAACTAAATTTCCTATTTAACTTTTTACTATGTCTATGAGTGTTGGAGGAAAACCCTTCACACCATAATGTATGTAAACATAACACCACGTAGACCTTCATGAAATTAGCTACGTAGTTTTAAAATTGTTGTAACATACTTTCTAAAAGAGGTTAAATCTAATGGAAAATAAAGTGAAATATTTTTGTCTATTCGAGACAACAAAATTTGACCCAAGGTTAAAAGAAAGAGCCTCTATTTTGGTATCTATCTAAGGTGTCAAGACAAAAAAAAATAGTGTCAAATTACTCCAAAGTCAAAAAAATTGAATCATTACATTACGGATAATATCCAAGGTTAATAAATGTATTCTTTTAGTGTCAAGAATTTATAAAACTAAATTGAAACCCTATGAAAAAAATCAACAACCAACAATAGTGTTCGCAAAGAAATGCAAGTTCACCAATATGTTTACACTAAAATTAATTAGAATAAACAATTAACTTTAATTAGAAATGTAAACTATTGAAATCAGATCTAGGAAGTTAAATAATATAGAATATATTAAATACATAGATCTATAAAATTTACATAAGTTATAAATTACTAAAAAATAAAAACTACATTAAGGTTAGGGAAATGTCCTTAGAAAGTGATTTATTTCAAACTATGTTATTCATTCATTAACTATTACTATGACTGTCTATAACTATGTATAAAAACATGCATGCACAAAATTAATTAAAAATAAATATCTATTGTAAACATTAAAAAATAAAAACTACATTAAGGTTAGGGAAATGTCCTTACAAAGTGATTTATTTCAAACTATGTTATTCATTCATTAACTATGACTGTGTTAGGTTGTGGAGCTAAAAGCTTCACTGATGCAAACATGGGAGGAGGGTGCTGAGTGTCACAGTCACCGGCGTCAGTCAGGCCAACCGACATCAGTCAGTTAGAGACAGGAAGCTGTCGATGACGGTCAGAGATCGGCTGACGTCGGTCACCCCCAGGCAGACAGGGACCGACGTCGATCGCCTGTGCGATTCTGAACTGTGAGTTCTACAGACAGTTCATTAACAAACCAGTTGTTTGCATGAAGAAGGCTAATTATAGTCTTGGAGCTGCGGATCTAATTATTTTAATTAGATGTCTAATTATTGTTTGCATGAGATCTATATAATAGACTCATGGGCTGTATTGTAATGTGTGCTAGAGAGTAAGAGAGCAAAAATTAGCTCCTTCAGAGTGAAGAGAGCATGGTGTGTTCCTCCTAGTGCCACAGTGACAAGTATGGGTGCTGGTTTGGAGAATTAGAAGGATTCTTCATGTATGTAGGATCTTGGTCAGCAGGTGTGCAAGGCCATGTTTGGAGATCTACATGGTAAGTAAGATCATTGATCTGCAGGTGTGTGTGTGCATGGTCTAGGTTTGCAGGTGTGTAGAACCAATTTGATTTGTAGGTGGCAGCAAGATCAAGGTGACAGCAACACAACAGGTAGCAAGATCGGGCAGGATCTACTTGGAGTACGGTGTGTACTCGATCAAAGAGCAAAGAGGAAGGCAAGGTAGTCCCTTCAAAGTAAGATCATTTGAGTTGTAGGTTGTTGCAAGTTCATGGAGATTTACTTGGAGTATGTCTGTATACTTGGATTTGGAGTGCGTAGAGCACTTGTGTATTGGTAGTAGTGATACTGACTAGTGGTACTGGCAGTAGTGGATACTGACTAGTTGGAGGTGAACACCAACTCTGTGTTTGAATTGTGTGTTGAGACCGTAAGAAAGAGAGTGAGCTCTTGAAGAGATTTACTGTTTATGACCTAGAGGTGTGGGAGCCCTAGAAGTGTGTAAGGAAGAAGAACTTTGGCAATCTTCTTTGTTGTATTTCCTTCTGGAAGAGTATTAATATAATTGGGTATTGTCTCTCATATTCTGTGTTATTTCTAAATTCTAGTTACTTGTTACTTTTGGTTATTTCCACATGTTTAGTTGCTTGGTAATCAATTGTGCTTCCTTGGGTTCCTAACAGTTGGTATCAGAGCTAAGGTTGCAGGGAGCAGGTTTGTGTTTGATTACAGGTCACTCTCAGAGGTTCCTGATTGAGTGGGAGTATAGCAACGGTAGAAGAAAGTACACTAAGAATGGAGGAATTGAAAAGCACGAATGGTCAATTACGGTGTTATGGAAAGAAAGAGCAAAAAAAAAAGATTGTTGGTTGGTAGCAGATCAACATGAAGGAACTAAAGAAGCAGATGTTGCAGGTGTTGTTACACATGATGCTCTGGGAGGTTTCTTGGATAAAGTAGAATCTTGTTTTATAGATTTTGTTGCCTCTTTCCATGCAGCTCGAAATAGAGTATTTTTCCATGTTAAGGTCTTTGGAGACTTTGGAAAGATTTATTTAGGGGCTGGTGTGCCTTGCCAAAGAATTGGCAAAGGGGAAGTGAAGCTGAAATTGCAGGCGGCCAACACATGGGTGTTGAAGGAGGTCATGCAGGTCCCAGTCTTGAAGATATGGCTAATTTCTTTAGTGAAGTTGGGTGATGAGAGATGCACAAGAACTCTCACAGCAGATGCACTTGAATTAGCTGGTGGTAACAAAGTAGGTATCCTTTATCTATCTACTTATATTATTGATTATTCTTTTATTGCGAAGACGTGGCTTTGTAGGCTTGGTCACATGAGCAAGAAGGAGATGCATGTTCTTAAGAGGAAGTCAGATGTCTTTGATAGACTTAAGAACTGGAAAGCCTTGGTGTTTCTGAAGGAGATGATGGACAGAGATCAGCGGATGGGACTGAGTAACTCTGATCAGGGTGGTTTGGATAGGGTTTTGATCCATGGAGAGCTCGCGGGTAAAAAGTCATCACTCACAGGTGAACACAGTTACCGACGTCGGTCAAGGGGAACCGGCATCGAACAGATAGGTGTCAATGTCGGTCATATGTAGACTAGAGTCGATGGTGTTGGGCAGGGTGGCTGTCAGCGTCGGTTAGAGAACCAACGTCAGCGACTAGGTAAGACCGACGTCAGTCAGGAAACTGACATTGATAGAAAAGACAATCGCATTGGAACCGATGTCGGTCAGATGCAGATTGTGTGGTGATTGAGGTCGGTCACTGAGACAGATTTTAGGCAGACAGCACGCTGTCAAGGAGTCTCAAATGCCCATATGGAGGACTGAAAGGGTAAGTAAGCTTCAAATTCATTATGCCTCTTCTTTATACTCATTGCTCACTGCAGAGCAGGAAGGATCCAGGAAATAGTGGGAGCATGGCATGAATGAGGATGCAGAACCAAACGGGTGATTTGGTAGGGTTGCCAGCCAGAAGAAAGCACTAAAAGATGAATGGATACCTTAGTTAAAGAATAGAGAGAATGGACACGTGAGACGGAAGGCCATGTCATATGGTCTTGAGAAAGCTGCAGGACAGTGGTACAGATTTTGACAGGTGGATGACAAAGCAGGGCTTTAGTCAATGCCAGTGTAACCATTGTGTTTGTCTTACCAGGTGGATGATGGTCATGACATTATCTTGTTATTGTATGTGGAGGATGAGCTTGGTGCAGGTTCAGACATACAGGGTTTTGCTGAGCTAAGAGTAAGGTTAGTTCAGTGGTTTGCCATGAAGGATTTGAGAGCGGCAAAATTCTTTGGCATGAGTATCCTAGAGACAGAGAAGATCACAAGGTGATGTTGTCACAAGATGATTGTGTGAAGGTAATGTAGGATGCAGTATGGCAAGCACACCTATAGATGGATAGGTCACAGAACAGGGTCCCCAATCACATGATGAGGTTGAGTACAAGTGTACTCTCTGAGTTTGCCCACGCAGTGGGAGCTGTCAAAAAGTTTGGAGCCGATCCGAGAAAGAAGCACTGGAGGGCAGTTCAATGGATTCTCAGGTATTTGAGAGCGACCAGCAGTAGGTCAATATACTATGCAGGGTCAAGTTCTTTTCTACATGAGTTTGTAGATGCGGACGCGACAGGTTACTTGGATGACAGGACGTGCACCACAGGATGTGTGGTGGTTGGTCTTCAAGGTTGAGCTTGAAGAGGGATACAAGCCAGAAAATAGATTAGATGGTGTATAGGTATAGGTACAGTGCAGCTATTTATCTCCAAGTGGGAGATTGCTAGGTTGTGGAGCTAAAAGCTTCATTGATGCAAACAAGGGAGGAGTTCCTGAGTGTCACAGTCATCGGCATCGGTCAGGCCAATCGACATCGGTCAGTTGGAGACAAGAAGTTGCCGATGACGGTCAGAGATCGACTGACGTCGGTCACCCCCAAGCAGATAGGGACCGACGTCGGCTGCCTGTGCAGTTTCAAACTGCGAGTTCTACGGATAGTTCGTTAACGAAACGGTTGTTTGCATGAAGAAGGCTAATTATAGTCTTGAAGCTATGGATCTAATTATTGTAATTAGATGTCTAATTATTTTTTGCATGAGATCTATATAATAGACACATGGGTTGTATTGTAATGTGTGCTAGAGAGTAAGAGAGCAAAAATTAGCTCCTTCAGAGTGAAGAGAGCATGGTGTGTTCCCCCTAGTGCCACAGTGCCAACTATGGGTGCTAGTTTGGAGAATCAGAAAGATTCTTCATGTATGTAGGATCTTGATCAGCAGGTGTGCAGGGCCACGTTTGGAGATCTACATGGTAAGTAAGATCATTGATCAGCAGGTGTATGTGTGTGCATGGTCTAGGTTTGCAGGTGTGTAGAACCAAGTTGATTTGCAGGTGGCAGCAAGATCAAGGACAGCAACACAACAAGTAGCAAGAACAGGCAGGATCTACTTGGAGTACGGTGTGTACTCGGTCAAAGAGCAAAGAGGAAGGCAAGGTAGTCCCTTCCAAAGTAAGATCATTTGAGTTACAGGTTGTTACAAGTTTATGGGAGATCTACTTGGAGTATGTATGTATACTCAGATTTGGAGTGCGTGGAGCACTTGTGTACTGGCAGTAGTGATACTGACTAGTGGTATTGGTAGTAGTGGATACTGACTGGTTGGAGGTGAACACCAACTCTGTGTTTGAATTGTGTGTTGGGACCGTAAGAGAGAGAGTGAGCTCTTGAAGAGATTTACTGTTTATGCCCTAGAGGTGTGGGAGCCCTAGAGGTGTGTAAGGAAGAAGAACTGTGGCAATCTTCTTTGTTGTATTTCCTTCTGAAAGAGTACTAATACAATTGGATATTGTCTCTCATATTCTGTGTTATTTTTGAATTCTAGTTACTTGTTACTTTTGGTTATTTTTGCATGTTTAGTTACTTGGTAATCAATGGTGCTTCCTTGGGTTCCTAACAGTTGGTATCAGAGCATGTTTGTTGTTCTAGATTCCTGACAGACTGTCTATAACTATGTATAAAAACATGCATGCACAAAATTAATTAAAAATAAATATCTATTGTATACAGGGACAAGGGTATAGAAGGTGGATAAGGTCACAGTGTATCATTGTCTAATACTACGATTTTATCTTGACAGACTGTGTGTTTGATACAAAAATATGGGCTTGTTCTCTCATGTCTATATACTATCTAATTATGTGTGGAGCCTATTTGGATGCATAGATACTTGTAAAATCAAACCCTAGCCTACACAAGTACATAAAATAAGATCAAATTCACAAATGGGGGAAAAAGTGGGGATGTGCAATATGGCTGAGCTATCCTCAAAAAACCCTTGTTAATTGAGTGTTGCCTATATATTCCAAGTGGACCTCAAGTTGATGTAGTTCTCCCTTTAGTGAAAATAATATGGATGCAAATAATAGATTTATTAGAATGCTTAACAAAGGAATGTCCTCAACTTGTAAGAAAACAACGTTGACTTGGCCAATAACTGTAACACTGTAGGAATATTGTAGTAGGGCTATTTCTTGAATAGATAGATGGTTTTAAAATTACCTTTTTAAGAGAGTGTTAGATAGAGTAACCAAGGGTTTCATGTGTGAGCCTTGATGTGCTTATATAGGTGAATCTTTCAAATGTTTTTGCTAACTAACCTACTAGTTTACACATGATAGTCATTATACAGTGTGTCATTTTGAAAAGGTGATTGTTAGAGCATTAGGGACAAAATTACACTACATGGCAAGCACACAATTCATCTTTGTCTGATAATGCACTCTTGTCTAGAAGGGATAGAGACTTTTGAAACCAAAGTGACAGTGAATTACATGTTGAATAGGGATGAATAAGGACATAATAGGTAAGTCTTGTAGATATGCATAGTAATTGTGAGACTTCAAAGGCTTCATCAGAAATTGTGTGTTATCAGAATGGTGAATTGACCAAGAAAAATAAAGATGTCAAGGACAAACATTGTCAAATATTTATTGATTAAATTTTAATGTCTATAATTAATATCAAACAAAGTATACAAAATTAAAATAGCTACTAGAAAATCTAATATATTTCCATGTATTTTAAAATATAAAATAACCTGTTATTATATGATACTTTTTGCCATGTGAAAGGTAGTTGTTAATGTTTGTTTGACTATGCCGGTTATTTTCTATACATTTTTTGTATTGACACCAATTTTCAATAATGTCACCTGCAATAAGACTTTTACATTACAATTATATATTTACATGTGTTGACTAGAGGGCGCCAGTAGCCAGGGGTTATTATTGACATCTAAAAAACAAAAAAGGCCATTCCTTTCTAGGATCATAACACAATCGTAGCCTATTGAAGACAAAAGTGACAAAAAAACTATCAAAACTACCAAATCCATGCAAGGAATTTTATAACAAAACTTATAAGTATATTACAATAATAAAAGAATCACTCTGACCAATTGAATCGGGGGGAAAAGAGGAGAAATAAAGAACATAACATATTATGGTTTTTTTTTAAAAGAACAAAAATGTGTTGGTTTCAACTAAATGGATTGACGTAACAGTTATAATTTGTGTTTTATACATTTCATAGAATCTCATAGTTTATGATTTAAATAAATCCCATAAATAAATTCACATGTATAACAAGACTCTACAATCTAGCTTATTGAGTTAACATAAGTATTTTTATTTTTTAAGATTTGTAGTGTTTTCTGTAAATAGTTGGTTTAAGTGATCAATGCCTTTTAACATATACAAAGCATAGGTGTAAATATTAATATGAAGTGCCAAGTACCTTTTGGAGGGGATGATGTGTCATGACCATGAGGACAAGTGAGAATCGTAAATATTGAAGAAAAGTTTAAAAAAATCCAAAGAAGGCCAAATGCTAGATATGTGAGGTAAATATTAACAATATACGTTTCCCAAAATTGAGAGTTAAATAAGTTAAGAAATATTAAAACCTGGAGTCTAAATGTATCAGATATAATGTCAAATGGACAAGTTTGATTACGAATTTAAGATTTTTTAATATTTTGTTCTTGTAAGGATGATATTCATTATTCTTTTAAATAAAGAAGCTACGATAATAACTTCCAATCTTGTAAAATATTCAATTAAAATAAATTTTGACTTCTTATATTTTAAAATATTTAATTGAAATTACGTATCACTTTCGATATTTTGAAACATTCAATTCAAATGAAGTATATGCTTACTAAATTATCATCATGTTTTCCCACTTACTTTTTTTGATCTTAATGATGAATCACCAAATGTGATCTTAAACCTTAGTTATATGGAGATGTCTTTTATTGTTACATCCCAATCCTTGCCAGGCAAACTTGCTAGATTATCCATGTAAATCTATAGTTGACAAATTTAGATTTGGTTATTTTTAACTAAGCTGTGAGATATATGATGATATGGGGTAGTATAATATTACTTAGGTTACATGATCACCTTGCTATGAGTTAGCTATAAGTAAATGTTTACTTTATGATTATGTTAATTTGTCATTTTAGCTATATTTTATGATGAATGTATATCATGATTGTTATGATCTAACTACCTACTTTGTTGTGAGGTGGATGTAGGAGAAATCATTCCTTGGAGTGTGATGGAGGGAGAGCATCATCGAAGAGAGTGATATAGATCAAGATGTCAAAGGATGACAGAGAAACTAATTGGTACCCTGCATACACCACAGATAGCCAGCGCATGTTAAATGCATAACGAGTGGTTAGCATAATATGTTTTGATGTTGTTTCCATTAAATAATCATTTTAACCATGATTTGCTAGCATATTTATTAGTTTTATGGAATTTTTATTACATGACTTATTTGTGTGTCTACTAATATTTTGAGATTTGTCAGATTTGTGCATGCATCTGTTTAATGTTTTAGAAACGTGATTTGCTTAATTTGACTAAAAATGGGTTATCGATTAATAGATGTATATTTAAAATCCTCATGGCATCTAAGATGCTAATTTATTTAATAAAATTATGAAATTTAGATATTTAATGTTAAAATGTTGCAAATTTAGAAATTGTCATTGAGAGGCAAAAGCAGACAAACAATAAAAATATATATAAAATGGAATAAAACAAAAATAAAGAAGAAATAAAAATAAGTAAAAATATAAAAAGAAAATAAAAAGGAAAAATTATATTTAATAATGGAAAGAAAACAGATAAAAACAAAAATTATGTTTTAAAAGAGAAGGCTTTAAAAAAAGAGGGGGAGTGTATATCTAAAGGAGAGAAAGAATTGAAGAGGCATATAAGAATAAGGTGTTGTACATACGAGAAAAAAGAAGTGTGGAAGGAGATAATTCAATCCAACTTGCAGGTAGGAAAACCTTTCCCTTTTAGTATATGCAACCGTATGCTATATCAATATTTTTGTGGTGGTTTATATTTTTAAAAATTTAAACTAAGTCGCTGATATTGATGTTGAGTACTTATCTTGTGAATATATCCATATCTGATTGATTGGCATCATTGTAACAGCAATATGCTTACCTATAGACTAAATAAAACCTTCAAGTCTGCAATTTAAAAAAGTATGTAGTATTTTACAAATGCATACAGCGAAGATACTAAAATTAACTCAGTAATTTGGAAAAGTACGCAACAATTGAGTACACAGTAATTTTCTAAAATATACATGCAGCGAAATTATGGTAAAATTTGTTAAGGGATTTTCTAATTAGTTACTAAAGATCTATGAGATTATAATTATTTATTATTGTATTGTATATCGATCTATTAGTTACTAAGATCGAATAGTGAGTAGTCTAGTTGGAAGTATGTGGTTATATAATGGCGAAGAAATGGCGATGACTGACTAGTTAATAACTACAAATACAAACTTGATCTTTTGTTAGTTGGCCTATAACTATCAATGATTTACCTGGTGACCTATCTTACCAGTCAAGAAATGCAACGATCTGGTAAATCACTATAATACTCTCTCCACATAGCTGCATATGTAATCGACGTCGCTAGAATCAAGCACAGCCAATTTATAAGAGAGAATAAATCATTGGGTTTTATAAAGAGTTATCTATAAAAAAAATAATGATCTGCCTTGAGTTTAGAAAAGTGCCATTGTTCCCAGACTCGAAATTGGATAGCAAGTCCATTTAAAATCTAAATTCTTCCCAGAGTCACTGCTCTTTTTGAACAGTTAATGAACTAAAGATCTAATAGTTTGATCCTAGCTGATTATGTACTCTAGTTATATTTGTCTAATAATATTAAATCAATCTAAAAGTATAAATAATAGTGTTGAATATAATTTTGGTCAGTAATTAGGAGATATATATATATATATATATATATAAAGAGTTGTATATCTCATTACATATATTACAATATAACGTAATATCATATAATTAGAATTACATAATATTGTGTACCTCAATTCTGTTATTAATTGAATTATATACCTCATGGTTGTTTAAATTATTTATTATATGATATCAGGGAACATTATATATATTACGTTACAACATTATATATATTTTAAATTATTTATATATGTTATATAAGAATTAAGTGGGAATCTACGAAGATAAAATTCTGATATATATATTAATTATAAATATTCCATAATACTCATATTATAATATTACACAATATAGTAGATATTATGAAGTTAAGTTAGACACCATAGAATTAATATTGATATCAAATATAACTCACTATTTTTTATTATGATGATTATGGTAGTTATGTTATCTATGGTAATTTAACAGATATACCTCAATGCTTGTTGCCATTAACACACCATTGTATACCTATGATCCTAGGTGGTACGCTATAGTAATACTGATATAGTTAAGAGATGATAAGGAAAAGCATAGTTATATTTTTGTATATACCTCAAATACATCACAAATATGCTATGTACTCAATGAAGAATTCATGTTGTACATATGGATGTACAGTGAGAAAAGATATAAATAAATAATGTGAAGGTCATATAACTTATTTGAAAACTTAGCCATGTATTCATCCCTTTCCACGTAGCCTTGATATTTGAATGGAATTTATAATGGTGGCGGTCATAAGATGTTAATCCAATTTTAATATATATTATGCTACTGTAATTATGGGAATTACTTATATATTATGATGATACTTTGGGTAGTATTTTGTTATAATATATATGGTAACATAGAAATATGATAAATGGATTATATATTATTTGGCCTCACTAATAGTTAACTGTTATATTTATGATCATAGTATTATATCCGAGAATATGTCTTATGTGTGGTATCTGGGTGTGTTGCATGTATATTATCATACATAAACTGACTCGTAATTAGTATGTTATGTTACTAGTTCATTATTTAACTTGCCTTCAATGCATAACACATATTAGCATCTATCACGTGGACAAGTTTGGTGGACTTTCATTATATTTTGGTAAGCCTCATGATTTGGGGATCAATTTCGTATATAGTGTAGGTAACAAAAACACGTAGTATGGATGTAACACTAATAATAGCTATGCATTTATGAGTTAATAACAATATTTTTGGAAACATAAGCTTGGTCATGTGTACTTGGGTTATAAACTATATTAAATAAATATACATATTAGAGTTTTATGAGGGTATGCAAATAAGGATTTGAGAATATAGTAATGTGTATTTTATACTTCGTTTGAATTGAGAATTTTCTTGGTTATACATGTTCGTATGTAAATAAGTCTTAAGGTGTCCATGGGACCAAAACCATAACCATATTAAAATAGTTTTTTTATAAAATAGAACAAGATGTTTAATAAATGTTATAATGGGTTTATGATTTCTTTGTTTCTCTACAATGATTGATTGGTTGTTAGTTTTATCTTGAGTACTTGTGTGAAGTACATGATTATTAGAGTGGTTGGTTATATATAGTATATAATGGTGCATCGTGATGCATGTTTATAGATATGTTGCTATGAATGTTAGTAATCAGTTTTAAATTAGGGTATACCCAGATGGAATAACCCTGCACTCACTTGATTGTTGTTATGTATGTGATCCTTTGATTCTTGTGTTATTATGTAGTTGAGAACCTATGATAGTATGGGATATCATAGAGTACTACAGAATAAGTGTATGTTATGTCTAGATGGTACATATTAAAATCATTATGTCCAGACTCATATCTACATTTGATTGATTATATGTATGTGTGTTGGATATTACTATGAATAGTATATTTGTGACAGTTAGAAGGACTTTAATTATGCATGCATATAGCTTTAAGAGTTTAAAAAATGCTATGATAGTATATTATTGTGTTTCATGTGAACTATGATTTGCTTTTTTATATCTAGTAGCTTGAATAAAAGCTTGTGTTTCCATGTAGTTATGACTACCTTATTATGAATGTTTGTGGAAATTAGTAGTTATGTCTTTTAATATGAGACTGTAGTAATATGGGTTACCATAGGGTGTAACATGTTGAAAACTAATTATCATAGTGAAACTATGCAGTTGAATATGTATTTATCTGTGAAGTGTAAACTGTAGTCATTATTTCTAGTATGGCATAGAAAATAATGTAAGATTCATTCATACGTTTGATAGAATAAATGTATGCTTTAGTTACTCTTATATTTAGTATATTATTTGATTTATTTACTAATATGATGTAAATTAAATAAATATTATGGTTGAATTGTATTTGATCAATATTTATTGTTGATATGGAGTAAGGAGTGAGATGGATTTCACTAGCTTACTAGTGTTACAATGATAGATGAAGGTTGTCTGATCAAGTGGTGTGTATGAATTTGATTGATCTAGATTGTTATTATTTATTATTTATAAAACTTTAAGCAAAAGTATGTTTAGTGAGACATTATAATTTCATGAGTATGATTTATATGTTTGTGTTATATCTTATAATAGAACAATTTTCTATGATAGACTGCATGTTTAGTATAGAAATCATACAACACATAGGTACTTGCTTGTCTCTCTGGATTCTCATGTCGTCACTATCTACTCATCTGTGAAGGGAGGGTCATTTATAGATGGGACTAGTATGGAGGATCGTTGGTCCATGATTGTGTGAAAAAGCACTCGCATGATGCTCGCCCTCCCCATAACGGTACTACTTATCGAGATGACACTTGAGATTGCCACAGATACTTGAGTTTCAGAACTATGCTCTAAAACATCCATGTATCTATATGTACATTATATTATATTGTACTTATCATTGAATATTGTCATGAAAATTTGTAATTACTTATTATTATACTTTGACAACGATGGTTGTAGACTTGTTTCAGTTGAAGTTGAGTCAATGTGGTTACTTTCTATATTTGCTTTTGTGACGTGTACTCTCATGATATTAGAGATCAGTAATATGTGATGTATTATACATTACACCTTGAATATTTCTTATGGTATCTGTATATTTATGTGGTGTCACGTATTTTGGTATATGTGTGTTAATTTTAAAAAATCACATATTTTTTGTCTAACTCAATGGGGTTGTTACATTTATTGAGAGACCACTACCAAAATTTTGTCTAAACACATGATACTCTAAACACTAAAAATAAATCTCCATCTTTTCACTAGCATATGTACTAATTATATTCAATTGGGAAAGGCACAACTACTAATTAGACATATTTGAAGGTCATTTGTGTTGAGTCAACTTATGAGATAATGTGAAATCCCTTGTTAACCCCTATACGACATGTAGAGCTTAAGTTTAGAGTACACTTGAATTTGTACCTTTATTTATGTACTCAAACTCCATGCCAAAACAAACAAATCAAATGATGTACCCATCATTTTATTCAATTAAAGTGTTTACATAGTGTTGTGTGTAAATATTTGACAATGTGAGATTCAAACGTTATTGTCATTGGTGTACTCAAGGTGAGTTCTTTAAATAAATAATTTTTCAGTGTGCCCAAATCTAACAACTCATTCCTAGGCCTCATGTTAAATAACTTACATCTATAACTATTTCTACAGTTAATCAATGCCCAAAGCTATGCTAGTAAAAATAATGTAGACTCTTTTAAATGCCCATCTCATAGGGAAAATAAATGCTTGAGATTCAATTGTGTGCATGGTTTATATTGCATTTTTTATATATTAAACATAAGATGCTTTCACATTCCATAATAATGCAAGCAAAAAATTTGTAAGTATCCATAATTTTTCCAAAAGCATCTTGTTGTCTTATTTAAATATTTTTGTTTAGGCATTTCATTTTATTGATTTTAATCACTTCTTTAGAGATAGATAGGCTGAATGCTAAAAAAGGCAAGAAGGGATATCATTTATTTATTGCACAGTGGGTAAAATAAAGATGAAATGACACTATGATCTTGCTACATGGGCAACCTAGAAGAGATGTTTCTTTCTACCATTTTTGAAGAAGAAAACATTGAAAAAATAGAGAATGAACCTTCAGAAGCAAGAGATGTTTATTTTTATAGTAGGATAATGAACCTTAAGAAGGATAACAATAGCAAATATTTGAACTAAGATCCAACCACACAAATATTATCTTTTTTATTTGTTTCTCAATCCTTTGGCTATGCTTTTAAAGTCCCATAGACTGTTTTGGCATCATAGACATTATTAAAATCTCTATCTATCTACCTTGTATCTATGACAATAATGGTAGGAGGAATATGTCACTTGAAAAGATACAAGAAACTTTTTTTAGTTTTAAGACAATTATATCCATTATGCTACCTAATTTAATGTCGCTAGTGAATTAATGAGAGATTTAAATGACGTCCATAAGATTAAAAATGTATAAGAGCTGATAATCAAATTTGTAGTCCTCTCTATAATAAAATATGCATGGTTAGTTTAACTTGGGCTTTGACAATACATAAATCATAAGGAAAAACATTGATCAACCAAGTTTAACATTCATTACAATGTTAACAGTTAAAATATTACATGACATCTGGGTATGTCTCCACACTACTAATTTGTGCATAACATGTACCTATGGAAATTTATTGAGATAATATCTAAGTGAGGCATTTCTTTCAAAACAATCAAAGGCTTGTTAAGACACCATTTATCCTGTAATCATGAGATTCTATGAAAACACATTTTTTGTGAGACATTTTGTCAAAAAAATCACGTCTTATTTTTACTATTACTTTGGCAAAGGATCCAAGTATGTTGGCAAAGGCAAATTGAGCGAATTCATTCAAAATTTGATGGTTGAACCTACTAGTTGTCATGTAAACTTTTGATGACAGTTATCGATTCAACATTTCCCATCATATGTTAAGTAGTACAATAACTGCATAATATTATATGAAAGTGAACTCAATGGTCACAAACTTGCTCGACAAGATGAGGAATCCCATATTGATAATCAAAACTGACACACCAATGGTTGCATCATATCCTTCCATTTTCCTTGTTAGAAAATTCCTTACATGTTATTTTGACTTTGAAACGACCAACACGCTTACTTTGGATCTTATTAAAGTTCCTAACATGATAGAAACTTGAACTTTAGGAGGTCTGTTATGTGCATTGTCACGATTATTGACCTTTCCCTAAAAAATTAATAGATTTTATCTCTTGATTAGTTGTGGTAATATAATTACACATTCTAAATGATTCGTTAACTAATTTTAGAATCAAATCTCTTTACACCAATTTGAACCACTTAACATTACAAAACCCCATTTCACTGAAAAAAAACTTACAACCTTTCAAACATGACTTAAACTTTTAGAACAAGTGCTCATTTAAATGTTTGTGAAAGCTTTCATCATAGTCAATTAATATTATCTTGTACTCCAATTTAAAAAACTCATATCTAAGCAATCAATTTCATATGTTTTAATGGAAACGATTTCAATGAAGATAAAAGAGAGTTGAATGGATTCATTAATTCCATTCTTTTATTCTTTCATTATAATTATAATATTGTAATCTTTGATGTTATTTGCAACTATGCATGTTTACATTTCAATAAACTTTTCATTCGTGCAGTTAGTTGAGCACTAATTTCATTGAATGCCTTTTTAGAGATATTATATTTAGTATTTTGTTACTCTTTTGATTTATAATTATTTTTTATTTTGGCCCTAACTTTATAACTAATATACACAGTTCATAAATACATTTAATGGTTTATCATTTTATAATGGACGACAGAGAATGGTTTGGTACATATTTTTCATTTTATTTTGTTTTTAATTTATTTTATATATAATCTTATTTTCTCTAAAAATATATTTTAATTTTATAATAATTATATTTAAAAAAATAACTTTTAATTAATTAAAATAATTTAATTTTAATTTTAAATAATTATTTTTTAACATTTCTTAATTATTGTATTATTTATATTGTAATTTGTTTTGAAAATATATTATTTTTTACATTATATTTTAAATAAAATATCAAAAAATTAATTTTTACATTATCAATATAATTATCAATATGCATTTTTTTATTATAAAATAATTATTTAATCTCATATGATATAATATTATTAGATTAATAAAATTAATATTATTATAATAAAATTTGAATATTTTTTTAATTACAAAATGATTATATAATATAATATTATTAAATTGATAAAGATGATAAAATTATATATATAATAACAATAAAACCCTTACTAAAAAGAAAGACTTTTTTATTAGTAAGATTTTTTTTTTTCAAAATAAAAATGCAAGTGTAAAGATTCATTTTATAATAAATAATATACTCATGACATATGTAGTATATATACTTATGGTCTTAATTTAAGCCCTTATATCATATAATAAGGTTGTAAATTTGTATGCTTTAATTTAAATTTTTATATTATATAATAAAGTTTTTATATTATATAATAAAGTTGTAATTGAGTATGTCGATAAAAAAATATGAGATACTAATATTTAATTTTATTTTTTATTTTTTTTGATGTGGTGGCTAAAACATTATTCATGTAGTATTATTCATGAGATATTATTTATTGTTATTATTCATGGTGATGTGGTAGATGATGTAAAGGATAATACAGGAAGGCCATGTGGAGTGGGGATGCATTTTTAAAATCACATAGAGGAAAATGGTAGTGGTCCAACTTGTCTAAATAAGATGCTCTTTTTTTAATCTTGTACACGTGACTTGGCTTTCACTATTCATCAATAGTATTTCACATGTTTTCAAAGATGTTTGTCTTTGGTAATGATCACTCTAAGTGAGAACATGGGATAGCATTTCTTTGTCATCCATGTGGGATGTGAGGCATAGGTGTTTAGTTGTCTCCTTATTCTCCCTTGAAAAATTTATATATGGTTGTATTCATCTTTGATTAACATAGGCAAGTTTATGAGAAAGCTTCGTGAGAAGCCTTGAAGGGCCTCCTTGGCGAAGTATTGTGAGAGTGTTTGATGGCATGCCTTGGTAGCATGGCCTTTGTATTGTAATATTTTGAAAATTATGTGTTTTATGAGAGTAATGATTGTTAAATCCGTTATGTAGTTGGAGGCCACATCACTTTTTTATTAATAAATGTTTAAGATTGTTTTATGATTTTCAATAAATAAATGTAATGAGGAGATGATTATTTATGAAGGCTATCTTAAAATGACATAAATAAAAAATTAAGATCAATTAGATGTTTGCTTAGTTTTTACATTCCCTTTTTTATATAGTTGACTTTTGTATTTACAAATTATAGATATTAATTTAGTGTATGAAACTCATTTAGAACTCTATTGAGTAACTCATCTGATTCTCATTTTTACACTAATTTGGTGTATAATTGATTTTTAAATTTACAAATAAATACAATATCTAATCATTTTGCATACACAATTCCTTTATAAAAGTTTATCAAGGATTACACTTCTCTAAATTTAAACATGTTCTTTTTCAATTATATATATATATATTAATTGAAATCTATATTATAACTTTATAATTTGAAATTAAATTAAATTTTATTTATGATTATATATTAGAAACGTACAAAATAATTTCAATTCAATTATCTTTTATATATAAATAGTTAAATTTAATGTAATATAAATAAAAAAATTTATTGCATTAAAAAAATCAATTATATTTTTGTAACAATTATTTTCAAATTCAATTTCTTAAAATAGGTAGAATTTGTTTGAAAAATAATTATGTGCCTATCACTTCATTAAAAAATTCAATTATATTTTACAATAATCATTTTTAAATTTTTTTTTTTTAAGAAAAAATAGAATTCATTTAAAAAATAACTATCTATCACTTCATTAAAAAATTCAATCATATTTCTGCAACAATCATTTTTCGATTTCAATTTTTGAATATAAATAAAATTCATTTAGAAAATAACTATATGCCTATCACTCCATTCACTTTATATTAACAAACATTGAACAAAAATAGATAGATACAAAAGTCAAATTTTGAAATCACTAATAAATGCCTTCATAAACCATACAAAATTGAAAACCTTTATCACTCCATCAATGTTGTAAGCTAAACACTGGGTCTTTGTTGCATGAAAATTGAAAACCTTTATCACACTTTTAGTGCTTACACCATTACTTAGCAATGAATTTTTTAATCAAATTCAATTTAAATTAAATAAATATTATAAAATATTTTTCAAATAATATAGTATATAAGATTTATTTGTGTTAAATAATTTATTTTTTGGATTAATCATAATTTTGTTTTTTTGAAAATGTTAAAATTTAATTATGGAAAAAATAAAAATATAATATAATTTATATAAAAATGATTTATTTCACCACCACTTTTAACATTTATTCTCATTATTTTTTATAGATAAAACAAACCCAAATAAAAAGAATATAACTAATATTTAAATTGAAACAATTTTGATACTTTAAATAACTTGTTAAATAAAAACCATTTAATGGGAGCACATACTAATAATGCTAATATAATAAAACTTATTGCCCTTAAATATTAACTTATTGCACATACCATTTAGTTGAAGGATTTATGTGATTTTGGAGGGCATGGGTGAGTTGATTTTATTATCAATGAATTTTTTTTAATTTTTTTAAGATAGAGTTGATATTCAATCCAAGAGACAAAATTTTCCATCCAAAATATCTCTTAATGGAGTTATCAGAATTTCATTTAATGGAGTTAAAGATTTGATGTATGCAATAGTTCTTAGCCATTTGCTCAATACATAATTTTAACTTTTTTTTATTGTAGCAAACTGTATTATCTTGTTTTATTGTGGATTTAATTTACAAGTAAATTAACCTATGTTCTTCTTAAATTTAAAATAAACAAATATTATATATTTATGAAAAATTAATTGAATCATTGTTTTGTGCATTTATAATTAAATAATAATAATTTGAGAGAACGAGTTAAAATTATAATAGTTTGTTTCCATTTATTGTACAATATTTTATTGTTCTTTAGCACATTTTTCTTAACTCCTTTCTGATTTTAATGTATGCTTTTTTCAAAATCTAATTCATTGGAAGATAAATTTTATGTCTTTTTGTGTCATAAAATTTTATTAAATTTTTTTTATTCCAATCACTAAACATTATTTATTGTCCCTATAAAAAGAATTATTGCTACATAACATAACCCTAAGGTACTTGCCTATATATTTTCATGCCAAATCCTCCTCTATAACTTTCTAAAACATGTAGTGAACATTTTATAGCTAGTCCGGTTTATTTGTATATGTTATTTATTGTTCTTATCAAAAATAATACTGTTATGTAGCACATGGACGTACTTGCCTACACATTGTCATGTCAAATATTCCACTATAAATTTCTAAGCATTGTAGTGAATATTATGTAGATAGTTTGGTTTATTTTTTTGCGTGAATCCTCTTCTAGAACTTTCTAAAACATTGTAGTGAATATTATGTAGACAATTTGGTTTACTTATTCGTGCAATATGCACATTTATTATAATCCCAAAATTATCAACACTACTTTGACAAAATCAATATCGATAATATATTTGACTATGTCAATTTTCTATAATGGTTGAACTTTATCATTTTGAGAAAAAAATAAAGTAATGAGGTTTAATATTTATGAACAGACAAACTAAAATTAACCCTAGAAATTAAACTCGACATCTCCATTCTCCTCAATTGTCCTCATCTATGTAAAGTTAGGTGGAACAGAGGGTCACATATACTATAAAGTGATATAGATAATTTGAAAGAAAAATATAACTAAATTTTGATATTTATTTATTTAAATACTATTTTTATTAAAAATAAATTAATAATATTATTCTATTTTTTTAATTTTTTATATTATTAAAAAGAGTGTTTATTCTCTTTTTAAAATAAAAAGAACCTCTGTGATTTTAATTAATTTCAAAGAGGTGGAGTAATTAAATGCTTCTTTAAAATGCAGTAATTTTAATAATTGAGTCTCTAATTCATTTAATTAAGTTATTTATTAATTTTATTAAATCATTTTTTGGGGTTTAAAGTTTATTTTTAAAAAGAATACAAAACATATGAGATTTTATTTGAATTTTAAAATTGAAAATTTTAAAAATGTAATTTCTTTTCTAATAAATATTTTGAGTGTCATCAATTTAGATGTTAAGTTTAAAAAATAAATTATATTTTTTAATAGTAATATATTATTTTAAAAATATTTTAATTTAATCAAATTTATTATTCTCATTAATTTATATTTAACAATATATATTATTATTACAATTAAAATTGATATGTAAAAACTTTTAATATTATATATCTTCTAAAAAATAAACTTTATATATAATAAATAAAAATATAAAATTAATGATGAAATATGAAATAACACTATAATAATCAATATTTATATATATTTTAAACCAATGTTTATATTTAAATTAATAATTTTTTATGCTATTGTTTAAAATGTTTTGTGCAAAGAATGGGACTCTGTTAATTAATAGTTAAAATATTGATTTTTTTAAAGTGTGATCATGAATATTTCTTCACTTTACTGATTTTAAAGGTACTTGTTATTCTCAAAAAGTCATAAATAACGTAATTTATATGGTCATAGTCTAAATTTTAATATTAAATTTTTAATTATTTATAAAGTTAAGATAAGTTTATTCTCTATGTTCACCAATAAATTGGTATGGAGTAAACAAAAGTAATTATTTAGTATTAAAAAAAAATCTATTCTCAAAAAGTCATACTCAAAAAGTCATAAATAACGTGGTTTATATGGTCATAGTCTAAATTTTAATATTAAATTTTTAATTATTTATAAAGTTAAGATAAGTTTATTCTCTATGTTCACCAATAAATTGGTATGGAATAAACGAAAGTAATTATTTAGTGTTCAAAAAAAAGTCTATTCTCAAAAAGTCATAAATAACATGGTCTATTCTCTATTCTCAAAAAATCATAAATAACGTGGTTTATATGGTCATAGTCTAAATTTTAATATTAAATTTTTAATTATTTATAAAGTTAAGATAAGATTATTCTCTATGTTCACCAATAAATTGGTATGGAATAAACAAAAATAATTATTTAATGCTATAAAAAAATTACTTTATTACATATTTATGAAATTTTACATATTATATTTTTTTTTAAATATTTATTTTTAAAAATAATTAGGGTATAAAGTAAGGTCAAAACCTTAATTCAATGTTATTATTTTTAATTTATTGCAAATTGAATTCAATTATTATTTTCAATTAAATATATCATTTTAAAATGTTACGATTATTTTAGATATGAGTTTAAGTTTTTTTGGAAACTCATAAAACCATTATTTTCTATTAATCCTAAAAAAAAAAATCATATGAAATATGTATATACAAACTATTTTTATGTAGAATAATAAATGTATATAGACCATTAAATATAAATTATATTGTTATGATAAGTTTTTAAGAGATGATTATAAAAAAATAGAGATAAAGTAAAATTTAAAATATATTATATTAATATTTATTAAATTAAATTCAAATTAATGGGTTACATATAAACTAAAAATGTGGTTTATGAGTCATTAAGTTTCCATACAATATTATGTTTAATATAGTAAATGGCTAAAAGCTTTTTTGATGTCACAATAATGAAAGTGTTTATATAATTTAACAAATTTTAATATAGATAAATAAATTATTATTAATCATGACACATATAAGATAATTACATTTAATTATATATGTTAAATATATATAATAAAAATAATCACAATAAAATTTAATTAATTATTTTAAATTTAGTTAAGGTAATTAAATGGGATTTAAAAATGTAATTTGTAAAATAAATTTTATTTGAGCTTTACTCTGTAATAACAACAATATATGAAATTTCAAGAAAATAAAGTGATGACATCATCATCATCAATTCTTTAATAAGTGTTGCATAGTGTGCCATCATCAATATTTATAAATATTAATTGCGCCACATTTTGTATCAATTTTAATTATGTCAATTTTAATTATGTCTTTTATTAATAATTTCAACCTCACTAAAATCATTTTTATTCTAAGTGTTAATCAATCTAATAAAATTTCACAACTTTTGGAATATCCATATTTATCTAAAATAAAAAAGAAAATATTACCTCATCTCAGTGACATCAAATAAGAAAGCCAATGGGAAAGAGGAGTGAAATCAAGCTCTTACACTCTTTTACATCTTCTTACACACTCTTCCTTACACCCTCTTACACACTCTTCCTTACTCCAAAAGGGGTCATGTGTAACAACTCCACTAGATTTAATTAGAATAAGATTTTTGTTTTTTCTTTACACTAACTCATTTAAAAAATTCTATTATGTTGAAAATATATAATAGCGATATTTAATTAAATACATTATTTTCTTTAACCATAGTCAAAGGTCTAGAACTAATCTATTTAGTTAATGATCACATAACCAAGTACAAATCTAATTATATAAATAAATCCTATATATAAATCATAAATGTATATTTATAAATTCAACCATTATTGATACAAAAATATACGAATTGATACAAAATTACAATCAACTGCTATGATGATTAAATATCACCAAAAGTTACATTTTTAAAATAATACATGGTGTCATAATATTTTATAATTATACAATGCTCAACAGAACATGTGAATTTCATTGAACTCAAAACGTCCATAAGTAATCATAAGTATAGTCTTTATCAATTAACTGCTAGATGGGAGGGAAAGTATCATCCAAATGTTTTTCTACACCAACCACGGATCATAGATTCATCGCACAATCTCCCAATTAGGGAATGGTTTTCCCTTCACAAATGAGTAGATAATGACAGTGCAAGAATCAAGAATGTAAACTAGAACCTGTGTGTTGTAAGATAACTAATACATATAACATATCATATAAAAAATCTATTCTAACATGATATCATGCAAAATATGTAAACTAAATCGAATAGGTGAAATGATAATGTTTAAATGATAAACATTACTTTGGCCAAAGTTTTTGTATAGATTTTTAGATCTCAAGGATCAATCATTTTTACACACACCACTCAATCAGATTACACTACCTCTCACTATTAGTGGCACTAATAAAATACATGAAGTCCATCTCACCTACTTGTTTAGTGTCATTAATACCATATTGGTTCATATATATTAAATACTAAAATCAATAGATTCCATAAAGCATTTTCCATACTAAATGCCATAGCATGTACAAATACAAAGAAATGTCAAAAAACACATATAGTCCATCATATGCATCATAATAGTACAAAACAACTATTATTATTTATAATTTAAGAACAACTAGTTTTTCATATAATCAGATATCAAAACATCATACCATACAGATAAAACCAAGCAGCATACATCATGTTATTTTAATTTTGTATTTACATACTTGTCACTAAATGTCTACCATCCATCTAATTTTATTTGTTATCACATCATTTAACTATTTGATCCCCATTCATCAAATATGCATCATTAAGCCATCCACATAGTAAAACAAGGTTTAATATGTCATAAACTATGACACCAAATAAAGCATATATGTAGGTTCCTTAACTCATTAATTTCCCTTTCAAGTTTTACCTCATTCTAGTTAGTGAAAAAATATATTCATGCATCTGTTTCCATGTAACATACTTATTCATCCACCTGCGCGCGCATGCGCACACACACACACACACACACACACACACACACACACACACATATATATATATATATATATATGATTAGGAAATGCCCTATTAATAAATCATGAGTGTCATATTTTCATGTATCTATGCATACAATAGATTTTATTCAACATATTAATCACAAATAATCTAGTTCTTTCTAAAATCATACCAAAATTAACCTCTGTAATATGACTGCAATAAATACTCAAACATTTGGCAGTCATCACTTAAAGTTTTGAAACATAGGTACAGTCATATATATATATATATATATATATATATATATATATATATATATATATATATATATGCACACACACACACACACACACACATATATACATATATATAATCTTCATAAAAATGATTCAATTCAGCCCTAATATTATTCTACTCAGAATATATATTCTTTTAGGCACACAAATTGAATTTAATATTACTGCCATAATTATGAATCTTACTAATTCAAAGATATATAACTGTCTAGAGAAAACAACATTTTCCATATACTTGTGTTTCAACCAAAGATTCTTAGGACTGATATAACTCTTTCTAAATTACCAAAATCATAGTCACGGGATTTAATGCTAATCCTCAGTTTCCACTGCAAATCCCAATTCTCATAATATATATGTAATATTTTGAATGCAAGAAAACCTCACAAACAATCAATACATCCCAAAATTTAATACGTTCAAGACATAATTTCCTATAGATGCATAACCCATGATTTACATTATTGTCATAATTCAAACTTTTTATGCATTGAAAGAGTTATACCATACTTGAAAGGAAAACAATGGTTCCTATATTTTATAGTTCCAAAATGAAATTCATTTTACTGTAGCAACTTCTATGAAATCACTCAACATAGCTACATATTTAAATCTATAATTTCCATCACAGTCTAACCTCACACAAACAGCCACATCCTTATTTTGAGGGTTACTTATTTTAATAAACTTGACCGAACTTATCCATAAAGGTAATCCAGTATCATTTGTTATCACCCTAAGATTTCAATTAGTAAGTTTCACTCCTACACAAAATTATATGTTGAATGAGATAACTCGATACAAAGATTAATAGACTGAGTTCAATCATAGACAAGGTGTACCTTTAAAACAAACTATTAAAATAACCTACCCTTGAAAATTACCTAAGGATTACATGGCGGGGTTTCCCACCTCCAAAAGAGTCTAGTAATGTATACATAGATCATCCAAATATTACTCTCTTTCACTAGGTCATTCTATACTACACAGAATTTTTACATGAAAACCTAATTACTTATTTTGTCAAGGAAATCAGAATACATAGCCATTTTGAACTAGGGCTTAGATTTATATATTTGGCCCTGTGGATGGGCCAAAACCTAATTATTTATTTTTGCAAGGAAATCAAAATTAATAGCCATTTTGAACTAGGGCTTAGATTTACATATTTGGCTAGGTGGATGGGCCGAGCCCATCCTCAGGGTCAAATATATAACCCACTATTTTTTACAAATTTCTTACTAATGTAAAATAAAACCCCATTCAATAAATTTACCAGCTTTGGTTTGATGATTCAATTCACACAGTTATTAACTATGAATTTAATCAATAACCCATACCTGATAATGGAGTCACGGCTATGCCAAATTACTATTACTGTTTCTAGATCTTTGCCCAAACCTTCACTTTCCTGTTGCTTCCTTCCTTCCCATTTGTGGTGTATATCCAATGTCCCAAAACTTCACCCAACATTCCTCTTTTATCCCTCTTGCATGTTATTTGCATGCCCTTGACCAACAACACTCCAATAAAACTGGGTATGGCCATCGTGACTTCATAAAATATGCTCATGTAACCAAATTATCTCGTAAACTTCTTGGCATGACTTGTTAATGTTTTTCCATGCAATCTTGCCCTAGATTTAGGGTTGATAACCGAATGTCTATAATAAATAATCAATAATTTGAATCATATTAAAATAATGACATTTACATAATTCAAATGTTTATGTTTATCTTAAACCCTTTTGGTGTTATAAATAATATCATCACAAGTAACCCTAAAATCTAATTCAACTTTGACTTAGATTTTTAATGTTTAAAAATTAACTTCATTTAATAAACTACAAATAGTAATATATGTCCTTGCCAATCACAATCCTTTTATTGACAATAAGTTTTTATATTGATTATTTATAGGTACTCAACAGAGGAAGGAGTTTGCTCTGGAGAAGTTAATCATGCAGTCAAAAATTCACAAAGCAAAGTCATCTAAGAGATAATTATAACTATAATATTCCACAACAACATAAAACATCATATTCATAAAGAAAACTCACATAGAAAACATGTTAATATTATCATCTAATCATGGACCAAAACTAGTCAACATTATCAAGCATGAAACAACTAAGTGCAATTGAGATTAGATCAAACACATAACCTTCAACTCATAAGCAACATGCATTTTAACTTTACTACATAGTGTGTGCAGGGTTTTCATTTTATTCTCTTATCCCCCACTCGTCTTCATCTTCTCCACCCTCTTCAATGATATTCTCCCCATATCATAGTTTGAGGGATAGACTCTCTCATGCATCCACCTCAGAATAACAAAAGTAGTTAGCTCGTATCAAGATAAAATCCATAATATACTATTGTAATGAATTGAGTAATCATGATCATAATGTACAATAACATACAATTACAACTAACTCAGCAAATTAATGATCATGAAAGTAAGCAACATATAATTGTCCATAAATCAATATATAAAATCTAGCTTACTAAAACAATAATTAACCAATTATTAACCATAAAATAAACAAATCAATAGGTTAACAAGCCTAGAGAAGAATCGGGATGTAACATCATGATTGTACTTTTCTTTCGAATCTCTTCCACACTCAAAATTTCCTTAAATGTACCCTCTTACATGTCCAACCTCCAACATTGATGAAGGTGAGAACTCATTTCGAGCCCTCCATTTAGAGATCAAGATGGGCGGTCCTCAATTATTCAACAAGTCTATAAATTAAAAGTCCCCCTCCATTATAGATGAGCTTTTTGAACTTAAACTTACTTTATCAAAATACCTAAGGAGATTCACAATATTCAAGCCAAAACAAGTGTAGACAAGGGAAGATGTTGCCCACATACAAACTCGACATTACCAAAGACCTCTAGTTTAATAATATGAGCATGTACCTCTTTGAACCAGTAAGTAAAGGGAGTCTTTCAAGGAAGGTATAGACTATTTGTGTTTTTTGTTCTATTTGATTCACCTTTTATTTACTCTTGCTCAAACATAGTGAATAAGCTTAGGGTATTAGTTTCATTCAATTATTTTTTATGTGTATTCATTAATGGCCAAACTAACCCTCTTTAGATTCTTCTCTTACGTAATTGCACAATCAATGAGACACGATGCATCCCATGAACTCTTTTAGGCCCTTCTCATTCTTCTAATTGTAATAATTAACCTAATTATTAGCTCAATTCACCTCTTTTTTAATTAAAAAACTTTACAAATTTTGTTCTAGGTCAAATCGACAAAAACACCTTGCATTTCAGCAAATTCATTCTTGAAAATAATGGAAATGCTCTATTTGTTGTTTTAATATGTTTTTTATAGGTCATTATAACTGGTGGAAATGCATTGCTAATCAGCGAAAATGCATTGTGGAATTGGTGAAAATGTCCTTTAAATTGGAAAAAATACATTAATTGGTGAGAGTGTTATGTGGTACAAATTTTATGGTTTTCCTATTTTTAGCAAAAATGTTGTTTATATCGGTGAAAACATACTAATCAATAGAAACATCTTGGTAATCAACAGAATCAACAATTTTGATTTATTTTTTTATCTATTTGCAAGATTCAATGGAAATGCCCTATGTTTCAGTAGAAATGCCTTTTCTTGCGGTAGAAACACTTCATGTTACAAATCTAAACCTTAGATAAATTTTTGAAACTTCCCACGTCAGCCTAAGACCACATTACAAAATTATAACCAATTTCTTGCAGGTCCTTGGTCAAATAAGTGATTTTAAAACACAAACCAAAGCATTTTTATTTCCAAAGATTTCTATTTGGGCTTAAAATTAACATATGCTTTCAATTTGGGTTTAAAACTTGTTCATTTCTAGGACATTTAATTTCTCACACTTGTTTAAGTTTATTTTTTGTTTTTTAAAGTGTGTGTTTGTGTAGTTCTTTCATGTGTATGTTTCCCCTTGTTTAGATGACCCAGGAATGTGAAGGTAACCATTTATCTTTATCTCAGAGATTCACCAAAGTATGCTCTTTGTTTTCCCTTAGTGGGATCTTTTCTAATTAGAAACATTGACACCTTCCTCTTTTTATTTTAGGTTGCATGATTGGGGTGGCATTGCCTTCTCATAGGTCTTTAGGGCATGAAGACTGGGGGTTGATGTCCTAGTATTCATACTAGCCCCATACATCCGATAGGGGATATAAATAGTTGGTAAGTGTTGTTAGGCCTAACAAAATCCCCCATAAAGGGTTTAATAAAAGATACGGGTTAACTTCCAATGCTAAGACATTAGACATCACCATTAAAGAATCTAGGGCCTCATCGGTAGGGAATGCATCACTCTGCAAATACCCTGACACCTATATCTCTTCTTTGATGGATATCATGTCCATCTTGGGACCATATGGTGAGTCAACAAAAAAATTAGATTAAGAACTATTGGACGTAAAAAATGCACTAATTTAGGGGTGCAAAGCTAATAACCCCCAAAGATTTTCTATCGCATACAGAATTTGAGGGAGGGTGGGTCTTTCACCTACATTTAAAACTTTATTTGAATAATCCTAAAATTTCTCCTCTCAAAGTGAGTATATTGAAGGCTTAGTGATTATGATGTAATCCCAATTTAGCACTAAGATAGGGTCGTGTGATTGAATATTATTTTGTTGGATGTTGTGTTAAAATCCATTGTATGTCCAAAACTAAGTCAAAATTAAACCAAGTGTAGACACTAAAAAACTGCACACTAATAGTTTTTGATAACTAAATGCCTTAGAACCTCCTAAATACCCCATAAACCTTCTTAATCCTTAACCAACCCCTCTTAACCTAACCAAATAACTATTATCCTATTCAAAAATACTATTTGAAAGTACTATTCACTGTGGGACCCACTGATTCAGGCAATAATTCAGGTGACGGGTCCACCCCAATTGATGACAAAACTTTTGGGAGCCATAACTTTTGCACCGTAGCTCCAATTGACTTGCCGTTTGAACCGTTGGAAAGCTAAGAATGAGGAGAATGTGGTGAGATGGTATGGAGCTTTTATTAATGGATTTTGACCCTCAAAACCCAATGGAAGTGCCCCAAATTTCAATTTTAGTAGTGCAATCTAAAAATAATAACTTTCTAAAAATAGTAATTCCTCGAATTATGTATTGTTGTAAATCATGGAAGTTGAACCACTTAATCTCCCTTGAGATTGGTGACCTTTCGCATCCTCCTCCCACCTTCAAAACATGTATAAATGAAGATGTAACCCAAAATAGAAATCAAACATCTCTTCTCAGAGATAGGCATATGTTTGGGTCTGCAAATTTGATCAATAAAACATCTCTTCTCAGAGATAGCATTATTTAAATTGTGTTGTTCTTATTTCTTGAATTATCTTTCAACCAAATCTTTTGAGTTTTGGATCACCCACTATCACTATTCATGATGAGTGACATGGCAAGTGACATAGCAATTGACATGACAAGTGACATGGAAGGTGATATGGTAAGTAACATGGCTTAGAAGTGATGTGGCTTGATGGGACATCATACCCCACCTGGGACCCTATCCCAATGTGCTTAATGACCTCATTTAAGCATCACAATGGTCCCCCCTGAAATATGGTGAATTTACACTTAAGGGACCATCATTCAATATATATTTTGCCTTTACACATGAAAATAGCCTTCAAAATTAGATACATACCTCTTTAAAGACAAAGGGCACCCATTTTGGACTTATTAACCCAAATGGTAGACTCACCAACCCAAATGGAAATCCCCACGAACCTCATCCTTGACTAATTTAGGCACCACATGGAAAATGGTGCCATATTTGGTGAGCCATTCCTTTAAGTGCTTGGATGAAGACAAGAAAAGGTGGTGAAAAGTCTTTAGTCTCATTTAAATCCATTTGCATGATTCCCATTCAAAATTGGATTCATGTGCAAGGTGGGAGACACACCAACCCAAATGGGAGACTTATAATCAAAGTGAGAATCTCCACCAACCTCATCTTTGACTCATTCATGAGCTCGCTTGAAGAAATTCAAATTACTTCACTATTCCTCTATTTTGGCATGTTTCTTCACATCAAATGCTATAAATACACCCCCCCCCCCTCTCCTTCACCCAAGTTTAAGTTGGAAGTTAGTCTTTGGTTCTTAACATAACGATGTAGTTTTTTTAAGGAGGGCATCATTTTGGAGGTCATCATCTTGGAAGATTGAAATAATTCAAAGCAATGAAGCTCTACCCAAATTGCTACAATAATTTGTCTTCAACAACACCATCATCTTCATCATCAACAAAGCTTGAAAGGTAATACCCATTTATTTCATATTTCTTTTTTTCCTTGTTATTACCTTTAACTTCAATCCCTTTGTCACCATTTTCCATCTCAATCCATTTATCTTCTTTTCTGCCTTTGATCATTTTAATTCCATTTACCATCTTTACCATTTTACCACCTTTACCCTTTTTACTCCTTTATCATTTTCACCCTCTTTATCTCCTTTCCCTTTTGCCTCCTCAATCACTTATTGCCTTATCTTTTTCAACCATTTATCCCTCTCATCTTTATCATCTTAGCCACTTGCCAAACTCAACCAAACTATCTTTACCCTTTCCAAATTGCCAAACCAAAAACCACCACTTTGTCTTAATCAATTTATTAGCACTAGTTAATTTATCTAGTCATAGTTTTGGCAAGATATTTAACTTCTTGGTTTCAAATTTAATTATTTATTGTTATTTTCTATTTTTAGTTTTAGTTTGTTATTATTTTATATAAATTTCATCATTTATATCTATCAACTTAAGTGTTTAAAATAAGTGGATTGACAACCTCCTAGAAAGCTTTCGCTTCTAGGATCTAGCTCATGTTAGGCAATCCACCCATCTACTTGTCTAACAAACAAATTTTTCTTTAGTATTTCTTATTTTCAGGTCATTATCCCAAGTCAAAGAGGATCTCTCCACAATCACTTGGATCCAACACATGTACTTTAACAAGTATTCTTCCACACCCTTCATCATAAGTTTCTTCTTTTCACACTTTAGAAAAAGTAAAAATCAAATAGAAACATTTTGGCATGCTCAGTGGGACCCTTGAGTTTTCTTTGGTTCATTAGTTGTTTTAGGACATTTAGTTGCATTATTAAAATGGCATTTATATGTAATTACATTTCTGAAAATTAATTATTTGACTCTTTCAAAATGTAAGTTTTAGCTTCTTTTATTTACAAAATTAGAAAAAATTAAAAAAGTAAAAATTTTCATTTTTTTCTTCCATTTCTAAAAAAAAAAAAAACATTCATCATAGGATTAGGATTGAATTTTCACGCTATATTTAGGTGAATGTTAGTTGTTCTTGTTTTCATTAAAAAAAAATAATAAAAAAATCCTTTGGGTTAAAATTAATTGCATACATTGTTTGCTTGCTTGCTTAATTAGTTCACATAGATTAATTAAAGGTAAAACAAATTAACCATAGTTCACAAATGTTACACAACCAAACCACTTACACCAAAAAAATATAAAACTTACTTGAGACATGGCACGATTAGGATTTCATCACCTAGTGGATCACCTTACCCTTTCTCGATTATAGTACTTGGATTTAATCACCAAGGGGATAACCAACTTAGCTCTCTAGTTGAGTATAAACTTTAGTAATCGGTATATATTGGCTAAGCACCCGCACTGGCTATAGGATCTTGAAGTGAGGGAAGTAAGCCCTAAGCAGCAAGCCACGTACTCAAACCAAGATAGACTTCTTCTTAAGAGCCAAAATATAACCCAAAACTAAACATAGAGTACCTTGTTTAGGACCTGTTCAAGCCAACTTCCCCTTCACACTTTTCTAAGGCATAAGCCAAAAGAAAGATTAAAAGGAATCATATGACTTACTATGTTCTTAGTGAATGTATTGTTTGCCTTGAATTTCTTTGATTGCTCTTTATTTTGAGGTGTGAGTTTGTACCAATCCTTTGTTTGTTTCTCACATGATCTTCACTAGACAACAATTGAGAAACCAAACAAATCAAGAACCACTTCCCTTCTCTCCTTCCTCCATGGAGTACCCATTTAATGTTGAAGGCTCACCTCACATTTCACCTCCTAAGGTATTTGCCCAAGGTGATATAGACTTTGTCACTTTTCTTGATAACAACCTCATTGCCCTTCAATATTACCTCCAAATTTCAAACCATCGCCTTCCTACTCTCATTCCTCCTAGTAACCCACCTTTGGGCATGCCTTCCCATCTCACGATCAACCCTACCCAACCTCTTGTCACCTAAACATCCTCTTCAACTAACCCAACCCATGACAAAACACCATCCGCACCATCAAATAATCCCACCAATGGACAAATACCCCCAACCAAAACCCAAAAATTAACCCATATACCATCTACCATAGGAACAACTTCACTACTAGCTACACAAACTTTGTCTACCATGGGAATACCTTCTACTCATGCTACTACTACCCCTTCCATCACCACTAACCCGCTTATCTCCACTATACTCCAAAATTTGGTGTTTTCCATACCTTCCACCTTACCAACTATAAGCACTTTGGTCACTGCCCACCTTTAACCAACTAACCCACTAATCACTTTGATGTCATACATAAACCCCCCAACATCAAAATTCTAACACATGTCAATGACATCTTATCAATATATTCCTAACACAAAAGGATACATACCTCTACCTTCCACCTAATCTTACGTGGCCTCACACACACACGTGACATCATCCCAACCATCCACTAGTTATTCCCATGTCACCCAACTCCAACAAAACATGTCATATACCTATCCAAGCCAACAACCTCAAATGGACATGGTCAAGATGCTAATGGAGAAAATGACTACCCTTGAGTCATCCATCTCAGGATCACATAACCCTATCTCTTATGACCAAATTTGTAACGAACCCATCCATCCATATGTCCTTCTCCACCCATATCCTCCACAATGGGAATTGCCAAAATTTTCTAAATTTCAAAGCAAGTAGGACCTCCAACAACATTTAAGAGCATTTAGACATGCATGTTACCTGATCACCCATGATGATGCTCTTCTCCTCCGTACCTTTCCTATGTCCTTATCTAGACCAACATTAGATTGGTATAGTACCATCCCAAAACACTCCATCTTCTCCTTTGCCCAATTGACCCAAACTTTTTTGGATCACTTTTCGATCAATATATCCAAGAAAGTTTCTATTACCAACCTCTACTCCATTCGATAATTTGAAGATGAATCTATTGCTGATTTTATGGCTCATTGGAGGAGTCTAATCAACCAACATTCCTTTTCATTGCCTCAACCTGAACTCATAAAACTCTTTTCCTAAGCATTTGCAAAACATATTTCCTCCACATTACATGTTCAAAGTTTCTGAACATTTGATGAAGTTTTTACCATGGCTCACAAACTAGAGAACAGAATCATTGATGAGGGAAGATTAAAGTTGAAGAACAAGAACTCAACTTACAAACCCAATGAGCCCACTTCTTCCAAACCACACAACCAAACTAGTCTCAACATTAAAAACAAAGCAACTACCAATGCCATTATCCTCAAAGCCACGCTACCACCACTTACCAACCAATAGAGCCCAAAGAACCAAACCTCTTACTCCCCTAATTATTCAAATTGTAACCAAACAAATCAAACTTGGAACAATAATAAGCAATTGACTATACTTAGAGAGCTTTATCCTTCTATTTTGGAAAAGTTACTAAAAGCCAATATCATCCAACTTTCACCAATTAAACCACCCCAAGAGTTTGATGCTTCTCACCCCATGTCTGATTGGTATAATGAGAATGACCATTTCACTTTTCACCGAGTCATAAGACATGACATACATAGGTGCAATACCTTTAAATACCTTGTCCAATCCCTCATTAACAAGGGGGAGCTTACATTGGACAATCCTAATGCACCACTGAACCAAGTCCTTGACATCTTCCATAAGCCTTTCCCTAATCATGCTCTTTCTACCCCTCATCATGAAAATAAACCCAAACCATCTCATGAGGCACATACTATTAATGTGGTAACTAATGAGCCCATTGATAAAGGAAATGTCACCTCAACCACCTCTTTCCTCATTCCCCTAATGGAAGAAAAAAGACTACCTTATATTCCTTTAGACACCCAAATAAAGGAAGCCACTGTACCCGCACTTCTATTGGAGGATATCACACCTACCTCCCCTTTCATAAAGCCATCCACCCCCTCTTTGGAAGCTATCTCACAAGAGAGGATGAATTCATCCACACAACCTCAAATTTTGAAGCCCTTTATCAAAGGCCAAGACAAAGGTCAAGAGATCAAACCATAACTTCTAACCCCTCAATTGGCATACCAACCTAGCCTTTCTAAACCAAGCAAAACCTCCACCGAACCAACTAAAACCTCCTTCAAATTAATCAACCCTCAAAAGACAAATAAAATAACCAAATCCCCTCCAAAACCAACAACTAAAATAAGGAAATAAGTAAAACCACCAAAAGGTCCAAAACCCCAAATTTTACCCCTCTCAACCTTTCCCTCCATTTTGGGTCCTCATCCATCTACTTTGAACATAGAATCCATCATTTTTACCAAAACCCCACCACCTTTGTTGGTCACACCTGCATACTTATTTTCGAAGGCACCTTCTACCACTACATCAATAATTCCTAAGTTACCTACCTTACCATTATCTACCTCTAGCTCATCGACAATCTTACCTAAACCAAAATCGTGAACTAAGTATACCACTTTACCCAAGACACCTATCACCAAACCCATGTCCCCATAACCTTCTAATTCAACACCCAAAATAAAAACTGCTAAAAGTTTACCACCTTTACTCAAATCTTACTTGACCATCCTCTAGTGGTTATTGCAAACTTCTTCCTTAAGCTTACCACGCATCAAACCCTTTGACCCTTCACATACCAAACCCTCTTGGTTCAATGATAACTTGATATGTGCATATCATAAGGCACCAGTACATGACACCGAGAACTGTAAAGCTCTCCAAGTGCTTGTTCACAACTTGTATGAAGATGATGATCTATTATCAGACAAACCTCTTTCAACCCCATTACCAATCCAACCACCAACTCAACCCATCTGATCTTTGATCTCACCCAAAAGTGAAGAGGAGGAACCGAAGCAACCACCCAATCCAGATAACCCCCTTATCCACACTATTCACATGACTACCCAATCTTGGGTCTAATAGAAGGATAAAGGGAAGACTAAGGCATCCATTCCTTGGACTTACCCCTCCCCTAACTCTCAAGCAAATAATACCCAACCTTATTCATCTTCAAACAAACCCAATCTGTCTATCTTAAGTGCCTTCCCATCAAACCCTCCATACCCTAACCCATATGCAATATACATCTGAAAAGCTATCCTCAAACAACTTCACAGAACTCCAACAAAGATGAAATTGTATGAGTTAGTCTCTACATCTCCCCATCACCGTCAAGTACTCATACAGGCTCTATAATCCATTGAGGTACAACCCAATGATCCTTAACCTCTATTTGCTTTTGTTGGTACCCTTCAGACTTCCAACCTTGTCACCTTCAAGAATTTAGAATTACCTTATGTTCATTCAGTGGATCCTAATCCCCCCTCTTCATTACATCATACATCAATCAAACCTACATCAAAAGGGTGATGATCAATGGGGGAGATAGCGTCAATATTATCTCCTCCCATGCTTATGACCAACTACAGTTACTTGAAAACATCATGTTTGAAATCTCAGTGGTCCTTCATTCTTTCAATGATACTATGGCAACCACTTTAGCACAGTTGTCCTCCACATCTGTGTAGGGCCCCATACTATTGTCAAACTCTTTTATGTTGTAGAAAGAGAGTTATAATACAATATTTTACTCAGATGCCCTTGGATTTGTGACATGAGTTGTGTCCCTTCCACCCTACATCAATGTGTCAAGTTTGAACATGAAGGGCAAGTTGTGACTATCCAAGCCGACCCTATCCCTTTTAAATCTTGTAATATGAAATATCATCCCAATGACATCCTTCTTACTCCTTCATCCACCTCACCACCATCTTCTAACAACATAACCTCACCAACCAAAACCCATAGCATTTCCACACCTAATGTTGATGAAGCTTCCACAAGCTCATCTATCTCCTCTTCCCAGATTCCTATAGAAGACCCCGTGACAACCACATTTCAACATCTTTCCTTTGGGGAGTATAGATTCTTAGCCTTAGATGCCTTCCCTACTCCCCAAGAATATGGGAACCTCAGACATGACCCTTCTTATGATCCCAACATTAGGACCATCATCCCCTTTGGGCTTCCTAACCATCTATTGACCATTTTTGCCCAACAGGGCAAAAAATTGGTCCCCTTCTTCCCCTGTTGTTTAAGGCCAATTCATTTTTTGATTTTGCACAAGTCCAGGAGTTTCTACGGACTCTACAGGTGCTTGGTTCAATCTTCAAGTTCTTCGGCTTGGGTTCAATCAGCTAAGTTCAATGCAGAGTTCAATCGGCAAAGTTCAAGGCCAAGGATCAACGTTGGTTCAACCATTTGGTTCATCGGTGCACAACGTTGAATCGTTAAACCAGTTCAACATTTTGGTTTAATAGTCTGATTCAAGGAGTTGGTTCAACACCTTGGCACTTCGGCTTAACACTTCGGCGAGTTTATCGGTGCACAGCATTGAACCATTGAGCCAGTTTAATCACTTGGTTCAACACCTCCAGTTCAACGTGCAGGATCATAAGCAAAAATCCCAAAGGAAATTGCCAAGGATGGTGACATCCCAGATACCGTCAACTTTAAGAAAGCGAACTAGCCGTTGTTTTTCAAATGATGATGGGTGCACGGATGTCAAATTTAAGCCAGCAAAAAGGTCATTCATTTTTAAATTCCCAAGCGCCAATCATGAAAGGAGCCCAAGAAATGCAGTGACCCACCCAAAGATAGCCCCGAGGGCCAAAGGAGCCAGAAGAGACAAGATAGGGAAAAGACAAAAGTGCCAACTGTAGGAGCAAGCAGATAGTCTAAGTGGTGAAGGGAGGCGTCGATACAAGAAATTACTCCAGCAGATGACATAGTACCTGTGAATTGACCATTAGAAGGCGCGAATGGCCAACCGTGTGACCTTTTTTCTTCATTTCATATTTATGAGCAGACAAACTACGTAGGTGCCTTCAAGGAGCAGTCTCGATTAATGAGGAAACAACGCGGCCATGTAAAAAAAAATGCTTAAAGTTAAAGCCAAGGCCGACGGAGCATTTATGTTTAAGTAGCCTGCTCTTCCCGATGCTCATAAGGCACATGGGTCACTTGTAAAAAAGGTGCTAAAAGGCCTCCTTTCTTCTCCTATATATTAAGGACTTATCATTTTTGTAGATCATCTTCCACATTTATAAGGCCAAGCCCTAGCAAAATTTCCCCTGAATCAATAAATGCCTTTTTTACCTCTATCTTGGGTAGATATCCCTGTGTATGTCTTGAGCGTTAGTTTGTGCTTAGTCATTGTTTCTTGATGCTTTCACAGGTCCAACACCAACATATCTATTGTCTACAAGGTGCCATTTTTGTAGATGACAAGGAGAGCTATATTTGGAAGTGCAAAAATAGAAGAAATTGCTTATAGTGTGCATTTCAAAGCATCTTTAGTGAATCTCTATTTTCTGTATTTTCCATTAAAGCCTCCTTGCCGAGTTTCTTGCAGCCTGGCCCTTCTACCAAGTCTGAAGTGTATGTATGTGTTTGTTTCATTTTAAATGTGAATGTGAGAAGGTCTATTTATTTTTGGTGCATCACCCCTTTTAGAGTAGATTTGTTTTCCTATAATTTTCCTCCCTTTTCATCCCCCCCATTATATATATGTTAGCACTTATTGGAACAAATCATATGCATCAAAGGGAGCTAGCCCTTACTTAGAGACTCTCCCCTCCAGCTTTGCCAGTCCCACAAGCGAGAGGGGAGTTTTTATTGTTGCATGTGTATTGTTTTCAAAATCAGCATAGCTCATTTTTGGGAGCAACCCCCTACGAAACTTGTCTGTTTCGTCCTTTCGCCTCTCTAGGTTCATTTTTCGAGATGAATTTCAAAATTCATTTTCGTCTTAGCCTCGAAACGAGAAGTGGTTACCATCTCGTCCAAGCCAAGTTTTCCCTTCCCCAGACTCTCCTTCCAGAGTTGGTCTCTTTCTGTTTTTCGTGCAAGGGCAGCATTTTTCGCTGCCTCTGCATTTTCCTTGTTTTTTGTGCAAAGGCGGCAAATTTTGCTGCCCCTGCACATTTTGTGCAAGGGCGGCAAATTTTTCCACCCTTTCTCTCTGGCTTGCAAGGGCGGCATTTTTTGCCGCCCCTACAAAATAAACCAACTACATGCAAGAGCGGCGAAAAATGCCGCCCTTGCACGTCTCGATTTCCATGCAAGCATTTATGGCCGCACACGGCGGGTTGTTGGGATGGGTTTTTCACCCCATAAAATTTGATTTGAGCCTCATTCTCCTCATCGCTTCCTCCCCTCCTCCTACCTCTTGCACCTGAGCGCCTCAAGTGATGATTCGAAGCACGAATTCACGGATTCGACCTCGTGGCGTGCACGACTTCCCAAGTAGGATTCATTTTTACGTTTATTTCTTTTTTTTCCTTTCTTTTCTTTTCTATTTAGCTTAGCTTTTGGTTTTTATTTTTGTTTTTTATTTTTATTTTTATTTTTCCTCCTCCCTCCTCGTCGCGGGCTTCTCCTTTTCCTCTGCTCGTGGAATTTCCCTTTTCACACGTGGGCGGCATTTTTTGCTGACCATGTTTTCTTTTCTACTTTCACGCGCAAGGGCAGCCATAATCGCCGCCCCTACATGATTTCCAACTTCGGTGCAAGGGCGGTGATTTTCGCCGCCCCTGCTTTCCTTTTTCATCCTTGCAAGGGTGGCAAAATTTGCCGCCCCTGCACGTTTCTTGCAAGAGCGGCGAATTTTGCCGCCCTTGCATTCTCTTCCAATTTTATGCAAGGGTGGCGATTTTCGCTACCCTTGCATTTTTTCCTTCATTTTCAGCTAACTCCCAGAATCTTTTCTGAGTTGTCCCTTTCTTGCTTTTATTTCCTCATTTTTCGCTCCTTTGTCAGACCTGGCCTATTTAAGTGACCTCCAGTAACCCATATCACTCAAATTGTGCTCTCCCTCTCTCACTCACTCCTCTCATCTGTGATCATGACTGCAGCACCTTCAGCGAGCTCCTACACATTTGCTCCCATCTGGTCAGGATCATTCTCCATGACGGAAGCATCTCCCAAAAAGGCAAAAATGGACATGGCCGAGTTCTTGGAGTGAACCAAGGCAACAAATCCCAATACTGAGATAAAGAGAATAGTTGAGAGCAACATCCACCTGGCGGCCGCCTTCTCGGTAGCAGCGCATCATGCTGAGTTCGTCCTCCAATGCGCACATTTTTACAACAAGGAGATCAGATCAGTTTCAGACGCCAGTGATAGTATGATAATTCGATTGGATCCTGATTTTATCGACAAAGTTTTCTTGTGCCCTCCAGCCACTGAAGTAACCCAAATCGACTTCGTGGATGCACAAAAAGAATATGACAAAGACCCTGAGAGGGCAAAGAAAGTGATTAATTACAAGTGGCTAAAGACCCCGAGGACCGGGCTCTCCAGATGGCTGAAGAGCTTCCCAAAGAGTGATTTCATCGCAGAAGTTGGTGACCTGATCACCCTTCTCAGCAGAATACGGGGCCTCCCGTCTTCTTCACATTTCTATGAATAGATGTATCCATTCATTAAGATCATCCTCCAGGGCAAGCAAACTATCTTTTGGGGGGAACAGATCAGCAATGCCATTCACGAATAGCTAACCAGGGTGCAGACTTCCTTTAAATTCTACATGACTTCATACCTGGTCTACATAGCTACTGCAATGCGATCTTTCCCAGGATTGACTATGGTGGGAGATAGAAAGACCACCCCGGTCTACTCATATTATCCCCAACTGACACTTCAGGGGTCAACACGTCATTTCAGATGAGTAAATGACGCATTCTTCGCCATGTTTTTGTGTCTCTTTGATCCTCAACTTGAGCAGAAAAGAATATCAGACGAGGCATGGATGGTAGTAAACGGTTATGGTTGTATGTTCCTCCAGTTCCCTACTTTCTGTTATCTTTGGGTTGGTTTTTACCAAGGTTACCCTTATATGCTCCCAGGTTCCATTCAGATAAATTAGTTTTAATGAAATTATGCTGACAACTGGTTGTCGTGCATACTAAACAAATAGAACTGAAGAGACCCGATTTCAAGTTTTCGATCTAGATTGGCATGTTTTCAGTTGCTACATCAACCAAAGCCAAGGTCATAGAAATAGAAATGCAGATGGTTACCATCAAACCATTCAAGAGACGGGAGAAATTTGACTACAGGGGAGTCAAAGAGAAGATCAGAAGAAAAACTCAATTCCACGAACCCATGATTGAGGATATCTGGGTGGACCTGAGGACGACCGATGAGATAAGGAAAATGGACTATTACCGTCTAACACTAGAGCAGATAGAATACCTCAGGCTTGCAGAGATCCCTTCAGGTTTAATCGATGATGGAAATATCATAAACAGTAGGTATCTGGCAGAAAAGGTCACTAGTTCCCCTCTCCCTCCAATTCAGTGGTCTCAGAAGGAACTGACTTCTCTGAGGAAAAGATTTGAACCAATATTGGCTAACACCAATGATTGGTTAGCAGCCAAAGGAATCACACTGAAAGAATTTATTACAAAATCAGAGGCTGAATACCAAGCAGAATTGAAGAGGAAGGTAGAGAACCGAATGAAAAAAAAAGGTGACGTTCCTTCTCCTTCTAGGCCTCTCAAGCCTAGGATCATCTTTGTGTCCAAAAAGCCTAAGACTACACAAGAGCCTGGGATGGCAGCTGAAGGAACCAGAGGTCAAAGCCCCAAGGCACAGGCAGCTCAGCCCATAGAGACAGGGGATCAACCTTCAGAATAACCAGGTGTTGGGTCTCCACTCTCACCGAAACAAGCACAGCCGATTCAGAGTGCCTCTCCTTCTCCCTTTCAATCTCCTGTGGTGCCTGTTTCTCCTATCTCCCCAATCAGTGTTCCCTCTTCTAGAGTTGCTTCTCCTTCCAGGGTTATATTTGGTGATATTTAGGGTCCTTTCAGAGGTTCCCCTCGCTCTTCTGGGTCCATTCCAAGTTTATCATCTCCATTTTTCAACCTGCCAGCAAGCCCTGCACCTGAGCCAGAATCAGTAGTTGGTACAGTTTCGCTAGTTACTCCAACTGCAACTACTATCACCACTAATAGTGTGGAAGCTGCTATAGTAACACCAGCAAAAGCAACTATTGTTACAATAGGTAATTCTCTCCCACCTTGGATGTCTGCTTTCACGCCAAAGAGGAAGAAAATGGCCATCTCCCCAGACGAATTCGATTTTGGCAAGATACTGCCGGCAAAAGCAAAGGCTCCTAAGAGACCAAGAATCCTCTCAAGGTTGGTTGAAGAGAAAGGGAAAAAAAATTTAGAAATTGCCAAGCCTCCACAGGATGCAACCCTTGAGGGTTTTGAGATGAGCAGTTATTCCATCTCTCGTGTTGAACTTGGCAAAGTTACTCACGAAGGTGCGAAGAACGATCTTCAGTCAGCAAATGGACATTATGGTCCAAAATTTTGACAGAGAGAAGGAGATGAAGGACTATTATAAAGCCAAAGCAAAGCAGTTAATAGCAGTAATCAGAAGGTTCACTATTCCGCCTGAAGCAGCGACTCTAGAGACCTTTTTCGTGAATGACCCGGTCATTCAGAAAGCTGAAAAGACCTATTTAAAGGGAAAAGTCATAGAAGACTATGTTGAAAGAATGCATAATCAGGGAGTCTCTTTGCTGTCAGAGGTTGTGAAAAGAATAGGTAAAATGAAGAAATCAAAAGCTTAGGTAGACGATTTTGTCTCCCTTATCTCTCACGAAATTGATAGCTTAGAGAAGGATCTCAATAGATGGAAAGAGATGAAGGATCTCAAGAAGAGTACCCTGATATCTATCGATGTCATCTCCACCAAAGAATTCTATGTTGAGATCAAGGATTCAATGGTCTTCAGAATCCAGGTACTCAAAGACTTAATTGATGATCTCAAAGCTTTCAAGGAAGCTAGTGAAAAGAGTGACCTGAGCCTGTTGAACAAGTTAGAAGAGCTGCCATGCAATTTGACCTCCAAGAACCATCAGTTCCTTCCGACAAAGGAGATGATTCAGAACTTCAAAGAGATGATCCAGAAAGATTTTGAAGAAGCATCTTTCTCAATGACTTTGGTGGACAGCATTCTGGATGCTCAGTTAACTTTGGAGAATTTGAAATCCAGGTTAACTGGTCACTCTAAAGCCATCACAGCATTGAAAGACGCACTGATCAGAGCGAGAGTCATCTTCAAGAACGCAGTTGTGCCAGACAGCATAGGAATTCAGGCATTGATCGCCATGTACGATGCTCATCTGAAAAAGTCTGGCAGCAAGAATTGACTCTCTTTCCCCTTCTTTCTTCTTCTACCCTTATGCATTTCTGTTTCGTGCAGAATGCATGCAATTTTGTAATATGTAATTACATGTAAATATTTCAAAAAAATATCTAAAAGTCAAAGATGAGTCATCTTTGACCAAGATATTTTGTATATTTTATTGTTTTCTGTTTTTGAGGATTTTCTCCCTATATATAGTGGAGACCTCATTTGTGTATGTATCTTAGAAAAATTTAATAGCAAATACTCTGCTGAAATTGAAGCAACTTTTGAGACTTTGTGCTCAAATTTGTAAATCATATTCTGTTGAATGAATGAGAAGCAAGTTATTTCAGACTTTGTGTTGAAATTGTCTGTGTTATTTAGGAAATAGTTCTTATGTCCTTTTTTTCTAGTAATTTCTTATTCATCTGATTTGATAAGCAAAGTGGGTGTGTTCATTTTGTCTAAAGGTGTTTCTAGAGGGTAGAAGATAGACTTTGTGTTGCTTTTATCTTTAAGATTCAGTTATCTTCTATAGTTTTAGGTGAAGACTTTGTGCTTCACTTTACTCTACGATTGTACTTGTTCTGGATCGGTGAAGAAGCTACGGAAGACTTTGTGCTTGCGTGAGCTTTCTTGTGAACTTTGTTATTACAGGTGATTTTTTGTTTTCTATTTAATATCATTCCTGAAAGAAGAGGAGTGTTGTTAGCTTAAGACCAGATTTTTCTTCTTTTGTTCTTTATACATTACCTCTAAAAAAAAAGAGGTAGATGTTGTTATACCACCCCCATGTGTTATTTTCTGCTTAATTATATGCATATATCCAGCACATAAGTATTTATAGGGAACCTCCCCTTGATGAGAGGAGAGATTTACTTCGTCTAGATCTGGTAAACCCATACAATTCCTGGTGTAAATCTCCCTATGCTGTGGCTGATATCTCTATTTTGTCATCAGTTAGTTGACGATAAAATATTCACACAAAATTTTTTGGCGACTCCGCTGAAGATCGAACGGGCAGTCTGAAACCTCAAGTTTCAGATTGAAACAGTCCCTACCCTTATCCATTACATAGTCTGGTGACTCCGTTTCATGTCTTACCCATTATCATTATAGGCTTACCATTAACCTCTGTTATATTATCTGGCTTGCAAAACCAGAGCCGCTGGGAAGAACGTGCATTTTGAAGTCTCAAGCTTCAATTTGAAATAGTTTCGATCTCATTTTTATTTTAAAATTTGGCAACTCCACGCTACACAAGAAGCCAGAGATCTAAGGGTGTTGTTGACCCTGTGTTTGAGTAGGCACAACAGAGTAATTTTGACTTGTTTCCTCCATCAGCGTCTCTTCGACGGTCTAAGAGTTTTCCTTCCAGCCTTGTCAAGTCACCAACACAAGGTAGAACTTCATTTCTCGTTGTTAATCGCCGCCTACCTATAAACACCCCACCAAGGTTTGTTATCTCGCCTTTTAATCATCTTATCATAATGGCTCAAGGCCCGTGAGGTAATTCTTTTGGTCCTCTTAACTTGACCCCACCTCTGCATGAACTACCTCATAGTTCTAGGGAAAAAAATTCTAAATTTTTTGGTGATGGGAAGGTTCATCCTGACGAACATATTACCGCTTTCTCCATAGCATGTGGCATAATTGGGGTCGAATTTGAAGATGTAGCGGTGAGACTTTTTATGGAAACTTTACAAGGAGCTGCCGTAGATTGGTTTTATCACCTACAAGCTGGGTCAGTAACAAGCTGGGATACGCTCAAGTCCAAATTCGAAGCTAGATTTAAACCCTTTGAGGATGCGCACGCTTTGTTGGCGCAGCTGACACAATTGAAGAAAGAATCCCAGGAACCCATGAGGGATTTCATAGCTAAATTCAACAAGTTGAGGAACCAAATTTCAATTGTGGCTCAACCCACGCCGAAAAATTTCAAGTGCTTTTTCATCAACTCACAGCTTCCCGAAGTAAGTTTCCTGTTGAGACGAGCTGGCCCTATGGACCTAGCCTTGGCTCAAGGTTTGGCTACCAAGATTGAAGATGATCTTATCTTGGCAGGTAAGATTAAGAAGGATCCTAGTAAAAATAAATTCCCTTAATCTATTGAAAGTTCTTCCACGGGCACTACAGACCCTATGGTGCAAAAATTACCTGTGCCTTGGGGCTTTAGCCTCTGGTTCCTTCAACTATCGTCCCAGGCTCTTGTGCAGTCTTAGGCTTTTTGGACACAAAGATGATCCTAGGCTTGAGAGGCCTAGAAGGAGAAGGAACGTCACCTTTGTTTTTCATTCGGTTCTCTGCCTTCCTCTTCAATTCTGCTTGGTATTCAACCTCTGATCCTGTAATAAATTCTTTCAGTGTGATTCCTTTGGCTGCTAACCAATCATTGGTGTTAGCCAATATTGGTTCAAATCTTTTCCTTAGAAAAGTCAGTTCTTTCTGAGACCACTGAATTGGAGGGAGAGGGGAACTAGTGACCTTTTCTGCTAGATACCTGTTGTTTATGATATTCCCATCGTCGATTAAACCTGAAGGGATCTCTACAAGCTTGAGGTATTCTATCTGCTCCAGTGTTAGACGGTAATAGTCCATTTTCCTTATCTCATTGGCCGTCCTCAGGTCCACCCAAATATCCTCAATCATGGGTTCGTGGAACTGAGTTTTTCTTCTGATCTTCTCTTTGACTCTCCTGTAGTCAAATTTTTCCTGTCTCTTGAATGGTTTGATGGTAACCATCTACATTTCTGTTTCTATGACCTTGGCTTTGGTTGATGTAGCAACTGAAAACCTGCCAATCTAGATCAAAAACTTGAAATCGGGTCTCTTCAGTTTCATTTGTTTAGTATGCACGACAACTAGTTGTCGGCATAATTCCATTAAAACTAATTTATCTGAAGGGAACCTGGGGAGCATATAAGGGTAGCCTTGATAAAAATCAACTTGAAGATAACATAAGGTAGGGAACTGGAGGAACATACAGCCATAACTGTTTACTACCGTCCAGGCTTCGTCTGATATTCTTTTCTGCTCAAGCTGAGGATCGAAGAGACACAAAACATGGCAAAGAATACATTGTTTACTCGTCTGAAATGATGTGTTGACCCCTGAAGTGTCAGCTGAGGATAATATGAGTAGACCGGGGTGGTCTTTCTATCTCCCGCCATAGTCAATCCTGAGAAAGATCGCATTGCAGTAACTATGTAGACCAAGTATGAAGTCATGTAGAATTTAAAGGAAGTTTGCACCCTGATCAGCTGTTCGTGAATGGCATTACTGATCTGTTTCCCCCAAAATATAGTTTGCTTGCCCTGGAGGATGATCTTAATGAATGGATACATCCATTCATGGAAATGTGAAGAAGACAGAAGGCCCTGTATTCTGCTGAGAAGGGTGATCAGGTCACCAACTTCTTTGACGAAATCACTCCTTGGAAAGCTCTTCGGCCATTTGGAAAGGCCGGTCCTCGGGGTCTTTAGCCACTTGTAATTAATCACTTTCTTTGCCCTCTCACGGTCTTTGTCATATTCTTTTAGTGCGTCCACGATGTTGATCTAGGTTACTTTGGTGGCTGGAGGGCACAAAAAAACTTTGTCGATAAAATCGGGATCCAACCGAATTATCATACTGCCACTAGCGTCTGAAACTGATCTGGTCTCCTTGTTGTAAAAATGAGCGCATTAGAGGACGAATTCAACATGATGCGCTACTACCGGGAAGGTGGCCGCCAGATAGATGTTGCTCTCAACTATTCTCTTTTTCTCAGTACAGGGTTTTGTTGCCTTGGTTCGCTCTAGGAACTCAGCCATGTCTACTTCGCCGATCTCGGTGTTTCGAATGTCATCAACATTCGAGGAGACTGATGTGGGCGAGAAGATGCCTTGGTACTTGTATTTCATGCTTTTCGCTTTTTTGGGAGATGCTTCTGTCATGGAGAACAATCCTGATCGGATGGGAGCAAATGTGTAGGAGCTCGCTGAAGGTGCTGCAGTCATGGTCACAGATGAGAGGAGTGAGCGAGAGAGGGAGAGCGCAATTTAAGTGATATAGGTTACTGGAGGTCACTAAAATAGGCCAGGTCTGACAAAGGAGCAAAAAATGAGGAAGAAAAAGCAAGAAAGGGACAACTCGGAAAAAATTCTGGGAGTTAGCTGAAAATGAAAGAAAAAATGCAGGTGCGGCAAAAATCGCTGCCCTTGCATAAAATTGCAAGAGAATGCAAGGGCGGCAAAATTTGCCGCTCTAGCAAGAAACGTGTAGGGGCAGCAAATTTCACTGCCCTTGCAAAGATGAAAAAGGAAAGCAGGGGTGGCAAAAATTGCTGCCCTTGCACTGAAGTTGGAAATCGTGTAGGGGCGGCGATTATGGCTGCCCTTGCGCGTGGAAGTAGAAAAGAAAACGTGGTCGGCAAAAAATGCCGCCCACGTGTGAAAAGGGAAATTCCGCGGGCAGGGGAAAAGGAGAAGCCCGTGGCGAGGAGGGAGGAGGAAAAATAAAAATAAAAACAAAAAATAAAAATAAAAACCAATAGCTAAGCTAAACAGAAAAGAAAAGAAAAGAAAAAAAAGAAATAAATGTAAAAATGAACCCTACCTGGGAAGCCGTGCGCGCCACGAGGTCAAATCCATGAATTCGTGCTTCGAATTGTCACTTGAGGTGCTCAAGTGCAAGAGGTAGGAGGAGGGGAGGAAGCAATGAGGAGAATGAGGCTCAAATCAAATTTTATGGGGTGAAAAACCCACCCTAACAACCCGTCGCGCGTGGCCATAAATGCCTGCATGGAAATCGAGACGTGCAAGGGCGGCATTTTTCGCTGCCCTTGCATGTAGTCAATTTATTTTGCAGGGGTGATGAAAAATGCCACTTTTGCAAGCCGGAGAGCAGGGGTGACAAAATTTGCTGCCCTTGCACAAAACGTGCAGGGGCGGCAAAATTTGCCGCCTTTGCACAAAAATAAGGAAAATGCAGAGGCAGCAAAAAATGCCGCCTTTGCACGAAAAATGAAAAGAGACCAACTCTGGAAAGAGAGTCTAGGGAAGGGAAAACTTGGCTTGGACGAGATGGTAACCACTTCTTATTTCGAGGCCAAGATGAAAATGAATTTTGAAATTTGTCTCGAAAAATGAACTTAGAGAGGCGAAAGGACGAAATGAACAAGTTTCGTAGGGGGTTGCTCTCAAAAATGAGCTATGCTAATTTTGAAAACAATAGCTGGCTCCTGATGGGAAACTTTTGCTGATTGAATTGATTAGCGGGAGTAGAAACCAGTCTCTAAGTGCCTTCATCCAAGCCATTGGGCTACGGAGTCAAGCGAAAAATAGAAGAAAAACAAAATAAAATTGTACATATTTACAAACAGACTCATCTGAGCTTCAAGGATTGAAAAGCTTGAGATGCTGTCCACTATGAGGTAGTGTAAATGGTGTTCCATCTTCGTACTCCAGCAAGAAGCTGGCCTCACCACATAGTTGTCGAATGGTGAACGAGCCCCTCCACAAGGAGTCAAATTTGTCGTGCATTCCGTTCGATTCTCGCCTTTTGTCCCATAGCAAGACTTGATCTCTGACTTGGAATTCACGCACTCTAGCCCTCTTATCAAAATGTCTTTTCACCCGGTCCTGATGTTCCTTGATCTGATCCACCACCATAACTCGTTGTTCGTTCAGCTCAGTCAGACACATGATCCGTTTGTCAACTGACCTGTCGAAGGTTGAGTCTTCGATTACTCTGGTTAATCTAAGTGCTGAGAGTTCAAGGGTGATGGGAATTTATGCATTCAATCCATATAGAAGTTGGAAGGGTGACATACCTATAGCCCTTTTAGGTGTTATCCTGTCGGCCCATAAAACATCATACAAAGCTTTGTGCCATGTTCTCTGATTATCGTCCACCAACTTTCTGATAATGGTAACCAGGTTCTTGTTACTTGATTCCGCTTGGCCATTCCCTTGAGAAAAATAGTCTGAAGTATGGGATAGGGTAATCCCATAATGAAAACAAAATTGAGTAATTTCGTGTGACGAAAAATAAGCCGCATTATCTATCACAATCTTTAGTGGAACCCAAAATCGGGAGATGATATTTTCTTTAAGAAAGTTGCATACCACTTCAGACGTGGCGTGCTTGGTTGGGATGGCCTCCACCCACTTGGTAAAGTAATTTGTTGCAGTGAGGACATAATCATGTCCTGCACTAGAAGATGGGTTGACTACTCTGATGAAGTCAATACCCCACTGCTGAAAAGGTTCCTCGATCACAACTGGCTTGAGGGGCAAAGCAGGCAGCTTAGGCTTTCCAATGAATTGCTGACACAACTCACACCTACGCACCCATTTGTAGGCATCTTGAAAAAGCGTGGGCCAATAGTACCTTGCTCGTAGAATTTTGTGTGCCGTCACCGGTGTAGAGAAATGTCCTCCACAGGCCAAATTGTGGAAAATTTTTAAGAGTCTTTCTTGTTGAGCTTTGTCAACACAACGAAGAAATGCCCCGTCCAGGTTTCACTTGTAAAGACCATTGTCCCACAAAACATAACCAATTGCTTTCAATTTAACATTCCATTTCTCTTTGAAAGAAAGATGAGCAGGACACTCGCCATATGTCAGGAAATGAGCAATGTTAGAATACCACTCATCAGTAGTGGCGACAAAGAGAACCGTGGGCACGCTTTTGATTTCTCTTTCTTCACTTTCTACTTCTTTTGGAATGTTGTTGGCGATCAATTGACAGAGACCCCTTCCTCATACAAGCTTGGTTGGTTTGATGTCCAAATCGAATTCCTGAGTTTTGGCAATGCAGTTATCTCTCTTTATACCGAACTCTTGCTGAGTCAAAATAGATTTTACTGTTGTATCTAGTACAAGAACTTCAATGTGAGAATTTAGGATATAAAACTTGAAATGTTTGACAGCCTTAACCACGGCGTATGCATGCTTCTCCATAAGGGAATATTTTAACTCGTAATTTTTGAGTGGGCAACTCATAAATGAGATAGGAGATTCTGCACTTTCAAATTTATGTTGAACCAGAATAGCTGATAGTGTATGCTCAGAGGCATAACTATATATTTTGAAATCTTTAGTATAATCTGGACAGACCAAGACTGGTGCACAGGGGATTGCCTCTTTAATCTCTTTGAATGCTGACTTACCCTCAGCAGTCCACCTAAATGTAGCATTAGTCTTCATCATGTTAACAATATGACGGGTTTTCTCATCAAATCTAGGAATAAACCTTATGAGGAAATTCACCTTTCCAAAGAAAGAGTGAACTACGGTCTTGCTGGTAGGTAGAGTAAGTTCCTGGATGGACTTGACTCTTTCTGGATCGATCTTAATACCTTCTCGGGACACGATGTGTCCAAGAAGTTTCTCTTCAATTACTTTGAAAATGGATTTCTTTGGATTTAACGAGATACCGTTTTGACGGTAGCGTTCCAGTACCTTTTATATATGGTGAACATGTTTGGAACGATGTTTTGAAAATACCGTCAGATCGTCGAGGTATACTACAATAAATTTTCCTATCTCATCTTTGAAAGCAAGATCCATTGCCCTTTAAAAAGTGGCACCCGCGTTTATCAGACCAAAAGGCATCCTCCGATAAGTGAATGTACCCCAAGGTTTGGTGAATGCTGTCTTGTGCTGATCTGCTTTTCTGACCTCAACCTGATTGTACTCCGAAAAACCGTCTAGCATTGATAACATTTCTGAACCTGTTACCATCTGTAGAACTTGATCCATGATGGGGAGAGGGTAATTATCTTTTAAAGACAACTGATTTAAGTTCTTGAAATCCACATAGATTCGAATTTCACCATTTTTCTTTTTGACGGGTACTATGTTAGCAATCCACGTTGAGTGATAGACTTGAAAAATTATCCGGGCATCCAGCATTTTTTGTATCTCAGCTAAAATAGTACCTGAGATTTTTGAATTATATTTCCTGAATTTCTATTTGTAAGGTACAGAGTTGAATTTCAGGGGAATGTCATGACGGATGTGATTTAGCCTAAGAGATTTTAAGTCATCGTAGGAGTAGGCCAATACATCCATGTACTGGCGGAGTAGACTAGCAAGCTCAAACCTTTCTTTGAAAGTGCAGCACTTCCCAATATTTATCTTTTTAGGATCGCGCTTAGTTCCCAAGTTGACTTGATCAAAATCTTGAGAAAAAATTAAATCTGATTGTTGTTGTTTGACAAACCTGTCATGGTTATCAAACAACTTTTCTAGGGAAACCAAACCTTTGGGAATTTTATTCCCCTTGAGCTGTAGGAAATCTTCACCTATATTGACCTGGGTTTCAGGGGTTAACCCACACTCTCGGGGCTCACTACCTTCAAAACGCAGTTGTTCAAAACTGTCCTTTTACTCCAAGAAGGCGATGATTTGATCATCGTTGTTAAACACTTGCCAGTGGTCGACATTATCTGGTACACTTGATCAAAAAACTAGCTCAATAGTATATTTATCTCCCTTAAAATCTGGGTGAGGAACTAAGAGGGTGGCAGAGACAACCAATGCATCTGCTCGCTCATTGAATTCCCTCAAAACGACAGAGATGTTGAAGGCATCAAAATTTTCAATCTGATCTCAAACCAGATTGCGATAATGGCGTAGCCTCTCATTTTTGGTCTGATAGAGGTTCTTCACTTGACAGACTATCAACTCAGCATCTCTTTTAGCATGGAGTTCCCTGATGCCCTTTTCTTTGGCAGCATGTAGTCCAAGCAACAAGAATTCGTATTCAGTCGTGTTGTTAGTATTGTTGAATTGCAATTTGTAGGAAAAATGGGTAATCTCTCCCTGAGGGGATACTAACACAACTCTAGCTCCTGACCCAGTAGAAGAGCAGCTGCCGTCAAACTCTAAGATTCATAGCTCATTAGATATCACTTTTCTCACAAAAGCTTTTTCATTTTGAGGAAGGGGTTCCTCCGTGTGTTCATTTTGCTTGGGCACTCCACCCTTCGCGTCAGCTGAAACTAAATCCAAATCACCACCCGTAGGAGTTTCATCCAATGGATCATGGATCTCGTCCGTGGACAAGAAATAATTGCCCATGCCTGAAGACTCGAATAAAATTTGAGCTTCAAGTGCTGTAGAACATGTAACTACATATCTGGCCTCTTTTTCAGGAAGCAACTTCTTCATGACGCCTTGAATTGGAATCCTTGCTTCTGATAGGTCCATGCTTAATTCACCCCCAACATCTTTACAAAAATTCTGCCCAAGCATGATGCTGTAAGATGCTAGAACATTGACTACTAAAACTGTCATTTTTATCCACTTTTTTGAAAAAGCTGCAAAGGCATATTGAGCATCTTTTATTTGACCAAGAAGGGGAACCTGCTTGTTTTCCATGGAAAAGCACCTCCCAAAAGTTTTGGTCAAAGTTAGGCCAAGAGAATCTGCCACTTTTGCAGGCATGACATTATCTGAAGCTTCAGAGTCTATAATACAATTACTCAGTTTGTAGCCATTTATAAGCAGGGAAATATAGAAAGGTTCTATTTTTTCGGGAGCAACAGGAGGAGTCACAACCAGATTGTTTTCGGCTGGTTTATCTTTAGGGAAATCAGGAACAACTTTCAAAGAGTCTTGTCCTACAGAGATAGCTTTATTTTTCACATAATCTGCTAACCTATCAAATTGTTCTGGATTAGCTCTTAGATATTCGACCTCTGTCATTTAAATTTTAGTCTTTCTAGCATGATCAATTATATCAAATAATTAAAAAGAACTTGCGACAGAGGAAGAGAGTCCATCATCATGGGCTTTGATGGGTACGACAATGGTCTGAGTAGCAGAAGTGGAGGACATCGGGTGATTGGGAGTACTCACTTTTTTATGGGTTCCCTGATCTCTTGATTGTGGAGGCGATGGAGTCCCACGTTTGGCAATAGAAACTGCTGGTCGGAGCTCTTCATCTGCCTTTTTTTTGTCAGTTTGTGAATCTGACTGATTTTGAGATTTGGTAAAAATAGCGTAAGCTCCCTCCAAATCTTCCTCTTTACCCTCAGCTTCATCTTGGTAATCTAGGAAATCGATATTGGAGTCGCCAGCTAATTCCTCTTCCTATTCGTCAAAGAGATCAACATTTTCTTGTTGGTCCAACTGTGGTTGAAAAGAGTTGTCATGCTCAGCTTCTAGGTATCTGACCGCTGAATTGGCAGGCGCTGCTTCAATGGCTAATCTCCCCGAAGGGGGAGGTAGACGGTTGGATTGTCCTTCGTTTTGGGCAGCGTTACCCTGATATTGCTGATTTTGGAATGTCTTCCTGGGTGCATCTCGATAGGTAGGAGCAAACGTACATTGGGCAATTTAACTCTTTAAAACTATCAGTTCATTTGTTAATTTTTGCACCATAGGGTCTGTAGTGCCCGTGGAAGAACTTTCAGCAGATGAAGGGAATTTATTTTTACTAGGATCCTTCCTAATCTCAAACCTTGAGCCAAGGCTAGGTCCATAGGGCCAACTCGTCTCAATAGGAAACTTACTTCGGGAAGCTGTGAGTTGATGAAAAAGCACTTGAGATTTTTCGGCGTGGGCTGAGCCACAATCGGAATTCAGTTCCTCAACTTGTTGAATTTGGCTATGAAATCCCTCATGGGTTCCTGGGATTGTTTCTTCAATTGTGTCAGCTGCGCCAACAAAGCGTGCGCATCCTTAGTGGGTTTAAATCTAGCTTCAAATTTGGACTTGAGCGTATCCCATCTTGTTACTGACCCAGCTTGTAGATGATAAAACCAATCTGCGACAGCTCCTTGTAAAGTTTCCACAAAAAGTCTCACCGCTACATCTTCAAATTTGACCCTAATTACGCCACATGCTATGGAAAAAGCGGCAATATGTTCGTCAGGATGAACCTTCCCATCACCAAAAAACTTAGATTTTTTTTTTCTAGAACTACGAGGTAGTTCATGCAGAGGTGGGGTCAAGTTAAGAGGACCGAAAGAATTACCCCATGGGCCTTGAGCCATTATGATAAGAGGATTAAAAGGTGGGATAACAAACCTTGGTGGGGTGTTTATAGGGAGGCAGCGATTAACAGCAGGAAAGGAAGTTCTACCTTGTGTTGGTGACCTGACAAGGCTGGAAGGAAAACTCTTAGACCATCGAAGAGACGCTGATGGAGGAAACAGATCAAAATTACTCTGTTGCGCCAACTCAAACATAGGGTCAACAACACCCTTAGATCTCTGGCTTCTTGTGTAGCGTAGAGTTTCCAGATTTTAAAATAAAAATGAGACTGAAACTATTTCAAATTGAAGCTTGAGACTTCAAAATGCACATTCTTCTCAGCGGCTCTGGTTTTGCAGGCTAGATAATATAACAGAGGTTAATGGTAAGCCTATAATGATAATGGGTAAGACATGAAACGGAGTCGCTAGACTATGTAATGGATAAGGGTATGGACTATTTCAATCTGAAACTTGAAGTTTTAGACTGCCCATTCGATCCCCAACGGAGTCGCCAAAAATTGTTGGGTGAATATTTTGTCGTCAACTAATTGATGACAAAATGGAGATATCAGCCACAACATAGGGAGATTTACACCATGAATAGTATGGGTTTACCAGATCTAGACGAAGTAAATCTCTCCTCTCATCAAGGAGAGGTTCCTTATAAATACTTACGTGCTGGATATATGCATATAAGTAAGCAGAAAATAACACATGGGGGTGGTATAACAACATCTACCTCTCTTTTTTCAGAGGTAATGTATAAAGAACAAAAAACAAGAAATCACCTATAGTAACAAAGTTCACAAAAACGCTCACGCAAGCACAAAGTCTTCCGTAGCTTCTTCACCAATTCGAAACAAGTACAATCGTAGAGTAAAGTGAAGCACAAAGTCTTCACCTGAAACTACAGAAGATAACTCAATCTTAAAGATAAAAGCAGCACAAAGTCTATCTTCTACCCTCTAGAAATGCCTTTAGATAAAATGAACACACCCACTTTGCTTATCAAATCAGATGAATAAGATATTACCAGAAAAAAAGAAAATAAGAACTATTTCTTAAATAACACAGACAATTTCAACACAAAGTCTGAAATAACCTGCTTCTCATTCATTCAACAGAATATGATTTACAAATTTGAGCACAAAGTCTCAAAAGTTGCTTCAATTTCAGCAGAGTATTTGCTATTAAATTTTTCCAAGATACATACACAAATGAGGTCTCCACTATATATAGGGAGAAAATCCTCAAAAACAAAAAATAATAAAATATACAAAATATATTGGTCAAAGATGACTCATCTTTGACTTTTAGATATTTTTTTGAAATATTTACATGTAATTACATATTACAAAATTGCATGCATTCTGCACGAAACAAAAATGCATAAGGGTAGAAGAAGAAAGAAGGGGAAAGAGAGTCAATTCTTGCTGCCGGACTTTTTCAGATGAGCATCATACATGGCAATCGATACCTGAATTCCTATGCTCTCTGGCACAACTACGTTCTTGAAGATGACTCTCGCTTCGATCAGTGCGTCTTTTAATGCTGTGATGGCTTTAGAGTGACCAGTTAACCTAGATTTCAAATTCTCTAAAGTTAACTGAGCATCCAGAATGCTGTCCACCGAAGTCATTGAGAAAGATGCTTCTTCAAAATCTTTTTGGATCATCTCTTTAAAGTTTTGAATCATCTCCTCTGCCGAAAGGAACTGATGGTTCTTGGAGGTCAAATTGCATGGCAACTCTTTTAACTTGTTCAGCAGGCTCAAGTCAATCTTTTCACTAGCTTCCTTGAAAGCTTTGAGATCATCAATTAAGTCTTTGAGTACCTAGATTCTGAAGACCATTGATTCCTTGATCTGAACATAGGAGTCTTTGGTGGAGATGACATCGATAGATATCAGGGTACTCTTCTTGAGATCCTTCATCTCTTTCCATCTACTGAGATCTTTCTCTAAGCTATCAATTTTATGAGAGATAAGGGAGACAAAATCGTCTACCTGAGCTTTTGACTTCTTCATTTTACATGTTCTTTTTGCAACCTCTGACAGCAAAGAGACTCCCTGATTATGCATTCTTTCAACATAGTCTTCTATGACTTTTCTTTTTAAATAGGTCTTTTCAGCTTTCTGAATGACTGGGTCATTCACGGAAAAGGCCTCTAGAGTCGCTGCTTCAGGCAGAATAGTGAACCTTCTGATTACTGCTGTTAACTGCTCTGCTTTGGCTTTATAATAGTCCTTCATCTCCTTCTCTCTGTCAAATTTTTGGACCATAATGTCCATTTTCTGACTGAAGATCGTTCTTCGCACCTTCGTGAGCAACTTTGAAAAGTTCAACACGAGAGATGGAATAGCTGCTCATCTCAAAACCCTCAAGGGTTGCATCCTGTGGAGGCTTGGCAATTTCTAGAAAATTTTGCCTTTTCTCTTCAACAACCTTGAGAGGATTCTTGGTCTCTTAGGAGCCTTTACTTTTGCCGGCACTATCTTGACAAAATCGAATTTGTCCGGGGAGATGGTCATTTTCTTCCTCTTTGGCGTGAAAGCAGACATCCAAGGCAGGAGAGAAGTACCTATTGTAACAATAGTTGCTTCCACTAGTGTTACTATAACAACTTCCACACTACTAGTGGTGACAATAGTTGCAGTTGGAGTAACTGGCGAAACTGTACCAACTACTGATTCTGGCTCAGGTGCAGGGCTTGCTGGCAGGTTGAAAGATGGAGATGATACACTCGAAATGGACCCAGAAGAGCGAGGGGAACCTCCAGAAGGACCCTGAAGATCGCCAAATACAACTCTAGAAAGAGAAGTAGCTCTAGAAGAGGGAACACTGATTGGGGAGATAGAAGAAACGGGCACCACAGGAGATTAAAGGGGAGAAAGAGAGGCGCTCTGAATCGGCTGTGCTTATTTCGATGAGAGTAGAGACCCAACACCTGGCTGGGAAAATTCATTGTAGTATATCTAGATGATCTGACGATATTTTCAAAACATCGTTCCGAACATGTTCACCATATACAAAAAGTACTGGAACGCTGCCATCAAAACTGTATCTCATTAAATCTAAAGAAATCCATTTTCGGAGTAACTGAAGGGAAACTTCTTAGACACATCGTGTCTCGAGAAGGTATCAGGATTGATCCAGAAAGAGTCAAGTCCATCCAGGAACTTACTCTACCTACCAGTAAAACCGCAGTTCACTCTTTCTTTGAAAAGGTGAATTTCCTCAAAAAATTTATTCCTGGATTTGCTGAGAAAACCTGTCATATTGTTAACATGATGAAGACTAATGCTACGTTTAGGTGGACTGCTGAGGGTAAGTCAGCATTCAAAGAGATTAAAGAGGCAATCCCCTGTGCACCAGTCTTGGTCTGTCCAGATTATACTAAAGATTTCAAAATATATAGTTATGCATTTGAGCATACACTATCAGCTATTCTAGTTCAGCATAAATCCAAAAGTGTAGAATCTCCTATCTCATTTATGAGTTGCCCACCTAAAAATTATGAGTTAAAATATTCCCTTATGGAGAAGCATGCATACGCCGTGGTTAAGGCTGTCACACATTTCAGGTTTTATATTCTGAATTTTTACACTGAAGTTCTTGTACCAGATACAACAGTAAAATCTATTTTGACTCAGCAAGAGTTCGGTACAAAGAGAGGTAATTGCATTGCCAAAACTCAAAAATTTGATCTGGACATCAAACCAACCAAGCTTGTACGAGGAAGGGGTCTCTGTCAATTGATCGCCAACAACATTCCAAAAGAAGTAGAAAGTGAAGAAGGAGAAATCAAAAGCGTGCCCACGGTTCTCTTTGTCGCCACTACTGATGAGTGGTATTCTAACATTGCTCATTTCCTGACATGTGGTGAGTGTCCTACTCATCTTTCTTTCAAAGAGAAATAGAATATTAAATTGAAAGCAGTTGGTTATATTTTTTGGGACAATGGTCTTTACAAGAGAAACTTGGACGGGGCATTTATTCGTTGTGTTGACAAAGCTCAACAAGAAAGACTCTTAAAATCTTTCCACAATTTGGCCTGTGGAGGACATTTCTCTGCACCGATGACGGCACACAAAATTTTACGAGCAAGGTACTATTAGCCCACGCTTTTTCAAGATGCCTACAAATAGGTGCGTAGGTGTGAGCTGTGTCAGCAATTCGTTGGAAAGCCTAAGCTACCTACTTTGCCCCTCAAGCCAGTTGTGATCGAGGAACATTTTTAGCAGTGGGGTATTGACTTCATCGGAGTAGTCAACCCATCTTCCAGTGCAGGACATGATTATGTCCTCACTGCAACAGATTACTTTACCAAGTGGGTGGAGGCCATCCCAACCAAGCACGCCACGTCTGAAGTGGTATGCAGCTTTCTTAAAGAAAATATCATCTCCCAGTTTGGGGTTCCACTAAAGATTGTGACAGATAATGCAGCCTATTTTTTGTCACATGAAATTACTCAATTTTGTTTCCATTATGGGATTACCCTATCCCATACTTCAGACTATTTTTCTCAAGAGAATGGCCAAGCAGAATCAAGTAACAAGAACTTGGTTACCATTATCAAGAAGTTGGTAGACAATAATCAGAGAATATGGCACAAAGCTTTGTATGATGCTTTATGGGCCGATAGGATAACACCTAAAAGGGCTATAGGTATGTCACCCTTCCAACTTCTATATGGATTAAATGCAAAAATCCCCATCACCTTTGAACTCCCAGCACTCAGATTAACCAGAGCAATCGAAGACTCAACCTTTGACAGCTCAGTTGACAAACGAATCATGTGTCTGATCGAGCTGAACGAACAATGAGTTATGGTGGTGGATGAGATCAAGGAACATCGGGACCGGGTGAAAACACTTTTTGATAAGAGGGCTAGATTGCGTGAATTCCAAGTCAGAGATCAAGTCTTGCTATGGGACAAAAAGCGAGAACCGAAAGAAATGCATGGCAAATTTGACTCCCTATGGAGGGGCCCATTCACCATTCGACAGCTATGTGGTGAGGCCAGCTTCTTGCTGGAGTATGAAGATGGAACACCATTTACACTACCTCATAGTAGACAGCATCTCAAGCTTTTCAATCTTTGAAGCTCAGATGAGTCTGTTTGTAAATATGTACAATTTTATTTTGTTTGTTTTCCTTCTATTTTTTGCTTGACTCCGTAGCCCAATGGCTTGGATGAAGGCACTTAGAGACTGGTTTCTACTCCCGCTAATCAATTCGATCAGCGAAAGTTCCTCATCAAGAGCCAGCTATTGTTTTCAAAATCAGCATAGCTCATTTTTGAGAGCAACCCCCTACGAAACTTGTCTGTTTCATCCTTTCACCTCTCTAGGTTCATTTTTTGAGACGAAATTCAAAATTCATTTTCGTCTTGACCTCGAAATGAGAAGTGGTTACCATCTCGTCCAAGCCAAGTTTTCCCTTCCCCATACTCTCCTTCCAGAGTTGGTCTCTTTCTATTTTTCATGCAAGGGCGGCATTTTTTGCCGCCTCTGTATTTTCCTTGTTTTTGTGCAAATGCGGCAAATTTTGCTGCCCCTGCACATTTTGTGCAAGGGCAGCAAATTTTGCCACCCCTGCTCCCCAACTTGCAAGGGCAGCATTTTTCGTCGCCCCTGCAAAATAAACTGACTACATGCAAGGGCGGTGAAAAATGCTGCCCTTGCACGTCTCGATTTCCATGCAGGCATTTATAACCACACACGGCAGGTTGTTGGGGTAACTTTTTCACCCCATAAAATCTGATTTGAGCCTCATTCTCCTCATTGCTTCCTCCCCTCCTCCTACCTCTTACATTTGAGTGCCTCAAGTGACGATTCAAAGCACAAATTCACAGATTCGACCTCGTGGTGTGCACCTTTGCCAGACCTGGCCTATTTAAGTGACCTTTAGTAACCCATATCACTTAAATTACGCTCTCCCTCTCTCGCTCACTCCTCTCATCTGTGATCATGACTGCAGCACCTTCAGCGAGCTCCTACACATTTGCTCCCATCTGGTCAAGATCGTTCTCCATGACGGAAGCTTCTCCCAAAAAGGCAAAAAGCATGAAATACAAGTATCAGGGCGTCTTCTCGCCCACATCAGTCTCCTCAAATGTCATCGACATTCGAGACACTGAGATTGGCCACATGGACATGACTGAGTTTTTGGAGCGAACCAAGGCAACAAATCCCAGTACTGGGATAAAGAGAATAGTTGAGAGCAACATCCACCTGGCGATCGCCTTCCTGGTAGCAGCACATCATGATGAGTTTGTCCTCCAATGCGCGCATTTTTACAATAAGGAGATCAGATCAGTTTCAGACGCCAGTGGCAGTATGATAATTCGGTTGGATCTTGATTTTATCGACAAAGTTTTCTTGTGCCCTCCAGCCACCAAAGTAACTCAGATCGACTTCATGGATGCACAAAAAGAATATGACAAAGACTCTGAGAAGGAAAAGAAAGTGATTAATTACAAGTGGCTAAAGACCCCGAGGACCGGCCTCTCCAAATGGCCGAAGAGCTTCCTAAGGAGTGATTTCGTCGAGGAAGTTGGTGACCTGATCACCCTTCTTAGCAAAATACGGGGCCTCCCGTCTTCTTCACATTTCTATGAATGGATGTATCCATTCATTAAGATCATCCTCCAGGGCAAGAAAACTATATTTTGAGGGGAACAGATCAGCAATGCCATTCACGAACAGCTAACCAGGCTGCAGACTTCATTTAAATTCTACATGACTTCATACCTGGTCTACATAGCTGCTGCAATGCGATCTTTCCCAGGATTGACTACGGCGAGAGATAGAAAGACCACCCCAGTCTACTCATATTATCTCCAACTAACACTTCAGGGGTCAACACGTCATTTTAGATGAGTAAATGATGCATTCTTCGCCATGTTTTTATGTCTCTTCAATCCTCAACTTGAGTAGAAAAGAATATCAGACGAGGCCTGGACGGTAGTAAACGGTTATGGCTGTATGTTCCTCCAGTTCCCTACCTTCTGTTATCTTCGAGTTGGTTTTTACCAAGGCTACTCTTATATGCTCCCTAGGTTCCCTTCAGATCAATTAGTTTTAATAGAATTATGTTGACAACTGGTTGTCGTGCATACTAAACAAATGGAACTGAAGATATCCAGTTTCAAGTTTCCGATCCAAATTGGCAGGTTTTCAGTTGCTACATCAACCAAAACCAAGGTCATAGAAATAGAAATGCAGATGGTTACCATCAAACCATTCAAGAGACGGGAGAAATTTGACTACAGGAGAGTCAAAGAGAAGATTAGAAGAAAAACTCAGTTCCACGAACCCATGATTGAGGATATCTGGGTGGACCTGAGGACGGCCAATGAGATAAGGAAAATGGACTATTGTCATCTAACACTGGAGTAGATAGAATACCTCAGGTTTGCAGAGATCCCTTCAGGTTTAATCAAGGATGGGAATATCTAAAACAACAGGTATCTGGCAGAAAAAGTCGCTAGTTCCCCTCTCCCTTAAATTCAGTGGTCTCAGAAAGAACTGACTTCTCTGAGGAAAAGATTTGAACCAATATTGGCTAACACCAATGATTGGTTAGCAGCCAAAGGAATAACACTGAAAGAATTTATTACAGGATCAGAGGCTGAATACCAAGCAGAATTGAAGAGGAAGGCAGAGAACCGAATGAAAAATAAAGGTGACGTTCATTTTCCTTCTAGGCCTCTCAAGCCTAAGATCATCTTTGTGTCCAAAAAGCCTAAGACTGCACAAGAGCCTGAGATGGTAGCTGAAGGAACCAGAGGTCAAAGCCCTGAGGCATAGGCAGCTCAGCCCATAGAGACAGGGGATCAACCTTCAGAACAACCAAGTGTTGGGTCTTCACTCTCGCTGGAACAAGCACAATCGATTCAGAGCGCCTCTCCTTCTCCCTCTCAATCTCTTGTGGTGCCCGTTTCTTCTATCTCCCCAATCAGTGTTCCCTCTTTCGGAGCCGCTTCTCCTTTCAGGGTTGTATTTGGTGATCCTCAGGGTCCTTTTGGAGGTTCTCCTCGCTCTTTTGGGTCCATTCCAAGTTTATCATCTCCATCTTTCAACCTGCCAGCAAGCCCTGCATCTGAGCTAGAATCAGTAGTTGGTACAGTTTCGCCAGTTACTCCAACTGCAACTACTGTCACCATTAGTAGTGTAGAAGTTGCTACAGTAACACCGACGAAAGCAACTATTGTTACAATAGGTACTTCTCTCCTGCCTTGGATGTCTGCTTTCACGCCAAAGAAGAAGAAAATGGCCATCTCCCCAGACGAATTCGATTTTGGCAAGATAGTGCCGACAAAAGCAAAGGCTCCTAAGAGACCAAGAATCCTCTCCAAGTTGGTTGAAGAGAAAGGGCAAAAATTTCTAAAAATTGCCAAGCCTCCACAGGATGCAACCCTTGAGGGTTTTGAGATGAGCAGCTATTCCATCTCTCGTGTTGAACTTGGCAAAGTTACTCACGAAGGTGCGAAGAGCGATCTTCAATCAGCAATAGCCATTATGGTCCAAAAATTTGAAAGAGAAAAAGAGATGAAGAACTATTATAAAGCCAAAGCAGAGTAGTTAATAGCAGTAATCAGAAGGTTCACTATTTTGCCTGAAGCAGCGACTCCAGAGGCCTTTTTCGTGAATGACCCGATCATTCAGAAAGCTGAAAAGACCTATTTAAAGGAAAAATTCATGGAAGAATATGTTGAAACAATGCATAATCAGGGAGTCTCTTTGCTGTCAGAGGTTGCAGAAAGAACAGGTAAAATGAAGAAGTCAAAAGCTTAGGTAGACGATTTTGTCACCCTTATCTCTCATGAAATTGATAGCTTAGAGAAGGATCTCAGCAGATGGAAAGAGATGAAGGATCTCAAGAAGAGTACCCTGATATCTATCGGTGTCATCTCCACCAAAGACTCCTATGTTGAGATCAAGGAGTCAATGGTCTTCAGAATCCAAGTACTCAAAGATTTAATTGATGATCTCAAGGCTTTCAAGGAAGCTAGTGAAAAGAGTGACCTAAGCCTGCTGAACAAGTTAGAAGAGCTGCCATGCAATTTGACCTCCAAGAACCATCAGTTCCTTCTGGTAGAGGAGATGATTCAGAACTTCAAATAGATGATCTGGAAAGATTTTGAAGAAGCATCTTTCTCAATGACCTCGGTGGACAGCATTCTGGATGCTCAGTTAACTTTAGAGAATTTGAAATCCAGGTTAATTAGTCACTCTAAAGCCATCACAGCATTGAAAGACGCACTGATCGGAGCAAGAGTCATCTTCAAGAATGCAGTTGCGCCAGACAGCATAAGAATTCAGGCATCTATCGCCATGTACGATGCTCATTTGAAAAAGTCCGGCAGCAAGAATTGACTCTCTCTTTCCCCTTCTTTCTTCTTCTACCCTTATGCATTTTTGTTTCGTGCAGAATGGATGCAATTTTGTAATATGTAATTACATGTAAATATTTCAGAAAAATATCTAAAAGTCAAAGATGAGTCATCTTTGACCAAGATATTTTGTATATTTTATTATTTTCTATTTTTGAGAATTTTCTCCCTATATATAGTGGAGACCTCATTTGTGTATGTATCTTGGAAAAATTTAATAGCAAATACTCTGCTGAAATTGAAGCAACTTTTGAGACTTTGTGGTCAAATTTGTAAATCATATTCTGTTGAATGAATGAGAAGCAGGTTATTTCAAACTTTGTGTTGAAATTATCTGTGTTATTTAAGAAACAGTTCTTATGTCCTTTTTTTTTGGTAATATCTTATTCATCTGATTTGATAAGCAAAGTGGGTGTGTTCATTTCGTCTAAGGGCGTTTCTAGAGGGTAGAAGATAGACTTTGTGATGCTTTTATTTTTAAGATTCAGTTATCTTCTATAGTTTTAGGTGAAGACTTTGTGCTTCACTTTACTCTACGATTGTACTTGTTTCGGATCAGTGAAGAAGCTACGGAAGACTTTGTGCTTGCGTGAGCGTTCTTGTGAACTTTGTTACTACAGGGGATTTCTTGTTTTCTGTTTAATATCATTCTTGAAAGAAGAGGAGTGTTGTTAGCTTAAGACCATATTTTTCCTCTTTTGTTCTTTATACATTACCTCTGAAAAAAGAGAGGTAGATGCTGTTATACCACCCCCATGTGTTATTTTCTACTTAATTATATGCATATATCCAGCACGTAAGTATTTATAGGGAACCTTCCCTTGATGAGAGGAGAGATTTACTTCGTCTAGATCTGGTAAACCCATACTATTCTTGGTGTAAATCTCCCTATGTTGTGGCTGATATCTCCATTTTGTCATCAGTTAGTTGATGACAAAATATTCACCCAATAGTGTGGAAAGCAGGAGCTTGGCCTCCTTGCCCCGAGTGCAATCCACTATGTCAAAAAAAAATTGCACGCCCGATGGGACCAACTAGGACAAGTTGTGTCCAAAGAGTTGAATATTTTTTAGTGTATTCTTCAATCGACCAGCCTTTGGAGGCTTTTGCATCAACACCAATGGCGACTCCGAGTTGGATCTGCTGGTTAAGCAGCTTGGTGCCATAAGAAATCTTACTTTTATATGTATAATTCTTTTACACAGAATCATGGACCTTATATTCCTTCATATGACTATGATCAGGCTCCAGATATTTATGTAATCCCCTCAAGCAGCTCTCATAGTTGCCCTGCAATGATAAGGGAGGTGGCCCTAGAGTTTGAGAGGCAGGCAATGGAGATTAATAGACTAGAGGAGCAGTACAAATATCAGTAGGAGCTGATGTATAAAGAGGAGTGTTTGTTTAGGCAAGCACAGACCTTGCAATCTATGGAGGAAGAGGTAGCAAAATAGAGAAATCCATCTATTCAAGGCAGTCAGCCTTGTGTGCCCCCTCCTATTCTAAAAAAAGCTCCATATTTTGCACCAAATCCTTTCTATCAGATAGCCCTCGCCCACTCCAGCTCATCTAACACATCTGCTCTCAATCCCATGCACCTGGCTTTCCAACATCAAAGGGCATCAGAGCAACCCCCCATGGATATCAATCTTCCTAATTCTTTATATTGTGAATCTTCCATTGGGGGGAATCCCACAAACTAGCATGTCCCTCTTCTAGAGACTCTTTCGGTGCATCAACAGTCTCTTCCTGGCATTCCTCAACCTCCCCAAGTTTTTCAACATGATGTGCAGATTCCAAGTTGGAGGAGGGAATGCCAAGAACTAGCCCAGAGCTTTGAAGAGGATGATGCTGGTGACCTCCAAGAAAGACTCTTTCAGGATAATCTAGCCAAGCAAATTGAAGATTTAGAGGCTAGGATGAGACTACTTCTTGAAAGAGAGATAGAACTTTCAGACCTCGTGGAGGAGCCCCAAGACCTTAGAGAAAACAAAGTTGCTGCCTGTTCACAAGAGAAAAATTCCAATTTTGAGATCCTAAACTAGGGGAAAATAGTAGAATCATCGAGCAAGAAGGAGGAGAAGCAAGATTTTTCTCAAAACCTTGAAGAAGAAGAAGCTGCTCCTGCTCATGATAATGTTGACAACCTCCAAGAAAAGCTCTTCCAAGAGGATATAGCCAAAAGAATTACAGAGTTGGAATCTAGAGAGAGATTCCTCAACCAATGTGTGATGGATGGCTTAGACAAAACAGCACATTCTATGTCTAAACACACCCCATCTACACACTTCCAAGAGAGCTATCAGGCCACACCTGATATAGATGAAGTGCTGACCAAGTGGAAGGAGGAGAATCATTCGATTCTAGCTCAAGGACTACCTCCTCTTCCACATGTTTTCTCCACTTCCCCCTTCTCAAGGAGGAACCCGTTCTGTAGGAGGTAGGTGAGGAGTAGAAGATCCAATCTGTAGTTCTTCAAGAGGCTGTCATGGGTGATAACAAAGAAGAAATCATCATTGATGCTCCTTGTGAAGACCTCATTAGCAATGGAGAAGACACAGGGCATGCATACATGAAGATGTTCCAGCAATATGAGGAGGAACAAAAGCATGGTGAGCTCTATTCCCCTCTGTTTGATGAACTTCCTTGTTGTTTTGATAAGGAGGATGATTATGCTGAAGAACCTGAGTTGGAGGAGGATCAAGAGAATATTTTTGAAAATCTAGAGATCCTGATCTTTGAGGAGGAAAAGGAGAGGTCTATCTTCCTGGAGGAAGGCCTTGAAGAAGAAAGCTTCAATCAAAGAGGTGATGTTTTTTGGGATGAGCAATCATTTTGTGAATCCATTTCAGACATCACCACAGTCACCCTTCTTCAAGGAGGCCAAGAGGAAATAGAGGATGAGTCTGAAAGAGTCTATAACGAGGCAGAAAGAAACGAGTTAGATCATGATGCATTGCAGAGGGAATGTGCATATCAAAGGGCTAACGGTGATAAGCCAACAGCCATTAATTTCTTAGTGAAGAGCACAAGTATGAAGGACCAGCATTCAACAAGCTTCCAAAGACAAGCAGAATACATATATGTCAGAAGCATGTTTGATTCTGATCTACTCGGATACAAGCCAAGCAAGGTGATAGGCAAGAGGAGCAAGTCACCAACTCTCTTTTTCATTCAACTACTTGCCTATCACCATAAGTCTTCTTACCAGGAAGGGGACTCAAGAAATTTTCTCTTTGATCTAGGAGGGAGGCAAACATTCCTGGTTAGCTGTATATAGTAGTTTGCTTTCAGTTTTTTTTTCTATTTTCCCTAAGTGTAGTTGCACATGTAGTGTTTTTAGCCTTGTGTGTGTTTCCCTTTGTGTGTGGGGTAAAAAGATTCATGTTTGATTCTTGGATCTTGTGGAGTTGTTGTTGATTTTTGTTTAAGCTACATCTGACTCCGTGCCCAATGGACTGTAAGGCAACTGGCTTCTAAGCATAGCAGGCATGCTTCCCTTGGGAGGCACCAATCTATTGACCATTTTTGCCCAATAGGGCAAAAAATTAGTCCCCTTCTTCCCCTACTATTTAAGGCCAATTCATTTTTTGATTTTGCACAAGTCCAAGAGTTTTTACGGACACTGCAGGTGCTTAGTTCATTCTTCAAGTTATTTGGCTTTGGTTCAATCAACTAAGTTCAATGCAGAGTTCAATCGACAAAGTTCAAGGCCAAGGTTCAACGTCGGTTCAACCATTTGGTTCATCAGTGCACAACGTTGAACCGCTAAACCAGTTCAACATTCTAGTTCAATAGTCCAGTTCAACGAGTTGGTTCAATGCATTAGTTCAACGCCTTGGCACTTCAGCTTAACACTTCGATGAGTTCATCGGTGCACAGCATTGAACTGTTAAGCCGATTAAATCACTTGGTTCAATGCCTCCAGTTCAACGTGTAGGATCAAAATCAAAAAGCCCAAAGGAAATTGCCAAGGACGGTGACGTCTCGAACACCGTCAACTTTAAGAAGGTGAAATAGCCATTATTTTTCAAACGATGATAGGTGCACAGACGTCAAATTTAAGCCAGCAAAAAGGCCATTGGTTTTTAAATTCCCAAGCGCCAATCATGAAAGGAGCCCAAGCAATGCAACGACCCACCCAAAGATAGCCCTGAGGGCTGAAGGAGCCAGAAGAGACAAGATAGGGAAAAGACAAAAGTGCCAGGTGTAGGAGCAAGTAGATAGTCTAAGTGGCGAAGGGAGGCATCGATTCAAGAAATTACTCCAGTAGATGACACAGTCCCTGCGAATTGACCATTAGAAGGCACGAATGACCAACCGTGTGACCCTTTTTCTTCATTTCATACTTATGAGCAGACAAACTGCGTAGGTGCCTTCAAGGAGCAGTCTTAGTTAATGAGGAAACAGCGCGGCTATGTAAAAAAAATGCCTGAAGTCAAAGCTAGGGCCAACACAACATTTATGTTTAAGCAGCCTACTCTTCCCAATGCTCGTAAGGCACATGGGTCACTTGTAAAAAGGGCACCAAAAGGCCTCCTTTCTTCTCCTATATATTGAGGACTTGTCAATTTTGTAGATCATCTTCCACATTTGTAAGGCGTAGCCCTAGCAAATTTTCACCTGAATCAATAAACGCATTTTTTACCTCTGTCTTGGGTAGATATATCTGTGTATGTCTTGAGTGTTAGTTTGTATTTAGTCATTCTTTCTTGATGCTTTCACAGGTCCAACACCAACATATCTGTTGTCTACAAGGTGCCATTTCTGTAGCTGACAAGGAGAGCTATATTTGAAAGTGCAGAATTAGAAGAAATTGCTTATAGTGTGCGTTTCACAGCACCTTTGGTGAATCTCTATTTTTTGTATTTTCCATTAAAGCCTCATTGCCGAGTTTCTTGCAGCTTGGTCCTTCTGCCAAGTCTAAAGTGTATGTATGTGTTTGTCTAATTTTAAGTGTGAATGTGAGAAGGTCGATTTATTTTTGGTGCATCACCCCTTTTAGAGTAGATTTATTTTCCTGCAATCTTCCTCCCTTTTCATCCCCCTCATTATATATATATATATATATGTTAGCACTTACTGGAACAAATCAGATGCATCAAAGGGAGCTAGCCCTTACCTAGAGACTCTCCCCTCTAGCTTCGTCGGTCCCACAGGTGAGAGGGGAGTTTCCATTGTTGCTTGTGGAAGGCAGGAGCTCGACCTCCTTGCCTCGGGTGCAATCCACTGCGTCAACACCATCAAACAAATTTCATTTATGGGGGACTTGATTGGCTACTTCTATCCCCTACCACAACTTCATACATCCAACCATTTACCTCTAAATTTGCCTACCTTAGCAAACTAGAGCTCGCTAGACTATATCTCTATAGGTGTGTTTGGAAAGGATTTGACCTCAATCGTTATGAACAAGGGCCTCATGAATTATCCCATATCAAAACTTTGCAACCTCATGAGAAATTTGGCCTTAGATATAACCCACCAGAAGAACTAACAAATTCACCCAAGCCTATTCCCACCATGGAGGAATATATCCCATCCTTGGCAACCCAACCACTTTCCCCACTTGAAGACCCTGATATCATCCCTCCTTACTTTTTTTTATCAATACTATAAGTTTGGGCCCTCTCATCTATCAAAAGAGTGGCCAAATCAAAGTCCTTCCACTCGTACATCCTACAATGGTATAAAATGATTCTCTTACCATCCACACCATCCAACATCAAGACCATGGTTCCATTCTTACCTACCTCAGTGTGAGATTCTTCTATCCATAAATCCTTTCCTCTTGAGACCTTGACCATATCGAATGAATCCACTATGGATATCAACTTGGGCCAATCACTGAACACTGAGAAACTTTAGGACTTCTCTTTCCTTCAAGACCATAACATAGCGTTCACTTGGTCTTACAATGATATGCCTGGGATTGACCCCACCATTGCTACTCATAACATAGTCACTCACCGTGATGCTAAGCCTGTTAAATATAAACTTTGACACATGCATCCTTATATAGCCCTTCTCGTAAAAGAAGAGCTTTAGTGTCTCCTATCTGTCAACTTCATTCGACCCATTAACTACCCCTAATGGGTCTCAAACATTATACCTGTCACCAAAGTCATTGGGGGTCTATGCATTTGTGTGGACTTTTGTGTCCTTAATCTTGCTTGCCCCAAGGATGACTTCCCTCTACCCAGCATTGACCAGCTTATTGATCTTATAGTCATTCATGAGATGTTATCTCTCATGGATGGGTTTTTGGGTTATAATCAAATCTTGATTGATCATGAAGATCAACATAAAACTATCTTTACCACCCCTTGGGGAACTTTCTGCTATAGAGTCATGCCTTTTGGGTTAAAGAATGTTGGTGCAACCTACCAATGTGCCATGACTTATATTTTCCATGATATCATCCATAAGATCATAGAAGACTATGTGGATGACCTTCTTGAGAAATCCAAACTTTGAAAAGATAATTTGACTATTCTTACAATCATATTTGAATGCCTCATCCATTATCATGTTTGCTTAAATCCCATGAAATGCATTTTTGGAGTCCTTTTAGGAAAGTTTCTTGGCTTTATCATCTCTCTTCATGGAATTGAACTAAACCCTACTAAAGTCAAAGCAATTTTGGACATGCCTCCTCCAACCAACATTAAGCAGCTCTGTAGCCATCAGCGAAAACTTCAATCCATTCGTTGTTTCATTTCCCACCTTTCAGACCAGTGTTAACCTTTCCATCACCTTATGAAGAAAGATGTCTCTTTCAAATGGAATAAAAATTATTAAGAGGCCTTTGATTCACTCAAACAATACCTTTTGTCACCACCTGTCCTCACCCCTCCTAAGGATGACCACCCATTTTACCTTTATATTTCTACCACTGACCATTCCCTAGGGGCAATGTTGGTTCATCGAGATGAACAACACAAAGAACAAGTTGTATACTACAGTATTCATATGCTTGTAGAATATGAGACTTGATATACACACACAAAGAAACTCTACTTACTATTGACCTTCGCGGCCAACAAACTCCGCTACTACCTTCTTAACCATAAAACCTATGTCATTACTAATATCGACCCACTCAAATACATCCACTTTAAACCATACCAAAATTAACGTATGGCCAAGTGGCTTATGCTCCTAACTGAATTTGACCTTGAATTCCTCCAGTAGAAGTCGATTAAAGGTCAAGGCATTATCGATAAATTAGTCGAAGTTCCTTTAGCAAATAACTAACCACCTCCTCTTGCCTTTTTGGATGAGTCTATTTCGACTCTTTTTCAAGAAGATGGCATAACTTACCAAATGACCATGTTCTTTGATGGCACAAAATACCAACAAAGAGGGGGTACCATATTTATTCACATTCCTTTCGATGAAAAACCCCTTCCTCTCTCCTTCAAACTTGATTTTAAATGCACCAATAATATGGTCGAGTATGAAGCCCTAGTGATAGGTCTCTGAACTGCTCAAAGCTTGGGAATTAAGATAATCCATGTCTTTGGTGATTTCCATCTTGTGATCAACTAGGTCAATGGATTCTATCAACGTAAGAATGATGTCTTGCAAAAATATAAACTTTTAGTTAACAAACTCTTAAAAATCATTCGAACATTACCTAGTCCAATTCGTTCCCCGATCTACCAATAAATGTGTGGATACAATGGCCTGACTTGCTTCTTAGATCCCTTCTCAGCCTTCTAATTCCAAAATATTTATCACCATTCATCATTTTTCCACACCCTCTTATGGACCTCCCTACCATTTGTAATATGGAGGAATCTCCATCCGACATTTGGTATGACCAAACTTTCAACTACCTCAACCTAGGCATTGTTCCTCTCAACCTCTCTAGGAACACCTAAAGAGCTTTTATTTAGAGTACATCTCGTTACACCACACTAGGGGTAATCCTTTACAAATGTGGTTTTGATGGTCTCGTTCTTCATTTCCTACGTAGCCATGAATCTTTCCATGCCATCAAGGAAACACATGATGAGATATGTGGGGGACACTTTAGCGGCCTAGCAGTCACTAACGTATCCTTTACCTTGGCTACTATTGGCCCACCCTAAACCAAGACTGTTGTGATTATGTAAAAAGTGTGTTAAATGTCAACAACATGTTAATTTGCATCATACACCAGCTAAAAGCCTCCAGGTATCTAAGGACTTTTGGCCTTTCTCTCAATGGGGGCTTGATCTAATTAAGAAAATTAACCCCCATTCTTCATAGTGACATAGCTCCATCATCACTTCCACTGAATATTTTACCAATTGGGTAGAAGCTATCCCTCTTATCTTGACTAAAGCGAAGAAGATTATTGACTTTATCAACCATCATATTATCTGTCGCTTTGGTGTTCTTCATAAGATCATCACTAATAATGGTAAATCTTTAAAAAATAAGTAGGTCTAAGGGCTATGTGACACATTTGACATTGATTTAAGCTTTTCCTCACCTTATTGTCCATAAATAAATGGACAGGCGAAAGCCTCTAATAAAATATTTAATAAAATGCTAACCAAAGTAGTCAATGCTTCAGGTTGAGATTGGCACTTGCACATCCCATTCGCTTTATGGGCCTATCATACTATCATTTGAACCTCTACGAGTGCTACCCATTTTTCTTTAGTCTTCAGAGCAGAAGCAGTCTTGCCTCTTAAAGTCCAAATCCCCTCTCTTCACATATCTTTGCAAGAACTCATTTTCAAGGAAGATTTTCGTCAGCACCATTTAGCTCAACTTAAGCTACTTGACGAGAATCATTTAGCAGCCCTCAACCACCTCCATATCTATCAAGAGCGTATCAAACGTGCTTATAATAAACACCTCAAACCATGAGAATTTAATATCAGAGACCTTATCCTAAAGGAAAATCAACACGTGACCAACATGGAGAAGAGTAAACGAGGCAAGTTTGTTTTCAATTGGCTTGGGCCCTATATCATTACCCATAAGTATGGATCAGGAGCTTATCATTTGTCCTCTCTCAAAGGCAAACTAGAACCTGAACCCCTCAACGCTTCGCATCTACTTTTATTTTTCTGTTAAATAAGGATCAAGCTCACTCTTTTTGTCTAACTTAAGCTCATCCCTTGATTATGTGATTTTAACCTTCACCCATCTCTCTCCTCTCCTCTTAAGGACAATTGATTACAACATAGAACCATGTGATTAACCATCACAGTCATAGCCTAATCCTAAATATGGGTACCATGGATCTACCCATAACATGGTTCTCATGGATACTTTTCATATTTAACAAGATGGAATCCCATGGTCATTGTCTCGCAAAACCACACCCTTTCACATATCATTGACCTTCCTATGTTAAAGTTTTGCCCTCATAAAGATAAACCTCTGAACCTAATTAGATTGGTCCATGTCTAAACACATTTCATCTTGCAACAATTATTTGGGTCAATATCTTAAGCATTGTAGACTGCTTCCTTGAAGGATAACTGCCCAAAAGAAAAATAAAAATAACCAAATGTAAGGTTGACTACTTCCTTGAAGGAAAACTATCACAAACTTTAAATAAAGCTAAGAAGCTTAGACCACTCCCTTACAGGATGGCTAAGTTAACTTTGTCAAAAATAGAGAATTTTTTTGGAAGCTTCTCGCATTGATCGGCTTTCCATATACAGCAATAAAGCAAAGGACCTACTATCATAGCAAATTCTAAAGCCATAATCGATTCTCAAGAAGCATCATAAGTTTGAGGCCACAATCGGCTTTTACATGTATACTTCCTGCATTGATCAGTCTATATCTAGCATACGACATGGACTTGTCTATTACCATTCTTAGGTCACCTATAGAAGGGAAAAATTAATTCACATGAGGATATCATACATATTACCCATTACCCTTCACACCACCTATCACCCATCTTCCCTTTAGACTATTTATACATCAAGGGATTTAGAGATTATTTGACACCCTGTGATCAAGAAACCTTCTTTATCAACTGACGACCGCTCATGTGCAGCATTTGCAAGGCTTATATTCATTAAGTCAATCTCACTTTGGGTCTATTTTTAGTCCTTATCATAAACAAAGCATCAGGCCCTATTCTTATCTTAATGTGCCTGGTTGATGTTTTCACCATGACTTATACCATCTAACATGACAATAATAATAGTCATTCCTTTTACATTAAGAGAGATTACAACAACCATAACCATACTATTCATAACCATAACCATAAAATTCAACCAACAACATTGAGCACATTTTGTACATCTTTACATCAAACTATGCAATATTTTATTTAGGGTGTGAGGAATTGCATGACACATACATAGTCATCAAATTACACATGGCCTAAAGAACATGCATACATTATTTTCCTACCTAAGCATTACATCGATTATCTAGTGACTTTGGATTTATGTTCAGCCATCGTTCTACTTGATTACTCTTTGAACTAACATCTATACCATTCCCTATCTCAATAACTGCTAAAGGGTGTACTATGTTCTCCTCTCCCACATTCATCCCCACAGGGTGAGAATCATACTCTACTCTAGGTCTTTCACCCTGCTTGATCATCACAGCCATTACATCACCTAACTCTAGTTGTTCTACTCGCATAGGTACTGCCTATTGCTACCTCAGTATGCATCACCTTGGACAGAAAGGGTTCCCTCCATGGGTAGGCCGAATGTCATGTTCTCCAACCCTACACCTCGTGTAATGAAAGTCTCACCTTCTTTGTTGCTAAGGAGGTAATAGTTCAGACTCAATCTCAAGTTGTGGGTGCCTTTCCTCTTGTTTTTGATCTAATAGTACTTCCATTATTGCCATTATATATTGCATTATCTGGTAGATCTACACATTCACCATTTGATTATTTCAGGTCGTGGAGTTTGTTGATCATCTCCACCATTATTTCCATTGTTTACCATCATCAACCTTGTGTAGTTATCTACACTCTCTATAACTTGCAAAACCAAATAACTCAATAATAGACATCCTTATCACAATTCTTTAAATATAATACCTAACCATTCTTCTTCACCAACATGATTCTCCATCCCATCGACAGGGAAGGTCATATCATGTCATTGATTCCCTTGAATAGTCCTCCCACTTGAAATGGTCATGTATACTTACCTTTTCATGTGGACATGTCACCCTTGATTCGATTGGTCACCTTAATAAATTCATTATGCACCATCAGGATATCTTTTTATTGACCTTATCATCTAATCTGCATCTGATGTATTTTCTTGTTTTGTCATCTTGCGATCCTTGTGAGACTAGTGGTCATTAGCATCATTATCACCATTACCTCAATTGACGTCAATTATCTTCCAACCATGGGTCATTGTAACGATCGCACCTACAAAATTGCCACTATTTCTAGTGGTGGTAACTCCCAAATCTTTATCATTATAGAAACTCTTCCATCCAAGGCAATCCACCATAAATTCACAATGATACATTCACCTTCTTGTCCCTTTACCCTCCTATTCCTACCAGCGCATTACCACATGCTCTAAACATCAAACCCCAACCATTGGCAGTATCTGCTCAAACATGGCAGTCTTTTCTTTTGTGTTAGCTAAACGGTCATCAATAACAGGGGAACGATCGCCCTCTCCTAGCCATACAACGTCTTATTAGTTAATCCTGACCTAGCAAAACCAATAAGTCAATGGTTCAACGAAGTTGGGATAGAATATGTAGACATGGCCACTATTTGACTAGCCTACCCATGCCACTCTTGCATCAAGAAAGGTCCATCCTCTATCGCTCACCACACTGCTAACTTCCTTACTTGTAAAATCCACTTGACCATCAAAGAAATTCTTTGTAAGTCATCACTTCACCACTGCCCTTAAAACTCAGCTCATAGCAGTGATGAACCTTGGACAAAGTGACTCTGTAGATCTGGATAGACCCCCACCTCCTAAAACTCGGCTTGCAATGGTAGACATTATCTCCAAACTCCTATCCTCGCATAATTTTAGAAGGTATAACCTCCTAACAAAGGCACCTCTTCTTTGGATTTACCCCATTGAAGATCATTTGTGGTACTTAGGATTATATTCCCTTCTAATTTATCCAACTTTGCCCATCTGTATCTCTCATTATACTAAATGTGGGATCATTATGGTAACTATTTACCAATCTACACCATTCACTTTCATTGACACCTTCACCAAAACCCAAAAATTATTGTTTTACAAAACCTTCTCCCTCAGCCCAAACCAACCCATATGGTCCATCAAATTGTGGCAATCAATTTGAACACCACTCACCCAGACCTTGTTGAACTACATTGGCCTGATGTCCATGGGCTATGTAGGCACTGCTTCACTTCTACGAGCCGCTCGGCCACTAACAACTAATTCCCATCCCCTTTTTCTTCTCACTCATTTCCATCGCTAACCATGCCCTCTTGCTTAGGGCATCCTACACCAAGGAAGCTTTGAATTGTTTTTTAAGCATCCTTATGTTTTAACACCATCTAACACTTCTTCTTAAGTTATTCCCCCATTGTTGGGAGAACTATAGAGAACTACATTATCCTGAGGTCTTTTCAGACTATGTAGCAGTGCTCAATTACTTAGGTTAGCTCGGCCACATCCTTTACTTTATTTGTTCTTCTCACCTAATATTTTTCCTCCACTTCTCTACCTATCTCCTCACCACCTACCTCCCTCCAGCTTGTCAATCTATTTTAACACAAGGGTTGACAACTGTTAAGGTGTGGAGCCTAAAAGCTTCACATATGAGTGCATTTGACAATTTCCGGTTTACACAGTCACCGGCGTCGGTCAGGAGCGACCAACGTCGATCAGGTGCATTTGAAGAGATGCCGGCATCGGCAGGGGATCAGCCGATGTTGGTCATAGGCAAGCAGGCAAGAACCCGCATCGGTTACCTGTGCGTCCAGAATGCTATTTCCGAGGACAGAACCAAGTGTTTGCATGATGAGTTTCAGTCTTAGTCTTAAGTTCGCATCTCTATTATTAGTAAGACTATTTTTTAGAGCCCTTGTTCAAGAGGCTTAACTGTTGGTTGTAAGTGCATGCTCAAGTCTCCTAATTCTATATGTAGAATTAGATCTTCTTAGCTTATTGTGATTGTAGTAGTTCATTGTATGTGAATGTTGAAAGAACAGTACAGAGTTGTATCAATCCAGGTTGTTGGAGTTGATTGTACTTGAGAGAGAGAGCTCTTAAGGGATGGAGATCTAGAGAGAGATCTTGTGCATCTGAAAGAGGTGTGGAAGAAAGAAGTTTCTTCAATTGTATTCCTTCTGTAAAGAGTTTAATACAAGTTTTCAGGATGATTTCTTGTATCTCTTGTTCTTTGCTATTATCTGATTCTAGTTACTTATCTATCTGATTTAATTTCGCGGATTATTGCTTTCATAAGTGTAATCATATTGTTGGTTGATCCCCAACAAGTGGTATCAGAGCCTTGGTTGTAGGTTTAGAGCTTGATATCCAATAAGTGGTATCAAAGCTCAAGTTCACTAACAGGTAGTTCAGATCTGTGTAGTGTGTATTGATTACAGGTTGCTCACAGGGGTTTCTGCAAGGATTTCTATTTGAGTGGGAGAAGCAATGGCAGAAGAAAGTAAACTGAGAATGGAGAAGTTCAATGGCAAAAATTATCAACATTGGAGAATGCAGATAGAGGACTATCTGTACCAGAAAGATCTATACTTACCGTTAGGTGGGATTGCAAAGAAGCCCACAAATATGGATGATGAAGAATGGGAAGTTCTTGACAGAAAGGCTCTGGGGTCTATAACACTGAGTCTAGCATCTACTGTGATATCTAATTTATCACATGCAAAAACAACGGTAGAGTTGATGACTACTTTAGCAAATTTGTACGAAAAACCCTCAGCTTCTAATAAGGTATATCTTATGAAGCAGCTATTTAATTTGCATATGCAGGAAGGTGGATCTGTATCTAATCACCTAAATGATTTCCATGGTATTGTAAATCAATTAAGTTCAGTCAAAATTGTATTTGATGATGAAATAAAAGCTCTTTTAATATTATGTTCTTTGCCTGAAAGCTGGCATAGCTTAGTAATGGCAGTTAGTAATACTGCATCTGCTTCAAATATTTTAAAAATAGAGGATGTTTTTAGTGTTATCTTGAATGAAAAAATTTACAGGAAAAGCACAAAAGAGACATCTGGGAACGCTTTAAGTTTTGAGAGCAGGGGAAGGCAAAAAGAGAAGAGCAAGAAAGGGAGATCAAGATCTAAGTCTAAGGGGAGAGGTAGATCCAAATCCAGAAATGGCAGGAAGCCACAATGCTAGAATTGTGGAAAGATGGGGAACATAAGCAGATTTTAGTTGGTCAAAGCCTAAAGAGGACAATCAGCACGAAGGAAAAGAAGAATCAAAGGTTGCAGGTATTACACAAGATGTTTAATATTCTCTTTGCATAATAATATAGAATCTTGGGTATTAGATTCTTGTGCATCTTTTCATGCTACCCCTAATAGGGAATATTTTAGTGACTATATCCATGGAGATTTTGGAATAGTGTATTTAGGGGATGATGAGCCTTGTAAAATTATTGGCAAAGGTAAAGTGCAGCTGAAAATGCAGAATGGCAATACATGGGTGTTGAGAGATGTTATGCATGTTCCTAGCTTGAAGAGGAATTTGATTTCTGCAGGAAAGTTAGGGGATGAGGGTTGTACAGTAACTCTCACAGCAAAATCTTGGAAGGTGACCAAGGGTGCACTTGTTATGGCCAGAGGTAAGAGAGTAGGTGCTCTCTATTTATGTAATTGTGTTACTAACAATTCTCCTTCTGTATTATCTACTTCAGATGTGAATGCAAAATTGTGGCACTCAAGGCTTGGCCACATGAGTGAGAAGGGAATGTCAATTCTTAAGTCTAAAGGTAAGCTTTCAAATTTGAAAAGCATGGATCTAGAATTTTGTGAGCATTGTGTATTTGGAAAATAGAAAAGGGTTAGTTTTCTCAAGACTGGGTCTACAAAGAAGAAGCATAAGTTACAGCTTGTTCACACAGACGTGTGGGGACCGGCTCAAGTAGCTTCTATTGAAGGATCATAGTACTATGTTTCATTCATAGATGATGCTACAAGAAAGGTATGGATCTATTGTATTAAGAAGAAATCTGATGTATTTGAGACTTTTAAGATTTGGAAAGCTATGGTTGAGAATGAAACAGGCAAAAGATTGAAGTGCCTGAGATATGACAATGGCGGTGAGTTCTACAGCTATAAGTTCCACTGGTATTATTATATGCATGGAATCCATAGGCAAAGAACGGTTCTAAGGACACCTCAGCAGAATGGACTTGCTAAAAGGATGAACAAAACAATCATGGAGCGTGCAAGATGTATGAGATTGCATGTTGGTTTGCCCTTAGAGTTTTGGGCAGAAGCTGTTGACACTGCAGTGTACCTAATTAACAGAGGACCCTCTACTGCTCTGAATGGTGGAATTCCAGAAGAGGCATGGACAGGTAAAAAGGTAGATCTCTCTTTTCTCAAAGTTTTTGGTTGTGAAGCCTTTGTGCACGTTGATAAGGAAAATAGAAAGAAGTTGGATGCTAAGTCTATGAGGTGCACGTTTATTGGCTATGGCTCAGATGATTTTGGTTTCAGATTTTGGAATTTAGGAACTAACAAGATAATTAGGAGCCGTGATGTTGTTTTTAATAAAAAAGTGATGTATAGTGATCAGATGAAGAAGCTGAATCAATCTAGGCAGCAATGGTGAAGTGGACGAGGTGACGGTCCAATATGAGCTCGTGGGAAAAAGAAATAATCACTTGCAGGAAAACATAGAGACCGACGTCGATAAGATAAGAACCAACGTCGGCAGTATAGAAATCGATGTCGGCCATACAAAGACCAATGTCGACAGGATAGGAACCGACGTCGGCCAGTAACAGGCCTGGAAGTGACCGAGGTCGGTCACTATCATAAAATTTGGGTGGACAGCATGTTGTGAACAAGTCTCAGACACCCATCAAGAGGTCAGAAAGAGTAAGTAAGCCTCCAATTAGATATTCTCCTTCATTATTCTATTTATTGCTAACTGATGGTAGAGAACCAGAGAGTTTTCAAGAAGCATTATAGGTGGATTCTAAGAGTCAGTGGGAGCGTGGCATGGTTGAGGAGATGGAGTCCTTAAGAGAGAACCAGACACGGGATTTGGTTGAGTTGCCAGCAGTAAGAAAACACTGAAGAATAGATGGACCTACAGGTTGAAGGAAGGTGAGAATGGACAGATGAGATATAAGGCCAGATTGGTGGTGAAAGGATTTGCACAAAAGCCAGGAATTGATTTTGGTGAGATTTTTTCTCCTGTTGTTAAAATGACTTCTATACGGATTGTACTGTCTTTGGTTGCTATTGAGGATTTGCATCTTGAGCAGCTAGATGTTAAGACAACGTTTCTTCATGGAGATCTGGATGAGGAAATTTATATGGAACAGCCGGAAGGATTTGAGGTCAAAGGTAAGGAGAAGTTAGTGTGCAGATTGAAGAAAAGCTTGTATGGCCTCAAGCAAGCTCCTAGACAGTGGTATTTGAGATTTGACAGGTTTATGACTGAGCATGGCTACAGTAGGTGTCAATCTGACCATTGTGTGTATTTTAAGAGATTGGATAATGGTAGATATATTATTCTATTGTTGTATGTAGATGATATGTTGGTTGCAGGATCACACATGCAGGATATCTCTGAGCTTAAGGTGAAATTAGCTCAAACGTTTGCTATGAAGGATTTGGGAGCAGCAAAGAAAATCCTTGGCATGAGCATTAAGAGAGACAGGAAAAATCATAGGTTGATATTGTCTCAAGAGGATTATGTGGACAAGGTGTTGAAATGGTTCAATATGCAGGATGCTAAACCAGTAAGCACACCTTTCGCTGGACATTTTAAGTTGAGTAAAGAACAATGTCCTAATTCACCTGATGAGGTAGACTACATGAGTAAGGTTCCATATTCTTTCGTAGTAGGGAGTTTGATGTATGCAATGGTTTGTACTAGACCGGATATTGCCCAAGCAGTGGGAGTTGTAAGTAAGTATATGGCCAATCCAGGTAAGGAATATTAGAAAGCAGTTCAATGGATCCTTAGATATCTAAAAGGAACCAGTAATAGGCACTTGTGCTATGGAAGTTCAGATACTTCTCTACATAGTTATGTAGATTCAGATATGGCAGGTGATTTGGATGGCAGGAGGAGCACCACAGGATATGTTTTCACTGCAGGTGGAACGGCGGTTAGCTGGCTATCAAAGTTGCAGAAGGTTGTTGCCTTGTCAACTACAGAAGCAGAGTATATTGCAGCCACAGAGGCTAGCAAAGAGATGATATGGATGACACGGTTCATGGAAGAGCTTGGAAGGGAGCATGAGAGTTGCAGATTATATAGTGATAGTCAGAGTGCAATCCATTTGGCTAAGAATTCAGCCTTTCATTCAAGAACCAAGCACATACAGCTTAGGTACCACTTCATAAGACAGGTATTGGAGGATGGTGAGTTGAAGTTGGAGAAGATCCATATAGACAAGAATCCTGCTGATATGTTAACCAAGCTAGTTACAAAGGAGAAGTTGAATCTTCATTCAACTTCTGTTGGTCTTCATGATTGAGTTGAAGATGGAGGAGCTAGAAGATGTTGCTGTACAGGTACTGGTGCAGCTGTTTATCTCCAAGTGGGAGATTGTTAAGGTGTGGAGCCTAAAAGCTTAACATATGAGCGCATTTGACAGTTTCAGGTTTACACAGTCACTGGCGTAGGTCAAGAGTGACCAACGTCGGTCAGGTGCAATTGAAGAGACGTCGGCGTTGGCAGGGGATCGGTCGACGTCGGTCACAAGCAAGCAGGCAGGAACCGGCGTCGGTTACCTATGCGTCCAAAATGCTATTTTTGAGGACAAAACCGAGTGTTTGCATGATGATTTTAAGTCTTAGTCTTAAGTTCGTGTCTCTATTATTAGTAAGACTATTTTTTAGAGCCCTTGTTCAAGAGACTTAACTGTTGGTCGTAAGTGCATGCTCAAGTCTCCTAATTCTATATGTAGAATTAGATCTTCTTAGCTTATTGTGATTGTAGTAGTTCATTGTATGTGAATGTTGAAAGAACAGTACAGAGTTGTATCAATCCAGGTTGTTGGCGTTGATTGTACTTGAGAGAGAGAGCTCAAGAGGGATAGAGATCTAGAGAGAGATCTTGTGCATCTGAGAGAGGTGTGGAAGAAAGAAGTTTCTTCAATTGTATTCCTTCTGTAAAGAGTTTAATACAAGTTTTCAGGGTGGTTTCTTGTATCTCTTGTTCTTTGCTATTATCTGATTCTAGTTACTTATCTATCTAATTTAATTCCACGGTTTATTGCTTTCATAGGTGTAATCATATTATTGGTTGATCCCCAACAACAACCTTCCTCATTGGCCCCTCTTATCTCCACTAAAGCCACCACCTACTCTGCTTCATTGACCTCATCACCACCTTTCCTTGCGCATGCTTATGGCTCACTTCCCCATCCACCTTTTGAATTTGTTGCCTCTCTTTCACCTTATTACCAACCTTACCCTTTATCCCCTTCAACTTATTTCTCTATCCTCACCATCTCCCCTTGCCCTTGGCTATTTATCGTACCCTCTTTATCACTATCTTTTCCTCACCCATTCCACATCATATTGTGCATCTTGCAAGCTTTTTGTTTCTTTTATTGCTGGACTTTTTCTTTGTGTACCACCACTCTTCGTCATTCCACCACTCTTCCCACCGTCTCCATTTTCCATTCTTCTTGTTTGTTTTTTTCTATCCTTTCATCCTTTTTATCTTCCTTTTTTCCCTCTATAAATAGCTTCTAACTGAGACTTTATCCTTTGATAAACCTTCCATAATTGTCCTTTTCTTCTTATCTCATCTTGCCTTTTGCCTTTTGCATTCCCCTTTTCCTCTTTCCATCTTGGTACTCACTTGTCTTTTGCCTCTGTGTGAGTATCCTTGCTTTGTATCCCTGCTTCAATTCTTCCTTTTTCTTCTTTTTATCCCTTATTTTCATCTTGTTTCCTTTCATTGTGTCCCCCTATTTCTTCACCACCTCGTCACTGCTTCAGCTTGTCAATCTCTTTAAACAAGTTGATTGATGCCTACCTTATCTCTTTACCTTCTTGTCCACCCATCCTTTGCTTCCCCTCATTGTTCTTAACCCCTTTCCCATTTTCCCATCCCAATCTCATCTCTAAAACCCCCATCTACTTTTCTTCATTGTTCCTCTCCTTGCCTATATTCATCTAATGATTCATTGGTTCCACCTCCACCTACATTTTCACTCTCTTGTCATCCTTTTTGTGTCTCTATTTCACTCATGTTTCCTTTTCTTCTATATATTTCCTTGTGTTTCATTTTCATCACCAAACTATTTTCTCCTTGGTTTATTTTTAGACTTATTTTAAAACTTTCATGGCCTCCCATATTTCTCATCCTCCCCTTACCCTTCATGATTGTTACACTTCTTTCCCCATTCTTTTTAATTCCCCAATATGTCATTCGTTAGTGCATCCCTCACCCCCCATCTTCCACCTTTTATTTTTCTTCTCTTTTCTCTATTTCATTTCATTTTTTTTGTCTCCCTCAATGACATCCCTTATTATTCCCGACCTTGTTTTTCCTCTTAAATGACCATGCTTGGCACCTTCCATCCTTCTCCACCTTCATCTTTATTTGCACCCTTGTTGTTTTCTCTACCTGTTTCTTCATCCATCTCCTGGTTTGCTTTCACCCCATCCTTTATTGGATCTCTCTCTTCTTTTCTCCCATTCAACCTCCACCTCTTTAGAGTGCAATCACCAGTTGTGTCGCTTCTACATACATCTTCTTCTCTGCTTCCTCGTGTCCTCCATGCCCTTGCTTTTCATTCATGAAATCCACAACCTGCTCCCTTGTTTAATTAATATTATTATTCACCTCATTCCATATTTCAAAACCCCTCAGAATCTTTCTCTGAATTCCCTCAAAATTTAATGCTTACTTATTTTAGGACCCCACTGGCTCAAGGGTCAAGGGTTCAAATCTTCACCACTTCTCATTTACCAACTCTGCTACTTTGCTTCCCTGAATCGTTGCATACTACCCTTTTATAACCTGTTAACGACATTGTTGTGACATGTGCATAATGTCAGCTTATTTGGATGGTGATGAAATAACCCGTCAGATCACCACGATAATTCGATTAGTTCCAAATTTTCTAAAGCTTGGTAAAGCATATTTCTTCCTTTTCTTTTCTTTAAAAAGGTGGCAAAATTTTCATGCTTTAACTTGTTTATCCATGGCTGCAAATTCCTTTTGCATAGTTCACGCAATCATCTAATTGCTTCCTTGGTAATCTCTTCCACCATTTTTACCACACCCATCATAAACTATTTGATAGCCATCTTTTCCACCCTTTGGCACTTCCCTTTCTCCAACGTCCTTCAATTGAACCTAACTACATGATATCAAATTGCGGCAACCAAATTAACCAAGACTCTTCACCTCAAAAGAACTACATTTAACCTGACATTCTTTTTGGATTCCTATTCATGGAACTACGTAAGCAATGTCCACTTGTCGAGTGCATTTGGAATCAGCTCAACCATCCCCTTCCAACCCATACCCAATCTACCCATGCTTTCACCATGTCCACCTTGACATTGGTTGTTTTTGACCTAGAACATTGGCGTGTTTTGCAATAACTTTTGATCGCAATAAAGAACCTTATCATGTTGAAATTTTAACCATTTTTTACCACTTCATGCATGACTTGACCAATTGTGTTATTTAACAAGAGCACTTCCTACCCTAGATACTTGCGACCAAAATCGAGCCTATCTAGATGACTTAATAGGCCTAACTCTATCAGCTACGACCAACACTATGGATCAATTATCCCTATCACATGTCCTTTTAGGATCAACATTATTTTTACTAACATGGCAGCTTTGATCTTTGCACAACCTTGACTATTGTGCTTAAACGCATTTTATGAACCCATTGACATTTCACATGCCCAACTACCTTGCAGTACCACCTAGTGCCTCCCCACCAACATATTATCAAACCTATACCCAATTCAGCCTTTCCTCATTGACTCTCAATTTGAGGGGGAACACCACCTCCCATACTCAAGGCACCCTGACCTTCAACCAAGTGATTTGTTTTTATTTTTTTGCTTGTTAATTCAAAGCCACATAACAAAAAGGGGTAAAATGTAAACACTAAAATACTGCACACTAACAATTTTCAATGACTAAATACCTCAAAACCCTTAAAGACCCCCTAAACCTTCTTAATCCTTAACCAACCCCTCTCAACGTAACCAAATCACTATTCTCTTATTCAAAAATATCATTTGAAAGTACTATTCACTATCACTATTCATTGTGGGACCCACTATCACTATTCATGATGACATGACATATACCATGGCGAGGGACATGGCATGTGACATGGAAAGTGACATGGAAGGTGATATGGAAAGTGACATGGCTTAGAAGTGATGTGGCTTGATGTGGGACATCATACCCCTTTTGAAACCCTTTTCCAATGTACTTAATGACCTCATTTAAGCATCACAAAGGTCCCCCCTTGAAATATAGTGAACTTCCAGTTAAGGGGCCATCATTCAACGTAGATTTTGCCTTCACACATGAAAATAGCCTTCAAAATGAGATACCTACTGTTTCCAAACAAGTTTTTACTTTTCACATTCAAAAGAGAAATGAGGAAATAAGAAGAATGGATGAGGGTTTGTACGTATCCGGATGCAGTCTTGCGCACCAGATTCAGATGATGGAAGGAACTCCTCTTTGGTTGTGGAGGATGACACCCATGGAAGAAAGAGACTAAAACACAAAAAATGTTAGATGACTAGAAAGTGGACTGCCAAGCGAAAGCTTGATCCTAAAAGCACAAGGAATTCTTGGAGGATGACAGTCCACTGATAAAAAATAGAATATAATCAGAAATAGAAATGATAAAGACAAAATGAAAGAAATGAAAGCAAATACGTACCTGTTATGCAGCAATCTGCCTTACACAGTCACCGACGTCAGTGATTCTGTTGGCATCGGTCAAGGAATGTCGTCGACGTCGGTTAGTCTGTTGACATCGATAGGGGCAATGGTTGAGGTCAGTAAGGGTAATGACCAGGGACAAGTTTCACGTCTGATTTTTAGTCTGCAGAGTGGTCTTAGATTTTGTTTGAGGGTTAGAGAGTCTATTTGGGGGTCAGAGGGACTGCCTGGAGGTCTGTGCAGGGCTGATTAGATTGGGAGTATGGTCTAGAAAGGGACTAAATGGGTGACAGAGGCACAAAGGGTGAGACAGGGATCAGAGAAGGCCTTTCAGCCTCTTCAAGAAGGACAGGGAAGGTTGTGGGCAGTGGTTTTGCTTAATAGATGAATTCAAATAAGAATTGAAATGAAAAATAAGGAAGTACTTACCTCCTACTTGCTGAAGGAAGAATGAAGGAGACCTGTTGTTGATGCTGTTAACGGACCTGCAATGCCTTCGATCTCACAATTTGGAGCTGTTCCTGCAGAGTACCTGTAGTTGGTGGTGTTTGTTGTGCGAGAGGGAGAGAGAGAGAGTTTGAATGTCGGGATGCCAAAGAGTTTTCGTTCGCGGGGGGCCAGCAACGAATGCAGAAAATAGGTTTTAAAGAAAAATGACGCCAATAGAACCACCGATGTCAACCACATAATGATCGACGTTGGCGGCTGAAGAATGGGGACAGAGGCTAATTTTAGCCTTCTATCCGTTCTTACAAGCTGCCAGGGTCAAATGTCATTAAAAAATGGTCGAGAGGGGCTTAAATGGACGTGAGAGGAAGGGTTAAGATGGTATTTGGGTCATTAAGGCTTGGAATGAGGTGGGGGCATCCAAGGAGAGGAATCTGAGGTGGCATGGGTAAAGTCGCAAGGGGGCAATTAAATTAAAATATTTGATTATTTTAATTTAAAATTGAGGGGGCTTAGAATAAGTGTTAGGACTATGGACCATGGGGACCAAGGGGGGAGGGTGACCAAGGGGTAGACATGATTTCAGTGTCTACATTTGCCCCTTTTTGTCTTGTTGGTTGTTCTTGACGAACTGCAAGACAAAAATAGGAGTTGGCTGCCTCAGGTATGGGATGAGGTGTTCCCCCCTCAAAGTGGGAGTTGAGGGAAGGGAACCTGAGATCGAGTGGCGATTTGACAGAGAGATGGATAGAGAGGGTGAAGAGCGAGTGTGAATGCTGCAAAGGTTGGGATTGCACGTATACCACACCATGCGATAGGTAAGCCAAATTGTCATGGTCAAAGGGTCGAGGAGTGCCAAAATCAAAATAATTGGGCCCCAACATTTAGTCGTAGCTGATTGGGTTATTCTATCTAAGTTGTAGCTCTAATGGGTCATCGTGTTCCAGGTATCCTAGGCTCAAGAAGTGCTCCTGGAAACATGAGAATGTCACAAGTAGTGGGTATCAACCAGCTTGCGATCCTATACTTGTGAGGGTCTGGACAATTTGCTAACTAGTCGCGAGGTAGCAAAGGCAATCAAAACAACCAAGGCAGAGTTGTCTCGAAAGTGGTCGAAGGAGATAGTCATGATCTCTAAGGTCTAGTGGTCGAGGGACGGAGGTAAAAGTGATCTCAAGTGTGCCCCAAGAGGCTAAGATGACTTCTACTGTGAAGGCAGGTTGATTGAGGGCTTGATTTTGGGCATGGGTGAAGAATTTGGAAGGTTGAAGTCTGCCAGCATCGGTGATAAGACTGACGTCGGTGAACCAAGGCGTCTGATGTCGGCATAAATAGGTCGACGTCAGCGACCTAGGGCACGCCGATGCCGACGTCGGTGGTCTGCCAAATCTGATAAAACTGAATTGGTGACCCACTAAAAGTCACTTTTGATTATTTGACTGAGAGAAAAAAGGGCTCTGGAGTGATTGAGTGAAAGTGACCCCAAGTTGACCAGTTGAACAGTGTGAGGTGGCAGAGGGAGATTGGTGAAGAGAGGGAGCAATTTGGATGGGGATTGGAGGTTGCAGAGGCGGTGGTAGGCCAAGGGGAGCTCACAGACAAATTGAGATGGAGGAGATGGCAGAGGGCAGAGGAGGACCTGCGGGAGGTCCACCACTAGCGACACCTATTGTGCCACCACGAAGGCGACAACGAGATGAGGTAGGATGGGTTGTGAGCTTGTTTGGTTTGTTTTTGAATTTTGTTTTTGAAATTTTGATGTTTTTAGCTAGAAATCGAGGGGGAGGGATAGCTAGGAGGGTGGTAAGGGCAGGTAGGTCATGATAGGGTTGATTTAGGAAGGTTTGGGGGGGAAAAATTGGTCAAATGGGGAAGCCCTGATTTTTAGGGGTCGCCCCATTCGGCTTTAGGGCCGAACCAGTCACTGACATCGGTGGGTTCGTCGGTGTTAGCTGACCAGCAGCCGGCGTCGGTCACTAAGTAACTGACGTCGATTAAGTAAGTCCCGTCATCGGCATGCAAACTGATGTCGATGGATGCCTGGTCGGAGAGAGGTTGAAAGTTGCCAAGTCGAAAGGGGTGAAGCTGTGCCAAGGGCTTCTCGGGTGTCAGGATAGCCCTTGACAGTCAAGTAGATGGTCAAGTAGATAGATGAAAGGGAAAATGGGTGAGCTAAGTCTCCAAAAGGGAAAAAGAGTCATGGGAATTAGGAGTCACGTTGACATGGTTTTGATTGGTTGGATGCAGGTGAGGCAGACACTAATGCTGCGAGATCAACTGCCGCCATTGCTGACATGGATGCATCGAGACATTACCAGAGAGGAGTGGGCGTAGATGAGTGTAGTGGGACTTGGCGGGCTGTGATGATACTGTCGAATGGCAAGGGACGTGAGCCTGATGGTGGCTCTGATCGAGCAGTGAGATCATTCCACCAACACCTTCCACTTGCCGACAGGGGAGATGATAGTGACGGTCGAGGACGTGTACTGGATTTTGCGACTACTGGTACATGAGGCAGAGTTATATGCATGCTCGAGAGAGGCACATGATATACACATGGTGACATTATTTGGTGAGCATGCAGCTGAGGTGAGTTATCACTCAGCCAGTTTTGTATATGAGCCAATGTATGTGGCAGACGAGGATGCGCATCGGTTGGCGATTCTGATGATGATAGGCATCACTGTCTATGCACTACTAGATGCGAAGGGAGTTAGGTTTTCAGTTGTTATGATCAAAGTTTTGACAAAGATGATAAAGCAGCAGACAGTGTTTACCTGGGCACCCATCTTTTTGGCCCAGGTATACAGAGAGCTGTGGGGCATTAGTCGGCGGCAATGATATTATCTGTGTGTGGGCCACCTCCTGCACTGTTGGGCATATGAGCATATTGTGGTCACCTGACCTCTCGGTCTCTCAGTGGCGATTCAGGCCAGCTTCAAGGTCGAATTCAGGCAATGGCGCGAGGTCATGGCACAGATGCAGGTGGATGGAGTGGTCAGAGATATTGACCACTACAGAGGGGTGCTGGAGGCCCTGATTCCTACATATATCATCTAGAGACCGTACTTGGTGTATCCAGCATTCAGAGATTAGGGAGAGCAGATGGTCGGGGTATAGAGCCTGAGATGGGTCAGGGGTAGACGAGCCAGCGAGCTTGAGAGGGTGCCAGTGGAGAGAGTGCGGCGCCAATTTGGGCTGCTACAAGATGTGCCGCCTGCCTTCCCATTGTATAGATGGGATGATATAGAGGTGCCACTCCCACTACAAGAGGAGGCAGAGGGGCCCAATTTCGAGGAGTTACCAACAGGCCCTAGGATAGTAGATCTAGGATGCATAGAGGCCTACTCGACATGGTGGGCAAGAGAGTACATAAGGATTCAGGCAAGACCACAGCCTGATCTACAGGCAGCGATCAAGGAGCGAGATACGGCGAGGTAGGAGAGGGATGCTGCCAGATAGGAGAGGGATGATGCCATCTAGGAGAGGGATGCAGCACGAGGACAAGTGACTATTTTAGAGAGCTAGGTCACAGGATTACAGGGGGAGATGGTAGGGTTGACAGGTCGAGTTGCTGCTTTGACAGGATAGGTCACTATTTTACAGGGTCAGTTGGTTGCAGCCCAAGCACAGGCATTGGCAGGACAGGGTCTGATTCAGCATCCACCTCAGCAGCTAGTTCAGCGGCTAGCACAGTTAGCATCAATGCAGCTAGCTCAGCCACAGGGGTCAGTGCAGGGCACGATGTCAGGATTTATGGGTCTGCTGTAGACTGTGCCTATATCCAGATACATGACTGCTTTGGCTGAGATCGCCTACTATGAGGGTGTTATTATGGAGTTCCCTCAGATACAGTGATATTCAGAGATGAGAGAGGAGCAGAGCTGAGAGAGATCTATGTCTCGTGCGACTTCCTCGAGATCTCGTAGATGGCGATGAGTAGAGGGTGGGGATGATACAGCATTTTCACGGCCACCGCCACCACCACCACAGCCACAGCCTTGAGGGCAGATTTTGATATGATGTATATACCGGCCTGCAAGCCATTGATGCGAGATGTACCTGAGTTTTGTAAGAGAGAGAGATAGATGTACCATTGTAAACTTTGATGGACAGATATATATGATGAGATTTTGGTTTATTGATGTGTTATGGATGTTATGGATGTTTTTAGCATTTCTCATATGTTTTAATGATATATGCCTAATGTGATGATGGTGCTTTGATTTTGTTAATGATTATGAAAATATGTGATTGTTTGTGATGTGATTGGCAGGTGACGAAAGAATGTGATGGAAGGAATGTGATGAAGGAATGGCCGAGCTAACCCCAAAAGACCCCATGTCAATTGAGTGTTGCCTACATAGCCCCTATCCTAAGGGCCTCAGGCTAATGTAGTTCTCCCAAAAAGGGAGGAAGGGTCAAAGTGGTCGATGGTCTTGGACGAGGTTAAGTCATTATCAAAGGAAGAAGATAGGGTTTGTCTATCATGTAGACGAACAAACGAGGGTGGTCGAGCTAACCCCAAGAGATGTCATGTCATCTAAGTGTTGCCTACATAGCCCTAGTTAGAAGGGCCTCAGACCAATGTAGTTCGAGCAACGAGGCAAAAGTGGTCGATAGGTTGGTTTGGTCATGTGTTGAAATGATGAGGATAAGATGATGTTACAATCTTTTCCATATTGTGTGATGGTGTATTCTGCAACATGGGTTGAGGGGTCTTTCATCCCTAGCAATTCTCCATATTCATGATGGATGTATGCTAAAGATGAATTGAGTCTATTTATGCGTCAGCAAGTAATGGTTTATGCACGACATAAATTGCGTAGTCCATAGTCTCCATGTGTACTGGTGTCCATAGAAAGTAGTGTGAATAGGCTATGTGAGCGGTGTGAAAAGAGTCGAGTTGATTGGGTTTGACAAGTGATGAAGTTTGAATGTGACCAAAGTGTAAAGGAAGTGAAAGGCATATTCGCCCTTTCATTGACAAGGACCAAAATGATAGCATAGATAGGGGTTGTTAGAACCAAGAGCCCCATTCATGCATTACGTTGTTGACCATGGGTTGTGTTAGAGTGGTAATCGAATCACTTTGACATTAAAGTGAGCTCGAAGTCCCTTGAGCAAGTAATGTGATAGGTGAGGATGGGGTAACCCTTTTTAGAGCAGAGATAACATTGCCCCCTTTTTATAGGAGACCCTGAGACAACTACAAGCCAAGTCCATGACCTTTTTTTTTCTTTTTTTTGAGCAGACTGATTGATGCGGGAAGTCTGCATAGAGATGTCATTTTGCTTTGTGGTCATTTGTGAAGCTGATCGATGCGGGAAGCTTCTAAGAAAGTGTTGTTTGGTAGCAAGATTTAGTCATAGCCATCCTTCGAGGGAGTGGTCTATATTTTTGCTTTATATATGTTTGAATAGCTGTCCTTCGAGGGAGCAGTCTATTAGCTACAGCAATGATAGTACAATTGTCCTTCAAGGGAGTAGTCTATCTTTGTGAGTTTTTGACCTTGGATATTTTGACATCTTGATTATTTTATGACAGAATTTGAGTCATCGACAAGACTATAGAAGTTTAAGGGCTCCCTTTTATTAGGACAAAGCATCCATACATTATAAAAGGGTTATATAGGATTTGTTAAGGAGAATAGGGTTGAAAGGAATGAGGATTAAGAGGACGAAGATTGCTCAAGGGACGAGCTTCAAGTTAAATATCAAGTGGACGAGTACTCGACTAACAGTAAAATGGTCGCAGATGCAAGGCATTAAGAGGCTCAGGTTCTGGCCGTCCGTCGAGAGAGGACAGACGATAAGTCCCTGACCCATATTTGTGTGTGATGATGAAAGGTTCGAGCCAATTAGGGGCAAATTTGCCTCATTTACTTTGCTCCATATTGGTCACATGCTGGTTCTCTTTGAGGATGAGGTCTCCGATGTTGAAATCTTGCTCTCTCAAATTTTTGTCATAGGCTCGCTTGATGCGATTTTGATAGACATGGAGATGGTTGAGGGTAACAAGACGATGTTCGTCAAGTAACTCAAGTTGAGCTAAGCGATCTTGACGAAAGTCATTGTTAGAAAGAATGTAATGTAGAGAGATGCGTAGAGATGGGATCTATACTTTTAGAGGTAGGACAGCCTCTGTTTTGTACACTAGAGAGAAAGGGGTAGCACCCGTAGAGGTTTGGATGCTAGTGCGGTAGGCCCACAAAGCGAAGGGAATGTGAATGTGCCAATCCCTTCCAGTGTCGTTGACCACCTTTATGAGAATTTTAGTCAGGATTTTGTTGGAAGCCTCAGCCTGCCCATTTGCTTATGGGTAGTAAGGCGAAGAGAAGCTGAGTTTGATGCCAAATGAGTCACAGAGTTTCTAAACAGTTTTGTTTTTAAATGACTTGTCATTGTCGGTGATGATTTTGTGAGGAACATCGAAACGATAGATGATGTGGGTGCTGATGAAGTCGATAATTTTGTCAGCTTTTATGGAGATGAGAGGAATGACTTCCACCCATTTAGTGAAATACTCAGTGGCGGTGATAATGGACTGATGGCGAAGAGACGAGTGAGGGTTAATCTCACCGATGAGATCTAAACCCCACTGTGAAAAAGCCCAGAAATCTTGAGCGACTTATAAGGCGTGGCTAGAAAGAAGAAGCAAGTTAGCATGCTGCTGACACCTAATGCAATGTCAAACATAGTCGTTACAGTCTTGGTGAAGAGTGGGCCAATAATAACCCAAGCGAAGGATGCGCTTGGCAATCGAGTTCTGACTGAAGTGTCCGCTACAAATCCCGTCGTGGACTTGTTTAATGGCATGAGACGCTTCAGTGGAGGTTAGACAGCGAAGAAGGAGGCCGTTGAAGCCTCGCTTATAGAGAAGACCCCCTAGCATGGTATAGCGAGCCATGCGTTTGATGAAAGCCCGCCATGCATTGCTAGAGAGATCGGGAGGGATGATAAAATGAGTCAAGTAGTCCACAAGTTCTTTATACCAAACATCTCATGGACTAGAGTCTTTGGTGTTGACATGGTTGATGTTAGTAGAAATGTATGAAGGCAATGGCATACGATGCACCGTGACATAAATCCTGGATGAAGATGACAAAGATGGGATATGCGAGGCAAGAGAAGCCATGGTGTCAACAAACTTATTCGTGGAGTGTGGAACAGTCTGCAAGAGGTAATGGTCAAAAGAGGCTAGAAGAGTGTCAACACAGTTTTTGTATCTTTGCAAAATTTTATTTTTACAAAGATATGAACCGTTGACTTGATTGACGACAAGTTGCGAGTCGTCGAAGATGTTGATGGTCTTGATGCTTAAAGAAAGGGCGGTTTGAAGTCCCAAAATTAAGGCTTCATATTCAGCCATATTATTGGTACATTCAAAGTTGAGCTTAAAAGACAAAGGCATGGGCTCACCTTCGAGTGGGATGAGAATGACTCCCACACCCCCACCGAGTTGACATTTGGAGCCGTCGAAGAACATGGTCATTTGATAGACGGTGTCGTCGGTGGAAAGCGCGGTGATAGATTCGTTGAGAAACTCACACTGAGAAGGTTGATCGTCAGGGAGAGGGGCATGTACCAATTGGTCAGCAATGGTTTGCCCCTTGATAGATTTCTGCTGGATGAATTCGAGGTTGAACTCAGCAAGTAACATGAGCCACCGAGCCATACGTTGATTTTGATATGGCTTGGAATGCATGTATTTAAGAGGGTCAATGTGAGTGATGACAAAGGTCTTGTGGTTAAAAAGATAATGGCGGAGCTTAGTAGCAGTAAAGACTAACACCAAACAGAGTTTCTCGGTATGAGTATACCGAGTTTCATAGTCAACAAGTGTTCAGCTGATAAAGTAAACCGCTTGCTCACGGTGATGCTCCTCTCGGTGTGCGATCATGGCACCTAACGAATGGTTGGTTGCTGAGATGTAAAGGTAGAAGGGTTGGTCGTCTTTAGGTGGAATGAAGACTGGTAGAGAGACCAGATAGCATTTGAGGGCTTCAAAAGCCTCTTGGCAGTCCTTATCCCATTTAAAAGAGACGTCCTTCTTAAGGAGATGATGAAAAGGTTGGCAGTGGTCAGAAAGCTGCGAGATGAAACAGTGAATGGACTGGAGCTTCCCTTGTAGACTGTGAAGCTGCTTGAGATTGTCGGAGGTGGCATCTCGAGGATAGCGCAGATCTTGGCGAGATCTATCTCGATGCCACGAAAAGAAACGATGAAACCCAGGAGTTTGCCTGAGAGTACCCCAAAGACGCATTTCTTGGGGTTAAGGCAGACATTGTATTGAAGAAGGTGAGAGAAGATGATCTTGAAGATGGTCAAATGGTCGTGACGAAGCTTGGACTTACCGAGCAAGTCATCCACATAGTCCTCCATGATTTTGTGGAGGAGATCATAGAAAATATAAGTCATGGCGCGCTGATAAGTGGCACCTGCGTTCTTTAAGCCAAAAGGCATGACCCGATAGCAGAAAGTCCTCTATGGGGTGATGAAGGTAGTCTTGTGATGATATTTTGGTGCAATCAAGATCTAGTTGTATCCTAAAAACCCATCCATGAGAGATAGCATCTCATGACCGGTCGTGAGATCAACAAGTTGGTCAATGTTGGGAAGAGAAAAGTTGTCTTTGGAACAGGCTTGATTGAGGTCGCGATAGTCCGTGTAGATCTAGATCCCCCAAGTCACCTTGGTGATAGGGACGATGTTAGAGACCCACTACAGATAATCGATGGGTTGGATGAAAGAGATAGAAAGAAGGCGCTGAAGCTCGTTTTTGACAAAGAGTGCAACACGAGGATGCATCTTTCAAAGCTTTTGCCTCACAGGCTTAGCCTCTGGTTTGGTGACGATGTTATGGGTGGCAATGTTGGAGTCAATGCCAGGCATGTCACTGTAGGTCCAGGCAAAGGCCTTGCTATGGTCTAAGAGGAATTGGGTGTAGTCTAGCTGCCCCTGAGCGTCTAAAGATTGGCCAATCTTTAAGACATGAGGAACATCAGAAAAGGAAAGGTTGATGTCAATGGTTGATTCATTTAACATAACGTGGGTCTCAAAAGGGAGGGAGCGTTGGATGAAAGAGTCGTCTGCGCCCATGTAGGAAAGAATGGCGTCGTCATCTACGCAGCGGACAGTGTTGATGGTCACTGACTCATCCTCTATCATGGAGGGATAAATGAGAGGGAGAGACCTGGACACCCCATTTAGCTGATAGGTCAGGGGTTTCAGGTGGATGGTGTTTATTCAAAAAAAAACTAGGAGGGATGGAAACCACCAAGATCATGTCACAGACTCAAACGGACAGGGTAGTCAAAGATATTGACCACTATAGAGGGGTGCTGGAGGCCCTGATTCCTGTAGATATCATCTGAAGACCGTACTTGGTGTATTCAGCATTCAAAGATCAGGGAGAGCAGTTGATCGAGGTACAGAGCTTGAGATGGGTCAGAGGTAGACGAGCTGACGAGCTCGAGAGGGTGCGAGTGGAGAGAGTGCGGCGCCAGTTTGGGCTGCTAAAGGATGTGCCGCCCACCTTCCCACGATACAGGCAGGATGACATTGAGGCACCGCTCCCACTGCCAGAGGAGACAGAGGGGCCTAATTTTGAGGAGCTACCAACAGGCCCTGAGATAGAAAATCCAGGATGCATCGAGGCTTATACGGCATGGTGGGCAGGATAGTATGCAGGGATACGGGCAGGACCATAGCTTGATCTACAGGCAGTGATTAGAGAGAGAGATGCAGTGAGACAGGAGAGGGATGCTGCTAGAAAGGAGATGGACGCTGCCATCCAGGAGAGGGATGCAGCATGAGGATGAGTGACCATTTTGTAGGATCAATTGGCTGTAGCGCAGGCACAAGCATTGGTAAGATAGGGTTTTGGAAGACAGGGTCCAATTCAGCATCCACCTTAGCAGCCAGTTCAACAGCCCACACAGTCAGTGTCAGTGCAGCCAGCTCAGCCACAGCCACAGGGGTCAGTGCAGGGCACGGCAGCAGGTAAGATGGGTCCACCGCAGACTGTATCTATAGTTAGATACAATAATGCGTTGGATGAGATCGCATATTATGAGGGAGCCATTAGGGGGTTTCTTCAGATACAGTGATACTCAGATATGAGGGCAGAGCTGAGCTGGCAGTGGTCTATGTCACGGGCGACTGTTACAGATTCGCGCAGATGGTGCAAATCAGAGGGGGGAGAGGACACATCATCTTCTCAGCCACCGCCACCACCACCACAGCCACAGCCTTGAGGGCAGATTTTGATATGATGTATATACCGGCCTGCGAGCCGTTGATGCGAGATGTACTTGATTTTTTTTGAGAGAGAGACAGATTGTACCATTGTAAACTTTGGTGGACATATATATATGATGAGATTTTTGGCTATTGATGTGTTATGAAAATGGTTTTAGATGTTAGATGTTTGCAGTATTTTTCATATGTTTTAATGATATATGCTGAGATATGATGTGATGATGTTTTATGATGATATGTAATGATTAAGATGTAAATGGTTATATGATGATGTTTAATGATTATGATGATGGTGCTTTGATTTTGATTATGAAAATATGTGATTGTTTGTGATGTGATTGGCAGGGGATGAAAGAATGTGATGGAAGAAATGTGATGAAGGAATGGCCGAGCTAACCCCAGAAGACCCCATGTCAACTGAGTGTTGCCTACATAGCCCCTGTTGTTAGGGCTTCATGCCTATGTAGTTCTCCCCAAAGGGAGGAAGGGTCAAAGTGGTTGATGGTCTTGAACGAGGTTAAGTCATGGTCAAAGGGAGGAAAGAAGGTTTGTCCATCAGAGAGACGAACAAACGAGGGTGGTCGAGCTAACCTCAGAGGACGTCGTGTCATCTGAGTGCTGCCTACATAGCCCCGGTCTTAGGGCCTCAAACTAATGTAGTTTAGACAAAGAGTCAAAGAGGTCGATAGGTTGGTTTGGTCATGTGTTGAAATGATGAGGAGAAAAAGATGTTACAGCCTTTTCCATGTGTGATGGTATATTCTGTAACATTAGTTGAGGGGTCTTTAATCTCTAACAATTTTCCATATTCGTGATGGATGTATGCTAAAAATGAATTGAGGTCTATTTATGCTTCAACAAGTATTGGTTTATGCTTAACATAAATTGTGTAGTCGATAGTTTTCATGTGTATTAGTGTCCACAGAAACTATGTGAATAAGCTATGTGAATGGTCTGAAAAAGTGTTGAGTTGAGTTGATTTGACAAATGATGTGGTTGAATGTGACCAAAGTGTAAAGGAAGTGAAAGGCATATTCGCCCTTTCATTGACAAGGACCAGAATGACAGCATAGATAGGGGTTGTTATAACCAAGAGCCCCATTCATGCAGTACGTCATTGACCATGGCTTGTATTAGAGAAGTAATCGAATCACTTTTGACATTAAAATGAGCTTTGACATTAAAATGAGCTTGAAGTCCCTTGAGTAGGTGATGTGATAGGTGAGGATGCGGTAACCCTTTTTAGAGCAGAGGTAACCTTGCCCCTTTTGATAGGAGACCCTGAGACAACTACAAGCCAAGTCCATGACCCCTTTTTTTTTGAGCAGACTGATCGATGCGGGAAGTCTACATAGAGATGTCATTTTGCTTTGTGGTCATTTATGAAGCTAATCGATGAGGGAAACTTCTAAGAAAGTACTGTTCGGTAGCAAGATTTAGTCATAGCCATCTTTCGAAGGAGTGGTCTATATTTTTGGTTTATATATGTTTGAATAACTATCCTTCGAGGGAGCAGTCTATTACCTATAGCAATGATAGTGCATCTGTCCTTTGAGGGAGCAGTCTGTCTTTTAGAGTTTGTGACCTTGGATATTTTGACATCTTGATTTATTTTTGAAAGAATTTTGAGTCATGGACAAGACTATAGAAGTTCAAGGGCTCCCTTTTATTAAGATAAAGCATCCATACGTTATAAAAGGGTTATATAAGATTTGTTAAGGGGAATAGGGTTGAAAGGAATGAGGATTAAGAGGACGGGAATTGCTCAAGGGACGAGCTTCAAGTTAAATGTCAAGTGGACGAGTACTCGACTAACAATAGAATGGTCGCAGATGCAAGGCATTAAGAGGCTCAAGTTCTGGCCGTCCGTCGAGAGAGGACAGACGATAAGTCCCTGACCCATATTTGTGCGTGATGATGAAAGGTTCGAGCCAATTAGGGGCAAACTTGCCTCGTTTACTTCACTCCATATTGGTCACATGCTAATTTTATTTGAGGACGAGGTCTCCGATGTTGAAATCTCATTCTCTCAGATTTTTGTCATAGGCTCGCTTGATGCGATTTTGATAGACATGGAGATGGTTGAGGGCAGCAAGATGACGTTTGTCAAGTAACTCAAGTTGAGCTAAGCAATCTTGACGAAAGTCATCATTAAAAAGAATGTCATGAAGAGAGATGTGCAAAGATGAGATCTGTACTTTGAGAGGTAGGAAAGCCATTGTTCCGTACATTAGAGAGAAAGGGGTAGCACCCGTAGAGGTTCGGATGCTAGTGCGATAGGCCCACAAAGCGAAGGGAATGTGAATGTGCCAATCCCTTCCAGTGTCGTTGACCACCTTCATGAGAATTTTAGTCAAGATTTTGTTGGAAGCCTCGGCCTGCCCATTTGCTTATGGGTAGTAAGGTGAAGAGAAGCTGAGCTTGATGCCAAATGAGTCACAGAGTTTCTAGACGGTTTTGTTTTTGAATGACTTGCCATTGTCGGTGATGATTTTGTGAGGAACACCGAAATGACAGATGATATGGGTGCTGATGAAGTCGACAATCTTGTCGGCTTTTGTGGAGACAAGAAGAATGGCTTCCACCCATTTAGTGAAATACTCAGTGGCGGTGATAATAGACTGATGGCGAAGATACGAGTGAGGGTTAATTTCACCGATGAGATCTAAGCCCCACTGTGAAAAAGGCCAAAAATTCTAAGCGACTTGTAAGGCGTGGCTAGGGAGATGAAGCAAGTTAGCATGCTGCTAACACTTGATGCAATGTCGAACATAGTCGCTACAGTCTTGATGAAGAGTGGGCCAATAATAACTCAGGCGAAGGATGCGCTTGGCAATCGAGTTCCCACTGAAGTGTCCACCACAAATCCTGTCCTGGACTTGTTTAATGGCATGAGACGCTTCAGTGGAGGTTAGATAGCGAAGAAGGAGGCCGTCGAAGCCTTGCTTATAGATAAGACCCCCTAGCATGGTATAGCGAGCCGTGCGTTTGATGAAAGCCCACCGTGCATTGCTAGAGAGATCGGGAGGGATGATAGAATGAGTCAAGTAGTCCACAAGTTGTTTATACCAAACATTTTGTGGACTATAGTCTATGGTGTTGACATGGTTGATGTTAGTAGAAATGTATGAAGACAACGGCACATGATGCACCATGACATAAATCCTGGATGAGGATGACAAAGATGGGATATGCGAGGCGAGAGAAGCCATGGTGTCAACAAACTTATTCGTGGAGCATGGAACAGTCTGCAAGAGGTAATGGTCAAAAGAGGCTAGAAGAGTGTCAACATGGTTTTTGTATCTTTACAAAATTTCATTTTTACAAAGATATGAACTGTTGACTTGATTGACGACAAGTTGCGAGTCGCCGAAGATGTTGATGGTCTTGATGCTTAAAGAAAGGGTGATTTGAAGTCCCAAAATTAAGGCTTCGTATTCAGCCATATTATTGGTACAATCAAAGTCAAGCTTGAAAGACAGAGGCATGGGCTTACCTTCAAGTGGGATGAGAATGACTCCCGCACCCCCACCGAGTTGACATTTGGAGCCGTCGAAGAACATGGTCATTTGATAGACAGTGTCATCGGTGGAAAGCACGGCGATAGATTCGTTGGGAAACTCGCACTAAGAAGGTTGATTGTCAGGAAGAGGGGCATTTGCCAGTTGGTCAGCAATGGTTTGCCCCTTGATAGATTTTTGCTGGATGAATTCGAGGTCCAACTCAGCAAGCAGCATGAGCCACCGAGCCATATGTTGATTTTGATATGGCTTGGAATGCATGTATTTAAGAGGGTCAGTGTGAGTGATGACAAAGGTCTTATGGTTAAGAAGATAATGGCAGAGCTTAGTAGCGGCAAAGACTAACGCCAAATAGAGTTTCTCGGTATGAGTATATCGAGTTTCATAGTTGACAAGTGTTTGGCTGATATAGTAAACCGCTTGCTCACGGTGATGCTCGTCTCGATGCGCGATCATGGCACCTAACGAATGGTTGGTTGCTGAGAGGTAAAGGTAGAAGGGTTGGTCATCTTTAGGTGGAATGAGGACTGGTGGAGAGACCAAATAGCATTTGAGGGCTTCAAAAGCCTCTTGACAGTCCTTATCCCATTTAAAGGAGACGTCTTTCTTAAGGAGATGATGAAAAGGTTGGCAGCAGTCAGAAAGCTGCGAGATTAAATGGCGAATGGACTAGAGCTTCCCTTATAGACTGCGAAGCTGCTTGAGATTGGTCGGAGGTGGTATCTCATGGATAGCGCTGATCTTGGCGGGATCTATCTCGATGCCACGAAAAGAAACGATGAAACCCAGGAGCTTGCCTGAGAGGACCCCAAAGACGCATTTCTTGGGGTTAAGGCAAACATTGTATTGAAGAAGGTGAGAGAAGATGATCTTGAGGATGGTCAAATGGTTGCGACGAAGCTTGGACTTGCCGAGCAAGTCATCCACATAGTCCTCCATGATTTTGTGGAGGAGATCATGGAAAATGTAAGTCATGGCGCGCTGATAAGTGGCACCTGCATTCTTCAAGCCAAAAGGCATGACTCGATAGCAGAAAGTCCTCCATGGGGTGATGAAGGTAGTCTTGTGCTGATCTTTCGATGCAATCAAGATTTGGTTGTATCCTGAAAACCCATCCATGAGAGATAGCATCTCATGACCGGTCGTGAGATCAATAAGTTGGTCAATGTTGGGAAGAGGAAAGTCATATTTGGGACAGGCTAGATTGAGGTCGCGATAGTCTGTCCAGATCTAGATCCCCCCAGTCACCTTGGTGACGTGGACAATGTTAGAGACCCACTGTGGATAATCGATGGGTTGGATGAAAGAGACAGAAATAAGGCACTAAAGCTCCTCTTTGACAAGGAGCGCAACACGAGGATGCATCTTTCGAAGCTTTTGCCTGATAGGCTTAGCCTCTGGTTTGGTGACCATGTTATGGGTGGCAATGTTGGGGTCAATGCCAGGCATGTCACTGTAGGTCCAGGCAAAGGCCTTGCTATGGTCTGAGAAGAACTGGGTGTAGTCTAGTTGCTCCCTAGCATCTAAAGATTGGCCAATCTTTAAGACATGAGGAACATTGGAAGAAGGGAGGTTGATGTCAATGGTTGATTCATTTAACATAACCTAGGTTTCAAAAGGGAGGGAGCGCTAGATGAAAGAGTCGTCGGTGTCCATGTAGGAAAGAATGGCATCATCGTCTATGCAGCGGATAGTGTTGATGGTCGTCGACTCATCCTCTATCATGGAGAGATAAATGAGAGGGAGAGACCTGGACACCCCATTTAGCTGATAGGTCAGGAGTTCCAGATGGATGGTGTTTATGCAAAAAAAAACTAGGAGGGATGGAAACTACAGACTCCGTAGGTGAAGGGGGAGGAATGGGCAAGTTTAGAGGAGATTGGTCAATGGTGGGTTTGGGGCAAAGGTCTGCAGAAGCCTGAGTAGGGTCTTGGAAACCAAGGCCATATCGTTTCTTGGCATTGTCGTCACTGAGCAGTTCGATGGGCTGATGGGAGCCTTGCTCATAGCACCTGAAGCCAAAACCCTTCCATGCATACCTATAAAGGTAGGTGTGTGCAAAGCCAGGGTTGCCAAGAAATGAGAAGTCTGATGTGAATGGTTGAGGTGAAGAGAGAGGGTTCTCGTCAGTAGGAGCTTGATTGAACCCCCCATAGACGAGATTAGTTTGAAGATGAGGAGGACCATAAAGAATGACCATTCTGATCTGATGGTCATAATTTGGGCTATGGTGAAGCTGTCCATACTCTTGCAGAGTTTGGAACATGTCTAAGGCAAGCAAGTGATATTCCCCAAGTGAAAGTCATTAGAAGATGTCTTCCATGGGGTCTTTAGTTGTCGCTTGAAGAGGTGGTGTGAGGGCGATTTCTGGTTGTGAACTGGTCGAAGCTTCCGCAGATGAAGGTGGCATCGAGATTGATGGCTTGAGAGGAATGAGAATGTCATTTGGTCGATAGGTCGTGTTACAAGTTTTGAAGGGTGATGGGTCAGCAGGAATGGTGTGTACTTGCCCGTCATGTTCAAATTTTACACAACGGTGCAGGGTAGAGGGAACACAAGCCATGGCACGGATCCAGGGTCAGCCTAGCAACATGTTATATTGAAACTCTCCTTCGATGATATAAAAGAGCTCTGGGACAGTGCGCGGGCCAACGCGAATATGAAGGATGACGGTGCCAATGGTTGTGGCAGTGGTGTCATTGAAGGATCGCAAGATTGCGTCAGTTTTAGATATGCAATTCTTGGGGAGGGCCAATTGATCAAAGGCATGAGTGGAGATGATGTTAATGTTGGTGCCTCTGTCAATCATGACTCGCTTGATGCGGGTTCGATCAACATAGGCAGTGATGAAGAGAGCAGCATCCTGATCTTTCGAGGTAGATGTAGGAATTTCAGAATTGCTGAAAGTGATAGAGGCAACAGGGGATAATGAGTGGACCAGGGAAGCGAGTGGTTGGGGGTCCTCGAGTTGGACCTCCACTGCCTGTAAGGCTCGGATCAGAGCTTGATGATGCTGGGCTGAACTTTGGATAAGGTCATACAGGGTCATCTTCATGGGCGTCTGGTGAAGTTGTTTTAACATGGAGTCATGGATTGCCCCTGAAGAAGAAGAAGAGGGTTGAGATGCACCAAGGATAAAAATTTTAGGTTTTAGCAGTTGAGGCAGCTTGACAAAAGGATAGGTCCACGGAATGGTAGCTTTTTCTTTTGCCTTGTCCTTTTGTGACCTTGTGGTTATGTGGATGGCATTGATTTCAAAGAGAGGAGGTGAAGGAGAAGGAGGGGTCACAGTCTGCTGATGAGATGTTGATGTGGTTGAAGAGGTTGGAGGGATATGGGAAGGTGTCGGGGGTCGATCGATAGTGTCCTCAAGAAGGAGAATGTCTTTCTCCATGTAGCGGCGAATGACGGCCTTGAGGGCACAACAATTCTCGGTGTCATGTCCTGGTGCACGATGATATAGGCAAATCTTAGTATTGTCGAACTAGGAGGGCTTTGACCTGAGGGGTTGGAATGGCTTGATAAGCGGAAGGGTTATGCTAGAGGTCTGCAAAAGTTGGTGCAATATCAAAGAGTATGAGCCCACTAAAGGGTCCGTGCTCGTTGATGTGTGAGATGCTGGTGACTTTTGCTTGGGTGGGGTTGAAGGAGGCTTCTGTACCACCTTGTGGGTTGATGGTGCGGCCACATGCAGAGACGGCACTTTCTTCGTGAGAGGTGCCAAATTTTTCAGAGAGGGTAGGCTTGTGGTAGGCAAAGGAAGCAGAGGAGGCAACTTGTTTTGATTATGGTCGAAGGATGAGGGCCCAAAATGGAGGGCAATGGTGACGGAGGAGGAGGAGTTCGCTACTATGGTTTAGCAGTCTTCTTTGATTTGGTTTGAAGATTACTATTGGTCGAGGCCTGGTTTAAGTCCACCTTCACTTGCGGATGAGTGAGGTTAGGGACAGGGCGAACACCGAGTGACTTGATTGGTTTTGATGGGGTAGATGAGGGTTTCGGACCTGATGTGGTTGGTTGAGGTTTGGAAGGTCTAGAAGTGGAGGTCTGGTCTTGGTTAGAAGTCTTGGGGGATTTGGTTATGGTTGGGTTGCCGGCATGAGATGAGACGGCACAGGCATGCTGAAGAGCTTTAAGTCACTCCCACAGTACCTGATGCTCCACTTTCCTTGTAGGGAGAAATCCAAGTTTCTCCACTAATCAAGAAAATGGCTGGGAAGATGTAGGATGAGGTTTAGGTCCTTCAGAAGATGTAGACGGTTGCGGGGCCAAAAGTGAGGTAGGTGTAGCAATCTCAGACCCAAGGCATGATGAAGTCATAACAGGTTCATCTTTGGTCGGAGAAGGTGGAGAGACAGGTTCTTCCCTGGGTGGAGAAGGAACCGGAGAATGAGGCTCCTCAAGAGGGTAGAGGGCAGGGTTGATTGCACCCTCCACTTGCGGTTGAGGAGTAGGAAGGGTAGGGTCCTCCATAAGTAACACGAAGGAGGATGGTGAGATTGGTGGTGCCGGTATGGTTGAGGCGTCCTCCAATATAAGGGAAGCCGATGGAGGACTAACAAGAGAAGAAGGTTCATCCTCGAGTGATGGACTGATGGGTTGACTAACCTCTTGAGATTGTGCGAGAGGTTGGTCAGGGATGAGAGGCGAGACTGTATTGACTGTGCGTATGTTATGTTCTTGAGTGTCATCAGTCATAGTCTGCACATTGTTTTAGGTAGGAGGATGATTGGGGAATGGTTGTTTGAAAATGTCTATGCCTTGATTGGGTGACACATTTGGATTGTCTAGGATGAGGTCACCCTTATCAAGCATGTCTTGGATGATGTTTTTAAGAGTCTTGCAGTTGCCTGTGTCATGGCCTTTAACACGGTGATAGTTGCAAAAATCATTTTCCCTATACCACGCAGGGATGGCACGTGAGGGATCAAATTGTGGAAGCAGTCAGATTTGGGAGAGATTGAGAACCTCCTGTTTGACAAGCTTGTCCAGCACAGATGCGTATGACTCCCCTAGTGGAGTATACCATCGTTGCACATATCTTTGCTGGAATTGACGAGTGATACTTATGCGCAAGACTACATTCAAGTACGTACAAACCCTCATCCATTCTTATTATTTCCTCATTTCTCTTTTGAATGTGAAAAGCAAAAACTTGTTTGGAAACATTCTAGCACGCCTGATGGGATCATTCCACCAACACCTTCCACTTACCGACGGGGGAGATGACAGTGACAGTCGAGGACGTGTACCAGATTTTGTGGCTGCCAGTACATGGAGCAGACCTATATGCGTGCTCGAGAGAGGCGCATGATATACACATGGTGACATTATTTGGGGAGCACGTCACTGAGATGAGCTACCACTCAGTGAGTTTTGCGTATGAGCCCCTCTACGCTGCAGATGAGGATACACATCAGCTAGCAATCCTTATGATGATAGGCATCATAGTCTACGCACTGCCAGATGTAGAGAGAGGCATGAACTCCTCTTTGGTTGTGGAGGATGACACCTATGGAAGAAAGAGACTAAAACACAAAAATTCTTAGATGACTAAAAAGTGGACTGCCAAGCGAAAGCTTGATCCTAGAAGCGCAAGGACTTCTTGGAGGATGACAATCCACTGATAAAAAATATAATATAATCAAAAACAGAAATGATAAAGACAGAATGAAAGAAATGAAAGCAAATGTGTACCTGTTATGCAGCAATCTGCCTTACACAGTCACCGATGTCGGTGGTTCTACCGGCGTCAGTCAAGGAATGTCGCCGACGTCGGTCAAGGAATGTCGCCGACGTCAGTTAGTCTGCCGACGTCGGTAGGGGCAATGGTCGAGGTCGGTAGGGGTAATGACCAGGGACAAGTTTCAGGTCTAGTTTTTAGTCCGCAGAGTGGTCTTAGATTCTGTTTGAGGGTCAGAGAGTCTATTTGGGGTCAGAGGGACTGCCTGGAGGTCTGTGCAAGGCTGATTGGACTGGGAGTATGGTCTAGAAAGGGACTAAATGGGTGACAGAGGCACAAAGGGGGAGACAGAGATTAGAGAAGGCCTTTCAGCCTCTCTAGGAAGGACAGGGAAGGTTGTGGGCAGTGGTTTTGCTTAATAGATGAATTCAAATAAGAATCAAAATGAAAAACAAGGAAGTACTTACCTCTTACTTGCTGAAGGAAGAATGAAGGAGACCTGTTGTTGATGCTGTTGACGGACCTGCAATGCCTTCGATCTCACAATCTGGAGATGTTCCTGCAGAGTACCTGTAGCTGGTGGTGTTTGTTGTGCGAGAGGGAGAGAGAGAGAGTTTGAATGCCGAGATGCCAAAGAGTTTTCGTTCACGGGGGGCCAACAACGGATGCAAAAAACTGGTTTTAAAGAAAACTGACGCTGGCAGAACCGCCGATGTCGGTCGCATAATGACCAACGTCGGCGACCGAAGAATGGGGACAGAGGCTAATTTTAGCCTTCTGTCCGTTCTTACAAGCTGCCAGGGTCAAATGTCATTAAAAAATAGTCGAGAGGGGCTTAAATGGACCCGAGAGGAAGGGTTAAGATGGGATTTGGGTCATTAAGGCTTGGAATGAGGTGGGGGCATCCAAGGAGAAGAATTCGAGGTGGCATGGGTGAAGTGGCAAGGGGGCAATTAAATTAAAATATTTGATTATTTTAATTTAAAATTGAGGGGGCTTAGGACAAGTGTTAGGACTATGGACCAAGGGGACCAAGGGGGGAGGGTGACCAAGGGGTAGACACGATTTCGGTGTCTACACCTACCTCTTGAAAGACAAAAGGCACCCATTTTTGACTTCTTAACCCAAATGGTAGATTCACCAACCCAAATGGGAATCCCCACTAACCTCATCATTGACTAATTTAGGCACTACATGGAAAATGGCACCATATTTGGTGAGCCATCCCTTTAAGTGCTTGGATGAAGACAAGAAAGGGTGGTTAAAAGTTTGTAGTCTCATTTAAACCCATGTGTATGATTCCCATTCAAAATTAGATTCATGTGCAAGGTGGGAGACACACCAACCCAAATGGGAGACTTATGATCAAAGTGGGAATCCCCACCAACCTCATATTTGACTCATTCATGAGCCCACTTGGAGAAATTTGAATTGCTTCACTATTCCTTTATTTTAACATGTTTCTTCACATCAAATGTTATAAATACCCTCCCTCTCCTTCACCCAAGGTTAAGTAGGAAGTTAGTCTTTGGTTCTTAACATATTGTTGCAAGTTTTTGAAGGAGGGCATCATTTTAGAGATCATCATCTTAGAGGATTGAAATAATTCAAACTAATGAAGCTCTACCCAAATTGCTACAAGAATTTATTTTCAACAACATCATCAACAACACCATCATCTCAATCATCAACAAAGCTTGGAAGGTAATACCTATTTATTTTATATTTCCTTTTTTCATTATTATTACCTTGACCTTCAATCCCTTTTTCACCATTTTCCATCTCAATCCATTGATCTTCTTTGCCACCTTCGATCATTTTAATTCCATTTACTATCTTTACCATTTCACCACCTTTACCCTTTTTACTCCTTTATCATTTTCACCCTATTTATCTCCTTTCCCTTTTGCCTCCTCAATCACTTATTGCCTTATCTTTTTCAACCATTTATCCCTCTCATCATTATCATTTTAGCCACTTTCCAACATCAACCAAACTATCTTTACCCTTACGAAATTGCCAAACCAAAAACCAGCACTTTGTCTTAATCAATTTTCAGCACTAGTTAATTTATCTAGTCATAGTTTTGTCAAAATATTTAACTTCTTGGTTTTAAATTTAATTATTTGTTATTATTTTATATTTTTAGTTTCAATTTTCTTTTATTTTATGCAAATTCTATCATTTATATCTATCAACTCAAGTGTTCAAAATAGGTGGATTGACAACCTCCTAGAAAGCTTTCGCTTCTAGGATCTAGCTCATGCTAGGCAATCCACCCATCTACTTGTCTAACAAACAATTTTTTTTTAGTATTTTATTATTTGCAGGTCATTCTCCCAAGCCAAAAAGGATCTCTCCACAATCACTTGGATCCAACACGTGCACTTTAACAAGTATTCTTCCACACCCTTCATCACAAGTGTCTTCTTTACACACTTAGGAAAAGCAAAAATCAGATAGAAACATTTTGGCACATCCGGTGGGACTGTTGAGTTTTATTGGGATCATTAGTTTTTTTAGGACATTTAGTTACATTAGTAAAATGACATTTATATGTAATTACATTTTTGAAAATTAATCATTCGCCTCTTTTAAAATGTAAGTTTTAACTTTTTTTATTTAAAAAATTATAAAAAAATTTAAAAAATAAAAAAAATCATTTTTTTCTTGCATTTATAAACAAAAAGAACATTTAAAGAAAAAAAAGGGGTAAAAATAATATTAATAATAAAAGAGCATTACAAGAAGAACAGGGGGCAAAAACCCCCAGAAGAAAGCAGTAAAAACTAAAAAACTAGGCACACGCCCAACTAGACAATATTATGAACCTCCCTATCAACCTCCAGAATTCTTTCCAAATCAAAACGCAACGGCGGGGGGAGAGACCCCCAATCCTCAATGTGTCCACCATCCAAATGGTCAGATGCCCATTTAGGCAAAAAAATTGGGGTCGTGTTCCATTCTCGCAAAATATGAGCAAAAGTAACGCTATCCATAAGTGAGCAAATCCACAAAATCTATTGCATAATCAGATAGAGATGCCAATTGACGTCCACCACTTTCCTCTTGATGAGTAGGTTAATCAAGACTTGAGATTTTGATTCACATATAATCCTAAGCCAACCTAACACCTGGGCCTTCTCAAGGGCATAAAAAATGGCCTAGCCTTCCATCATGTTAATGGTCTGCAGCCACTCAGGAACCGCAAAAAGGAAAATCACCGTACCTTTAGAATCCCTTCCTATCCCTCCAGTACATGCGGGTCCCGAATTACCTTTGGAGGAACCATTCGTATTGATCTTGAGAATCCCACTAGGGGGTGCTGCCACTGACCAGTCCTGAGAATCTGCTCCATGACATGGTTGCTCCTCCTAACACACGCAAACTTACCAGTTAACTGCTGGAATCCAAGTCGCGCCACCACCTGAGCATCTTGTTTAGTCAAAGGAAGGCAGATCACACTCTTTGCTTAGATGGTTTCCTGGATAATCCCTATCACTTTCTACCATACTTGCTGCACCATGACTCTCACCCCCCAGAAAATTTGCCTATTTCGCTCAAGCCAAATCTGTCAGAATAGAAAAATGGGGCCGCCCAGCCATATGTCCTACAGGAAGGGCATCCTTGAGGGGGGTTCTCATAATCCATTCCAAAAATTAACCACAGATTGAGCATGAAGACATGGGCGCTGCCAAACATCCCACCAATAATGCCAGAGTTGCAAAGCAAAGGGACATCGCAAAAAAAGGTGTGTTGAATCCTCCTCGGCCGCTCCGCACATAACACATATAAAAGGGCCTTGGAAACCTCTCTTCCAGAGATTGTCCCAGGTCAAGCACCTATTCCAGGCCAGCATCCAAGCAAAATAGTTGCATTTAGGCCATGTGAAATTATTCCAGACCTGTCTCCACCAATGCACTTCCCCCCTGCACAATCTTTGAAGAAGTAAAGCCTGATATCCAGATGAAACTGTGTATGCTCCCTTGGGATTGGGAGACCAAGCTAACTCATCCTCCTCTTGAAGAGGACTATAGCGGCACCTGGAAAGGATGTGCAACAGCTCCTCATTCTCTTCCTGCATCCTATTAACAGGCCAAGTTTTGGGAGCTTTCCAGCGAGCTACCTCCACCTATCCTTGAGTAATATAAGCTTTGAAGTCACACACCTGAGACTAACCAGCATCAAGGAATCTCTGACAAAGGTTCAACAAATTTGGAAACTGAGAAATGATGGGAGGATATCCATCCCAAGAGTCAGACCAAAATAGAGCCTTGGATCCCTATTTATAAATCTAGAATAAGCCATTCTTGATGAGAGCAACCCATTTTTTGAGAGTAGCCCATATTATCGAACCTCTCCCAATAAGTGGATAGCAAGGAATGTTCCTTTGAATGGTTCCAGAGTAGTACTTCTGTGAGAGAATTCTGGCCCAAGGTTTGTCTTGTTTGGTGCACCATCACCAATAAAGTTTGGCCGCTAAGGCAATACCATTTAAGTCCGTCTGCCTCAAATCGAGCCTGCCATATTGTTTGGGGCTGCAGACAATCTCCCATCTAATAAGGCTCCATTTCATGGAGTTCAGACTACCAGCCCATAAGAATTGTCTGGTAACCGAATCAAACTCCTTAACGAATCCCATCGGGGCAACCTGGAGCATACACCTATAAATGGGTAAAGCCTGCACCACAGATTGGATAAGTTGAACCCGACCTGCAAAATATAACCACCTGTGTGTCCAGTGATTCACTTTCACCTGAAATTTCTCCAAAATAGTCTGCCAAGATTCTTTAGATGTACGGCCAGTCAAGATAGGGATACCCAAGTAAATCAAGGGGGAGTCCCAATCTAAAAATGAAGAGTCCTTGCGATCCATTGCTGAATAAGGCCCAGAGTATTGAAGAAGTAGATGGACAACTTATCTTCATTTACCTTTTGACCCAAGGCCATAAGATAAACATCTAACACCCTGCGTAAATTAGCAGCTTTAGTCATAGTAGCCATGCCCATAAGGGCAGTGTCATCAGCAAATTACAATTGTGATTGAGCCGGCAATTCCCCTCCCCATCGCCATCCTTGGATATGTCCTTCCTCTCTATTTTTGTTGATCAATTGCCCCAAACCTTCAACAAAGAGAAGAAAAAGGTACGGAGACAGAGGATCACCTTGTCGCAACCCTCTAGTAGCACCAAAAAGCTCCGTGTGTTCTCCATTGATAAGCACTGAGAAGGAAGCCAAGGAAATGTAGCTCATGACCCATTGAGTCCATTCATCCACAAATCCAAAAGCACGAAGAACCTTCCACAGGAATGACCATCTAACCCTATCAAAGGCTTTGGCCATGTCCAACTTAATGAACATCACCTTATCTTTTGAGCTTGCCATGGAGTGAATGGACTCAATAGCAATAACAATACCATCTAGGATTTGCCTACCTTCCACAAAACCACTCTGCTCTTCTGAGATCACAACACTTAGCCCTCCTTTTAACCTATCTATAATGATTTTAAAAATAATTTTGTAAACCACATTGCAAAGGGAAATAGGGCAGAATTGGCTTAGCCTATCAGCACCTTCGCATTTGGGTATGAGAGGAAGATAGGTCACATTTGTAGCCTTAAGCATTTGCTTATTCCGTTGAGATTCTTGGACAACAACTAAAAGGTCAAGTTTGATGATATTTCAGAACTCTTGATAGAATTCAGCTGGGAAGCCATCAGGTCCAGTCGCTTTCCCTTTTTTCATCTAAACAATGGTTTCCTCAAGCTCTCCAAGTGTGATTGGTTTCATTAAATTTTCATTCATTTCACGCATCACCAATGACGGAATGCAGAAGAGAACCTGAGTTTCTTTCGGAGAGTCCCCATTAGCATCTTCTCTGAAGAGAGTAGAGAAGTACTGCACTACCTCCTCTGAAATTGCTGGAAAGGAGTTAAGTCGCTCACCTCTTTCATTGCCCAGGGCCGAAATAGAATTGCCATGTCTCCTGGCTTTGGATGAGTTAAAGAAAAAGGATGTATTTTTGTCCCCCTCCTTAAGCCATTCAACCCGAGCTTTCTGCTTCCAAAATATTTCTTCTCGTAGCTCGCATTCCTCCAGGTCTTTCACAACCTGTGTTTCTTCTTGCAATAAGTCTTCAGTCAGTCCTTCTTCCCTTATTATTCTCGTGATACCATCAAGCTTGGTTTGTGCAGCAGCCTTAGCATGGAAAATGTTCCCAAAACTTTGGTGATTCCATCGCTTGAGCTTGTACTTCACATATTGCAGAGTTTTGGCAAAAATGTACATCATCGTACCATGGGTAGGCCTACCCCAATGCCACCAATTGGCAACAGACTCATGTAGAGATTGATCCCGCAGCCACATGAGTTGAAATCTGAAGGAAGGAGAGTGCAGGTGAAGCTGTGAGACACAATTAAGCTTGATGGGCCAATGGCCCGATCCTCTCCAGTCCAAAATTTTAGACCTCGTAGACCACATACCTCGAACCCAAAAAGTTGAAACCAAAAAATGGTCAAGTCTTTCAACAATGAAATATTTCCCACTCCTGCGATTGTTCCAGGTGAACAGTCCATTATTGGGCCTGACGTCAACTAAATTCAAGATTTTAATGTAATTGCGCATTAGCAAAGCAGATGGGTCTAGCCTTGTCATGCCGCCACTCTTTTAAGTCAAATCAAGAATAGCGTTAAAATCATCTACCATTATCCAAGGGTGGAAGGGGGCCAGGCTACAGACAAAACTTATGTGGCCCCATAAGGAATTTTTACCCTGCCAATCATTGGGAGCATGGATGTTGGAGAAGAGAATGACTTCCCTTGTCTCAAAGCTAGAAGCAATCATAGTCATGGAGTACTTAGAAGTCAGCCAGCCTATGAGGCCAAACTTGCGTGGATTCCACAGGCAAGCTAGACCTCCAGAGTATCCGGTAGCACCAATGCATTGACATTCTCCTTACCACCACAACTTGGGTGCAAGTCTGGACATGTCTTCAACTGAAAGCTTAGTCTCCTTCAAGAAAAGGACATCCAGCCTATGACTTTTAATCAAGTTGTGAACAACATTTTGTCTGGGGCTGTTGTTCAAACCCCTTACATTCCAAGATATTATAATCATTTCAGAGAGCTCAGAAAGTGCGCATCCAGAGTCTTTACTGACCCTGACTCCACCAAAGTCTCTCCCATTAGCTTGATCTTTTCCTAGTCCTTTTTTCTACTAGGCTTGCCAGATTTCTCTCCCCCTCCTTTCTTAAGGTCTTTTTGCTATAGCCTAAGATGAGGAAAAGATTTGCTGCTTCTTGCTGCCCTTGGATCCCTAGTTTTCCCAATAAGGGGTGTATTTTCATCTTCTTTGAGGGGATCAACTGAGGAAGTCATTCCTTCCAAAATTATCAGCTGCTGGTCCATATCCATATGACAATCTCCAGCATCCAGTGTTTCAGTTAAAGCCCATGAAGCATTGGTCTCCTGAGCTGGTCCCTCAATCCCCTGGTCAAAGATCATCAACTCGAGATTCACCTCATGTTGATTGAGGTCGTCCAATATTTCAAATCTATTGAGCGAGTCATCTAATTGTCTTTCCTTCAGGGGCCATTTTTGGCCTCTATTTCTATATCAGCGTTTAACCGGCATAAAACCGTCAGTATCAGGTTTCTCACCTGGAATCAAACCCCTTTCCTTGTCAGTACCAGAAGGAGTGTGAATAGATTGAGCTGGCTGAGGTGCAGTAGATTTTGAGGTGGGGCACCATCGCTGCAAATGCCCATAAACATGACATAGATGACAACGAAAAGGGAGGGTTTCATAATCCAGCTATTGTACCCAAGTGAAAGGGCCCACACTCATTTCAATAGCATCTGGTAATGGCTTACTAAGATCTATTTCCACACAAATGCGGGCATAAGTCATTACCTTTTTCCCCAGGAGTGACATTAAGGATCCTACTGGCCTTCCTAGCAAGGAAGCAAGCAAATGGAGGGTGTCTTCACGGTAGCATTCCACTGAAAAGTGGCGCAGATGCACCCACACCGAAACATGGTTTGGTAGTTCCTCTGAAGGTATGAAATCGGCATGTTAGGGCTTGATAAATAGACCCACTTGATTATGGAAGTAAGGACCTCCAGCAAAAACTCATTGACAATCTGTTATATAGGTAAAAGTGACCATGAAATAGCTATTGGCCAACAATGTAATATCCATATCTCCTTCTGGTGCCCACGTCCTCTGAGCCCATGCTTCCAAGAATAGCAGTGATGTCCTAATCCCTAGAAACTTGCAGTATAAGGAGTGATTGGAATAGTATTCAATGTCTTCAGCAATCATTTCCATTGGTATGGCCAGCTTGGGCCTCTCCTTGCATCTTTCCAAATAGTCATTGACTTTGGGAATACGCATACTTGGTTACTCAAGAGCAACAAAAGATCCCAAACCATGTAAAAGTGGAGCCTTCCCATTGCTGCTCACTCCCTGGGATGCCTGCTGTAGTCTAAGCGCTTCTCGGTAGCTGTGCCTTACCTTTTGTCCTGTAGTGCCCTACCCTGTTGTGGAACATTCATTATAAGATTAGGATTGAATTTTCATTCTACATTTAGGTAAATTTTAGTTGTTCTTGTTTTCATAAAAAAAAAAAAAAAAAAATCCTTTGGGTTAAAATTAACTGCATACATTGTTTGTTTGCTTGCTTAATTAGTTCACCTAGATTAATTAAAGATAAATCAAATTAATTGTAGTTCACAAATGTTACACAACCAAACCACTTACACAAAAAAAAATATAAAACTTACTTGAAACAAGGCCCGACTAGGATGTCATCACCTAGTGGATCACCTTACCCTTTCCCGGTTATCGTACTTGGATTTAATCACCAAGGGGATAATCAACTCAGCTCTCTGGTTGAGTATAAACTTTGGTAATCGATATATATTGGCTAAGCGCCCATACTAGCTGTGGGATCTTGAAGTGAGGGGAACAAGCCCCAAGCCACGTTTCTTCACAAGTTTCTTCTTTTCACACTTAGGAAAAAGCAAAAATCAGATAGAAAAGCCAAGTCTCAAATTTAGTCTATATACACCTATGCAAAGAGGCATTACTTTGCCCAAATTTTTGGTTTAAAAATAACTCTTTTCTACCTATTATGTTGTCAAATTTTAAAATCCAAAATTTGTTCAAACTCCCTTCTACATATCATCATGTCAAAATTTGTTCATATCAAACTCCTTCTAGATGTCATGTCAAAATTTGTCCAAAGGCACACCCCTCTTGTTTAAACCATGTTGTTATGTTGCCCATTTTGAACCAACCCTAATTCTAATCAAATTCCAATTCCAATGTGAAACCAATCCAAAACGACATTCAAATTTTACCAAACCTAATGTTTAATTTGAGTCAAACACAAGTCAACTCTTCTTCTAAGGTTCAATTAAATCAACGTTTTTTTAATCCAATCAAACTTAATTGAAGTCAAACATTTGAGAACAAATGCAAGTCAAACATTGTCTAAAGCACAACTTCAATCCAAAATTCACACAACTTCCAAATCGAACCAACATTCTAAAATGAACTTGTTCAAAGCCTAAGTTAAATTTGACAATCAAATCAAATAACTTAGGATAAATGTTCCAAGTTAAATTTTTTTTAAACAATCATATTCCTTTTCTACATTCACAATTCAAGTTTCCAAGATAAGCAATTCAAAGTTAAGTCTAAATTCAAACACTTTCAAGATCCAAACATTTAATACTTACATTCTTTGTGAGACACAAACAAATGAAAGCATTTGATATACCAAGATTTGTCCACCCTTTTGGAAATAAGTTTTATTCACACACCTTCCCTATTTGGATTCTCGATTTGACAAACTTTGATTGTACTATTCCACTTTGATATTTGTTCTGCCAAACCCATCTAAACATTCAACATCTACTAAAGTCAAATTCAACTTCAAAATCTAAATTAGGTTCATTTTGCACTGCATACCAAGCCAATCAAAGCCAAATTAGGTTCATCTTGAACTACATTTTCATTCTGATTCTAAATCGGTCAACTTTTAAAAAGTCAAACATTTGAAGTCAAACTCTTGAAGTCAAATTAAGTCAATAATTTAAAATGGGTTAACTTTGACCAAAGTCAACTTTAAAGCCATGTATTAGAACAATTTCAAATCATATCTATTTTAACCAAATCTAATTATTCTGAATTGATAACATTCAAATTCAAACCACTTCTTATCTTTCCATTCAATCTCCCAGAGATGTCAGTTGGGAACAACAAATAATCATAACATCCATCTTTTCTTTAATTTCAAATCTAATATGAGCTTGAGAAAATTAAATCATCTTAACCAAATCAAACATCAATTTCTACCTTCAAATCAAGACCATTTTGACTAATTCCAATCAAAACATTAAATCACACCATGTTAAACTAGTCCAAATAGTTTTGCCTTGTTTGGGGCAATCAAATGAAATCAATTAACTACCATGCTTGGGGCCATCCCATCTAGTCTAGTATGCCCTACTTGGGGCCATCCAATCCAAACCAAGACCACCCTCTTTGGGCCTATTTCAATCAAAAATAATTTTCCCTCTTTGGGCCCCATTTTAATTAAGACCAAGACTACCCTCATTGGATTCCATTTCAATCAAAAACCAAATCTACCCTCTTTGGGGCCAATTTTTTCCAATCCCATCCCCTTGCATGTATCATTTCTTGGGGGTATTATTTCAAGGTTAATCTAAGTCATGGCATCGCATAATGCTAATCTTGTTCTAGCATTGCTAGTCTTTAGTCAATAAGTGATAGAACAACTCTCTTAATTTAGCGAACAACTACTTTATTTGGCATCTACTCTTGACATTTCATCCTTTCTTCTAAAATCCAATCCAGCCTTAGAGCCACAACAAAACTAACAGTCCTGACTATTATGTCATTTCCCCTCGACAGGCTATTATCCATCTAAGACCCTAATGTGCTCAAGTTTGATAACTACTCGATCGAGATATGTCATGATCCCTTTCCCATGCACAATTAGATATGTCCACTTCTAAAGAAAGATAAAGATGTCAACCCATTGTTAATATTTTTATTACAACACCCATCTTTGTCCAAACCCAAACCATTTGTGGTCCACCATTATTTGATGAAGGACCTCTATTGGACACATGACCCATCTTCAATAAGCCCATCTTTGAAGAGCCCATTATTATCAAGTAACAATCCATTATTAATCCATTACCAAACATTCTCCATTTTAAAATTCCTTCATCCCAAATCCTTCATTTATAAATAAAAGGCAAACAAGATACTTGTGGACAACGCAATCTAACAAACCTTCTTTACAACTACATTTACATCATAAAGAGGTTCAATTTTAGAACCAACATTATTGTCACTGCATCAACATCATAATTAAGTTCTATTATAAAACCAATATCAGAATCACATTTCATTATAGAACCATATCAAATTTAGCATCATAAGCAAAATCAATGTTAGTCTCAATAGTGGATTTAGATCCCCTTGAGTCAGAATCAGTTTTAGAAGTAGAATATTTTAGTGGATATTATGACATTGGATATACACTTTTACAAATCCACTTGAGTCAGAATCAACATACCTTAGTAGATTTTAAGACATTAGCTACATATTCCTTGCCTTGCAGATCCACTTGAAAATATTTGTGAGCCTTCCATGATTTTTCAAGACATTTTATTCAACATTGACACAAGTTCTCCTAGTAGTGTCTACGAGGATTGTGCTACCTTTACTCTTCCATTGACATTACACATCCCTTTAACATTAACTAGCACAACCATTATGTTGACATACCACCTCCCACAACTATCAATTGAGACCAACAAAATCACACATTATTGAACTTGTTCCATGGTGACATCTTAGTGGCAAAATTTATGGGGATCTGAGGTAACATTCAAGAAAAAGAATAATCTCCTAATGAAACCTTATTTGAGGCACCGGGGTATAATCAAAGTCTAAACTCATCATCTCAAAGTGAAACCTTTTTTGAGTCCCTAGATGATAATCAAAATCAAAAGTTGACGTCGTTTAGTGAAACCTTGTTTTGAGGTACGAATAGCTGAGCCAATTAGTTTCTTATTGCTTGATAAAGGCATTATTGAAGTCAATATTGGCACAATCGATAATCTACAACATATTCAAATTATAACACCTCTTAATCCTAAACTACATAAAAAACTTATGGCCTTATTGAGAGATTTTTCAAATGTCTTTGGCCCTGCCACAACCAAATCATGTCAAATCTGGGATTAAGAATAATGTGTGTGACTGAAAATCCCAATATTCATTTGTCCCACAATAATTATATATTCCATTATGATCCCATTATTAATTCAAGTCTTATATTACATTACCAAATCAAATCATTTATCCATTGCCTATCTTTATTTACCCTTCCTAGTGGCACACTTTTTTCTAGAGGCTATGAAGACACCCTGTCTAGAGGTTTGGAGGAAGTAGAATCAACAACCAACAATGATCACAATAACAACAATGTACTTCACATCCACAACCACATCCTATTAAAGCAGGTATTTTGAGCGGGTATTGGTTAGACAACAAAGGGTCTACATTATGCATTTCGTAATCCTCCATTGAGTTGAAAAGTTAAAAACCAAAAAATAAATTAAAAATACAAAACAATCAAAAGAGATAGAGAAATAATTCATCCAATGGTGAAAACCATGTTTGTGGCACTTTGGGCAAGTACTATGATGAAAACCAAGTTTATGGCATCATGCATAAATAATTTGTTGTCTGCAAGTACCTTGAAACTTGGAGGCAAACTCATCTGTATTGACATCCATTTCATTTCAACCATTTTGGCCATTCAATCATATTTAGCCTAGACCATATTATTGTGATCATCATCCTTTCTATCTTAACCTTATTATGGAAGTAGAAGGTATATTGAAACCTGCTCGGAAAACATTTTGACATATTACCTGCATGACACTTTGACACTGGACACATTTGGTTCTCATGTGACATGGTCCTTGGAGAGTCCTAGTCCTTTATCTCATTGTCATCTATTATTATCCAACATTATCCATTTGTCCTTCATTCATTATTATCTCTCCTTCTAAAAGAACTACAATGGCTTGAGGTATGTTTGGATTATGTATGTAGCCCTTAGTTTTTGAGGTCAGTGCAACGATCCTTATTTCATGCTCTCACCATTTTACGAGTTAATCCTACACTCTCACCATTTTACGAGTTTCCACTCCCACACTCTTATCATTTTGTGAGTTAAATCATTCTACATCTCTTAATCCTTCATTGAGTTGAAATGCCAAAAACCTAAAAAATAATCAAAACATTCAGATAACCAAAACAAACCTACAAATTAGAAATGACTTAAAATATCCACCATATATATAAAGCCACAACAAAATTCAAAAACATTTTGTTGTTCTAAATCTAGTCAACAATCCTTAAATCCAATCAAGTTATAAAACATTATTGGGATGTGTCATTCTAAATTGACCATGTTTAGGGTAAATTAGATGAATCCAATTATAGCTTGCAACTTTTGCCCTGTTTGGGGAAAGTTAAGTTCATATCTTATTTCATGATGTTTTCTTCCCACTTTGTCCCCTCTTGCATGTATACTTGCTTGGGGGCACCATCCAATTAACAATATCATTGAGCCTATTAAGTGGATTATTTGACTTGGTTAAATGACAAGATACTTTTTGTTGCTTTTATTTTTGGTTTGTGTTTACTTGTTTTTTTGTTTCCTTTTTCTATTATCACCTTGTCTTAGTCCATTGTGCTAACGAGGTCATCGTTATGGTGCTCCTTGTCATGCACTTGTACTCAAGTCCATCCATAAACATACATCAACATTATCATCATGGGTTTTTGTATCGTTGATGTGTTATCATTTATCTATTGAATCGGGGGTCAATCCTTACGCATACTATGACTATCTCATTATGGTGTTTTATATCATGATGCATAACATTTTGTGTTATATAAAAAATTAAGTATCGGGAGTTTATATGACAATGCCACATCAACAATTTACCCCCTTGCAGAATCATCTATTATCTAATCCAACAATCTCGATTATCTTTGACCATATCACATCATCACATTTTCCATGTTAAATCAACAATTAATCATTTTGGATACATATATGTTAATCAGGACGTGCATCTCTGATTAAGCATATCAAATAGAGTCATACACATTTGTTAACATTGGATTGTCATCTAGTATATTCTCCATCATATTCTCTCTCAATTTTTGGGAGAACTACATCACCCTTAGCTCCATTTATACTATGTAGGCAACACTCAATTATATTCAGTTTATGGGGTCAACTCAACCATCATTATATCATTATTTGTCAACCATCATTGTTTTATTCCAATTATCCTTGTCATCACTTTGTGCATCCTTTTGTGCCTGGATTTTTATGAATTATGAACATTCTTTGAAAAGTCATTGCACCATATACACTTGTGTTTGTGCCCGCTCATATTTAACCCGTGTAACATGTTACATCCTTGATCTATGCTTGCCAATCAATCAATTAATTACTTAAATAATTTATCAAACCAAAAATTTAGCCTACTAAGGTAAACCAATTATACCGATCAATGATCAAATCTTCCTTACCAGGGAAAATCAATTTAATCAATGATCATTCTCTCCTCTTTGGGGCAAGTCAATCATTCAATCTTTATTTTAATTCCAAGCTCACAACTTTCACCCTATTTGGGGTATATTAATGTGCGTCGCTTATCTTGTGATGCATCTTTCCAAATTCCCCTCTCTTTGGGGTCAATCATTTTTCAACTCTATTCGCATTGGAAATCAAAGCATGCAACCATTAGTTCATTTGGATTAATCTCATCCATGGTTCAATCTCACTCTTCTTCTTGTCCATTCGCTTCTTTCTTTTCAAAGGCCCGTCTATTAAAATATTTTTTTGATTGTTCCATTGATGGGGCATTATGGGTCACTAATTATTTCTTCGTCTAATTTTTCATCTATCTTTTTTATTATTTGAAAAAATGTTACTTTGCCTTGTGTCTCACAACATCTTCTTAAACAGAGATGTAATGTAATCAGACACTTTGTGTCGATTCTAATTATGTATTCTATTAACACTTTCAACCCCATTAAAATCACTTTTCTTTTAATTGTTAATTAACCTTTGTTAATTAACCTAATCTACTCCTAATTGAATTTTCCATAACTTTTGGAATATTCATATTTATCTAAAATAAAAAAGGTAATATTACTTCATCTTGGTGACATCACATGGAAAAGACAATGGAAAAGGGGAGGAGTGGAAGCAAGCTCTTCCACTCTCTCACCTTCTTAAACACTCCTTACAATGTCTTACACACTCCAAAAGGGGTCATGATTGCACTTTTCTTCCAAATCTCTTACACATTCTAAATTTTCTTAAATGGACCTTTTTACATTTCCAACTTTTCAACATTGATGAATATGAGAATTCATTCCTAGCCCTCCACTTAAACATCAAGATGGACGGTCCTCGACGATTCAACAAGTCTATAAATTGAAGGTTCCCCCTCCATTATAGACAAGCATCTTAAATCTAAACTTATTCTGCCAAAATATCTAAGGAGCTTCACAATTCTCAAGCCAAATCAAATGTAGATAAGGGGAGATGCTGGCTACATGCATATTCGACATCGTCAAAGACCTCTAATTCTATAATCCGAACATATACCTCTTTGAACCGATAAGCAAAGGGAGTCTTTAAAGGAAGGTATAACATGTTTGTGTTTTGTCTTCTATTTGATTCACCTTTTGTTTAGTCTTGCTCAAACACAATGAATAGGTTTAGGGTGTAAGTTTTATTCAATTGTTTTTGATGTCTATTCACTAACGGTTGATCTAACCCTTTTTAGATTCCTCTCCCATAAATAATACTAAATGAAAATTGATTATCTATGTGGCTCTACTTAAAAGTGGGTGTAGTGAAGGAAAATATGCTCTTATCCAGAATGATCATGTTTTATTTTTAATAGTTGGATTACATGTTTAATTATGCTATTAATGCTAAGGAATAAACATTATTTAGATTCAGTTTCATAATACATTTCATACATAGTTGCTTGCCGATAAGCATTCTACAATGACAATTCAGAGGTGATAAAGGTGATAATGGAATGTAATGTCCATGAGTTGTTAACAACTAATAACCACCTTTAATTTGACATCCATTCGATCGTCACAATATACTTTCAATCTTAAATTTGATCGTCATATTAATTTTTTTTCTTTTTAATTGGATAAGTCAATAAAAAATCATAATATCTCGATCATGCCATGAAGTTCAGAGCCTTTTTTCCCAAAAATATCTCCAAGATACTTATCGACCAATCGCAACACTTCATTAAATATGCCATCGCAATACCCTCCTTCAATAAAACACTTCTCTGCACTCCCAAAAGCAAAAGAAACCCATTCAAACCACTTAAAAAACTTGTAATGTCTAATGTCGAAAAACGTAAAAAAAAAAAAAAAAACCACCACAATATATATTTTTAGCAAAATATTATTATAATAAGTTTGAATATGGCCACTTTGAAAAGCATTCAGACCCTTTTAAAAAACACTTGTAATGTCTACCTCCGAAAACGTGAAAAAAAAGCCCACCACAATATGTATTTTAGCAGAATATTATTATAGCAGGTTTGAATGTGGCCATTGTGAAAAGCATTATTATGGACGAAAATTCAATCCAAAATAGCCCCAACAATCAAAGTAGCAACCGAGACAGAAGAATGGCCACAGCAGAGCAGCTAGTTTTGGAGCTCACCATTCCAGAGCACAGGGAAAATGCTCTCCTCGATCTCTCCAAGGTAACCGTTACTTCACAACACTAATTTCAATTTTCCCCAGGATACTCGTTTTCTGAAAACCTCAATATGAATTTTCTCAAACGTAGTCTTTTCTACAGAACCCTAATTTTTGGTAGCAATTTCTGCAAAAGGCTGTTTTGATTCTTCTTCAAGGTACCCCATCCGTAAAAAACCTAATACGATTTCCTTTTCCATGCTATTTTGTTCTTACTGGGGTTATTTGTTAAATTTGGAACCCTAGCTTGAAGAAATTTCCAGTCTAAGAATTTTGTTATGAAGACAATTAGTTCTACGTTGGCAATTTGTGTTTGGGGTTACATTTGGTTTTTTAATTTGCTGGGGACGCTCAGAACACTAATTGGAATTCTCTGTTTTATTTTTTCCACGCTGGTGAAATTTGTAATTTAATTTTAAGGGGATTTTCGGTGTTTTGAGTTTTTCTCTAAGGCCATTTTTCTTTGCCTAAATTTAGCTGGAATGGATTATTGTGAGCATTAGCGGGTTTAATGGATTTTATTGGGGCCAAAGTTTCGTTTCCGCTGCTGATTAGGTAAACCAGTTAATTTGATTATTTTGCTGCCTCTATCTTGGCATTTGATGCCTTGCATCCCTAACCTTTTATTTGCTTGGTAAATCTTGGTTGAGGTTATGGGTCGTGGCCCAAATTTAGTCTGGTGTTGAGATGGTGTAAGCTGGATAGCATTTTAAAGATATTTAAACCTGGGTCATGTTCAAAAGTACCTCATAATCAGTAGATTATACCACGCCACATGTCTTCTGTAGTTCCTGGCTGCCTTATTGAGGTTAGACATCCTTACATTTTATTTGTATGTTTTAAGATTATATTTTTTGGTGATAAGATTGGTGCTGTGAAGTCAACTAGCAACAATAATTATAGATAGACGGCTGTAGTCTCACTATACGTTAAGGTATTCATCATATAGCCTTTCTAATTTATCTGCAACTAATCACACCACCATTAGATTATAGATTTATTGAAAGCCAACTCCATTGAGCCATTCTAATATATCTGCATCTAATTATACCACCACCAGATTATTGTTTATTTGAACATGGGGTCCAAATCCAGTGGCACGGCCACTGAGATCACTTGAACATGGGGTCCAACTCCAGTCGCACTAACACAAAAACTAATTTTAACATTGGTTCATGCAGTTGGGTTTTGAACCTGTCTCATTGTTGTGTTTGTGATAAGTACCCTGTTTAACTACCATGGAGACAATTTAACATGGGTGACCAACCCCAGTTGCGCTAACATGGAGACCATTTCGCTGTGGGTTCATGCCACTTGGTTTTAGCTTTTGATCCTGCGTAACTGTTGTGAGAAGTACCCTCTTTCACCTCTAGACCATCCCCCATACATGTTTTTTTACTAAAGACACCTAGGGAGAGGGCCTTAGCCCAGCAAAAGTAACTAATAAAAATTCACTCACAGATAGCATTAAAGCTTATCAGGGCCTTAAAATATGAAAACATTCATCATGCTGAATTTAAAATAGTATCCAAACTCGGAAGATGACTGCAGGCTAAAGGAGGGCAATGAGGTATTTCCTGCTTTCAACCGCATAAACACCATCCTCTCCAATTTGCACAGAAACAAAATCTTCACAAACTCATAAACTCATATAATCTGATCTTTAACAATGCATGTTTCACTAGACCACACCTATTAGAAGGTTGTCAGTTCTCACATGAAAACTTAAGATGCTTTCCTTATACTTATGAAGAACTAAAATATCTTTGCAGACTGACAATACCTCATTGACTTCTGAGAGTGTGTGAGCTGGACTGGAAACAGCCCATCAATGCATGTCATAGCAGTTACTGTTCTGAATTTCAATCTTGAGAGCTCTATCAATACACAGACAGGGTCATGATATACCCCAAGCATGCAAGCGACTAGGCTTTATGAATCTCATTCACAGACAAGATTCTTTGAAAATTTCCAACCAAATTCCATTTCAAGTTTCAGCATATTCAGAACAAAACAAATTCTAGGAAATGCAGAAAGATGCAAAAATGCAATTTTCCATTCTAGCATACTACCTCATCATGTGAGAATTCAAATTGAAAGCATAGATTTCAAACCGAGCTAGCTATATATATATATATTTATGATCTCCAAATATTCAAATACTGCTGGATTATACAAACAAGCTGCCACCCCTTGGTGTAAAATCATCTATATTTACTAATGTTCTTTGACATACAACTTCTGGGTTGCACCACCTTCCACAGACCTAATCAGTTGTTACAGTGCGAGTCAGATTTGCTTCCTTATTCTTGGAATCAAATATTTCATATACATTGGCGGAAGCAGGGGGACAGAAAAAACAGCAGCCACAACATCAATTCAATCTTGGAGGTAGTTAATCGGCATTGTATTCTCCTTCATCCCAAATATGCTAAGTTTGTGGTTAAATTTGCTGTTTGCATCTGCCACCACTACATTTTGATTGACCTGGTAAGAGGTCCCAGAAATTCCAGTCATTGTGATTGCAACCATATCATGCATAGCATCAAATGAGTTCTGCCTGACATAAGTTGTGCGTAGATCCTTTATCATCATCTGCATCAATTTCTCAGCCGTGACTATATATCCTCCTCATTCAGTTCCGGACCAGTGTTTACACATTCCATCAACCAGCTCTTGACTGCATCATGTTGGTTGAGGCAGCAAAGGGTTGTACTGAACTCCTTCATAAGGTTTTCAGCATTCTGGATTTGCATCTCAACTTTTATTCCAACTATTACCCTCTAGTTTCCTCAATTTTCGTATGGGAGCTTCTCGAGAGGAGTTCTTAAACCTTCTACAGGGGTTGGAAGAGCCAGCCACACTTTTCCCCTTATCCATGATATCTGTCAAGCCATAATAAAAAATCAAAGAGATAGAGACACAATACTTAAGAGGGGAGTCAGCTTTGAAGAGGAACTTTCATTCCATCCATGAACTTCAAGCATGTGCCTTCTCATTGGGAACTTCAGACAGCTTGCACTCAAGTATATGAGAGGAACGCTAAAAAAGACTTGCTCAAATCCATCACCCAAAAATATCTCACAAAACTCCCTTGCGAGTGGGTGCAATTACCAAACTGCCCTCAATAAATTGCCTGAAATGCTAGGAATATTATTTAATCCCAAGTCCTTCAGATTTATTATGTAGTTAATCTATTGTTAGTAGGAGGTTATATCCATCTTTGTTCAGTTGATTCCCAAATTGGTTGTTATAATATTGTATTATAAAATTATGGCGAAAGATTGTAATGAGAAAGGAAGCTTGCCGTTTGTTGAAATTATTTGCATGTCAATCATTTTTGTGTTGTTTACTTGCCAACATGTGGTATCAAAGCCTCTAAATGCTTGTCAGAATGATGAGGCTGTGAAATGTATGATGGTGGTTTGCTGAAGAGACAGAAGATAGCACAAGATATACATAGGGATGTGAAGGAATGAATTGTACTGCCTGCATTGAAAAAGCAAGGGTATTTTTTAATTTTTGATAAAGTAAAAGAAGAACGAAGGAATAAATATTTCTGGCAAAGAAAAAATAATAAAAAAATAAGATTGCTGTGCATGAGAATGAAAATCCAGCAATTAAGGAGTTTTAGCATCTTAAAATTATTTGGTGCAGCATAAATGAATCTGCATAATTAAGAAAGCCACTGGGGGCATCTAAAGTGAATAAATTTTAAAAAAGATTCAAGCCAAAGGCATTTGAAGAAGGAAGCTGTGGGTTGTATGGATGTACTGAACTGAGACAAAGGAGTGTACAGAGTGTATATATGTTGTATGGCTGTGATCACTGCTGGAAAGGGTGTGGTTCCAACAGAAGGATGTGACGCTTGGGATGTGAGGCAATTTATTGTTTATGTTTAGGCAAGTGCATGGCAAAGATTTCTTTTATTTGACCTCTGGTAAGTTATTTTCTGTCAAATACTTAGTAAGTGCTCACGTGGAGGGTTCATATTATTGCTGGGTATGCACAAAAATCAACACTCTTCTATTTTTTTTTTTAATAAATTTGGGTTGATGAAAAAGGCCTTATATAAAATGTTGGAGTACATGCATATAAATCACTTATGTGGGGAGTTGGCAAAGCTTCTTTTGGTAAGCACCCTCACCTTGAGGTCATAGTTTCAAATCTCGCAAGTGAGACTTTACACTACAAAATCAAATTTATTTAAAATATACTTGTAGTAATGTTTGTAGATGAATTGGTAGGTTATTGTTTATTAAAACCTTCATATTCAGCCCATAGTTCTTGCGTTCAAGTTTTAAAAGTGCAAATGTAAACTATTTTAGAAATTTGTTAATTCATTTTTTTTGGTCAAAAACCAAGAAAATCAGTACCTTCAGTTATGTTTGTTGTATTACTTTGTCCTGTGGTGTTGGTTTCTTTTGAACTTGCTCTTTCTAGGAAGTTGACTCAGTTGGCTTTCCAATGAATAATTACACCAGGGGGGTCAGGTTGTTAAACCATTTTATTTGATCTTCAAAAATCATGACAATTTGTAGATTTTTTGCATTTGTGAGGGTTCAATGCTGTCTAATACAAGTGTCAAATTTCAAAACAACTTAACTTTCTCATGCAGTGGTCAAACTTGTCATATGACCACTCGTTTGTTCATGGAAAGAACATTCTAAACGCTTTTGTAAAATCAAATTTTGTGCTTAACGGTTCTAAAGAACTTTTTTTGGCTATTATTATTCTGCATCCTGTTGTAAACATGTTGAAAATTTGATTGAGTATTACAATGGGGAGATAAGAATTTATTCTATTCTTTTTGACTCCCGAGTAATAAGGGTGTAACTCTTATAAATTGACTTGTTTGAACAAGGCCAAAGTGCAAAAACCTGTCAAACAAATTATTTTGTATTTTGAGCTGGTTTTTTGGGACTTAACTCGGATTACAAGTTGTCAATATGCACTCTTTTACTTGATTTTCTAGATATATTTTGTTTTTGTGCTACATACACTATGAGCAAAATAGACCCAGATGGAATCTTATCTTTACATCTCAGATGTAGCACACATCACAAGGCTGATCTGATTGCAGGGTGTTGGAGGCAGTTTCAACCCATATTTATGCATTCTTGTAATCAGTATATTTTGTTACAACATGAGATAGATCATTTACAGGATCAAATTAAATTTGAGGTAACACATCCTAATGTCCATCCTGTCAGTGTTGTCAAGAACCCTAATGTCAAACTAGTTCTAAAGCAAATTAAACTTTTATCATCTGCTCGTGCTCAAAATCTTGTTGTAAACAATGTCAATACGAATGTTGTTGAAGATGTTCCTGCTCTCTCTAAGCTAGATGTTGTTGAAAAGAAGTCCAAACCTTTTGTGTGGTTGTAGGAAACACAAGGATAATAAAACTCGTTGTGGTCTAGGCTGTTGGGGCGTTGTGGGTTTTCATATGCTAGAGTACTTAAAACCCATCAAATTTGTACCAAGAGGTCTTCAGAATAAATGTAAAAATCTCCAAGTTGCCAATTCGACCAAAATCAACTTGTTCTCATTGTGGCAGAAAAGGACGAGCCAAATATTTATTTTGAAATTCTTCCCTACACTCCTGTGGTTGAACAACACACTATGTTGCACATTGCTATCATTATCAATCTAACTCCCTTAGAAGACTATCTTTTGTGTGGATTGATGACACTCGTTGGGGATCAGAGAGTCACTTTTTGTTTAGATCTTATAGGAAAGTCACACCTCATGTTCTTGTAAAAGATATATTTCCTTCTGCTGAACCTACTACTGTTATCCCTTGATTGAACCTACTTTTTGGGATTCTATTTTAGATTGATTTGTTTCTGATTCAATAGACACTGTCAGTATTGTTGTACCTATTTTTGGAGGATTAGAACACCTGTATGTGTATCTTGTTGCTTGAGATTTGATGATTGTCATTGTGACTGAATGTTAATGTTGGGATTGGATACATGTGATCGATATGTGTTGAATTTTGGATTGTACATGTCCTAGATGATGTATTTGGACATATTTTGGCACGTTGCCTATTGAGTTCGAGTGATTACAGTTTTGTGAGGAGTTGACCCATATGTGTTACTTGGAGACTACTCGTGCTGGCCACTAAGGATTGGTCATTGCAGCTTATTTCAGATTGCAGTATATTGTAGCTTATCATAGCATTGAAAAAATTTGGCCCTCATTATTGCAGCATCAATGATGGGACATATGACAAGTTCCAGGATTTATGTCTAGATTTTGAGTGAGCAGCTGACACATCAGATATCAGAGATTGCAGATTGTAAAGTTTTGCACTGCACAGTTGAGAGAATTGATAATGGGGTTTTTACTTTTTAATGACATGCCTGAGGAGCTGATTCATTAGTTTTCAGATGTTCAGTGTAGTTTTTCGGCCAGAGGGGGAGTTTTTAATGTGTCGACATGTGCCTACATTTTTGAGTTCAAGAGTTTTGTGGACAAAAATAGGTTCACAGTTACAACTTGACAGAGATTTAGGTAGTCACGCACTATAGTGCAGTTGCAACACATTTATAGGGTGTGTGGGTTAATGATGAGATCATGAGCTATTTGTTATTTGCTCTCTTTCGCACATGATTGGTCGAACACACACTGAGTGGGTGTCATTCCTTATAGAGTTAGAGATGGATCGCAAGGAGTGAATTTGTCATGTTTTGCAGTTATTGAAATTTTGTCCGCACCATTTCAATCACAGTATTTGTAGAGACTGATGGCTCAACAAACGTTGGCTTACAGGGCTTTTTTAGGATTATTATTAAATCTGAAGTCCTCTAGATTTAGCACCTAATTAGTTTATTGTTACACCCATATTGGTTTGGGTGATTCCCAAATAGGTTTGGGTTGTTATACTGGTGTACTATAAAATTATGGTGAATGATAGCAATCAGAACAGAAGCTTACTGCTTGTTGACATTACTTGCTTGCCAATCTTTCTGTGTTGTTTATTTGCCAATACAAAATGGATACATGAATCTATTTGCATAGAGATGGTATGCTACAGGCTCATGCATGTAGAAGCAATGGAAACGCGTGGAAGATTCATTAAGCCAGACTGTAGAAAAAAGGGAATTTTGTGATTAGGTACACCAGCTACAAGAGTTGAAGCATTTTGATCACCTCCACCTTCCCACACATCAGCCATAATGGTTGCTTGAGGGAATTAACTTTAGACAATTTCATTTATCTTGTCACCCCCAATTCTAGATTACCTCACAAGTGGCCATAAAACTCATCATTACTATGCCTTTTTTCATACTCATTATGGGGTGATGGGGGCCTCCCCCATTTAAATTTGTCTAATTTTGAGTCCAGGGAAATTTGGAGTGGCCTTAGAAAAGTATCACTCCGTGTCTTTGACTAGCAGCGCACACAACTCACTGGGAAATACCCTTTCCCAGAACTGATCCGGGGTACCTGTTGCTTCTATTAGATTGACCCCCATATTGGTTGCCTTGTCGGCCATTTGATTCCCATCTCTTTTGGTGTGAGAAAATTCAACAACTTTTAGCCTTTTTGTAAGCCATTTTGCTTCCTCTATTATCACTTTCAATCTCCAAGATGAGACCTTACCTTCTTTCATTGGATTTATCAAGATCTGTGACTCACCTTCAATTGCTAATTTTTTACATCCCCTAATAACTGCCGCATGAATCCCCTTGAGCATTGCCATACCCTCTAGTTGGTTGTTTGTGTCCTTGCCAATTTCCATAGCAAAGATTAAAATTGGTTGTCCTTCCTCATCTCTAAATAACCCCCTCCAGCGGGTTCGGGATTACCTTTTGCAGCACCATCAAAATTAAGCTTAATGAATCCCGGGGGAGGGGGGCACTAAATGGTGTATGATTGTTTAGTTTTTATCTTACAAACCCCATTATCAGGATATCCCCCACATTTACTATTTTTTTGCTAGTGTAAACTCTAGGTAATCCCTTCTTGAATCATGGCTTAATTTGATACTTCCTTGATCTGTTAATACGATATCACAGATACATCTTTATTGAAATATTAAATCGCTAGTTTAACTTCTAGATGCCATGATAATTTCTGTTCAAGCTCATTATGGTATGGTAATACCAATTTCTTGTTGATATGGTGGATTGGATAAAGTGATACATTTTGCAGATCTCATGCTTATATTCTTTCAATCCTAGTCAATGCATAAGATGTATACTGTTTGTGATCACCCTTTTCCTATATATTAACTATACAATTCATTACTCTCTTATCATTGGAAGAATTTTGAACCAGAATCTGAAATCTGATGATAAATGGAAAAACTACGGTAAAATTAGAAAAGTGTCGCTCAGAAATCAGACATATTTTTTTCTTTTGTTGTTGGAGACTGAAATATTTTGGAAAATCACATTACTTGAGTCAAATTAAAGTATTCAAGAAAATAATGGAACATGACCATACTTCTATTCAAATTATTTCCAAACAATTCGGAAAAACAAAACTTCCATCAGAAGGTGTTATTGCCAACTCAGGCCGAATTGAAGACTAGTATGGGTGCTGCACTTGTCCATGAACATTCCTTCAGGTCCCTGCGCAATTTTTTTCTACTCCCTCTCAGTTGAGGCTTAAAGGCCTTTTATAACACCCGTATAATTCATGTAGGCCTAAAGGTTTTAGCATAACTGGCTTCAGATTCCTTTTTCATCAAATGCTGGTGGGAAGGACCATTCAAACATGTCAGTATGTTTGTAAGAATCTTGCATGTGCAAGAAATTTGGAAAATGAGATTGGTGTTTGCAATTTCGGGGCAGCAGGAAAGAGATAATCTTATTATGGTCAAGGTAAAATTGAGGCCATGCAAGAAATTAGGAAAATGAGACTGGTGTTTGCAATTTTGGGGCAGCAGAAAAGAGACTATCTTATGATGATCATTGTAAAATTGAGGCCGTGCTAGGAAGTAGTTACAGACATGTGCCATATTTTGAAGATTATTGGGCCAATAGTGAAGAGCAGTATAGGTGTTGTCATAGATGGAATAACCAGTGAGTAACCACTGGTTGGTCAGTTATTCGTTGGGAATTTCATCAGGGGAATACTCGCCACTCAAAACCGCTTATAGTAGAAAAAGGTAAAAAAAATTTAACCGACGAGTAATTGCCGGTTACTCGTCAATTCTGCATTCCATGGAACCCATGCGGGATAAACGTGCAAAACTGTTGAAAAATTGCGGTTTTCCCTCCAAACACTCTTAAAATGCGAAAAATACGCGGAATGCAGTCTTATAAAATGCAACACACCTCTTCACACTTCACTCACACAAGATTTGGAGCATTCAAAGGTGGATTGAGGAGAATTGAGTAAAGAAATTTCCAGATTAGTGCATTTAATTTTTTTTTTCCCAAGCATGTAAATAAATTTTAATTTAATTGAAAACATGTTTGATACATATTTGTGATGCTTAGTATACAAATTTGATGCATTCCGTCAAATTTCATGCATTTATTTATTTATTTTAAAAATTTCCAAGCATGTAAATGAATTGTAATTTAATTAAATACATGTTTGATAAATATTTTCTTAGTATACAAATTTCATGCATACCATTTTAATTTCATGTTTTCCGTTGAATTTCATGCATTTGGTTAATTTTTTGTGTTTATTGTTTATTTAAAATTGTTGTTTATTATTTTGTTAAATAACTGTTATAGATTATATTTATAATTTGTTTGTTAAAATTGTAAATTATAAATGTATTTTAGTTTCCGTTTTATAGTTTATAATTATCATTTATTTATCGTATTTTAATTAATAATTTGTATTTAATGTTTTTATTTTTTTATGTTATTTTTAATATGTTTGCGCTTTGTAGGTTATCCATTAGCAAACAATGACATATAGTAGTGCATCATGCTCAAATTCAGTTAGTGGTAGTTAATCAACTCACCCTTATGGTCGCACCGATGCATCAAAGTATGCCACGTGGGTTGGAACGTCTCAGACAGTTTTAATTTGCAACTTTTGCTTGAAGAGGATGTCAGGAGGCATCAATGGCATGAAGTATCATCTTTGATGCATTCCTTGCCGTGACATTGCGCCTTGTCTCAATGTCATTGAAGAGGCAAAATGAGAGATAATGGCGGAGCTTGCATCACTGGATGAAAATAAACTAGAGAGGGCAAGGATGTAAGTAGTTCTAACAACGACCATTGGTGCCACACCAACAGAGAAAAAAGCGACAATGATGACAAAAATTGTGGGTTCTAGTCGTGGTCAACGCAAGTGCCATGCACATCTACACCGTCTTCATTTCAGTTACATTTTTTTTTTGTGCGTAGAAACACGCCTGGGGCACAACCTTCACTCCAAGCTACAAGATGAAACAAATAGACATGCAGAAGCAAGTAAAGCATGTGCAATTTTTTGGTACTTTAACAACCTTCCTTCAACATGGCGAGGAGCTCACATTGGGAATATTTGGTTACAACTTTGACAGTTCTAGAGAAAGGGTACAAGGCACCCTTTCCAACAAACTTGAGTGGGAAGTTGCTCAAGAATGCAGTTAAAGATGCAAAGGTGATTGTCGAAGATTAGAAGAGATGGCATAAATATAGATGCACCATTCTTTCTGATCAATGGACGGATGGAAAAAATTACACCTACATCAACTTTCTGGCGTCTTGAAATGGTGAGCTAGTATTTTTGAAGTTTATTGATGCATCAAGTAAAATTAAAAATGCAAAATTTTTGAGCTTGATGCTAGAGGAGATCATCTTAGAGGTGGGCATTGAGAATGGTGTCCAAATTATCATAGACAATGCAACAGCATATGTGGCGGTTGAGAGACTTTTTAGGGAGAGACATCCATCTCTCTTTTAGACATCTTGTGCGGCACATTGCTTTGACCTTCTTTTGGAAGACATAAGCAAACTTGATTGGGTGCGACCAGTTGTAGAAGAAGCTAGAGATAACTAAATATATCTACAATCACTCTTGGGTTCTCAACTTGATGAGAGAGCACACCAAAGGAAAAAAAACTTGTTCGAGCAAGGGTCACCAGGTTTGCAATGAACTTTTTTACATTGCAAAGTATTTGTAGTTTGTTGACTCCTTTAAAACAGATGTTTGTCTCTCAAGCATGGATGGAGTCATTTTATTCTGAGAAAGCTGATGGAGTGAAGGTTTCGAAGACAGTTTTCAGTGAAGCCTTCAAAATGAGAGCTACAAAGATTGTGAAAGTAACTTGAAATTGCAATTTAAATTTCAATTTGTTTCCTTTGTTTTCAATTTTTTAAACTTAAAGTTTTTATTTTATAATTTATCTATAAGTTTGTAGCACTAGCTTTAATTTGTTTGTAACTTTGTAGCTGTCGGAGCCTTTGGTGAGGGTTTTGCGATTGGTGGATGGAGAGCAAAATCCAATTGAATATATTTATGAGGCTATGGATAGGGCCAAATAGGTAGTCCAAAATTATTATAGAGGGGATCATGCCAGATTTGATTTCATTTGGGAGTTGATTGATCGGAGATGGAACAATGAACTCCATCAACCCATCCATGTTGCGGTGTATTACTTTAACCCTAAGTTTTTCTACTTTGATGGCTTCATAGATGCTAATGGAGAGGTTATGGAGGGGCTTTCAACATGTATTGAAAGTATGACCCTTGACGTTGAGATGAGGGACCTCATTATTGTAGAGTTGTAAAACTTCAAACAGGGGAGGGGAAGACTCTTTTTTTAGCACTATCTATCCGAAGGAGAGCCACACAATCACCTAGTAATACAAAGTGAAATGTTTATTTGTACCTTACCAATTACATATGTACAAATTTACAATCATTAATTTCTTACAAAGTTTTGAATATCTTGTTTGCAGGGTTGTGGTGGGAAGATTGGGGTAGAAATACTTTAAATCTTCAAAGGCTAGCCCTCCAGATTTTATTTCAGCCTTGTAGCATTTCTGGATATGAGCGCAATTGGAGTTTGTTTGACTCCATTCACACGAAGAAGCGCAACAAGTTGAGCCAACAATGCCTCAATGACTTGGTTTTTGTGCAATACAACCTTTAATTTCGCACAAAGAAGTTGGAGAATGTATTGGAAGAGCCTATTGATCTAGAATCCCTACAATGATTGGATTGCATAGGAGGAGGCCCCCATGTTCATAGAGGAGATTGCTGATTTTGAGAGGCAAGCTATGGCGGGTGCTGCTAAAACAGAAGGATGAGAGATTGGATTGAAGGACATCCTTGGAGATGAGGCAGAGGTGGAGCCATAGGGGCAGGGGCAACCTTCTAGATAGAGCGAGGCGGGTCAATGGAGTGGGAGGACTAGAGTTTTTCAGGGTTATTTTTCCGGAGGGCAGGAAAGAGAAAATTATAGATTATTGTAATTTGTACTTGTAGTATTGTAGATTCTTGTACAAGTATTATTGTAGTTTGTAACTTTATACGTTTTGATTTTGTTGTATTCGCATGATTATGCGATTTTGTACATTCTATGTATTAAAATCTAATAGAAAGCACTTTCCCTATGTTTTAAAGACTCATTCGATCTATTTTGTTTCTATAATTTCTAAAAAAAAATGTTAATTGTAAAAATTCAAGTATTTTTTGCCTTTACCGGTTATTCAACTGAGTGGGTCGAATAATTGCCGGTTACCCATTTTGGGCCCTTGGCGAGTACTTGCCCCAACCGGTTATGCGAACTATGGGTGTTGTTCTTGGCAATGAGCAATACTATAGGTCACTGCTCCACATTTTTCTATCCCTTTCAGATGAGGCTTAAAAGCCTTTTACAACTCCCGTATAATTTATGTTGGCCTAAAGTCTTAAGTGTATCTGGCATCAGCTTCCTTTTTCCACCTGTAGGGTCAGTTTAGCTGACATATTTGTAATGATGGCTGCATAACTGATATAACAATTGATGTGTAATTTATGACATAACTGAGATGTTCCTGCATAACTAATTTATTCCTGCATATCTATTGATTCCTGCATTACTGATTTGTTTCTGCATATCTGATTTGTTCCTGCATATCTGCGAACTATGGGTGTTGTACTTGGCCATGAGCAATACTTCAGGTCACTGCTCCACATTTTTCTATCCCTTTTCAGATGAGGCTTAAAAGCCTTTTACAACTCCCGTATATTTATGTAGGCCTAAAGTCTTAAGTGTATCTGGCATCAACTTCCTTTTTTCACCTGTAGGGTCAGTTTAGCTGACATATTTGGAATGATGGCTGCATAACTGATATAGCAATTGATGTGTAATTTATGACATAACTGAGATGTTCCTGCATAACTAATTTATTCCTGCATATCTATTAATTCCTGCATTACTGATTTGTTTCTGCATATCTGATTTGTTCCTGCACAACTATAGAAATAAAGATAATTAACATAAGGTTGCCTCCTTAAGTCTTCACAACATATAATTTTGAATTCTTGTTAATTTCTTATTAATCTTAGCCAAGTAGTGTAGATTGTTCAAGACTTTGCAAAATTTATTTTTTAATCTAACTATGCTTTTGTATTTGATATGGATTGTGCTTGTGGAAGAAACGTGAGCTGTTTCAAGACCTTGCTCCGATGCTTTGGCATTCTTTTGGCACTATTGCAGCTTTATTGCAGGTTTGGCTTTACAGGATTGCACTTGAAATGTTTGGTTTTTTGTGTTTCTTTCTATAATTTAGTAAATTTAGATGGCTCTTTTAATTAGAAATGAAAGGGAAATGTGCAGTGTCATGATTCAGTATTGCTTAACTTTTCTTCAATGAACTTTCAGCTTGTTGTATCTCAAACTTATGAAACCAAGCAGTTACAAGTTATATAAATAAAGCTGATTAAATTTGTCCACTCGTAGATGCTTTAGAATGTGATTTTCTAAATGTGAATGTTTTTAATAATTAAATAAATGATACCACACAATAGTATGTTAATGGTCGAATAAACTCTTTCCAGGATATAAACTGTATGGTGACTGACAATATATTAATTTTTTTATGTTATTATGGTTTTCGTCTGTCATCTTGCTCAAGTTGAATTGGAATTTGAACTATTGTTTCACCTCTATTTTGTTCATTTTCCTTGTTTTCTGTTGTCTTCCCTTGTTTTCACGACACCACGATTCATTTTGACATTTGGTATCTTGATGATTATGCTGCTCGTCTCTCTTAGCTAATGTCATGACATTCTTTACTTTCTACAGCTACAATTACTACCAAATATTACTTCTCATTCCATGTCTTGTGGGAGGCCGCCCATGATCTTGCGTTGCCCCTCTACGTATAGAACGTATCGTTGACTTCCTTTGATGCAAGAAACACAAGTTTATTGTGTCTAGTTGATGGGAGTGCCTGACCCTCCATAATTCCCTAGAGGACTTCTCGAGTATTCTTTTTACAAGCAAATCCCACTCTTTTGGTAATTAATCCTTGACTTTGGTTTGCATGATAATACTCTTTATGATGTCCTAATCAACGTGTTTTCCATGTTTATCTCCTCCAACATTATCTTTTATTTTTTCTTGTTTTAGAGGTTACATTACATGATATTGATGTCTCAAAGTTCTACATCACTAACATCACAAGGCCCTATGATGCATTGATTGGTTGGTTTGGTTTGTTGATGGACTTCTTCATTGTGTCAAGAGTACCATTTGTGTCAAGTAGGGATCACCTCTTACGTTGACTCATTGGAATCTACATAGATGAGCTTGGAGACTTTATTCGATGTCTCACATGATTGCTATTGTTGATGATGTGGGCCTCCTGCTCATTCTCCTGAGGGTTTACAAAGATAGTTGGATGCTCTCGCTTGGATTTGTGAGCTTTTGAAGCTAGTGGTTAATCTTAGTAAGACTAAGGTTGTGATCTTCAATACCTCCAAAAGTATTATCTCCAAGTTTAATCTTCCTACAAAGACGAGCCCATGGAAATCACAACCACTAATGATGTGGTCCTCCTTGCCCGTTCTCCTGAGGGTTGAGTTGGACGCTGTCATTTGGATTTGCTAGCTTTTGAAGCAAGTGCTTTACCTTAGTAATACTAAGATTATGATCTTCAATGCCTCCAAAAGTGCTCTCTCCAAGTTCCATTTTTTCTACAAAGATGAGTCTCTAGTAGGGATCACCTCCTACATTTATAGGATATTCCTATGAAGATGTGATTCTTTGATGCAATCATTATACTGACAATTCACATTGATTGAGCTTTGGGTCTATTAAATGGGCACACATTGAGATGGTGTGATTATCTTGCTCGAATGTGTGATCCATTGCAAACAGATAGTCTCTTAGTGGATTGAGCTTAGGGTCTATTAAGTGGGCACACATTGGGACGATGAAGACTACCTTGCTCCAACATGTGATCCATTGCAAACGTATGGTACATTTGTGCATTGTCTAGGCCAAGTTTTCTGCCCAACCTCTAATTGCAGAGTGTCTTTTATATCTTCATAGGCTTCAGTCAATAGTATGTCTTACTTCGAGCTAATGGAGACACCTATAGTTTAGTTGACCCATCTCTTACAATTTTCATAGGAGATATTGTTTCTTGCACAACGATTCAAGAGGGTCACTTCTACCTTTTTTGCAATCTTGATCGAGGTGCTTAACACTTGAAGCCATTAGGAATCTTTGAGGATTGGTCATCTTTAGGTATCAAGTTTTGCAAGGGATTTTGAGGACTAGTGAATTGATTACCCCTTTAAAATGTAAATTAGTGGTTAGAGGTGTTAACTATCCCTTGGATGATACAATTACCTTGATAGATGGTGATAGATTGATGAGACTACATTATTCTCCACATGCAAGTGTTGGGTATCTTCATCCTCCTTAACACGTTAGGTACCACTACAGGATATCTAACCAAACATGCATTTCCAACTTCCTTTCTATTTCTTGAGAATTACCAACCATGGATGTTAGGATATTTTCCAAGAAATGTTCTTTGCACCTCCCCAAGATCACCTAGCCAGGCCCACATGGTGATATGATCATCCTTCCATGGATATTATCATATCTTGTATTGGCTTTTTCAATATTGATGATGATGGGGTCGGTACTTCCTCCCATGATTCAAATTAGGGGCGGGCTTTACCTCCAAACATGGCCTTCGTAACCCTATTTTTTTTGGTGACAAGGTTCTCATGGTTATTTATAATGTTTGTGATGCCAAACCTTGGTTTATCCCCTTATTAGCTAGGGTATTTTATTGTTGTGATATTAGTCTAATTTTAGCCTCTTTTCACTCCCTCATGTTATTTCTAGCAGTTGCACTTTTAAGTTTCTTTGACCTACTTTGGTCATCCATGGACATTAATATAATCATAGTATTGAGACTTGGACTCTTTGGGCAAAATTTAGACTCACATGGCAAAAACTCAACATATTAAACATCCATAAAATTTGAACAAAAGTCCTTTGGATTGAACTTTGAAGTAGACGTCACTAAAGAATGATATTTGAAATGAAATAGGGGTCAGGCACAATGGTATTTTGTTTGAGGGTTTTAACTTTTCCCTTTAACTGTTAAGGTTTAGGGTTTTAATTTATTTATTTTAAATACTTTTAAAACTTTTTTTAAAACAAAGTGGACTTGACCATATGACTTGGCAAATTGTAGGGCTAACATGGAAAGTGTCCAAGTGACTTGGCAAGCAAGGAAACACTAACGAATAATATCGATCTTATTTACATTCACCTCTTAATAATTTCTGTATAAATTGATAAGAAAAAGGCATCAACTTACTTATTTGCATATTGTTGTTGTGTTCACCACACATGCAACAAATAGAAGTTAGAAATTGGTGTACACTTTTGAATGGAGACAACCTTTACGCAAGCCTTTTCTTTGCTATAAATATCACACTCTTTTGTTGCAGCTGTTCAAATACCACTGTCAGCCTGTATACTAGGGTGCATGGTTTGTACACAGAAGTATGGCCGTCAAATTTAATGTCTTTAGATAATAGTGCTTTCACCAAGGCTGAATAAATTCACAGTCACCCAAGTTAGTACAACGAAACTCACCATTGTTTGCTCAACTCATGACTGTGCAAGTCTAACAAAGGCTTGCAGGGTCTCAATACTATGAATGTAATTTAAGTCTTTATTTTATACTAGTCTTTCTTTATACCTTCAGTCAGAAGTTTCATTCCCTTTGTCCAATTGCATTGCTTTGAGTTGAGCCTCGGTCCTTCTACATTATCCCGTAGTCCTCACTAACTTTTGTTTGAATAATTGTGTCATGATTCTCCTTTCCTCCGTGCTTTCACTCTTCATTTTTCTGTTATGCATTTCATCCCTTTGACTGCAGTCTCTATTTTCTTAGCACTCTTTTTAATTATTTGCCATCATCATTTCTTATCGATATTTCCCATGCCTTTTGACACTGGTGCTTCCTTGTATACATATTCTCCTAAGTCTCATTGATTGTCCTTTGCTTGTTTCAAGTTTATGGGTTTTGATTGTGTCAAATGTCTAATGTAACCTTGAACAAACCTTTTGCATATAGATGTGACCAATAGAAAACATTAATTTGTTCAGTCTTCTAATCTAGCATCGTTCAAAAATATTATAATTCATAAAATAAACTTAAATAACATGTTAAAGATTGTTAAAAAACATAAAAAATGAATGTAGATAAGGCATTGGTATAGTTTCTATTAGTTTTAAGCAAAAAATGTATACAATGCTTATCAATGCACCATAATATCATGTGATGATTGATCATCATAGAAAATTACAAATCTAAAAAATTTATTACAATTTTATTTTTTTCCTTTAGCTCCTCATATTCATTCGTTGTGCCCTGGAAGTGGAAGGTAAAGATTCTTCATCTAGAACAAAATCATCCTCAAACCTATCATCCTCACCAATGATACTTTTGCTAGTGCTTGTGCCTTTGTTGCTACTTCCCATTTTACTGCTTTCCTTTCAAAATATGTGATCTCCTTCTCAATAAACATGGGTTCCACATCCTCAACAATCTAGTTTTAGTATAGATCGATATCATCCAAGTCAATCATGTTGCGACTCTTTTTCCCCTCCACCTGTTTGATGCAAAGATGCAGATTGTATCACACAAAAACAAGGTCATTGAGGTGTTGTGTTAGAAACCTACCATGCTTCTCTATGTGAATTGATTCAAATATGTTCCAATTACGTTCATAGTTAGAAGAGCTACATGGCTGGTACAAAATTTGGAGGGCTAGCTTCTAAAGATTCAGTGTTTTTGCACCATAATCTTCCCACCATGAATATGTAAATAGGACATTTATAATTTTTTAAATCAACTAGGCTTGCATTTTTTAAATAAGTTTAGTATCTATGCGTAACGAGACTACAATCAAAGGACTCAATTTGCTTTTACATGGTTGTTGGGTCATTCTTCTTTAAATGCATAGAGTCAAAGAAAAGAGCCTTCACTTTGCACCTTTTTAAATCTACTATTCATTAATAATTCCTCTAAGGGCTTTGTTAGGGCATCCTCTCTATGTATGCATTGAGGCCAAATATAACTTCTCATCGGCCTTAAAAAAATTGGAGAAGAAAAAAATAAGATTTAAGTGGTAGGTTGCTGCATGTATGTGTTGGTGGAGCAGCTTGTTCTATCTTAGATCAATCATGCACCAAATGGGTTCATATTTCTTTTATTTTTTCACATAATAATGCACTATGGCCTCCTTGACCTTGTTTATACCTCATACAAAAAACCCATTATGTTTTTTCCACGATCCACTAAGTGTAAAATTTTGATCAAAGGCTCTATCAACTAAAACAAAATAGCATGAAATTTTAAGATCGAATTAAGAGAAATTTGACCAAAAAAATGATAAATCAGAAATCTAATGAAAAGTTATAAGTTTTACAAAATTACAAAGTAATGGATATTATTACTTTGTAAGTTCGTAATCATTAAGTTTAAAATTACTTTTAAGGATCCCCTTTGTGCTCTCCGCAAACACATCATCAAATTATTACTTTGTAAGTTCCCAATTGTTAAGTTTAAAATTACTTTAAGGATCCCCTTTGTGCTCTTCGCAAACACGATCAAAATCAGTCAATATGGCCTTTACCCCTTCGGCCTTCTTACAATAGGGAGACCCTAATCACCATGTGCTCACAAACATTTGTTTAAGAGATGTCAGTGTGGTTGCAATGCTTTTCATTGTGATGAAGTTTGTGACAAATAGTGTGTCTCTCGATCACCTAAGGTCTTGTCTGTTGGTGTGTTCTCTCATCAAGCTTAGCACCCAAGGGTGATTTTAGATGTATTTGGTAATATTTTTGGCTTTTTCGACCATGCAATTTTTTTATTTTATAAAGCAATAGATCAATGCAATGACATGTGCAAAGGTTCCAAAAAAGGGTAGGGTGCCTTTCGTCAAGAAGTCACTTTGTTGCTACACATGTTGTTGCATTGTTAGTCCCAACTTAGATGAAACTCTCTACAACTACTTCCATGACCACCTCTTCCAACATACCACACAAAGTCTATATATTTCAATTGGCAGGAGGCATGAATGGACTTCAAGAACACCAATTGCTCACTTGAAGCCACTAGAAAGTTTATAAAAGTGCCATTCCTTCCATCTGTCCACCCATTAGAAAAAACAATGCAACCCTTTTTACGTCGTATTCTTTTTTAATCATCTACTATCACTTGCATATTTTTTTATGTGTTCCTCAAAAAATGGGTTACTCAAATCATGAGGACTAGGTGGCTTGAACCCTTTCTCGACAACGACAAATGTAATTATCAGTGTCTTCCAATATGAGCTTTTTGTCACAGTGAATGGTATGTTATAATACTAAAAATATGCAGCATTCATCCTTGCTTCATTATGATTCTCCCAGGTTCAAGCAGTACCTTTGAGCAAAGGTTGTGCACCAAAAGTATTGCAAGGAATAAATAAACTCTGTGAAGCTAAAGGCATTTGACTTGAACTATCTCTAGTGGCTAGACCTTGTCCTTGAACCTATGGGCCAATACAAGAGCCGATTACTTCGTTTGAGTCAAGGGGGGGATTTCATCACAGATGTAGCTTGCAGCTATTTTATTTAATTTTTTTTCCTCTACATAGGAAGGAGGCATTCATCTCATGTAACTTTAGGGTCAACACTAATGCACACACACACATCTTGGCCTTGGATTTGTCCAAGTTGGTATTTGAGGCGATTGATACCTCCTCTCATAAAAAGACAACAATAATTGCATATCCGGCCATCTAGACATGGTGAGGGTTGGGGTCGAGGGGGAGGAGGGACTCGTGTCGTAAGCACGTTCTATTTAGATAGCTAGGGGAGGCCGCCCCTAGATATAGTTGGGAGAGGGGCCCTGATGGCCCCAGATAGATATAATGTCTGGAGGAGGCCATATATAGATATATAGGGTGTCATTGGGCCCCCCTCCCCCTAACTATTTAGTTCTTTTGGCCTTCGCCCCTTCCCCCCACTCTCTATATATGGGGAGTTAGATAGAGTTTATATAGAGGGGCCCTTTCCTTCTATATAAACTATAACTATAACTATAACCTAGATTGCAGTGCATCTTCATTGCAACAGAATGACTAAATTCTTAGTAGTGTGAAATTACAAAAAAATCAATTTATTTTTATATCCGGTGACTATAGATGATAGATAGTTACCCCATACCGGTTGAGGACCTTTCTTGCTAAGTAGTCAAGGGCCTTTAAGGGGTCAGGTATTTCTTGTGAATGGGCCAGGGCCTTTCTCGCTAAGGGGTTAGGGCTTTTCTCGCCAGATATAGATAGTGGGGTCAAGGGCCTTTCTCGCTGAGGGTTAGAGGCTTCTGTATTTCATATGGAATACTTGTGCAGGCCATGGCTCTAGTGTGGCTGTAGAGAGAAAATCAAATTCCTTCCCAAGTCAACAATTTAGGCAATTTTGATCCGTTTCTTGACTAATTAATCATGTAAATAAGCATTACATGTTAATGGATTTATCATTGAATAACCATTTCTTTGCTATAATGACAGTTATGACATTGTTTTCTATTTGACAAGCTTAAATATAAGGGGTTTTAGATAACATTTGTCAAAGCTATATGTTCTTATTTTAAACTTACAAATTTCATTATATGAATGGTAAACTTTTGCAGGAAATAGTATCTATTTACCCCATGTTGTCTCCTCCTACTCTCACAGCAGGTGCATCAAATCGTGTTTGCAATGCACTAGCTCTTCTTCAGGTTTGATTCTTTACTATTGACTTCTTACAGACTATTTTTGACATAGCTTTTGTTGTTTGATGATATATGTTTCTATGATATGGTCATACTTCACTACTTGGTGGGATTTTCCTTTTTCTGGTATACAGAATCTCTATTGGCATAAATGTATTTATGCCTGTTGACAATACATTTGCAACTATAAAATTGTGTATATTTAATAAAGAATGCATATAGGTTTGTGCCAAAAAATATTTTTTTGTCACAAACACTAGACATGGAATTTCAAATTAGATGCCTAAAATAAAATCATTTCTGCAAACAACCAAGAAATGAATAAATGCATAATTTGATGTTCATTCTAGACAAAGTGGTAAATAATGCTCTTAAACGTCAAATACAAGAGCATTTTGTATGGAAAATTTCCACAGAATATTGTATTTTCTTGTTTTTTTCAGTTAACCATCCAAACATTGTATTTGATATTTTGATGTAATCATGCATTTGGAACTTGGAAGTGGAAAATGAATATGGATGTCTCTCTAGAACAAGTGCTCGTGTTGCAGATGACCATAGATGGTGCAATTTTGAAATTAGGTGCGTAGAATGTGATAATCTTTCAAAATGGTTTATTAATACCATAAATGTTCAGTTGTAAACATCTGAATGTTCCCCATGCGCCCCCACCCCCTTTAAAACTGGATCTAGGCTACAAGTTGGCTTCATCATGTTTTATGTAGGAAGAATTATACACCATCTATAAGATGGTAGCAACTATGTAGTTATGCATCTGAAGTGGAATTTCAATATGGATCTCAACAAGTGCTTGCATTGCAGACTGCCATAAATAATATGATTTCAAATTAGATGCTTTGAACAACATAATCCTACCAAATGGATGTAAAAATGAGTGGATGTGTAAAAAAACAAGCATACAATAATGGAAATATGCAGAAATATAATCGGAGGTCAAACAACACAATATATGCATGGAGATTCCCAATGTCACCAAATATTCAATACCTCGAGAAAGAACACCTTTGAGGTAGGGTTACACCATAAAATACTCCTTATGGAAGAAATCACTCCAAAGTATCTCCCACTATGAGAGCCAAATTGAATACAAGATCTCTGCCTGATGCCTTTACAATGACATGAGCGTCTGTCTATATAACTTATTTATCAAGATTTTAGTTAGGATGTCCCATTTTGAATCCCTTTCCTACTACATATCATGCTGCAAGCAGGGTGTTGAGAACGTATTTGCTTCTAGTGGAAGTAGCTTGTTCAAGCCTATCAACACCCCATCATATTCTTCTAAATTTGTAAGGAAGGAACTTGGTAATAAGGTTTAACGAATCACCCTTTGGAGATTAAATTGACATTGCCTTGACTAATCTGAAATTTTTAGGTCTTAATGTAAAACTTTGGTTAAAGCAGGGTTAGCGAAATCCCAAGTTGCTTAAGCAAATGCTGAAAGCTAACTTCAATTTTTCATGTCTTGTTATTATGTAATGTTTGCTGCACTTTTTGCTCTTTTACTATAATTTTAGTATATTTTATTCTATCTAATGCCATAGTAGATGAGGATTTGAATAACTTCTGCATTGGTATGCTGTTCTTATTGGTCTTGTTAAATTGATTGGCCATTTATAGGAGTTATCATATTTTTCTTTACTAGTTCAAAATTACTTATTTTTTGGGGTCAAATAGACTCGACCTTTGCAGTATCTTTACTAGTCTGGTATTTGTACATATACGTTAACTATCTTGTATATAATATCCACTTTATTAATTTTGTATCATAAGAAATGATGTACAAGCCAACTTCCTACGAAATCCATTTGAGATATAAGACAAGGGTGATCAAGACTTGGCAAATCCATGAAGGAGGATGATAGGTAAGATAAGGCAAGAAAGCTCAAGATATTGGGGCAGTTTAAAGAATGCCAAATTCAAAGATCTTAGATAAGCCAACCAAAGTTGCATTTAGGAAACTAAGGCCAACTTAGCCTGAAAACTACTTGACAAGGGGAGGAATCTTGCAAGTGAAGGTGTGAAATACTTGATTTCTGAAAGACAAGGCAATATGTTTGAGGAATTGGCTTTTTCACTTCTAATAGCAATTTGCAGAAATATCTCTGCCGAAGCTACAATTAAGGAAGGAATGCAATGATGATAAATAACGCAAGTTCAGTGCAAGACAGCAAGCCAGTCAAGGCAATAATATGAACACTTGAGCATGCGATATGAAGCAATTTTTCATGCAAGACTAACCTTAGATGCAATCACGCAAGAATGGAAGCGTTATGCAAGTCAATCATACAAGCAAACAAATAATGTGGAAAGAGTGTACCTTATTGGCAGATTTATTGCGGAAGATTCCCAATTTAGTGGTGCCTTTGACCTTCACCTTGGATCAAGGACCTTGTCATGACTAAATGACATGATACACCTTAGAGAGATCAAATCCCCATCTGCGGACTGAACACCAAAAACTTGTTGTTTACCACCTATAAGAGGTGCTAGTAGTGGTAGGTTGATCAAATCCCTGGGAAAGAATAGTGGATGCGGACTGAAATATTCCAATTCCTATAGGCTGTAATGAAAGTTATAAATTTGGTTGTGTGAGAGCTCTGAAGTGCAAGCTGAGGGATGTAATTATGTCAAATGAATTCTTTAAACATGATAGCAATGTCCCGAAATGATGTGTGTCTAATTTATGGCATATGCCAACATTGCTTTTGCCAGCTTTTGCAAAGATAGACAAGTACGTCTAGGCTGATTGGCAGAAAATGAAAAATGTGCAAGATGGATCAGCATGACATGTCAAGTTATTTGTGGCAGATATGGGTGGAAATGACGAAGTTGTTGGTCCACATCATCATATTCTTTGGAGAGTTAGGATGGTTGGGGATTGTGTCCAACCACTAACCACTCTCCTAGACCCAGATGAAGATGCACTTGAGGAACACATTTTGCTGTGTCAGAATTTTCCACAATGGGATTGTGATGTGTCAATGAATTTAGGGATACATTGATGTCATTCCTCTCACGTTTGCACATCACGAACCCTTCCAGGTTTCTTTTTGTAGCATGGGAAGGAATGTGATAGAAGGTGAAGATTGGAATGGACGTATACAAGGTCCGCAACCTATTATACTTCATAAAGTGGATGAAGTCATATGTGCTCCAATTCCTTTCATTTGAGGAAGAACTATAAACCTTTAAAAAGAAATTTTGTCACAAAATTACAAATAGTGACCAAAAATAAAATAAAACATGAAATAAGTTAAATTAAAATTCAATTTGTATGATGCAATCCCATGACAAAAATCTCAATTGCCATCTTTTGTAGATGTTTAGTCATAGCACTGTGGTAGATCAACCACTTCATTGGATCCATTTCTTTCTTATTTGCCATTGCGTCAACCATAGATTACATAATTGACGAGGGTACTCGGTTAGTCATTGGGAAAATGCTCAGATGGTTAACTACCACTCGAACTCACCAAAAATTTAAAACCATCGGTTTTTAACCAAACGGTAAGTACTGTTGAGTACTCGATGAGTACTTTGGGAGGCCTGTACATGTGTTGGACGCATCTAGACACCTCTAGACGCGTCCAGGCCTGCAAATGGATGCAAAATATTGATAAAACACTAACAAAACTCTAAAAAAACACGGAGATTTTGAGAGGCAAGCTATGGAAGGTGCAACTGCAGCAAAAGGAGATATTGGATTAGAGGACATCCTTGAAGGTGAGGCAGAGGTAGAGGTGGAGCCACAGGGACAGACACATCGTTCTAGGTAGAGCGAGGAGGGGCAGCCGAGTGGGAGGACTAGACTTTTTCAATCTCCCTTAGTTTTACAGAGAGTAGGGAAGAGAAAAATATAGATTCTTGTAATTTGTACTTGTAAATTCTTATATAAGTATCATTGTATTAGTTTGTTGTTGACAACTTGACTGTCACAGTTGTATTTGCATGATTATGCGATTTTGTACTTTGTATTCAAGTTTATTGGAAAACACTTTCCCAACGTTTTACAGATTCATTTGATCTATTTTGCTTTTGCAATTTCTAAAAAACTATGTTTTTTTGATATATTTAAGCATTTTTTTCATTTGTCGATTATTCCTAGTTAATCGACCGTCTTTGTTGGTTACTCTCCGGTTACTCAAATACCCCCCGTGGCGAGTACTTGCCGGTTATGTTTATGTATACTTTGGTGTCAACATCTACATAAATCCCATTTGAGGATGCAAGGGTCCCATTGAGTCTTTGTTTCAACTGTAAGATTTGTATATGCCTTCTTGAAGGCCTTTCCATATCCATCATCTACCTTTACATTCATATTTGGTATTGTTCTGTTTGGCATTGCCAACATCAAAACATGGTAATACATAGGATTAAATGGGTCTAGCATTTTTGTCATTATAATTTGTCTCTTTTCCTCCACCACTGTATTTATGCGATCATAAATATCCCCCAAGATTGGTGTATGTATCATAGTGGCGAATGAGGGTATATGTTGGCTCAATGAAATAAAAAAATAGTCTTCTTGGGCTCACCAATTGTCATCAAGAATGGTATTCCGGATATTATTTGCTCTCTATTTGGACTTGTTTTATATTCACAATCCTCTTTAGAACAATGTAATGTGTTGTAAAGCGAATCTCAATACCGTCAAGTTCAAAAATGAAGTTAAAAAGTAAAAATTATTCAAAAAACAAATCCACAAATGACCATTTGGTAAAACCAATCTTTTTCAAAAATTACAATAAGATTAAATATTTAGAAACTAAAACTTGAAAAATTATCTTTAGCAGCTCTAACTTAGTGAACTACAACAAAATGGCTTGTGACATGTGGTGATTACAAATGAACATTTGAATTTCTTATGCCTCTTCATTCACCAAATGTGAGAATATCTTACCTCCATGACCATCCCTATTGCTCTATATACTTTTCATCTATTGCATCTGATGGACACCCCTGAGATATGCCATGAAACTTGAATCATCTTCAATAGTCTATCAATACTATCTTTCTTTAGCTAAAAGGGTGGTATGAATATTTTCATAGCTTAGACTTGTGTATCCTTTTGGTGCCTCATTGGTTGAACTAACCATTTCCTACCAATATAGAGAGTGCACTACATTAAAGGCAATGACATTTACATACAATCAACGACCAATTATTTGATCTATATTCTCTTGACTTTGAAATTTGAACAATTTTTTAAGAGGTCCTAAGTTGCCCCTCTTGTGACTTATGGGTTTCTTTGTTTATGGATGTAAAGGGGGTGTACGCTAAGATCCTTGACCAAACCCTTAAAATGGAGTTGACCTCCATTTTGTCACTTGAACAAGACTACCTTCGTTGTCTTTATCTTGTGTATTTTGCAATTAGTGCAATTGATAATCTACTCCTTGATTGGCCATCAATGTCTAGACCAAGGGATACGACACACCATGTTCTTGTTTTGTGGCAAAGGTGGCCATAGATCCTGGTATATGAACATAACCTCCACCACCTAGGATTTTGTTAACAATGGTGACATATTTCCACAATGAAGTTCCAGTGTTGGGTTTCATCTATTTGTCATTCCCTTCCTTGACTTTGGATGAGATTGATGCCATGATATAATTCAAATTTCAAATTGTAAAACAAAAATAAAAAAATGTGGAAGTTCTACAGTTCAATAAATTAAAAATATCCACGAATCTTAAAAAAAACATTATAATAAAATTTAAAATTATAATAAATCATATGATTATTAAATGAACATTGAAAATCTAAAAAACATACACAAATAAATATTATAAAAATATATTAAGAAAATCAATCACGACAATTAAAGAATATAGTACATTTTTTAAAAATTATCAAAATATCATAAAACAAATATTTAGTAAATTATAAATTGAATTGCCAATAAATTCATTATAACCATTTATTATTATCTAAATGATAAATATAAAGAAAATTCTAGAAACAAATGTCAAATCCATAGTCATTATTACCACAAAGTTTAACTAAATTATAAAGTAATTTATAACTAGAATCAAAATTCATAATTTAAATTATCTAAAACTTGAAAAAACATAGACAATAATTAAATTAAATAGAAAAATATTTAAATATATAAAAATATTAACTTTTACATTTTATATTAAGTCATCCAATATTATTTATTTAGTATCTAATATTAGATTATTCTAATGAAATATTAGAATAACCTAATATTAAATATTTTATACTATTATTTTTTATTAATCTGTCATCTATTTAAAACACATCCAAAAATTATTAATGTAAGATGGAACTTTTTCTAAAAACCTAAAAACTAAAGCCAACGAGAATCTATTTCTTACATGTAGTAGTATTCGCCATTAGTCTATTTCCTTTATCCCAATGGAAATCAACATTCGAAAATAAATATTACAGGTCAGCATGGAGAAGATAAAAAACTTTGGAGGAGGTATGATATAGACTTGAAAAAAAAAAAAAAAGGCTTTACAATGGGAAAACACAAGTAGAGTAGATAGAACAAGGGAAAATAGAAACCAACATTAATTTGGTTTTATTTGTTCTTTCTATGCATGCTAAAATTTACATCTTGTGGGCCTACCTTGTAATTTACTCCAAACTGGGCACCTTTGTTGTTGGAACGCCTTAGGTGCTCTGCTTGAATACCCCCTTCATTGCTTAAATGCATCAGTTGTTGCTTGACCTGCCTCTTCATTGCTTGAACTTTATATTTGCTGGTGGTTTTAGGGGTCAATTGCTATAGATTTATAATGTATTTTAGGGTTTTGTCACTTAAAATCATACGTGTTTTAGTTTTTGTAAGAGTCATGATTATGATATTGTTGCAAATGGCATGTGTACTGTATCTGGTCATATCCTAAACATCCCATATTTGGGCTTGTATTTGGGTATGGATGAGTATGGCATTGAGGTTGTATTTGGTTTGTAGCATATTGTGCACGTGTTTGGCATGGCGAAATGGGTGCCTAGGTTTGGTGGCGTACTCTGCAGCTTTGCTTGTTTGATTTTATTGGAGAGTATGCTTGAGTTGCAAGAGCCTTGGAAACTTATACTTATCACATGATTGGGCTAGGTAGTTGGAGTCCAACATAGAACAAGGGGGAGAGGGAGAAATATGTGGGGGTCAATGATACGTTTTCGACATATGTGAGAAACATTGTCTTTTGTATCCCTTGTTTTTTATTGTCATTAGATGATATGGGGCTAGTGCTTGACACGTCGATGCAACATTTATTGCCTTTTTACCCACTTGAGAGGATCGAGTTGTTTAGAATCCCAAACTGTCCCGTTTAAGTCACGAGTGATCCTTACACCAAAACAATTATGCAACAGGTGGTAATGAGAGTTAGAGAGGTGTAGATGTTCATATGCAAACATCCACGTCATTGGCATTGTTTCGGTCCTTTTTGAGGAAGACTTATATCATAAATCAGTTGAGGCTAAGTTTTCATCTTATTTCATTTTAGAAGTATTCCATGGTTCAGACTGCTAGAATTTGTTTTTATTGGAGATAACAGTGTAGAAAGTTTTCTACAGCCATAAGACGATAAAATTAATACAAAGTTTTCTCCAAAATTTTAGTCTATCTAATTTCATTTTAATAGAGAGGATGCTTGAGTTGTATAACGCCTTGCAACTAATGATTATGACTCATGAGTAGACTATATGAGGGGAGTCCAAGATAAAACATTGGGGGAGGGTGAAAGATGTGGGGCTTGATGATGTGTTTTGGGTAGATGTGAAATACATTGTGCCCTTTTTATCCCCTGTTTTTACTGTCATTACATGTTATGGCACTAGTGCTTGATGTGTCCATGTGACATTGGTGACCTGTAATTCTGCATGCTGGAGAGGATTGGACTGTTCAATGCCTCAATCTGTGTTTGTTTAGCTAGAGTGATCCCTGCACCAAAACGGTTATGAATTAGAAATGTAATATGCACCATGATATGAAAGCAAACACATAGATGATACACACCAAAGTACACCATACTAATTTTGGGGAGAATGTGTATTCTTTATTGCAATTGGGGCCAACCCGAACATATTACAATACAAGAGAGGCCATTCGCCTTTATACACATACACTATGTGCACTAAATTGGGTTTTGTTGATAATGCTGGGTCACTTATATGTAAGAGAGCACTCTCCCCATGGCTTATGATGACTCTTCAATAAATTTCGCATGTAGCAAAGCACAATGACGAATTCCACTCCTTGAGCTCCATCAACATGTTATAATGATCTTCGCGAAGCCTCTAAACCTGTTGAAAACACCCCTCATTCCCAACTTGAATGCTTATTTTCACTCCCCATGTGACAAACCTCTAGCTCACGACTCAAACCTAGATACATCTCCGTTGCTTCCATGTCCACTGGAGCATCCATTTCTCAAGTACCCATTTCGTTGACCACACCTTCATGCTTCAGCTGGAATGGTTACCAGTGACACCTTATGATGATGTCCTAGAGTCCCCCACCAAGACCTGCTAACAATTACACTTTCACCTAGTCACCAAAGGACCCCTCTGTGATGAGCACTTGAGCCATCATCCTTCTAGAGCACATTCCATGAGGGGAAGGTACTCTTCTTCCCTTGATATGACCATATATATCTCTTGATGAGTCCCGAACTTTGTTGTCCACTCCCTAAGTAGACCTTGTTAAGACTTCACTAGCTCCGCACTACGACTTGAAGATGATACCCTTGCCCCAAAGATCAACAAAGAATTATCAACGATGAATCCTTGAGTCACCGACCATGTAGAGTCTGCCCCACATAGGTGACGTACCTTTAGTCGCTTGCTCCTAGATTCGTAACGGACGTGCTCATATAACACCATAGACCCTTGAAACTATTTGGCTTTGCAATGCACCAAGGCTTACACTCTCCAAAGGTACATGACACTTTCATCTTACTTGTTCCAACTTCAATGCCCTCCAAGAACTTCCCATGTTGAGCCCCAGACTCATAAATCTTGTAGTCCAAACCTGGTGTGGTTGAGGTACTCTCCATTCCCTCATATTAGATATTGGGAAACACTCCCAACATTAGAGAGCTCTGTGAGTGCATTCATGAGAGAGAGGGGAGACTCTTCCAAGCCTCTTCACCAACCATTTAGGATTCATTGCATAAGCGGCCACGTGATAAATAGTGTTCATCTTCTCTCCACAAACCATTTAGGATTCATTGCATAAGCGGCCACGTGATAAATAGTGTTCATCTTCTCTCCACAAACCATTTAGGATTCATTGCATATTCGGCCACATGTAAAGTACTATGCATTTTCTCCCAGCTCCATTGATTAATGGGCTGAATAGTATCATGGTAGAATGCCAAGAGGGGTTTGATCTCATGAATTGCGACCATGTGGCCAAGCATGCTTTCAGTGCAATCATAGATATCTCTAAGTTTGGGAGTGTTAAAGAGTACCCATTTCTAATGATGGCAAAAACATGGGATACAAAGGACTCATTGTCTCTCACATTTGGGGAAAACAAATCTTTGACCACCACATCCTTCACTCTCTTTTTTTGTTTTGTTTTTGTTGGGAATTAACTCGTGCATGACAAATGAAGACAAAGGAGAATTTTACTATGTGAATCGTACAAAGGCAAAGATAAAGTCAAACACAGAGACACATTTTTCACTTGGGAAAACCCTTTTGGGTAAAAAAACCTAGCATAATAACCTTCTTGATTATAACATAAAATGGACTGTCTTACAATGCTAAACCAAATCTCAAGGTTTTGTAACCTTCATACGATGCTTTATTATCTATTACAATGCACACACTTGACCATGTGTATTTAGCATTCAAAAGCCTTTGTTACACATCCTTCTTTAGAATAATTGTGCCTTTTATTAGGCACTTCACTTTGTAACATCCACACAACAGAGGAATTGGCATTCACCAACTACTGAGCCAGGGGAACATCATGTAATGCTCCTCAACAGGCCTGTGTCAGAGCACCACGAAGATGTTGCTAACACTTATTAAATCTAACAGATACAACAAGACAAGTGTATGAAATGCTTTAGATCACTTTTCATTTCTCAACATGTTGCATAGCTCCTTGCAAAACCTTATTGTGGCGAAGTCACTGTGCACCATTTCGCAATCTCTTAGAGTGCAATGAAATTGAGAAGAATAACTTGCACAACTTTGCCATCCTTCTTGCACACTAACAACTTGGTGCAACTGTCATAGCCAATCTCTATGCAAGTCTGCACAACCCTCCTTTCTTGCACAATCAACTTGTGCAACATCCCACAAAACTAGTGCTTGCGCAAAACTCCTTGTGCACCTATCTTTTGCACAAATTGTCATTGCACAATTTCATGCAAAGTTGAGACTCTTCCTAACAATCTCCCACCTGTCGAACACCTTGTATGAGGAAGCACGTATTCATCTTTCTACAACTTCAAGCAGCCATGCCCATCTTTTTCTTGCACCAAGAGAGCTTTTCAGTACTCATTGCCTTGGTTAGTGAATTTGCAACGTTTTCCTCTGTGTCCACCTTCTCTAGAAATACCTTTCTCTCTTCCACCTTTTTCATTACAAAATGATATTGTACATCAATGTGCTTCGTTCGAGAATGATATTTAGGGTTCTTTGATAGACAAATTGTGCTTTGACTATCACAATTTATCGTTATAGACTTTTGTGTGAACCTAATTGTAGAACACAACCTTTGAAGCCACCTTGCTTCCTTACTTGCATGAGTAGTTGTGATCTATTTAGCTTTGGTGGTGGAAATCGCAACACTAGCTTGTCGTTTCTTCATCCAACTTACAACACCAAATATTTGAACACATACACACTGATAGACCTATGAAAATCAAAATTTCTAGCCAAATCAGAGTCCACAGATCCTTGTAAATCCAAATCCTTGCTTTCACCAGGTGTACCCTGGAAAAAAATCGCATAGTCAGATGTTTCACATAGATACGTGAAGATCCTCTTCATTGCCGCCCAATGCTCCTTGCTCGGATTGGATAAAAATCTGCTAACTACTCCCACTGCTTGCACATTGTTAGGTCTTGTATAGATTGGTGTGTACATTGGGCTCCCCACTGCACTTGCATATGGAACTTGACTCATGTCCTCCAACTCCTCTTGTGTCTTTGGACATTGCATAGTTGATAGCTTTTGACCAATCGGAAAGAATATGTACAGGGTTGCAGTTCTGCATCTTGAACCTTTCTAGTACTATTTCAACATACTTTCTTTGGTCTAGCCAGAGCTTCTTGTTTGCAAGATCCCATTTGATTCCATGCCCAAGATGAATCTTGTAGCATTGATATCTTTCATGTTGAACTACGCAGACAGTTGAGACTTCACTTGATCATGCACTTGTCATTTCTGGGTAGTAGCATGTCATCCACATAGAAGACTATGATGGCAAAGTTATCATCCCCTTCCTTGTAGTAAACACAAGGACCAACATCATTGCATGCAAGCCTGAGTCCAACCACATAATTGTCAAACTTATGATTCCACATTCTGGGTGATTGCTTCAAGCCACACAAGGACTTCTTCAGCCTACAAACCAAGTCCTCTTTTCCTTTTACCTTGAAGCTTTTTGGGTGCGACATATAAATCTCTTATTCAAGCTCCCCATGCAAAACCAATGTCTTAACATCCATCTGATCTATCTCAAGATCAAGTGCAATGGTAATAGCTAAAAGAACCTTGATTGAAGTTAGTTTCACAATAGGAGAGAAAGTCTTTCCAAAGTCAATTTCCCCACATGTGAGAATCCCTTTGCCACCAGGCGGGTCTTATACTTCTCTAGTTTTCGTTGCGCATTTTTCTTCTTCTTGGAAACCCATTTGCAGCCTACAGGGTTGTGTTTAGGAGATAACTTTACTAAGTCCCAAATTTCATTTTTGTCCAGAGATTCCATTTTCCCCTTTATAGCCTCCAATGCTTTGATCCTCTTCTCCGTTTGGTTCTCGTCAAGAGCTTTGAACTCCTTGAATTTATTTAGCACTTTAGATTTCTTCAAGAGGAATTATATCCTGGTCTTGCAAGAGTAGTTGTCTATGAATGACACATAGAAGACAAACTTGTTCACTGATGGGACATTTACTGGTCCAGAAACATCATTGTGGATCACCTACAAGATTTGAGTTGCCCACACAACATTTGTAGGAATTCCACTTGAATTTGCCTGCTGCAGATGCAATGTTCGTAGAAGTCGAAGTCCAAGGGATAATTAACCACCTTGTTTGCCCTATCCTTAGTTTGCAGCATGCACAAACCTTTTTCACCAATATGGCATAGCCTTTGATGCTAGAGCATTGTTTCCTCCACCAAAAACAATGTGTAAGTTCTTGTTTCAGTGTTAGCCTTTAAAACAATAGAGTTGTTACATGTGCTACTTACTGTAGTCACGTCAAGCCTGAATTGAGTAATCGTGTGCATGCCTCTTACCAACAACATGACTCCACACACCATTATGCACATATCTCTGCTGAATGAGATCTGCACATTGACATCATTCATCTTGGTCCCAAAGATCAAATTCCTCTCAAGGCCAGGGATGTGCAAAACACCTAGGAGAGTCTTAATCCTCCCATGTTTGAAGCTCAGATTCAGTTCCTTTACCCATGACCTTGTAGGTTGAGTTGTCTTCCAGAAAGACATCACCACCATCATATTCTTCATATTCGCAAAACCAATTACTCCCATATACAATAGGAGGCTTCAGAGTCAATCAACCACACATCATTGCATGGATGTGAGCTTGAGGTTGCGAGATATACATCTTTGTCACCATCTCCATCAATGGAGACCTTATTAGTAGAGAATTGCACAACATAAAATGGCTTGCCATTTTCCATGGTTTTTGTTTTGCAACCTTTCTTAAAGTGCCCCGTCTTGCTATAGTTCTAGCACTCCTTCAAGGATCTATCAGGAGCCTTAGATCTTCCTTTAGACTTCAAGCGCTTATTCCTAGTCTTTTGCTTGCCTCTTTGTTGCAAGTGACCTCGCGTGGTTAGGGCGTCATTCATTTAATAGCTTTACATAGAATTGCGTCTCATCTCCTTTGATAATAGAAATGCGACTACATTTTCTACTTTTAGCTTCGATGTAGTACTAGTCACTACCATCACTAGATTATCCCATGAGTTTGGCGATGAGCACAACAATGTGATACATTTTTTCCATCATATTTGGTGACATCCATGAATGACAACTGACTTACCACAATGTTGAAGGCATGTAGGTGCTCTGCAGCTGAGTCACCGTCACTCATTCTCTATGAATATAACTTATTTCGTAGGAAAAGTTTGTTGACTGGTGACTTGTCTTGGTACAACATTCCCAAGTTATCCCAAAGAAGCTTTGCAGTCTTTTTAGTTGAAACATTCAGTAACATTGAATCCAACAAATATAATTTGATAGAGATTGTCGCTTTCCAATCAACCTCTTCCCATTCTATCGATTTCATTTTGGAGGTGTTGTGTTTGCAACAACAATCCATTGATCTCAATCTACCAAGAGATCCTCCATCTTGAGTTTCCATAACTCAAAATTTTGATCATTGAATTTCTCAATTACTATCCTCGTGCTTCTAGTCATTTTATTCACACAAGATTGTCGTGCGAAACTCCCACTTCAAGGAAATTGTTTATCATAAGTTATTCCAACTTCGACAAAGCTTACAACTTGGCTTTGGTACCAAATGTTGGGAATTGACTTGTGCACAACAAACAAAAACAAAGGAGAGTTCTGTTATGCAAGTTTGACACAGGCAAAGATAAAGACAAACACACATATACACACATTTTTCACTTGGGGAAATCCTTTCGGGTAACAATCCAACATAGTAACCTTCTTGATTTTAACATAAACTGGAGTAAATTGGACTGTCATACAATACTAAACCAAGTCCCAAGGTTCTGTAACCTTCATACAATGATTTATTGTATACGAATATGCACACACTAAACTGTGTGACCTTTTTTACACATCCTTTATTAGAAGAATCATGCCTTTTATCAGGGACTTTGCAATCTTTGCACAACAAAGGAATTTGTATTCACCTAATATTGAGCCAAATGAACATGTAATGCCCTAAATAGGTCCATGTTAGAGCACCACCAAGACGTTTCTAACACTTCTTTAGTCTGAAAAAATACAATTAGAAAATCGTATGAAACGCTTTCACGTAACCTTCCATTGCTCGACATGTTGCATAGCTATTTGCTACACCATATTGTGACCCAACCACTGTGCACCACTTCACAATCTCCTAGAGTTTAATGAAATTGAGCAAACTATAGTAATGCCCCTTTCCTATGCAGTCAGACTCGGGTTCTCGTGGACTAACATGGATGGTTAGAGAATCCATGTCGAGGGATCATTGTTGGGTTTAGTCAGTTTGGTCGGCATGGTGTTTTGTTTCTACCTCGGCGGGATTTTCATTTTGACTCTTTCTAGAGTATTTTTGGGGCCTTAAGGCCAAACTATTTTTAGCAAGTGTATCAGGGTCAGTTGCGAGTTGGATGGTCCGACTTGAAATGTGCTCTTTTCTAATTGGTATCATGGCAGTGCTTCGAAATTCCAGTTCAGAGTATGTTTGGGCATTTATTTTAATGTCGCGATAATTGGCTTAAGTTAAATTAAATATTTAACTTAAAGCATATAGTGATAAAGCGACTTTATTAATATGAGGAATGGAGATATATTAATATTTAATAAAGTCATACTTTACTTGGTATGGGCACCCAAGTCATGAGAGTCAAAGTAATATTAAATTATTGAATTCTCAAATGAGGGGAGAAAAGTGAAGGGAAATAACAGAGGAAAGTTGCACACTCATTAGGGACTATTGCATATTTTGTGAAAAAGAAATTACTGTTGGAGCAAACCAGGGTTTTTGAAGAAATCCAACCATTGTGAAGACGAAAACCTTCGCATTTGGAGAGTGCTGGATCTCCCAAGGGCATTCAGATCGTACCTTCTGTGAGGCTGTTCTTGTATGTTTGTGGCTGCTGCACTCAGTTTCTTGCATCCATACTGGGCGTAGAGTATCTACAACAGGAGTTTAACATTTGAGAAGCAGATTGGAGGACTGTTTGAGGTGTTGGGGACCATTTGTTGCTGCTGTTCACCTCCATCTTGGCTGTACCAGTTAGAGAGGCGACGTGGGTCTCCATTAAGCTGATATCTGTCTTTTGTTGGGCTATGTCCTCCATATGAGGCGTCATTCTTCTATGCACTGCTGTCTTTGGCTATTGGATGTAATTGTTTCAAGTTTGATGAGTATGGAGAGGTTGTGTGGATTCTAAGTTGCTGTTACAGACCTGTATTCGCCATATCAGCGTATGGGTATGTCCATTATTTGATGTATCTGCCATTTACACACATGGGTATTGTTCATAAATGATTTACAATGCATTTCAATCCCTTTTAAGCATTTGGGTATTGTTCATTTATGTTATTTTCTGAGTTGTACATGCATGCAAAAACTATGTCATGAACAAAAAACACAAAATGCATCAGGTTCAACTAAACCATGGAAAAACAATAAGGAGTGGGTCACTACAAATATCCTATGCAGCTTTCTATCCTTCCTACACACTGACAAACTTACACAAATATCATAGTGAGTCCCTAGGGAAATTTGCACAACCACCCCTGCTTGCTCAATCAACTTGCACAACATTACACACAGCTAGTGCTTGTGCTAAACACATTGTGCACCACCATCTTGTGCACAATTGTCATTGTGCAAATTCATGCAAGGTTGAGACATTTCCCAACAACCTTTGACCCTTACACCTAGTCCAATCCTATGTCATAATTATAAGTTACAAGGGCTCTAGCAACTCGAGCAATATCTCCAATAAAATGAAATAAGATTCAAATTTGGTCTTAACTAGTTCATATCATCATCATCATCATCATCATATGAACATTTGCACCTCTCTAGCACTCGTCACTATCTATTTGAGCCACTGAATTTTTCAAATGTCCTTAAGTGCACTACCTCTTGCATGCACACAAGGGCTCCTATGGATGTACCTTCGGGTAGCCTCAACTATTTTTTCTATTGCCCTTCGCAAATATGTTGAATTTGTAACTACTTGCACAACATTGGTAGGGCCAACCTCCTCAATGGCATCCCTCAAAATTTGGAACTGAAATTCAGCATCCTTGTGCTTTCTAAAATGCTCAACAACCACTTGGAAATAAGTGCCATCAACATTATTGATTGAGTTAATATAGACATGGATTTGCTTTTAAATTTTCATTTATGTGTTATCACTCTTTGTTGCAAGAATACACACACACACACATTTCAATTTTTTATATCCGCATTTCCAAAAGTTGTGGGGGGTCGGGGTAGGTCACGTTTATATATATATATATACACACACACACACACACACATATGCACACACACATGGTCGGGGTAGGTCACGTTTCCACGACATTTTTGGTTTTGAAACCCATACCCGTTTTTGAAGTTTTGTGTAGCTTAGCACATCACATTTAAGCCTTGTGAGTTATAATTCTTATATAGAGTTTTGGCCCTACAGGGCTGCTCAATGTATCTTTTTTTGCTTCCTTGGAGTTCTCTTCTTTATTGCATGGTTGTGTGTGGAATGGCTAAAAGTTATTACTATTGGGACTTCTCTTTAATAGCCAATTTGGTATCAGAGCATGATTGATCATTCATCACAACAATAGAATATTTATAAGGATTCGACTTCTTTGAAACTCTAATTTTAAGGAATCATGTATAACTCGTATACCATAATTTTTTTTCAATGTTTTTTAGATAAGTTGGGTATTCACACAAGGAGGCTACAATCCAGTTTTTAGCCTTTTGTGACCTGTCTTGACCGAGTTATTGTGATTTGAGTTTTCAATAAAATCGCTCTCCAGGCCGCAATTTCTGGAATTTTCAGCTTTGTTTACATTTTCAGAAAATTCATAAAAAAATCAGGTTCGGTCTCTATATTTTTGGATTTCAGGGCAACTTTGATATTGTCTGGTCAAAGTTTGGTAAAAGGTGGAAATCAGGGATTTTGACTTTTTGTTTTTGTTGCCAATCCTCCATTCCATGTTCGTGTAATTTTATTTAGGTAGCTATACTTCCATATTCATAAGAATGTATCCTATGATTGAGGAAATATGTCATTGGACAACTTCATGGGTATATTAATTATCCTATTTGGAAGCAATGCATGAAATATTTTGCTGTTGAAAATGGCTTTTTGAAATATATTACTAATAAGGAAACCAAAAACTTTGAAATTAAAGATAATAAGGATGGAAATAAGAAAGCATTAACTGCATTATGAGTCAACTTGCAATATTCAAATCTTTATTATCTTATTATTGAAGATGTAACAACTGGTATTGGAAATGTAATGAAATTTCGAATGTTAATTAAAGATCCTTTTGGGTGTCCTTTTGTATGGAATAACAAGCATGACTCTGATTTTGAGGACTCATCTTCTGATCATGTGGATTGTGAAGACTTGATTGAGGCACCTATTATTCTTTCTTATGTTGATGTGGTGTAGGATACTTTTTAAGGTGACAGTTGTCCTTCAAATCCTGTTGTTCCATCAATTGAGATCACGTAGGACTTGAGACCATTCATTAGGCTTGTGATATTGAGGATAACTTAAATTCAAAACCATCAATTGAGGGTACATCTTCTTCTCACATCATTGAGCTTTCCATGGATTGTGAGTACTTTTTATCACATTGTCCTACCTTAGCTCCTTTTGTGTGTGGGGATGACTCTCATGGAGATTGTGATATCTCTTGTGCTCCTATTATTCTTTCTATGTGCGATGTGGATGATTATGACACTATAAGCAAGGATATTCATGATGAAACCCATATTTTACTTGTATTTTTGTGGAGGATATTGAGGATGACATTCCTTTTATGATTAAAGAAGACATTGCACTAGATTATTCCTCATGTGACATCACTTCTATCACTATGTCTGTTGATTTTGTGGGAAATTTTGGAGAGGATGATCTTGTTTTGGCTGGGGGAGAATGCTTGAACGTCTCTTCGTATGTGGAAGATGTTACATCTATGGGATCTTTCTTTGCTAAGGGGGCCTTCTCATATGCCTTTAGTGGTACCTCTTATTGATAAGGTTGGGCCACTTGGTGGTAGGCATGACGAGACTCTTTTAAATCGAAGTGAAAATCATATTAATAATCATAGCGAGCATCAATTTGCTTTTTGAGGATGTTCTTATGAGTCATTTGAGACATTAGGTGATATGGATGAGGTTTTTTAGAAGTCCCATATTGATCTTAATGCATGCATGACTCATACTGATGGTCCTATTTTGGCTTTTGTATCACTTCAAACTTCTTGGGCTTCAAGAGATGGTGCTAGAAATTGTGAGACTTGGCATGATGCAAGGTTGTTTTTCCATTTCTTAGAAATGATATTGAATGGCCTATAAAATGGAGACACATAGTCCTATTGATGAAGATTTGCTATTCAACTATATTGGAGACTTGCACGCTTTTTCCTTCCATTGCATTTGAGAAAGCACATTCTCCATTTTGGAAATATGGTGGACCATCCTATATGCCTTTGCTAGCACCTTGTAGTTTGGAGGCATAGTTGGCTATATGATTATGAATCATCTTCTTCCAAGTTAGTGAAGTCTTTTCTTGTTGCAATTGGAGATTTTGAAGGTTGTCTAAGGCTTCATACTCTTATTGCACTTTGAAGAATTGTGGAACCTATGGCTCGTGATACTTGTGGCATCATGGAGAGGACTTGAGGAGGAAGATTCTTTGCAGATTTTGGCTTTCAGAGATATTTTTCAAGGATGGAGTTACTTTCTTTATGATCCAGGAGGAGCTTGCATGACACTTTTAAAAGATGTCATTGAGGGGGGTGTTTGGCACAATGTCAACCTTCCTTTACATCATGTTAATATTGCTGCTACAATCTTATAAGGGTGTTATAGAAATGATATTGCCTTATTACCTTTCTATTAGGCTGGGATTGTTTATCATTTCTAATATTCTTCAATATTATAATGGCCTAACTTATATAGCTGACATGTCATGTTAATTCGGGTTTCTTAGTCTATTTATAAGACTATAGCCCATCAAATTTAATATCTTATGAGCTATAAATCTTATTTAGTGTTTGCCATATGAGGCTCCTCAACATATATTTTTTCGCTTCCTTGGAGTTTTCTTCCTTATTGCATACTTTTTGGAATGATTAAAGGTTATTGCTATTGGGTTTTGTCTGTAAAATACAATTTTTTTTTCAAAAAACTATTTCTTTAACTTTATGATAGCCTCTGCTGTTAGATGTCACCAAGATGGTTGGGGGACTTCCCTAGTGTGCACCATGTATGGTGGATGTTCCCTACACATTGGGGATGTTCCCATATGTCCTAGGGGTGTCTGCATGTCTTTTGATTGGCTTGAAAACAGGGAGATGTACCTGGGAAAACTTGGAAACATCCCGGGGATGTCCCACAGTTAAAAAAAAGGGGGATGGGAGGGGGTACTTTGTACCCATCTCCAACATGTTTAGGATGGCCTGAAATGCTGGTGATGCATGTCTGTGGTATGCTGATACTATTCAACTAATTTCCTTTTGTTGGGTTTTATTTTTTTTCTGATGTGCTGATTTAGTGCTTTGAAATGCCTTGTGCAAACTTAATTGCATCATCCTTTTTCACGATGTATTAAATGCCCCATTGTTTCTAACTGTTTTGTGCTTCTACTAGACTACTGTAAAGGTTTTTGAATTAGTCCATAAAACTAGAGTTGGGACGATTCAGGTAAACTTTTGGATGATATTTTATAGTACTAACTATTTCTAGAGATAATTTCGTTTTTAAGATGTATCAATTCCTTTTGAATTGGAAACTTATTTTGTTCCAGATTGTCTTGAAGTTTGTTAAGCTGCTTTCATTTTTACTAAGGTTAGATGTTGCTTATATAGCTGAAAAGGTTCATAGTTCATGCTTTTATTCTTTTAGTCATGAATGTGTTAATTGTTATATTTTCAAGTTTTCCTTGCATTTTTGATGAATTTTGCTGATCAAGCATATCATTTGCTTTCGTTTGTCTTGAGCAGTGTGTAGCATCTCATCCCGACACTAGAGGCCTTTTTCTCAATGGTAAGGGTTTCTTGTTTTATTTTGTATGTTTTATGACCCATTGTGGTAATGGGTATTTTGTAAATTCTAAATGTGATCTTAAAATGTTCTAGTTGCAGGCCTCATGAATCAATCGATCCATATGGGCATTGAAGAGGATTTTAGTTTGCTAGAAATAATTTTATTGCTTTATGATATAGCTATATAATGTAGGTGGACCTTTCTAAAGACATAATTGATAATAATAATAAGTTATAACCAAATATTAAACCAAGTATCATACGGCAACTCAAAAAGCACAGGATAGCGGAAAGTTGGAAATATGCATATTTCCATAGGTGACAGATTCTGAAACATCAACAAAAAAAACATGAACTTCATCAAACATTGAAAATTTGAAATTCTTATTAGGTATAGAGTATAAAACTACATGAAATTTGCTGAATATCTTTAAGTTTGTTTGATTCAGAACCCAGCTGTATAGGCATGGTCCTGGTTTTCAACGTGCTTTTTCATAGTTCTGTAGAATGATTAATGTCTACTAAGATACTAGAGCATTGAGAGCAGCATGTACTACAATTCACAGGGTACAAGGAAGACCTGATACCCAGATTTGGTTGCAAACCAAAATATTGCAAATTGCATTAGAATGAATAAGAGATTACATAGATAAATAGCCAATAATGACTTCATTTTATATTCCAAGGTGACTCTTCATCTACTTATAGAGACTCTTTGGCTTACTACTACGAGACAAAACTCTTTTACAATTATTCCTAGGATCTACAATATTATATTACAATAATATTACATCCCCTCCTTAATTTGTAGGGGATATTGTGAGACCAAACATGCCTTTAAACTTTAAAATTTCTTTTTGTCCCAATGCTTTTGTTAGGATGTCTGTTGGTTGTTCTGCAGTAGGACAATGTAGCAATTTTATATTGTCATCTTTCACATAATGTTGAATTAGATGAAATTTGGTGTTGATGTGCTTAATTTTGATCGTGAAAGACTGGATTCTTTGCTATTTGAATTGAAAATGTGTTGTCAACCATTAGAGGTGTTGACAAACTCTGTTGTTTCTGTAAATCTGAAAGGACCCTTCTGAGCCACAAATTCCTTTTTAGTTGCCTTCGAAACGACCATGTATTCTATTCCAACTTCCAACTTTTGCTCCCAAATTCATTAGAAATCCAAAGTAGATTAGCCATCTTCAAAATCTCTAACATAGTTAGAATCTGAATATCCGACTAGTTTGAAGTCTTTTGCCTTGAAGCATTTGAGCCCAAAGTTCTGTGTTTCTTTGGGATATCGAAGGGCTCTTTTTTTTGCTACTCAGTGACTTTCTCTTAGTTTGTTGCATGAATCAAGAAAAAACACCAATATCGAAAGAAATATTTGGTCTAGTTGTGGTCACATAGATTAGACTTCCAACAAGCTATCGATATATAGTAGCATCTACTAAATCTATTGTATCTTCTGGTATCAATTTTATATTGTGTTCCATGGGTGTACCGAGAGGCTTGCAATCTATCATTTTGAATTTGCTCAAAATTTCACCAATGTATTTCTGTTGAATAATGAAGGTAAATTTTGGTTTTTGAATTAATTTAATACCCAAATAGTAACAAAGAACCCAAATATGTCCTTTCAAAGCCTTTCATCAACTTTATTTGAATTATGCAGTGTATCACTTATTGTTTCTTGTGATGAGCAGATCATCAACATACACCACTAGAAATACAACTGTTTTGACAAAATGAGTTGCATCTTCAAACTCAAAGCATTTGAAGTTCATGTTCAGGTGGTGTCCAACGAGTTTGTCATACCACGCTCTTGGGGCTTGTTTCAAACTATACAACGGTTTTTTCAGTTTGCACACTTCGTGCCCTTGGCCATTTGCTATAAAATCTTTGAGCTGTCATGTACACTGTGTCCTTGAGATCATCATTCAAAAATGCGGTTTTGATTTCCATTTGGTGAAATTTCCATCAATTGTGAGTTGTTAGAGCCAACATGGTGCAAATGGTAGTCTAGTTTGCTATAGCTGCAAAGGTTTCATTGTAATCAACTCATTTTTTTTTTGTGCAAATCCATTTGCGACAAGCCTTGCTTTGTGCTTGTCAAGTGAGCCATATGCGTTGTACTTGTTGCAAAGGACCACTTGCAACCAATTGGTTTACAACTGATTGGAGGATCAACTAATTTTCGAGTTCTTTTTTTTTGACCAATGCATCATACTCGCTTCTCATTGCTGTTTTCCATGCCTTGAGCTTTTAGCTTGTTTGAAAGAAGTGGGTTTAGAGTCAAAAGCAACTTTGACTTCTTTTTCAGGGGGGTCATCTAAGGTTAAGCTTTTCTATTTTATCTTGAATTTCGTCAAGGAACTTGTCTGATTGTTGTGCGGCTTCGTGTGCGCTTCTTGTGCCTATTTTTCCATCCTCATCAGGTTTGACATCTTTCAATGTTTGTTCAACCCATTTTGGAATCTTTTTATGTGTAGCTTGTTGAATCACAGGTGCCTTCGTTTTTGAATTTGAAGCTCCTTCATTTTTCGCAATTGGACCATCCTCTGATGAAGTTACACAGTGTTCTGCAGGGGTGTGTTGTTTTCGGTTATATGAGTCAATAGAGATTCAAGTGTTTCCCAATTGTAAATTCCCCTCACTATTTGAAACCTCCATATCAACCTCCTTGAAAACAGTAAATTTGGCATATTTTTACAGTTGATTCAATTGTTGACTAATGCTTCCATTGTCCTTTGCATTTTCACAAAAGAGGACATCCCTTGCGATGATAAATTTCTTGGTGTGCTTATCAAATAGCCTATATGCTTTTGAAGACTCAGAGTATCCCAAAAGCGTGCATTTTTGGCTCTTGTGTTCTAGTTTGTTTCTATTCTCCTTTTTAATCAATGCGTAGCATGTAGATCCGAAATTTTGAAGATGTCGCATTGAAGGGAGATAATCACACAAGACTTCATATGGAGTCTTCATCTATAGGGCTATTGATGGTGACCTGTTGTGGAGGTATACTGTTGTTTGAGCTACTTCTGCTCAAAAGTAAAGATTTATCTCTTTGAAGAACAACATTGCTCGAACCATATTCATGTCAATTTGGTTTATCCGCTCAATTATTCCATTTTGTTGTGGAGTGTAAGGGACTGTGAGATGATACTTGATTTCATTTTGTTTGAGATAAGTTTCACACACCTTTGAAGTGAACTCACCACCATTATCAACACTGAGTATTGCAATTTTGGATTGGGCTTCATTTTCAACCATGGGTCAAAACTTGTGAAATGTTTCAAAGGTTTATGATTTTTTCTTCATAAAATATATCCATGTCACCCTGTTGTAGTGATCAATGAATAACATGAAGTAAATATGACCACATCTGAAGAGGATTGGCAGAGAACACAGATCAAAGTGAACTGTCTGTAACTTCATGTCTGCTTTTCATTCTGAATTTTGAAATATTTCTCTTTCATTTTTCACCAATATGCAAGCTTTACAACTTCTCAATATTTTTGCGTAGAGTTTGTAAGCCTACACCATTTTTTTGCATTGTGCAGATGCTATCATAGTGCTTGGCCCAAATTTGGCATACCAGAGAAGACTAATTGGCATTCCTTCTTTTGCGAAATGAACAAAATTTCTTGGCATTGAGTGCTCACCCCTTAGTTTCAACAACTTTTCTTCCTCGTATCTAGTTAGACCGACTTTGTTATGACATTTTCTTGTGACTTTCACCTCTTTATCATCAAGCAAAATGGAGTGGCCTTGTAGAATTAACACAAGAGACAAGTAGTTTCTTTTCAACTAAGGAATACAGTACATTACAAATAATGAAATATGGATGTCTTGGTGACTTGAGTCGGATTGTACCCTTGCCTTGAGGTCGCAAACTTGTTTTATATGCTAAATACCCTGAACCACAACTATTTTCATGAAACTCCTTAAAGAAGTCCCTTTGGAAAGTCATATGTTGTGTGGCATCAATGTCTAAACCCAACCATTATCTCAAGTTGAACTCTCCAATTCATTATTCGCTTTGTGAGAGCTGAATCAGGTTCTATGTTTTTCTTCTTTTTCCTTTTTGATTTCTATTTTTTGTAGGCTTCAATTTTCTTCCATGATGTTTTGCATTCATGGGTCTCATGACTACCTTTTCTATCGTAGTGTTTTTAATACAAGTGTTGTTTGTCATTATGCTTTTCTTGACGCTGGTTGTTATTTTTATCAGATTTGCCCTCTCGTCCTTTGTTCTTTCCTTTGCATTTTTCATTCATTGTATTCTTGGAAGAATTGCCCTTTTGATTTGCAGTACAAATGCTTTATCTATTGGACTCTGATTTTCTTCCAAAGGTTTTTTCTCATTCAACCATTTTCTGAACTAGCTGATTAAATGTGAGACTCTTCAAAAAATTGCTTGCTTGCAATGACTCCATGTAAATTTAGCATGTAGTAATAAGAGCTTTTATAAAGGCGGTCATATAAAAATCAATTTTTATGCTAGCGGCATCATCATCGTGTTTGATTGCACGAATTTAAGAAGCCAAACTCATGACATCCCCATTTTTTCAACTTTAGAGTGAACAGTTTCAATTGCAGTTGTGTGAACTCCAATTTTGAGTGGGAATCATATAGTTCCTTCAATTTGTGAAAAGCTTCTCAAGGAGTGTTGCACCCTTGAATGTGACAAAACACTTCTGCATCAACTGAGGCCCTTATCAAGGCCAATGCTTTGGAGTTTTTTTGTTTTCATGATGAAATCTCCTTTGCATCTTATAGTTTGGTTGGTTGATCATCGCCCTCACAGATATTGAACCACAAGTCATTGAAGATAAGTGTGTTTTTCCCCTTTTTGGACCATTCTACTAGGAATCATTCCTAGTCAGGATTGTGCCAACAATGGTTTTAATCGAATGCATGTTTTGCTGTATTAGGAGATGGAATGGTTCCTTATCGCTTTAAAAAGGTTTTTACCAAACCTATTTATATGCTCGTCTTTACTATATACCTAATGATATGTGAAAGAAGCTCGCATTTTCTATATATCTGGTGGTACATGAAAGAGACGTTAAGGCACATGAGAGTAGAATGGTACATTGTACCTAGGTAGCACAAAATATTTGCTTTATCTACAACACTTGCTTAATGAGAAGTCCTTGTACGTAGGCGTGATGACCCTATAAATTTGAGATTGTTCTTGTTCGTTTTTATGATTTACGTCTAGCGATAGTTGCAAATGGGTAATGAAGAGAGTGAGAAAATGGTTTTTTTCTTATTTCTCCCCGATAGTTTATAGGGTCCAAGCCACAAACACCGTTGTTGCAACTATGTTATGCTAAAGTGCAGTAGTTTGATCTCAACGACTCGACTCTTAAACGCGAACCAAAGGTACTATTGATACCAAACGTTGTGTTCTTGTTGTTTGTTTGCACAATTTGATTTGTTTTCAAAATTTTCTCAAGTACGTAAAAATGAATTAATCTGGTTTGCAAATTGACTTATTTTGATTTTAATAAGTTGAAAAAATGAAATAAAACCTCAATATTTCCTTTTGGGAATATTTTTCATTCACTTGTTATGCTTTTATTTTAAGAAAAAAGCATAGAATGATACAATAAATAAATTTGACTTACTTTATTGTTTGGCGCCAAGTGGAAATTTGTTTGACTCTTTAAGTGCCTTTGATGGAGCTTTCATAGACCCCATGCACTCCTATGAGCAAATAAAAAGGATTAAAAAGTGCCACACACTTCTTGAAGCCTTCAGTAAGCCCTAGAAGAGTCCAAACACAAGTTTGAAAAGATTAAAAAAGCCAATGCTGGTGCCATATGCGGTCTTGACAGCCACACAGTCTTCAACAACAGGCTAAATGTTACAAATTGAAATTCCAATGCATCCAAGGCAAGACAGAAGTGTCAAAGATTGATCACCACGCAGCAGGTAGAGATTTCAGTCCTCAAACACAGCCAAAATCTGAGAATACACAGTCCAAGATGCTTTGAATAGCATAAAATGTGCCACAACAGCTGCATGCAGGTCTGAGAGTTAATATGGCATGCAACAACAGAAAAAATTTCTTATTCACAGCTGAAGCGCCTTCAAACTAGCTGAAACTCCTTTGGAAAATTCAGAAACACCTTGAGACAGGTCTGTAACTGACATACACGCCTCATAACAGTAGATAATTGGGGAAAAATGTCTTACTAAAGATGAAAACGTCCTTCTACAGCAGTCTATGGTAGTGGCGCAGCACGGAACAGTTGAAGACTGAATTTGAAAGCATTTAATTAGCTAAGAATACAACATGAAGAAAGAATGGAGGAAGAATTAATCAAAGGAAAATCCTGAGCTCTAATACCAATGTCAGGTTAGGATGGATGATGAGATTTTGTGCAAACCAAAATATTGCAAATTTTATTAAAATGAATGAGTGATTACATAGATAATGTTGAAATAATTGTCATTGATGTCAAAGGAATTGTATCGGATATGAATGAAAATGTCAAACGAAATTGTTGCTGGAAGTGAACATAATTGTTGCCGGAAGTGAACGGAAATGTTGATGGAAGTGAACGGAAATGTCGACGAAAATTGTTAACGGAAATGTCGACGGAAATGTCAATAGTCACATCTCTTGGTGAAGAGGTACCTCTTGGATGGGACACATCCTTTAAAGGCTATATAAGGGAATAGAGATGTGGAAGTATTACAAGCATTCGATTTGAATGAAGATCATAAAAGTGTGAAAGAGAAGGAAGATAGGAAGTGCAGAAAATGAAATAGAATATCTCAAGAAAAGAAGTGTGAAGGGTAGATTTATTTTAATGAAGAATATCATTTGAGAATTGTGAAAGAGAGGAGAGCAAAAAGTATATAAGAAAATCAGTGATAGAGAAAATGTAAGAGAAGTAAAGCCATCATTCGATTGAAAAAGCAATCACAGAGGGTGAAATCGATTTGGCTTGGAGTCGGTGCCTCATTGTCTAGGGGTCGGTGCTCACGAATTGGCCGGGTTGGTGCTTGGCGAAGGGGATCGGTGCTCACAATTTGACCAAGTTGGTGCTTGGTTTGGGGATTGGTGTCTCTAGTAGGTTGGTGCCTGCAAACATTGTTAAAGAGTGTTATATATATATATATATATATATATATATATATAAAAGCAATATTTTGTCGTGGTTTTCTCCTGAAAGGGTTTCCACATAAATCTTGTGTTCTCTTGTGTTATTAATTGCTAGATCTTGCATGTTTATGGTTGTTGTGGTTGATTAGATTTGAAAAGATTAAAAGATTATGTTATACTGATTCACCCCCCTCAGTATAAGCTTGTGCTTAACAATTGGTATCAGAGCAGTTTCTTCAGAATCAATCTAACCACAGGAAGGTAGATCTTGAGAGGACACATGGCTAGTCGTCAAGGTCAGGACAGTTTCTCCACAAAGCACCATTGTTTGATGGAACGAATTATGCTTTTTGGAGTAATAGGGATGAAAACATATCTTATGGCTCTAGGGTTTGATATTTGGTTATCAGTAGCGATGGGGTACATAGCACCAACAAATCAACCAATGAATCGGGTTGGAAAAAAGGCATGTGAGAATAATCCGAAAGCGATGAATGCCATTTTGTGACTTATCAGATTTGGAGTTTGTAAAAGTAATGCATTGTGTTAGCAAAAGATATATGGGAGAAAGTTAAGAATATCTATGGTGATGACAAGGTCAAGAAGGCGAAGCTTCAAACGCATAGAAGGTAGTTTGAAAGTCTTAAGATGAAAGATGAAGAAAACGTTGCAGCCTATCTTCTTCGTGTGGATGAGATAGTCAACACCATCAAAGGGCTAGGTGAGAAAATGGAAGAATTGATGATAGTACAAAAAGTACAAAGGTCACTGCCTATGAGGTATGGTTCGAAAGTCTCAACTATTGAAGAAATGAAGGGCTTGGACACATTGAAGATGGATGAACTGCATGGAATTTTCACAGCGTATGAAATGAGGACGGAAGCAGAAAAGCCAACAAAGCATGAAACAACTTTCAAAGTAGCAAAGAAAGTGAAAAAGGAAAAACATGAATCAAGCTATAGCACCAGTGAAGAGTCGAATAAAGAAGAAGCCCTATTTGTGAGAAATCTCAAAAAGGGATCTGGGAGATATAAAGGTAAGTTACCTTTTAAGTGTTTCAATTGTGGAAAAATAAGACCCTTTGCAAATAAATGTCCCCATTCAAAAGAAGAGAGTAGTAATGATGAAGAGGAACATGATGAGAAAGAAAGTGTCATAAGAGCAAGAAAAAATACAAATCAGAGAAATATGAGAAAAATAAGAGGAGATTGAAGGGCTAGTAGCTCAAGTGAGGAGATTGAAGGTGTTACAGATGGTGACGGAGGTGAAGTTTTGTTCGTGGGTATAGAAGATTGGGATGGTGATGACCAGATAACTAGAGAACAATCTTGGAGTGATTCAGAAGCTAGAGAAGTAGAAGCGGATCTCGAAGGAGAAATCTTAAGTGCCTTGAATGAAAACAAAATGCTCAAGAAAGAGAATCGGAAACAAAAGCAACAAATTCAGAAATACGAAGAAGATGATCAAGATATAGAAGAAGAGTTATCAAAAATTCGAGAGGAGTCAAAAATGGTCATCGTGAGTCTAAATGCTCAAGTCGAAGAGGTGAAGAAAATAAAGGAAGAGACTAAAATCGAACTGAAGGCAAAGAAGGAAGAATGCGAGAAGCTAGAGGTTGAGATTGTTGCCTTGAGAAAGGATTTAGAAAAGGCGAACGCTCAATTGACAAGCGACTTAAGATTTGAGAAGAGCATTGAGGTTCTAGATGAGATTCTAGATTGTCAGAGGTCACTATTCGACAAGTTAGGTCTTGGCTATGGAGATGAACAAAAGGTAACCAAGGAGGATGTTAAAATCGCTAAATATGTGAAGATAGAAGAGAAGACTTCCCTGAAGAATGAAGTTCCGCAAGTAGAAGACAAAGGAAAGAACCATTGGCATGATAGAAGATCATTCTTACTAAAACAGTCTGATAGGTACCAAGGATCATTTTATTGCTATTGCTTTAATTGCAACAGTTTTGGTCATAGAGCAAAGGAGTATAAGAGACATGTGAGGAATGGATACACATGGAACTGTGGCAGAAATATAGATATGAGGAATGGGCATGCAAGAAATGAGTATGCATGGAACTATGGTACAAGTGAAGGATGTGAGAGGAATGAACATGGTTGGAACGGAAACAAAGATTCATATGGTTTCTCAAGTAGAAATTCATTTACTCCATTGTCAAAAGGCATTATATATTATAATTGCAATAAGTATGGACATATAGCGAGACAATGTGGAAGTAATTCTATAGACCAGAACAAGAAAGAGAATGCCCGAACCAAACTCAAAAGAGAATTCGTGCAAGTTTGGAAGCGGATGCATTAGCTAGACAATTAAAATGAGTAATCTGTATTTGTGCAAAAGGCACAAGGAACAATGGCGGGAGGCCATGATGGAGCACAAAGCACAAGGAGAAATGGCAGTAAAGACCATGTTGAAGCAAGAGAGATATGATGTGCATATTGGAAAGATGCTACGAAGAGAAACAATAAAAGAAGATATTACAATAAGTGGTATAAAAGGAATTCAAGATTGCAACGAAGTTATTAGAAGAAGATAATATCTTTTTTATCTAGTGACTATGAGAGGAAACATCAGCGTAGGGGGAACAGGGTGTATAACCCTTTGCCATTGATGTCAAAGGGGGAGAATTGAAGACATGGGGAGTAAAGGAGGAGAACCACAAGAAGGGGGAGTTCATATACTAATTCATGGGGATTGCCATCAATGACAAAGGGGAAGATTGTTGGAATAATTGTCATTGATGTCAAAGGAATTGTAACGGATATGAATGGAAATGTCAAATGGAATTGTTGTCGGAAGTGAACGGAAATGTAGACTGAAATGTTGACGGAAATGTCAACGGTCACATCTCTTGGTGAAATGGTACCTCTTGGATGGGACACATCCTTTAAAGGCTATATAAGGGAGTAGAGATGTGGAAGTATTGCAAATATTCGATTTGAATGAAGATCATGTGAGTGTGAGAGAGAAGGAAGAGCAGAAAATGAAATAGAATATCACTTAAGAAAAGAAGTGTGAAGGGTAGAATTATTTTAATGAATATCATTTGAGAATTGTGAAAGAGAGGAGAGCAAAAAGTATATAATAAAATCAGTGAGAGAAAGTGTAAGAGAAACAAAGCCATCATTCGATTGAAGAAGAAATCACAGACGTTGGAATTGATTTGGCTTGGAGTCGGTGCCTCTTTGTCTAGGGGTTGGTGCTCCTGTGGGTTAGTGCTCACGAATTGGTCGAGTTGGTGCTTGGTGAAGGGGATTGGTATCTCCAATGGGTGGTTGCTCACAATTTGATCGAGTTGGTGCTTGGTTTGGGGATTGGTGTCTCTAGTAGGTTGGTGCCTGCATATATATATATATATATATATATATATATATATAAACAATTTTTTATCGTGGTTTTCTTTCGAAAGGGTTTCCACATAAATCCTGTGTTCTCGTGTTATTGATTGCTAGATCTTGAATGTTTATGGTTGTTGTGGTTGATTAAATTTAAAAGATTATGTTATATTGATTCACCCCCTCTCAGTATATCCCTATGCTTAACAGATAAATAGCCAAGAATGACTAATCATTTCATATTCCAAGACTACTTTTCATCTACCTACAAATTGTGCCACAAGGTTCAACAATTTTTTAAGATAAAATTCGAAATTCATCGATTTTTATTCCGCCATCAAAAATAAAAGAAATCGTCATTTTTTAAGGTTTTTGTCTACATTTTTGCCCGTTGTAAATTTCTATCGAAGCCCTTGGCCCCCTAACAACTCCTCCGTTGCACCTGCATGGATTTCATCTCAGCTACCCCCTGATTATACAAAGTCAAAACCGTTACGGCCCTACGGGTATTAAACTTACTTGTAACACCTAACGGGCCCTTGACACTCTTCACTTAGTCTATGGGCTAAGCTACATGCTCAGTATTGCTCTTTGTCGTCGCCTCTGCAAATAAAAATCCATTCCAAAGGGTAGTATTAACGTTTGTGCATTATTTGACAGTCCAAAGGGTAATATTAATATCTGCGGGCTTCACTTGAAGATAGGCCATTCGCAGGAGAAGTAGGTTCGGCATTGCAGGTTCGACACTAACGGGGTTGATACAACAGGTTGACGACATATGAGAAAATGAGGTAGGATTTTTAGAATTTATTATTTTGTTTGTTATTAAGTTCTAGGTTTTTAACTAGGTTTGTTTTGTTTTAATTTAATTTAATTTAATTTATTTTATGTTTTTATTTTTAATTTATAATTTGTTGTTTTAAATTTAGTTTTATTTTATTTTATGTTTTGTTTTTTATTTTTGTGTATGTTTTAAATTTTGTATTGATTTTTATGACTTTTTAATTTTTTTAATCATGTATTTTAAATTTTTTTATTTTATTTTATATAATTATGTTTTTTTACGTTTCAACATTTTTTTCCCTGATTTTTATCCAAACTTGAACTTGGACCGAATTTTATCCTCATCAAACTTGAATTCCAACCTTGTGACTTACCCTATAGAGACTCTCTAGCTTACTACTATGAGACAAAAGCTCTCCTAGAATTACTCCTAGGATTTACAAAAATATGTTACAATAATATTACACACCTCTACCTTGACATACAATATGCTATTTGAAGGCGAAGAACCAATGGTTCTCTTAACTCAACTGTCACAACTGACATAACTAACAGTTTTGCTCCAACATTTAATTAAACGCCAACAAAAGACTTACAAACCAATGTTATTATAATTGACGGTCTACATTATCCCCCCCTTTAAATAAGTCAAAGTCCCTTTCGACACAAGTCATAGACAACATGATAAAAATTAGAATGAATAGGGAAAACATTTTGGTGGCTTTGCTAGTGATTTAGAAAGTTTGCAACATTCTTGTAGGCAAGAAAAAACATGTTTCATTTGATGTGATTCTCAACCACTTTTTTCCTTGTAAATTCAAAGCAGGGCTATGTGGACAACGCCTCCGAAGCCAAACACAATTTGACCCTTTTGCAACCCTTGACTAAAACCAAATTTCTTTGAAAAAATGATGCTATTGAAAGCACCTAAAAATGTTGCGTTGTGCGCTGATTAGCCAAATGTTCCCTTGTAAAACTCCCAATCGATATCACTAGTGTTGTATAGTGCTTTTAGGAGGTTGACGACTATGAACTGCTAATGGCATGCCTTCTGCAGTTGTACGACGAAGGTTCACCAATATGAGGTTGTAAGAAATAAGGTATGCAAAAGGGGTAGGATGTACAAAAGTTGCAGCAAATACAAAAAGGGCATGATGTACGGGAGGAAACAGTCATAAAGGGGAGGAAGCGGGTTTAGATGTGGGACATACAAAAGTAGTTCGTATGTTAGCAAACTCAAGGGATGACCATACGACGCAAGTAGAACACATAGGGTAGATAATGTACGAGATAGATAAAATGTATGGCCCAATTAGAACGTATGGGAGGGGAGGTATGTACAACAAAGGGCGCACCACAAGAACATGACATCCATAATGTTTTGAATGCATAGCAAATGTGGGGTGCTCAGAGAACATAGGATGTTCAGACAAAGCAAGATGTTGGGTAAAAAAAAAAGGCATACAAACAAAGTAGGACATTTTAGCGAAATTAGGGCATTTGGTCAAAGTAAGATGTTCAACTAGAGTAGGGTATTCCGTCAAAGCAAGTGTTCAAATGAAGCAACATGTTTAGTCAAAGCGGGATGTTTAGTTAAAGTAGGTCTATTGCCTAAGTAGGGCATACAGGTAGTGCAAGATATACACAAACAATAAGGCGTACGACAATAATAGGGCATTTAGCATAATAAGGTGTATGACAACCAAAAGGATGTACACTGGGAGTGTTTCCTAAACATTTAGGGCATACGGTAGTTAAATTTGAAAAACTTGGGACCCAACGATCATCCAATTCAAGCATATCTGTTTTATCCAATCATCCTTCACAATTATGTTGTACTTCACCATTTATTAAAATTGTGTTGATTGAGCCCACATTCTTGCTCATTGAAGTCAAATCTTTAGACCTCATGTCAGTTACCGCTCTCTGTAAAGAGTACATAAATCCCTTATATGAAGCAAACATCGAAGATCAAACCCTAAGTTTGAAAGGTGCTCAAATTGAGGAAAATATTTTGATTGACCCTAACTAGGGAGTTTTGAGTCACAAGGATGGAGGTTTTGAGGATATCACAACAATTCCTATTTCAGAAAAAGAAGGTGAGCACCTTTATTGTAGCCTAAGGTATGAAAATGAGGGTCATATTTCAATTTTTTTGATACTACGTCATTGCAAGATTTTTGTCATCATGGAAATCATTCTAAAAAGGGTGATAGAGTGAAGGATACAACTTGCAGTAAAGGGCACATAGATCCTTTTGCTCAAATCCAAAATGGGTTATGCATAGAAGTACGGGATCCAAGTGATATCTCAAGGTCTATCAAGGGTGGAGTTACTAACTTCAATACCATTATTGCTGATAAGTTCACCATCAGTTGCACCATAAAGGCACAACAACTTTTCAACACTTGATGTAGACACAAGGTATGCAATGATTCCTATGTCATGGGTCTAGGAGGAATTGGTAAAATATGGGGTTTGCAATGGTTGCATCTTCTTGAAGAACTCACTATGGAGCTGAAATTCAAGGATGAAGATAAAGAAGTAATACTTCAAGGTATAGTGAATGGAGTCCCAAGCATGGCTACAACAAAAAGGAGGGAGGTATATTTTTAGAGAAACCAAGTGGCTCGAGCTACTCAATGCATATAGTCAACCGAGGGTCTGTCCTTGGGTAAGATACTTCATTATGATGATGTTTGGTCTGTTTTGGATATACTCAATATTTCACACCTAAGGTGGCCACCAAATGAGATATTTGCAAAAGGTGGATTTTTGTTGGAAGTCAACTTTACATGGCAGGGATAAGTGTTCGCTGCAAGAAACATGAACCAAGGGCCAACATGGATGCAGTTTCCAAACTTAGATCTACTGTTCTCAATATCCCAGTCTACACATTGCTGTCTACAGAGAAAGTTCGAGCACCTTATGACTGTTACAACCATTTTACAGCACACATGCATTTTGATCTATGCTATTAGCCAAGAGGTACAGCTTGGGGTGTCATGGTAAGAATCTTTGGAACACAAGGTAAGTATTATGACAACAATCTAGAAGTGATAAGCATAATTTTCAGCATGCCATGGTCACAGTTCAAGGAAAAAGAGATAGTACCTTGAGGTATCACTAACACAACTTCAACATCAATCACGACAAATAGAATGAGGGTGTCACATTTGGTAGTACTCTCTCTAGATCACAGTTTATTCATGATTCAACTATCATGGGTTCACTCAGATATTGTTGGAGAAGCATCATTGGGTATAGGGCTTCCAATTCCTCATTATATCAGAGAAGTGCAACAGAAGCTAACTACCTCACAAGGAGGACTATAATAGACATAAAGATTGGGTTGGGATACAAATCACAATTGGCAAACAAGTGTGATTAAATAGTTGACCTCTCGAGTCATAATTATATGAAAAGTCTAACCATTGACAGAAAATTAAATCATCTGTTAGTTCAATTTAACAAGATGAATTTAGTTAAGCAATGAATTCCAAAACTCACTTTTCACTTTTTACTCAAGCATAGGTAATGATAACCCAAGAAACTACCCAGTGGTGACCCTGTTGTCCATTGCCATGATCTGGAAGCAAACTCATGCATGACTAGGTCCATATTATTCCAATAAGAAAAGAAAATCCTTACCATTTGACAGTTCAGGGATTGCTTGAGGACAAGCAATCTTTGGAAATGGTGGACTGTCATGTCTCCTTTCTTAAATAAAGAAAAGAATAATTTAATATTAATGTTTTAAGTTGTCCTAAAGTAATTTTATTTATTAACATGGGAAAAATGACAATCATTGTTATTAAAGTGGGCTATTAAGTAATGATTATTAATTGGGCCAAAAGCGACGATAAAGATGACTTTATTAAAGTAAAAACATGTCAACATAAAAATAGAATATAAAGCATTGTTTTTTAGGGTTTGGTCGAACAGGTAATTATTAAAAGGTTTGATAAAAAGAAATCATTAGTATTGATTATTCATTATTGAAAACAAAACCCTTTTCCAGAGCTTGAGCTTTTGAGTTCAACTTCCCCATCTGAGGACGAAAACCCTATAGGTGAACAAGATCCGAGGACAAAAACCCTTCGCTCCCTTGTGGTAATTCGATCTAGGAATTGCAATTGCACTAATAAGAATTATAGAGGAATTTATAGGGAGTATAGCTGCCACCACTGGGCTGCCGTACCATCCCCAGCGTGGGCCTTTGATTGTCACAGGGCTGTTGTATGCTTTTGGGATCGTGAGACTTGGGTGCTGCATTGACTATATCAGAGTTTGTGGCGCATTGAATAGTGTGGAGGGCTGTGTTGTGTGCTGTGTCCCATGTAGCAGCCCTGCTGTGGAAGTGGATATATCAAACTGAGCTTTGATATTTGTTTGAATTCACCTTTTGACTGCTGCAATTTCTCCAAGTGCAGTTTTGGGCTCTAGCATAGGTCTTATTCTTGGCGTTTACTAGGTGCTGGGTGATGACAGCTGTTGGGGATTAATCTTTTGTCCTTTATAGACTCCTGTGGGTCCCATTTGGACAGCATTCAATCCTTGGACAGTTCTGTCAAGCCACTGCTGCTGCCTGAAAGTCAATCCACTCACTGCTGCCAGCTGTACAGGAGCAAAGTTATTCCATGTGGGACCGCAGCTGATAATTACACGGAGATATATTGACTGCAAGGGTTTCTTCCACAGTCATTAATTGTGAATTCAACATCCACAATAAAAAAATCAGGTTGATGTACTAATTTATTTATTGTTCGGGTAAAGCTATCATTTTCAGCTTGTTGAAATAAAAACCACAGTTTGGTTTTCTCTTTCTTCTGATATTATTGTTGCATGTATTATTTTTGAAAACCGAGAATTAATAAAAAATCATAAATCAGAAATTTACTAGAAAGGGTTTATGGAAAAATCCGAAATTATTGCTTTTTGCCCAGAAGGGGACATTGCACTATTTGAAGGACAAGCCCCAATGGTTGTCAGTTAACCCAACTGTCACAATTGACATAACTAAGGGGCTTACTACAACATTAACTAAATGCCAATAAAACACTAACAAACCAATGCCAGCTAAACGGTACATGTTATAATAATTGACAGTTTACAATTAATTAATAATATAACTATGAGCTCCTTTTGCAGTTTAAAAGACTACATGAATATCAGTGATCAAGTACAAGTATCTAATATCATGTTTCATATTCAATGTTTCTAAATGCAAATGATAATTAAGATGATGAGTGACGAGAATGCCAAAATGTATAATGGCAACACAAAATGGAAATTAAAGAAGAATAATCGTAAGGTGCTCATCCTTGTATTATCTGGGATTTTTCATATCAAGAGTCACAGGCATTGACCTCCTATGACATTCATGGACATTAATGGAATTTCTCTCTTTCTTTCTTGTATACATGCACCATATTTTATTGCCCTCTTTGAACACGATTCTATTTCTCTAACAAGTAGAGGAGCCAACAACCTGGGCGAATAGAAAAATAGCACTGAAATTTCTGGAGCCAGATCATCATTTATCATTGACCATTTGTTTTTTTTGATCTAACTGTGCCCTATGCATGAATATTCCATTGAGTTATTTCTGAGCGAGGAGAAAGGTTGCTAGGTGTGGAAATTTGGAAATGTGTATATGTAGGTAAAGCCTGTAAAATATTACTAGTCCAAGAAGGAATCTTCGCAAGAAATGATCCTTAGGAGCATGCAAGTTGGCAGTAATTCACTTGGAAATAACCATTTTCTAAAATTTTATGAAGATAATGCAAAGGGAACTAGGAAATACCAAAATATAACTTACTAATCTTCTTCTGTGTTACGGGGTACTTTTTAATGATAAGTTTATTTGGTTTATTCTTATTAATTCCCTTGTCTCGTTGCCGGAGAGTATAAATTTAGAACTAGCTTGAGGGCACAAGCTTTAGGCAAAGTTAAAACTTGGTTAAGAGCACAAGCTTAGGCAAACTTAAACATACATGAGAATGTCGTATGCAAGCTTGAAGGTGAATATGTGCACCAGATATATCATAAGGGGCGACTTTGATTCGCATGGTTTTATGTGTAAACCTTCTTCCAATCATAGTATAATTAAAAATTAAACTATAATGATAAAATATAAAGTCAAAAGAAGATCTTGTTGGCGTAAGCCTTAACTTGCTTAAATAAAATTGGAGAACATTTAACCAAGACTGAAAAGCAGGCTGTCGATTAAAATTTTCTGACTCTGCAGCTCATTTTACATTGAACATGAATTTGGAAAAAAAATGAGAAGGAAAATTGCAATTAATTATGTTACATATGCACAAATTATGCTTACAAAAAATTGATCATAGACAAAATGGGTTCCTTTGATCACTTAAGATCTTCAGAGTAAAATTGCATAACTCTGGTGAAAGTTGTAGACATATCCATCAACTAATTCTGCTTATGATTTATAAAGAAATGAACGGAGACAAAACTAGTGTCTTTTGAACAACTTACATTCATCTCTGTAAAAACTTATGGTCTTCTTCCAATTATAGTCTGATTATAACTTTATCTATAATGATAAAAGATAAAATCAAAAGAGGATCTGCTTGACATAACCCTTAACTTGCTTATATAAAATTGGAGAATATTTAACCAAGACTGAAAAACTGGCTGTGGATTAACAATTCCTGGCCTCTGTGGCTCATTTTACCATGAACCTGAATCTGAGAAAAAATTACTAGTAAATTTGCAGTCAAGTCTGTTGAAAGTCATAGACATATCCATCCACAAATCCTGCATATCTAGAAATGATCGAAGATAAAATGGGCTTCCTTTGACCAATTTACAATTATCTTTGTAAAAATTATGGTCTTCTTCATATACACAGGACAAGAATCCTCAACTTATCTGCTTTTGTTCTTTAGGGATTGGGATAAGACATGCGGTATCAAGTGCTTCAAGAACAAGTTGTGAAGAATACTTCACCACAGCCAATATATAAGTTTACTCATATTCCAAGTTATCTGAAAACAATTAGTCATTTACTATAGATAAGAGTTGCAAGCCAAGGGCTTCAGTTATAGGAGTCGACAAATGTTTGTCTTGAGAGAAATATACCATATGGAAAATAGGGGTCCAAGGCTTAAACTGTGAAGCACCTTGATCAATTACCGGCTCAGTCAAAATGATCTTGAAAACATGTACTTTTTATGTGAATTGCCTCTTGAGTATCAAGTTGCTGTTTGTTTCACAGAATTTATATAGTAATTCAATCAATTCCATGGCCATCCTCAATCCATGTAATATGTGACTTCTGGTTCCAATATAATGTATAACACAAATCATCAAGCTGCTGTGAAAGGGATTGTTCTTGTGATAGTGAATGAGCGATATTAAAATCCTCTAATAAGAATTGGTGCAAATATAGACAAATCAATTGGCACATCATATGTGCATAAGTTAAATTCAACATTTGACACCGTGCCTGCAAAAACCATTAAAACGAGGATGTCACAACAACCTCTTTGTAACTTTAAAAGTAAAAATCAGGAGGATCATCACAACTAATATCCAGGGCTAAAAGCCAATGATCCAAAATTTTGCTGGGCATTTGGGAAATTACCTTTTGAACCACTTACAGGGATCCTCATCTTAGGATGCTAAGTTGAATTGTGATTGCATCTCAGAATCAATGGTCTTCTAGATCTCACTTTGTGTTCTTCTAGAAACTTCCATCTCTGGGAGAGGATTTTGCAAGAGCATTGGAAATTAAGTAATAGATGTGTTTCTAGCTCTTACAAAGTTTTCCCATGGATCGATTTGTCAGTGAGTCATCAGTCTTCTTCATCAGATTTTTTAGACACACGGTGAATAATTTTTCCAGTGACTACTAGATCATCAGAAAGCTTGATGAAGGTGGAAATTTTAGTCTTTATTATCACATCTCACTCATTTGCAGTGGGAATCAGATCACTATGAAAGTGGTGGGCATGAAGCTAGGAGTCTAGTCAAATGTATTCTGTTATGAGGGATAAAATGTAATAATTTTTTATTGGGAGGCTTTCTTTCCTGCACATGCGAGTTCAGATTTTTATAGGGAGAGTGAATAGTGTAAAGCTATGTTTTTATTTGATTATGGGACACTACTGTAACTCCACATGGAATATGATGTCAGTTTTGTTTATCAATAATTTTGTCCCACATGGTACATATTGTCAGGAGACTCTTGACATAGTATTTAGATGCTGATATTTTGAATACTTGTAAATTTGGTGATTGGTGATGGTTTCTTTTTAAATAGTGTTTTAGGCCTAGACTGCTGTTTAATTTCCTTTTAGTTTCTTTTTCCCTTTATTTTGAATTCTTTCTTTTGTGAAATTAGGCAATTAGACTAAAATAGAACTATTTACAGGAGATTCCATGTGATTTTTATATGGGGTTATAAGATGCTGACTGTGTAAGTAATTCGGCTGTATTTGAGATATTTGGCGGTTGCCCTTACACATTTTTTTCCCTGATTTCTGTTGCAGCTCATATACCTTTATATCTATATCCTTTTCTGAACACAATCAGCAAGTCACGGCCATTTGAGTACTTACGTCTTACCAGTCTTGGTGTGATTGGCGCACTTGTAAAGGTAGATTATAATTTGAAAAGAAGATGAAAGTTTTCATTTTGTAAGTCATTTCTTGTAATTATTCTGTCAGGGTAATAGTTGGTTTGTTAGTGATTCATAGTTCAAAAATTCATACGTGGCAGTTACTTGCAGTCTAAATTTTTGACTTGGTCTTGGGACTCGGGAGTTTCTTGGCAATTACTTGGCATTACTCGGCAACTTTATCGCTACTTTAAAAAACATATAAATTCATAAAATAAACTTAAATAACATGTAAAACATTGTTAAATGATGTGAGGAATGAATGTAGAGAATGCTATAAAAGTATATTTTCTATTAATTTTCGTCCAAAAAAAGAGTACAAAGTTACAAACTACAATGCAGTTATAGAAATTCAAATATCTCAATCCGATGCTCTACTGTTTTGTATACAAATCAGCTACAGCTGAAATTCAACCATCATATCAAGCTACAGGGAGATGTCCTTGGCTGCAAGTATATCATGAAGGGAATCACCATTCAATCCAAGAATAAAGTCAGGATTTATGCTTTGACCATACATTCAGAAATTGTGAAAACTCTAGCTTCACTGACTCTGCACTGTATTTGTGAATCAGAAGTGAAAAATGCATAAATGAACATATATTCGTATATTTTTCATTTCTGTGGTTTTATACTGTGCCTAGGCAAGTTGCGGCATTAAAGTCACAACTTTTTCCGAGTAATCGCTGCAATTAGTCGTAAAAAATCGACAATTTATCTGCCTTTCTCATCCTGCGATTTATCTAGCTTCACTGACTCTGCATTGTATTCATGAATCAGAAGGAAAAATGCAGAAATAAACATATAATTGTATATTTTTCATTTCTGTGGTTTTATATTGTGCTTAGCCGAGTTGCGGCGATAAAGTCGCAATTTTTTCCACTGTAATTACTCAGAAAAAATGGTAATTTATCTTATTTTCTTGTCTCATGATTTAACAAAAGATATATCGTTTCAACTGTCAACCTTGTCTCATGGTTTATTGTGATTTATCCCGAAGTTCTGGCAATTTCTGAATCTATTAGTATCACATCCCATACAAAACCCTGCATATTTAGGTTATGCTATTATGTGCTGAACAAACCATAGTTGGTGGTTAATTTGTCAAATCCACTTGTTTACCAGAATTTCAGTATTCCTATTTGCATCTTCTTCAATTCCACATGTTTACTATTTTATCAGGACTCTGATTTGCATCCATGAATCTGCTCTTCTACAACGCTTACCATGACAAATTGTGCAAATACCTGCATGTTTTGCCATGCAATTATTTGTTTTTCATATCATTTAGTGCTTTCTCTATTAACTGTATCAGTGATTTCATTAGAAGCCTGATGGTTTAGAAGAACCTTTAGTGGCCATTCAAATTAGATTCCTGCTTGGCACCTATGTTACCGGATATATCCCCTTCCATATAAGTTATATCCTGGGTCGTGTATGCTAATAACCCAAATATCGCTTGGATACAGCCTGCATACATATGCAGATTGGACCCTGATATGGTTTGTATAATTTATGGCTCACAGATAATACAACGAAAGGAAGAATAAAACACAAAAGGCAGAAGTAATGGAGAACACGTAAACCCACTATAAAAATATTTGCTTTCTAATAACAATCAAAGTGGGACTCTATTATTTCCAGGGTTGTCTGTGTGCGCAGGTGCAGGGGTATGCAGCACCTGGTGCTAATGAAATTAAGGGAAATGCACCCGGTGCACTAGGGTGCATTAGTTTTCCTTGGGTGTGGATGTGTTTTTGTTGGGGTTTGTCTCCAGTGCAGCCCAAATATGGCCGGATACACATACCTAGACATCCTTGACTATTTCAGTTCTATTTCCTGATTGATTATGTCATTTTTGATTATCTATGTTTTATGGCGTTCTTTTGCGTTTACAATTTTTTCAAATGTGACTCATCCCAATCATGTTGTATCTAAAGTTTCCTGTAAATTCTTATCGTTTTGAATACCCATATCTATACCCGCATCATAGCTGATGCAGTGTAGCCTGACTTTGATCAAGCTGGATAACGGTAGCTTGGTCTTCTTAATGGGCAGGGCTTTAAACAATATCAGTTTTATTAAGGAAAGATTTATTAATTATAATGATAATAGTAGTTTTCATTTGCTTTTAAAGTTAAAAAACAGAGACAACAATCAGCATGGTTTATGTTGTTTTTAAATTTTGAAAATTTCCAGAGACGTGATAAAATGTTAAAATCAAAAGCACTCTAGTGTTGTTAGTTTTGATGGCAGTTCTTTGAACATGTAGTTTTGACAATTTAATAATTCCTTATTTGTTGCTTTTATCAATTTCCAAGCATTTATTATGCTGGACTTTGATTTGTATGGCTCCTTTTTATATCCATCGTTAATGTAATTTCACAAACCATTTTTCTCAAAAAACATATCAATGTGGTCTCATGTTTATGATTTTGTGGTTGAACACTTTAGATAACTTTCAGTTATGAAGCTAAAATTGTCAGGATTAAAGCCAGTGGACAATTCTTTATAATGTTTAGTTTGCTTGTCCTCTCTCACTTTACGTTTCCTATGCTTATCAGTTGTGCTATTTTTTACTACTTTTTTGTGATTTAGGTGGATGACACAGATGTTATCAATTTTCTACTTTCGACAGAGATAATTCCACTATGTTTGCGAACAATGGAGATGGGAAGTGAACTCTCAAAGACGGTGAGTCTTTGCTATTTGTTAAAATTTCTATCTTTGATTTATGGCAATCACAGACATGAAAGCTTCGGACTACAATATGGTCCATGACATGTCTACATTGTAAATTGAAGGGTTTTCCCACTTTGCTTTATGTATGTGCTGATTGTGGCACCTTTAGCATGGCTCTGCCAATATACTAGCATCCTACTTCTGCTTAGTTTGAGAATATCAGGATATTATTAATATTGTCAATGAATGGAAAGATGCTTTTTTGTGGTATTTTTTCTTTGTTCTTTTTTGGATAGGAGGTCCATGCAGAACAAAAGATAAATCAAGAAAACCTAATAAATGGTACGTAATGATGTCCCACTAGATTTAAAAAACCTGTCACTACAACTAAATTTCTTGGAAATATTTTATTGTGCGGATATATCATAATAGATCTGAAACAGATTCTTCAATTGGCAGATGTTTCATTACCTTACCTGTAATATCTTTCAGCTACTAATTCACTTTGTTTCTCTTTCTTACATCATGCTGTACATGATTGATAGATTAGGATGTCATGGCAGAAATTTATTCATTACACTCCAAACATTAAAAAAATGCTGACATGGTATGGTAACTGAAGTTCAAAGAGTGGTGAACCAATAATTTAAGCTGCACCAATAATATCGTTGACATGCAAAAGATAAACGGCACTGGACTTCAATTATTGATGCATGCCACTGCCATGTATATGATTATGATATGATAACAGAAGCATCAGACCTAAATTATTGATCATAACGATTTTTCCTAATTTATAAAACAACCCTTCGCTGTGAGTACGATAATATTATACAGAATACAGTTTCACTTTTTATGGCAGATTCTTTGCGCGATCACCAATAAAGAAAAGCAATGATGATACACTTGTTAAATTTGAATTTGAAAAATAAATCCTTTGCATCAAAGCAACTTTTGATTAAATGAAGGGATGCCTTTACAAGGAATACCTTATTGAAGAAAAAAAAAGTAGTGTCCAAGCATTAATTTGAGTTCCAAGCAGCTATTTATACGCTACTACATACTTTTGCATTTTGTACCAATAGACTTTTATTTTCATTGTTCATGTATCGCTGAAAATGACATCCCCATGTTTAATATGTTATGCAAAATGAAAATCAGACATTCTTATGTGCAAATTTTACCATGAGATGCCCTCCTAGAATCATCAAATTGTAAATAATTTGAGAGTGATTTAGTCATAAACTGGGGGTTTGTTGATAATATGGATTGAAAAGTAAGTTATTATGACAGTGTTGTCTTGGATGTATTGCAGGCTTGTTATCTGTTTTAAATATTTGTAAATCATAGCTGAGCTTGTTATCTTCTATTAAATATGTTTATATTATTGCAGAAATAATCTGACAAGATTCACTGTTTGTATGATGTTCAAGATGTGCTGTTTGTCTTTTAACACATTTTGTTTATGTCATTGACTTGATCCTGTTTTGGAGTTTTGAAGGTGGCAACTTTTATTGTCCAGAAGATACTCTTGGATGATGTTGGGCTAGCTTATATCTGTGCAACTGCGGAGCGCTTTTATGCAGTAGGTGCGGTATTGGGAAATATGGTTTCATCACTAGCAGAACAGCCATCTGTGAGATTGCTCAAACATATAATTCGTTGTTATCTACGACTTTCTGAAAATCCAAGGTTAATCTCTTAATCTCTTTGATTATCAGTTGTAAGCATAAATGAATGTAATAAAAGCCAAATCTTTTGTTGGGTGGAAATGTATCCTGAGTTAAATGTATAAAAACCGAATTTACTGTATACTTGAAGCTTAGCTGATAGAATATTAGATTGACAGGATTTGTTTTTGGGAGGTTAGATCTGAACTTGGATTTGAGAATCCAGGGGATTCTCTCTCAAATCCTTGTTTAGTTTGGACTTGAAAGTCGCTTTGGCATGGCTGTAACAAACATGATCATGTTGCAGCGTTTAAGCTTTTTTAATATGGTCGTATGTATCATCGTTGCTATCAATGTCATTGAAGGCTACATTACCGATATGGGTACGGGTACAGATAAGGGTACGAGAATCGGATACGGGGATATGCAATTTTTTTTTGGGGTTTGGATACGGCTGGGTACGGACGTACAAAAATATATAAAAATAAATAAACATATAGCAATATAAGCAAAATTAACAACATAATGTGCATAGAGGAAACAAAATAACTTTAAATAAGTTAAATAACCACAAAATATATACTCATAATTCAATGCCAAATATCATAATATTCAATAGTCGAACTTATATTAGTTTTATAACAGGTACATGGTGCAAATGTTACGATGTATGGACAAAAATAAAGACAAAAATAAAGACAAATCAGCATATTCATTGTTCGCTATATTCATTTTCGTCTTTGGCTGCGATGTCTTCATCATCATGTGGTTCATTAGAACCACAAGCAACAACAATGCCACTCCCACTAGCTCCACGATGCAAGTTGTGTGAAGCACTGTCTAGCTCCGTGTCAAGTAATGAAAGGTAGGCAACAGAGACATCTAAAATCAGCAGCGTCTGAGTTCACATCCCACAACTTTGTTGGCCCTTCTTTGTATTGAGGTTGTTTATGTGAGAGAAGACGCAAGTTGGAATGCACATAAACCAAATCCTTCGCATTTTTTGCATCTGACTTGTTGCGTTTAACTGAGTGGATAAAGCCATAGGTACCCCAATTCCGCTCAGCTGAAGAGGAACTTGCAACCTGTTGAAACCACAAAGTGAATTAAAATTTATAAAAACTAAAACTTAAAACTTAAAACAAAACATCAAAAAGGTCAAAAGAAGGGTAGAGTAAAAAAAATTAAGATCTTACTTGTGATAGAATTTTTATTGCAAGTGGCTGGAGGTGGGTGGATGCTTGCCCATGGAGGTACCACCAAAAGTGAGCATCCATCTTGGACTTGTCACGAATAGCGCCAAAGGAGTGATCCACTGAGGATATGAAATGCACACCCTCTTATCTGACTTGGTCTTTTACTTTTGGATTGGGAAAGATCCTATAGAATGCTGCCTTATATTCCTTGGAAACTTCAACATCCCTATATAGTGTGACCCGCAAAGAAAGAATCTCCGCATTGTAGTATTTGGGTGTCAAGGCAAAAGCAAGAAGATGCAATGGGGTGGTCATTCTGTACCACCTTTCAATGAGATGCAACCGCACTTCCTTGAAGAACCTCTCTGTGGGATCTTGCTCTTTGGCATTTATGATGGATCTAATGTTCTCATTCATCGAGTCGATTCCATCATAAAGCTCACCCAAACATGGATTATCCATGTCCACATCTCAACATGCTGTTGATGGGCTCAATAAAACTCAACAAATACTTCACATGTTCCCTTTACACATCATCACGAATCCACCTTTTTACCTTTGTGGCCTTCTCATTGTTTGCCTGCCTCCATACACTCCAAAGGTTGATGACCATGCTACTCAATGCCTCACGCACCTTAACAAGTCTCAAGACGAGAGTGTGTGAGGCAAATCGAGTTTAAACAACCTAATACAAAATTAAAACAAATAAATTGAAAAAAAAAATGCTCAAAAATAAAAACACTACAAATTACAAACTTATAAAATTAAATTAAATTAAGAGTTACCTTCAACACTTCCAATTTTGAGAAGGCCTTGAAGATGCCTTGGGACATGTGATGGTTGGTTATGAACATTTGGATCTCGCTTGCCTCATAGATTTGTTTGATCCAGTCAATTTTTGTCCCTAATTTTTGCAACATAAGGTTGAGGGAATGAACGACACAAGGTGTCCAAAATATATGCCGATACTTTGCCTCAACCAACATGCCGGCAGCTCTGTAATTTTTAATGTTGTCTGTTACTTGGACAACATTTTGAGGCCCCACTGCTTCAATGGACTTTATCAAGATGTCAACAATGAATTGTGCATCCTTCACTTGCCTCTCACAATCAACGGCCTTCAAAAACATTGCCTCTTTAGGGCTCACTGCGATCACATTAATTAATGGCTTTTTTGTTTTATCTTTACATCCAATCGGAAATGATGGACACCCTTGTTTCGATTCACAAATACTTGATGGGCTTCAATGCATCTTCAACGTGTTTTCTTTCTTTTGTCAATAAGGTGGTGCACACCTTTTCATAGCGTGGGCTGACAAACCCTTTAGGGGCAACATTGATAGATTTCACCATATTTTGTCAGTATGGCAATCTAACAACATTAAATGGTAGCCCACATGCGTAAAGAGAATGCGCGATGTTCTACTTTGCTATGTCCTTGAATTCATTTTGGAATGCCTTGTTCAATGGGCCTGCATTTTTTGTTCTCTTGTGACCAAGAGGTGAATTATCTTCCTCTTTGGCCACAATGAGTGTAGCAAGAAAGGGGTGTGATGGAGTCATCACATTAACATGAGATGGATCAACAGGGGGCGATAATTTCTTTCTCAAAGGATGCTTCAATTTTTGCCCCACAACGAAATCTGCCTCTTCTTGCTCTTTGATGTATGCAAGGATCTTTCCCTGTTGCAAGATCTTTCTTGGCCTTCCATATATGCTTGGCCCACCACAAACTTTGATTCCAGCGCCATAAATCGCACACAAATGAGCTTTCACTCGACTATACGAGCTCTTGTATTTACAGTTACACTCTGAACAAAGCCAATGAAAGCACCCTCCACTAGGAATCTGTTTTAATACTGTCACATATTTCCAAAGGGGTGTTCGCGGATCAAATTTGGGGGTTATCCCTTGCCCCACTGAACTAGCACTTGCACTTTGAGACATTCTGACAAATCCCTATAGCCCCTGGTCAAAAATAAAACAATTCTTATTAAAATTTATGGTAAAAACTAAAAACTAAAACAATTGATATTAAAATTTAAAACATAATCATTGCATTTGGTATTTGTGGAAATAATGGTTAAAACTTAAACGAATAACAAAAAAAATTAAAATTAAAACTAGTTACAAACGAAACAAAAAAAAAAGCCACAAATCTAAAAAACTTACCTTAAATCAGCAAATCTTCTTCTTTGCAAGCTCTTCAAGCTCCTTGGTGCCAAATAGGTTGAGGTAATGGTGTAGGTTTAGCACAAGGAAGGAGTTTCAAGCTTATGCAACTGGAAAAATTAACAAGAGTGAACAAATGTGCATTGAGAGTTAAAAATGCAATGAAAGTGAAATGTGTTGTTATCTTTTGATAAAATGAGTGTGAATGCTGCTTTTAGGGTTGGGATTCCACTTTATTTTGTTTTTAATTGTAGTGTTAAGTCCACGTTTGACTTTTTACTGGGTGAAATGAAAAAAAAAAAAAAAAGTTTGGCGCCTGGGAGTGCGTGGAGATGCCCAAGGAGCATGCCTGGGCTGTGGATACGCCTGGGTATGTTTGGGCGATGTACCCAGGCGTATCCACAGCCCAGGCATGCTCCCTTGGTGTCTTCCCGTGCTCCCAGGGCGGGCGACGTACCCAGGCGTATCCACAGCCCAGCAACGCTCCCTTGGTGTCTCCCCGTGCTCCCAGGGCTGGGGAGGGGGGCGTATCTGGTAACGTAGGTTGAAGGTGACTCAGCTCTTTACTATACTTTCACAGCTAGCTTGTGTTTCTTTTATTAAGTTTAAAATGGTCCATATGGATTCTGTTCGATGCGCTTGTACCATATTTCTTTCTAGTTCTACTGGTCAATTATGTTTACTTGTGGCAATTGATACGTTGTCTTTATTTTTATTTGAACTCAAAAATGGGTACAGGCATTCTTTGCCATGCATTAGATATTTTGTAATTTTTCTGCTATACAGGAAAGCAGGCTGAATGGATATTTTTCATTATCATATTTATTAATAATTACAGGGCATGTGAAGCATTGAAGAATTGCCTTCCTGATATACTGCGGGATGCGACTTTTAGCAGTTGTCTTCGGGTATGTGGTTCCACTCTTCTACCAGATTATAGTCTTATTTATTTCCCATGAGCTTTCTGAAACTATTGGTCTTTGTACCAGGTGTCTTGTTTTACACCTCTAGTTCTATAAAAGTAATTTGTATGTCACATCAGGCCAAAAAATGATTTTAATTTGTATTTCTATTCATTGTTGTCAACAATCTTTCAAGTTATAAGACATATCATGATAACAGAGAAGTAAAAGTTTTCCAGAGAGATCTAGATTCCCAGGATGCATCCAATCTGTGGCTTCCCATTGGCATGGCTGTCGACTGTTCTAATGTGCAGTATAAAAAAAATTATATATGTGGAAAGTCTATTAAACGTCTGATAACTGTGCAAGTACTAGGAGGAAGAGCAGTAAAGAGCTTAGCTACAGAATTTAATACTTGGAAGTACTTGTCATGTACTGAAGCTTCTTTGGGGGATACTGGCTTTTCTATGCGGATTTTCTAAAGTGAGGATGGCTTTTGTTATTTTTAGATGTGCTGTTCAGTGTCAAAGAGTTTCTGGTGTTCTTAAGCTAAGTTTTTACTTTATTTAATAAATCATCTAATCGTGATGTTGATCTGTGCTTGAACACTATTTATTGTAAGTTTTCTTATCCCACAAAAGTTTTCGTTAAGCCCCGTTGTTCCACTTAATATTATAGGCATTCTTATCTACCTTCCGAGCCTCTATCTTGTAGAATCTCTAAAAAATTGTAGTAGCTGCCAAAGAGGAATATTCTTTAAATTGTGTAAGGAGTCTTCCCAAAACAGGTAAGTAATGTACCAGTTGCTTTACAATTAGTTGTAATTTCTGATATGATTGTATCAACATTTTCACCCCCCTCTCCAAGATAACTGATCCAAAAACAACCGATTTTGTTCTGATTCATTTACAAAACTGTAGAGACACTAACCACTATGACAAAACCTGAAACACATTTAGCAAAGGCCCAAGAATTGCGTAGCTCTATCTTACACTCTTGTGTAATCTATATGTGACCAAGACTTATTGACTGGTATTGATTAAAATCATATACTCTATATCTGTTATACAAGCACCAAAGACTTTGATGTTTTGCAGTTTTGAGGTGTCTAATATTCTTAATTAAGTATAGTAGTATTTGTCAATATTTTCATGAGTTGAAGGTAGCATCATGATTCAATAAATTCTTTATTAAGAATTCTTCCTCCTTAGGTTCATAATTTTCTTTGGTTTTCTTATATAAGATTTGAAATAAGATAAGATTGCAAATTTTCATATATTAAGACTCTAGGACTGCTGCAGCCCTTGGTCATTCCTAGTCAACAGCAGGAAGAAATTTTAGGGGATTTATTACTGGGCTTCTGAAATTGAATGTGCTTACCAAGTATGCACATTTATGTGGTGGCTACAACTCCTCTTCACAGCTAATGCAACGATAATAGTCTTTATGGATGCTATTCATGGTTTCGATGGGGTGCCTAGGGTCATTTCTAGTGCTGTGATCAAGCTCCTTTTGGAAGTTGTTTTAGATGAGATTTGTGTATCTCTTAGTGTCGGATGGATAGATAAAACTTATTAACAAGTGCCTTGAAGGCTGACTTACTGCTTTACTATTAATAAACAATTATAGTGATTGAAATGCATCCCATGAGCGAAATAGTGGCAAAATACAAGTTTCCATACATCCACCAAGATGACTCCTTTTGAATATCTCTACTGTTACCTTGCTCCTAATGAAATTTTTATTTGTATGGGTGTCCTGAATATCGAAGAGACTCGAAATATATTCTGCTGTCCTTAAAATTTGTTACCAAAATTTGATATGAGCCAAATAGTGGTAAAATACATTTTTCTATACATTCACCAAGATGACTTATTTTGAATATCTCTATAGCTACCTTGCTCCCAGTGCACTTCTTATTGGTATGGGTGTCCTGAATATCAAAGAGACTGAAATTATAGTCTGCTTTCCTTAAAATTTGTTGCCCAAATTTGATAGTCTATATAAGATTTTATTGAAGGGACGAGGAAGGAAACATCTCTGCAATAAAACCATATATATATATATATATATTACAGAGTTTTTCATCAAATGGAAACATTTGCCTATAGGAGTTGCTACATGGAAAGATGAAAAATTAATGTGACACTCAAGCATTGAGGGAAAACTTTGGTGAAGGTAAAAGGAATGTTTTCTACTAATTGTATCGCTTAGTACCTCTTCTTTTCTCTTAGTATCCTTCGTTACAGGTGCAAGCTGCTTTTGGGTCTTGGCCTTCAGGTGCTGGACTCATAGATGGGGCAGTGGTCATGGGTCCGAGGGTGTGGCTTCCCTCAATTGTTACAGCCTTTGGTCCAAGGTGACACTATTAGCTTCTTATGTGCATATTAGATAAATGTGACTTCAAGTTCAGAGGGGCTCAACTATTTTTGGGGACATCTTTATTGGAGTTTGCTATTCACCCCTAACTTCATTGTCCTTTGTCGTGCACACTAATGGTGACCATTATCTTGACCATTTCACAAATATCTCCCTTTATTATTTGTTGGGTATCATAATTTTTTTTGTGATTCTAATACCTGCAATGGGGCTTGCCAAACCCCTCTACTAGTTCTTGTGGAGGATGAGCTATGTGTTCAAGAGTTGGACATCAAAGAGCTTGGTTTATAGAGAACCTTAATGAATGAGGAACAATATTCATATTCTTAATGGGAAATATCGTGTCTCGGGTTTTAGTGGATTTACTTGCTTATGTTATATTTGGAGGAATTTGGTGGATTACGTTCATACCAGTGTGTCTCTGATTCTTGAAGTATGAGATTTTCTCATCTCCCATCTGTTTTTCCTTGCTGATCATGTTGTTTTGACTTTTACTCTGTCATAGTTACCAAGTTCATAAGAACTTGGTCAATATTCGATTTGGAGTGAATTATTTTGGGTAATCGAACAAGTTCGGTAAGTTCAACACTTAAGAAAACCTATAAACCTTAAAATGAAAATAACAGAAGGCCCAAAGGAAAAAAATTAAAACTCAGTCAAAACAGTGGCATCGCCAAAGGAAAAAAGAGAATAGCAAGGCGCCGACAGGGTCACAGACGATAAATGCAATGTAGAATGATATTCCAGGCTTCCAGCTGTGTGCAGAACACGAATCTAAAGAAATCTTGCACTGTTCAGAATGGGAATGCAAACAAATCCGGAGTTGTGACTGTGTTTTCGAGCTGCATGAAATGGAGATCTCAATTCCCAAACCCCTGTTCTAGCTTCAAGCCTGCAAGTCCATTATTGATTCATCATTTATTAGCGAACATTTGAGCTGGGGCTGGGACGGCATTTTATTTTGCTGCAATTTCTTTGATGAAAGTTGAATAAGGTTGTGTTACTTTTGGTGGACAGAATTTTTCTGTACTATTATTTTATGTGCTCTTTGTTAGAGTGAACAATTTATACAAAGTCATGGAAAAAGGCTATACGTTCAGTAACCATTAGAGTGTGGCACATAATTTTATATCAGACCTTTTTAAAAAAAAATTATATTTAGTTTAAAACTTTAGAACTTTAATATTCTATTATTATTAGTATTTACTATTTAATTATTTTCTATTTTAAGATAATAATTTTTTTTCGTTTGACTTTGTACTACTATTTAGTTAATAGTTTGTATTTATTGTATTTTAACGTTTTTTTTTAAAAATATTTTAACTTTTTACTAAGCTTAAAGTCTATATTGTTTTATTTTTCCAAGTTATAATTTTATAGGTATAACTTTATAAAAATTTTTTTAATATATTTTTTAAATTTATAAATTTTCCGAACTGAACTGAACCTTCTGCAAAATTCTGAACTCTAAACTTTTCTCCCCTTCTAAACGACCCAAACTTTTCGAACATGGTAACTATGCTCTTTGTACATCCTCTTGGTCCTCCCCCTCTTGCCTAGGTCATAAACTCCTGGTTTCCATCCTCTTGTTTTCAACTCATTATCCATCGATGCGATTCATTAGTCTAGGGATTGTTCAAACTTCAACAACAGATAACAAAGGGACTATTATGGTTAGGCATGCATTTGCCAAACTTTATGCCACATTTTTGAACATGAAGCTTTCAGAGAACTTGGAGAGTGGTAAACTCAAAACAAGTGGGCAATCAGGCTTCATGAGAGATTTGAACTTTTAGGATGGTAAACCAAATCATGTGGGCAAATTTGCTTAGACTTCTAGACAACTGACCACATCTTTACAATTTTTGGGTGTATTTTTGTTGGTGGCTTGTCAGCAATCTTCTAACATCTGTTGTTTTTTAACTAGGATCACCTTTTAATTTGTTTTGTGGTTTCTACTTTTCCAAAAGTTGTGTTATGTTGGTATTTCAGATTCTTGCTGTTATAATGAGTTTCTATGAGACAGTTGAGACAGTTGTTGGCCAAATATGGACTTTGCGTTGTTTCTCTGACTTTATTAAAAGTACATTTTGAGTCAAACAAGGGTGCCCTTTTCCCAGATATTTTTCGTTACTTACATAGATGAGATTGAAGACTTTGACATCAAACTCCTATTGATGATGGCTGTATTACATCACGTTTTAATCATTGTAGTGAATTTTGCTTATGATATGGCCCTCTTACTCTTTTGAAAGATTATAGAGACAACTTGATGCTCTAGCTTGCTATTTACTTTCACTCTCTGTGTGGCCTCTTAGTCCTCCCCCTCTTGCCTGGGTTGTAAGCTTGGAGTTTCCCTCTTCTTGGCCGCAACACATCATACGTCCCATTCGTAATTTGGGGGATGTTTTTACTGTAAATAACTAGAAGACTATTATGGTTGGGCATATATTTTCCAAACTTTATTCCATGTTGATGTACATGAAGCTTTTCGAGAACTTGGAGGTGGTATAGTCAAAGCAAGAGGCCAAACAAGCTTCAAGAGAGATTTCTAGAGGGCTGACCACATCTTTACATTGGGAGTTCATTGAGGAGGCTTCTCAACAGTATTCTAACATCTTTTGGTGTTTTGTAACTAGGAAGGTCTTTGACTTCATTTCATGACATCTGCCTTTCTAAAAGTTCGTTTTATTGATGTTTCAAATTCTTTCGTTACCATCATCATGAGGCTCTTGCTGGCCAATTTTGGATTTCCCATTGTTTCTGACTTTGTTAAAAGTACAATTTGAGTCGAGCAAAGGTTCCCTAGTTTGTTGATTTTTTTTATATTTACATATATGAGATTGAATACTTTCTTCAACACCATACTTATGTTGATGATGGTTATATTACATCAAGTTCTAATTGCTATACTGTATTTTTCTGGTGATGTGGTCCTCCTCTCTCTCTTTTGAAGGGTTATAGAGACAATTTGATTCTTCTACTCGCTTTCGTGAGACTATAAATAATGTCATGGTCTTCAACACCTCTGAGGATGTTATTTATAGCTCTGTATTCTACTTCAAAGGAGACCCTGTAGAGATCACGATAGCTTATACTTTGGGAGTTTAGTTTACTAGCATGTCTTTTAGCTTGAAGCTCGCCTCTTATTTGCGTCTTTGCAAGGTATATGCCTCACTTTCTATCTTGGAGTGTCAATGCTTTTAGATACATTTTGTAAGATATCTTTTGAAAGATGTGCGCCTTCAACACAATTATCAAATCCACAAAGCTTTATGGGTCAAAGGTTTGAGGCACTTGTTTGAGGTTTATTGAGACAACTTGATGCTCTTGCTCACTTTTGCGAGCTTTGCTTACTTGTGGTCAACATTACTATAACTAAGGCCATGGTCTTCAACACCTCCAAGGATACTATTTCTAGGTTTTAGCTCTTCTACAATGGACAATGTCCAAAGATCACAATATCTTATACTTGGGAGTTCAGTTTATTGGTGTATCTTTTACCTTGAAGCTTGCCTCATAGCCCTGTCTTTGCAAGGTAATATTCCTCACTTTCTATTTTTGAGTGTAAATGCTTTCAAATACATTTTCAAAGATGTGCGTGTTCAACGATGTCATTAAAACCACAATTCTTATCGGTCAAGGTTTGGGGCTAATTGGCTAGGATTTATTGAGAGGGTTTAAAGTTTCATGCTCTAGCACATGATCCGGTTATAAAAGACAACTTCATTGTCTTGTTTTTGTGAGCTTTGCCAAATTGTGGTCAACACTACTATAACTAAGGTCATGTCTTCCACACCTCTAGGGATGCTATTTCTAGGTTTAAGTTCTTCTACAAAGGAGAACATGTGGAGATCACAATAGCTTAACTGGCTTGTTGTTTAGCATGAAACCCACCTCTCAATTGCATCTTTGCAAGTTATATGCCTCACATTCTATCTTGAACATCAATGCTCTTAACATAGTCATTAAACCTCTATTCGTTATGGTTCAAAGGTTTGGGGCCTCTATTTGGGGTTTATTGAGTGGGTTGTGTTGAGAGGGCTCAGAGTATATTTCTCTACGCCATGATTTGTTTCAAAAGATTAATTTCTTAGTGCATTATCCAAGTTCTGCTTGTTTCCTATCCCCTTTATCTTGAGAGTATCTCTAGGTTCACATTCTATATTCACAGACTCTGATTCCTAGGCGATTCAACCCTAAATTTTGAGACCCCCATATTTGGCACTTTGCTCTTTAGAGAGAGTTTCTGCTTTGGATATGACTCAACCTAGGATTTCCCAAAGGCTGTTGGGCTGTTCTACCACTAAGATATCAGCCCTCTATGTGTTAGGGAAAAAAAATCCAAACTGTGCAAGCAAGTAATGCATAATTAATCAAGCTACTAAAACAATAGACAAAGAATAATACATTACACAAGATATACGTGAAAACCTTGCGATGTGCAAGGAAAAACCACGGGGCAATGGTAGATTTCAGACTTTATTAATATCAACAAAACCTCCTCTACAAACATCCTCCTCAAGCAATTCCTTTACAATGCTTACAATTACAAAGCATATACAAAGCCAAGCTTACAAAGCATTTAGGTTTAAACTTCCAAGCATACAAGCTTGTTACAAAGTGCTATATCCAAGCATACATTTACAAAAGGATTAACATCCTTTAATAGACATGCAAGAGAGAAGAGATGAGAGAGAAACACCAAGGAAGGTGAAAAATGTGCCACACTCCTAGTGGGTGCAATAGTGATCAATAGTAACTTGTGTCCCCACATGTGCAAGGTCAAAAGTTGATTCCCATTTTTGACTTGAAGAGGCCACTGCCACGTGCCACCAAATATGGCACCCCATTCCACATGTGAGACCAATCAACAATAATGGTGTTTGTCTTCCACTTCCCATGTGCACAAGAGTAAAAAGGATGTTCAATCACCTTTTGACGTTAGACAACACTCAATCAAGGAGGCCCAAAGACAAATTGCGCCTCACACCCATCCATATCAGTTATCAAAGGCATCCCATGTGCTTTAATGGAGTAATGCGCCCCACATGCAACCTCACTAGCATGAACATTGTCTACCACCTCACCACAGTGAATAGTGACTACCACCTCATCGCATGAATAGTGACTACTACCTCATCACATGAATAGTGACTTCGCTTTCTAACATTTTGCCACTTGAAGTCAATATACAAGAATTACTACACCTGTGTATTCTACCATCTCGTTTCCATCATTGCCCACTGCTACCTTATCACAACTTCAACAAGCTCAGAAAAGTCTTGCATCACTCAAACTTCTTTATCTCGACTGTCTTTGTCAACATGTCGGCAATATTTTGTTCGGTGTCCATTTTCTTCAACAGGATTCTGCCATCCTCAACCATGCTCCTAATGAAGTACTTGATGTCAATATGTTTCGTGTGATCATGAAATGTTGCATTCTTCACCAAGTGAATTGCACTTCAACTGTTACAATGCAAAGTAATTGTACCTTGCATTTCCATGAAGTCAACCAATAGTCGCTCTAACCATATTGCCTCTTTGCAACCTTCAATTGCAGTTACATACTCTGTTTCAGTCGTTGATAAAGCCACCATTGGTTGTAACTTAGAAGCCCAACTCACAGCACCACTAGCAAGAGTAAAAACATATCCTGTAGTGGACTTTCGTCCATCTCTATCACCACTAAAATCCGAATCTGCGTAACCTCTGATTTGTAAATCTACTCCATAGTAGATTGCCGCATTTGAAGTGACTCTCAAATATCTGAATATCCACTTCATCGTAAACCATTGCTTGGGAAATATCCGGTCTAGTGCACACCATGGCATATATGAGGCTTCCCACTATTGATGAATACGGTACATGAGACGTACATGTCTTTTCCTCCTTTGTTCTAGAACATTGTTTGGAAGACAACTTAAAATGTGTAGAAAGTGGGGTACTGACTGGTTTTGCATTCTGCATATTGAACCGTTGCAAAATCTTTTCTATGTATGTCTTCTGAGACAACCAGATTTTCCTTTTTTTTACTTGTGTATCTTCATCCTTAAAATTTGGTTTGCTACTCCTAAAGCCTTCATCTCAATTGTCCTAGCCAATTGAACCTTCAAATCACTAATATTCTTCATGTTGGGGCCTGCAACCAACATGTCATCAACATATAGCAACAAGATAATAAAGCTTCCATTATTGAACCTTTTATGGTATGAACAATGATCAGTTTCACTTTTGCTAAAACCTTGGCTCTTCATAAAGGTGACAAACTTTTTGTACCACATCCTTGGCCCTTGTTTCAATCCGTACAGATATTTCTTTAATTTGCAAACCATTTTCTCTTTGCCTCTTTCCTCATAGCCCTCAAATTGATCCATATAAATCTCCTCGAGATCTCCATGTAGGAATGTTTTCACATCAAGCTGCTCCAATTCTAGATTCTTCCCTGTTACAAGTGCAAGTAACACTTTGATAGTAGTTAACTTCACAATACGAGAGAAGATTTCATTGAAGTCTATACCCCACTTCTGCACATAGCCTTATGCCACCAAACGAGCCTTGTACCGCTCCAACAACCCATCATTGTTCTTCAGTTTGTACACCCACGTGTTACCAACACTCTTTCTTCCAAGTGGGTGGTCCACAAGTTTTCATGTTTCATTCTTATGAAGAGCTCTAATTTCCTTCTCCATGGCTTTACTCCTTTTTTTGCATTCTCAAATTTTCCAGCTTCTTGAAATGAACTAGGTTCACCCTCATCAGTTAACAAAGCAAAAGAGCACTGAAAATTAGGAGTATACCATTCTAGAACCTTCTTGGTACATGTGGATCTTCTTAGTTGTGGTTGTTCTTGGTGCGTTGCATGTTGATCTGAACCTTCAACATGCTTCTTTTCATCTTCCTTAACTGCTTCGACAAGGACAATTTTAGGTGTATGTTGTACCTCTTTCCTTTGCATGGATTTTTCATTAAACACATCATCTCGGCTAACTATTATCTTGTGGTCAGTAGGATCCCACAATTTGTACCCTTTCACTATTTAACCATAGTCGAGAAACACAATTCTTTGATTTCAAATCAAGCTTGGACCTCTTTTCTTTAGGCACATGAGCAAATGCTTCACAACCAAATATATGTAAATCAGAATAGTCACTTAATTTACTATACCAAACTTCCTTTAGAGTCCATCCAATGCAACCATAGGTGAACTGTTAATAAGATAAATAACAATATCAACAACCTTTGCCCAAATTCCATTATCCAGCTTAGATGCACTCATCATGCTTCTTGCATGCTCCATGATAGTGTGGTTCATCTGCTCAGCTACACCATTCTGCTGTGGAGTATAAAGGGCAGTCTTTTGATGCTTAATTTCTTCTTGCATACGAAAGTTATCAAACTCCTTGAAGCAATATTCTTTTCTGTTATCTGACCTGAGACATAAAATGGATTTGCCCAAATTTTTCTCTACCCATGCCATAAATTCTTTAAATTTTTCAAAAGCCTTTGATTTCTTCTTCAAAAAATACATTCGTACTCTTCTAGAATAATCATCTATAAATGTTATAAAATATGTTCAATCATTTATAGACTGAGTAGGGACAGGTCCAAAAATATCCGAATGGATAAGTTGCAAGAAATTAGAACTTTTCCCTGCGCTTGCAATAAACTTAACTCACTTATGTTTACCAAAGATACAATGCTCACAAAAGTCTAACTCACAAGACTTAATTTCAGCAAGCATACCTCGATCATGCAAAATCTTCAAGCCTTTCTCACTCGTGTCCAAGGCGTTGATGCCATAACATCATAGCATCTCGAGCATTCTCTGATGTTATTGTTGCAATACTTGTCACTGAATCTCTGCACAGATGATATAGAGAACCATATGATTCTTCTTTTGCTAATACTAGGGCTCCTTTGGAAATTTTGCATTTACTTTTTCCAAAGGTATGAGAATACCCCAGCTCATCCATCATCTTGATGGAAATCAGATTCTTCTTCAAATTAGGGACTTGACGTACATCCTTCAATATTTTGAATATGCGATCAGCCAACCTGATCCTTATATCCTCTCTTCCCACAATGTCTAAAGGATGATCATCACCCAAGTAGACAAACCCTCCATTAAATGGTTGATATTGGACAAACCAATCTATATGTGGAGACATGTGAAAGGATGCCCCTGAGTCCAACACCCAAGGATTGGAAAGAGATTTGTTGTTACTAAGGCAGAAAGCTTCATGTGTTGTCATTTCCTCTGAATTTGTTGTGCTGGGCTCGGTTGAAGGTGGATTCTGATTTCCATCATTTGCTTCCTTTTTTAGTTGCCAGTGATCCTTCTTCGAGTGTCGTGGCTTTTCACAATGCCAACACTTCATTTTTCGCTTTGATCCTCTTGACTTTGATCTGGACAGTGATCTACCTTGTTTGCTCCTTTCACTGGAACGCCCTCTCACAGGTAAGGCTTCATGTCCAGAGGATGCCACATAAGACTTTCTTCTCATCTGCTCTCCAAGCAACGTTGCTACCACATCATCAAACTTCAAAGCTTCAGATGATGAATCACTGATGGTCATCACCATATTATCCCAAGTATTAGGGAGTGAACACAAAAAGGTGATTGTTTTGTCTTCATCCTCCATCTTCACACTAAGGGAGACCAACTTGTTGATAAGAGTATTGAATTCGTTTAGGTGATCAACAATGGATGAACTCTCCTTCATTCTCAAGTTGTATAGTTGGTTCTTCAGGAACACTATTGGTTGCTGATTTTGTCTGGTATAGGTTGTTCAACTTCTCCCATAACTCTTCTGCGGTCTTCTCCTCAGCACCATTGAAGAGATCATAATTTTCAAAACAAAGACGAATTGTAGAAACCGCCTCCCTATCCATCCTAGTCCACTTTTCATTTGTTATGTTGATGGGTTTACTTGCAAGACCTTTTAAGGCTAGAGCTTGGTCATTTTGCACCAAGAGATCCTCCACCTTCATCTTCCATAGAGAGAAATTCCTGCCATCAAACTTTTCTATCTCAAACTCGGTTACTCTTGTCATTGTAGTAGCTCCCACTTGCATAAAGCTCCCTTGCAATAGAAAACACTCAAAACACACAGAGGTTTTCAAAGAGCTTAATTCTGATACTAAATGTTTGGAAAAAAATCCAAACTGTGCAAACAAATAATGCGGAATTAATCAAACTACTAAAACAATAGACAAAAAATAACACATTACACAAGATATACGTGGAAACCTTGCAATGTGCAAGGAAAAACTAGGGGGCAATGGCACCTTCCAAACTTATATTAATATCAACAAAACATCCTCTACAAATAGCTTCCTCAAGCAACTCCTTTACAATGCTTACAATTACAAAGCATATACAAAGCCAAGCTTACAAAGCATTCAGGGTTAAACTTCCAAGCATACAATCTTTGTTACAAAGTACTATATCCAAGCATATATTTAAAAAAGGATTAACATCCTTTAATAGACATGCAAGAGAGAAGAGATGAGAGAGAAACACCAAGGAAGGTGAAAAGTGCACCATACTCCTAGTGGGTGCAATAGTCATCAATAGTAACTTGTGTCCCCCACATTTGCAAGGTTAAAAGTTGATTCTCACTTTTGACTTGAAGAGGCCACCACCATGTGCCACCAAATATGGCGCCCCACTCCACATGTGAGACCAATCAACAATAGTGGTTTTTGTCTTCCGCTTCCCATGTACACAAGAGTAAAAAAGATGCTCAATCACTTTTTGACTTTAAACAACACTCAATCAAGGAGGCCCACAGACAAACTGCGCCCCACACTCATCCATATCATTTACCAAAGGCATCCCATGTGCCTTCGTGGAGTAATGCCACCTGCCACCTCACTAACATGAACAGTGTCTTCCACCTCACCACAGTGAATAGTGATTTCCACATCATCACATGAATAGTGACTGCCACTTCCTAACACTGTAGTTTGCAATGTGGATTGTTCCGCCCTTCAAGCTACATTTCTGTGCTTGGGGACCCTAGTCTCGTTCTAACACCATGTAGATTTGATATGAGGAAACATGATTGCAAAAAGTAAAGCGAGAAAAAAGAGATTGCTACGATTGTACATGTGTACACTATTGTATTATGTATTTTATAGATTTCTAGGAAGCTTATCGACAAAATGAATCTTCTAAAAGAAGAGAAAGAAAATAAGATTCATTAAGACGCAGCTTCTTCAATGAGTTTCGACAGCTGTTTCTTGATCTTTGCACTCTCAATCAGTGTGGTGTGATATGCACAAAAATTAGGAAGTGAGGAATCCAAAACCAAATCGAGGTGATGTTGGATGGTTCAAGAGGAGGCAATCCCACAATTTTTTCAAACACATCTGAATGTGTTAATGATAACCTGAACACCTGAAGGAGGCAACTTCTCTATGTTATCTTGTTTGACTTAGCATACAAAGCAGAGAGTTGAAGTACTTATGAATGTTAACTTGTTTATTTCAGGCATTCCATAAAACAAATAAAAGGGGGTATTTTTGGCTTGCACAACTCTGAATTCTTTGATAGAATAGCCATACTTCTTATGATACTCGCAAAAAATATTTTTTTCATTACCAGAAAATGATGAAGGTTAGTCCAAACCCTTGGATTGTCCACTACGCTGAGTCTTAGAAGTGAAAGGGTTGGAGGAAGAACTGGGACTAGATCCTTTCTTTGGAATTTAAACCCTAGTTTAGCTTCAGCAAAAGCACTCAATTTAAATGCCATTTCCAAAGAGTCTATTTCAAACAGAAGAGTATTTCAAACAGGGCTATTTATTTTCTGATACCATGAAGCAAACCAAAGTCAAATTTAAGTACCTCTTTTGGATCTTGGATCGTCAACCTGATTCGAAGATTGGAAAAATACTTAATGTACTGTTGCATTGATTGATCTTGAAGTTGCATGAGCTGGTGCCATTGTGTGCCCATATGTATTCATGATAACCTACGTGATAAAACCTCTGCTTTACTGCAGCTTTGAACTGTCTCCACTGGGTGATCTGATGATTTTCACCATCTTCACCTTTTACAACAGCCAACATATTCTTGTAACTTTGCTACCAGTCCAGAGCAGTTGCCTCTATATGAACTTCGATGGTTTGTGATCACATCAACATCAGTGATCCCAGGGCGAGTAGTGAAATATGCTTCAAGGCCATGGAGCTAAGACTCAAGCTTCTCACCATTGAAGCTGCCATCAAATGGAGGGATTTTGATCTTGGTGGCGTGGTGGAGACCTATTTGAGGTGTTTGTTGTTGGTGTTGTAACTTGATTATGAAACATCATGGTTTGCATGGTGGGCATCATGTCTTGCATAAACACGGCCTGGGTCTGAGCTTGGCCGGCAAGGATCTGCTCAAGAGTGCTGGTCTGACTGGCAATGATTTTTACAAGAGCATTGGTTTTCACAGATTCTTTTGAAAATTCCTCACAAGATTTGCTTTTGAAAGGTATTTTGAACCATATTTGGGATGCACAACAGGGTTAAGCTGGTTCTAAGCTAGATCTGTGTTGAGATAGGCGATTTGCAAGATGTTGTTTATATGGTAAAGTGGATTTAGGTCAAGGACACCATATTAAACCATATACGATATGTGCAATTCATATCTGAACATAATACAAAATATAGCAGCACAAACAAATCTAATTGCATGAACAGAATGTGTTGAAATGCTTACAATAGACAAAGAGAGGTATTATAATATAAATACCAAATTGTAACAAACCTGTGTATTGACGGAGGCTGAAATCAGGTGCAAACAGGTCCATAGAATGATTCGGAGATAACCCAGAAAAATTGTGCAGATCTAACAACTAGCTGAAAATGACCAAGAGTGTGCTGGTCAGCTCTTGGTCAGACCAGGAGTGTGTTGGTCCGCTCCTAGATAGACTAGGAGCATGCTGGTATGCTCTTGGTAAACTATATATTCTCTTGGTCAAACTTTACTTTTTTTAAGAATAAATTTGAGAGATATTTTCCTTTGCTTTTGTACTCCAAAAACCTCACTGAGTTTGTCTTAATTCACTACAGATCTTCTAGATTCTTTATTTTTCCTTGCAATCTTAATCAGTGCAAATCAGTTTGCTAAACCATAAAAAATGGGAGTAGTTATGAGGGACCTGCCTCAATACCCTTGTTCTTTGACAAGTTGGAAATCAACATTCAATGTAGTTCAACAAGCAGTTTAGTGCAATATGTAGATCCCAACCTTTATCACTGATATGCAAGCAACTAGTATAGCTTATATGCTCTTTCATTAATTGTCCAATTCTGCTTTTGGTACAGCGGTTCTATTTTAACAATGTAATCGTTGCTTTTACATTTCAATATATGGCTTATCAATTCAAATCGGTGTGTATTCTCCCTTGTGTTGCTTCCCTATATGCATTAATGCACTCATTTACTTAGACTTTTCAAACTCAAATTAGAACCCTGTTGGTGTGCAAGCTGACATACAAAAGGCGAGAAAGTTGACAATTGGGGCACAAAGAACCAAGAAACTGGGAAACAAGGCCTACAAAAGAAGATGCCCAGAAGCATACTGGTCCACTTTGGTTAGACTAGGAGCATGATGGTATGCTTCTAGTTAGGGAGACCAAGAAACCCTAAATAACGTTTTGGACATCTCAAGAGCATCTGGGTCATACTGGGACAAACAAATAGTTGTTTTGTAGGTTCTTAGGCATTCCAAATTGAATGGTGGTATTATAAATGGTCTAGGGTGAACAAAAAATGGAGTTGCAAAGGAAACACAAAGCACAAAAGGCAAACTAGGCCCATAGCACAAGACAAACGTGCCAATAAGGCTTAATTTGAATCAATGATCCATAAACACATAAACACACAAATACCATAGCAAATAACTAGTCCTGTACCAAAATCAGGGGTCTACAAATGTAAATAAGAGTGAAATGGTGAGCTGAATTTGGATTAAAAGCCTTGAAAATTACAGATCTAAAAATCTGAAATCAAAATTTGAAAATAGGAAAGTATCCAATCTGAAAATCCGAGGAGCAAATCTGAGAATCTTAGAGTTGATTTGAGATTTTGAGAGTAGAACTGAAGATTCTTAGTGCAGATCTGAAGATTTGAAACACACATATAAAAACTCCTGTAAGCCAATAGCGTCAATGGTGGATCTGGAGCTGTTGAAGTTCGATTTTCACAAAATTGGTATTGGCAAAAAGTTGATGATCAGCTATTTCAAACTGTAGTTGTGAAATGATAGCAGCAGGGGACAAGGAGAAAATCTAATGGTTGGCAGGCAAACCCTCAAAAACATTAGGTCAAAGAGAGGCCTAAAGGTGTAATATCTAGTAAGGGTTGGATCTAACCTTTAAAAAACTGGATCTTGAGGCCATGTTTGAAGGGCTTCTGTGTCAAAATGATGGAAGCAAAGAGGACAATTGCAATAAATAAAACGAGAGAGAGGAGATTGGTGCAACTGTACATATGTTGCACGCTCTATTGTATTATTTATTTATAGATTACAGGAAGCTTCTCGAAAAAGAGGAATCATCTAGAGGGAGATACGTACATAAAATAAGACTATAAGAATATAAAATAAAACAAAATACAGTGTGACTATGTTTCATCAAGATTTACATGGACCAGCTAGGACCCGAACCTAGGAAAGTGTTTCATCAAGATTTACATGGACCAGCTAGGACCCGAACCTAGGACTTTCCATAGGCGGCTGGTCTGCACTACCATTGAGCAACTGGCCCTCTACGTGGTTTGGAATGTGGATTGTTTCTAACAGCTTCATTGGGAGCAGAGGTTAGTATTTCAAAACCAATTTACTCCTTCAATCTATCAACATTTATGTTGATCGACTTCCTCCATTTCAATATTCTTTGGGTGCCCCTTGCCCTTGCCTTGTTTCCTTGAAGGTGGTGATCAATAGAGCTGTTAGAAAGGACATGTACCAACAGTGCATTCAGACCTCTTGGATATCTCTTCAGCAGCGTCTCAGTGCCAAGCTAGCTTGCTATAGTATGCATTCAGGTCAATTTCAACTATGTTTCTCTCTTTAGATTGCCATATTTTTCTTGCAGAAAATCAGTTTTTTTCCGTCTCTTATAAGATACTGTAGGCTAAAACTAATTTGCAATGTTATGAACATTGTAAATTCCTTCACCTGTTGACTGTGTTTCAGACTCTTGAAGTTTGCAAGAACATTTACATGAAGGATGTTGAGACTGCATGCTTTTTTTAAAGAAAATTACCGTCCAAAGCAGCTGTTATTCTTCTTGTTTTTACTCAGCTGCATCTTGTAGCTATAGTTAATATACATTTCCACTGTTTGTCTCAGCATATTTTGCTTCTAATGTTTGCTCCTGACTGGAATAGAGATTTTGTTCCAATAAAAATCTATGCAAAATGGGATTCATTAATGCTTTGTTTCCATTGGCAGGAGGATCCAACAACTAGAAGATGGCTGACACAACTCATCATAAATGTTAGCAATGGAGGAGCATCACCGCGTGTAGCATCTCTGCAAGGTGGCCCGCTTTCTGGAGTAGAACGTTTAATGGCTTGATAGATTGAAGCTTTGTATCAAGTTGTATTTTGCAGTGTTAGAAAGCGTATTTGACTGAGCAGCCAATTGATTGGTTGCAATATTTTGAGAATATTTATCAGAAGCACTTATTGGGCAAGAATGAAACCTGCCTAGGATATGCAGATTCTAACGTGCTTCTGAATTTATGTTCCTCCATATGAGGAATTGTATTTAAGTTTATTTGAATTACATTCCTCCAAATTGGAGGGAAGCTATTCTGTAAGTCGAGAAATGTCCTGTTTTGTAACTTTTCTAAAAGGTCGAATAATCAATTGGTGAGTCCTGCATATTTATGCAACATGTAAAAATGGAGTTGACATCAAAAGCAAGATGGGGAAATTTGATGGCAACACTGCATTGTTTTGAAAAAAAGAAATTGCAGGTGCTCAATGTATTTAAACATGCAATCACGAGTATGCCATTGTAAAGAATATATTATTCTTTGTTACCTTGCTTGCTATGTAGTCGCTCTTTTATCATCAATTTGAATTTTTTTGGCAAACATAAAACATAAAATCCTCTGTTTATTGTCCTGGCAGGTTGAATAGATTAAAGCTTATTATTAGTTACGCTACATATTCCGAAATTGTTTTTTATGCCTAACGTGCTGATTTGATGCCCCATGCAAACATGGCACAAAGTTATTTTAGCAATACATTTGTATTTTGTTATATTTTGCTAGGTGAATAGTCCTTGTGGGGTGTCCTTGCGCTTAGATGCCACGACTTAGAGGTATCACTTACGTTGAATTCACTGATGTTCCCAAAGTTCCATGGACGGGACAGCAGGATGCGTTTTGGAGGAGGACGAAAAATTTCCAGAATTTTTGGACAACTATTAAAAATACATGTAAAAATAATATTTGAAAATTAAATAACGAAAAATAACATTATAATTTAACAATTTGAAAGATGCTGAAACTAAATTAAAATAACAACATTGATAGTATATACATCCACGATCCAACGTTGAAAATTAAAACACGAAAAACTCCTTCCCATTTCCCATTATTTTTCTATTACTTGTGTTTAATTTGTAATTTCACATGGGTTTGACATATTAACTGCCCAAATTGATCGGCATGCAGAGCAGCTTATCTGAACGGGGGTCGTAAAGTTTTATGCTTTTATGGTCCCCCCTGCCCTTGCAATGGATTTGGAAGTCGTTTATTCTTATATTTAATTTTTTTGTATTTGAGATTAACATTCTTTCTTTATATTAATTTTGGTTGACTATATTTGGCAATTTTAACAAAAATGTCTTGGATTGTGTATGTGGATATGGTGGACTGAAATGATTATTCCATCCCTTCGTGTCAAAATTTGTGGCATGACCATTTTACCTTGTCACTGACCTGATCGTATGTTGAGTACTGCATATTGGCCCTGATTGAAACCACAGTTTTTGAGAGGGAAGTATTGGGATCTGTTCTCCATTGGCTGTGACCAACCTGACAATGATCAGTTATAACGCTAGAATAGACTAGGGAACTCTATGGTTTGCAAGAATGAATCTGTTATTGTCTTAACATACATTTTTACTGATAATATGCCATTCGTTTCTATTGTGAAAAGTGTAACTGTTTGGAGGGGATTGTTGTGCACCTGTTATTACTTCAAAACGAGTAGAATACTCTTAGGGGGATGTAAAAGACCTTCAATTTTGTAGATACTTATTTTCTACTTCATGAGTAACTTAAGGATTGATTCATATGTATGTAGTCACTGATAAGATTCGCTTCATCTTACCAGGATGTGGGAATTGCTTAATCATCTTGATTTTTGAAGTTGGAAGTGCAGGTTAGAGCTGTTAAAAAATTTAATGACATTTTTAAATATTGTTTTAAAGGAGGGTCATAGGATGCCCTGACGTCCCGGGGACAAGCCAGGGGATGGGTGGGTGTTCTGAGATGTCCCAAAGTTCTGGGGTGTATTCAGGGCATCCTCCATTTAGTCTTTGTAATTTGGGACGGAAGGGAGTTGTTTTCTCCCCGTCTCGACAGGTCTAAAAAGTTTCAAGTGTCTTGGGCCAAGGGAAAAATACTTGGGGTGCATGTTGGGGGAACAATGTAGTATTTGGCACTTGCCCCTGGGCTCATCTTTGGGGGCATGCCACACCTAGAATTGGATGTGGTAGTTTTCTTTATTGAACACATCATTTGTACATTTTAACACGTCTCCTTTTGATGATTTACATGCTACGCTCGTTGCTTTTATTTTTGAAGTTTTGGGCGGGATGTGATTCAAAATTCTTTTTATTTTATATTACTTATCATTTACCCTTGTTGCATTGAATGTGAAGGATTTGCAAGGTGACCATTTTATTTAATGGTTGAGACCATTTATTTAAGTAACAATTGAATTTTTTCCTTTTTTGTTAAGGTCGATTTTGTGAGTCCTTCCTTCCATACCACTCTGAACCCTCAGTGTAGTCATGTACCCACCTTTTGCAAAATCCCCTTTTTCTTTGCAATAAGCCCTGTTCTTATAGAACATTGAAAAATCTAAGGCCTTGCAGGTTTCGGTTCAGTATGGAGCTTTTCGATTTGAGCAAATGCCTTAGACAAATACGAGTCTCTTACAAAGCTCGAAGGTTAAACAACCCTTGCAGAGGGCAGTCAGGCACAAAATGGACCATTCCAGCAGGGTACAGAGGGCAATTCTAGACCCAAAGGTACCCTTGCGGAGGGCAGGAAAGCACTTAAAGGGAAGAAAGACCAAGGCAAAGAATTCCTTCGCACTTTCTGTCCGAAGGAAATTTTTGCAAGGCAAAGATAGAAGGAAAAGCAAACGCTGAATTTCTTTGGACATTTTGTCCGAAGAAATCTTTTCGGAAGAAAATCCCGCGGCAAAAGACAAGGCAAATCCTTTGGGCAAAAAGTCCGAAGGAATTCCTTCGAACTTTTTGTCCGAAGGAATTCCCTCGAAAGAAAGCGCCGAGCATTCAAATGAACATTTTCTTCGGACATTTTGTCCAGAGGAATTGGGAGGCCAAGGCTATCCGAAGGACCCCGAAGGGCAGGTGCCCATGCGGGGGACTCCCAACGACTGTGAAAGGGACCTTTTTCAGGGCCTGAAGGGACACCTTCCCTTTGGGGGGAGCGCGGGGGCGGGAGGGGGCGGTGCAAGGGAGGCGGGGGTTAAAAGACAAAAGCCCGGACAAAGACAGGAACGCTGAAGGAAAGGAAAGCCCAAAGAAGGAATGCTGAAGGAATTGCCAAGGGGGTGATGGGCCCGAAGACGTCAAAATTGAGCATCATGAACTAGCCGTTGGAATCCGGATGTCAGATGACATCCCCACAGACGTCAAATTCAGGGCAATGGGATAGCCGTTGATCTTCAAATGCTTGAGCGCGAACCTAAAGAAATTCAATAGGGTTAAGGCTTAAAGGGAAGAGATCGCCGAGAAAGGAGCTAAAAAGGCCAGGGAAAGACAAAAGAGATGACAAAAGACAAGCCCAAGAGAAGACAAAGCTGGAAAAAGACAAAAGTTAAGAATGAACTCAGTGACCTGCTGATGAAAGAGCCCAAGGAGCCAACAAAGGACGATAAGATAGCCCCGAGAGCTCAACTTTCAGGAAAAGATAAAGCCAAGAAGAGACAAAATAATGAGATATGGACAAAACAACCCATGTGGCAAAAAAAAGGCGAGTTATTACAGCGGTTGGAACAGTTCCTATGAAATGGTCATCAAGGACACGAACAGTGAACGATGTGGCCTATTTTTTTTTCTCATTTTGCATTAATGGTCAGACAACCTCGTCAATGTCTTGAAGAAGGGGTCTTGTTTGCAGACAAACGACACGACCCATGATTTCACACAGGACGTTTAATGTATTTTAAACGCCTAAAGTCAAAATTGGAGCCGACACGACATTCTCTTTCAGCGACTTCCTCTTCCCAATGCTCTCAACGCATATGGGCCACTTGTAAAAAGACGCCAAAGTCTTTTCCAAAAGGATGCAATTGCTTCTTCTCTCTCTATATATATTGTAATCTCTCATTTGAGAAGGCAACTCTCTCATTTTTGTATGGCACAACCCTGCCAAATTTTCATCTTGAATCAATAAAAAAACATTTTTACCTCTATTTGGTTGGATATATCTCTGAGTGTGCCTGAGAATTAACCTTGTGTTTAGTCATTTTTCCATGATACTTTCACAAGCTTGATACCAACACCCCTGGTATAGATAAAGCGCCATTCCTGCAGGTAGCAAAAAGAGTTGTATCTAGAGCACAGAGATAGAGGGTTATCAGACAGTGTGTTTTCTTACAATACCTGTGGTAAGTTCATCCTTTGTGTGTCTTCATTAAGCTTTTCTGTTAAGTTTCCTACAATCTGGTCTTTTCATCAGAGAAAGTGTATGTATGTGCTCTTGTGATTTGAAGTGTGAGTAATGAGTAGATCAAACTTTTTTGGTGCATCACCGTCTTAGTTTAGGTTCTGTTTCAGTAATCATTCTCTCTTTTTAGCCTCCCCCCCCATTGCATATATTAGCAATATTACTGAAATAACTCAAAAATGCATCAAAGGGAGTTAGCCTTTATCTAGAGATTCTCCCCTCAGTGTTGCCAAACCCATAGTGAAAAGATGAGTCTCCATTGTGCCACGTGGAAGAGAGAAGCTCAGCTTTCTCTCAAGGGTGCAATCCACAATGCCAACAATTTTTGTCACACCTGATGGGACATTTTTTAAACACTCAGAAAATTTCCAGGATTGATGCTGGTCCTGTTACAGCAAAAAAAAAACAATCATTAATCTAGCATTTGGCGATTCCATTATCAAGAGCATCAGTCTCTGGTTAAAGATCAGTCCGACACCTTATGCCTAAGGTCACCACACGATCTATTGCCAAGGGTGTCACTTTTGAATTCATTGAATTACCATTAAACTCAGCAAGGCGACTGAGGTTTGCAAAAACTCACGAGTCATTTTTCCAGACCTGTATAAGATACACTTACGCAAGAAGGCCCCGACTGAATCTTGTCATCGCTATGGCTTTACAATTTGTGGCTTTTCATGGTTAGAGCCCTTTGAATCATCTACATTACGACCCAATCCTAGGTGCAACCCTTAAGAGTGTGCCTCCTTTTAATGGAGAAGGGCCTATCACTGCTATTGAACACATTAGGTATATTGCTAAACTCTGTAATATTCACAATATCACTGAAGAAAACATTGCTATCAGATTGCTGGCATTGTCTTTTAAGGGCAAGGTTTTGGACTGATATGGGGCTCTGTCTATGAATTCAATCGGCACTTGGAACGAATTGGGTACCCTCTTGAAAAACAGATTCGGGGAGAAAAGTGACCACCTCTCGCTAATTGATCAGCTAACTACCATGAAGAGAGCTCCACATGAGTTCATGCAAGATTTCAACACTTGGTTTCAGAAGACATGGGACATAATCCCCATTTTGGTAAGGCCAAACCCAAGCTATGCTTTCCTCTATTATTTGAAAGTGTTGAACAACGACATCGCTGTTATGATACAGTCCATGAGAGGACATGTGCTGCATGCTACCATAGCCGCTGAGAATTGCTTGGTACAAGCGGGAAAGATAGCCCCTAGACCTCATATGCCGATCTTCCCTGAATTGCTGCCTCTTATTTAGACTGCTGCACCCACTTTAGCTCTTCTGCGCGCCATAGAAAAGCCAACTGCTACTTCATCCAATGACCTCACTGAAGTCAAAAACTTGTTGCAAAGCGTGACCAATGAACTAGTGGCTCTCAAAAAGCAGCGAGCTCAAAACAATCGGCCAAATCAAGGATATCAGCAGTTTGGGCAAGTGAGTAGACCACCTTCCCAGAATTATAATCAAAGACAGGGTCAGTTTACACAAGCTAGACTTTATCAAGGCTATAATCCAAGTGCTCCTTCATCATCTAAGGCTTTGATGCCCGCTCAAAATACACTGATACAAGAACAACCAAATTGCTCATCCATGGGATATGGTCAGGATCACGCTGTTTATACAAATGAGACGCTGAGTCAATACACTAATGCATAAGCCAATCAGGGAGCCGCCCAATTCCCAAGCTTTGAGACTTCAGTGCAACCCAACATGGGTAGTAGTCAGGGTCAGCCCGATTCCACTCTCATGAATCACCTAGAAGGTGAATTCTATGCAGTCAATTACATGGGTAGTGCGAACAATCAAAGCGACTATGTTGCAGCCAACACAATGTCCAAAAAGAGAGCTATGGAAGAAGCTCAAACAACTGCTCAAATGTTTGCACCATCTCCTTCACCACAGGTGAACAAGAATTTTTTAAATTTCAGGCCGCCAGTTGTAACCTTAGCTTCTCAGCGTGTGCCTCAGGTTGCAAACAATCTTAAAGAAAATTTGAAAGGGAACAACCCTCAGGTTAATGTGGTGGACCAGATGAAGAAGCTGCACATGAATATCTCCTTGTGAGATTCATTATCAATACCGGGACAAAAAGACATGCTGCAAAAGGAATTACACGGGCTAAATGAACAAGCTGTCCCAGCAAAAGCCGATAATGTTCTGATCATGAATGGGCAGCATTCCACATCAGGCCAAGTTAAGAAAGAAGAAAATATCCCCCCTTTTTATTTGTCCTTGGTCATATGGGATTCCTTGATGCACAATTGCATCATTGACAGTGGAGCAAGCACCTCGGTAATGTCCAAATGCATAGCAGATAAACTGGGGCTCAAATATAAAGAAATGACTAAGGGAGCCCTGCAGCTAGATGGATCACTAGCAAAGACAATTGGAGTGGTGAAAGGTTTAAACTTGATGCTACACGTTTGCCCGACTTTTTCAGTTCCCCATGATGTGGTAGTAGCGGATATTCCCCCATACTTTGCCATTTTCTTGTCTAGGGATTTTACATCTAAAATAGATGGGTACCTAGCAGCAAACTGGTTCTACCTGATTTTTAGAACCAAATATGGGAACAAGGTCAAGATTGAGTTGAAGCCACTCCATAAAGACCATATGGAACCATACTCAAGGTGACAAATGTCAACTACGCCATTATTGATCAAGAAGAATTTTAAGTGAATCAATCTCCATCCTCTGCCCTTGAAGGAGTCGCTGACCTGCTCTTAGACGAATGAAGAAGTGACAACTTTGAGCATGACCGTTATAAGTTCATAGAAGAGGCAGGACTTGGGATTTATTGCATGCATGAAGATGGTGCATTTGTACCAAATTTGATGAAAGTAAGCCAACAGAGCTCAGGTTTATGGTAGCTTTTCTTTGATGGCTCAAGAAGCAAGTTGGGCGCTGGTGGTGGAGTGGTGCTAGTTTCTCCTTCACAAGAGTACTTTTTGGCTTTCAAGTTTTAATTTTATTGCACGTGCAATATTGCAGAGTATGAATCTCTCATTCATACTTTGGAGTGGGCGAGGAAAAGAGGAATTAAAGAGCTATAGGTTTTTGGTGACAGTGAGCTGATTGTGAATCAGGTGAGAGGCCAAAATCTGACAAAAAAATTCTTGTTTAACTCTTACAAGCATAGGGTATGGGACTTAGTGGAGAGTTTATTTGCCTTCAATGTTACTTCCATTCCAAGAGAGCATAATAAGCAAGTAGACAGGCTAGCAGCAGTTGGTGCCCAATTTGATGTCCTTAAGGAGATAGACCAAAACAACAATTCGTGCCATTTGAAAGTTGTAATTAGACCCTCCGTACCTGACAACATCACCAACTGACAAGTGTTTGACAATGATCGGCAAATAACACTCTTCTTGCAAGAGGAGGCTGAGTTTGCTGCCAGAAACTAGGCTAAGCTACAATAGCAGTATGGTGGCCAGATTGTTCAGCTGAAGAACAATAAACTTCCCAAAAGCTTGGTCACTCTTGAAAGTATTTTCAACGAGGACAACCAATTGAAAAATGATAAAGCAAGCATAACAACGAAAAATGAGAACTATGAAAAAGTGGAGATATTCAAGAATAAGCTGCTTGCACTTAAGAAAGTGTGTTTAGACCATGAAAGGCAGGTCTTCATCTTGTTGTGCCAGGAGTTTGCTGATGTCTTCGCTTGGGAGTATAGCAACTTGAAGGGTTTTGACCCAAGTTTGGCCCAACATACTATTGCACTGGAGGAAGGCTCCAAGCCGATCAAGCAGAAGCAAAGCCCTGTCAACCCAAAGATTGAGCCTCTCATGCGGAAGGAACTAACCAAGTTGATTGAGTCCAGGATCATATTTTCGATCAAACACTCTTCTTGGCTAGCCAATCTTGCCCCTCTCTGAAAAAAGAATGGGGAGATCAGATTATGTGTATATTTCAGAGACCTCAATAGAGTCTCTTTGAAAGACCATTATCCTCTCCTAAGCATGGAGCAGATCCTTCAAATGGTGACAGGTAGCGAGCGTTTCTCCCTCTTGGATGGGTATTCAGGATACAATCAGATTTTGGTGCAAGACTGTGCCCAGTACAAGACAACATTCACTACCAAGTGGGGGACATCTACTTATCGAAAAATGCCATTTGGACTGTCCAATGCTAGTGCCACTTTCCAATGAGTCATGGACATGGCTTTTCAAGGCCTAATAAATAACATTGTATTGGTGTATCTTGATGACGTGACAGTATTTTTTAAGGAGGCGGGCCAACACATGAAACACCTCAGACAAATCTTTGAGAGGTGCAGAGTGTTTGGTATCTCTCTCAACTCAAAGAAATGCGTGTTCGTTGTCCATGAGGGTAAACTCCTTGGCCACGTTTCAAAAGAGGGCTTAACCATTGATTCATAAAGAGTTCGGTCCATCCTAGAGCTATCCTTGCTGAAACATAAGAAAGGTCTGCAGAGCTTCTTTGGCAAGATAAATTTCATCAGGAGATTTATTCCAAATTTCGCAAAGGTAGTCTAGCCATTGACCTCTATGCTGAAGAAAGATGAGAAATTTATGTAGATAGTACAAAGGAAGGATAGTTTCAAAAAGACCAAACAGGCTATCACCCAGGTTCCTACCTTGATCAGTCTCGACTTCACCAAGGATTTCAACCTCTACACCTTTAGAAACGAAGAGTTAATCTTCGCTATGCTTATCCAAGCGAATGGTGAGATCTTTGAACAACCGCTTGCATTTTTTAGCCAAGGTCTAGAGGGTTTTGAGGTTAGGTACACATATGTGGAGAAACAAGTCCTTGCCGTTATAAGGACCCTGAAAAAATTCAGACATATGCTGTCCAATAGCAGGGTTCACCTCATGGTTCCACATCCCAGCATCAAAGATTTCTTGACCAACCGTGATCTGAATGAAAAAAGAGTAGGATGGATCACTAAAGTAATGGAATATGACGTGGATATCAAGATCATCAAACTGGTAAGAGAAAAAGGCCTGTGTGAACACCTGGCTGTAGACTTTAAACAACAAAAAAAAGACAGTTTGCTAATTCATGATGAAGCCACAACAGAAAAACCAACAGTCATGAAGGATTGGACATCAAACATGAGGCATTTTCTTCTCACTGGTGAGTGCTCACAGGGCCTTGATAGGACCAAGAGGAGATATTTCAGACTCCAATCTCTCCCTTATGTCCTGATTGATGGAGTGCTATTCAGAATGGATTTCTCAAGAGTACTTTTAAGGTGCATAGACCCAGGCCAGGTTGACAGGGTGTTGTCCGAGTTTCACGATGGGCCAACTGGTGGTCACTTTGCTCCTAAGCCTACAGCGACAAGAATTATGAGAGCTGGTTACTTCTGGCCCACTTTATTCAGAGACACCCATGCCTGGGTACGAAAGTGCCAGAAGTGTGCATTCTTTGATGGAAAACAACGGCTGGCTGCAATGCCTCTACAACCTATTCACGGGGAGCAACCATTCATGCAATGGGGCCTAGACTTCATAGGGATGATCAACCCTCCCTCTAGTGCCGGCCATAAATGGGTCTTGACCGCCATAGACTACTTCACGAGATGGGTAGAGGCTGTTGCTTTGAAGGAGGCCAACGAAAGTGTAGTCCTCAATTTTTATGAAGACCTGGTGACAAGTTTTGGAGTCTCAGCTACCATCATCTTAGACAATGCTTTGGCTTTCTTGGGGACTAGAACGAGTGAGTGGGCATTGAGATATGGCATCTATCTCAACACTTCTTCCAACTACTACCCACAAGGTAATGGGTTGGCTGAGTCCACCAATAAGAATCTGATCAAGATTATCAAGAGAATAATGGAATAAATCAGAGAACTTGGCATACCAAGTTGAAAATAGCCTTGTAGACAGACATGGTCACTCCAAAGAGGGCAACTGGCAATTCGCCATATACGCTCGTGTATGGAAGAAGCTAGATTTCTTATTTCACTTGAATTGCCAGCCTTGGACCTTACTCACTCGCTGCAATTAGAAGTAGGCAACAACATGGAGGTTAGACTATGTGAGCTAATGGAACTCTAAGAAATAAGAGACCAAGCTATGGCTTTTATGACCAGTGACCAAAAACAGATGAAGAAACACTTTGAAAAGAAATCCTTATCAAAAGGTTTCTCTGAGGGAGACATCATTTTGAAATAGGATGAAGACCGAGCTAAGCCTAGAAAGCACACGAAGTTTGATGCCCTGTGGAGTGGTCCATATGTCATCACTCAGTGCAAGCAGCACAATGCGTTCCAACTCTCCAGGTTGGATGGTGAAGAACTGTGTATCCCAGTGAATGGGATACATCTTCAGCATTATCACTGAGCCCTTCTGCCATCATGTACATATTTTTCATATTTTTTCTCTATTTTTCCTAAGTGCTTTCACACATGTTAGTAGTTTTCTTAATCTTGCGTGTGTTTCATTTCTTTTTGGGGTAAAACCTTCGTGATTGATTCTTGGATATCTCAAGGCTGTTGCTAACTTTTTCAAGTTGCATTCTAACTCCATGCCCAATAGACTTTGAGGCTACTGGTTTCTAAGCATAGCAGGCATGCTTTCCCTGGGAATTGCCAATTTGTTGACCATTTTGGCCCTGCAGGCCAAAATCAGTTTCCTTCCTTCCCTACCACTCTAAACCCTCAGTGTAGTCATGTACCCACCTTCTGCAAAATCCCCTTTTTCTTTGCAATAAGCCCTGTTCTTATAGAACATTGAAAAATCTAAGGCCCTGCAAGTTTCAGTTCAGTATGGAGCTTTTCGCTTTGAGCAAATGCCTTAGACAAATACGAGTCTCTTACAAAGCTGGAAGGTTAAACAACCCTTGTGGAGGGCAGTCAGACACAAAATGGACCATTCCAGTAGGCTATAGAGGGCAATTTTGGACCCAAAGGTACCCTTGCGGAGGGCAGGAAAACACTTAAAGGGAAGAAAGACCAAGGCAAAGAATTCCTTCGGACTTTCTGTCCGAAGGAATTTTCGCAAGGCAAAGATAGAAAGAAAAGCAAAGGCTGAATTTCTTCGAACAAAATGTCCGAAGGAATTCCTTCGGACATTTTGTCTGAAGAAATCTTTTCGAAAGAAAATCCTATGGCAAAAGACAAAGCAAATCCTTCGGACAAAAAGTCTGAAGGAATTCCTTCGGACTTTTTGTCTGAAGGAATTTGCCGAAAAGAAAGGGCCGAGCATTCAAATGAACATTTCTTTCAGACATTTTGTCCAAAGGAATTGGGAGGCCAGGGCTGTTTGAAGGACCCTGAAAGACAGGTGCCCTTGCGGGGGACTCTTAGCGACTGTGAAAGGGACCTTTCTCAGGGCCCAAAGGGATACCTTCCCTTCGAGAGGGTTAAAAGACAAAGGCCTAGACAAAGACAAGAAAGCCGAAGGAAAGGAAAGCCCAAATAAGGAAAGCCGAAGGAATTGCCAAGGGGGTGACGGGCCGAAAGACGTCAAAATTGAGCATCGTGAACTAGCCGTTGGAATCCGAATGTCAGATGACATCCTCACAGACGTCAAATTTAGGGCAACGGGATAGCCATTGATCTTCAAATGCTTGAGTGCGAACATATGGAAATTCAATAGGGTTAATGCTTAAAGGGAAGAGACCGCCGAGAAAGGAGCTAAAAAGGCCAGGAAAAGACAAAAGAGATGACAAAAGACAAGGCTAGGAGAAGACAAAGCTAGAAAAAGACAAAAGTTAAGAACGAACTCAACGACTTGCTGATGAAAGAGCCCAAGGAGCCAGCAAAGGATGATAAGATAGCCCCGAGAGCTCAAATTTTAAGAAAAGACAAAGCCAGGTAGAGACAAAATAATGAGATATAGACAAAACAACCCAGGTGGCAAAAGGAAGGTGAGTTATTACAGCGGTTGGAACAGTCCCTATGAAATGGTCATCAAGAAGCACAAACAGTGAATGACGTGGCCTATTTTTTCCTCATTTTGCATTAATGGTCAGACAACCGTGTGAATGTCTTGAAGAATGGGTCTTGTTTGCAGACAAATGGCGCAACCCATGATTTCACACATGACGTTTAATGTATTTTAAACACCTAAAGTCAAAATTGGAGCTGACATAGCATTCTCTTTCAGTGGCTTCCTCTTCCCAATGCTCTCAACACATATGGGCCAATTGTAAAAGGACGCCAAAGTCTTTTCCAAAAGGATGCCATTGCTTCTCTCTCGATATATATATATATATTGTAATCTCTCATTTGAGAAGGCATCTCTCTCAGTTTTGTATGGCGTAACCCTGCCAAATTTTCACCTTGAATCAATAAAAAAGAATTTTTATCTCTATTTGGTTAGATATATCTCTGAGTGTGCTTGAGTATTAACCTTGTGTTCAGTCATTTTTTCATGTTGCTTTCACAAGCTTGATACCAACACACCTGGTATAGATAAAGCACCATTCTTGCAGGTAGAAAAAAGAGCTGTATCTAGAGCGCAGAGATAGGGGAAGGTTACCAAACAGTGTGTTTTCCTACAATGCCTGTGGTAAGTTCATCCTTTGTGTGTCTTCATTAAGCCTTTCTGTTAAATTCCCTACAATCTGGTCTTTTCATCAGATAAAGTGTATGTATGTGCTCTTGTGGTTTGAAGTGTGAGTAATGAGTAGATCAAACTTTTTTGGTGCATCACCGTCTTAGTTTAAGTTCTCTTTCAGTAATCCTTCTCTCTTTTCAACCGCCCGCTTCCGCCCCCCGCCCCCCGCCCCCCATTGCATACATTAGCAATATTACTAAAATAACTCAGAGATGCATCAAAGGGAGCTAGCCCTTATCTAGAGATTCTCCCCTCAGTTTTGCTAGACCCACAAGGAAGAGAGGAGTCTCCATTGTGCCACGTGAAAGAGAGAAGCTCAACCTTCTCTCAAGCGTGCAATCCACAACGTCAACAAAAATTATTGACTCCAACATTGTAAGGAAGGGGAATTCTAGTATCCGTAATCAATCAAACTAATTTCTTCATAGTTTCCTAGCAGTCCAATCAAATCAAATCATTTTGCACCACAAATTTTTTAACTGCTCACAATAGTTCTTGCTTCCCATTCAAAAACAATCATTTGAACATTTTCTAAGCTTTTGTATGGCTATCCACCTTGGTCTATGCCTAACCCTCAACTTAGGGCCTGCCTTGATCATCTCCTTTCCATTAGTAGTGTTGAATATTTTGTAGATCAATTGTGATTCATACCATCGTCAAGGATAAAGTTCACTTTCTTAAGGGTTCTTATATAGATTACCTTAGAGCCTTTATCCTTCGATTATCTCAAATTACCTTGCGTAAACATTTGCATACTATGGAAAAGATACAAAGGCCAAGCATGCACTAATTATTAAATAACCTTTTTAGTAGTGGGGTCTATTGATGAAACATATCGATGTGGATACATAATTTTTTGTACCAAATGTTGAGCATGTACTATCTAATATTTGTCCAATATTTACTTAATATTAGTATAAAATAATCAATCATATCATGAAATGTAAGATTCACAACTTTTAGAAATAAACAACAAGATCTTTTAAAATAATGTTGAAGTAAATGAATGCACATAGCATAAAATATCACCTCAAAAGTAGGCCACACCAAGAGAATGTGAGACATAGTGATAAGTAAAGAAATCAAATCAAGTTTAAAAAAACCACATGCATAAATAAGGAACACTTAAAACAACATTATCTAATATTAAAATCTTCATGAATAGAAGAGGAGATAAGAGAATAATCAAGAAGAATGACCTTTAAGAGATAAAAATATCTCAAGTTGCTGAAATAGAGGAGAAATCTATTTAAATAGAGCTAATGAGCAAAAAAAAGTTACTAGAAAACTCCATCATAGTCTTGCACATCCTTTTTAATGTGTGCTTAATGTTATTAATGCCCGTAAGATGAAGGGGAATTGTATGACAAGTGAAAATGAGTTACATGACACTAAGATTCCTTTCAAAAAGAAAAAAAGAGGTGCGACACCTCATGAATATAAAATACATGATAAAAAATCCATAAATATTGTATATTTAATATACCTAAATAAATATTAATCTTCAACACTCTCTCTTAAATTATATTTGGTATTACAAATAAGGAGAAAACCTTAAATAAAGAATGAAGTTGACATTACATAATACTCCCCCTTGAAGACAACTTTGTTCAAGAGAAAGTACAATATTACAATGGTTTGAGAAAAGAAGAATAAAATATGTCGCTAAAAGTTTTGTAAAGCTGAATGTGTAATCATCGACAATATCTAAGAATCCTCTTCAGACAAGAAAGTCAATCCATTTTTAATAAAGTTTAACAAAAAGGAGATGTTAAAAAATGATCCACTATATTTGCAAAATAAAAACTTGCATCAATCTTTGAGTTAAGTAAAAATAACAAAAAAATACCTTAATATAATCTAAAAACATTGAATGTAATAAAAGTAGATCTAATAAAAGCAAAAAAATAACTTTCATGACAAAGTGCAGAAGTCTACATGGTGAAAAAAATTAGTTCAAAATGAAATTAGCTCCAAAAATGAAATATTTCCTTGACAACTTACAAGAAAAAATAAGCATAAAAACAAGAAAAACAATAAATTTTAAATTTTAAACTTATCAAAAGTGAGATAAATATGTTTCGCCTTTCACAAATGATATTTGATGTGGTGCAAATGAAGAAGTATCAAAATAAGACACATCATTGTCTTGAGAAGATACTGTGATTTTAGGGAACCAAAATTGTTCTACTTGAGAATTAATGGGCTTAGTTATTTTCCAACAATGAAAAATATTATGATTTGTTTTGTCACAAGTTTTACAAGGACGTAATTTCCATCATTTAGTATTATCAAACTCATCTCTACCACAATGCTTACAATTTTTAATATTTTTAACCAAACGATGAGCACAAAAAGTCTTATAATGTTTAAAAGTACTATGGTGCAATGTCTTTTGATAAAGGGAACAATACAACTTCATATTATCATTAGAAAAATTAAAACCAAACCCTACAATATTTGTATTAGTTTTAAATGAAATGGGTTCAACAATGCCATATTCATGCTCACCAAGACCGCCTCCAATATAACCTACCAAGTGCATAATTTTTAAATAATATTAAAAAAATGACAGTTCAATGGAGTACACTCTTTATAAGACGAAAAATCACATTTTTAAGCAACAACGAAGGTGTGACCATTTTCAAAAGAAGCAAAATTTTCATTAAGATTATCAAACAACATGTTCATATTCTTTAATTTCTCATTATATGAGGTTTGAATGCATTAATAGTCATTTTCTGACATTCAATTGATCCATAAGAGCATAAATTTCATTATCTTTAAAAGCAATTTGTTACATAATATTTTTAAAGGTTAATAACAAAGCTAATTTAAAAGCCATAGAATAACAATAAAGGCAAAAGATTAATTAAAAAATCTAAAATCCAAAAATAAAAGTGCTTTAATTGCCTTTATTAAAAAAAGACACAATATCTCATTTATATGAGAAAAAAAATTTCGAACAAGGCTTTGATTAATTTAAAAACTAAAACACCATACTATGAGGGCCAAGTCAAAGAAAAGGCCAAAACTATAATCTAGACTATGTAGTTTGCTCCACATTCAACAAATAGTAAGCCAAAGTGTCCAAAACCCCTAGTCTTGTGTCTATGTGTGAGCTTACCAGTCAAAGTAACTAGGAGGTTCATAACATTATTTATTGAGTTTACTTTTTTGCCCATCCTTGGAATGAAAGTTTTCATTTTGTCTATTTTATCATGCACAATTCTTAACAATCCCTCAGGTTGTTTCTCTGATTGTAATATATGAGAGTAGTAATGTGCACAATAAATTTGAATGTATTAATTGTGCCATGTTTGTTCCTCTTCAAGTTTTGAGAGTGCTTTTGGGCATGTGGTGGCTCTACGTTTGTTGTACAGATCCATACACTCATCACATTTAGAGAATAAGTTATTATTTATAATTGAAACATGTTGAAATTTTGTGGTCATTATCTTATTAAAACTTTGTTGTGACACTGGTGGAAGTTTCAACAATTTGAGCTCCTCGTTACACTTTTTCATATTAAACTGTGCGTATAGAACGCAAGAAGTAACCCTTGAGGAACCTTGATTCCTTCTTGTCCTACACAACCAATTAAATGCAGAGAAATGTATGGATTTATTTTAACCATTATTGATATGCAAGCAACTATTACAATGGTATTTAATGTTTCTTTCTCTTTTTCGATGTTACAATTTACTCCATGCCAGTGACCATTTATCTAGTCTACTTTATGACTATAGAAGGTGATCCTTGGGTACCCATAATCTTTGTGCCATGCATTATGACAAACGTCCATCCCATTGAGTTTAATTTTATGCACCTCCATAGATTCGTTGCCCACATTAAAAATAACATTTATTGTTAATGTATCTAACACAAAATTCTTTGTCTTCTTCATTCATGGTTCTAATTTTGTTCCATAGATATGTGACTAAAGCTAGAGAATTTTTTTTGAGACAATCAAATTTGCAATAATGATTTTATATCCTTGTCAACATTCTAATTTGATGAACTAGGTAGAGGAGCATTTACTTTTTTATATTTTTAAGCATTGTAGGGTCTTATGATCAATTTTTTGGAATGATTGTAATTAATGACATCAAAATAAATTGGATATACCATATACAGTTCTTACTCTTCAATGCATCCCACATGTTCACCTCAACCTAATCTAGGACTTGTTTGCATCTCACATCAAGAGGAGAACTGTTTATGTTGATTAATTGTCTAGCAGGTCATTGTATGAGATATCCTTTAGATAGGGAACATCCTTTGCAAGGAGGGTTGAATACTCTATCAATATGCACACCAAAGGTATTGGCATCTAATCCCTTAAATTGTACCATGTCTCCTTCAAGTACATTTGTAATTGTTCTCTTTGCAACATAATTACTCTCATATGAATATAAATGGATGAATTTGACAACAACTCATCTAAACTTAAAATTGTGTTCATCGATATGTATAAGGTATGGACCATCCAATTGAGCACTATCTTTATTTTCCATAAGGGCACTTATTATTTCGTGGAAAGCTAAATATTTTATTGGTCAAGCTATTAATTTATTGGATTGTAGTAAGTTTGAGCAATCATAACATAAATTTATCAGATTTTCAAGCATTACACGAAACATTAAGGGTCCCAATCTCTCTTTAAGAATTTTATGATATTATAGAATGTGAGTTACAAAACCTTGGGCTATGTTGTCATCTTTGCTAGAACATTTGTGTTTGAGAATGACATTGTCTATGACAAAATCAATTCTCTTTTTAGGTCTTGTATAATTGATGGTGCTTCCATGGTCATGACTAAAATCTCCCTCTTCCATGGCACTATAATTTTTTGAATAACTAAAAAGGTAATCAGTACGAACTATGGGAATGGATGGATCTGCATGATATAAAAAATCACTTTCTTCCCATGGAATGTAGCATCCTTTTTTATGGACATCTGTTAAAGTTTCAAATCCATCAATTGAATAAGGCAATTTTAATTTTCCATCTAATACTGTGTCAACGCTGACAACAACAAATCCTCTTCCCACATCTCTGTAATGTAGTATCCTTTATGTAGTAGACTAGGGAACTCTATGGGTTGCAAACATGACCCTGTTATTATCTTAACACACATCTTTACCGATAATATGTCATTCTTGTCTATTGTGAAAAATATAATTGCTTGGAGGGGATTGTTGTGTTCCTGTTATTACGTCAAAATGAGTAGAATACCCGTAGGGGGATGTAAAAGACCTTCAATTTAGGGGGATGTAAAGGACCTTCAATTTTGTAGATACTTATTTTCTACTTCATGAGTAACTTTAAGGATTTATTTCATATGTATATAGTCATTGATAATATTCGCTTCATCTTACCAGATGTGGAAATTGCTTACTCCTCATCTTGATCTTTGAAGTAGAAGTGTAGGTTAGAGATTTTTAAAAATTTAAAGATATTTTTTAATATTTTTCTAAAGGAGGGTCATAGGATGCCCTGACGTCTCGGGGACAAGCCAGGGGATGGGTGAATGTTCTGAGATGTTCCAAAGTTCTGGGGTGTAGTCAGGATAACCTCCATTTAGTCTTTATAATTTGGGATGAGAGTGAGTTGTTTTTTCCCTATATCGACAGGTCCAAAAAGTCTCAAATGTCTTGGGCTAATTTTAATATACTCAAGATGCATGTTGGGGAAACAATGGAATTTATTTGGCACTTGTTGTTGGGCTCATCTGTTGGGGCATGCCACACCTAGGATTGGATGTGGTAGTTTTCTTGATGGAACACAACATTTGTACATTTTAACATATCTCCTTTACTATGAAAGCCCTTTTATGATTTACATCCTACACTCATTGCTATTATTTTTGAAAATTTTCCCAAGGTGTGATTCAAAATTGTTTGTATTTTCTATTATTTATCCTATACCCTTATTGCATTGAATGTGAAGGATTGACCATTTTATTTAAGTAACAGTTGATTTTTTACCCTTTTTGTTAAGGTCATTTTTGTGAGTCCTTTGATTGAGGACTTGCTTATTAGAACTTATGAATTTGAAACACCTTCCCTACAAGTTCTTTGGTAAACTTGGACTAGTAGACCTTCCATTTAATTGAATTTACTCCCATATCACTAAACATACATTAGGTTATCTTGACTTGCTGGCAAATGCTACAATGTAAGCTAAGCTAAGCCTTCCACTTTATCTCTCTATTATCTTCTCAGTTGAACATGGAAGAGTTTAAAATGTTGGTAAAGACCACGCATATTAAGCACTTATGCATGCATTTTTATGGTAACCCATGGACAATCAACGAGAATATTTTGTAATATTCCCCAATATATTGATAGTTCATGTAAGGGTTCTAAACATGTAGTTCAATTGCAATCAATTACCTAGTGGAGTAGTTTGGGCCATATTTGGTGTTTTAATCCCAACTAACTTCTACTATATTGTGCCTCAAGCCTCTTCCCAACACATTTTTCATTCTAATAAATAGATAATTCTAGTTAGTCACATCCAATGCAAACTCAAATTTTTGTAGATGAGTCTCAATGTTATCATCCTTTACATTTGGGGCACATTTGCTCAACTATGTTAGCTAGAGGTATGAGCATATAACTAAAATTGTTGACTCCAATATTTCAAGTCATGAACATTCTAGTATCCATAATCAATCAAACTAGTTTCTTCACAGTTTCCCAGCAGTCCAATCAAATCAAATCATTTTAAACCAAAATTTTTTAACTGCTCATGATAGTTCTTGCTTCCCATTCAACAACAATCATTTGAACATTTTCTCAGGTTTTGTATGGCTATCCACCTTACTTTATGCCTAACTGTCAACTTAAAGCTTGCCTTGATCATCTCCTTTTCATTAGTAGTGCTGAATATTTTGTAGATCAATTTTGATTCATAACATTGTCATGGATAAAGTTCACATTCTTTAGGGTTCTTATAAAAATTACCTTAGAACCCTTTATCCTTTGATTTTCTCAATTTACCTTGTGTCAACATTTGCAAGGGAAAAGGCACGAGGCCAAGTATGTACCAATTATTAAATAACCCTATTATTAGGGTGGGGTCTATTGATGAAACATATTGATGTGGATATATAATTTTCTGTACCAAATGTTGAGCATATACTATCTAATATTTGTCCAAAATTTACTTAATATTGGTGTAAAGTAACCATCATATCATGAAATGTAAGATTCACAACTTTTAGAAATAAATGACAAGATCTTAAAAAATAACATTGAAGTAAGTAAATGAATGCATAGAACATGAAATATCACCTCAAAAGTAAGCTAGACCAAGAAAATGTGAGACGTGGTGATACGTAAAGAAATCAAATCAATGAAAAAATTCCACATGCATAAACAAGCAAGACTTAAAACAACATTATCTGATATTACATTCTTCATGAATAAAAGAGAAGATAAGAGATTTAAAAAGAAGAATGACCTTCAAGAGAGAAAAATATTTTTAGTTGTTGAAATAGAGGGGAATCTATTTAAATAGAGTTAATGAGCCAACAAGAGTTACTAGCAACCTCCATCAGAGTCTTGCACATCCTTTTTAGTGTGTGCTTAATGTTATTAATTCCCGTAAGATGAGGGAGAATTATATGACAAGTGAGAATGAGTTACATGTGACATGAAACTCCAAGATTCCCTTCAAAAAGAGAAAAAGAGGTGTGACACCTCATGAATATAGAATTCATGATAAGAAATACATAAATATTGTATACTTAATATATCTAAATAAAGATTAGACTTCAATACTCTCTGCTAAATTATATTTGGTATTACAAATAAGGAGAAAAATTTAAGTAAAGAATGAAGTTGACATTACATAATACTCTCCCTTGAAGACAACTTCATTTAGGAGAAATTACAATATTACAGTGGTTTGAGAAAAAAGAATAGAATACATGTCGTTAATAGTTTTGTAAAGACTAAGGTGTGATCATCGACAAGCTGTAAGAATCCTTTTCCAACAAGAAAGTCAATCTGTTTTAGAATAAAAATCAATAAAAAGGAGATGGTAAAAAAAAATCCACTATGCCCCCAAAACAAAAGTTTACATCAATCTTTGGGTTAAGTAAAAATAACAAAAAAATGCCATAATATAATCTAAAAGCATTGAATGTAATAAAAGTAGATTTAATAAGAGCAAAAAAATAACTTTCATAACAAAGTGTGAAGCTTTACATGGTCAAAATAAGTTAGTTCAAAATGAAATTAGATCCAAAAATGAAATATTTCCTTGACAACTTACAAGAAAAAATAAGCGTAAAAGTGAGGAAAACAATAAATTTAAAGTTTTGAACTTATCAAAAGTGAAACAAAGAAGATGTTTCACCTTTCACAAATGATGTTCCATGTGATGCAAATAAAGAAGTATCAAAATCAGACATATCATTTTCTCGAAAATATACCATAACTTTAGGGATCTAAAATTGTTTAACTTTAAAATGAGTGGGTTTAGTTGTTTCTCAACAATGAAAAATGTTATGATTTATTTTGTCACAAGTTTTACAAAGATGTAATTTCCATCATTTAGTAATATCAAACTCATCTCTACTAAAATGCTTACAATTTTTAATATTTTTAACCAAATGATGAGCCCAAAAAGTTATATAATGTTTAAAAGTACTATGGTGCAATGTCTTTCGACAAAGGAAACAATATGATTTTGTATTATCATTAAAAAAAATTAAAACCAAACCCTACAAGATTTGTATTAGTTTTAAACAAAATGGACTCAACAATGCCATGTTCATGTTTACCAAGACCGCCTCCAATATAACCTATCGAGTACATGATTTTTAAACTAGGATTAACAAAATGATAGTGCAAAAGAATACACTCTCTAAGAGATAAAAAATCACACTTTAAAATAATAATAGAAGTGTAAACGTTTTCATTAAAAAACAAACTTTTCATTAAAATTGTCAATCAACATATTCATGTTCTTTAATTTCTCATTATATGAAGTTTTGCATGCATTAATAGTTTTTTTTTGACATTCAATTTGATTCATAAAAACATTAATTTCATTATCTCTAAAAATAATTTGTTCCATAATATTTTTTAAAATTAAGAACAAAGCTAATTTAAAAACCATCGAATAATAATAATGATAAAAAATTAATTAAAAAATCTAAAAGCCAATAATAAAAGTGCTTTAATAGCCTTTATTAAAAAATAAATAATATCTCATATAAATGAGATAAAAAACCTTTGAACAAGGCTTTGATTAATTTAAACACTAAAATGCCATACTATGAATGCCAAGTCAAAGAAAAGGCCAAAACTAAAATCTACCACCTGTCAATATAGCAAAGATATTTGAATATAAAGGCTTATTCACCACTTGTTTAGAAGCAAAAAAATTGAGTTAAGACTCTCAAAGAAGGGTTGTGTGCACCACTTGGAAAGACGTTATAGCAAGGAGATAACAAGAAGACTTCAGTTCCAACTTATGCATTGAAAATCAGTTACTAATATATTAAAAAACCAATCCTAGCCAATGCATTAAAAGCACAACATATGGATGAAAGTACAACCAACTTAAAGAGGACCAAGCTGCCACTTAGAAAGACATTATGTCAACAAACAATTGGAAAAAAAAATTATCATTAAAATATTATCAGTTTGTCATATTTAAAGAAAACACAGTTACTATTTTCATGATTTATTCATAAAAGTGATTTGGGTCATGTTAAAAATTTAACAGTTTGTTCTTAGATTATAAACTAACTCACTCCGAAAAATAAAGAAATTACATTTTCAATCAAAAGATATGGCCCCTTTCTTAAATAGATTTGTAGTGAATAATCATCAAAAAAATTTAGAATGAATAAATATCAGTGTTTAAACAACAAAACACATTACTTACGCATCTAATAAACCACAAAATAACATAATGCAATCAAGGAAAGAGATAAAAAATGTTAAGAGATCTAAAAAAAGAAGAAAATAATATTCATTGCTTCTCTACCCACGACCCTGCACATTCCTCAAGTTCAACATTAAAATGTATCATGATTTGGTAGCATGTTAGAAATAAATGACAAGATCTTATAAAATAACATTGAAGTAAATATATAAATACATAAAACACAAGATATCACCTCAAAATAAGCCACGCTAAGAGAATGAGAGACACAAAGTGATAAGTGATGAAATTGAATCAATAGAAGAAAACTCCACATGCATTAAGAAAGAAAACTTACAATAACATTCCCTAAGATTACAATCTTCATGAATAGAGGATAAGAAATCAAATAATGAGAAAAAAATAATGACCTTCAAGAAGAAAAACAAAATCGTAAGTTGTTGAAAAAGAGATGAGAGAGCTCTTTAAATAAAACTAGTAATCCAAAAGTAGTTACTTGAAAACTCCATCATAGTCTTGCACATGCTTCCTAGTGTGTGTCTAGTGTCACTAATGCATATAACATGAGAGGGAAGCATGTGACAAGTGGGGAGAAGTATGTGACAAGTGTACAAAGAGTTACATATGACATGAAACTCCAATATTGTTTTCAAAAGAAATAAAAAATGTGACACCTCATAAATTTGGAATACGTGAATTAAAAATTCACTTAAGAAATACATAAATATAATATATTTAATATATCCAACTAAAGATTAATCCCCAACAACAACTATAAAATACTAAGTGTAAAACACATGTACAATCATATACAAATATTGGATCAATATTTTTTTAGTGTATTTCAAATTTGCTATTTTAAATTAATTAAAAATGTGACTTTACTTTCAATTAATGAAAAATAAAAATTAAAAAAAATATATTAAATACACATTGAGTTAATTGTACGATAAATTTCAAGTGCCGATGTAAATGCCATTTAGGTGCCACAGGGATGCCAACTTAGGGGGTTCAACATCTAGTGACTTTTCCCTACAATTTATTGGTAACACATGAGAGAACTGCTCTACTCCTTTGATGTTAAGGACCTTAAGCAATGATATCATCACCTATGGATGATGCCTTATTTATGGATGGATCACTCCATACCGTTCAACAATTAGTCGATAAATTTGTATGGTAATTTATTGTACTTCTTGATATTTTTAGAAGGTCCCGTTATTTACTGCACATTGTAGTGATAAGTCAAGCTTTGAGTGTAGCCAGTAAATAGAATGGAATCTGCTAAGTACATGCTAGCTTGAGATTGACCATTTGAAACTTGTACCTTTGAGAGTCTCCCTCACTTTGAGTTAAGTTTATCGAGAATACACAATAATATAATCATTGCTCACTAAAATCAAACCTTATTTATTATGTGATGAAAATATGAAAATGTTCATCGCTAGAATAAAAATCCTAACCTTAACATAAATAGTGAAAAATTATAAATAATTCAATTTTAATTTTGTAAAAATATAAAAAATTACTATATATTCCTCAAGAACACCATTATCAAATGGCTTTTTGGTGACATTACTCATGCATTTTATCCCTTTTTACTTATGCCTTTGGACATGATGTTTGCTTCAAGACCGGAAGTTAAAAGTCTTGGCCTATCTAGGTAAGGACATTGCCCCAACTTTTTAACCAACCAATTTTATAGAGAAATTTCACTCCGCTATTTTATAGGCAGCATTTTGTCTTTTAGCAAGTTGTTTTGTTAAAATTTGCATATACATTTTCTTGAACCTATTTATTAGGGTAGCAAATATTCACCTACTTTTAAAGATGTTTTTGGAATACATTTTTTGAGGTTTAAGCTATTGAATGGTATGAAGAAATTCTTCGAGGTATTTTTTTTCCATTAATTTAAACATTCATTTCTTTTTGTAAAAAAATAATGTATGATTATAAATTTTGGAATTAATAAACTAAATGGTATATATTTACATGTAAATTTTAATTCAATTTTATAAATATGTGTATGTTTATATGGTATGAATCAAGAAACTTTATTATCATTTTTTTCCAGGTTATTTTTAAGACAACTACACGATAAAATGGTTTTCATCCTTTTTAAACATTGTCAAAAATCTTGCCTTGATCTATATCTAAAAGTTTATCATAATTGGCATTTTCAATTAGCTGTAATAGTCAATCTATCAATCATTCTAATGTATCATCAATTGAGTGTTGGATCTGTGCTTATGCTTAATGTAAACTAGGGGCACACTAATGGATTTAGAAGTTTGATTAAGCAGTTAAGTCATCACAAAGTGTGAGGTTTTACTTGTATCAAAATGATACACAACTATAAGGTGCATCAATTAGGGTAATAATTGCAACAATTTTGGGGTGGCTAAAAATGAAGAGGTTGTGGAGGAACTCCTTTGTTCGAGATGACCTATTTTTATTCAAGATACCTCGTTGAGAGAGAAAATTCATTCTCAAGAAAGAAGGGATGCTATAAAAATTGAAGAGGAGGCAAATTTTGGTGGTGATATCTATGAGGATGATCAAGATAAGCCAAAATCCACTAATGAAGTTTAGAAATAGTTCTATGCCCATTATATAAATGGATAACTAAAATTTTAATGATAAATATTTGTAATTAGGTGAATAATAGGGATTTCACTTGGGATTGGTTTAGGGAGGGGTTTTGTTTTTGGATCACCAACAAATTGATGGTCCAGGGTTTTAAACAATAGACTTGAGATCACACTCGTCGAAATTTTAGAGGAAAAATTTGAAATTTAATCAAATTCACCAATTATTCTAAATCATAAAGTTTTAAATGTATTAATATATATAATCAATATTAAACGTTATTTTTCATCTTGATGAGATTTGAATTCAAATTGTTATGTGATTTGGTGAGTATAGAAAGATCCAATAAACAAGGGAATCAACATATAAATAAATCGAGCACTAGTGGATGCAAGTCGAGAAATATAATGATCCAATTCAAAACTCTTCCAATGTTGTTTACAACATATAAGTAAATCTATTGATCTAATTTTAAACATGCTTGTGATCATTTATGAAATTTTATAGATTTATGCACTTTTATTAAATTATTAGGTTTATATTAAACTTTTCTAAGTCGTGACACTTTTCTATTCTGCAAGACTTTCTTAAGTTGGTGATTCTCTCTTGATCCTCTGATGCTCTCCTAATAATGCAATGCTTTCGTAATAATGCGACGAATTTCTAATAATGCAATGCTTTCTTGATCCTGTGATGTTTTCTTGAGCCTATGATGATTTCTTGAGAATTCAATGATTCACTGACCCTGCAATGCTTTCCTAAGCTTCTGATATTTTCCTAAGCTTACAATTCTTTCCTAATATCGTAATGTTTTTTTTTAAGTCTATGATGCTTTACCATTCATGCGATGATTTTCAAACAAAGTGAAGATTTTCCACCCTGAGAATGATTTGACAGGCTTGCAATGATTTAACATGCAAGGGATGATTCTACACACATGTAATGTAATGTGATGAATCTACATGCACCTCTTTGATTCTACGAACATGCGATGATTATATAGGCTTGCAATGATCTATTAGATAGGTGATACTTTTTAGGAATGCGATGTTTTTATATATATTATGATGTTGTTTTATACATGTGTGTAAAAATAAAGTTGTTAACTCCTACTCTGCCCCTAACTTTATATAACTATTTATTTATATTATCTTAATCTACAATAGCTACATGCATCCATTCTTCTAAAACATGGCAGTTAACAACTAGTCCTAATTTTAGGAAAACAAAATCCAAAAACTATGAACTTAAATTTGTGTCACAATTATATGATTTCATTATTTTATCATAAGAAAATATTCTATACAAACTATTAATTATTTGTAAAAATTTAGAGGTGAAGACACACATTGCACAATCACTAATGTTTGCCATCCTTTTGAAATATAAAATAAATTACAAGAAATATATAAGAAATTACATGTTTGTGGTCATTTATATATTTTCAATTTTTTTTGAAATTTATAATTCATGCAAAGCTTTTGTAGTAATGTAATGCTTTTCCATGCTCAAAATTTAATAAAATAAACACATGACTTATCTTTGAAGAGAAGTTTTTTAAGCGGTCGATGCAATGATTTCCTAACCTTTGACACCATTGACATAAAATTATCTTTCATAGTCTCCCATTCTTCCATAACATCTCCAAATGACTATTCTAACCTCGTACCTTACCAAGAGTGGTACTTACCTCCTCCATTGAGAGGGCATCAAATCACTTGAGTAATAGCTTGGTTAGGTCAATCTCAATAGTAACATTGATAAGAAGATCATTAACATGTTCTTGATATCATTTGATCATTAGACCTAAGGCCTTATTCTTATCACTATCCACCATCTGATGAGTTATAATAGTTTGAAGTTGATGTTTTTCGCTTTGCATTATTATAAATCTTATTGAGGAGTGTCCACCTATGCCTTCCATATGCAACCAATTTCAACCCTGATGCTTTCATATACCATATTAATTGAATCATGTTCCTTTAACTAAGAAAAACCCAGTTAAATAAAGGCCTTCCTATTATGATGGCCTCTTTTTCCTTTTCTTATTCTTATGCCATGTATTGTTCCATGGTGTGGACTTCTTACTCTACCTCTTTCATGATTTAAATGATACATTGTCTGGATCCACTATGATTTTTCAAATTTATGTAGCATTTTGTAAGTTGGCCAACAAAATGGGATAGCTTGTCAAGGTTAGGAAATATTTGTATATCCCCAATTTCATGTAAAATCTGAAACATCTTTTATCAAGGTATATTGAAGCTTCTTTGTGGTCTCGATGAAATTATAATACTCGTGATGGTGTAATCGCTCAAATTGGGTCATGAAAACTTGATAATGTTAGATTTGGCCCACTTTTACGTTAATTGACTTGAACACTTAATTTGGACGTATTCGACCTCATCACTCTATCCTAAGCACCTATATGGACCACTCCCTTTCTAATTTTTTATCTTACACTTACATAAATATTTTTAGTTAACCTTCATTTCATTAAATCTAAACATATTCCTAAAAATATAGACTTATAGTATTATCATTTTCTATTTTACAATTGTTGCAATTAGATTTTCATGTTGTTATTATTGGTTTTTAACCAATGGGATATTATATTCTAATATTGTTATTAGTGGTTTTAATTAGTATGATATTGAATTTCAATATAGTTATTATTGGATTCCAAATTCTATTGTGGAATCAAATTCAAATTATATCTTAACTAGTTTTTTACTGTTAAATTCATATTTAGGAGAAATGGGGCAATATTTGAGCATGGTCTAATAGTTCAAATGAGTCTTTATAATTTACATAATATGATCCCATAATTTTTATATTATTGCCTAATTATAATTATCATAGTATTGTTTAATATTTATCCAAATTTCACCATATATTAGCCAATCCCATCATGATATAGAAGATTTGAAAATACTAGTACAACATTGTAAAACATATTTATTATCACCATGTATAAGTATTGTACAACACTTTTCATTGCCCATGTGCCCAATATAAAACATACTTATCATTATTCTTATCTTGTGTAGAATGGGTAAGTGCCCATTCTACGCTAGATAATAACATATGACTTTGTTGCTTATATTATCAATTTACAAGTCATTATTCTTATCTCAATGTGTAGAGTAAGCATGTGCCCATTTTACCCAAGATGATAATATAGGCCTCTATTGTTCATATCATTCATATCTTGCGTAGAATGAACATGTTCTTTTAAAACCAAAGTGGTTACCACATACATTAATCAAAATTTCAAAAGTTCACACTTTATGTACCAATATATTATGTGAAATAATTAATCACTTCGCAACCACATTGATGTGCTTTAAATGGTTTAGATATTATATATATTTTTATTAATACTATGTAAGGAAGCCACTAATGTGAAGGAAATATAACTTACTCTAGCTTTTATAACTTGTGTTCTTAAAACACACAATGTCAACATGTCAAGTGCAAACCCCTAAATTTATGGTGCACAACTAATATCACATCTCCCATGAAATTAAGTAGAATAATTCTAATAATTGCACTTACATTTTTTTTTATATATAACTAAACATTAATTGAAATATATTCTTAGCTCGAAAATTATGAAAAATATTCTTCTAAAAATGAATATTAATTTTACACTCATATTTCTAATCAACAATACCGTTACATTCTTAAGGTCTTCATGCAAGTCTTCCACATGTATGACAAATAATTCAATGAAATTAATATCAATCCTCAATTCATATTAAACAATAGTACAAATGTAAGGTCAAGTTATTGGTGCATGTTTTAAAAAAGAAATTTAAAAAAACCCACATCTCAGGACAAGATGGTATGACATATTATTTTATAATCTTCAATAGTTTTACTTTTAAACATTTATTACCTTGTTTGAGTAGTGCAAGGTATAATTCAATAGCCTCAAGTCTTTTTTAAGGTATCATAATCGATTCTCCTTTTCATTTTTTTTTTGGTATCTATTCCCAGATGATGCTTTCCACATCAATATCTTATTTAATTTCATCTAATTTGATCCATGTTTTATTAGGCATCAAAAATATCAATACAACGATTCACCTTCTTCTCTTCTAGAAGGTTTAAAATATGGAAACCTCACATTGTTAGTCACATTCTCACCTTTCGCTTTAAGGTAATCTATATCCCCATTTGCCCTTCCCATCCATATCTTTCAATTTTCATTAGTTGGTTGTACTAGAAGCTTCTATCTCACATACACATCCATCAATGGACTGAATGCTTGTATAAATCAACAATGAATAAATTTATTTTTTCTGTGAAAAGGCGTGGCCACTCATATATGTTCAAGGTTCACAAATTTTAGTTTCATGCAACATAGTACGTGACTAATGAATCCAGTCACTTTTTAATGTGAAATCCACAAAATCACATCCATAGAAGCCCATTTTATTTTATAATTACTTTACATTTGATCCCTAGTATGTTAGCATATTGCAAACATGAAAAGTTTACATATGGAGATAGAAAGTAGACTAAAAGTATTAATAGAGCCTTGTATTTTGTTGATGCCACATTAGTAAAATGTACCTCAATGAATCCATGGATCCCTGATGACCCAAACCTAAACTTGAAATAATTTCCTTATAGTTCAATGCTTCACAATCCCTCCTCCTTGCATCACCAACTTTTGTTGTGTTTTTAAAACACATATCATCAACTCAGTGTGATAGAACCACAAAAATCACGGTTTTGCATCACTAATAGTGCATCTCCTATGAACTTAAGTAGAATAATGCTAGTAAATGAAAACTATTTTGATTACATACTTCAACATTAATTGAAATATATTATTAGCTCTACACAATTACAAAAAAAATATCTTGAAAAAATATTATCTTACATTCATATTTAATAAATAATATGGTTACTTCGTTAATGGGTCAATAGTAAGAATCATGAATAGAATCAAGACTGAAAATATTAAATAGAAGCTAGTCAAATAAAAGCAATCAATGTCAATCTTCAATTCATATTAAACAATTATGGTACAAATGCAAGGTCAAGTTATTAGAGCATGCTTTAAAATATAAATTTTAAAAAACCCACATCCTGAGCCAAGATGATATCACATATTAATTTATGACCTTCAATACTTTCACCTTAATATTCATTACCCTATTTAAGTAGTGCAAGATATGATTCAATGGCCTCATGTACTTTTTCAGGAATCTTAATCGATCCACCTTTCTATTTTTTGTTTTGTGTCCATGTTGAGATGATGTTAGCCACATCAATTTATTGTTTAATTTCGTTTGATTTGATCCATTTTTTTTTATTTGTCAAATAATATCGATACAATGCTTCACCAATTTCTCTCCTTGAGAGTTTCCAATATTGAATCCTCATATTTTTAGACACATTTTTACCTTCTGATTTAAGGTAAATATCCCTATCCACCCTTCCCATCCATATCTTTTCATTTTCATTTGTTGGTCATACTAGAATCATTTATCTCACATACACATCCATTAATGGATTGAATGCTTGTTTATATCTAATACAAATAGGCTCAACATAAATATCATTATTAATTAGGATATGTTGATTAATGTAGTCTTATATGTGGAAATGAATGATTCCTATTATTTGGCCATATATGTCATTATATTTTATTGTTTGTGGCCAAAAATAAAGATTTAACATCATGCTATAATTTACAAATGGTCTATCCAAAGCACATAAAATATTTTCCCAATATGTTATCTTTGGAAGCCAGTATTCTCTACCTCTACATATTGCACTTTTTTCCCAATATTCAATATATGTTTTTATATTCTTTTTCAGATCTTTCATTTCTTTGAAAGGTTCTAGAGGAATATTCCCTTCCAGTAAGTTTGGTTCATCATTATCCTTTGTATGCCATGTTGGGATTGGATGAGACCATTAGAGATCTTTTATTTTTGCTTTATATTCCATCACTAGTATGCCACCTACAACATGGAGCCTAAACATCTTAGATTTGCTAATACCCACTATCTTGTGGCTTCTATCCAACAAGTGTGGCTCCATGAAAGCTTTGAAGTCATACACTTCCTCAATAAGGTAAGGAGTGAATGTATTTGAACCTTCTTGACATGTTCTACATGTATCCATGATACGTGATAAAGAAAATGTGTCTAGTTTCCATAATGATGCTGCTAATTTGTCAAAAGTCCCATCTATATCCTTTTGGGTATGTCCCACTATGAGGAAGCTTATGTACATAATGTTGAATACCCTTATTGCTATCAACATTGATGCAAATGCAAATAAGATATGGTTCTTGTTTTCACTCAAAACATTATCCAGTTGTAAGTAGAGGATCAGTAGTTATTTTTTGAATGAAGTACTTGTACTAGTAACACTAATAATTTCTTAAGTATGGAAATTTTTTTCCTTGTACCCTTTACACTTATCATGCACTTCATTTTTTGATAGTGCATCATGCAATGGTTGTTTGGATGATCCATAAGTGTATAATAAATCCTCATACTAATCAATGATGGGTTCTTTGAGCTTCCTAAGACATAAAGCCAATTATGTGACTATGTAATTTGATCCATATTCAACAAATGGTAGGCCAAAGTGTCTAAAAACTCCATTTTTATATCCATGTGTTAGCATACCAGTCAAACTAATTGCGAGGTTCATAACATTATTTTTTGACATTACTTTTTTGCCCATCCTTGGTATGAAAGTTTTCATTTTGTCCATTTTACATGCATAATACTCAAGAATCCCTGAGGTTGTTCCTCTTATTGTAATCTATGAGAGTAGTAATGTGCATGATAAATTTGAATGTATTAATTGTGTCATGTTTCTTTCTCTTTAATTTTTGAGAGTGCTTTTGTACATGTGGTGGTTCTACGTTTGTTGTACAGATTTGCACACTCATCACACTTAGAGAATAAGTTATTATTTACAATTGAAACATGTTGAAATCTTGTGGTCATTATCTTATTAAAACTTGGCTATGACACTAGTAGAAGTGCCAACAATTTAAGTTCGTCGTTACACTTCTTTCACATTAAATTGTGGGGATAGAATATAAGAAGTAGCCCTTGAGGAACATTGATTTCATCTTGTCTTACACAAACAGTTAAATACAAATAAATGTATGAATTTATCGTAACTATTATTGATATACAAATAATCATTACAATAGTATTTGACCATTCTTTCTCCTTTTTGGTGTTACCATGTTATGTATGCCAATGACCATTTATCCAATTTAATTTATGACTATAAAAGGTGCTCCTTGGGTACCCATAAGCTTTGTGTTATGCAGTATGACAAACATCCATCCCATTGAGTTTAATTTTATGTATCTCCATAGATTCGTCGCCCACATTAAATATGGCATTTATTGTTAATACATATAACATAGAATTTTGTCTTCTTCATTTATGGGTCTAATTTTATGCCATATATATGTGACTAAAACTAGGGGAATTTTTTTGAAATAGTCGGATTTGAAAAAATGATTTTTCACATTCTCCACTTCATCTGAAAAAATTAACAATTTTCTATCCTCATCAACATTTTGATTTGATGAACTAGGTAGAGGGGCATTTAATTTTTTATTTTTATTTAGCATTGTAGGGTCTTATTATCAATTTTTTGGAATGCTTTTAATTAGTGGCATCAAAATAAACTGGATATACCATATGTGGTTCTTGATCTTATAATGCATCCCATATGTCCACCTCAATATGATTTGGGACTTGTTTGAATCTCACATTAAAAGGAGACCTGTTTATGTTGACTAATTACCTAATAGGCCATTATATGAGATATATTTTAGATAGAGAGAATCCTTTACAAGGAGGGATTGATACTCTATTAATATGTACACCAAAGGTATTGGCATCCAATCCCTTAAATTATACCATGTCTCCTTCAAGTACATTTATAATTGTTCCCTTTGCAACATAATTACTCGCAAATGAGCATAAATGGATCAATTTAGTAGCAACTCCCCTAAACTTCAAATTATTTTCACTGATATGTATAAGGTATGGACCATCTAATTGAGCAGTACCTTTATTTACCACAAGAGCCTTTCATGAAAAACCAAATATTTTATTGGCCAAGCTATTAATTTTTAGGCTGTAGTAAGTTTGAGTAATCAGAACATAAATTTACCACATTTTCAAGTATTGCACGAAACATCAAGGATCTCAGTCTCTCTTCATGAATTTTATGATCTTCTAAAACATGAGTTACAAAACCTTGGGCTATGTCATCATCTTTGCTAGAACATTTGTGTTTGAGAATGACATTGTCTGTGACAAAATCAATTCTATTTCTATATCATGTATAATTGATGGTGCTTTCATTGTCATGACTAGAATCTCCATCTTCCATGGCATTATAATCTTCTGAGTCACTAAAAATGTAATAAATACGAATTATGGAAATGGATGGATCTACATGCTATTACAAATCATTCTCTTCTCATGGAATGTAGTATCCTTTTTTCTCTACATCTATTAAGGTTTCAAATCCATCAATTGAATAAGGCAATTGTACTTTTACATCTAATATTATGTGAACATTAACGACAAAAAATCCTCTTCCTACATCTCTAGTATGTAATATCCTTTTACTTGGAAACACTCTACCCTTTGAAACTTTAGCACCTTTTGAAAACAAACCCACATGATCATCCTCTCCAAATGCAAGAGACATCAATGCTATAATACAAAGAATAAACATGAGATCTAATTAAAAATATGTAAAACCTTATTAGATATAAAAAATAAACATATAATTTGTGAGATGAAAGCAAAAATATATAATAATTATTAAATATAATTTAAGTCTCATGTCCTAATGATCTATGTCTTGTTAGGAATAAATCTTTATTATATAAAAAAAGAAATGTGAACAGGGTGATAAAATAAAATAATGTCCAATGCAAATTTGATCTCAACATACTATCATGAAAAGAATAGGATATTATCATCATTAGTTATCGATAGCTACAAATAAGTTTTAAACACTTGAAAAAAATTAGTAACACTATTTTTATTGGTAAATTGGGTGGGATCCTTCCTTACCCACTCAAGTTCAAATGCCAAACATTCACAATCTATTAATTGAATTATGTGAATTCAAGATTGATTTATGCTAACCTCCTCAATGACTATAAATGTCGTATGAAAATATAGTTAATCATTACAACATGACATAAACCTCTAGAAAACAATTAATTATTAAAATAATGGCATTTATGTACAAAGAATAGTTGACTATGTTATTGGAAATTATCGATGTATCTATTAATTACATAAAATAACACACACACACACACACACACACACACACACACACACACACACACACACACACACACACACACACACACACACACACACACATTCTTTAATATTTATTAATTTGAGGATGTTTTTCGAAAGGTTATCAGAGAATGTTTTTAGAAAGATTAATCTGAATCCTTTAATATGGTCTCAAAGCAATTTTAAATCCATTTACAAACATAATACTAATAAAAATTGAAAATCTAGACCTCTCTATTCCCTTGACACTTGGATCTACAAATTCCACTATCAAGTCCATAAATCTATTATAATGGCGGCTTCCTTTTAGACTCAAGTTCCCTCTTTTTTCTTATTTAGAACAAACCAAGATTACAAGTACACAAATTTTGATTCGACAGCCTTGCATGGGGAATTCCATCATTACACAACCATTTACGAGAACAAGGTCAAAGTAGTGAAGGAATCCTATGATGATGATGATGATTTTCCTCTGACTCAAAGAATGAGTGTATGATGCATTACTTGTTTGATCTTGTTTGTTCTACTGTGATTTTCCCAAGTCACTTGCATGGACACCCAAAAATGATAAAATATTTGTGAAGACTTTGACATTTTTCATATTAATTATATTGATATGTTTAGGCATTATATACATAATATAGCTCAGATGATTTTTACCCACATGTGTATCAAATTATTAATATGAAGCCTATGCCATGGAGGCTATCTAATGAAACAAGGAGGTCACTAAAAGCATATTATGGTGATTTTTGGCTTGGTACCTTGACCATACACTCATAAGTCTAGTAGGAGAAGCAACAATATCAGGGTACTAGGTAAGACTCTAAAAAAATACCATAGAGGCCATACTGCATACATCACCTAAGTATCAAGGTACTAGGAAGGACTATATTTCAACAATGGTCTATTTTACACAAGATAATAATAATAATATTACAATATTAATTGATATTATTCTTAATACTGGACTTGTGTAGAATATGCATTTGCTAATTCTACATAGGTCCAAAAGAATTTTATCAATTAAGAATCTACTTCAAAGCTCTAAAGAATAAAAGTTTGCGATAACTTAACTTTGTGTGATGATGTCACATGTCTTAATCTCGCATTTTTGACACAAGTTTTGAAATGGGTAACAATGAGAAAAAATGTCCAAAATGATGTGACATTTCATAATGATGCCACATGTGAAAATATTTCACTTTGACACATTCACAACATTTGAAGTGGGTAAAGGATGAAAACATTTTTTTTGACAATGCATCTCTATAAAATGATGTCACGTGTCTCACATTGTCACCATTTTAAATCATAAGATGCACATATAATGTACTCATCAAAATTGAGAGTTAATTTATTCATAAAAATGTGATGTTTCTCCATATGTCACTTGTAACTTTCCATAAGGGACACGTAACACCAAGATAATTCAAACAATGTCAAATAAATTTTAATATCCCTTTTCAATCAAAATATTTACAAGCTTGAGTATTCATAGCTCCTATCTGATTTTGATTATCCAATGTGAAATCTATCATAATGACATCCACATCCTAAACTGAAACTCCATCTTAGTTGACTCTTAAACTAATGACATTTACCTAAAAAGAATCATTGACTCTTTTATTGGAACTTAACCATGTATAATCTATCAATCACATAAAATAATACTACATTGATAGATACTGACTCACTTAGTATTCATTCACCATTCAAAACTCCATTAATTTCAGATTAGATCATGCTCATAATTATAGTTAAAACTAAGATTATAATTAATATATATGTTTTATCTAATGTTTATTTCATTGACTATTAAAATAATAATACCATTTGAAGGGCAATGTTTAATATACAACAATCGTAAAAAAAATCAAGACATGGTTAAGTGGCTTGGTTGTGTCCACCCCCATCTAGGTTCAAATATTGCATGGCATGTGAGGCCAGTTGTGGTCGTTGGTGATGTTGATGACATAGGTGATGTTGGGGATGTCATTAAAATTACAATGTTAGTGATTATGTGGATGTAAAGGGGATTTGGGCCTCTCATTTATGTCCTAGACTAGTTCTTAGCTCTAATCAATGCTACTCCCTCGAGTTCATAGCTCTAGGTTTTGTAAAAGAGTTTACCCATATCTAGTTAAAAAAATTCAGGATAGGGTTCCAAATTTGAAGGGTATTTGAAGGGCTTCGATGTAAGAGTTAAATTTTATGGACAAACTTGGCTAGACTATGGAAAAAAATTATGATTATTATTCATTCAACATTGCACTTCAAAAGTTATGAAACCCATATTTAAAGAAATACCTGATGCGACTTTAGTACCGCTATATAAAGATATTTATGTTATTAAAACATTTTTTTGCAATTTAAATCTCTTAAAAAGTGAAAACTAAGACGTATTAAACTATTATAGGATGGAATTATAAAGATTAGACTGACATTATATAGATTAATTTGGTTTAATTGCATTAAAAAAATTGTGAGGTTGTTTTTCTAAAAAAGTTATTATAACACTTACAAAAATTTATAAAATAATCACACATTTTCACATTCATAAATAAAAAATAAAAAATGTCATAAATAAAAATAAAATAAAATATATTGCAAAAAATATAATACTAAAAATAAATAAATATAACATAATTAAGATATCTTAAAAATTATTTTTACACAAACAAATTAATCACAAACCTGAGTCATATACATTACATCGTTTCATAAATATTATAAAAAAACTTTCATCCATTTATACCATTTGACCATTACCGCTACCTATTTAATCTCAGTACCAGTGTCACATAAAAGAAAATTACTACCTTAACATTTTTATTAAAAAATTTAGAGGGGAAAGTCTCCAAAAAATGAATCAAAGGGCTTGCAATTAGATAGTTGACAGCTGACATCATCATTTAGGTGGCTTTCATTTAGGTGTGGGCTATGATGAAGTCCATCACAAAGATATTTTTTGGCAATGATTATGGGCTAAATCTTACTTTTCTTGCCCACGCGCACAACCATTCAAGGTTTCTTTTTTTTAGATTTACCATAAATCAATATATTTTTATACCCCCTATTATCCATAATTATTGGGTTATTTAGATTTGAAGCATGGAAGATCGATGATGAAGATTGAGCTTGATCCCATGAAACTCTTGAATTAAATGCATTATATTTACTTGAGTAAGCCTCAAACTAATGCTTATCATAGGGAATTAGGCATAGGTGGTTACTCATTCCATTTGATTACTAGCATCTTCATTTTTATGAATCAAGCTCTGTGTAAAGTTAATATTCTTAATATTCTGTTTCAACATTCAAAATTTCTCCAAGATTTTAATAATGTCGATGAGTATAAGTAGTTTATCATTTAATAGAAGCTAAAGTAAGTCATAAGTTGACCTTAGATATCTAGATTTGCATGGTATGTAAGTGGCCTCAGATTATAATAATATTTATCAAAATTGTCAATATTCTAAATGACATCCCATATTAAAAGCTCTAAAAATTAAGCTAGCATCCAAATTTAAATATGGATGCACTTAAATATAGATTTATTAGTGTATATTAGGCAGCTTATGTCTAAGTTTTTAATTTTCAAAACCATGATATGTAGGGATTTGTGTTGTTTTTACTTTTAATATAAAAATGTTATAATTAAACTATAACCAGTATTTTCCATTCAAATATATACAAGTAATAAGAGAAATGTGTCTGATACCATGGTAAGAATATGCATGGAGTGATCCACATATGACGACATCCGAGCTAAATACTTGGAAAATCTACAGGGAGTATCTATGTTCACTATAGTTGAAGTTGAGAACTTTGATAGAAATGGGAATTTTTAAATCAAAATCCATAGTAGGAGAGTGAACCTTCAAAGGCAAAATAGTGGCATGCTTGTGAACTAGGGTCCAACAACTCAAATCATCTCTCTTATTGCAAAGGGTTCTTCACTCCTTTGGGATATATTTTTTGGTTTAGGGTCCCATAGGCTATTTTTGGTCTCGCACAAATATTATTAAAATATATATCTATCTATTTTCAATTCACTATTAAAACTAAATACAATCTTTTGTCTTGCTTTGTCATATTGTATGTTTGGGGTTTGTCCCCCTTGTTTTGTTGAGCCTCTCTTTTGCTTCCCTTTAATTGGCAAAGTGTTAATATGGGTTTGGATCATGATTTTCTTGTGTTTTACCACCATTTTATGATACTCTCTCATTTTTTATGGGTGAGGGCCCCTTCAACCCCCAAAATCTATCTAAAAAAATAAAAATAAATGATATTTACTTTCTGAAGATATCATGAAGATGTTCGGTACCATGAAACATTGGTGTATGTTGTCGTGTTATGATTTTACTCACATTACCACCATATGTTGTTAATATGTGATATAAATAAACATTAAAATTAATCTACATCATCAAATCCTATTTATAATACTTGATTTTGATTCGTATAATTGAATTTGTAACCACTACATTATTATTTTAGTAAACTAATTATTAAAAGTAAATTTGTATTTTTTAGGTACAACCTAATTTTTTGCTAGGTAATGGGGGTTATGTGGTCCCTCTCTCATTTATGAATCAAAACCAATAATTATAACAAGGCTTAAAGATCCCAGGTAAAACTAAAACCAAACTAAAACACAAAAACCAAAAAACTAGCCAAAACCACCAACAAAAAATGACCCAAAATAGAAGGCCCAAGAACAAGCCTAAAAAAAGCCATAACCCAACATCCATAATTATCTCAGTGAAGCCAAATCATGATGTAAGGAATAATTTATCCCCGCCATAGTGATTGACCCTAACTTCCATGTCTGTCACATACATCTACCAACACCACATCACTATTACTAGCCAAACCTCCCAAGCTTAAGTCCCTAAAATTCTTAAAAAGCTCAGTCATGACCACCTTTGCCATGTTAGATACCTATACAAACCTATCCATTATTCCACCCTAACCACAATGACTACCGTGAACACCTTGCCTTCCATGACTAATCCTATCCAATTTACATTTACCCAAGCCAAGGGAACATAATGCGTCCTCTATATGACCTCACATGGGGATGGTCTTTACATGTCACTATTATACTATCCTGACTCCCACTAAGCTCATCCCTTCAGCTATCACCTAAGGATAAAATTTAGTAGTTGACACACTTAAAAACTACACCAAAAGCCTTATTTCTAAGTTTCACTACTTGACTACTAAAGGTCAAGAAAAATTATTAGCGATGTCTTGGGATCCTTTCAAACTTGAACACCTAGTACCAAAATTAAGCCCCCTACTAGATATGGTTGATGTAGCATTGTTTGAAGTTTTTCTACAAACCCCCAACACCATCATGTAGCATTGCTCCAGCCAAGCAATCCTTGATACCACTCACCTCCCATGATTAGCTGAGTAATCCTTGACATCATTATCCTCCCTAAAGCAATGGGAGGCCTCCCTAATAGATAATGCATGAAGTTCCCCTAGCATTACCATAAGATATTACCAATATTCTAAGCTCCTACGTTTTTATTCTATAGAACCCCATAAAAACCATCGAGTCCCCTTAAATGACCAACTTCTCAACACTGCATTGAGCTACTAATATTAACACTAATAATAGATCCTGGCCTCTATCGCATTATTGGCCCCATCCATAAGCTTCAAAGAGGTAGCTCTAACATGACTATACATAAAAATAATAGAAAATATCAATAGACACATTTTATTTTTGACTGTCCATTATTTTTCCTTTATATGAGATGACATGAAGTATAATCATTATCATGAATGACATCTATGGTTGTCTAATGTTGTGAGCTTTTGTGGTTTACATTTTGTATTTAATATTCATCCTTGATGTTTAGTTTTCCCACTTTCTAACAAATATCACATTCCCAAACATGAAGTTGTATTTCTTTTAATAGAGTAGGCCACCATATTCCTGCCAATTATACTTTTATCGATGTTCCTTCTCCCCCATTATTCTCTATTATTCTTAAGTAACCTCTTAATATTGATCTTATTATTATCTATTTTCTCTTGTTATCTAACTCATTTTTCTTATACTTGGTAAGGATCTTGTTTGGCCTTCCGCTTCCAAAGATTCTTCCTTTAATCTTTCATTTAACACCTTTGTCATAGACTCTATATGATCTTAATGATGATTATTTTTCCACCATGTTTGTGTGTGTACTATGTACTTATTGCATCCATTTTATATCTGATTTACCATACTCCTTCCATTATTGGCGTAAGTTTCAGTGTTTTCAACACCAATTCTAAATTATGTGTTATCTCTAATTTTTATGTATATAAAGTGGGCATTACTTTCACAAGATATAGTACCATTATTCTCCAAGGGGTGTTCAAAATCAAAATGGTAATGTCTCTTACAAAATAAAAATTTCCCCTTTGTGAAGTGGCCAGATGGCAGTTTGCACTTGCTTTTAGAAAATGAGGTGCTTGTTATATTTGTTCAAGATGCAAGACATGATAATGCTCTGCATCACTTTTCTGTTGCTATCCTTTCCTATTCTTATAGTCTTCACATAATTTAATAATTATTTGTTTGTCATAATATTCTCCTTAAATTACTAAAAATAATTAATAATTTTCCTTTATTATATTCTTGGGTTCCCATAGCATTATATCATGACATTCTCCACACTGATAGCACTAAAATTTCCATCATGCAAAATTCCATGGAATTTACATCCCCCAACTGATGGGTGAATTATCTTCAAGTGACGAACCATTTTTGTCACCTTTACAGGATAGTAACATTAATTAGACATGATTAAAATTATGACAAATAAGTATGATGTGACATGATTGACCAAACAACGAAAAATAACCCATGGTTCAATAGAATTGGAAATGTATATGAATATGCATGATTACATTAAAAAAATGTCTTAATGCAAAATATGATTATTTTTGAAAATTATTTCAATCATGACCTTATTATGCATTAATATAACATTCTCTAAGTTCTCTCCAAATGGCCACCTTATTGCTATGGGTAGGGTACTAATCCTTGAAAATCATGATTTGTCTTTGTTCTTGAATGCTTTTAAGAGTAATAAAACCAAAATAATTAATAAAAGTACATGATTCCTCTTCATTAAGAGAAAAATACTTTTAAACACAAAACATAAAGATGTGCACATCATATTTATTAGTATTATTAGGCAGGAAAGGGATACAAAAGGTAACTTTATATACTTAAGATTGGCAAGAGAGCATTAGTAAAAGAGGATTGAAGGAGTGTTTTTTGTTTACCTTAAAACGGATGTCTAGATTAGTGTTATCTAGATTACATTAAAGGGTTATATATAAATAAAATGGCATAAGGGTGATAATCAGATGTATAAAAGACCAATTAGATGCTAAACTTAGATATAATCATACATTGAATTTATTATGCTAATATAGTATAAATATAGAAATTACAACTATGCTAAATATAAAAATGAAAAAGAAGTATTTGGCTTATTTTGATGCTAATGTAATTAAAGATCTAGAATGGGTTAAAATTAGGTGGGAAGGAGATTCTAGAATAGTCATTAGGTTATGGTTTTGATGCCTCTAGTTCTCTAGACAATAACATCAGCCTAGAATGATTGCATTGACACTATTGTCTAGGTTCAATGCTAGTGTCATGTATGTAATAAATGTTGAAATAAGATGCAACCACCTGGATGCTTCTAGGTTTTGCTTTTCCTTCACTCTAGTACATTCAAATTTGAGTCATGGATAGTCACTAATTGTAAAATGGAAAAACCTTAGCTTTCCATCTTCAATATGACCTTAGAAAAAAGGGTTAGTGGTCACATGGTGTTGAGCTGACCCTAATGACCCCTCTATCAAAAGATGCTACCTATATATCCAATACTCCAAAGAGGGCCTCAGATTGATGTAGTTCTCCCATACGTGTTGTCTTGTGTGTGAATCATATAATGTGTGTAAAGTAAGTATAACATTGATCTAGCTTATAACTTGGAAAATTGAGCTCTTGGGATGCTTTTTTAGTACTTCAGACTTGTAGATGTGCAGTTCCTATGACTAGTGTGGAAATAAGAATAAATATGAAAGCTTTTACTCAATTAAATGATTTTTGAATGCTCTTTTTATGATTTTTAGATGAGGAATGAATGAGGGTTGATCTTGCCTTTATATCATTCTCTTTGGAGTAATAAATCACATTAAAACACTAGTTAGGTTGACCATTAAGACACATTTCATTTTTAATTTGGATGACTTTAGGGAACTAAAAACTTGTATTGAGACATGATAGTAATGTCAATACCACTATCTATCTCTGAAATTAGTGTCTAGGAAGCGTGAGTGCAAGTATAGGTTCAAAGCTTGTAGAGATGGAAGATAAGTACATTTTAAGCATTCTAGTCAAGATAGAAGACCCATGTCATCAGTATAAGACTGGTTGGACAAAGAAATATAGGTCAGGAGGCACAAGGATAGAGCAAATGTGAGCCTTGTGGAAACAAAAAAGGTATATAACTAAGAGGAACAACTAAATCTTGAGTTTTTCAAGTGTAAAATATTGAGGTGGTATATAATCACAAAATATCATTTACATTTCCCCCCATTTAATCTAGTAATGGAATTTCTAGTTTAAAGGAAATGAATACGTACTTGGGTGTTTGCACACATAATCTTTGCATGTGCCGAACTTGAGTTATTTGATAGTGATTGACCTGCAACTAAGAGCATGCTACAGTAAAAAAATAGTAATATAATCTAGGTTGAAAGTAATTTTAATAGATTTAAATTGAAAGAGCAAGGTTTAGGAGTACATCTTTGTATCAATGTAACCACCCTGTCTATTGACAAGTTGTTTTCAAAAATATGTATCATAGTAAGGCTCTAAAAATGAGATTAGGATAAATATAGATAAATATTTAAAGTTCATATATCCAAGGATATATATATATATATATATATATATATATATATATATATATATATATATATGTTCATATATCCAAGGATATATATATATATATATATATATATATATATATATGTTCATATATCATATATCCAAGGATATATATATATATATATATATATATATATATATATATATATATATATATATATATATAGAGAGAGAGAGAGAGAGAGAGAGAGAGAGAGATGTTGGAAGGCACATGCCCCCAAATTTACAGTAAAAGTGAGTTGCCACCTGACAATTGAGATTAACTCAACTATATAACCCAATGATACTTTTAACCTAGTGAGGCTGGTGATCAAGTCCAACATAAAAACTTGGTAAGATTGAGTGATTTGATCATCTCAACCATACCAAAATGTGAAACAACTACTGTAGTAAATTGGCTCAATAAAAGTCTATAAATTATGTGGGGCATTAGTATCAAAAAATATTTGTGATATAGTAATAATCCATAAAAGAGTTTTGAAATCTGAAACTGATTTAGATTTTACAATATTAGGTACATGTTTCATAGCATATTCACCTTACATATATCTTATGATGAAATTGCGTATAAAAATAGTACCAATGTATATAATTCTACCATAACTATGAATTTGAATCATATAACCATGTGCTTTAGCCAATTTGGATAATTGCGTAAGTGTTGAGCACATACTTCCAAGGCATGTCCCCACTATATATGGAGAATTATTAAAATTGATATAGTTATTAATGTGAAGGACATATTTCTAAAATACTCCCCAATGTAAATTGGAGATTTTAAATACTGAATAGGTGTGGAGAACATGCTTCCAAAGCATGCCCCCACTGAATCTGAGAACTGTGAATGTGTGGAAGCCATGTCCATATGACATGCTCCCACTGAATCTAAAAACTAATATAAGTATCATAAACTAAATTAATGTGGATAATATGCTTCCAAATTGTTGGGTGAATATTTTGTCACCAGGTAATTGATGGGAAAAATAGGTGTTTCAAGGGAGATTTATCAGCCAAATGTGCAGGTTGACCACATCAAAATGGGACAAATCTCTCCTCTCATCAACGGAAGGTTCCCTATAACTATAAGGTGTTATATACTATCAATATATAAGCTGAAAATAACACTCAAGGGTAGGACAACACCATCCATCTCTCTTCTTTCAGAGATGATGTTCACAGATCAAAAGAGAAATCTTGGGTGATTGTTAGAGGTGCTTATCTTCTTTCAGAAGTAATACTCAGTCAACAACCAGATTCTTTCTTGGTAGTAATTGTAACAGGGTGTAGTAACTAGCAGAATGAGGTGTAGCACAAATTCTCCACCTCAATTGCCAAAGAGTGAAATACGAAGGACAGTGAGGGCACAAAGTCATCCCAAGATTCTTTACACAAAAATAAAAAATAGACAAACTAAAGACAATTGTGGTAGCACAAAGTCTCTCCACAATCGGCTTTAGGACACCTTCTTGATTACTTCCACTAGTTTTGCTTATTTAATTAAATGGATAAGAATGCATTCAAGAAACATACATAAGAAAAATTTCCTCAACAACACAAGCTATTCTAGCACAAACTCTAAAAAGTCACTTATTTTCTCATTCAAATAATGAAATATGATTAACAATTTGAGCTCAAAGTCTCAGTAATGCCTTTCAATTTGAGTAGATTTTTGCTTCTGATAACAAAAAGATCTCTTTTGCATAAACTAAGAGATTACAATATATAGCGCTCCAAGAAAGACTTGGGCACTTTGTTTTATAAAATGGCCCATGTTGCATTCAATGCCTTGAATGCATTTTCAATTCTGTCAAGGGGCCATGCTAGAACAGGGCATCGGCCTTAATTGTGGTATGTTTATTCATCTCAAATGTCTCCTCTAAAGTATGGGCCACCTGGTCCTCTTCCTGATATTTGTGCAGTTTTCCACTTCACCTTTACTCGATCTAGAAAAATAGGCTGCACTATTGAGCGCTCACACTCTCTAATGTCCACGTGGTGGACTATTTCACCAACTAGAAATAACTCCTATGCAGATATTTCTAGTCTTTCTACATCGTTCCATCTTTCCTTGTTGTATTTTGTCCTTTTCTTCATGATTTGAGCTCTTGGGCTATCTCTTCACTTTCAGCTAGCTCTTTCGGCTTCTTCTTCAGCTAGTCGTTGAGTTTGTTCTAAGGTCTGTGCCACATTTGAAAATAAATGGGCATTTCATTACCTTGAATTTGACGTCTTCAGGGATGCCACTAGTTGCTGGTCACTTGATCCAATTTGAACCTTGAACCTTTGAACCTTTGGAGTGCATCGGTTTAATGGTTCAATGGTTCAGGTGGTCTTATTAGCTCCTTGGTTCAATCGGCTCCTTGGTTCAATCAGCTCCTTGGTTCAATCGATTGAACCATCTCTTTGAACTTGTCTCTGAAATCTTCTACTTCTTTCCTTCACTCGAAGCTTCCTTTAAAATTTTGAAATTCCTTGAACCTTTGAACTTTGAACCATTTTGGTTCAAGGTTCAACGGTTCATTTTCTTTCTTTGGATCTTTTGGACCTTCAAACTTTTTGGATCCTTTTCTTTTCTGTTTGAACTCATTGAACCTTTGAACTTTGAACTCTTTTGGTTCAAGGTTGAACGGTTCAATGGTTCATTCTTTGCTCTTCGAATCCTTTGTTCTTCCTAGTCTCTCAAACTTTATTGAACTTGTTGAACCTTTGAACTTTGAACTCTTTTGGTTCAAGGTTCAACAGTTCAATGGTTCAATCTTTCTTCTTTGAAGTCTTCTTTCATTTAAGTCCTTTAAAGCCATTTGAACTTTTTAAAGTAGTTGAACTTTGAACTTGCCTAAGTCTTCGAACTCGTTGAACTCTTTGAAGCGGTTGAACTTCTTTGAACTCGTTGAGTGCTTATCTCTTTTTAAACCTTTGAACTCGTTGAACCTTTGAACCTTGTTGAAGCAGGGTTCAATGGTTCAATGGTTCATTCTATTTATTTGAAGCCTGCTGAAGGACCTTTTGGTCGAACTTCAGTGTTGAACCAGCCTTGAAATGCCTAAGTGTTTGGAACTTGTTCCTTTATGAGAGCCTGCCTGTTGAATTTATTGAACCCATTGAACTTGTGAGTCCCTTGACTGAAAATGCTTGAAAACATTGAAGAACTTGAGCACTCAGAACATTTTTTGAGAAGGGAAGAGAGAATTTTGGCCTGCTGGACCAAAATAGTTCATATGTTGTCCCCAAAAACCAGTGACATATTTTGGGAACAACAAAAATCATGCTTCCACTGAATTTGAGAACTATTGATATGTGGAATCCATGCCCATATGACATGCCCCCACTATATTTGAACATTATGCCAAGTGTGAAGAACATGTCTCTATCACATGGCCCCACTAATATTTTCCCTTTTGAGGTGAGTGAAAGATAAGAACTAGTAGTTAACTCACCTCAAAAGGATAAGCCAACTGTATACTCTATGGATGTAACCATGTAGCATATAGAAGGGAACATGTCTAAGTAGATGTATCATTAAAGTTCATAGAACCAATGTGATCACATGTAGGCCTAAGATGCATGATAAAGATAATTAAAACATATATATAGTAGTAATACAAGCTCAACAGATAAAACAACACACACACACACACAAGAGTACTCAAAATCAAGTCAAAAGCCAATGGTCCAAGGAGATCGCAAATAAGGGGCATGTTCAAATATCACAGAATCGAATGGACATGACTTATTCAAATGTCCATGAAAGCAAGAGTGACATATTCAAATATCCATACAACAAACAATGACATATATAAATGTTAATGAAAGCATACATAGACATGAGGGCCGCAAGCTAAGGAGTATATTCAAATGCTCAAAAAAATAATACAAAACACTTAAGGAAGTACATAAATTAAAGAATAAGCAACTAGAATAAACATGTTATAGTATCCCATGGATCCAATGTGTTAGAAAAAGTATGTCAAGTGTATAGAATATCAAGTACCATGTATAAGATATACTCATGGATAATAGGCATGTGTAAGCTTACATAATATATTTATGCAAGTGCATAATGTTCATTTAGATTTTTAAAGGCTTTCCTTCATGTGTAGCAAGGTGGTATACACTTTTCCTAGATTTTTTCTAACTATAAATGGTCTCAACCAATTTGGTTAGAACTTTCCTTTTATGTTCTTCTCTATATTGGTATTCTTTTAATTTTATTTTAGTACTAGGTCACCCATATTAAAGTCACGTGGATGAATATTTTTGTTATATGCTCATTTTACATGCTTCTTAAAAACATGTAGGTGCTTAATAACCTATGTGTATTTTTCACTCAATTATTCTAACTGATGTAATCTCTTTTTGTGGTATTCATTATCTTTGATGATGTCTTTTAGATAAACATGAAAGGAAAGTATCACAAGTTTAATTGGTAAGACAGACTCTATACCATAGACTAAAGAGTAAGGTGTGGCCTGGGTGCGTGTGTGTACACTAGTTTGGTATGCCCATAGAGTATATACCATCTATTGATGCCAATCAATGTTGTATCATTCAAATATTTTTTCAAGTATTTTGATATTTGTTTTATGGGTTGCCTCTTCTTAGTCATTTCTCTATGGGTAATAACATGTAGAAAAAGTATTCTTAATCTTGTATTTACTGTAAAATCATCTTACCATCTTGTTTTTGAATGATCTATTATCATAAATTATGGTGGAAGGTATGCCAAAATGGGAGATGATATTGGTCATTAGAAACCTACATATGTCATCCCTGTGGTAAACTCAAGTGGAATGGATTCCACCCATTTTGTAAAATATTCTTTAGTTTTAATGATAAATTTGTGTCCACTAGTAGATATTGGATTTACTTTACCTATTAAATCGAAGCTTTATAAGGAAAAAGGCCATGGTGAAATGATTGACTGTAACTCATGTGATAATGCATGATTCAAATTGCTATATTTTTGGAATTCCAAACATAGTTTTGCATGTTCAATACATTCTTGTTCCATTATAGGTTAGTAAAGACTCTGGAATAATAGTTTTTGAGACATAGCACATCTCCTGAAATGCCCACCACACTCATTGTCATTCATTTTCAATATGCAGTGTGAGCCTCATTTTTGCTTAAACATCAAAGTAATTGGCCATCAAAACCTCATTTAAACAAATCATTTACAATAATAACACAACAAAAATCTTTGTGTTGTAACTTATGTTTATCATTTCATGCAAAATGGTTTGGTATATAGGCTTGATAAATAAAATTATAAATATCAGTGTACTATTCTATGTTTATAGTATTGCAAGTAACAACAAGAACAACCAAAGCATTCATTTGATCGAAATAAATGAAAGGATTTCATAGCTATGATATTGTAAAGTTTATATGATCATCATCAAAATTCATCAAGGATGTTGTGCTTACCATAACATCTACATGGTGGTTATTTTTACATGGAATATTGTCGTTGAAAAATGTGTTAAATATTTATGTGAGTTTATCTACCATTTTTTTATATAGAAAAATATGTTCTTCCTTAGTTTAGTAGTGATTATTAACTTGGTTAACAACCAAATAGGAATCACCAAAAACTTGGATGTCCCTTATATCAAGCTTATGTGTTATGGATAAATCAATGATCAAAGCCTCACATTTGACTATATTGTTAGTGCAAGAGGAAGCTAATTTGTAAGATAAAGACATATTTACTTTCAGGGGTAGAAAATACAATGCTAACACCGACTCCTATTTGACATTTAGATCCATCAAGGAACATTGTCCATGGAGTGGAAGATATATTATATACCTTGAGCTCATCACAAAAAGCCTTGATGAGTGGAAAATAATCTAGAAGAGGAGTTATGATCAATTGGTCAGTTATAACTTGAACTTTTATTGACTTTTGGGTTACAAATTTTAGATCTAACTATGTGAGTTGTATCACCCATTTAGCTATACGACCAGTTAGGTGTGCTTTTTTCATGAGGAACCTCAATGGATCCTTTTTAATTATAAAATGAAATTCATTATTGAGAAAATAATGTCATAATTTTTGGTTATCAAAAACCAAAGCTAAACATAGTTTTTCCATGGTTGTATATTTGCATTCATAATTGACAAGCTAGTGACTAATATAATAGATTGCCCTGTCTTTTTGGTTATCATCAAATTGTGCTAGTAAGGCCCTTAGGGCCTCATGGATAATTGATATGTAAATTAGTAATGGTCTATTTGGAATATGGGGCATAAGTAATGATGGGTTTGTTAAATAGTTTTTTATCTTATCAAAGCTTTGTTGACATATCTCATCTCATATGAATTGTGTATCCTTTTTAGCAAATGTGTAAAAGGGATTGTTTTATCAATAAATTTGGAAATGAAACACCGTATAGATTGAATTCATCCATGCAAACACTATAATTATTTTAAATTGGTTGGTTATGGAATTTATATGATAGATTTTACCTTTTTTGGATCAACTTCAATGCCTCACTGAGAAATAATGTATCTGAGAAGTTTTCCCAAAGATACCCCAAAAACACATTTTTTTGGATTTAACCAGACATTGAACTTACATAGATGTTCAAATATTTTTCATAAACTAACAGCATGGTCTCAATGATGTTTTGATTTTTCAATTAGATCATCAACATAATCCTGAACAATTTAGTGTATGAAATCATGAAATTTATGTTTCATGGCCCTTTGATATGTGTTTTATACATTTTTTAATCCAAAAGGCATGATTGTGTAACAAAATATCCCCCAAGGAATGGTAAATGTGGTCTTTTTTTGGTTTGCAGGGTTAATTTTGATTTGGTTATATATCCTGCAAAACCATCCATAAATGAAAATGTCTCATATCCTACTGTAGAATCCAAAATCATGTCAATATTAGGTAAACATAAGTCATCTTTAGGTCAAGCCTTGTTTAAATCATGTTAATCAATGCAACATTAAATGTCACAATTTGGTTTTTTAATAGAGACAATATTGGATACCTAGTAAAAATGTGAAATGGATCTTATAAACTTGTCATCAAAAAGTTTTTGAATTTTATCTTTTCCCAACAATGACATCTTAGGATGCATTTTTTGTATTATTAGTTTTGCATCAAGATATAATAATATATTATGCATTGCCATCGATGAATCGATGCCTGGCATATCCAAATAAGCCCAAGTAAAAAAGTTTAAGGAAATAATGAAGGACCTGTCGATATGTTTTTCATTCATCCTCATGCATCATTATAGTAAGTAAAATTGGTCTAGGATCCTTATTCGTTTGAAATTTATATTTAACTATTTATTCATTTAACAAAGTAGATTTATCTATGATAAATGGTGTGGTAGGAATAGTGTTTGATGCATCATGTTAAATATTTGGGTTATCATTATCACTAAAGTAAACATGAGCATAAGTAACATGAGAAAACCTATTCTTGTGATAGAAGGAAGGGAGATCCTCATATTCCCCCAAGCACTCTAGTAATGATTCACCATTAAAGAACTCATCATTTGTTATAATGTATGTGGAAGCAGTGTCATCAATTAAATGGTGATTAACCACTTGGAGTTCGGTTGTCAAGATATTCATACATTCCATTTTGGCCTTTTAGAAAAAAATTGTACTTCAAGGGATATGTTTGTGTTTAGTAGCTTTATTTGAAAAACCCAGTCCTTGTTAGTTTGTATTATTTATAGGAGAAATGGGTTGTGTTATTCCTTGCTCATTTTTACTAACCTTTGTCCATTTTACCCATATTTGAGTAAATATTGAGAACCAAAATCAGATTTATATGCTTGTGGTGTAGTGTACATGGGTGGTTGAACCATTGCATAATATTTGAAAGGATTTGTATCCATTAGGCATGTGTAAATGAATCCTTGATGACTAAATTTTAAACATGCATGAAATGTGGAGGGAACCACATACATCTCACATATCTAAGGTCATCCCAAAAGAATGTTATAGTTTAAATCATTTGGCACAACTTGGCACAAAGTGAGCAATATACGGGGACCTATTGTAATATTCAATGTTATTTGTCCCAATACTTGTCATGACATATTTTCAAATCCCTTGATACTCATATTATATGGTTCTAGATTAGATGGTCTAATGCCCATTATAGAGAGATATGATATGTTGAAAATGTTGAGTCTGAAGGCGTTGTCCATGAGAACGTATTTTACCTTTTTATTACAAATACACCTGATTATAGAGTGGTAAAAAACTATTTATAAAGTGATGGGTGTTAAATCCTCATTTTAAAAATATATATTATGCTTAATCCATTTTATAGAGGTTAAGATAGAGGTCACATATGGTGGATCAACATTAAAATAGAACAAGGTCATGCGTAATGCATTTAAAAGAACATCCTTGTAATGTGAAGAGTTGTATAATAAGTCAAATAGTAAGGTTTTCATAGTAGTGTGCTTGGATTGGGAAAAAATATGTCATAGGGACCTTTTGTGCTTTGTAGTGATAGGTAATAGCTCATTGTAAATTTTAAATCAAGGAGTATATAGGATAACATGTTTTGAAAAGAAGTGAAGTACTTAGATTTTTATGATGTTAATGTAATTATGGATATAAAATAGGATAAAAGCAAGTAGGAAGGAGATTCTGAAACAGTCATCAGATTTTGGTTCTAATGCATCTGGCTCTCTAGACAATAACTCAAGCTTGGAAAGGTTGCATCGATGCGACTGTCTAGGTTTGAAACTAATGTCATGTAAAAAATATCAATTGAAATAGGATACAATAACCTAGATGCTTTCGGGTTTTACTTCACCTTCACTTTTATGCATTCAAATTTGGGTCATAGGCAGTCGTTGCTTGTGAAATGACAAAAACCTAGCTTTCCATATTCAATGTGACCTTGAGAAAAATGGGTTAGTAGGAACACAATGTTAAGCTGACCCCAATGACCCATCTATCAAAGGATTTTTACCTACATATACAATACTCTAGAGAGGGCCTCAGACTAATGTAGTTCTCCCATATGTCTTATCTTGTGTGTGAATCATATAATGTGTGTAAAGTAAGTACAATAGTAACCTAGCTTGTAATTTGGAAAATCAGGCTCTTGGATTGCTCTTTTAGTACTTCAGATATGTAGTTGTGTAGTCCCTATGACTGGTATGGAAATAAGAATAATAGGAAAGTTTTTGCTCAATTGAATTATCTTTGAATATTCTTTTGTCTCATTGTTAGGTGAGGAATGAATGAGGGTTGATCTTGTATTTATATCAATCCTTTTGGAGTAATAATTCACATTAAGGCACTTAGGCCAATCGTTAGGATAAGTTTCATTTGTAAATTGGATGACTTTAGGGAACTAGACATTTGTATTGGGACATGATAGTAACGTTGATGTTATTGTTTCTCTTTGATGTTAGTGTCCAATGAATAGGAGAGCAGGTATATGTTCAAAAATTGTAGAGATAGAAGATAAGTACATTTTAAGCCTTTTGGGCAAGATATAAGACATGGGTCATCAATATAAGACTAGTTAGACTAAGATATATAGGCCAAGAGGCAAAAATATAAAACAAATGTGAAACTTGTGGAAGTGGAAAAGGTATAGAACTGAGAGGAATAACCAAGGTCTAAGTTTGACAAGTGTACAAGATTAAGGTGATAAATAATTACAAAATATCATCTAGAATTTTATATATTTATCAACTCATCACACCACCAAAGTGAACTTGTTACTAGTTCTTGAAAATCTAAATCTCGTCACATGGAAACATGGTCCTTGGAAGTCAAATGGTTATCTTGTACATATCCCCTATTTTTTATAAAATCCAAAATTGTCTTTTATCCTCTTCCATTTACTATCTTAAGTTATTTCATTGAATTGGTATATTCCCCTCTAATCAGGAATGGGAAACTAGAAAATAGGAGGTTGATATGTTATTGAAATCCAACTAAATCTCTTCCTTGTTTCCATGTCAATAGATTTAATGACTCTTTTGAGAGCTGCCATGAAATTATACCTTGAGAATGGATCCTTCCTTTTCAATTTAGGGGTAAGTTCATTCCATATAACTAAATAAGCATTGTAGTTTTCTTCAACTATTTATGTGATCAAAACCAAGTATTGATTTTAGGACTCTATTTATTCCATCCTATTTCTTGTAGCTACTTCCCTTTTGTTCATTAATGCAATCTAATATGCTTCTATCACATCTAGCCTAATAGCCTCCCCTATGATTATTAATTTGTTTTTTTTCTCTTTCTCATGATATGCATCTAATTTCTCATCTCTTATTTTCTCATTTTCAAGAATAAAAATATATCAATAACACATCATCCAAATACAAGTTTAGATTCCATTTTTGGTCATGAAAAACAACATAGTTGGGTATATTTAATTCATATAATTAATTTTGATCCTTAGGAGTGCCACTATTATATATTTCAAATAAGGAGTGAGACTCACTTATTAATTTGAGCATGTCACAATAGACTCTCATGAACTAAAATTTTAACTACTACTCCTCAAGGTAAACAACTACAATCTTGCAGGAGGTCTAGAACTCATTAGTTTCATTGTTAACTGACTCATATCTTCTATCTTATTTTTCAATTTTAAAATTTATGATTCAACATCTTTAACCTTTTTATTTAAATCTATCTTTCCATCTCTTAATTGACTAAACTGATTGTGCCACTGAATCTACATGGTTCATAGCTTGACATCCCTTTTCATGAACAATTATTCCTTATTGAACTCTTCAATCTGGGTGGAATTTGTTTAAAAATTCTTTTCCATGTAGCCTGCATACCTAGGAGACACTTATATTAAATTATGAACTGCATGGGATTGAAAATTTACACTCTCTACTTATGTCACTCTAGCTATTATATCTAACCAATTCTCCTTTTTCTCAAGCTCCTCAATGCATGCCCTAAGTGTTTCAATTTCTCATAGGGCTAACACCAATTTATAATGATCTTCCTACCTGGGTTGATTAGGGTTTTTTTTTATGCCATTTCCATTTTTTCCCCCTCAAATATACCTCTTCTCCTACCACATTATGTGAAGTACTCCAATGTTCCATCTCTCCAAATGATGGAATCTCAATGTTGGACGAAGTAAAGTTTCCTTCATCAAAATTGATAGCAGTCTGATTTTCATCTTTATTGAGATCTTCCTCTATCTTAGACAATTCCACACTCTCTATTTGAGTAACATTAGGGGATATTGGAGTGTGTTGTATTTTTATTCTACATCTAATCCTTTGTGATTATATTCTAAGAGTGAGTGGAGTTGGAACCTTTTGCTTCTTCTTATCTATTGATGCAAAGGTGGTGTCTTCAACCCTCTTCTTGCCTCTGCCCTAATAATTTGAGGAAGGATTTAGTATTAAGTTCTTCTTTATTTGTCTCTCAGGTCTTTGTGCATTATCTTCTCACACATGCTCTTCTTCTTCCTCTACATCCACATCTAGTTCTTCAACATCCATTCTTTATTCGTCATCAACTTCTTTCTCTTTTTTCCTTCTTATAGCTATTGCATTGTCAATAATGTTTTTCAATTTAGGTTAGGTATTTGATATATTAAATGTATGTGTATAGTCAATTAAATTATACAGTGATGGGATAAAGAGGTTGCCTTCCCTTTTTGGTATTCTATTTCCATCCTTTTCAACATGTTTAACTAAAAGCTAGGTACTTTCACCTTTATCCCATGCTTGATATGATTAAGGAGATTGAAGTGTATTGCATATAACATTGAATATCTTCCCTCACAAGTTAAGTATAACAATGTAGAGGTAAAATTTTGCCTAAATATATGGTAATGAAAAAGGAAGTGTACCTTTGTTTGAGGACTCTAATTACTCTCCATTTCTGCAATCTAGAGTCGTGGTTGTAGCAGCACTAGGATCCCTATCCCAAAATTATCCTATATGAGGTAGATTGGTTACCTATTATAAAAAATATTTAGTTAACATACTTGTAGTCCTCTGATAATGGCCACATTGTGCATAAAATTTTCTATAAACTCTTGGGCAATTATGTCATCAAACCCGGTTAACTTCTCCAAATAACCAAGCCATCTTGCATTCCAATTTTTTTTTGTAACTTTCCTTCTTCCCTTTAATGGCTTGAGGTCTATGGGTTCTCTTCTAACCATATATCCTTCCATCTCACTTGAGTGTTAATCTTGCAATAAAGGTGGTTTTCGATAGTCTTGGATAAAATAAAGGGTTTTAGACTATGTGTTATGTGGGTTAATTGAAATGGTCTATGATATTTTATCTGCTAATCAATATATACTTATTACTTTCAATGTAGTATTCCAAATATTATTGTATTTCCTTGATTACATGCTTGGGCATCTGTACTGTCTTGTCATGACATCCTTGACACTTGTAGCACTTACTTTCATAATGCAACATTATGTGAAATTCACACCTAATAACTAGATGGTCACTTTTCCTTAAATGACGAACCAAGTATGGATCTTGACATGCAGGATGGAGACATTTATTAGTCGAGATAATGGAAATTATGTAGAATAAGTGTGATGTTACAAGATTAGATAAAATAATAAAAGTGTGTCATAGGTTAAACTCGTAACTACATTAGGAATGCACATGAATATGCGTGATTACATTATTAAAAAGTGGTTTAATGAATTGATAATTTATTCTTAATATACTAGACATGTGAATAATAGGCATAATATTGTTTTCATGTTTAGAATGGGCACCTGTGCATTCAACACAAGATATGAACAATATCAATTGAGACTCCAATATTCTTAGCTTGTGTAGAATGGGCATATGCAATTTATACACAAGATAAGAATATGAGATTATTAGTTGATAATATTCCCAATATATAATAACTATGTAGAATGGTGCATATTATGAACACTTCTTGTTCAATGCTCATAATATTGTTAACTTGTGTAGAACATGTCCATTCTCATCATCAATTAAGAATCCAATAGTCTTAATATGTGTAGAATGGGCATATTACACAAATTTATATAATAATCGATTATCAATTAAGAAATCAAATAGCATTCATGTCTGTAGAATCTGCATATGCCCATTCTACACAAAATAAAAATATTAAATTCTTAATTTATAATGTTCATAGTATCTTACACCTATGTGTTGTGACCAAAGTGTCCCTTTTCATAAAAGAAAAGGGGACCTCTGTATCACAAAACATTTAAAAATTCACATCCCTTTATTGAGCCCAGTTTGATCTGTGAGATTTTTTGTAGCCTTGATATTAATTAGCCCATTTATTCATGTTTAAAATTCTTTCACTACTATTCATGTTTAAAAGAGTTTGTCCCATTGTATTCCTTAAGTGTTTTTATACTTACTTTATTTTTGGGGCACTAACTATTTCTTACAAAAATTCCAAGCATGGGATTTTCCTAGAATTTTAGTCTTGAAGATGTAGTCTCAAAGTCCCAGATGATACTATTATGAAAACCATTTGGTTGATAAGTAAACGTCTATTTGAGTACAGGGCGCTTTTAAATGACTTATATTTTCCTACATTTTATAGGTCGTAGAGGTGTCAGAGTTGTTAGAACACCGAGAGGCCCAATCGAATGAGAAAGAACCACATATTTTAATTCTTTGAGAGGCTCAAATTTGTAAACTCTATAGGAAAACAAGAGAGTAGTGTAGTCAAATTTTGATTTGAAATCCCAAATATATTGCAAATATTTCATTGGATTTGAAACATGAATGCATTGAGTTGTCAATTCATACGTATTAATTACATACAATGACTTTTTGCTTCATCACCCATCTATTTATATTTCATTTGAATTTTTTATTTTATAATGTTAGCTTTTATTGGGCTTATCTGCCCCTTGGCACCTTGCTACTATTGGATGCTTAATCATATTAATATGACATATGTATCTTTATATCACTTTTGGGGATTTCTTTCATGTATTGAATTTGATTATTTTTTAGGGAGACACATGGTGTTGTTGCTTACTCACTAAGTGTAAAGCTCTAAGTTTTGTGCCTTAAACTTGCTTTGTTTCGAGGGAGACATATGTCGCTATGTTGCTTACTCGTTGGGCTCGAGGTTATAACTTTTTTACTTTGGGGTTTTGAACATAGGTGAATGGGATTGAGACATTTGGAATGAACTCACTTTTTCAGAGGGTCCTTGTGTTTTGAATGTGTACCTCCCTTTGGCAAGGCAAAAATTCTTAGGATTATGACACATGGATGGTTTTCATTTGTCTAGAGGGTCACATGACATTGTTAACTGTGTCAATAGTCCCTAGCCATGGATGAGTAGGATGGTTCCATACAGACAATTTTCACTTGTCTAAAGGATCGTGGGGAATGTTTAATTATGTCAATAGCCATTGGTCATGAATGAGTGATATGGTGCCATATGGATGGTTGTCACTTGTCTAGAGGGTTGTATGGCATTGTTAACTATGTTAATAATTACTGGCCATAAATGAGTGAGATGGTGTCAAGTGGATGACTATTAATTTTCTACTTGCCCATATGATTTCATAGCATGTGCTTATTGCTTACATTGTGGGTAAATATGATTGAGACACATTGAGTGATCTTGTTTGTCCAAATGCCTATTGAGTTTTAAATATTTTCATAGGTACAAATAAACTACAGATGAGAAGAATCGTGCCACTTGGCATGATCTCACAAATTCAGATGACTAAAATCATTTTTAATTTGACCGTTAGAGAGAATAGAAATGATTGAATGAAATGACTGTATTTGGCATAATCACATGATCCCAGAGATAAAAATAGGAAACCAATATCGTGAAAATAACCTTGTACATGACCACAAACTAAAAAAGAATAAAACATAACATAGTTAGTTTCGTTAGTCCCTTCAAATAAAAGCTTGATTTGGAATAAAAGACAAAAATTAATGTAATATATTTTATCTTATGTCTAAATTTTTTCTTTAATAAATCAATAAACCATTATCAATTAAGAATCTAATATTTCTATTTTATGTTGAATGGGCACATGCAAATTTTGCCCAAGCGAATACTATTAATTTTTTAAATTTAATAACATTCTTATCTAAATTCCATGAGATAGAATATATTAATTAAAACCCTAGGAGGCCTGATCAAATGAGAAATATTTGCATGTATTCAAAACCTGGGGGGTGATTGAATGAGAAAGAGCCATGTTAACCTTTATGCACAGAGGTTTCAAACCTGTTAGAACCTAGGAGGTCTAATTGAAATAGAAAGAGCCATGTGGATTTTGACACCCAGGTGTGTCATAGCTATCAGAGCCCCGATCAGATCATGGACTACCACATTCATTTTATATACCTAAGAGGTGTTCAACTCATTCAAGTAAAATTGGTAAGATAAATGCATCTTGTTGTGCTTAGTCATGTATTACACAGTTAGCCCACCACTCTCCAAGTGACACTTGGCCAACACCAAGAACCTATGCCATGAAGGATAAACTAAGTCTGTGTCCACCATGATCCTCACATTTATTAGTTTAGATGGAGGAAATCATGATTTGATAGTTGGTGGAGTCCCATTGTTCCCATCTAATCTAAATGGGTTTATGTTCAAAATGTTCAATTAATGCCAAACTAGGAAACAACTAATTTGGTCTCACTCCATCAACTCTAAGTTTATTTACCTTGACGTTTGTACATTTTATTTCAATCAACGTATGTAGACAAGATCCTCGCCATTAGAGATTTTAAACTACATAAAGTTGTGACCAAGCCAGAAGTTTTCCCATTCATGAACCTATTTAGTAACCCACTGGGTAAATAAATAAGACATTGATTCCTACACGATAAGAACATTTTAAGAATCAGTGCACACTAACATGTTATTTTTGATCATTTGTATGGGGAAACTGACATGGGTTCAAATATGTTAACAAGTACTATGTTCAAGTATTAAACTAGTGCATGATGGGGTATAATATGAGCACTTTTTGCTCAATGCTTATAATTTTATTGGCTTATGTAGAATGGGTGCATTTGAAAAAGATATATATGTCTTCATAAATTAATAATCAAGTAGTCTTAATTTATGCAGAATCGGTACATGCCCATTCTACATATTAATTTAGATAAGAATATTATCAACTAATAAATTCAATAATCTTCATTTATGTAGAATCTATTGATGCCCATTATACATAAAATAGAAATATTGGATTCTTAATTGATAATATTCTTAGTACACTAGACTTATGTAGAAAGGGGCATAATATAACCATTAATACAATTGTAACATTTTGTCATGGTATCCTCGACACCCATAAAACTTACTTGTATAATGCAACTGTCAGGGGATCTGTAGCTCTACCAATTAGAGCACAATTGATCAATTTCTTATATGCAATTAAACACGAAATTATACTAGAATGATAAAGTAGCTAGAAACATGAGACAGCAAAGAATTTGAGAGACAATACACACTCTTGTATTAAATACTACTAGAAGAAAATACAATAAGGAAGATGCCACTTCTTCCTCCACCTCAAAGGCTTGCCACACCTCAAGACCTTCTTCCCTCTCTCTCTTGATCAACACAACAACTCTAAAGCCTGAGTTGCTATCCCCCCTTGAATGCTTCAGCTGATCTCCTTGACCTTACACCTGTAGATCTCCTTGACCTTGCTAGCTTCAATGCTTTTACTTGCCTTAGAATTAATTATTATTACAATACATGCCTCATGGGTCTATAAATAAGATCCCTTGCTTACAAAAAAAGAACTCTAACTACTAAAATTAGACACACAGCCCGCGACTTAAATTATCCCCTTAGCATGCAAACACTCGGTTCAACTAACTAACTGTTTGTCAACAGCAGTTCTGAAAATACACAAGTGACCGACGCCGGTCCCTGCTGGTCTGGTGCTGTCGACGTCGGCCGACTTCCTACCGTCGCTGATCTCCTTCTCCACTGCACTTGACCGATGTCGGTCATACTACCGACGCCGGTGGCTCTGGTTCTTCAGCATCCTTCCTTCTAGTGTCTGCAAACAGTTGAAGCTTTTAGCTCCACACCACAACAATCTCCCACTTGGAGATAAACAACTGCAACTTGTACCTGTACCTGTACACCATCTATTTTGTTCCTTAGGCTTTGTATCCCTCTTCAATGTCACTCTTGAAGACCAACCACCACGTAAACCTGTGATGCAATACATGTATCTTATGCCACAAGAATTTTGCTGCTCCCAAATTCTCCATGACATACTTCTGAACCAACTCTACCCTTAGCTCAGAAAACTCCCTGTATATGAAACCCTGCAACAAGTAACACAATACAGTAACAGGATAATGTAGCTAATATTATCCAACCGTGACTATCAGTAAGCAATATAAAGAAGGTGAACAACAAATATTAGGTTCACATACCTTTTCTGACCTCTACATGGGTGTTTGAGACTTAGTAATTCACCCAACATCCGTTCCAGTGACCGATCTAGGCCATCTCCCAGTCTGCTTTCGACCGATGTCGGTTCCCTGCACTGATCCTGACTACTGACATCATTTCCCTGGCCGACACCGGTGTCCCTCCTATCGACGTCGGTCCTTATGATCGACGTCGAACTTCTCCTGTCCAACCTACCGACCCTACTGGTCTGTACATGATCGATGTCAGTATCTGGATGACTGACGTCGGTGCCAAGCTATTGACATTGGTGTCTGTGTGTTCCTGTAAGTGATGAATTTTTCATCCGCGAGCTCTTCTTGGATCAAACCTCTGTCCATGCTACCCTGCTCAGACTTATTCAGCCCCTGTGACTGATCTCTATCCTTCATCTCCTCCATAAACACCAAGGCTTCTTTGTTCTTGTCAAAAGCATCAAATTTCCTCTTTCTGCAATGAACTATATCTATGCTTTCCAAATTTGAATGCATACCTTTTGAATCAAGAACTTCCATTCCCTTCCTGTTCTTGTGACCAAGCCTATTAGGCCACATCTTCGAATCTACACCAGAAGTGGAATCAGTAATACAAATAGACAGATAAAGAGTATCTACTTTCTTACCGCTTGCTAGAACAAGTGCTCCCTTGGTAACCTTCCAAGAATCTACTGTGAGGGTTACTGTGCATCCCTCATCTCCCAACCTTCCTACAGAAATCAGACTCTGCTTCAGAATTGGAACATGCATGACCTCTTTCAACACCCACATGTTGTCAATCTACAATCTCAGCTGCACTTTCCCTTTGCCAACTATCTGACAAGGCGTACCATCCCCTAAATAAAGAACTCCAAAGTCTCCCTGTTCATACTCGTAGAACAAATCTCTGTTTGGGGATGCATGAAAAGATGAACCAAAATCTAAAATCCATGATCCTACCTGACTATCTGAAGAAAGTATGAGAGCATCATGCATCACAATATTTGCATCCTTTGCTTCTCCCATACCTGCATGTTGATTCTCTTTATCTCTCAACCAACACTCCTTCTTTGTATGTCCTTTCTTTCCACAAAACTAGCAGGTAATACCTTTGGACTCGGATCTCCTTCCCGACCTTGATTTCCCTTGCTCAACCTTCTCCCTTTGTCTTTCCCTGCTTTCTGCACTTAGAACATTCCCTAATGATTCACCTGTGCTTCTCCTGCATATTTCTTCATTCAAGATCACACTCACAACATCATCAGCTTTTAAGATTTTAGAAGCAGATGCAGAATTACTTACTACCATAACCATACCGTCCCAACTTTCAGGCAAAGAACATAAAATCAAGAGAGTCTTTACCTCATCATCAAAAACAATATTGACTGAAGCTAATTGGTTTACCAAACCATGGAAATCACTGAGATGAGTATGTACCGATCCACCTTCCTGCATTTGCAAAGTAAATAGCTGCTTCATAAGGTATACCTTGTTAGAAGCCGAGGGCTTTTTGTATAAATTCGCTAAGGACTTTATCAACTCTTCTGTTGTCTTGCACTGTGATAAGCTGGAAATCACAGATGATGCAAGGCTCAACCTTATGGAACCGAGAGCCTTCTGATCAAGAACATTCCATTCTTCATCCTTCATATCTGTGGGCTTGCATGTAACCCCACCCAATGGTAAGTACAGATCCTTCTGATACAGATAGTCCTCAATCTGCATCCTCCAGTGTTGATAATTCTTGCCGTTAAACTTCTCCATTTGTAGCCTACTTTCTTTTGCCATTGCTGAACTCCCACTCAATCAGAAAACCCTGTGAATGACCTGTAATAAAAAAAAATACCCTGCTTCCTGCAAACCATAGCTCTGATACCACTTGTCAGGGGATCTGGAGCTCTACCAATTAGAGCACAATTGATTACTTTCTTATATGTAATTAAACATGGAATTATACCAAAATGATAAAGTAGCTAGAAACTTGAGACAGCAAAGAATTTGAGAGATAATACACACTCTTGTATTAAATACTACTAGAAGAAAATACAATAAGGAAGATGCCACTTCTTCCTCCACCTCAAAGGCTTGCCACACCTCAAGACCTTCTTCCCTCTCTCTCTCTCTTGCTCAACACAACAACTCTAAAGCCTGAGTTGCTATCCCTCCTTGAATGCTTCAGCTGATCTCCTTGACCTTACACCTGTAGATCTCCTTGACCTTGTTAGCTTCAATGCCTTTACTTGCCTTAGAATTTTGATTACAATACATGCCTTATGGGTCTATAAATAAGATCCCATGCTTACAAAAATAGAACTCTAACTACTAAAATTAGACACACAGCTCGCGACTTAAATTAGCCCCTTAGCATGCAAACACTCGGTTCAACTAACTGACTGTTTGTCAACAACAGTTCCAAAAATACACAGGTGATCGACGCCGGTCCCTGCTGGTCTGGTGCTGCCGATGTCGGCCGACTTACTGCCGTCGCCGGTCTCCTTCTCCACTGCACTTGACCGACGTCGGTCATACTGCCGACGCCGGTGGCTCTGGTTCTTCAACATCCTTCCTTCTAGTTGTGGAATGAAGACACTTATTAATCTGGATCTAGGAAATTGTGGTGGATAAGTTGATGTTACAAGATTAGATACAATGGGAAAAGTGTGCCATGGGCTGAACCCATAACTGTATTGGGAATGCACATGAATATGCATGATTACATTACTAAAATTTTTCTTAATGAATTGATAATATACACTTTTTTATAGGTAATTAAGGTTGATAAGTCCCTCGCCCATTTTATTAAATAAAAAATACTAGTACAAAACATCGGGCAAAGCCTACAAAATAAAAACAAGAACCCCAAAGACTAATGCCCACCACAAAGGGTGGAAACAACAAATGAGACCTAAAATTATAAACATCCCCAAGGTGGCATCAAAACATGACAATGAATAACCAATAAAATACTTCTAGAATAAAGCATCGAAGATGCCAATGTTGCACTAATTATCACGCAAGCACCAAAGGAATAACCTAAGCCACACCACTAGAACACATAATTACCTGTAGATTGCCATGCCATCAAGACCTATAGATAAAAAAGCATCACTACCCAATTATTCACCAACCTCTACCATGACCCGAATCTTAGTCAACCTGATTGACCTAGTAGTGCCAGCTATAGAACGAGCAAGGGCCATCACCGTGTGAGTAAATGGGTCTTCTTTCTAGTGACGAGGGGATGTTTGAGGGTAGGTATTATGAGCTTTAAACTATTATGCCAAACACTTTCAAATTGACACCAAACCCAACAAATTTTCAACACCCAATGCCGCCACAATAGATGTCAGAGGGAAATGTAGAGCATGCACATTTAGCATCAAAATCCAAATGCCCAATGGTCTAGGATTCTTAAATGCATGTTGAATGAAGTCAAAATGGTCAACCAAATTTTTAAATCTTTCCTCAATGTCTTGAAAGGCCCTTAATGAGACCACCCCAAAAACAAATTTCCAACCACTTGTCTTCCAAGGTAAAGACATTCACAACAACCACCAAGCTTGATTGACAACTAGCACAAACCAATATTGAGGCTACCTCAACCATAAATTATGTGTCTATGGAGGTGAGGAGGAAATTAAAAATGAATGTCAATGCCAACATGGAATTATTTTTAATCCCAAAACTAATTTTCAAAAACATCGAACCCATGACCACCTTGACCGCATGAAAAATAGTGCTTGACTGAATGAAAAAAATGATTCAGTTTAGCATTCAATTTTTTAGGTGAATTAATGGATCATTGAGGGAAATTTGCATCGAAAGGTCTATGGAAACCAACTGTAAGACCCACTAATAGAAATCAACAAGACTCATTGGATCCCCAATGAATGCCATTGGGGATAAAAATGAGGGGGAGCACATCGACTTATGGAGGGAAATATGAGGGGACTCCTCCCATGCTTTGAGGAGAATGAGGCATTAATGGCCATAATGTTGCAAATAACGATGAGGTCCTATGGCATCATATGACATAAATGCCTCATCAATCACCCAAACTCCCCAAGGATTATCAATCACCAAATTATTTTCTTATGTTATACATTTGTTAACAAAGTGTTAGGTACCTTATCTACTAACTGATAATATATTCTTAATAGACTAGACATGTGTAGAATCAACATAATAATGTTTTCATGTTTAGAATGGGCACCTATGCATTCTACACAAGATACAAACATTATCAATTAAGAATCCAATAGTCTTAGCTTGTGTAGAATAGGTATATGCCCTTTATACACAATATATGAATATAATATTATTAATTGATAATATTACTAATATATCAAAACTATATAGAATGGTGTATATTGTGAACACTTCTTGTTCAATGCTCATAATATTGTTAGGTTGTGTAAAACATGCCCTTTCACATCATCAATTAAGAATCTAATAGTCTTAATATGTGTTGAATGGACACATGCCCATTCTACACAAATTTAAAATCCAATAATAGTAATGTGTAGAATGAACACATGCCCATTCTAAACAAATTTTTATAAGAACCAGTTATTGATTAAAAAATTTAATAGTATTCACTTGTGCATAATATACATGTGACTATTCTATAAAAAATAGAGCTATTATATTCTTAATTGATAATGTTCTTAGTATACTACACGTATGTAGAAAGGGGCATAATATGACCACTTCTTGATTAATGCTCATAATATTGTTAGCTTGCATAGAATGGGCACATGCCCATTTTGAAAAAGATAAGAATGTCATCATCAATTAATAATCTAATAGCCTAAACATTTGAAGACTATTGGATTCTTAATTAATGATGTGTTTATCTTTTCTAGATAATAGTTGGGCATGTGCCCATTCTACATTATCAAGGTAAGTCCAATGTTTTCACTTAAGAATCCAATAGTCTTGACTTGTGTGGAAGGGGCACCTATTCATTTTATACAATATAAAAAATATTAAATTCTTAATTAGTTATATTCTTTAAACACTATTAATACAAATTTAGTGTAGTGGGGCATAACATGATCACTTCTTTCTCTATGCTCATAAATTAAAGTCAATATATTATGTAAAATGGGCATATTGGAATCTTACTAATAGTCTTAATTTAATAATTTGATGTCATGGGTACATCCCAATTGCACACATGCAAAGCCCAGTTATTTTTTAGTCAATAATATTCCAAATATATTACAAGACCCATGTATAATAGGTAATTATGTTCATTTTAAACTTGTTAAAAATACTTTTATCAATTAAAAATCAAAACTTATTATTTTGTGTAGAATATAAGCCTCTACTTATTAATAATTAATAATTTTAGTAGCAATAAAAATCAACCGCTCGTTATAAGCTATTAGTTCATATTTAGAGAGGAATAAACATTGTCGGTAAAATTAAATCGCTTAAATTACTATAATTATTTTTTCATAAAAAAATACTTTTGCATATAAATATGAATCATAAGTCAAAATAAAATTAAAATTTTCACAAGAGGGATATTACATAATATTTCATAGTAATGATTTTTAAATTTTATATTCATTATTTTATAGGAGGAAAAAGTCATTACTAAGTATAAAAAGAGTTACTTTCTAACAATATTTTTTTAAAAACATGACAATTACATACAAATAAAATTCAAATTGATAGAAATAAAACTGAAGCTTGAGAAAGAAACTACAAGGAGATTACACAAAGACTCAATATCATCTGTTATTAATTATTTTTATAATAAATTTGCATGTGCAGACAAATAATTGTCAAGCTAGAATTATAAAATAAAATTGAAAGTAAGGAAAGGATCGACAAGATCATTACATAAAGACTCACTTTCTAATTATTGTTTTTGCATAAAAACACATTTGCAGACATTTTAGTAAAGCTACATCTACAAGGAAATTGCAAGGAATTTACATTGGTATTTATCATTTTTATTTTTTATGTATGTTACACTTGATTTAAATTTTTAAAAAATAAACCAATGTTTAAGTGAGTCTGATTACAATTGACATTTGAATTTAAAAAATTAAATGCAATTTATATGTAGATATAAGGAATTTTCAAAGAATATATACATAAAAAATTTAAAATCTAATTGTGGATGTTGTGGTTCTTCCTCTCTATGCTAACAAAACATGTATTTTAATTCTTCTTGCCAACCAAAGCAAAAAAATGATTTTATATTTCTTTATATTTGTGTCATTTTTATATTATATTATTCTTATGTCGTTCAGTGTAGTTTTGATAGGCTCTTAGATGGATGTCGGTATCCTTGAAACTTGACTATCATTATTTGTTTGTAGTGTTGGTAGGCACTTGGATGGATACTAGTATCTTTGAAACCTGACCATATTTATCTATTTGTATTGTAGATAGGCTCTATGATGGTTGTTGGTATCCCTAAAAATTGACTATCTTTATCTGTATGTAGTGTCGATAGGCTCCCAGATGGACGTTGGTTTCCATGAAATCTGACAATCTTGATTTCTCTATAATGTTGATGCTAGTAAATTATTATTTTGTGTGGTGACATCACCCACCTTTGAATAGCTTCACCTCTCTTTATATCTATTGTATGATTTCTTTGTTTGCTCGAGAACAAACTAAGGAAGGAAACCTAATTCTTTCAATAATCAAAACTTTATAATGCATCTGATTATGAATAAATGCTACCCAATATATGAGTGCATAAATTTGAAAATTTGAAAAATACCTTATGCACTAAATGTTGCGTCAATTTTAAATTTGAAAAACACCCTGCCATTAACTTATGAGATACATCTTGATTTGACAATTCTTAAGCTTATATAATCTAGCATGGTTTGTGTTATATTTATGTTTTTTTTGTTAGTTAAGGAGGGTTTGTAAATATGACATGATTTGACAATGGTATCTGATGCATCATAAATTATTTAAATATCTAGTGTAGTACTTACATAAAATATTTTTGAAATGTTCATAAATTTTGTAAATCTATTGAGGAGCATTGTAAGTACTAATAAAAAGAATATGACTATAAATGAGATTAATTTTAGAGATTAATTTGACATATATTTAATATATTGATTAAATAATTGAATATGAATAAGATTGTTAGTGTTTAATCTTTGTATTCTAGTAAAGTTGTCATATTTATTAGTGTTGTAATTAAATAGTAATACTCTTCATGTGTGTAAAATATTACTGGTAGTTAAACTTAATTTACAAGATTTCAAGAACATATGTCAATGCAAAATATTATAAAATATACTAAGTAAAATTAAACCATTGAAGAAAATATGATTCAAATCTTATTTTGTTTTGAAAATTCTAAAGAAAGTGAGCTTGTTTTTCTTTGAATAATACCATAATTTAAAGCAATAGTGATACCAATGAAATATCTTTATCCTTGATAGTGGGAACATTTAACATTTGACATTTATACCAATGAAATAAATTTGATTAATACATGTCAGAATCAAATGAAAGTTTAGATATTATTTTAAATTACTTTTTAATTACAATGAATATAAGCACGTAAAATTCAAAATTAATTTGACATTTAAAAATAATCAAAATAAAGTTTTTTAGCATTATATACATATAAAATTTCCACTTTTATTTGTTTTACAATTAATTAAGAATAAGATAAGAATATTCATCCTATCTTATTTAGAAAAGGCTTAGTAAGTGGTCCATTATACAATATTATTATTAGAATATTGATCATATCTTGTGTGGAATGGGTTTCATTGAATGTGTATAATGGGCATAATTAATATTTTAGAGTGGACATAATAATGGGAACGTTGTAATTTTAACCAGATGATAATCCATTAAAAACAAGACATAGGAATTTAAGAAGACTACAAATGGAGACTGTCTATTCAAAATAAGACAAACATATTGATACTATTTTGTGTTACATAATAATGACACACAATTTAATTCTCATTAATACACTATTGAATCAAGTCTATCATATATGTTTATATCATGCTCTGTTAGTTTGATTTATTGGTAATATCTCTATTATTACAATTCATTGTTAAGACCAAATACAATAATACAAATTTAATATCAAAGTACACATCATGTCCCTGTGCGTATACATTTATGGTTTGATTATCTATGAGATCTTGAGAATTATAGAATAATACATTGTAATTCAATTCTCATTAATACACCATTGAATCAATTTAAGTATATATGTCTATATCATGCTCTGTTTAATATATCAGTTTCATCTCAATTATTACAATTCATTGATAAGACTGAATACAATACAAAATATCAACAAACACATCCAATCCTTGTAAAAATACATTTTTGGTCTAATTATGTATGGGATGCTATTAGATACAATCTGTTGGGTGAATATTTTGTCGACCAGCTAACTGGTAGCAAAATAGTTCCTATCACCACAACATAGGGAGATTGGTCGTCCAGGTGTGCAATTTTACTACATCAACAGGGGACAAATCTCTCCTCTCATCAAGGGGAGGTTCCCTATTAAATATACGGAGGCTATATACTATATATATAAGCAGAAAGAAAGACACAGGGGTGGGATAAACCATCCATCTCTCTTTTTTCAGAGATGATGCTAACAAACAGAGGAGAAATCTTGGTGAAGCAATATAAGGCACTTCTCTTCTTTCAAAAGTGTTTGTTCTTGCAAGTAGCAGGACTCTTTCTGGTAATAAGTGAGTGATAACTGGGTACAGAGTAACCAACAATTAAGGTGTAGCTCAAAGTCTCCACCTTGACTGTCCAAGAGTGAAATACGAAGAACAATGGGGGCACAAAGTTGTCCCAAGGTCCTTTACACAAAAACATAAAATAAACACACACTGAAGACAACTATGACAGCACAAAGTCTAAAAGTAACTAGTTTCAGGACACCTTCCTTATCGCTTCCACCAGCTCTGCTTGTTAATTTAAATAAACAAGAACACATTCAGAAGACAAAAATAAGAATAATCTCCTAAAATGATACAAGCTATACAGCACAAAGTCTATGAATCACTTGCTTTCTCATTCAGATAAAATAATATGAAATAAAATCTAAGCTCAAAGTCTCAGTATTCACCTTTCAATTTGGGCAAAATTTTGCTTCTGAGAATGGTAAGATCTCCTTAAAACAATAAAAGAGATTACAATATATAGAAGCCAAGAAAGACTTGGGCGCTTATTTTCATGAAAAAGGTCCATGCCAAATTGAATGCCTTTAATGCACCTTCAGTTCTATTTGGAGGGACCATGCTGGGAATAGTGCATTGCCATAACTATGGCATGTCCATTCCTCTAATATGTCTCTTCTTAGTATGGATTGTTTGGTTCTTTTCTTGATGTTTGTACAGCTATCCAATTCACCATTACTTCATGGAAGAAAAATAGGCTTACATCCTTGATTTGGTGCATTCAAAAGTCTACTTGATCCACTATTTCACCTATTAAAAATAACTCTTTTGAAGATATTTCTGGTCCTTTGGTCTTGCTCCTCTCTTCACTACTTAAGCGCTTCTTTGTTCTCTGGGTGAACCATTGCTTTAATTGAACTTGCCTTTGGAATCATCCATGTTGCTTCTTTGTCCTTTCTAGCCCTTTTTGTCTAAGTCTTTTGGGGGTCCTTTCTGCATCTTTGACAAGTGGCAAGTTCCACTGTCATGAAACTCATTAGAAACTTATGTAAAATGGGATCCATGACACGTCTTGCCCGAGCAAATTCAAAAGGGGAACGTGGATGCAAACACTTGTCACATTCCACTGAGTCATAATAGGACACGTGATGTATTTTGCTTAACTTATAGAAGCTTTAGAAACCTTTTGAGGGTCTTGCGAAAGATGACACGTGGCAGCTTCCACTCTACTTTATAATGGACATGTGGCAGCTTCCGCTGCACTTTGTCTTTTTCCATCAGGCATTCCTTTGGTTGGGCTTATTTCCTTCAGACAAAAGTCTGAAGGAATTCCTTCGGACTTTGCCTTAGTCATTTTGCCACAAAAAATACTTCCAAGAGAATTCTAACAGCTCTTTCACTTAATAATTTCCTTTGGACAAAAAGTCTGAAGGAAATGTTCCCTGTCGGGCTTTGAACAAATCTGAAGGAATTCTATCTTTTCGGTCAGTTACTTGGTTCTTCCTTTAAGTTCTGTGCTTTATTTGAATTTCAACAGATATTCCCTTACTTTAAATTTGACATCCACAGGGTTGTCAATGGTCACTATCCGCTTGAACCATGTTGAACCACCTGTTTGCCGCTTCTTTCCTTGACTGAGGCCGCCTTTGAACCTTTGAACCCATGAACCATTAAACTTTGAACTCTTTCGGTTCAAGGTTTAATTGGTTCATTGGTTCATCCTTTGTCCGTCACTTCCTTGTTCTTTCTAAGCTCTTTGATCTTCATCGCACTGGGTAAACCTTTAAACCTGTGAACTCGTTGAACCTTTTGGTTCAAGGTTCAACAGTTCAATCGGTTCATTCTTTTTATTTGGTTAAGTCATTTTGATCTTTTTGAACCAAACGTGTTGAACCATTTGGTCATTGAACCTTTTGAACCATTAAACCTGTTGAACCTTGACAAATGCGCTTAACTCTTGCTGATGGCATTGAACCTTTGAACCCATTGAACCAAATTGTTCCAAGGTTCAACGGTTCAATGGTTCAATCCTTGCTTAGAAGCTTGCTGATGAACTCTTTTGGTTGAACCAACTTTGAAATCACCTAAGTGTTGAGAGCTTGCTTCTTTCCTGCAGAGTCCGTAGAAATCAACCTATGAAGCCCGTAGAACTTGGCCTGCAGAGTCCATAGATTCAAGCCTACAGAGTCCATAGATTTTTGAGAAGCTTGAAAAATGAGGAATTTGAATGCTCAAAATAAATTTTGAAAAGGGAAGAGACAATTTTGGTCTGTAAGACCAAAATAGTTCAAATGTTGTCCCAAGAATGAGTGATATATTTGGGGGACAACACAATCGATACCATGAATATCATATGTAACTATTTGATTATGTGATACCATTATAAGAATCTACAATATAATTTTATATTCAAAACTTCACTAAAGAACCCCCAAAGTTTGCGTAACAAAAAATATTAATATCTTGAGAAGAATGGACATGTGCCTTTCTACATAATATAAGAATATTGACTTCTTTATAAGAAGCTAATATTCTTATCTTGATGTCATGTAGAATATTCTACACAAGTCTGATAAGAATATTATAAATTGTGAAAATGTGGATGTTCATATTATTCTTTATCTTGCTCATAATGGGCATGTATCCATTCTACACAAGATATGAATGTTATCAATTGTCAAATATCTTTATCTTGTGTAGAATGAGACTAATTGATAAAATTATTTATCTTTATATTGTGTATAATATTCTCAATGTAATTGATTGAATATTGGTTAGAATGTGGATGTTCATATTATTATTATCTTGTTCATAATGGGCATGCACCCATTTTACACAAAATTAGAATATTATCAACTATAAAATATATTTATCTTGTATAAAATGAGATTGATTGATAAAATTATTAATGTCTTCTGTAAAAATAGGCACATGTCCAATTTGAACAAGATAAAAAATATCATCTCCATTATTAAAATTCATTGTTAATATCAAATACAATAATACAAATTTAATATCGACAGACACATCTTGTTTTCATACATATACACTAATTCTCTATGAGATCTCGTGAATAATAGAATAATGTTGCATATACATTTTTAGTATAATTCTCTATGAGATGTTGCTAGGTATAATTGATATCACAAATGGCATATGTAGTTTTCTCTTATTGTGGTACTATCATAAGGTTTCACAATGTACTTTTATGTTCAATACTCCACTAAAGAATCCCTTCAAGTTTGTGTTACAAAAATTTATTAATATTTTGAGACTGTCTATTATATAAAAGGTAAAAATATTGGCTTATTTATAAGAGGTCAATATTCTTATATATTTTACACAAGTCTGATAAGAATATTATTAACTATCAGAATGTGGAAGTTCATATTATTCTTTATCTTATTCAAAATGGGTATGTTCCCATTCTACATAAGATAGGAATATTATCAACTGTCATATATATTTATCTTATGTAGAATGAGACTAATTAATAATATTTTTTATTTTTATCTTGTATAGAATATTCTTAATATAATTGATTGAATATTGATTAGAATGTGGATGTTCATATTATTATTATCATATTCCTAAAGGCATATGCCCATTATACACAAAATTGGAATATTATCAACTGTCAAATATGTTTATCTTGTGTAAAATGAAATTAATTGATGAAATTATTAGTGTCTTGTATAAAATCAGGCACATATCCATTCTAAACAAGATATAAAATATCATCTTCATTATTAAAATTCATTGTTAAGACCAAATACAATAATACAAATTTAATATCAACAGACACATCTTGTCTTTGTGTATATACATTTATGGTTCAATTTTATGTGAGATCTTTGTGTGTATACTTTTCTAGCCTAATTCTTCGTGGGATGTCATTAGGTACAATCAATATCATGAATGACATATGTAATTGTCTAATGCTATCATACTGTCATAAGGTTTTACGGTATATTTTTATGTTCAATACTCACTAAAGACTCACCTTCCCCCCCCCCCCCCCCCCCCCCGCCGCCCCCGCCGCCCCCCCCCCCAAAAAAAAAAAAAAAAAAGCTTGTGTTGTAGAAAATTATTAATATCTTAAGAATAATGTGTTGATGTGGATTTTATGTACACTAGGGAAAATTACTAATATCAATGAATCACATATTTTTGAGAAGAATATAATTTGCAGATCAAGATAAATTTGCAAAATAATATGTAGAATTTCTTATTCACCTTAATAGTTAAAAATTTCCTTCCTTTCGAATTGGGAGGATATAAATATATAGATTGGGAAGGGGTTAGCTCATCTTCCAATCAATAGTCTAAATTTACATATTTCTTAATTTAAGAATTGAATATCAAAACTCATGCATACCATGTATGTATACAATAAAATTATAAACAATAATATTCCACCTTGAAAAATATTAGATACAAAAATAACCTAGCTAAAAATAAACTCAAGTCACAACTTAATCATCCAAATCACATTAAAAACTACCTATGGTGTTGACATGGTACTACTTAGAAGTGGGGCTTGCATATTCAAAGTCAAAATTGCCATTGTTGTGTTTAAAATTAGAGTAAACATTGCAATAATAGTATTTTTTTCCCATTGGGAGTGCAAATAAAGTAAATAATGTTATATTTGCACTATAATTGGAAGTGTTACATGAGATGTTTTGGCTGAAGCACTAGCTAAAGTAGTCATCATTGCAATTGTGGTAGTGAAAGTGGGAAGTGGGACATAAGTGGCTTTAGTCACAGTTTGAACTAAGGTGTAATTTGTAATATGAGTTTGTGTGTTTTAAGGAGGTGATAATAGTGCTCCTAATATATAATTTGGATGTTTCAAAGCTTCCATTTATAGATATAAGGCATGACTAGCCTAAAAATCAATATTGATGATCTGATTATCAAGAAGAGGTGTCTTGAAAAAATATAAAATATTATCCATTAGTTTCTTATACAAAACCATTACAACTTTGACCTCTACATATAAATTTTATGGTCATGTGATCTTCCCCTTAGCAAACTTTATTAGTTGCATGATCTCTTCATTAGTCATGTAGTTTGTTCCTTTAATTTTTGCTCAGAAGCTATCATCTACAGCTCATAATAGGCCCTTAAAAATAGGATTAATAACCAATTTTCATGTCCCCATACTGAAATTAATATTAAAAATATCAAATCTAAAATTAACTTTGTATTGAGAACAATTTTTGTATGAGATATGCCCTTTCTGCACTAGCTAGTGAACCAAATTTTGGCAATTTTTGAGAAATACTATAATAACTCAAATAAAATACATATGAAACTTTTTATTGATTTAAAATAAGTCAAAAATATTAAAACTTACTTAAATAAACTCCCCAAAATAGTTCTAAAATTAAATACAGAGTTTGGGCAAAACCCTTGCCAGTTCCACACACATACACTACAAATATTATTCAAAACACATCAGCAATTTACAATACTTATGGATTGAATACACAACATAGTAAAATATTGAAATAATATGAAATAAACCTAAAAATACACCTAATATATAATTTAAAAAACCTACAATTTTAAAACAAACAACTTCAATTTCACTCATTTAGAAATCTTACAATTTTAAAACAAACAACTTCAACTCCACTCATACTAGAAATATGCATAAATACTGAACACTAGCTGAAATATACACTCCTTTAAGCTCTGTAATAGCTCCTGTATGAAATTATATCTTTGGATCACAAAGGTTTCATCTTAAAATTATTGGTATCCATGGTTTTTCATCTAAATACCACCTCCATCTAAGATTTGTTGTTCCAAGATGATCTAAAAAACACCACATGCACACTTTTCCACAAGAGAAAATCATTAGTTTGGTAAAAGATCCTTCAGAAAAAAATTATAAAATATTAATAACCAAGAGGGCCCAAAGGGAGTGATAAAATCCAACTCATTTATTTATAATTATAAAAATCCATTAGTTGTCATCTTTTTCTACTTTTCATAATTTATTTTAATTATGTTTTTCTTACTTTTATCCTATTCCTAAATTTTCGTAAGTCTGCCAGTTTGTATGGAGGATAAGAATGCAAAATTAATTTATGAAATTACTTTAAAAACCACATAATTATTCTAATCCTTAAAATACCATGTCCCACTTTGACTAATAAAACATTTAATAATAATATTTCATTAATTACTTGGACCTTATTATTAAAATTAAGAAATAATGAATATTTCGGGTCCAAATAATCAATGTTAAATAAACTTATTTTCCTTTCTCCTTCTCTAAACCCAAATATAATATTAGAATGAACATTTTATCCATAAAAATAAATTAATTTAAAAAAGGCTATGACAGTTTACCCTTCCCAAAATTGCTTGTCCTCAAGTAATTACAAACCAAGATGCTCGGGTATCACCATGCCAATATAATGAGTCATGCTATACTTCCCACAAAATTTGGATCTAGTACCTAAGAGATGATGTATCTCTTACCAAGGAACACTATGCAAACCCAAGTACACAAGTCTCTCCATGTAATTTGAATCATGTACCTTTTGTATGCTCCTCTTTGATGTGAAAATTAATGATTCCTTCTCTCCAATGTTTGGAAACTCCCATGTACCTGTAGAGTATAGATCCCATACCTGATAGGTGAATAAACTTAGGCAAATAAATACAACATCTCCTTGAATTATTACCCATGACTGAAAACACTTGAAAATCCACTTGCATGAGTGCAAATAAAATAACAGTTTGGCTGAAAATGGTGATAAAATAAATGATGACAATATGTTTGATAGCTTCCCTGAGTATGTTTCCTCTATCCCTTGATGAAATTATATCTTTATCACTTATTCCCTTCATCTCTTGATGACAATTTGTTTTACAAATATCTAAGTTTGGAGTTACACCACTATACTTATGATGTGATACTCTAATTTTCATGTGAACTTCCCTTTGAAAACACATTGTGGAGCTCATAATTCCCTCAATTTAAAGGTTATATCCAACACAATTGATTAATTTTTATTGGATATCATTATTCAAAGGCCATCTTGAAAATTTAAAATCAAACACCATGCAAAGTTGATCCAAGGTAGACCAAATATCATAATTTGAAGAAATCATATGTAGACCCATGATATAGGAATCATTGCATACCTTGTGTCTACTCTTACTACGAAAAAGTCATGTCATCATGATGTAATTAATGGTGATACCATTTTTTAGTGTCTCCCTATTCTTGAATTCTCTTCCACATATCCAAATATGGAAGACTTGTATGTAGCTTAATTCTAGAAACACCCTACCATAATTATTCAAGAAATTTGGAATATCAAAATGATTTCTATCTTGATTACCGACTTCCAAAATCAAACCTTCTATCATGAACATGAGAGCTCCTTCCATATATTATTTAAAGATCAAGGTATGACTTGAGTGTTTACCCCCATGCTTTTGATGTACCCATTTATTCTTTTTGTGTGATGAAAGATTCCAAGAACTTGATTTATGGTTATAGTCCCGAACTCCAATGGGTCTCATAATGTTATTGTAGAATGGTCTTTCTAAAGCATGACACTAATCAATTTGCATGTAAGTTGAAAATAAATCATAATAGTCACATACCTCCCTAAATCTCCTCCAAGTCAATTTTATGATGGCTGGATTAATTTTTACTAATAGTGAAGACCTTCCACTAACATCATCATGCAATTAAACATCCTCAAAATGCACCAATCTATAGTTGTTCATAACTAAAATCATCAAAATCAGAAATATATAGATGATGTAATAGCAACAAAAATGATAAACTTGTCCAACATTCATCAATGTGATAAATGTAAAATTAGTGGGAATCCATGTAAGGACTGATAATCTATCCACAAACTTCTACAGATTTATGAAACCCCTAAAAATCAGCAACTTTGAAAATACTTATATAACTGCAAATAGTGGGTTGTAGTAGCTATAAATGAAGATAATAATCGTCTTAGAGTTGGGAATATGGAAGCCTCACTGCTCTTTTTCATTATGACTTATTTTATACCTTTATAAATAATGTAGCACTAATATCATGTTATAATGATCATCTTCTTGAAATTTTCTTGTGGTGCCAATTACTTTCTCAATAGGACAAATATTTCCAACATATCTCTTTCCTAAATCATCACATTTTATGATAATTACTTGGGATAAATATGAAATGATAAGTACATGACATGATTTTTTACCTTTTCCATGCCTTCCAACACTTCTCGTATTACATCTTCTTGTATGCCCTGAGCACTAGTGACTTGACTCAAGTATGTGACATCATTCTCCCATATAGATTCCTAATACAAAATAGTTTCCAACTCTATGGCATGTTGGAATCCTCTATCTATTAGATATGATGAGAACATATTATTGAACACCGTGCTATGCTGATTTGGAGGTATTTGTATATCAAAATAAATATTATGTTGCTTACCAAAAGATAAAATGATTTGCATACTTTCCTTCTTTGAGCAACTTGTTGCTCAAATAATTTATCCTTTATGATAAGTCCTCTAAGCTATGACATCATTTCCTTTAGTGGTCAACTTCAGCTCCTTAGATTTATGATCTTGTAGAAGCTTACCAATGGAATGTAGCCATCTTCCATTCATAACCATGTTAGTTCTCACAACATAGAATTCATTGTATACCTTTTTCTTACCCATGAATATATTGAGTTGTCTACTTATCTGGTTGCATGGGATGGTGAATCTAGTTACAAACATAATATTACACCTATTAAAATTTTCAGCCTTCATGTGTAATAGCTTACTATCTTGATCCCATACTCTTAAATACAAATAACCTTGAATTTTAGAAAAATAATCTATGTGCCCTTTGCTGTGAGTTATGATCTTTTTGATACTTTTCATCATGACAACAATTTTGAACTATATGGAGTGGTTGCATTGAACTCGTGCTAACTTTTTCATGCCTTGAAATATTATTGGAAAAATAGTCAAGGTGTTTACCTTCATTAGTTGATTTGAAAATATTCACAAACTCACATCCAATATTAATTTTTGGTAATATATTCTTCTTATGTACATGTTTATGCAGCCCAATGGGCTAACTCATTCAGTTGGGAGAGTTGTGCTACAAGTGGGAGGTCCCAAGGTTGATCCCCCAAGTTGGCCACCTGTATAGCTATATATATGTCTCCATCAATGATGTCTCTGTCCATTCAGGTACCCAAAAATGGTTGCCAAAGGTTTGTGGTAGCGTAAATGTGTAAGTCCCATCCTTGGAATATATTCCTATGAGTAACACCCTAAAAATGTGTGAACCCTTTTTAAAAATGTACATGTTTATGCCTTCCAACAAGGTCATATTGATACTTCATATGTTTATTAAATTGGAAGATTCCTTTCAGAATAAAAATTTAAACCTTCCATCTTCTTGGTGAATTCCTCCAAGGGTTGCTTCCTTTCTATTTCTGGCAACTCTAAATTTTCTTCTTGTTCATCAACATGGCTATTTATTAGACCATTTTCACATAACATTGGCCCCTTATTTTCATTGCTTAGTATATGTGTTTCATGGATACCATTAACTTTTTCAATTGTGTGTTTCATGCTTATCATATGTTCCTCCTTAAATTCTTTAAGACAAATATTTTTTTTAAATTCAATCTTAAAAGTCAATGAAATATTTTTTCTTTAATCAAATCCTTACTTTCCATTTGTATGGTGGATCCTTCTATGATTGACTTTCTTTCACTTTCTTGTAAATATGAGTTTTCTTTATGATCCATCGACATAATAGCTTCCTTGACCTTTTGTGGTTTTGATATATCCAACACCTCTTTTGGTTCTATGGTCTTCTTTTCTAGATTTTTTTTTTTTTTTTTTTCTAGATTTACCTCTTCTTTTCTCCAACATCTATGATTTGTATTCTAAGGTTCTTTGTAAGAGAAGGAAAGTTTCTTTCCCCTGAATTCATTTGTCTTATCATCCTCTTTTTGAGATGTCTCAGTGGGAACTAAATTTTGCATATTATTCATTGACCTTTAAAGTGAATTGACCATTTTATCTTGGTTCTTATTTATTTACATCATTTATCTTAAATATTATCTATATTTTAAAAATCTGAAGAAACCTCCCATGATAAATAAATCAATCTACTTGATTAAAATATCTAATTTCTCTCTCACTCAGAAGCATTCATACTTAAATCCCTACAGGCTGGCAATATTGTGGCTCTAATACCATTATCATGTCCCCATATTAAAGTTAATATCAAAAATATCAAATCTGAAATTAACTTTGTATTGGAAACAATTTATGTATAAGATATGCCCTTTCTACATTAGCTAATGAACCTAGATTTTGGTCATTTTTGAGAAATACCACAATAACTAAAATACGACATATATGGAACCTTTTATTACATTAAAAAAAGTTTTAAAATATTACAAATTATTGAAATATACTCCCCATAATAGTTTTGAAATTAAATACAAAGATTGGGTAAAACCCTTGCTAGTTTCACACACATGCACCACAAATATTGTTCAAAACACATCATCAATTTATAATACTTATATCGTTAATACACAACATAGTAAAATAATAAAATAATCTGAGATCAATCTAAAAATACACTTGATAGCTACTACAATAAACCTATAGTTTTGAAACAAACACCTTCAACTCCACTCACACTAATAATCTACATAAATATTGAACACTAGCTAAAATCTACACTCCTTTAAGATTTGTAATAACTCCTATATGGAATTGTATATTTGGATCACAAGGGTTTCATCATACAATCCTTGGGATCCATGGGTTTTCATTCAAATACCACCTTCATCCAATATTTTTCATTCTAGGATGATATGAAGAACATTGCATGCACACTGTTTCATAAGAAAAAATCATTAGTTTGGTAAAAGATCCTTCAAAAATAAATTATGAAATATTAATTACCAAGAGGGCCCAAAAGGGGTGCCAAAATCCATAACCTTGATTTATAAATATGAAAATATAATTATAAAAAACCATTAGTTGTCAATCCATCTCCACTTTCCATAATTATATTTAATTCTACTTTTCCTATTTTTCTCCCATTCTCAAATTTTTCCAAATCTATCAGCTTTTATGAAGGATAAAAATAAAAAATTAATTTATTTTAAAACCTACATCATTATCCTTATCCTTAAAATACCACACCCTACTTTGACTAATAAAGCATTCAATAATAATATTTTATTAATTATTTGGCCTTATTATCAAAATTAAAAAATAGTAAATATTTCAGGTCCAAATAATCAATATTAAATAAAATTTTCCTTTATCCTTCTCTAAACCCAAATATAATATTAGAATGAGAATTTTTTCCATAAGAATAAATTAATTAAAAAAGGGACATGACACCAACTACCCAAGAGGAGTATTCACACCTGTAACTCTCATGTATTTTAAAATGGAAATATGTTTTCCTTCTCGTCTGATAAATTTTTGTACTAAAGTTTACATCTCTTGATGCCAATAAATCAAGCTATCTATCTTGGTGTCCACATGACTTTGTGCCCATGTAACTTATGGTATTATTATTAAATTTAGATGAGCATAAGCCCTGCTTTTAGTAGCTTGGCCCATGAAGTTGAGTCTACCTTCCACATATTTCATCTTATTATATAACTGGGATACATCTCCCCATTTAAGCTGAGATTCAACCTATGCATACCTTATTAGATTAATAGTGTTATAAAACCTCTTAGTTTCACTCTACACATTGTCTACAATTTTTTTAGGAGCTTGAATGACATTTGTTTGGTGTGACCTTTGTCTAGACTAGTCATAACTCCCAAATATTTATTTTATCACCCCTCTAGTTGCATCAACAAAATTGTATGGATCCTCCCTATACTCATCTGGGTCTAAAGGATTGAAATTCCTCTTCTTCATTATAGAGAATATGTCTTCACTTTGATCTAGCTTAATATTCTCACTTTCCATCACCACATTCTTCCTCTTAAATTTTCTCAATTTATTGGTCTAACTATCAAAATAGAATCCCACCATTAGTTGCTCAATAATTACTAGGTCATGTCTACATACCTCCTCTTAAATTTTTTGAATCCATGAGGGAATATTCACTATGGCCTATTGCTATGTAGATGTGGAAGTGGCAAAAGAGGATTGACCTGATGGGACTTTGAGGTTAGAGTAGACTGGGTAGTAGGATAAGGTACAACTAACTCTAGAAAAGATGGAATGGCCCTTCTCCACCTAGTGACCTTTTGAGGTGGAGTGTCAATAACATATTTAGTTTTTCCTAGTGTCCTATGTACTAAAATTTTGTAAGAGTCTACCTAAGTAACTTGAGAAATAGGCATACCTAACTTTGTGGATGGCCTGGGGGTGTAATCTATGTAGCCAAAATAGAAGTAGATACTAGGTTTTCAAAATGTACCTACTTGGTCAGTCTAGGGATCTATAAACTAGTTCCACTAAAGAATGAATGAGTCATAGGGGTCTAGATAAAATTTTAGATGTACGTTGTTATATATGTGTAGGCAATCCCAAAAGGAGTAGTGGTGGCAGAACCCTCAGTTGCTTATTTTTTATTACAAAAGATGCCAGTCGTTAGGCCTTTATTTATATTTTACAACATTAGCATTATGAATACCTAGGGACCTTTTATTAGACTTTGGGAATAAAAAATGAAAGAATGTGAAGGGTGAGTGTATTATACTATATCAACTGTAGTAGTATCAACAACAAGAGACACTAAAGGATGAATGGGGTATGCCCTTACATTCTCAAGAGAAGTGGTGATAATAGTTATTATTGAAGTTTCTACAATTATTGCTTCTATATTTTGAGTTAGAGGACTTAGAGGGAAAATGGATTTGGCTCTTTAATTTAAGTTATTTACCTAGACTTTATTTCATCCTTCATACCTTGTTTTTCTTCTGATAACAACTCAGTCACAACTAGATCAACCTTTTCTTGCTCAACCTTTTTAGAATCTCCACATATCTTTATTCCTCTAGATTTAGTTTCTTCCTCTTCCTCTTACTATTCATTTATTTCTGTAATTAGTTTAATTCTCTTACGTTCCATGTCTTCATCAAACAACCATTCTTCTTCTTCTTCATCTTGATCATAGTTTTTAATAGGTGTTTCTTCTTCTTTCACTTTGTCATCTTCTTCTTATTCAATTTTCTTCTATTTTTCCTCCAACTCCCCCTCAGACTCCTCATACAAAGGGCCTCCTATAAAAAATAAGCCTCAAGAATGTTTTTTTTTAAAATTTTATAACATTAGGAGACACAGTAGGAGTTCTAGGCTTCCTTCGGTGAGTATTTAGAGGTTTCTTGGGAGGAGTAAGGGTTGTTACTAAAGTGGGTGTAAAGGAAGATGAAGGGGATATTAGAGTGGAAGGGGGAGGTGAAGTGGGAATGGATGAAACCTTAGGTGGAGCCATGGTATAGACTAGTGATGGATGAACAATATTGATAAGAACTTGAGATAAAAATGAAGGTAGACTTACCTACTACACAGTGGTTAATGGAGGAAGGGGAGCAATACAAACTAGCCTTATTGTCCTACTATGACTTGTAGGTTATTCCACACTAGCTATGGGTTGAGAAATGGTATCTCTTAGGGGTGTCAAGAAACTGACATGAACATTGGACTTATCGTGTGGGTCTGCTTCTCCATATTCACCTACTTCCTCAATTATATAAGTCCCTAGTTTTTCTTGTTAGCAAGGAAACCCATGAAATGGTGTCAAAATTCATTATTTTCTATCAATTTCTCTTACATCCTTATTTGTGATAGTAGGATCATATTATATCATATATGCCACTATCATAGACATTCCAAGCTTTTGAATTCTAATAGTAACCTTGTTGTCATCTTCAGCATTCATGAATATTGAATCATGATTATACCACTAGTGTCTGTAGGAGATTTTAATGTTTATCTCACATTTCTTCATGTGATCTATGACATTCTTCCTTTGATCCCAATATCTAAATGGTGCCCTCTTCAAACCATAATATATTCTAATTTTTCCAACATAGTTGATATTCTCCCATTTTTTATACTACATGTAGCTAATGCTAAGAGGGGTTAGATGCATAGCTCCCTTTTTGGAACCCCTAAGTTGGACATCTACACTATCATCCAACTATGCATCAGTTTCTTGTTCAATCACCTTGTTTGAAACATTATGTGGTAAACAAAGAGGTTATGTTGTAGTTACTTTAAAAATTGATTTTGGTTCATTTACGTTAATACCAATAATCACACATTTTCTTGATTATTTTTTTGATATAGTCTCATAGCCAAGGCATATTCTTACCATAGATGGCCCCATATACCATAAGGTAAAATTTCCTTAAGATCCTTTGAATTTGATTCTTGAATCTACATATGTGAAAGATGTTGAATTCATCACATACTCTATTTTTAGGATATTTTGGGGAGGGTACCCAAGGTTCTTCATAGGAAGGGTACACTGCGGCAATTATGGCATCTACTACATAAGACATTATGTATAAATTTGCATCTTGTAGGTTAGCCAAGTTTCTAATTTGATGTTTTAATTTGAAACTGATGATTTATCTAAGGTAAATGATCTTGTTTGAGTTCAAAATAATTTCCAATAGCGGGACCCATACCTCATAAACATGGGAATGATAGGGAAATCATACAGCTAGTTCAACAGAACCATATAAATTCTTATCATTGTCTTAAAAGCAACTATGTGAAGGGGGAAATTGGCCCTTTAATTGTAAATCTATTTGGGTTGTCAGTCCATTGCTTCAATTTACTAGGGATTGTATTTACAAATAACCATGAATTTATCATAGCTTAATCGTAGGTTATTTCTAGAACAAAGAGTATATAATATTTTTCAAAAACATTGCCGTTCTTTTAGGCCACATGGGTGTTATTTAAATTGAAGTGTAAAATTTTCCCAAAAATTTGTCCATTCACAAACAAATCATAGAGTAAGTCAATATAGGACAATAACTTAGGTTTTACTAAAGCATTGTGTAGGCCTATTACCTTGATATACCTGGCTCTGTAGCATGTACTTCTTCGAATATGGCTAAATAATATTTAAACTTGTGTTGTTGTGTTCTAAATCAAATATTTTTATATGTATTCTATTGTGCCTACAATTAAATAAGCATAGGGAGGAGGAGGTGAGATGATGAATCCATTAAAATTATGCAAGTATTTTGTATTCTTTGAAAAAAATTGAAGTCTTTTGATTGTTTGGGAGCTTGAATTTGCTATTTACATGGAATAGTAATAAGGCAACAAGATCACATCAAATTCTTGAAAACCAAATACATCTTTTAGTTTCATAGGTTCTAAAAATTAAATGCATTTAGTTTTCCCATTCGTGCAAATTCATTTCAATAATTACTTTTGCTCCCTTTCTCATCTACTCTTTTCTTGAATTTTGATTTTACATTATTAGCTTCCATGGATTTAATTTCTACGTGTCATATTTTCATTGCTTTTGGGTGCCTCGTCATCTTAGTATGATAGATGTCTTCTTATATCACTTTTAGAACTTTGATTTCATACTTTAGAATTAATTTTCTCAGTCTTGAACACATGGCTACATGTCACTCATTTTTTAGGTGCCAAGTTATGTTCCTTTGTACTTCATTTCTTTGGATACAGACTATCAGGATAATGACACTTAGAAAGATACTATCAAATCAAGCATCTGGAGTATAAGGATATTTTTCATATACCCTATAATCTATGGATTAGAAGGATTGTAACACATAGAGCAATCTTGGTGATCTGGGAAATCATTGAACTTAGTGGACTGTGTAAATTTTCTTTGGCTAAGATGAGTGGGATGGTGACACTTAGCAAGATCACTCCTCCACTTGCTTAGATGACTTCAAGATGTGTGTTTGTTCTTTGGGTTGTGAGTTATTAGTATGATGACACTTGGTGCAATCTTGATGACTTAGAGGCTTGAAAGGTTTAGGAATTTGTTTAAGTACTAAGTAGTTCTAGAAGAGTGGGATAGTGACACTTGTTGTAATCTTGATGACTCGAAGGAATGAAGAGTTGGTCAATATCTGAAATCCATGAATAATTAGAGTAGTGATACTTGTCATGATCAGATAAGATCAGAGACATCCTATAGATGAAATGGATAAAATATTGATCTTAGAATAACTTTCATAAGATTAAAACCAAGTATACATTCACTAAAACATGACACAATTAGTCTTGTTAGTCATTCAAAGGGATCATTTTAAAATTCAAATATTTTTGTAAATAATATAAAAATGTTTAAACTCTGATTCTTAATAAGATAACACAATACCCAAAATAACAAGTTAACACGTCAACCTTAGCATTTCCAAAATATGTCAATATTTGGACCCTAAGGTTATTTTCTCAATGGATCATGTCTTTAGATTTTATCTTGAAATTTTTTCTAAGGCAAGTTGGTCCCTATTTGAAAATTTGAAAATGAGGGCATTGGGACACAACAAAATGGGCATGTATCCATTATACACAAGGTAAGAATAATGGCTTCTTTATAAGAGACCAATATTCTTATCTTGATGCCATGTAGATCATTCTACATAAATCTGATAAGAGTATTATAATTTTTCAGAATGTGAATGTTCATATTATTCTTTATCTTATTCATAATGGGTATGTGCCCATTCTACATAAGATAAAAATACTATCAACTATAAATTATATTTATATTGTATATACTTTTATGTTCAATACTTCATTAAAGAACCCCCCAATCTTGTGTTACAAAAAAATATCAATATCTTGAGAATAATGGGTATGTGCCCATTCTACACAAGGTAATAATATTGGCTTCTTTATAAGAGGCCAATATTTTTATCTTGATGTCATGTATAATATTCTACACAATTTTGATAGGAATAATATACACATGTTCAAATTATTCTATATCTTGTTTAGAATGGACATGTGTCGATACTACATAAGATATGAATATTATCAATTGTCAATTATCTTTATCTTTTATATACTTTTATGTTCAATACTCCACTAAATAACCCTCCCAAGCTTGTGTTATAGAAAATTATTGATATCTTGAGAAGAGTGGGCATGTGCCTATTCTACATGACATCAAGGTAAGAATATTAGCTTCTTTATAAGAGGCCAATATTCTTATCTTGATGTCAGGTAGAATATTCTACACAAGTCTGATAAGAATATTATAAACTATGAGAATGTGGATGTTCATAGTATTCTTTATCTTGTTTAAGAATATTTTAGACTATCAATTATGTGTACAATGGGAAACCAACTTTCAGTAGGAATGGTCACACCTATGTTTCAAGGACTGAGAATGTACTTAACTAAAATTATAATAATATATGCCTAGTTTCACGATAGCTCAGGATTTCATCACATAGGGAAAGAGTCTAAGGGAAAGGGGAAATACTTGATTCAAATATTTTCTTAACAAAAAATGCAAATAGGCCTATTATAAATCACACATAGTTCCTAACAAATTTCAAATGTTATGGAAGAATCAAAGAACTCAATTAGAATAGCTAACACTCATTCTAATTAATGCATGAATCTAATAGAAAAGTACAACTAATATTCCTAACAATAGTGTTAATACATTAAAATAGAAAGGAAACAAAAGACATCCATGAACCAAATGCATTTACACAAAAAAACCAATTTTGTAACGGAGTTTACAATAGATATGACCCTTTCAAAATACTACAACATAGTATTTATAGATTCACAAGAATGATGTTCATCTCTTAGTAACATGAATCCCATAGTGGGCCATCATATCCTAAAATAGTTACAACTGAATTATACTAAAAGATCCCTTATCTTGTAGGATGTCGTGAGGTGGAATTTATGCCATGTTAAATGCATGTGTTTTGAACGATGTTTTAGTACACCCATAGACCTCATGGTTTACTATAGAGTTTCTTGAATAAACCTGCCAACACTATCCCTAGACTTAAAATTTTGTCTATTCTTCAAGATAACCCAAATTTTAAGAATACTGCAAAATTGGTTAAGGACTTAAGCCTTGCAATAAATTTTTTTAATGTTTATTCAAAACTTTGGTCTCAAAGGATTTCCATTCTATGAGGTATTTGGTGGCTTGTTGGGCTTTATGTTATAACTATATATTTTTTCAAGGTAGTTCAATGGTGTCATCAAGGTCGGGATGAGTTAAAACAATATTGAATGAGGTCTCCATTTTCTTTGTAACCTTCTCCAATTTTCCCATGAAATGATTTATTAGGGCTGTTAGAATATAACTATCTATAGAGAGGAGGGGTGAATCAATAGATTGACTAAATTAGTCCTTTTTAAATACCTTTAAAAAAGAACTAGAAAGGTATGTAGATTAAAACATATATGCAGAGTTTACACACAAAAATACATAATACCATATGTATACATGGAAAACCCAATATGGAAAAAACCACGGTGAGAATAACTACTAGAATCTATTGTTCTAATCTGGCCTCACAATCAAAACCTCTGAAATTAGAATATTTAAGGGCACCAACCCTAAGGAGACACTAATCCCCTGATTTAAGAGCACCTAATATAAGTAAGCACCCACTCCATGATTGAGCACAAACTTAGCTTATCTGATGGTACCCACCAATCAGATCTATATGGAAATACAACTCCAAATTATAATATAGATTCATAAATGAATCCAACTCTCTATTATTTATTACAGGTTTAGTCTGTAACTACTCATACTCTGCACTTCATCGCCCTCTTCTCTTTCACTTTGCCTCTCTAATTTTATGTTTCTATATATCTTTATTCGACACACTTCATCACTCTCTGCCTCTCTGCCTCTCTCTCTCTCAATTTGACTCTATTTAACAACAATAACAATAGCTCCAATAAATTTTTTTATATCTTAGATCAAAAACACACACACACACACACACACACACACACACACACACACACAAAAGCATCTGATCTAGGGTTCTATATCTTCTCTATGTTCACACTTATTTACTAACACATCATGCTAGTTCTTTGCACAACAAGTTTCCTACATCTTGAACTCATATTCCACCATCATGATTGTTGGTCTCATTACTATTTATAACATATATTGGGCTCTAGTTTTGATGAACATTCATTATTACATAAATTTTATCGTTCACCACAATCAAACTCATTGTCTATATCATAATTTATGTCTTAATTGCATGTTCATACATTTTTCATTTCTTGACCATTGGGATGAACATATCTTTAAATATTGACCATTGATCTTGAGTTTCACGCCATGATCCAATGATCCTCATTCAATTTGCTTAACTTTAAAACTCATCTTTTAGATCAAGTTCTGACAGGATCACACACTCTATTGGATCTTTGTACGCTTCCACACTTTAACTTTTTAACTTTAAAATGTGTTCACTAGATATTTTGATCTAAGTTCCCACATGTCGTTGGATCTTTAAAGTTGCATGGACTTTATCTATATCTATGGTTAAACCTTGAGCTCCTAATCTCATCTCATAGCTTCCTAAGTCTTTAGAACAAATAAGATCCATTGATCTCATCAAACTATCTTGATCTTGAACTCTCCTCTATGTCGATAAACATCGAGTACTTTATCCTCTTGAGTCCACTCGCTCTATTAGATCTTCATTGCATGATCATATGTGCACCATTGATCCTTGGAATAAGCTTGATCTTTATCTTTGATGAGTTCTCAATAATGTGACAATTGGAATTAGTATGTGTCTTCTACACATTGTTGTCAATTGCCACTATTGAGACACTTGGCATCCTCATGTTGATCATTGACTATTTAACTTTGAACCATACCGTATATTTACTGTTCAAGCTTCGTGATTGTGACACTTATCACTAACACGTTCAATCATAGGTGCCTTTGACATATTGACTTCATTGTGTGTCATTGACTTTACTTTGTGCAGATTTGACTATGGGGACCATCTCAATATCCCTTGAAGGCTAAATTTGCACCTCCATATCTTGTGCTTCACTCATCCACCTATTCTAAAATTTGGATCATATAAACTAGACATGATAATTAAAAAACCCATATGCTCATATCTTCTTGAATATTTTTCACATGTTATATATTAGACCATTAATTTTCTCACTCATATTCTTCTACCATAAAGTTAACTATGCTTAAAACTGCCTAGAAGACCAACTTTGTTCTTGCATAAATTTTGATTCACTTCATCACATGACCTATAATTTAGCGCATAAACTCTTCTCACATAGGGGATTTTATCCATATATTCATTTGATCTAGAAACCTTCATATGTATAATATATAACATCATAAAAATGCCTACTCAACTTTTTTTTCCCTCTACAAATTTGACTAATTGTGGAAAAACACTGTCAAAATGCTTGGGAGCCCAATTTTTCACATGCATATATTTTGTCACACTATATCGTGTGACCAAAGATTCAACGCATATAAAATAGGCATAAAAATTAACAAACCCATATGATCATTTTGTCTTGACACCTCCATGTGTGTGAATGTTGACCTCATCAACATGCTTACTTGAACCCTTCTACAAATTTTGCTAAGTATAGAAACTTAGTGAATTTTGTTTGAGTATCCAACTTTTCATCCTTATATATTCAATTCAGCTTCATTGCATGGCTTAAAATATAACACATAACAACTAGGGACTAATGTCATCACAACCATATGACCAACTCCCCCAAACTCATCCACATGTGGTAATGGTGACATCAGTAAACTGCCTACTTAGATTTTCATCTATAGACCTGAAATGTCTAGATGAATAATATGAGGAACTGGATGAATTCCAAAAGCACTCCAATCATCCTTGACCTTTGATAGGATCCTTTGTACATCCTCAAATCACCATACTCATCCCTAAACATCAATGACAACCATAATGCCAATAATATCCTTTTTGCCATTTATGACAATCATATTGCCAACAATCTCCCCCTCTATTATTGATGGCAAACTAAATTCTCTTATCTTATAATATCCTACTCTTTCTATGGAATTGATTACATTGGCTTCTGATGAGTATGAATTGAAGTTGTTCGTACCAAACTTGTTCCCCCTTAGGCAATGACACATTTGCCTAAACTCAACTTGGACACATGTTTTGATCTTATTTAGCATTTGTACTTTTTCTCCAAACTTTTATAGAGAGAATTTGCACTTCTTCTCCCCCTTTGACATAAATGGAAAAGGGACTATAAATTTCTCATTGTTTGTCTAAATTTTTCTCCCTTTATTAGATAAAGGAGTTTGTCCAATAATTTGCAACCATCAACTCATTATAAATTTGCAAAATTTTGCATACTTGAGTTGTCTTTTCTCTCTTCTTCTAGGGATTAATAAGGCTTCTATGATTCTCCTCCTAGATTCATGCCCTATCACTAGGATCTAGTGATGTGATGTAGGAGCAACGACTCCCAATTTTTGTCTTGGATACTCAAATTGTTCCTTGGGAAGAGGTTTGGTGAATATGTTTGTAATTTGATCATTAGTTGGCACATATTCCATTTTGACCTCTTGAGATACAACCTTCTCTCTTAAAAATTGATACTTGATTAATATGTGCTTGGTTATGGAATGCATCATTAAATTATTTAATACGTTAATATCACTTAAATTATCACAAAGAATAAAGATAGGTGATTTTTACTATACCTTGATATCTTTGAGTGTTTGCTTCATCCATAAGACTTGAGTGCAACATGCCACTGCTATAACATACTTTGCTTTTATTGTAGAAAGAGTAACTGACTCTTGGTTTTTTCTCATCCATGAAACAAGTTTATTTCCAAGGAAAAATGTACCACCACTAGTGCTTCTTCTATCATCCACACTTCTTACCCAATCAACATCTATATATGCTATCAAAGTGAAATATTCACTTGTAGGATACCATAGGCCATAGTCAATTGTGATCTTGATGTATCTAAAGATCCTTTTCACTGTATTAACATGTGATTCTTTAGGAGTAGCCTAAAATATTTCAACCATGCACACTGCTTGCATGATATCTGGTATTGATGTAATCAGGTGTAATAAGCTACTTATCATTAATTTGTACATAGTGTAATTTGCATCAAGGGACTCATCCTCTTTGCTCAATTTATAACTAGTAATCATGGGAGTACCTAATGGCTTGCTATCTTCCATTCCAAACTTCTTGAGCATTTCCTTAGCTTATTTGGTTTGGGTTATAAATATCCCTTCATTAGTTTGTGCTATTTATAGACCAAGGAAGAAAGAAAGTTATCCAAGCATAGACATCTCAAAATCACTTTGTATTTGTGTAACAAATTCTTTGCAAATTTTGTTGTTTCTACCACCAAAGATGATGCCATCTACATAGACAACATTAATTAACATATGCTCACCTTCTAATTTGAAGTACAAATTGTTTTTTACACATCCTTTATTGAATCCTTGTTGTTGCAGGTACTAGTCTAATCTTGGTTAACATGCTTTAGGTGCCTATTTTAGACCATATAGAGCTTTCTCAAGTCTGCACACATAATCTTCTTCCTCTGACAATTGAAAACCTTTAGGTTATTCTATGTAGACTTCCTCTTCTAATTTCCTATTTAATAACGCAAACTTAAAATCTATTTGATAGACTTTGAATTTATTGTAAATGGAGAATGCTAGAAACATTCTTATGGCTTCAAATCTAGAAACTAGAGCAAATATTTCCTCAGAATTCATGCCCTCAACTTGTGCATATCTTTTGCACACCAATATTTCCTTATTTTTTATGACAGTTTCATCCTCATTGAGCTTGTTTCTAAAGACCCTTTTTGTACCTATTACATTCTTGTTTGCAGGTCTTGGAACTAATTCCCAAGTTTTATTCTTTTCAATTTGGCTCAGTTCTTCTTCCATGGCTTTTATCCAATTCTCATCTTTGCTAGATTTAACATAGTTCTTAGGCTCAATTTCAGACATTAGAACAAAACTTACTTGCTCCTTGTTCATTACAACTCTTCTCCTTATCTGAACTCCTCCATTTTTATTGCCAATGATCTACTCTATAGGATGATCCTTTTGAAAAATTATTGTAGGAGGCTTTTTATTTACTCCTCAGGTTCTTCATTAGCTATTTCTTCTTCAGACTCTAAATCTTCTTCATAGATGTCTTTGTCAAGTTTAACATGTTTCAAGCCTTCTTCAACCTTAAAATTGATGTTCTCTACAATATTGTGTAGCCTTTTGTTGTAACATATGTAAGCTTTACTTTGGGTGGAATAACCAAGAAATATTCCTTCATCACATCTTGATTTAAAACTTCTCAATTTATCCTCTTTTCTCCTGATGTAGTATTTGCTACCAAACACTTTGAAATACTTAACAGAGGCAGGTTTTCCATACCATAGTTCATAGGGAGTTTTGTCATTGTTTACCCTTCATTTAACACTATCTAAGATATATATTATTGTTTGGATTGCTTCTCTCTAGTATACATTAGGTAACTTGGCCTCTTTTAACATTGATTTGGTCATCTCCTTAACTTACATGTTCTTTCTTTCAACAAATCCATTCTACTGTGGAGTCCTTGTTGCAAAGTAATTCCTTTTGATTCCATGCTTCTCATAATACTCTATGAACTCATTGAGATGAATTCTCCACCTTTATCATATCTTAAGCATTTAATTTTTTGTCCAATCTCATTCTCTACCATGGCTCTAAAGATAATGAATCTTTCAAATGCCTAAGACTTATCCTTCAAAAAGGTTACAAGTGTCATTCTTGAGTAATCATATAAAAATAACATGAAGTATCTCTCTCCTTTAGATCCTTCTATTATTAGGACCACAAAGATCAATATGAACTAATTCTAGAGGCTTTATAATTGCATTGAAATCTAACCCTTGTGTACTTGCCTTGTTAACACTCCTTATAAGTAGTGTCTGCAGGTTTGGTTATCTTAGACATGTGTTTAAAACACTTATTTGAGCTCACCTTTACCAAGTTGTCAAAATTGACATGGCCCATTCTTTTATGCCATAACCAAATTTCATCAATCTTTCCTAACAGGTAGCTATTACCATTCACTTCAATAAGATTATATATATATATATTGCTTTCAATTCTTTTCCCTTATGTAACTAGTCTTTTATATCTCATTAACTTGTAGCCTTCTACATTAAATATAACCTTATATCCATTGTCACACATTTGGCTGAAATTTTGTAGATTATGTTTCAATCCTTCAACATAAAGGACATCATGTTTAGGCAGTTTTCCACTTTACCTTGGATCTTAACTGTAGTGTTATCTCCCAAATTGATAGATCCTTACATTTGTTCAGTTTGATGGACTTTCTCTTGTCACTAGTCATATGTTTTGAGCAACCATTGTCTATTACCCACAAATTCTGCCCCTTGGCATGGAGTGTAGTTTGAGCAATATAGATTGATCTTTCACTTTCCACACATCCTTGGGATTCTTATTTGCCTTATTTTTTCCTTTAGCTTTTTTTGCTCCTAAATTTCCTTCTGCTTTGAAGTTATCATATAGGTTAGTAGATGTACTAGTTATGGGACTTTTTCATTTTTTGTAACCAAGACCAGATCTCTCTTTTGAAGGCTTTTGAGAGTTGATTAGTTTGTCAAGAATGTTTGATCCTCCTATCAACTTTAGACCTTTATCTAATTGTACTTTAGCTTTCTCAAGTTTTTTTCTTAAAGCCACTATCTCTACTTCTAACTTCATGCATTCATCATATTTCAATTTTAGTAAAAAGATGAAACCCTTTAATCTTTACCAATTAGCAATAAAATGTCCTACTTTACCATAATTAAATAATTTAAAGGGTAAATTACTTTGGTACTTTCTAGACCCTCTCTTTAATCTTATGACAAATTTGGCTTCTTATTCATCAGTCTCCTCAGATCTGGATGTAGGTGCTTCTGCCTATACTAGTTTAGATGATTTGAATGCAGCTTCTCTCTTGAAGGTGTTTGCTTCTCCCATTCTCATCTCATAGGTTTTTAGGTTCCATGAAACTAATCAATATTGAGTTTATCCAAATCTCTTACTTCCTCTATTGCAGAGATTTTTGAGTCATACTTTGATGGCAAAGATCTTAAGACCTTTTTAACAATGACTAATTCTTTCATCTCTTTTCCAAGGCCTCTGATTACATTGACTATTTCATCTACTCTGAGGAGGTAGTCTATAATTTTATCTTTTTCATTCATTTTAAGGCTTTCAAACTTGCCTTTGAATGTTTGTAGCTTGCCCTGATTTACCTTGTCATCACCTTCATATATGCTTTTTAATTTATTTTAGATATCTTGTGCATTTTGAAAATGCATCACTTTGACAAACTCTAAATTAGATAATCTAAAAAAGATAGCATTATTTGCCTTGGCATTGCTCTCATATGCCTTCTTTTCATCTTGATCAGTAGGAGTTTTAACAAGGGCTATATATCCATTTACAATAGACATACACACATCAAATCCTAATGAAGATAAATATGCTTCCATTTTAATGCTCCAAAATGCATAGTTTGATCCATCAAAGAGAGGTGTTTTGTTTGAGGAAGAACATTTTTGAATAGTTATTTTTCTTTACCATCCAAGATCTACCTGAGCTAATTAAGCTTCTTCTAAGGAACTAGGGCTCCGATACTAATTGTTAGAACACAATTATCTACTAAGAGGGGGGTGAATTAGTAGATTGACTAAATTAGTCCTTTTTAAAACCCTTTAAAAAAACAAATTAGAAAGGATATGCAGATTAAAATAATATGCAGAGATCACACACACAAAAACACATAACACCATATGTATATATGGAAAACCCAATATGAGAAAAACCATGATGAGAATAGCTTCTAGAATCTACTATTTTAATCCAGCCTCATAGTCAAAACCTCACTAGTTACAATATTTAAGGGCACCAACCCTAAGGAGACACCAATCCCCTAATTTAAGAGCACCTACTCTAAAGAAGCACCCACTCCCTGACTGAGCACTAACTCAACTTATCTGATGGCACCCACTAATCAGATATATATGGAGCTACAACTCCAAATTATAATATAGATTCATAAATGAATCTAATTCTTTATTCTCTGTTATAAGTATAGTATATAATTTCTCATACTTTGCACTTCATCTCCCTCTTCTCTTCCACTTTACCTCTTTACTTTTGTGTCTCTATATATCTCTATTTGACACACTTTGTCACTCTCTTGCTCTCTACCTCTCTCTCTCAATTTGAATTTGCTCAATAGCAATAACAATAGCTCCAACAACTTTTTCTATATCCTAGATCACACACGCACACACACACACACACACACACCCACATACACACACACACACAAGCATTTGATCTAGGGTTCTGCCTCTTTTTTGTGTTCACACTTATTTACTAACACATCATGTTAGGTTTGAACTCAATTCATAGTCTTTGGACATCAAATTCCTCGCATCTTGAACTCATGTTCCACCATCATGATTATTGGTCTCATTACTATTTATAGCATATATTGGGCTTTGGTTTTGATGCACATACATTATTACATAAATTTGATTGATCACCATAATCAAACTCATTGTTTGTATTATAATTTATGGATTAACTACATGTTCCTACATGTTCTATTAATTGACCATTGGGATGAATAGACCTTTAGAGATTGACCATTGATCTTGAGTTTCATGTCATGATCTAATGATCCTCATTAAATTTGCTCAACTTTAAAACTCATCTGTTAGATCAATTTTTGACAGGCTCACATGCTCCATTGGATCTTTGTACGCTTCCAAACTTTAACTTTTTAGATTCAAAATATGTCCATTAGATCTTTTGATCTGAGCTCTTGCATGCCATTGGATCTTCAAAGTTGCATGAACTTTATCTCTATCTATGGTTAAACCTCAAGCTCTTAATCTCATCTTGTAGCTTCCTGAGTCTTTATAACAAATATGCTCCACTGATCTCATCTAACTATCTTAGTCTTTAACTCACCTCTGTGTCGATAAACATTAAGAATGTTATCCTATTAAGTCTACTCACTCTAATAGATATTCATTGCACAATGATATGCACACCGTTGATCTTTGAAATAAGTTCAATCTTTATCTCTAATGAGCTCTCTAGAATGTGACACTTAGCATTAACAGTGCCTTCTGCACATTGTTATTAGTTTTTTATATTGAGACACTTGGCATCCTCACTTTGATTATTGACTATTTGACTTTGAATCACACCATAGATTTACTATTCAAGCTCCATGATTGTGACACTTGTCACTAGCACATTCACTCATAGGTGCCTTTAATATATTGACTTTGTTGTGCATCATTGGATCTTCAACATATGATTAAGCACTCACTGTTAGATCTCCTAACAAGCTCAAACTTTACCTTGTGTAGATTTGACTAAGTATGGGGACCATCTCAATATGCTTGGAAGGCTAACTTTTCACCTTCATGTTTTTTGCTTCACTCATCTGCATATTTTAAAATTTGGACCATATAAACTAGGCATGATAATGAACAAAACTGTATGTTCATCTCTTCTTGAATCCTTCACTCATGATATATATAATGCCATTAATATTTTCAATCAAATTTTTCTACCACAGAGCTAGCTATACTTAGAACTGCCTAGAAGGCCAACTTTGTTCTTGCATAACTTTTGATGTTCTTCATCACATGACCTATAATTTAGCGCATAAGATCCTCTCACATATGGGATTCCATCTATATATTCACCTACTTTAGAAACCTTCATATGTTCAATTTATCAAATCATAAAAATTTCTACTCAATTTTTTCTTGCCATCTACAAATTTGACTGTGTGGGAAAATACTATCAAAATGCCTAGGATCTCAACTTTGCACATGCATATCTTTTGTCATGCTACATTATGTGACTAGAGATTCATTGCATAGAAACTAGGCACAAAAATAAATAAACCCATATGATCATTTTGTCCTGATACCTCCATGTGTGTGAATGCTAACCTCATCAACATGCTTACTTAGCTCTACTTGAGCCCTTTTACAAATTTGGCTAAGTATAAAAACTTACTAAATTTTGTGTGAGTATCCAATTTTGTATCCCCATATCTTTAACTGTAATTCATCGCATGGCTTCAAACCTTTTGTATAACAACTAGGGACTAATGTGATCACAAGCATATGACCAACTCCCCCAGACTCATCCACATGTGGTAATGGTGACATCAGCAAACTACCTACTCAGATTTTCCTCTATAGACACAAAATGTCTAGATGAACAATATGAGGAATTGGATGAATTCCAAAAGTACTCCAATCATCCTTGACCTCTGATAATATTCTTTACACATCCTTAAATCACCATACTCAACTTTGAACATCAATGACATCCATAATGCCAATAATCTCCATTTTGACATTAATGACAGTCATATTACCAATAAGGTCTCCTAATTATTTGAACTCAATGATTAGTTTTTCTCTTTGTCATCGTTGCTCCCAGAATTATAGATAGTGTAAAAATCCTTGCCCTTTTATGCTTATGGGATCTTTTGAAATATCGTACTAGACCATGGATTGGTTAAATCCTTCCTTGAGGTTGTCTAAGGCATTTTTTTTCCTCTAGTGTTTTCACTGGCACCAAGAGTGAAAGTAAAATATGAACCAACATTTGATATTGTTTTATGTAGAGAAACAATATGTTGTTTGATTGTAGTGCAATGTTGTGTGTTCTCTTCCAAGGGATTATAATTTTTTCAAGTTTAAACTCTTATATTGCACTAACCTTGATGTTTTGCCTCTATTTTGAGGTGCTAACCTGATGTTTAATCAAATTTTACAAAATTTTGGTAAACCATTGAGTGATTGGAAGTTTTTGATCTATTTTAAATTATGGCATGACTTTTGTCATCACCTTGATGGTCTCCTATAGTGTTTCCTCTAAGATTATGCATCTCAACATCCAATCATATTTTTTACTCTCCTGAAAGATATTTCTCAATTTTAGCTATTAACTAGAAGTCAATTTGTGTAACTCGATATTAGTTTCTTGTGACATTGTTTCAGTAAAGGTGGAATACAAATGGACAGTGTTGATTTTTTGACATTGGGCTAAAATAGCTTTAATTTGGGTGAGATAATCTTGGGGGTTTAGAGTGAGGGTGAATGGAGTGGTGGTCAATCATTGAGTGGAAGTGGAAGGTGGAGTGGAAATTGGTTGCTTGGAGAAAAATGGTGGGTGTAGTGTTTTCATAAGTATGTTTGGCCCAGATTTTGTTTTGGATTACTTTTATGTATTGCCGATGTCTTTGACGACATCTTCAGCCACCTTCTTCTTTTAGTTTTTGGACAGCTTATTTTTCCACTTGCTTCTTTTTCACTTATTTAATTTGAAGGGAGATGACCTCTAATACCTTTTTCTTTCTCTTTTCTTTGACTAGGATGGTAAAATTATTTGCCACCTTTTTATTTTTTATTCTTCCTTTGCTTTTAATTGTTTCTCTTTTTCTACTTTTTCTTTTTTATTTTTCTATTAGTCCTCCTTTCCTCTTCTTCCTTTTGTTCCTTCTTATTTTTTTATTTTTACTTTTGTTATTTTTCTTCCTTTTCTTTGTCATTAATGCCTTGGCTGCTTTATGTTTGATCGTGATGTCTTTTTGAGTCTTCTTGTCAGTTCTACCTTTTATTTTGTCATGAACTCTCTTTATCTTTCTTTTCTTTTTTGATTTTTCAACCTTTACCTTGCCTAAGGATTTAACGACTTCTTTTTGGACTTTAGCCAACATGATACATGTGGCTTGGTTTGTATTTATTATTTATTCACTCTCTATGTCTAATGATGTCATTATTATGACCTCTGTATTAGATACATTAATGAGTGTGATTTATAATGTGTCTCCAAATATGTGGGGAGGTATTTCTCCCTTGTGCTCTTTTATTTTTGTTTCTTTTTGGACATCTTAGCTATTTATGGTGGGGAATGTGTTCTTGATTTTTTTATGTAAATAAACCTTCCACCCATAGATCATTATCTATTCTAATGGACTAGATTGACTTGCTCCTTTTAGGTGTATGTAAATCCTCAAGTACTATTATTTATTCCATAGCTTTATTTATGTCTTCATCCTCTTTTACTATTATGCACTAGATGATGTTCCAACTACTTCATCCACAAACTCTTCCATAGTGGATTGCATTTCAATTGGACTAGACTTCCCTAAGGCTCATGGAAATGACTAAATGATAGAGATTAAGTTGTTCAATTTCATTATTCAATGATTTATACTATAATGGGTGAAAATGTATGGTACATTGATCATATGGGTGGAGATATATAGTTAATGGTGGTAGAAAATTAAAGCTCTTTATGGTATTTTTATACTATTTATGGGGAAATACAATATCATAAACTCAAGGTTTGTTGTAAGTCAATTTCCCATATAATCATGATGGTAACTACTTATTTTGTGGTCATAGTCTCCAAATGATTTGACTTGTTCTTCTATGGTCATTATTTTATCCCATTTTATTTTTACAATTTTTCCTGAGAGGGTGTAGTACAATGTTGACATTGAAGTTATCCATCAAGCCTTGGTAGAGGTTGAATTTGGTCTTTGTTGACATCATATCAAACACCACCATTATACTCTTAGGGCTTATAACATCTTGCATATTGGTAAATTATATTTTTCATGTTATTGCTTTGACTGTGTATATGTAGGTGGCATTTGGAATGGTTGTTAAATTGATGCCACATTTTTTTAGTAACTTTGAGACAACTGGCAGCTATTGAGACTATTGGAAGCTACTACTACTTTTGATAAACTATTATTTTCATACCTCATAAAACTATTTCCTTCATTCATCAACCTGGTTACTCTTTCAATTTCTTGGGCAGTAATGACATGAGACTAGTCAAGAAATAAAATGTCATTGTGCATGAAAATGAGTAAAATTATAATTATAGTATATATTAGCATGAAGTAGGAAAATCTCACCCAAACATCAAGCTTCATTTATGGAATTTATTTTTATTTAGGGTTCCAAACCCACGTCTTTTTTTCTAATATATCATGTATGAGTTCTCATGTCTACCTCCATTTTGGTATGGTCAATTTCTATCAAATGTACATGAATGTATCCTTCAAGTGAGAAACCTTGGATGGTAAATTGGAAAATATTCCATTTGGATATGGTGTTAAAGCTTTTACTGGAACATTATTTGATTTTAATAAGTTAAGTTTTTTTGTTTTTTGTAAGGATTGGGAAAGTCATTTTTTCATACATTGTGTTGTGTTATAGCTCTCATAGTCACAAATGTAGCTGGTAAAAATTTTGTAGAGTTTTGATGATTACAAATATTGGAAGAATGTAAGTGAGGTTGGATCTATTTTTGTATAGTTTTCCATAGCATTAGGTGGTGATGAAGATCTGAGCATTTTTTTTGGTAATCATGTATCGATCATCTTGTCGACATGGCCTTTTCCTATTGGTTGGACTTGTCTTGTCCATCACATTAGTTTTGATGACTTGTTATGTGACATCAATGTAATTTTTAATTTAATTTTGATTATTTTTTATTGTGATTTATCTCTCAATCCATCATTTACCAAATTTCAATTTGAGGGTATCCTTTTTATCCATTTTATTTCTCCTTTATTTCTTTAATAGTTTAAGTCCAAACATAGACATTTATTACGATATAACATACACCTCGTGGTATCCTATGAAAATACACAAACAAAGTGACATATAAAAATGTGAGGCTATTGGAGCATAACATTGTATTTAGACTTAGTAAAATAGATAAATAGAATATCATCGAAGCTATCATATTTTTGTGCTGATATATCTTATGTTACTATTTGGAGATATTAATAAATAATTCTTATAAGATCTTGAATTATTTTAATTTATTTGAATTATCTTATCATATGATTAAGAGGACATGATAACTAATCTAATCGGATACTTTTTCACACGTTAACATGTCTGAAACATTAAACTATGAATTCATACTTTGATATTGATTTCATGTCAACATATGTTGATATGCACATGCCTCAAATCCCTACTTTTTGGGAGGTCAGTTTACAAGAAAGAAATTTGTTCATATCCTTGATAGTTGTATATCATCCTCTTCATGACTATTCTATATTATATTTAATAGGATGCTAAGAAGCATTGTCAATACTACAAAGAATAGTAGATGTATGATTCCACAATATGACTACATGCTTCCACTATTTACTTTTATACTCGATAATAAAGATAATGGAATTAATTTTTGATAGGGTTGAGTAGCTCAAGGCATGACTCAGACACACAATGTCAGAGTTAACAACTTGATATATGACTCAACCATGTGATTGATAGACATGTATTTTTTTAAGCGGGTATAAAATTACTAGTAGGATAGTTGTCAACCCTAAATATTTATCTCAAGTACATGACTGGGATATAAATATATATGGATCCATTATTATTTCAATTCACTACTAAAACTAATTACAATATTACTATCAAAGTGTTAAAAGTCCCATCTCTTCTTCATGAATATTATTATATGTTATCTTTCATGTAATGCAGTGAAAAACTATAGATACTACAAAGTATGTTTGTAGATATCTCATGTTGTGGTATGACTACAAGATTTTATAGTTTAACTTTATAATCAAATGACAAAGACTACAAAAATGATTGTTGAAAGGGTTGAATGGCTCAATGCATGACTTAGCCACACAATTTTAGAGTTGAGCAGCTTGAGATATGACTCAATGATGCGATTGGACTCATGTTTAGAAAAATGGGAGCCAAAGTACTAGCATGATAGTTACCAACCCAAAAACTTGAATAGCTTGTAATAAACCCTCAAAAATATAAATAGAAATATTTGCCCTACAAATAAGGCTAGTAAATGGAGTTGTGGTTAAGATTGGGTTTACTTATTAAGAATATGTTGTTGTAAGGAGCCAAGGAGCCCTTGTGTGAAGTTGAATTGCTAAAAACCTAAAACCCCCATGTAATATTTTATTTTTATTTGCATTTTATGCCTACTTTATGTGTACATGGGTGTGAGGTTAGATAAAAGAGGAATGTACAAGAATATATTAGAATAATATAGACAACTATTAATTAAGAATCCAATATTCTTATTTGAAAGAATATAAAAATATATGTAACTATAAATTAGAAAGCCAATGATATTATCTTGTGTATAATGGGCACATGCACATTCTACTCAAGAGTAAGAATATAAAAAATTATCAATTAATAAGCTAATATCCAATATGCCAATATTCTTATAGACTTGTGTGGAATGGACATGTGCCCATTCTACACAATAATCTAAGAATATAGGTACACATAGCAAAGACCAAATATTAAAACATGTATAAATGAGGATATGGCATGTTGAGGATAACCCTCTAATGCATGATATTAAAACTAATAACTTCTCCCAATTATGGGATACCCTTGACATCTATGATCATAGAAAATATTGAAACCTAATTCTTATCAAATTGTCAAATGGTTGGGACTCCATGAAGTCTATTCATTAGGGTAATTACCATGAAATATCTATTAATAATTAGGTAGATATCAATTATTAAGAAGTCAATATTCTTATCCTTTATGTAATAGACATGTGCACATTCTACAAGAATATGTTATAAATAATATTATATAACACAATTCTACATATGGAAGCCAATATTATTATCTTTTGTATAACTTATATGCCAATATTATTACATAGCAATGAAACATATCATAAATCATTATATGTTGTGGGTTAGTTGTAAACAATTATAATATTTTTAACACACACATATTAACATTTTATAAAAAATATGATAAATTATCAATATTAGTTAAAATAGCTAACAACTCATTCTAAATAGACATGTGCATTAACAATCACCACTTTAGCATGAAAAAATATGTAATCTTCCATAGAAATATTATAAGCAATGTGACATGTATTTTTAACTTGTGTAATCTACATAATATATTAAGAATATAGGCCTCTAATGTTCATATTATTTATATAGACTTGATTTAGAATGAGTGTGTACCTATTTTATAGAACTCCATAAGATTATTATCAATAAGTGGCCAATAATAAGGGATGTTTATGTTCATCTATCAATTCTATATCAATACTTTATAGGTTTAAGTAATAATGATCCATTCAAAAAAATTATGATCTAGTGACTAATGTATCTAAATAGTTTATTTTTACATGGATTAAAAACATGTCATATTTCAAATGTCATCATGATATCTTTCAACTGACACATTATGACTATCTTTTTACATTAAGAATTATAATGGTTATTGTGGACAGTGTTCCTATTGAGATATTTCAGTTATTGAAGCTACATTAGACTAGAATAAAAGAGGTGAGGAGTAGTTTATAGAAATATACTTTCCATTTAACTATATCTATGACCTTTGGTTGTTTTATTCCCTATTATGTGAACATCAAGTGATTGAGACAGTGCTAAAAATGATATATATTTAAAAGAATGTAATAAGAGTTCAGGTGGAGCATATAGACAACAATGACCACTTATACCAAATTATTCAAATAGATCTAGAGGTTCCATTATATCTAAAAAGTGACATAATTCATTTGGAAAAACATCAAAAATATTCTTACTAATCTTATTGTTGGAAAATTGAACCATTTATAGATGGAGAAACCACTAGAGTGAAAACAGTGAAATTATTTTTAATAGAATTAAACCAAAATTCATAAGACTTTATTAATATGCATTTGCTTCATCCATTCGCTTGAATATGGATAAAGAATTGAAGAAGACAAAATTTCATTCAAAAATGTTTACATAAATGAGGAGGCAACTATTGGTGAAGTTGGAAAAAAACTTTAGTATCATGCTTCTAAGATTTATGGGTATATACAAGGAAGAAAGTTATATTGAAGCACACTAAAAAAGAATTTGAAAAAAGTAAATCTTTAACATCTCAAGATATTCAGTTTTTCCTATTCAATAAAAAATCATTCAAGATTGGAGTCGAATGTTGCCACCAAATTCCTCCTAAATACCAATATTGATCCTGTGATCTAACTAATGTTGATAGATTGGTTAGCTTAATGTTGTGTAATCATGTGCCTGTTCAATAGGAGGTAATATCACTTCCCTTAAGAAAATTAATTGGTGATATCTTAGACATTGATCTCAAGCATGAATTGCAAGATCCAAAGACTAAATTCTACATCATCTATGGACAACATAATGTCATAACTATGAAAATTATTCTAAAAAAATATAATTTTGCTTCTTTTCATGATAGATTAAAACAAAGGTCATATCGTATTCTTTTTGTCAAAGCCACAACCTAGTATTTAATCAGTATCTACAAACAATAAAATATGATCAACAAAACATAGGTTCCAACAAACTTTATTGACTTATTGTATAAATGAAAAGCATTGTAGATTATAAATGAAAAGCATTGTAGATTATGAAAAAAAACCATAAGCCTCAATTCAGGGAATGAAAATGTAGCTAACTGGAAGGTAATTTAAATATTTAATTAATTTTAATTAATAATAAAATAAACAAATGACTATTTATTTAGTTATTATATATGCCTAACTAATATAAATTAATTTTATGTTTACATATGGGAATTTGAAGAAGAGATCATGAATATTTTTAAAAAACAAAAATTAGACAACCTTAATGATAAGTTGTCATTTCTCATTCTTCTCGCGACATATGGGAAGAAAAGGTTCTAGTTTTTTATCTCTTCACAAATGGTGGGTTGGATTACATCCCTAAGAAAGACAATGACCCATATGTCAAGCTAAATTCATTGGATAAATTTATAATATGTTTATTTAGAAGCACAAGGGGTGTGTAGAATAATTGGATGTACTAATAGATAAAATTATGAGTGTATAGGTTTGGTTGAATGTGACTATTGACCCTGGTGGGAAGGTATAAAATTTATGTGCCTATTGTAAAATAGTAAAAGAGACCAAAGTTTTAAGGGTGAAAATTATAAGTTATTTGAATTCATAGCTTCCTAAAGAAGTTACTATTTTGGGGTGTGATGCATTAGATGTGATAGAAAATTTTCACATGCATGAAACTCACTTTGTTCAACTCTGCACAGAATTCAAAGATGAAAAGAGAAAAAGAAAAAAATAAATTAGAGTAAGGGATCTAGACAAAAATATAATATATTACAAAAATATCAAAGTATTCCATCGACCTCTTGGAATTGTATGTATCGTCAATTATTAAAAATATCTACCAAGGGAGAAAAATACTTATGAGTTTACATGTCAGTGTAATTTTATTTTTATAGTGGGTAGAACATTGAGAGCATTTGAACACCATCTTTATCTTAGTATATAGTTGGTTATTGCATATTTTTTTAACATTGTCATCGATGTCAGACAAAGTGATATTATAGATTTTCTCTCCTACATTAGATCTAGTACAATGAATTGTGTGTGCATATTTATTATTCTAGTGTTCAAAACTTGTTTCATAATTATGTGCACATATATATGGAAAAGGATAAAGTAAATAATGTAATCATTTTCTAAAGATGTCACAATATTTTGAACAAGGAAAGTGGGTTCAATAGACTATCGATGGTATTTAGTATTTATGGTGTCTCTGATTCAAAAGACATGGTCGATGAAGAAGTGGGAATAAAACTTGACTAGTCACACAACAAGACTTTGGAAATTATGAGGCCAACTAATATTAAGATTGTCTTATCAAAGCATCCTTTCAAGTATGAGAGACCTATCCATTTTTTAGAGCACATCCTTTCAAGATACACTAGACTCATCTTCTATTTTAGTCCTTTATGGAGGCATAAATACGATACAAGTTGTTGAAACTTTAAATGACTTCACTGATATGCATAGTAGAAAATCTAAAGTAGGAGATGATGCTTAAACAATATTATAAATACTTTTTGATAATTGTATCATAAAATTTACATAGTTACACACTAAATTATTTTCATAGTTGAAGTCAATCCTTTGGATCATAAGTTTTAAATACATAATACACTACTAATTAATAAATTATCTATAACATTATGTTGTTTCTAAAAAATTTCATCCCCTGATCTTAGATATTGGACTTCTTGATGCATTTGAGAAGTTATGGGTGGCCACCCATTCTAAATAATTTTGATTTCCCATTCTAAACTTGTATGTTTCATATTGGTAGAAAGTATTAAGCCATTAAAAATAATGATGAATGTAGATGACAAATTAAAGGAAGACTCAAATTTAGCTCAAGAAGAGACAAGTAAACAACTAGATGACACATCTAATTGATAAGATGAACTTCAAAAAAATATGCAATTGACTATGGTGAACACATTGACTACATTAGAGCATGCATCGACAATTATCACATTTGATTCATAAACATGTTTTAATTATTACTTAAATTAATAATTAATTATTAAAAACTTCATGACTAAGTCCCAATAGAGATGGTTTGATTATATTTGTCAAACATTAAATAATTATAATTTTACATTCTACTGTGTATTTGACTAAATATGATATACAATATGTACAAATTCTTATGAATGCAAGTAAAATATTAATTGATATATTACTATAATAACATTCAAAATTAAATTAAATGTAAAATTAAATCTCAAAATTATTATATTTGCAGTGTCTTCAAGAAAAAAATTATTTGTTCTCGAATTATAAGGATTTGTAATTCAAAAGCATTCTTCAAAAATTAATAACATTACATTTCAAGTCAACAACGAGCAGATACAACCAAGAGGATGTTTGAATCAATTTTTAATGGTTACATCCTCACAGTTTGAATTAACATTTTGGTCTACATCTGATACATATGTCAATGTAAAAAAAATGAAAAAAAATATTGGTAAATACTAAAGTGGATATTTGTCTTTAATTTTTTTAGAATTATGAGCATTACAAAGAAAATGCAAAATTATTTATTAAAAATTTAGACACTATTTAGAAGGAACCTATAATTTCTTTTATTTATGTAAGCACTATTGTAGTCAATCCACTAAAAAAAGTGTGCCTCAATAAAAATTTATCGTTTCAATGGAGTTTTTTTGACAAAGAGATTAGAACTAGAAAATCACTTATAACGACATTGTTCACACAACTAACCTTGATTGGAGATACATATGATGTAATATTTTTTTTGAAAAAAGATCTAACTTTATTTGTGACAATTGTTGAACTAGAGAATAAATGAAATTGAATTTACATTTCCTATATAAAATAAATTTTGTGGGTATTATTCAATTTGCATTACTATTTGATGTTAACATTAATTCTTAGTTATATGTTATCATTTATATTTGGTTCAATTCTCAAATAGGATTATTAAATATAATTTAAATTTAAAGAAAAATCATTTTTTATACTTTTCTAGTATTTTTTTATATTAAGGTTTTAAGTTTACTGATTAATCATAATTTTTTGATAAATAAGTACCCTTAAAAATGAATTTATCCCCAATAATTTTTTCTACCATGAGATTCTCCCCAAAACTTTTTACAACTATGAATTTCTCATAAGCAACTGAATCTTTAAAGTACATTCTAAGATTAAGTGTTCAACGTAAACTATCATAGTGACATCAAGAACTTTATTTTAATAAAATATTAGTAACTGGTCAGTTATTAAAAAATAATTCTTGTATTGATTGACTATTTATGATATCATCATTCTACTTGGAATGAATTTGTTAATACTAAGAGTAAGAGGAGTGTTGTTCGGGGTTCTAAGGACCACTAAATTTAGATCACCAACCAAACATCCAGACTTTTCATATTCATGTTACCAGTACTTTAGTCATATATTTAACCATGATTTATTGATTATTTCAAAGAAATATTTCTATATTGGGTTTTGGTTTACATATTTGAACTCCAGAGTACAACGTTATTTCATTCAACACTTTGAAGGGCTACAAAATGTGAAATTTGTTTTTTATGGGTGATATGATAGTGCGATATTAACGATAAGTTTATTAGATCAAATGAATGAAATATTATGTCAGTATACATTAAAAACATGGAAAATATTCTAGACAAGAACCCACACTTATATGGGATAAACAACATATTATTCATAGGCGACAAAACATGTTTTATTTGTAAAAATAAATCTATTTTCTTTAGATTGTCTTCAAACTAGAAATTTAATGACACTGCATTTTGATAGAAAAATATTCACTCTTTTATGTACATGGTTAGATCATGTGGGGTTGCTCCCAAATATGCATTGATCTTTAGAAATATACAAAAGAACAATTAGTCTCTTTTAAAGAGCTATCTTGCTACTATTACATAATTTGTATTTATTACAACAAATTATGTATGCAAACCCAATAATATTTGGTTAAATTTTATATTGAGAGATGGAATTATTTTGAACTACAAAAATGATTGGTATGTGTTATAAAATATTACTGACTAAGTTGCATATTTATATAGAAATTGATTAATTTTATAGTTGATAGTTGGAGTTGTTTTTATATCTATAAACAAATATAATTATTTTTGTACTATAAATAACTTTGTCAACCTATTAAATTGAGTAATTAATATGTAATTAATGAGATAGTATTTCACTCAATTTATAGTAGCATATTTTAAAATGGTGACCTTAGTCTACAATCTAATTGAAATTTTCACTCTCATGTTGATATTTTTTGATGAAATTTAAATTGACCCAAACTTAAACAAAGTTGACTATTTTGATGAAATTTTAATCATAGTTGGATCATAAAATAGTCATTGGGAATGGTCATCCACTTCACTATTCTCATTTCATATAATCCTATTAATTAATAATAATATTGCTAGATTGAGAATGACATTGTATTTCATTCACATGTTACATAGTAATTTTTTATCAAAATTTATGTTTAGTGAGATCCACGTGTCTTGTTTTTATTATGTCACATCATTCCAACCCATATCTATTCACATTGTTAGCAAAATTATTCAATAGAATTTTTAACATATTAAAGGCAAAAATATGAAAGCTTATAGTCATATCACAACATCAAACATCTATAGATATATTTTATGGCATATATTGTACTTCACAACATCCCATGGACATGAAAACAAATATTTTTTAGGTTTACTATAGTTTTAAGTGGTTAATGTGTAGAGATTTCTTAGGTGTACAATTCTCTAGGTGTATTAAAGTACACATGGTGATCTTTGACTGGATCAGGGCTCTCAATATTCTCACTACTTTGATAAATCTAGGTATATATGTACACATGGTGATCTTTGATTGGACTAGGCCTCCTAGGGATATGATAAATCCTAGTGTAGACTACATATGATGATCTCTAATTGGATTAGGTCTCATGAGTCTTTGACAGCTATGACAACTCTAGGTGTATGAGTACACGTGGTGATCTCTGATTTGATTGTAATTCTTGGTGCTATGACAGCTTTGGGACCTACAAATAGAGGATTGCATACTTGCTAGAATTAACCTCTAGGGAGGGGCTAGTTGGACTCCAAGACCTACCTATCTTCTATATTTTCTATGAAAAAAAAAATTTAAAAATCATGACGGGACTCGTCTCTCCAAAACTTCTAGCCCATAAAAGCTATTTAAATACAAGCAAACATGGTTTTATAATAACTACAATAAAAAAACTTAAAGAGTGTGATACAACAAACACATAAGATTTTTAAATTAGATGAGGTTTAGATTAGTCTTAATAAAATGGTAAAAAATTTATTTTTTGCCTTGTAGGTCCCCCCTTTTTCTTCTATGAAAAGGGACATGTTGGTCACAACAAGAACATTGTCAATTAATAATATAATATTTTTATTTTGTATAGAATGGGTACATGCAGAGTCTACATAAACAAAGACTATTGGATTATTAATTAATAAAATTATTATCTAATGTGTATAATGTGCTCATTCTATACAAATTAAGCTAGCACATGTGATTCAAAGAAAGATGTCACGACATTTGAGGTTAGATGACTAAGTAAAAAGTGTAAGTTGGTCGATTTCAACTCTCTTAATAGGAAGATTCACAAATCAAATCAAAGTAATGGGAATCACCAAGTAGATCATTAATTAACCATAAAACCATACATGCAAAAATTCAAAATATAAAGAAATTAAATGGGGAGTCATAAAAATTTAGAGGATGGACAACACAATTAATTCAAAGACTACAAATAGTGTGAACTTGATGCTGCAAGTGCCATCATATTAAAAGTTTAGCATGATGACATTCATGCCCTATACTATGAATAACTATAAACAATGATTTAATAATTATGTAAAATATAAAAATCAATTATGAATAATTAGCATCATAGTTAAAGGAGAGGACAGGGCTCAAGTTAAGTGGTCACCTCAAGTTATTGGGTTTTGACCTCAATAGTGAAAAGGAGGACTCAAAGGGAGAGGGAGAGCATTTCTCTCATACATGATCTAACGAGGAATAGTAGGAGAAAGGTTTAGGGGATTTAAATGCTTGTGTACATGAAAAACCCAAACCCGACTTGAGAAGCCCTTCCTTTATTCAACCACTTTCTTCCAAAAAAAAGGCAACCTTGGGGGTTGATGTTAATGAGGAAATTGAGGATTCTCTCTAAAAACTTTACATGAAAATTATGATATAGAAACTCCTTTGTGGAGAAATAACTCAAGAATTTGAGAGGCTTAGAGACTCCCTCTAACCCAATAAGACATACAACAATGATGGAAAAGACCATTTGGATTGCACTCCCAAACGTAAATCAACCTAGAAAGGCAAAGAGGTGAAAGTCACCTAAGATTTCAAGGAAGATAAAAGAGAGACCCTCCACTTGGGCCTAAAAAGGAAGAGACTAGACAAGGATGAGGACCAGTTCATCGGGAGCTAAACTAGGGGCAAAAGTAATAAATGTGCTAGTGTGGAGACCAAATAGTTGGTCACTTACTATGAATTGGATTAGTTTATCTCTCCCTTTTTCACTTAAGTTTCTTTTTGGTTTTTTGGCTATCATATGGCTGATGTTTGGTGACTTTTAGGCTAGTCTGTTGGGTTAGCTCATTTCTCCATTTTTGTTTTTTTGCTTTTTGTTGAGTATCTTTTAGTTTACTATTATGTAAGGTATGGGTCCCTTCAACCTGAATTTTAACCTATCTAATTAAAAAATATGTAAAGACAAATGTAATAAATGTGAAAATATAAAAAAAAATTACTGGTCTTATCTTCCATAATGATGCATAATTAATAATAATATTATCACTTGCAAAGCTAAAAAGCTAATATATTTTTATAGACTTGTGTAGAATGGGCACATACCCATTCTACATGAGATCAAAATATGTATTTTTTTGATATAATAACATGGTTCTATTTGGGCCCTCACCCATATAAATATATTAATAACTTAATACATTAGATAAAGAGTAAATTGGAGGAATTTAATGTCAAGGAGGAAAATAGAAGAAGGTATGGAAGACAATAAAAATATTACATTGATCAAAATTTGGTTTAATTTTTTTTCTTTATTAGACACAGTTGTACATCATATCGGTATAAAAATTTCTTCATGCAAGATTATAATTCACCTAATGTGTCCTTACCCATGAGAATCTATGCAACCTCTTGAGCAAATACAACATGCATGTTTTACTTTATAATAAACTAATCCATTATCAATTAATAGCCAAAGAGAATGGTTTGAATTGAAGGTAGACCTAGAGGGTGACCAACATGCTCAATCATCTAGAAATGTTTGTTAAGAAGGCCAATAATTTTTTTACTTACCTCCTTTCCTTGTAGAGAATGGACACTTGAAAAGGTTATATCTTTAGCTGAGGTTAGGACAATGGAATTCACATGAACTTTATAGTTGAAATGAAAAGCCTTGAACTTGGAACATTGACCCAATGGTTTACCTAGATTAGCCTCAATGGATTGAAGGTGAGAGAGAATTGAGGAGGATGTGTCATGTTCACCTTTCCTTTTGAGCATATTGGATCCTGGATCAATGTTTAAGGCTCTCTCTAAGTCATTTGTTGTCCACCTTCCATAGCTCAATGGGACTTATTTTACCTTTTTACTAGGTTGGTAGAGCTCCCAAATTATCTTCAATTCAGTTTTGGTGCCATGTAGAGTTTGTTCTTATCCCATCACCTAGATCACAATAAATTGGAGAGCGTTAAATGCCTACAAAATTGGAGAAATAGTAGAAATCAGGTCATGGCTCAACTTACTTTTTATGAAGATTGGGTCAATTGTTACTCTAGAGACTATCAACACTTGATAAATTAGTCTTTTGAGGATGATATCACCATCAAAGTAGTTGTAAATATCCATGAAAGATGGTTGAGTGAGAGGATTAGAATGAGGGAGAGATGACATGTTTGTAACCATGAAGGACAAATGATAAGTTTTAGAGTTGAAGGAGCTTGACAGTTATGTAATTGATGAAGACGAAGAATTTAACAGAGAATGGATTATTGATGTCATAACTCCCTAATATGATTACCATCCTTTGAGTATGAGAGATTAAATATTTTCTTTTATCATTGCAATCCTCTCTGAGCGTGGGAGAGTTAATACTCTCTTTTGTCACAGTGCTATCAAACCTTTTTGAGCGTGGGAGAGATTAAAGACTCTTTTGTCATTTCTATCAGACCTCCCTAAGCATGCCTAAGAGTTAATATTATATATTTTCAAATGATTATTAATATCAATGAGGTCATCAAAATATACTATTGTTGATCATTTTTTTCAGAATCATGCATTCACTTTTTGTAAGTGCACGGTCCCCTAAATTGTCTATGATATCAACAACATAATTAACTTCCTTCAAATAATGATTACAATATCAACAACTTAATAAATTTGATTTCATAGAGAACGTTGCAAATTTCAAGATTCTTTGAGCTTAGATTCCAATTGGGGATGATCAAATTGTTCAATTTTGAATATATTACATCAAAATCAAATATTAATTACTTAACAATTCTTTGGAAAAAATATTAAATTATTGCAATAGACTAGAATAATATCTACTAGTAAATTAATAGCTTTGAATTCCAAAAATATTGAAACTAGAATCCATAAAATATGATATGAAATTCTAATATACTCAAAATTAAAATTTGATAAAAGTGAAATTGGAATCCAATATTTGAAAAATTTGATATTATAAAAAGTCAATAATAATAGTTTTAAGTTTTTAATATGGATTGAAATATGTTCAAATTTAATGAAATAATTATTAGTTTCTAAAAACCCATCTAATCATCTATACAAACATTCTAGATTCTAATTTTCATAAGTTTCTCTTTAGGACATGATTGAGCACTACAGATCAATAGTGGCAGTCGATTTTGACCCTTATGGGTTGATCCTGATCTTCACGCTATTAATGACTTCTTTTTAAAAGTTAAACCCTTCCTTAAAGGTTGGTCCATATTTTTAGGATAGGTAGTGTGAGATTTTTTCCTTTTAGTTTTATTTAAAGTCACATCTATACCACCTATTTTATCACTCAAAAATTTTAACATTGAAACACACACTATTTCACATTGAACCAAACTTCCTTATTCTTCCCAAATATGATTCTAATCATTTGAAGTAGTTTTTAGCAACATCAAGAACCTATTTTATCAAGTTAAGCAAAATATTATCAAGTATTCAATCCATCTCTAGATGCATTCATATATAAAAATGAATACAATTGCACAAAACACTCTAAGTTAGAGAACTACATGGGCTTGATTTCCCTCTTTAGAGTCTTGGATGCGTAAGCAATAATTAGTCATCACAAGGGTGATTGGGGCTAACTCAACCCATTATACTCCTCATTTTTCTATTTTTAAGTTTCTAGTTATTATAAGCCCTATTAGGGTTTAAATTTTGAAGAAGTGATTTACATGACATTTGTGTGCATCCAAATGTAATTTTTTTACATACAAGCATATTCTAGAAATTACAGGTGATCATGCCCTGATTTCCTTATTTTTTTGTAAAATACATAATTGACCAATAGAGGATAATAGTGCCTATCCATCATGTCCCCTTTATGATGATTTTGATCTTCATCAGCTATAGTCATAGTTCCTATGACACTTGTAAGATCAGTCTGAGTTGAATAGTTCTAAACACTTTTTAGTTTCACACAATCATTTCATAGATAATAAACAACTAAATCTTTTCATTGTTTATAGTTAGTCATCTTTCATTTTATCATTCTTTGTCAATTTTAGGACTTTGCTTTCATTCTTCTTGTTGCAAGTTATTTTTTAGCATTTTATTTCTTTCAAATCATTTTATATTAATTAGAGTTAATCATAAAGTTAATTCCAAATTATGATAAAATATATTAGTGAACCTATTTTTAACTCGAGCATTGTTTAATTTTTTTGTGTTAGAGTTTAGATAAATTCTTGATATTTGACACTAAAAGAATATTCTTTCAACTTTAGATATAATATCTAACATTAAAAGGGATTTAATATCTAACACTAAAAAAACTTGCTTTCAACCTCATATTTAATAGTTGACACTAAAATCACTTTGTTTTAACCTTAGATCTGATAGCTGACATTAAAATCACTTTATTTTGACCTTAAATTTCAATGGAATTTACTAATCTCCATCCACATTTTTTTAGGACCTACATTTTAGTTTTTTGTTATTTGCTTTTCAATTTTCAACAAATTTATGGATATATCCGATGAGCATTTTTTCTTTAAGTTTTTCAAAAATAAACCAAATCAAATGTTAAGCATAATTATTATTAATGTAAATTTTTGTAAAGTCAAGTATGACATGGAAACAAGATAAGTCATATATTCAAGATTTTATAAGACTACTCCACAACATTTAGTATTAGTCAATTCTTATTGTTGAAACATTCAACCAAATATTTTATCGGTTACTACTAGAAGATAAAAGGCATGCATGAATTATATAATTTATCCTCCTCCCAGACCTTAAAGTTATAATAGCTACCATCTCGCTCCCTTTATTTACGAAGGACCTATACATGATTCTAATTTCGATGTTGTTAACACTTGAAGAGGTAGGTCACCATAGAGATAATCAACATGTCCTTCCTTAACCCCATCCACTTTGCACATTTACTCTTGATGGTTTTTTTACACATATTCAATCAGAATTACCTAAGGTTTTGCTTCTGAGGTCCTTTAAGATCAAATAGTCACTATGAAAAAGTTTATAGAAAATTTGTAAAATAAAAACCATTGTTTCAGCTCAAGGATCACATTATTGGGAAATAAGGTCATACCTATTCTAAAGCATGTTAGTGTTAATCACATATCTACATCTCCATCTAGTTATATTGAGCTTCAAAATATATCATCCCAAATATGAGTTCAAAAACAATATACATCTACAACTAGTGATTCAAGAAGTATACATAAGGTTATTAAGAGTTCAAGTGAGATTCTAAGAGAAATGTTTCAAAAATTTTTTATCACATTATCTCTCATACATTCTCTAAGGAGATAAAAATACTATTTTTCATATCATGTAATTCATAGGCATCATATATATAGTTGTTAGAATTTGAAGAAAATACAAAGTATCATTGATTTTGGCAATCTTATAATAGATACATTAGTCAAGCAACCCACACACACTTTGATTGCATTTCCTAAGGAACATGTGAAAATAGAACAAATGACACAATCAAAATAAGAAACATTAAAAAAAATAGAGAAAATAAGGTTACAAAGGGAACAAATTGAAAAAGAGAAGTTAGTCAAAGAACTTTCATAAAAAGAGAAGTTTCAAAAACAAATTTAAGCTCAGTAAGAAAGTACCTTTATGAAAGGGTTTATCACGAAGGAATTTCAAAATAAAAATGTTCCTTAAAAGTCTAATGGTACAAATATGGTTTCTAAGGATTTAAATACTATATGTAATTAATGTATAGAAGAAAATATGAGGCCAAAGCTATGGTTACATCTTCAAGTAAAGAAGATGAAGCACAAACTATTTCCCTTCCTAGTATTCAAATAGTGAGACATGATTATTCTATAGTTCAAAATGAGATTCGAGTTCTTGATAATGATGAACATACTCAAGAGCGAAAAAAATTCAAGAAGATAACTCCAACATATGGTGTAGTTGGTTTTTTACATATATATTCAAAATATTATTATAGTGGCAAATCACAATTTCAATAAAAACCTAATAACTTAGTAATCTACAATGATGATGAGTACACTAATAATTTGATTTTGATTATGCAAAAGATTGGTATGAAACTCTCAATGATACAAGACCTACACAATGGCATCCCTTTGATGACATATTTGGCTTGTAGTAGTATCATAGATTGCACATAACTTCTTTCTTGATTTATCATGTTATTATTCTACATCTTATGCATGTGATCGATTTGATCAATTCTTCCAAACCTACGATCTTAGTGACACTTTTGGCCACTTGGCTCTTGTTTTTTACTTTCCATATTTGAATAATCCAAAATAGTGACCTATATTCCTATCATTTGACATTTACCTTGTTATTTTCATAGTCTAAATTGAGAAAATTATGTTTTTTGTCAAAGATAGTATCAACCAGTTGGGTTAGGACTAATTTTTAGTACTATTTTAAACTGGTTAATCTTGTTATGTTTCATTTTTCACAACTAAATCAAAAACTAAGTAAGCAGAGCCTTAATACATCTAATTTTTTAATATTTTACTCAATTCTAGTATATACAATAATACTTGTCCATGAAAAATCTTTATTTTATGTACTACATCGATCATACAAGCGTATTAAAAACTTTGAAAAGTTTACATTTGATGAGATGAGGATGTATAATCATCCCTATGCATACTTATTCAACCTCATATGTGTTTTTCAAAGTTACAAAATAACATATATAATGGGGGCATCTTGTTCATACTTGGCCATGCAATCATTTTAAGTGCTTAATTTCCATTTTTATATTTTGAAACTAGAACTAAAGAAACTAGTGACAATAAAGGGTTTTAAATTAGAAGAGAAAGAAAAGATTTGAATAATCCTCAAGAGAAATGCATGTGTGACAAAAAAAGAATATGTTATCTATGAATCATGAGATAAATAACACATGACAATGATATAAACTAGATGTTTAATCATGATCAAATCATAATTTTTGAATTTTAAAATATTTTAGATATTTTTAATTTTTTTAAATATAAATATATATATTTATATTTAAAAAAATTAAAAATATCTAAAATATTTTAAAATTCAAAAATTACGATTTGATCATGATTAAACATCTAGTTTATATCATTGTCATGTGTTATTTATCTCATGATTCATAGATAACATATTCTTTTTTTGTCACACATGCATTTCTCTAGTATTCATGAGTGTTATGTAGGACATACATATTTTACATGTACAAAGATGTTGGACTTGCCTTTATCCAGTGGCCATATTAAACTTAAGGCATTTTATCCACATATTACAATATTTATAGGTGTTACCATCATATAACTCATATATTATTTAACTATATACTCTTTCAAAATATCTCGCTAACATCTCTATCTTACATTACATACATGGATATGCTATTGGTAGGATATGATCACATTACATATGCATGGTGTAGATAACATTTTTAGTTATTTTATTTTTTGATTCTATTATTTATACATAGTAGATTAGACCTTGATTATCTAGTGTGTTTTATTATTGGCCATTGTGTTTAGTTTCTTGAACATCTTTATGAGATCATTATTTGACATGTATGCCATTTGAACAAGGCCATTGCTTGTGACTATTGGCCCCTTTATTTTATGAGACATTTGATCACATCCCTTGTTTGTGACACTATTCATGTCCTTTGTTTGTGGTCCTTTTCATTGTGTGTGCAATATTTTCTTATGTGACATTTTAACATATCCTTTGTATGTGTCATATGGCCTTATTGTTTGGCTTTGCACTTGTTATATTTGTGTGTTTATTAAGCTTGTTAAGTTTTATGAGTGAAATGATCTATATCATTCACTACCTATTGTGTATTATTCTATTACAATTCACTACTATGAGCTTAATTGATACACTTATATAGGTTTTCCTCATATGTTATATACATGATTCGAATGGTTTATATCTCACTATGTTGACATACTCTAGGTTAAAATTATTTTTGAATGTATTTCTTTATTTTTGAGGTTTTTAACATAATCTTGGTAAGTTCAAATGTTTTATTTTGGTTTGCTTAAATATCTTAGGGTGTATTTTAGTGTTTGGCCACCTTTGTGGTTTTATATGCTATGTTTAACCTACTTGTAGTGTTCAATAATGTATGTTGTTCATGTTTAATCCTATGTTAGAGGTAATCAAGAAGTAGTTAAAGATTTTATAAGAACTTAAATGGCATAGATAGACTTGAATGATTCATTATTCAATGTATGAATAAGTCTAAAGCTCCAAGAAATAAAGAAGAAGGGTTCATATTTTCTCTCAATTTGTAGTAAAATTTTCTAGTAGTTAAAGATTTTATAAGAACTTAAATGGCATAGATAGACTTGAATGATTCATTATTCAATGTATGAATAAGTGTAAAGCTCCAAGAAATAAAGAAGGGTTCATATTTTCTCTCAATTTGTAGTAAAATTTTCTAGTGATTTTTCATATGTGAGCCTCTTATGTGTAAAATGACTTGAAAATGTGTATTTGTAATGATCAATTAGGAATTAATTAAAATGGGGTTTGATAAATGTGTGGTATGACCTATTACATGAATTTAATTTTGAACAACTAGTCATTATTTTGTGAGAGGATATAGTTGCCAAAATTGGACACTCCCAGGGAGTGAGACAATTTAAATAATGTGGTATTGTCTGACGAGAAATAAAAACTAAATTAGAAGTGTGGATCACTTTGAAAGTGAGCTTAGGCTACTTAGGATGTTGGATAGGGATATTTAAAATCATAATTTTCTCAAAAGGTAAGGGTCATCTGCATAAGAGCAAAGGAATGGTGATTAAAAGATCATGAAAATAAGTATGAGCTAAGTGTGTATAGAGAATGGTCATAAGTGCAATGTTTCAGTTTAAATGTTAATTTATGCATCTATAATTATTTATTTAATATTCAATTAGATGACATATTTTCAATTTTTAATAAACATTACTTTTCACGAGGTATTTGAGTGTGATATAGGACATACTTTCACATGGTTATTTCATGTCGAGCTTACCTTATTACCTAACATCCTTGCTAAGTTGGGGGCATATTTTTGTTATTCGTGAACACTTCAACAAGTTGTATTTATCCACAACCTTTCTATCATGTTGATATATATAACATACAAATATTTTGATAATCACTCATACTTTTCATTACATTACATGGATATGTTATTTACTAACAACGACATTGATACATATGGTGGATGTAGCTTAGTCTCATTTTTTTTATGCTTCATATTTCTTACTTTAGGACATGATAAGTTAGAAATTGATTGTTTATTGTGTGTATCCCTTGGCATTGTATGTGAAAATTCTTTCTTGTATGGCATCGTCATGCCGTTTGAGTGTGGCCCTTGGTCTTTTGTGTTTATGTGGCATTCACATGTCTCTTGTATATGTCCTTTGGGCCTTATGTGTGACATTATATGTAAATTGTGTGACATTATATCTCATTGATTTTTTATTCATTACCTTTTACATGGTGTCATAATTTATATCATGTATTACTTTTAACTATTATTTTTATTATTGTCATACACATGATGCTTATGTGATTTAATGATATATCTATCTAACACATGTTTCATATACAAATTCAATGATATATTCAAATAATATGATGCAATACATTCAAAATTTTAAGTGCTACTACATGATTACAATCTTTTACATACTATATCACTCTTATTTTGAGTTAAGTGGCTTATAGACTACGTCTCTCATCTCAAAAGAGGGGCATCACAATGGGCTTGTCTTTACAAGTCAAGTACTTATGAGAAAGTTTATAATTTATGACTCTATACATTTTTATAATTAAAATATGATTCAAAAAAATATTATGGGAGTATGTGACATGCATGTACACTCATTCCTACATTTACAAGTTACAAGTTTGAAAACAATTACAAATTCAAATGACATTAAATATCAATATAGTACAATGTAGGGGTTCAAGTTACTATATGGAAATTTCAAATTTCAAAGTTTTAAAAGTCTCAAAGTTTTAAATTTTAAAAGTTACAAAGTTTTAAATAGAATATAGATCCATCTATAGTGGTTTGATTCATCTTCATGTTGTAAGTGGGCCATATTAGAGTCTAGTGACACTCAACATATATGGTTGTACTTTTTATATGTAAGGAGCCACAATTGGTGGTTATACCTGTATATACATAATATTTTTATTAACTTTACTATTTACTAACATTTTATCTCTTGCAGGAACCTGTTGAGTTTCAATATCTCTGAGTGCATGCCTTAAAAGGTGCACCAAGAAAGTAATGAATAGACTATTGGTGCTTCACAAGATTATTGTGGATTTGTATCATTAATACCATTAGTTTCACTTATTTAGAGTGTCTATATATTTACCTCATATGATGCCTCCCTGAAATCTTTAAACCCTGAAATATGACAAGTTTGAAACCCTAGAACCCTGAAATATGATTAAGTCTAAAATCCAATAGGACCCTCCAAAGTCTATAATTTGCATTATAGCTCCGTGAGGTCCAAAACCACTCTCAAAAATCCTAAAATTATAAGTATTGTAAACTATATGTCTATCTCTAAATGTCAACTTATACTTAAATGCTTATTTAATATTTATACTACCTATTTTTAGCCCTTGCCTAAGCCAAAACCTTATTTTACCATCTATAGGACTAAGTCAGCCTAGGCCGACTCTATTCTAAGAGTTGAACATGTTAAAATACTAAGTCAACCTAGGCTAAATCTGTTTTGAGAATTGATCATGTTACAAGACCATGTTAGCCTAGGCTGACTTAGTCTGAACCTAAATGCTTTTCTTTCTAACAGGGTCAATTGGGCTGACTACGTTGACTAAAATTTTGGAAAGGTTTAAGGTTAGATTCAACTATATATACACATCTTTTTTATCATTTTAAAGAGAAGAAAAGAATAATAAGAATATTATATTGTGCATCTCCTTATCCACCATTCTACTTTTAGAGCATTGTTTAGGGTTTTGATACTTTCTTTAAAGATATGAATCTTATCTTGTGGAGAAGTTTTTTGGATGCATAGATAATTTATGTAGTCTAGACCTAACTTATCCTTGTTATCGTTACATACCACAACAACCTCTTGCAAATCACCTTGGCCAAAGGAGATATTGAGGCTAAATGGGTTTGTCTTCAAAGTTAAGTATTCCTAACTTTATTCTTCCTTTGTTAAAGTAGATAGATTAGCATTTGTACTTCTCTCTCATGTATTGGTATTTCCTATACATTAACTTGAGTATATATCCTATATGCATGTTTAATTTTTTATGTTTATTATCCCCACTTTGTGCCACAAGCTTTGGTGATCACTAGATTATATTTTACTTTAATTGTTATTTACTTAGTGAATATGAAAATATGGGACCTAGGTAGGGTTATTGCATAGTGTTGCTTGATTAGAGGTTTTGAAACCCTCTTTAGTAATGCCAATGTGGTAAGATATCCCTTGGTTAGGTCTAACAGATCCATCTTGGTCATGAAATAAAATATCTAATGTATTAACAAATAGAAGTGTAAGTAGGATTTATCTTCTCTAAGCTAGGATCAATTAATAGATTAGCTACATTTTCCTTTGTATACACCACCCCTTCAATTATTTTATAAAGTAATCTACACATTCAAATGAGATTTAGAGAATATAATCTTTCCAACTCAAGTTTTCAATGGTTTCTAAATTGAGACTTGATCACTCTTAATTTGCCATAGGTTTAACATTTCTCAAAGTGCATCAAGAAGGGGGCAAACACTTCTCCACCTTCAAGTTACAAGGAAATCAAATTGTATACAATATTAGGTGTTTAGCACTTTGATTAAATGATGGTAAAAATGGGGATGAAATGATTTGGATGGATGATGGTGGTTGAACTGACCACAAATAACCCACATAATTGAGTGTTGCTTATATTGTTTGAATGGACCTCAGGCCAACATAATTCTCTCAATGTGGAAATGGATTTGTGAAATAGTTGACTAATATTAACCCACATATGTTATTAACATACTTAAGTTAATACTTATACATTATGATTTTTTGTGATGATGGATTGATTTACCTCATATAATGATATATGAAAGGAGTGGATTAAGAATGATATATCCCAAGATAAGTTGCATGATTTGATGTGTCCCAAAGCAATGATATATACAAGGAACAAATTATGTAAATGATATATCCCACTATAAAAATGTTATCTTGGATTGGTTGACTAATTCACTGATTAATTGATTTACTGATTGATAAATGGAGTGATTGATGTATTGAATGATGGAGAAAGGATGGATATTGTAATGTTTTTAGTCTTAATCGATAGGTGTGGGAGATTAAATGGAAAGAAAAATAAATTATTGTGGATGATTAATGTGTAAGCATAAACAAAAATAATAATTGACTACATGGATTGATCACATGATTGGCTAACATGAAGTTGACCCATTGATGGGATACAGAGGTGTGAGATGTATGGTGCAACAAATTTGGTTTTTGTATTGGAATGCTTAGAAAAAAAGAGGAAAAAAATTATTCATTCTTATAATGGTAAATTGGCATTGATTTTGGTGAATTTGTTCATGTGGATGGTGAATTTATCTAGGTGGGTGATGAATTCATCTCAAAATCTTAGTTAAATAGAAGTGATGTAACCAAATAAATTGATGTGTTTTGTTATGATATTGTGAAGGTTAATGAGTTTATTTGAGATGGATAATGGGCATAGAATGATTAATGTAGTGTCCATTTAAAATGTGATAGGAGAGACAACATGGACTACATCCCAAGATCACTCTATGGGTTGGCCTTTTCATCACACTATGAGTACACCATAGTGGCCTTGTCTGAGATGACCCATAGGTGCTTCATTTGAGGATGTGTGTGTGTGTGTGTGTGTGTGTGTGTGTGTGTGTGTGTGTGTGTGTGTGTGTAAATTGGTTTGGATAGCTACATTTTATATGCTTTGTTTGGAGTTTCAACACGATTTCCAACATTAGTTTTGATATGAATTGAGCAACCTTTATTTTGATATTGTGCATGACAATATACACTAATGGTATGGAAAAGTCATGATGTTTATTTTGTTATATGCGTAAGTAATAATGGATTCAAAAGTGCAAGACTTAGTGCATCATGATATGTAAGTCCATAATAACATCATTTATAATGTGCATAATGATCTAGACACAAGAAGTAACAATAAATAAAAGATAAAAAGAGACGTTTTGTAGGAATGAAAACCATGTAACTAAAATTAAAAAAAGGAAGTCAACAATCAAATGTACAAGCAAGTAATTAAATAAATATGAAAAATGTAAAATAAATTAAATAACAAACAAGTAATCAAATGACAAACAAGTAAGCAAATGATTTTTTGGATGTCCTTGGCTAGAGTAGAACCCTTTGACATTTGAGATGTTTGATAATGTTGAACCGTCTGATGAGTAATACACACAAGGGATGACAAAGGTAAGTAATAAAGGACAAGAAATTTTGATTTTTTTGCATGTTTTTTTTTTTTACTTTGGATATTTTTTAATGCTTTTGGATTTTGTTGGATTTTATGTACAAGGGCTACTAGCAAAGGGAAAACATGTTCTAATACCATGGAAGGGAGTAATAGTGGATGGAAGGGATACATTATGGATGGGAATTAAGATGATAACTCCAAGGAACATGTGACGCAAGAACCAAGTGTCTAGTCATAAAAGTAGCATAATGTTTCCACTTATTTATCAAGGTTAAAATGGAGAATAAGGATGGTTCTATGATGGGAAAGATTGGATTAATAAGGATGGGTTACAACGGGTTTTAGTTTAAATGGGTAAAGATGGGTTTGAAAATATTTGGGGTTTAAATGGATAAGGATGGGTTTTGATAGGTGTACGATGGGTAAGTATGGTTTAGGATTGGTGTAGGATGGGTAAGGATAGTTTTAGATAGGTTTAAGATGGGTAAGGATGGAGGGATGATTTATAATGCATATGATGAAATGGGTTTGCCCTCAAGTGTAGGGTACATGCAGATAACTGATTATTTTAGCATGACATTGAAAATTGGTTTTCATCATGGTATTTTCTCAAATCACCATAAGAATAGTTTTTAAATAGATTATTTATATTTTTTCCTCTTATTTTTTTATTTTTTATTTTATTTTTTAGTATTTTTTTTAGCAGTTTAATTATGGAAGTGTGTAAGATCCATAATGCTGACCCATATTGATTTTTTAGGTATGAGCTCCAGAGATGTCTTCAATAAATTATTTGATTTCTAAGTTGGATTTCAAATAGGGTGAAACAAAAAGCATGTTGGGTGAAGGATGTGCATTGAATACATGAAGGATTTGGAGGGATGGAATGATAGTGGGGATCGGTGTATGTGTCATGATGTAAAGGGTGATAGGGACTAGCGATCTCCTATTCAACAAGACGAAGAGTAGTCATAAGTTGGATGATTTGGGAATTCATTTTTTATTTAATGGTGGCTTCAATATGAGATGGGGATCCACCATGAAACTTTACTAATGCAGGGGTAGGTTAATTTTTTTATCCATTGGTGCCTTAAAAAGGTTTTCAACAAGGGATTATTCTTGATTATTTTGATTGGGATTTAGATTTAGATTGTCTAATAGCATCTCAAAGAGGTTTTCACTATGGGATAATGATTTTAGATTTATATTGTAGAATCATCTTGATTAAGGAACACTAGTTCCTCAAAATATGCAAATTTTTTTATGCTCTTCTAACCAGAGGCTAGCTAGGAATTATGTGATTAATTGATCATCATAGGAGGAAACTAATGGTAAGTAAGCTTGTAGGTCCTGATGATGGGTATAAGATATTGACATACAATATGGGAGGAAGGATTGGTAGTATTGATGAAAGGAGTGATGGCAACATGATCCTCATAAGGATTATGAATAGATCATGTTTTGATTAGGGATGAAATTATTTTATAAACTATAAAAGTATCATTAACATCTTTAAATTGATTTTTAAATAGTTTGTAGTTGATATCATGAGGTCTAATATTTACTTCAAAATGGATGGTTTCTAGAATTCTTTGCTCATGGATTTTGTTGTCTACAAGTACCTTTGTCACTTGGGGTGTATATTATGGGGTGATGGTGGATTTAGTGTGTGATAAAAGGTTCGGTGATTGGCCAATGTGTGACAAGCTGAATTGTTTATAGGGGGATTCGTCCAAGATAGGATCTTGGTCTGAAATGGAATATAAGTAACAAGTATGATCTTTGTCAAAAATGGGATCTTGGTCAAAGATAGGTTTTTGGTCAAAGACAGGCTCTTAGGAAAAGATATGCTCATCAAAGATAGGTTCATCAAAAATTGAGGGTAGGGCATAGTTGTCAAAGATGGTTTGATTCAATATGGATTGGTGGGAAATGGATGGGTCAAAGAAAGGTCATGAGAAGTGGGTGAAAGGTTATAACCTTGACTTGGAAGTGGAGTATCTTTATTAGGCTCAATAAAGACATTTTGGCATACCCCCAAGCTATGATTTTAGATATGGATACACTTGGCTCTACTACAATGTCCCCTATCAAATATTGGATTTAATGTTTTATTCTCACACAACAGTTGGTGGAATGACCTTTGATTTTGTGATAATCATAAATTTGATAACTCTATACTACTTTAGTTTTGAAACATTTTCATCAAATTGTTTGGTGTTGGGAAATATGACCATGTTTACAACGACTAACTTTTGAAAAACAATATCATATGGTTATCCCAAAGGATTAAGTTTGTGTTTTTTATTTTCTTGTCCAAGTTGGCCACCAGATAGAGTAATGTTAATAGGTTGGGTGCTTTTAATCTATTGTGGCTTTAGGGGTGGAGTGATATTATATGGAATGGATGCTAGAATTAGCTTCCCTTATCTAGTATGATGAGTGATGTTGGAATCAAGGCTATAACTAGTGGATGGAAGACTTGATTGATTTTGGGTAATAAGGTTACTAATGGTAGGTTGATGTTGATGTGGAAAGGTTTAGGTTTCAAAATATGGAGGAAATTTAACCCCTATACTTAAGGCTTGTAGTAATACCTCATTCTTGTTGGCTAGAATAAACTCTATGATTTGAGAAGGGGGAAAATATATCTAGGGATACATTCCTCATCTTCAACAGTATCCTTTATCTCAATATGGTTTTATTTATTTTCAAAGTGAAAAATCGAATTACCAAAATGCTCCTCTCTCAACCTAGGATTGTTTAATAAGGCCATTTGTCTCATGATGGGAGACATTTACTTAATGAATTGACTCAAAAATAAAAGATGAAAGACCAAAACTAGAAAGTAACATAATTGACAAGAAGTTTTTGAATTTTTAACTTTAGACCTTTCTTAATTTATAGGTTTCAGATATGATTTTGGTTTGATTCTAGAACTCAAATATTTTTTTCAATCAAAAGGTTTTCAGCATGTGGTATTTCACAAAGGAGAAAAAAACAAGTTCCTACTTTAAACACACATGTAATGCACAAAAAGGGATAAAACTAGGATGAAGAACTTGAACAAATTTTAGGATTTCCTTGCTACTTGTTTATCTATTGAATAATGTCAAACCAACATTTTAGAGTGTTGACTATGGAGGAAGTGTCATTCCCATAGCCCACTAGACCTAGTTTCAAGGGTATGTGAAAAGTAACTTGTCAATGCTAACCACTAACTGATGCACCAAAGTTTAATGAAAAAAAGGCTCACTTAGGCTTGATTTTTTTAAAATATTATCTAATGGGAGTTTTTTAAATAACTTTTGATATATGAGGCCCAAGACCATGGAAGAAGCCAATTTTATAAATACACACAAATAGGTCTAGTCCTAATGTGCCCAACCCAAATGTAAGATTTTAGTAGGTTAATTTTGAAAAAATAAAAATTTGAGGAAATTATTAAAATCTTGGGTATTGGAGCATGAAATCCCCTCACATCATATTATGCTTTAAAAACAACATTACTTAGGCCTTTGAAACAATTGACACTCAATTTGTATACCCCACTGATAAACAAGGTTTGGTCTACTGTGTAATGATTAAATTCATAGTCAATAGATCCCCTATAAAAATAAAAAAAGAAGTTAATGTTTATCTTTGATTCTTAGGTATCATCACTAATGTGATGCCAAGGGAAGAGCATACACACAAGCATAAATTGGGTAATATAAAAGTTACAAATTTGTTTTTGGTTCTCAAGTATCTCACTCATATGATGCCAAGGGAAGAACATACACAACATTACAACACACACAAACAAAGTGATTGAAATGAAAGGATTAATTAACACCAAAATTAAAATGTGAGCTAATTACTAAAGAAATGAAATGCCAAAACGATTGCTTGAAAATGAAAAGACAAGGTTAGTCCAAAAAATAAAAATAAAAACAAAATGGATTAGAAACAAATGAAATTGGATTTTGGCTTGATTCATTTATTTAAAACTTGGATTAGTAGCTTGTAAAAAACTGTCATAATTTTTTGAAAAACTAAAATAGCAAGACAACCTACAAAATTAGCCAAAAAAGACAACAAGAAGATGAAGGAAAAACAAAAAATGTTAGCTCTATAATGATTTCATTGATACACAATCAGAGCAAACAATGAATTCAATAGTAGATGAAAATTAAAGAAAATACAAAGAAAAAAATAGAAGGCAGATATAAAATTATTTCACTATTTCCTTTGATGATTTCAATGTTACATAGAATGATTTTGTTATTTCATGAAATAAATTCACTATTTTATTTGATTATTTCATTGTTTTCTAGATCAATTTCTCTATTCTCTAGAAAGGTTCTAAAGTTTAATTTTTTTCACCGGCATTCTTCTTTGTGATATCTTCATTTTGGTGCAAACGAGAGCTTAAACGAATCCCTGAGTCAAAAGTTATGGCCTTCAAAAGATGACCACTATAAGTGCAAATTGAATTCACCATAATATGGTACGAATTCACTATTTGCTCTAAAGAATTCACCACAGTATGCTAAAAATTAATTGTTTTCTCTAATTAATTCATTGTTTGATCCAAGGAATTCATTGTTTGCTTTATGAATTCAATATTTTATCTTCAGATTCAGTGAAGTTACCTGTGATTTTATTGTTCTCATAAAAAGGCCTAGAAATGAATTTGTTGTTTGCTCTAGCCAATTCATTGTTGTGCAGAATGATTTTGTTGTTTACTTGGACGATTTAACTATTACACATAATGATTTTTTATTCTACCGAAATGATTTAAATAGAAAATATAAGCCAAAACATAGAATAAAATTGGAATAGAAAGGAGTTAGGCAAACAAAACACATAGAAAAACTGTTAGCAAAAAAAATTGTAAAAATATGAGCAAAATTACAACATAAATGAATTTATTATTTTTTCCAACAAATTCAATATTTCCTTCGACAATTTTTTTATTATTTAGGTTAACATACAACAAGCTTAGAAACTCATAAAATTGACTTATAACAACAAATAGAAAACTCCAATATAGAGGCTAAATGTATGTGTGCAAGAAAAGCAATAAAATTTTGAAAGAACTTCCTAAATGTACCTATGATGTAAAACATAAGGGAAAGATCCCATTGGACGTGCTAAAATGTATGAGAAAAAAATTCATAATGCAAACTATGCTAAAGAAACAAACATAAATGATTCTATTTGAAACTCAACTCAATCTCCAATAGAGCAAAAAATGAAGAAAACACAATCAAAGTAATACTTAAAACCATGAATTATGTGTCACCTTCTCCATTGTGATCAAAGAATGATTTGATCTTGATTACAATGTATATGGATGCTCAATTATTCTCCATATAAAGTGTATTTGGTAGCATGTAGTTATTGAAAATATCTTGGATGCTTGATTAATTTGATTGAAAAATTGATAGCACTTTATTAGCTTGAAAGTTGATGATTTGAGTGGAGGATTACACATCAATTTATAGGCTTGAGGGTGGTGAGATGAATGGTTGAAAATAATCCAAATTTGTTGAATTATTGAAATAAGAAATAGTTGAATTTGAGTCGTCATCCCAATAGATGATGAATTATTCCCATGCATGGAGAAGAAGGGGGAGAGTTAGTTGGTATTTGAGTGACTCGGCATGATTGGGTCACGATATTTAAAAATTCAAGGGATGAATCACAAGTTAGTTGAAATGTTTTAAGATGACTCATGAGGTGGTTGATTAAATTGATGAAAGTGGTTGAATGAGTCAACATTTAGTTGAAACAAACATGGAGGATGTCTGTATGAGGTGGATAATCCATATTTTAATTAGTTTTGGAAGAAAATAGGTGTGCATAATTTAATTAATTATAAATTAATCAAATATTTAAAATTTAGAGAGAAATAATGTTAATATGAATTTGAATTAGAGATGGTGAAGGATTAGTATGTCAAAGTTAATTTAGACACTAAATGGTGAAATTTAGGTGTCTACAACACCCAAACTTAATCATTAATTTATTGACAATGTTTAATCTTGACATCCTTCCTTCGTTTGGTCTATTCACCATTTTGTTAACTTACAATCTCTATAAGAACATTCACTATTCTACAAATTGTCTTAAAAATACTTAGAGTATCATTTAGACATCCCTAATTTGATTACATTCACTTATTAGACCTTTTTTTAGCAATCTCTATCATTATGGGATAAGACCGTGTTAGGTCGTACAAGGTTGCATTGTATCCTTGTCTACTAGGATGGTCTTGTCCCATGCACTCTAATGGTTACTTTTTAAAAGTGAGATGTTGAATTTTACCCCTATTGTGAATTTAATAAGGTCAATTAATAGAAATATTCAAAATATTCCCTTATATAAGCACATCAAGGCTTCTTTAAACACATCTAGCAATCAATTAGTAGTTCCACTACACATTGAGTAAAAGAGTACTATTTCATCCAATTTAAATTTTATTACATTCTAATAGTCATAGGCCAAGTATAAATTTTTTAGGTCAGGGGCACCCATTTTCAAGCATTTCAGTCAATATTTTAGTTACATTCATATAGTTACATAACCATGGATCACAAACTCACCCTAGGAGGAAAACTACATTGGCATGAGGCCCTTTTGGGATTTGTAGCCATCACTCTACGTATGTGTGGTTTTATGAGGGTAGTTTGACTATTCCCCTAATCTTATTCCCCCATTTAGTATTTATTTATTATGCAAGAGCCAGGGTTTTGTGTTTTATAAGTCTCTATGTGGAAATCAAATCCAAAACATAATTAGAACAATCATAGATACCCACAAGTGTTGGTTCAATAAATTCAATCACACAACCTAGATACTACCATAGTAAAAAAATAAGGCCATGCTATTTAATTGTACTACTACCATAGACTTATCCCAACACAATTTTAACTCTTAGTTTTAGACATGACATAATACACAGGTCTTTTGTGATAGTTTTGAAGTCGCAGTTAGCCTGCACAATGAGCATAAAATTAGTTTGAGGTAGGTTTGCATATCTATGGGTTAATTTACTATTTTTAGATAATTTCCAGCTCTATAAATTTTATGTTTTGCTTTCATACCTATACATTTAATTTATATCAATTTTAATAGCTTAGATATATTAGTTTGATTCAATCAATTCAAAATATATAAATAAATGGAATAGCTTGAATGAGGATTTGTAAACCTCTCCTTCCCTATAAGTAATGGTGAAACTATTGCGATTTAATATCTTCCTCTTACATAAGGGGAATATATAAATACCAAAATATTATGATAATGTCACAAGTATATAATATTTTATTTGATGTTTGGCTCAAGTGATGTTTGGTACTTGATATTTAGAAATTTATTATTCTTGACAATAGATCCTACTTAATTATATCTTCTAAAAAAAGAATGGATTGGTTAGACCTTCTCTATAGGCTAACCTTGGATAACCTAAACACATTTGGTGACTATGGTAATATATAAAAATAAGAGTAAAGGTACAATATTTGTAGCAACATGCTAGCATACCCACAAAACAAAGGGGTAAAAACCCATAAGATTACAAATTTTACCAGTAGGACCCATAGAGTGTACGGGTATGTCTAAGAGATGATTATGGCTTTGTTATTGAGACAAGGTTGGGTGATAAGTGATAAATAGTTTGTATGTGTTTATAGACACATTTTTTATAAGTGTTAAGGTGTTTTAAGGCTCAATGGACCAAGTATTAGACCTATTTTGAGGCTAGAGTAGTCCTATAAATAGGATTAATATACATATTTTTTAATACGGTAAATTGGGAATAAAAAACTATGAATATGGGTCTTGTGCCAAATTTAGGTGTCTATATATCCATCATTTGAGTAAAAATTGAAAAAGTGGTGGATTATAGACTAAAGAGATTGTACATACTAAAATATGGTATTAAGTACCTGAAAATGATAATCTTGAAACACATTTACCATGAATGACTTGAGCACATAAACAAGGTCCTAATCTTCCATTATTTTACACTTGCATGATATTTTATGAGTTAACCCTTCCATTATGTTGTTGTACACTTACATGAACCTCATTGTCTTTTTCAAACCTATTAAATATCTTGCACACACATATCCAAACCTTCACTTTAGTCTACATGTACATAAGTCAGTTTTGTCAGTGTCGCCTATTGATATTAACTTTATTTAGTCAAAACCAACCCTTTTCCAATAACAACTACTTCTCAAAATCAAACCTTTCCTTAGTATCAGCCCATTTTCCTAGCATGTCAATGGCATCATAAATTTCCTAATTGAAATTATATATATATATATATATATATATATATATATATATATATATATATATATATATATATATATATATATATATATATATATAAATCAAGGTCTCATTCAAAAGGAACTTGGCACTTATATGATACACATTTTTAAGCTATTACACATTGATCAAATCTTTCTAATTCTTCCCAAATTTTGAGTCTATCACTAAGAGAATCATAAGCCAAGTCTAAATCACACTAAAGACAAGTCAAAACAAGTATTTCCAAGTACTAAGTCCAAATCATAAACTACATATACATATTGAATGATCATAATTACACAATCACACTAGGTGGGAGAATGGTGTTTGGCTTGATTTACCTTTTTGGAGTGTTGAATACATAGGCAATGATAAATCATCAAACAAGTGTGATTGGGGTTAGTTTGGCCCATTACACTGTCCCTATTTTTGTAGGTTTCTAGCCATCACAAGCTCACCTATAGTTTCAAGGTGATAGAGGTTAGTTTCTAGATTTTTGCACATCATTAAGGTTCACGATCTCACATACAAAGCATAAAAAGACAAGTGAAGGTGATTATATGATCATAGTCTCTCATTTATACATAGGTCATTATTGATTAGCATAGATCAATAAAGATTGATGACATTGACCCAGATCTATGGAATCGACCATACACAGATAGATATACAATTCCTAAATTAAATGTACCACATGCCTAATTTTAGCTAATATCCACTTATAGAATATAGTCACAATCAAATAGTCAATTACAAAAGTTAAGTACTCATCCATTTTTTGTACTTACATATTTACCATATACCACTTGTCAAATCATTGTAATTGGTTTCAATATTTTACATTTAGATGTATGTTTGAATGCCATGTCTTAATATCTAAATTATATTTCAATCTTCTCTCCTATTAGGGTTGCAAAACCAAATTAGGGTGAAACACTAATAAATTTCAAGAATGACATTAAGCAATGGAATAAGGTAAGGTTTGGTAGTTTATTTAGAAAGAAATGTGCATTGTCAGTAGAGTTAAACATATTACAAAAATGAATAGTAGAGACATGATTAAGAAATGAGTTGTTAGAAAAAGAAAAAGAATTAATGGTGAACTTACATCAGGTTTTAAGGGTGGAGGAAACTCATTAGAAATAGAATTCAAGGGTGAAGTGGTTGAAATAGGGGGATAAGAGTACCAATTTTTCCCTATGTCTACAATTGGCATTATAAATATCAATATGATTGAGAAGATTGTGTTTTCTTCGAGAAAATCTATGAAAAAAAGGAAATATGTGAGACAAGTGTTGCATTTTTCAAAAACCTGTGAACAATTAAAGATAGGGAGAATAATGAGGCTCAAGAATGAATTCTTAATAATATTCCAAAAATAGTTTCAAAAATAGATAATGTGGCCTTGATGGGCCTCATAAAAGAATAATAATCCTGTCCTATTGTGTTTGTTTTGGGTATACACAAATATTTGGGTCCAAATGGTTTCTTTGAGAGATTTTGGCATTATGTAAGGATGTGTGGGAAGTTTCAAAAGAAATTAATTTTGAAGGAGTAGAACTCAACCTTCCTAATCTGAATCCCCAAAAAGGAGGTAGCATAGTTTTTTGATGCATTTAGACAATAACACTTTATAATATTATCTATAACACTGTAACAAAGGTCTTAGAATTTCAATTGTATAAGTGCTTAAAACTAGTAATTTTAGAGGATAAAATTAGATATTTAGTTGGAAAACAAATTCTAGATGGTATAATTATAGGCTATACAACTATTCACTCTTTATCCCACAAGAAAAAGCAAGCATGATAATTAAGTTTGATATACATAATGTATATGATATAGTAAATTAAAAATTTCTTCAAAGTGTGTTGGAAAAGTTTAGATTTTTAGAAGATTGGAGGAAGTTAATAAGTATTTTCATTTATATGCCTACTTTTTTGTCCTAATCAACTAAGTATCAACTAGATATGTTCTTTCCTCAAGAAGACTTAGACAAGGTAATCCCATTTCATTATATCTTTTTGTAATCTTGGGTGAAGCTCTTGGGAGATTGGTTTATAAATTAGTAAGAGATCAGAATTTAAAAATACTTTTGATGTTCTCTAGGATAGATGCCCCATCTTGTCTAAATTTTGTAGATGATATGGTTCTAATGGGTACCCAATAATGGAAGACACTCAATTTCTTAGAAGTATCCTTGATAAATATAAAGTTGCAACATTGACAAAAGGTTAATGTGAACAAAAGATGTACATAATTAAAAAATATGAGAGGAGATAAAAAAAGAAATATTTAGGATATTATATGATTTGGCATTAGAAAATTACCAACTTCTTATTTAGGCATGCCATTAGTAAATGGAAAAGTTGGGTAGGAGGTCTAGAAGCCAGTGTTAGAAAGGATTTATAAAAAAAGTCCACTTGTAAAAAAAAGTGGTAAACATTGGCAAGTAAATATTATTTTATTAATCATCCCTATTGACTATACCATCTTGTATAATCTCATTAGTTAATATTCCTAACTCAGTTGCAAAAGCAGTAATGACTATGTAAAGGAACTTATAATGGAGTGGCTCAAAGAATAGGAATAAGATCAACTTAGTTAAGGAATCACCCCTTGAAATTTTTTCAAAGAATGGGAATAATATCGACTTAGTTAAGGAGTCACCTACAAAAATTGGTTTGGGAAATTACTCCTATGATTGTTATTTGGAATATCTAGATTAAGCAGAATATAAGGATCGTTAAGAAAAACTTCCAACTTACAACTTAAGTTTATAAAAGGCCATGTGTAAAAAAGATAAATAAGTAGATAATGGTGAAGAAATATGACACAAAGCTTTGCTTCTCATCCCTTAGTCTATTGTGCCTAGTATCTGTGATAGTGGGGTTGGGAAGGTTATTTGTAGAAAATTATGTTCAGCTTGACATCCCCCCTCATATGGGTTTCATCAAGCTTAATTATAATAGTGTTGTGAAAGGTAATGGGATTCCAACTAGGGGGATGTGCACTAAAGAGGAAAATTGGAAACTAATCCTATTTTTTCCCACAAAACTTAGGATGGATAAAAACATTTAGGAAAAAGGTTTGGACATGCTCAATGGAATTCAAATGATAGTAATCCAAGCTTGGAATAAGTTGGTAGTTAAAGATAATTTTCATATTTTAATAAGTTCATTGAAGGATGGTAATATTATGTCATAGAACATAAATCAATAATTGATGAGGTAAAATGACTAATAAAAAAGCTCAAGGATGTTACAATTTCTCACCCAAAAATGTAATGGAACTAGGTGGAAAATAAAGCTACTAATAAATGGATCAACCTAATAGTATCAACTAGCTCTCTAGGTCAATTTTTGGAGGACTTACCCAATGATATATGAAAGCTACTAATAAGGGATGCAAAGGAGTTATTTTTTAATACCCCCTCCAAACTACCTTGAGAAATAACTTGGGATTTTAATTTGGAGACCCTTTTTTCCCCTCACCCTATCATTCAAATGTCAAGAATTAAACATAATGATATTTGGCATATGCAAATATAGAGGTGAGGTGAAAAGACATATGCAATAATGTTAAGTTAATCCCCTCAAGCAATAACTATATTAGAAGTTGGGAAGTTGCAGGTGATCAAAATAAGGAAAGTATTGTCATTTTTTATAGTTTTTGTGGTGTTTTAATGCAATGAATGTAGAAACATAAAAGAGGTAAGGAAAGAGATTCAACTCTTATGGTGGAAGGATTAGGTAACTCTATTTATGCTATTTTTGGATTAATGTGAATCAAAATAGGTTAAAGTTTTAGAATGGATTCATATTTTAATATATGGAAATCAAGCATAAATTTGAATGTAATTGATCTAGATCGATTTGATAAATTAATCTACTATTAATAAAAAGAACTAAGGAGATTAAGAGACTTAGCTTTATTGTTTGACTTGGTGGAAGATGAAATATATAAGTGTTCTTGTTTCCTAATCCTACTTGATTTTACAAAAAAATGGCTTGACAATGTTTGTATCATAGAATCATCATGGCATGATATAATATTACAAAGTTGACTCATATATTAATTTTATTAAGTATCTATCATTATTGTCTTTCCTTTACCCTTGCATAATTGTGCTTGAGAATAAACCTTTGCATTATTAGTGCTTTTATATACGAATTATCTTGATATTCTCTTAGACCACTAGGTGTCAACATGTTATGAGATAAATATTCATCTGGATTAATAAGATTGAAATTTAGCTTACATAATTAGTCATCTATTAGATGTTACCCATCATCATTTTCATTATCATACCAATCTGTAACTATGAAACAAGGATCTTCTGAATTAACCAAAAGAGGGAGGTATAGGATTTTCTCTTCTTGTTTATTGGTAATTGGTGGTGTTTTCCTTGTAGTTTAAATGACATGTATAACTAGTTATTCATCGTTTATTTTACTTAATTCACCCACCTCATATGTATACTTATGGTATAGTGGGATGGGTTGTGTTGGTGTCATTGTAAAAAATTCTTCAAAATTTGATTACATATAATTAGTAGATGGTGTCATTTTACAACATTGAAAGGGGTGATCATCAGTAGGAAGAGAATATGCGTTAAAAACATGTATGAATTTGATACATGTATGTAATGTACATGACACTACTTCCATGGTATGTGTTTAAGGTCACCCTAAAAGTATATTATAATGCAAATAAGTGGGCATGAGATGGAATAAAGTGGTAACCATTTTGGTCCTAATCTCATAACCAATGATATTGACCCAAATACTTTACGTGACATTATATAAAATGCATATATGATTTTATCTAATTTTTGAATTGCATTTTTACTTATAACTAATGTTGTAAGAAAGGCGTACTATAAAATTTTAAACCTGAACCATTATCTACTAGCACATGTTTGACTACTTTGGTTTGAATCTCAACTTGAATGAATAATGGTAAATTTTGATCAATAGTGTGCTTAAGATGTACACTTTCCTTGTCAAAAGTGATGAATATTTATATATACTTGGATGTATAATTCATGATAAATGTAAATTTTGTTGGTTGTGTGTCACTGGGAGAGTTTTCTCACAAAATAATTCATGTAATATATCCTTATAAATAGTTGATCTTTTCGATAACTTAAGGATAGTAATTTTAGCATGGGTATTCTTTAGTTTATCAATGGAATCATACCATTTAGGTTGATTATATTTACCCATGGGATGTGGAGGGGTGAGGAGGAGCATGTTGGCTATCTATGTGGCACATTACCTTGCCTAGTATTGATAACATGGACCACATGTCCCAATATAAGCCATGGGAAAATAATTTGGGTAATATGGTAGCTTGTACGACATTAATATCTATGAGGAGGTAGAATAGAATGAGTTGTGCATTCCCTTTGGCATCTAGTAGTGACAAGTAATAACTCAAATTGGTATTGTAGCAATATGAATTGAGGGAGGCTAGAGATAGTTCCTTATTGATTTGATTTTTATTGGTAAATCTAGACTAAATCCAACTTATTCATGGCCAAGTAGAATATCATGAAATAAGTGTAATCATGACTTGATTAAACTAATACAACCAATGTTCATTCATTAAATCCATATGCAATTTTTAAAGTGAAGGAGAATCACAAATAGGTTTGAAAATAAAATCCTAAGCAGAAATCTGAAAAACCCTAAAAAGAAGGAACGAAACCCTAAGCCAAAAAATTTGAAACTTGAGTAAGAAGTAATGAAACGCTAAGGCATAAAATTTGAAATTTGAGTAAGAAGGAATGAAACCCTAAGGCAAAAAATTTGAAACTTGAGTAAGAAGGAATGAAACCCTCAAGGCAACCTAAGGTTTGGTAGTGTCCAAGCAATATACGAGTTCACCAATATTTTTACCCTATTTTTGGATTAATTTGAATCACAATAGGCTAAAGTTTTAGAATGTATTTATATTTTTATATATGGAAACTAAGCATAAATATGAATGTAATTGATTTTAACTGATTCGATAATGCAATTTACTATTTATGAAAGGTATTAGAGAGATCAAGATACTTAGCTTTACTATCTGATTAATTGATTATTATTATATTTTGATAGTGCAAATGCACTAAAAATGGGCTTGTAATTCATCTATATCTGTAATTGTATCTTTATGTGCACATGGTCGATATTATCAGGCAAGGGCAAGAACATCAACACCATTATCTAGAGTTGATGTTATTATCCTTGGTAGGTTTTTCTCTTTGTGGCCATACAATGTGATGCACCTATCTAATATGTCTTTATTTCTACAATTTGTGACTCTTGACTAGATGTGCAACTCCATAAATTAGCTTCCTTCTCTTGGAAACCCTAGGTCTGCTTGTGAAGAATGAAAACCTATAAAAAAATGAGGAAGTGTGATTGGACTGAGTTGACCCCAATCACCCCTATTGATGATTTACTACTAACTAGGTATCTAATATCTGAAGAGGGAAGTCAATCCAAACATAGTTTTTTCCATCAACATGAATGTATAATTGTGTTCTTTCACTATATAAATACACCTAGAAATTTGGATTTGATTTTGATAATGTTTACTCTTGACATGGCTTGATGTGTTTTATACTTAGCTAATGATTGTTCTTAGTGATTGATTTATAATTTGGGAAGAATAGGGTATATTTTCTCAGTGTTCTATAGTTATAAATGCTTAATAGATAAGTACCAAGTGAGTAATTAGTTTGGGCTTGATTTTTATTTACATGAGTCCATTTGGGTAATTTTTTGCACCACCAACATGTTAAGTGATTGAAATGACTTCTAGGAAGGAAAAAAATTAGTCATTGCTAGGTAAAGGATAGTAACATCAGCCTAAGGAAAGTAATCTTGACATTACTATTTGAGTGTGATGTTACTATCCAGGAGATAGGAATGCAAAAGTGATGTTCTGGAAATGTTTAGGTAGGATATTTGTTTGATTGAGCACATAATATAATTTTATTATAGGTGATTGATGAGAACATAGAACTGATCAAGCTTCTAACTAGCATGTATGGGTATGAGAATGGTGAATAAGAATAGTTTGGAGAAGCACAAGTCATGTAAGATAAGTGTAGATCAAGTTTGACATTGTTAAGAGCCAAATACAAGATTTTAGTGTCTACAAACTCAAAATTACCCTCATTTTAAATAAAACCATTGAATCGTGCCCTTTTAATCTTCATTATTTGCATCATGGATTGATGCATTTATTTTTTATGCACCCACATTCATGTACTCAAATTTGATGCTTTGATAAAGGGTGGGTTTAGTTAACTGACATTTTAAAAGTTGTTGGTGATAAGGAAGAGAGATATTTGAAGATGGAATATGCATTACTAAATATGACATTTAACTCTATGAAGTGGCTATAAATACTCAAATTTAATCATTAAGTGATTGATAATATTTAATCTTGACATTTTTACATTGCTTGGCCTATTCACCATTCCTTTAACTTGAAATCTCTATGAGAACCTTCTCTATTCTACCGACTATCTTGCAATCACTAAAAAAATCATTCAAGCATCCCTATTTTGTATACAATTTCATGTCAGTCAAGTTCAATAGTCTCCAAAATTCTAGAACAAGATTGTACTAGGTTGGATAGGGCCATAGGCCGACCTTGTCCACTAGTGTAGTGTTGTCTCTTATGATAAAATGGTAACTTTTCACATTCAAGATATTTCATATTAACTCTCTCATGCTTATATCAAGGTTGGTTAACATAAATATTCCAATTTTTTTACCATATAAGCACATCAAGATCATTTAAAACACACCTAGTAATCACTTGGAAATTTTACTGCATATTAATTAAAAAGATACTAATAGTTTCAATTCTAGTTCTAATTTATTATAAAAATCATAGGCCAAGTCTATAGTTATTTTATTGTAGGTCAAGGGCATTCATTACCAAGCATTCAAGTCAATTTACTATTTGCATCTATATAACGAAAATATCAAGATTCACACATTTGCTCTAGGAAGGAGGCCTAATGCCCATTTGGGTTATGTAGGTAGCACTCAAATTACATGGGGATTTCTAAGGATAGCTTGGATATTCCCCTTGTCTAATTCTCCCTTTTCATTTAATTTATATTTTGGTTTATCTGCAAGAATTAGGGTTTATTATTGTAAGTACTTTTGCACATCAAATCAACATCCACACTCATACAACAAACCTTTTTAGACAGTCACATGTTTCTATACATTAAAATCATTCACATGGTCAACATAAATACAGTCACAATTAATAGATAAGGCTGTAGTGTGCCCTTGTCCACCCTATCATGATCCTATCCCACTAAATTTTAAAAATTTATTTTTTGTCATGATATAGTTCACAGGTCCTCCCAGTAACCTCCATATCAGTGATTTACCTTTACAATCAACACAAGTCAAATTCAACCTATGTTTGCATAATATATTCAAAGTTACTATATATAGCTCATTTCAATTTATTTATTTTACATTTATATTTTATATATTCTATAATCTAAATCAATATTTCAATAGTTTAGTGTTTTATTACATTTCATTGTTAAATGAAAAATAAATAACATTAAACATTTTGGTGAACCCATAATTTTTTTAGAACACTACTTGTTGTTTGCTTGATTTTTGTTTGAGTATTTCATACAAATTTATTTAAATTATTGAAATTAAAATAAATAACCTTTAACTTTGGATATACATCCGATAATATGAGCTAATCTTTTTCAACCTTAGATCTCAATCTAACACTGAATAAATTGTCTTGTCCCCTCAGATAACATCTGACACTAAAGCATTTCCTTTCAACCTCGAGTTGAAATTTGTTAATGTCTATACACAAAAATCTTTCAATTTTTATTTTCTATTATTTATTGCTTTTTTTAACAATTGTGTTCTAGTAGTTGTAAAACTACATAGAGAATTGTCATTTTTGGATAAGTAGTGACCTGTTTGACTAGCACCATGAAGTGAAGGATACTCTCCTAATACCCAAGCCCTAGATAGCACTATACAAAATTTTAGTTTCCTAGTATCTCATGGTATATTTTAAATTCCTAGGGTCCCTTTTTTATATTATATAAAGCCTCTTTTATCCATTTGATTTGTGGTGATCCTTAGATGAGTGTATTGCCTATGAAATTTTCTCTTATCATACCCTTGAAGATGGGATAGCGGGATACAATCACAATTTAGCCTCTATAGTTAGTGCTATAAAATATCACACTAACACTAATCTATGAATGATTAAGTATATTTGAGATCCCACACAATCATTCAAACCCCTGTCTAGATCACCCTTTATAACTTATTTTTTGCTTGTATTGTATTCATAATGGGATCAATAAATGCATGTTTATTTCATATGTTTCATAGAATTGTGAAATTCATTATTGCATCTTATATTCCCTTTCAACATGTTTCCCATTATGTTCTTGCATGGATAAAATATAAATCTAATCATGAAGATAAAATATATTATATAGATCCTCGTGCACTTTTTAGTTCATATTGTTGCAACATCACATCCTACACTCCCGATAGTTTACCATCATCTAAATAAAGTTTTGTCAAAATAAATATTACCTAGAATCAAGAATACTTGAACATTTCACATAATATTGAAATAAGAGGCCTTGGATACAAATAATATTATATGTTTATGGACAAAGTCAAGTCAATCCATCTCCTGAGATCATACCTATTGTTATAATATCCAATTCAAGTTACTTCTTATCATAATTAAACACCAAAGAGCATGTGCACAAAATCTTATGCTTCCTCCTTGTCACCCTCAATCTATTTATATTTATCAATATCTTTCCATTATCCATCCAAGGCTCATATTATATTCTCATGTCCATGTTTCTCAAACTAGAAGAGGGTGACCACCTTTACTTCCCCAACCCAATCCTACTAATCACAATGTTCCTCCTCCACCTTCTTCAAGACAAGTTCCTCAACCTAAGGGGTATGATCTCATTGACCAATTGCATAATACTCCAACCAACATTTCTATTTTAGAGCTATTATAAAAATCACCAACTTACAATGATATCTTATATGTAATGTTGTGAGACACCAATCTCCCCATAGATACACAACCAACTTCATTTGATTTTATCATAAATACCTTCAAGTATATTGATAGTATTTTTACTTTTGACAAAGAAGATATATCCTCTAAGCATACCATTGAGAAAAATCTTCCATTATTCATTCAAATCCAAATACATGGAAAACTATTCAAATGTGCATTGATTGACAATTGTTCAAGATAAATATTTACAATTATGAACTCTTACATAAATTGGGCTTTAATAAAGATAATCTTAATAAATATGAGCAAACTATACACAACTTTGATAGCACTCCAAAATAAATACTAGGAACTATCACTTTGGATTTACTACTAGGCCCTAAAATGATAATTTTTTTTCAAGTTATGCCCAATAAATTATAATATAATTTACTCTTAGGTCGGCATTTGATTCATGCATTAGAGTCTATACCTTCTACATTCCATAGATGCATCAAATTTTTACATGATACACACGAGTACACAATTTTAGCAAATGATGAACCTTTTTGATATTATAAAATGACACAATCATAATCCATTAAGGTATCTATCATACCAACTAAGAAACCAATTACAATGGCAAAAATGCATACTTATGAAGTGGGTGAATCAAGTAATGTAAATGATATCTCATAGGTTATTCCAATTCCTAAGCAAATATAATATTCTATCAAAAAAGTATAAATTTATACACAAATAGAAGAGCTTATCAAGGAAGAGAAACAAGAAGTGTCAATTCCTATAAAAATAGTAGAGCCTCTTACGAAACTACCATTATTGATCAATTTATAAAATTCATTTTACCAAATTGAGGACTACTATATCAATGACGATAATGATACATAAGAACTAACAAATGATCAACTGTGCAACTTAAATTTCAATCTCATTGATGAAGATGAATACTTATTTCATTCTTTATTTACATCCATAATAGTGGGAAAATATATAAATGTTCCTTATATAAAAAATAAGGGCCAAGCACTCATTACCAATCAATAAAATCTATAAAATGCTTCAAACAATTACAACACTATATTAGAGGGTATATCACAACTAGTTGACTCAAATCTAATAATCGCATATCCCAAGGAAAAGGTGCAAAAATATCAATAAAGTCTCAAATATAGTAACATTCAGAAGTAAAGCTACCAAATTAAGATCAAATTATTTTTAAAAAAAAAAAATCTTAATAAAGGCATTTCAAAGCAAACTTCAACCTCTAAGGTCACTCCTCAAAATATGGTTAAAAAAATAGGCAACAAAGCAACACTCTTCCTATCTAGAGCCTCTTGTTATTAAATCACTTATGGATGGTAAGCAATGCACTAATGTGACAGTTACTTGCTTACACGAAGCCAATTTATGCAACCTAGATCTTCTTATATATCTTGGGTATGATACACAACATCTAAGTAAAATTATAAAACCAAAATATTGTATAGGATCTATCTCATTACCAATCACTCTGGGTTCTAAATCATGTTCAACATTGTTTCAAATTAATCATACTTTAGAGCAATACAATGCAATCTTTAGAATATCATGATAAAGATTAATGGGAGCTACATTCCATATTAAATATGATTCTTTAACATTTAAACAAGGTAGTGCAATGATAACCATTTGAAAGGAAAACATACTTACAACACAAGAGCACAAAGTAGGGTACATTCCAACAAAGACATCTAATATAGTTATGACTGATATGCATTATACAAAACTTATGATACAATATAATGTATCAAATATATCTACACAACAACATGATATTCTAATTTGTGGATTATCAAAAAATGAAGCATGTGGGTATACTCTATATTCAGGAACTCCATGGAAACTTTTCTCTAATCAAGTTATTGGTTAAGCTACTCATACATTTTCCTTTGTACATAACTTATTTGCTTTTATTTCATTGCTAATTTTTCTATCCAAAATTCAATCTTTCTTTTAATCCTTGGCTTCATCTTCACTTTGGCCACTTGCCCTCTTGATTTTTGAACCAATTCGATCAATATAAAATAGTTATCTTATAATCCTTTAAATGCACATATGGTAGTGTACTTACTAACTATGACATATCTATCGTGCTATGGCTTCCTTTGCACTTGTATGATCACATCTATATACTCCTACATAATCCATGAGTATACATAGTCTCTTGCCCATTGGGGGCATGTATATTTTTATCTATATAAATCATTTGTGCTATATTGTTATGACTCTTTTACACATACAATGGGGGCATATCACTTGCCTTCCTTCTTGCCACACTATGCTTTAACACCTTGTTGTGGATTATTTGAATCCCTCCCATTTCTTTTATTTTCAAATCTTTGCTTCTTAGTACTTTTTGAATATTTTATGTTCAAATATTTCAAAAAAAATCAAATATTTAAAAAAATAAAAAATTAAAATTAAAGTGACAATTTTTTTAAAAAATACATATATTTTAAGAATACAAAAAAATCAAAATATTTTCAAAAATTCAAATCAGGGCCTTAAAAGCATTTTCAAATGTTTCTAGTTTATTATTTACATGAGTTATCTATTTCATATTTATTAGATTGCATATTTCATTTATCTTTCAATACACACTGCTTTTCATGAGGTATGTGAGTGTGATGCTTGACATACTATTACATGTCTTTTTGTCGATGTCAAGCTTCCTTTTTTACCCAATAGCATTGCTAAACTAGGGACATCTCTTTGTTCTTCATAAACACTTCAACATGTTGTATCTATCCAAAAAAAATTATCATATTGAGCTATATATCATACAATTATTTTTCTAATCACTCATACTTTACATTGTGTTACACATATATGCTACTAGCTAAAAATGACATTGCTACATATGGTTGAAGTAGATTAGTCTTATTTGCTCTATGTTGATTTTTAAAATTCTTATTTACTACATGATAAGTTAGGAATTACTTGCTTATTATGTGTGGTCCTTGGCCTTGTGTATGAAACATATACATGTTATTGCTTGTATGGCATCGTTATGTCATTTGTGTGTGGTCCTTGGCCTTGTTTGTTTGTGGGACATTCACATGTCCATTGTATGTGGCCTTTGGGTTTTAAGTGTGTCATTCTCTAAAAAATGTATGGCATTATGTGACATCACTTGTATGCTAATGGTATCATGGATAATATCATGCATTACTTATATTTTTAAATTTTACTCTTATGTTATGATACATATCATACATAAACTACTTGTGTGCTTCAATGTTATATCTATCTAACACACGTTTCATATGCAATTCAATGCTATATTCAAAACTATGATGCAATACAATTGAAATGTTTATATGCTACCACATGATTATATCCTTCACATTTATCTTTTGCGATTAATGACTTGCATGATACACCTCTCATCTAAAAGGGTGGCATCACAATGGATTTGCCTTGTGAACTCAAGTTCTCATGAGTAATACATTTCAAATTTATGACGAAATACAACATGATTTTGAATATTTAGATTATGAAGATATATGACATGCATGTGCACTCATTCTTATTGTTACTTAAGTATATATTCACATATACTTGATGCATATGTATGGGCATGTGAAAAATAATTACAAGTTATAATTCAATACAAATACAATGGATATGATATTCATTTTTGTTCATATTTCTATATGACAAGTTTAATTTTTTTTTTAAAGGTACAAAAGTTTCAAATAGAATCTAGATCTGTCTACAACAGTGTCATTAGTTTCTTTTTAAAAGTGGGTCATGTTAGAGTTTAGTGACACTCAACATATATGGTTGCATTTTAGAAAGCCATATTTGGTGGTTCCACCCTTTCTCCCACTACATTTGAGTTTAGTAACACTAAGCATTTATGGTGACATTGTAGCAAGCCACATTTGGTGGTTCCACTCCTTCAATTCTTGTACAAAGTACTATACACATTCATATGAGAGTTAGAGCATATCATCTTTTCAACTCAAGAGCTTTCATTGGTTTTTAATAATTAAGACTTGATCACTCTAAATTCATCACAAGTTCAACATTTTTTCAAATGCCTCAAAAATTAAAGGCACACACACTTTTACACTTTCAAGTTACATGACAACTAAATTGAATACTCTTTCAAGTATAATCTTTCCTTGCTTTCTTTTCAAATTTCAAATTACAAATTACAAATTTCAAATTTTTAATTTTCATATATGGATAGTAACTACTTTTAATGTCATTGTTGTAGGTTTTGCATTAAAGCATCTTGCACAATTAATCTTCACATCAAAAGACAAAGTGTGTATATAGACTTAGGTTCACATCTCATTTACTCTAGTAGTTTCATTCTATTACATCACTATAATAAATGAGGGCAAATGTAGACACTCAAATCTAATCATTAAGTGCTTAACAAAGTTTAATGTTGATATCTCTACTTTACTTGGTCTATTGGTTATTCTGTTAACTTGTAATCCTTATGAGAGCCTTCATTATTCTATCCACTTTATTTCAATCACTGAAAATATCTTTCAAATATCCCTATTCTACTTATAGATTCATGTCAACCAAGTTCCAATTTATAATATCCCCATTAGGATCTACCTAGAAATGCATGATTTTTTAAATTAAACACATAAACCAAAATAGATTACCCACAAGAATATAATAGTGATCAAATAAAATACTCAAAGCATAATAATAACAACAAAGCATATTATATCACTGATCTCTAATATCATGAGAGTATATCATAATGCCAATATATAAAGTAATTACATTAATTCAACCATGGTTGATACAAATATAGAGTCACCACTATCAATGTACAATAATAAATAATTACAAATCTTCATGTCAATTTTTAATAATAAGTACAATATAATACAATGTACAAATAAGATACATAGCTCCTCCGAAGCATAGTTCTCAAATTCAAGTATATGTGACAATTTCAAGTGTCATCTTGATAAGTAGTACTATTGTGGGAAGGGAGAGCATCATCTAAGCATTTTTTCACACCAACCATGGACCAATGATCCCCAACCTAATCTCATTAAGAAATGACCCTTCATTCATGGATGAGTACATAGTGATGGCATGAGGATCTAGAGAGACAAGCAAGTACCCATGTGTTGTATAATTTTTAGACTAAAAATATAGTGTATTATAAAAACTCAATCTATTGCAAGATATCGCACATACATGCAAATAATACTCATGAAATGATAATGTCTCACTAAATATACTTTGATCAAAGTTTTAAGAATAATAATATAAAAGTGATCTATAGATCAATCAAATTCATACACACCACTTGATCGGACTGCCTTCATTTGACATTGTAATGCTAATAAGTCAGTGAAGTCCAACTCACTCTTTACTTCACATTAAAAATGTAGATTGGTCAAATAGAATTCAACCATAAGATTCATATAATTTACATCCTACTAAAAACCACATTATGTAACATGTTAAACATAAGAGTAACAAATCATACATTTATTTCATCAAAAGTATGAATGAATCTTACATTATTTTCTATCCCATACTAGAAATAATGACTATAATTTATACCACTCAAGTAAATACATAATTAATTGTAGATACAAATAACACACTTTATTTCCAGCTATACTACACCCTATGATAACTCATATTACCATAGTCTAGTGTTTTATACATAACTACTAAATATCACAACCAAGCTTAATAAAGTAGATATAACTTCATGGAAACATATACTCATATTATGCAACTAGAATAAATAAATATCCATTTTCACAAAACATAGAGTAATCCAACTAGTATTTGTTATTTAAAAGTTTGATTGCATGCATCCGCTAAATTTTATTTTTCAAAACCCTTTTAACATAGTTTTTACCCAAACTTACATACCCCATTGCAAAAATATATACCAATAGGCATGATTACACCTATTCTCTCAATAAGCACACCATAATTAAACCATATATACTTAACTTGTTATCATATTATATTTCATGTGACAGGTTTTATTCTACAAGCACAACCCCAAAGCTTATCTCAAAATAAAGGAATGTTATGTTTACCTATTTAAAACTCATATGATTAATTTGAACTATGCTACAATATCAAAATTTTATAACTACATACACATTGTTATAACAAGAAATACAATCATTATGGTTAATTACACGATAAGAGTTAAGACATTGGGTGATATGGTATTACCACTCTTTCGACTAATAGTCATAAAATACATGTCATATGCTTATCTAAGCATTCTATGGAACTAGTCTCTCGTTAGCTATTAGTGGATTTTTTTTTACAAATCTTGTGTAATATATATTAAAACTAGATTTATGTTTTTGTGATCTCCATAAATTAAATTAGTAAAACCCATCCGAGTTTCGATTCAATAAGAAATAGATGAATAAGTTATAAATTTCCACATTACATCTTTATAACTTTTCTTAAAAATACCCGACGCCTACATAAAGGGCATGTTTCCATTCTATTGCATAACATTTTATATTAACTATGTTCATAGTTTATATCTTACTAGATATAGGTCAATAAAGAACAATGTTTGTGGACGGTTTAATCATATTAACTCATTTACAAACTGCGATACTTTTGTTTTAATTAATAGTTTACAATTCATATAAACATTAAAATACATAGCTAAATCTCCAACAACTCAATAAGTGATCAATAATATTAATAATTGATAACACTTGATAATATTATTATAATGGATCTAAATGCTTAGAGAGATTAATTAGTTGGGTGAAGAACATAGGGCAACGTTGATTATGAAGCCAATGACTCAACAAAACATGAACCAGTGCCAACAATAGATGATATATCTCTTGGCAGTGAATAAAATAGTGATTTAACCCTGATAACAGGGTAAAAGTTAATCACAAATTGATGCTAAAAGGACTTTGCAAGCTGAAATATAAAATATACAATGCTTTCAATTAATTACAACAGGCTGTACACAAAAATAAGTCGACTTGATGACAGGTCTGGATAAACATATTTATACTTAAGTTATGTAACTTTTAGGGACTTTGTATGGGTTAGAAAACAATAGCAAATCACACACATACAATGATGCTTCTGCCATCTCAAATGGCTGAGTATTTTCATTATGAGTCAACGCCATGCTAGGATAAAGACTTTGGACATAAAAAAATCTAATTGGGATTATTAAATTCTTCCTAGTGGTGTCATAAGTCAATAAATTATAGTGAACTACTACAATTAGCATATTTCGTAATTCAAGGTGGCGCCTTAGATTAAAAACATGCTGGGAAAATGAACAATAATGATTCTATAGAATAATGGCTAGGTTTTATTATTATTAATACATCCAATTACACCCTATTAATTTTTTCAAAAATAAAATTGTAAAAATTTTCTTAATTTAGTCAATGCCTGGGCGTAATTATCGTGACCCCTACATGGTCTAAGAAGTGGCAAATATTAGACTCAACTTACCCAAAAATATATATAATACATATACAATATATAGCAATGTTTAAGGAAACTTAAAAAATGGTTTTCATGTTCTATAGGTTAAATACATAAATAAATTATGGCCCAAATATACTGGAAACAAAATGTTCAAGTGCTCAACTATACATAGAGATCATATACGTTGAGAAATAATTGTTGAATTAAAATACAACACTTAAGTGGTAAATTTGTTGTTGATTCTATGTGCCTTTTCTTCCTATGATGTGTCCCTTTGTTTCTTTTTTCGATCTTCTCTTCTCCACAATTACATGAGATCCCCCTTTCTCAAACTTTTCCTATGTGAAATAGGCACAACTCTTTTTTGCTTTAGATTTTAGATTTTTTTTGTTTTTTCGTTTTTCTTTTTTTTTAAGTTATGTTTCTTATATATATATAATTTTAGCCTTTAAATTTCTTTTCTTTTTATTTTATTGTCTGCTTACGTTATTTTCTTTTTCTAGAATTTTTTTTATTTTTATGTATATTTTAACACTTGAATGTCAAAATTATATAATTTAAAAAAATCAATTAATATCCATAAGTGTTATAACAATTCAAATGACAATTTCATAAATTATTAATATTTCATATTTTAAATTTACTTTTGGCAATAATATTATTACCATCATTAATAACAAAACGTGCCAAATACGTAAAATAATTCATCACGATATTTATTTATACTAGCAAATCATAAAAAACAACACTCCAAAGCAAGTAATAAACCTACCATAAGTAAACTATTTTTAATGCATTTCTACCATGTGCTAACTATTGTGGTGTGTACAGGATTCTCGCTAGATCTTTATCATCCTTCGACATTTCCATCCACATCACCCTCTTCAATGATGCTCTCTCTTGGCATGCTCTGAGGGATGAGTTATCCTATGTCCACTCAAAATACACAGATAGTTAAGTCATATCAACATGATAAACTCATTCAACATAAAATATAACTAAAACAACATATTAATATGCTCAAAATGTTAACACAAGCATTAACTAACTCACAGTAAAGTAGTCATGTATCTAAGCAATACTCTACTATCCTATAATAACATATATCTCAATCTTAGTTAGAAATATAATTAATATCAAATGTGTCAACTGTAAATATCCATGAATAGTCAAATACTCTATTTAATGAGAAATTGAGATGCAACACAATTATCTCCAACCTTTTGGGACAAGACCACACTATGTCAGACAAGGTTGTAACCTAGCCTTGTCCATTAGTGTAGCTTTATCTCCCCTACTCAAATGGTAAATTTTCAAGTGATAAACGTTTCATATTAACTCTCTCGCACTTATAATAAGGTCAATTAACAAAAAGATTATAATATTCCTACTATATAAGTAATTCAAGGTCATTCAAAACACATCTAGCAATCACTTGACAATTCTATTATCCATTGAGCAAAATGACACTAATATTTCCAATTCTAACTCTAATTTATTCTAACAATCATAGGTCAAGTTGAAGATATTTTATTATAGGGCAAGGGTATTCATTGTCAAGCATTCAAGATTTACTAGTTGCATCCATATAGTGAAAATATCAAGATTCACACGTTTACTCTAGGAGGGAGAACTACATCGACCTGAGACCTTTTCGAGCTATGTAGGCAGCACTCAAATTACATGAGGTTTTTTTATGATAACTTGGTTATTTACCTTAATTGATTATCCCATTTACATTTTATGTCCATTTAGTTTATGTGTAAGAACTAGGGTTTATTATTGTAGGTACTTTTGCACGTCAAATCAACATCCACACACAAACAATAAATCCTTTCAGACAGCCACATATTCTCGTACAAGAAAATCATTTGCACAAGCAACACATATGTGACCACAATACACCCTTGTTTTCCCTAACATGGCCCTATCTTAATATATTTCAAGATTTTATTTTTCGCTGCGACATAATGTATAGGTATTCTCAATTAGCTCTATATTGGTGATTTGTCTGTGCAGTAAACACAAGTCATATTCAAGCTAGGTTCGTATATTCTACTGGAAATTACTATTTATAGTTCATTTCAATTTATGTATTTTACATTTACATTTTGTAATCTAAATCAATATTTCAATTGTCTAGTGTTTTATTACATTTCATTGTTAAATCAAAATAAACAATGTTAAAAAACTTTCCCTTGTTTCCTACTATATTCATGAATTCTTTCCTTATTTTCACTATTCATTGATTACATTAATTATTGCTTTCTATTTTATGCATGCATGTTATTGTTTTCCATTATGAGGCTTTGGTTAAAATGTGGTTTGCATTTGATTCCATACATATCATTGGTTTTTATATGATGAGGTATAGTGGGTTATTTTTTAAAACTAGGCCTTTCTCTGCTAGATAGAAAGTTGGGTTTTTGTTGCTTTCATGTATGGATGCATCATGTTTCATACTTAACTAAAAATTGGTTGTGTGTCTCTATGGTTTCATGTGATCTCATGGGGAGATTGGACAAAGGAAATTGAAACACTGACCCTTTCACCTTGCACACATTATGGGTGCTCCTATAAGGGTTTGTCCTTGCACGACTCGAAAAAAATGATGGGTAATAGAAAAACCAAGGGTGGGGAGGCTGGTCCAAATGTGGAGGACCTATTGAATGAATTTGATTCCACATTGGATTGTCTAATCCACCATGATGCTATCATGAGTTGGTTGTTGGATTGTGTGAACGTAGAGAGAGAGCTAAATGAGGAATATATTATTTAAACCGGTCCATAAAATGATGGAAGACTCAAAACCACTTATGGTCCAACATGGATTCTTTTGATGTATTGTATGATATAACCTTACCAACTATTATTAGCATCTTGAAACTTTATATTAGGTTGTGGACACCTACTTTTTTGTACAAGGTATGTATTTTCAATGTTATTATTGTGTTTTCGTATATATGGATCATTGGTGCATTTCCCCTTGTGATGCACCCCATATTGCCTTGATGTGTCTCTATTCCTTCTTGAATGTTGCTTAATACATCATTTATCTACCTTGTGATCCACGTAGGTGTCAATATGAACATTTAGATTTTTGTTTTAGGGGTTTTCTATGTTGATTGTTTTCATAACATTCCATAAGTGGTCCCAACACTTTTCAGAGTAGTCTTAAAGTGGTTAGGTTAGTTGTGGGGCCATTGGCCCTTATCCCCCATGTTCGCCATGTTTCATTATCCTTGATTGTTGGTTTTATTGCTTCAATGTAGTCAGCTTGTGTGTCATTAGGACCTAATTTGAATTCAATAAGTCTATATATACACAAACATTCTAATACATTTCATAACAAGCATCATAAGTTCACGTTGATTATATTCGACGCCTTCAAAGATGACATCTAGATATCATTTCTATTGATTTCATATTTTGCATAATTGTACCAAAAGAGGGCCTAATTGAAAAAACATATAGTTCATTATCGTAGGGAGAGAAGGTGGATGTTTCTCTCCCATACTTGGATGGGTCACTTGCTTGCATGCATAAATCTACATGAGCTTTGATTCCTAGGCAATGCTTAAGTTGCGAGACTTTCAACAAAGGGCAAAAGGACCCACCAAGTGGCCTTGGGTAGACTTGTTGGCTAAAAGGTGAGCAACGAGTTTAACTAGGGATAAACAGGGCTCAGATCTTAAGGTACAACATGAAATGCATGATATTTGGCTAACAAATATATTTTGGTGAGTGTTAGACATATTTATGAGATTGAAGGACTAACTTTAACCTCATAATGGGTATAGACAAGTCCTAAAATAGGAAACTACGTACAATTAAGTCAAGTCTGATAAATGAGGGAAAAAACACTAAGGTAAAGGGTCTCATTCTAAATTTAGGTGCCTACACCATCATACAGAGCACCTAACCTATTCATCTTCAGATATATTTGGTTCTAGTCTCACTAAGAACAAATAATTTATGCTTAACATCGTTGGAATAAAAATGCCTTCTAAAGATGGCAAATGGTAATTGACATGCATATTAAATCATGATTGTTTCTTTGTTGGGAGATTGCCATCATGACTCAGGAGTAAGGGTTATCAACAAACCATAAATTGCAATGCACCAATCACTAAATCCACATTTATAGTTCCAAATTCCAACGCATATTTTTTTTTATGCGAGTAATATGAACGTGATGCATTTTTCTATTGTTCTAAATGAAAAAAAAACAAATTAAACCTATCTACAAAGCAAAACCATTGATAAACTACTATTGTGAATAGTAATAAATACACTCATCCCAACTAAATTCACATTTATAGTTCAGAATCCTAACACATTATTATTTGGTATGAGTAAAATGATTCGCTGCATTGCATTCTTCCATTGATCTAAATGAGAAAAACAATAAAATAACCTTGACTGCAAAACACCATTGTTGATCAACTATTATTGGGAAGAGTAGTAGGTCAGGACAACTCATCCCACTTTAGTAACACCTCTCAACATAAATATTTCAAAAACGGAAAGACCTAAGGTCCACAATAAAGGTCGCCTTGCTTACCCATGAAGAAATAAGGTTCTCCCTTGAAAAAGCTCCATTTGCCATACTATTACCCCTTCAGTATAATATATGTGTACATCATAAGGGTTGTAGTCCAACTGACAAGGATGATGGTTGCTTATATCCATCCACCAAGATATAAATCCCTGTAGATACTGGACACAGAGAGTCAAGCGATTAAAATCAAAATTGTAACTTGGATAATTTTGACAACGTGGATGCATTTCCAAAGAAGCTCACTAATTTAGATGTATACTTAGCCAACATTATAAATCCGCTATATATTTATTTCAAAATATGAATAAAGATGCCGATATTGTATATTATTCAATGATTCCATTGATACCTTCACGCATACAATCAAAAACATATATATATATATATATATATATATATATATATATATATATATGTGTACGTACGTACAACGTAAAACTACGTAGACCCAAAATACATGGGCTAGGTTACGAGCATCATGTACTAAACCCTTCGAGAAGCCTCCATTGCTAAGGGTTTTGGCAAAACCCTTAAATATTACAGACCAGGTGCTCTAGGGTTTGTAGACTTTTAAAGGTGTTTTTGGGTGATAGTTTTAGGGTTTCAGAGTTTTTTCAAAGATTTTTGTAGCTGTAATGGCGAAGAGGTTGATTCCTTGCTTTAACAGAATTTTGATAGAGAAAGTAGTGGCCCCAAGCAAGACCACTGGAGGCATTTTACTTCCTGAAAGCACTGGCAAGGTACGTATCCTCTACTTTGGTTTACGATGGGAGTATTTTTATATGGGTTTCTTTGTTTCCCTTTCTATTTTTTTGGTTTCTGGGGCTTGTAACGGATATTTATTTTGGTGGAAACTTGCTCTATTTGGTGAATCATTTTATTTAGCAATGTTGGGCATGTGGTAATGTAAAGAAATTAAAAGAAGAATAATGCTTTTTGTTGTGTTAAAATAAGACCGAATCCTAATCCTATGAGAAATTCTACATATTGCAGTATTTAGGGTTTTTGTGGTAGAGAGGACAGATCATTGTGGCAGAGGAAATTCTACTCTACATGATAATTAGGGTTTTGTGTTTGTGTTTGCTTGTTTGCGTAGTCATAGGAATAGGATTTGCGGACACGGTTAGGTCTTTTTGCTACAGTGGGTGCAGTTAACTGTAACAGAGAAAACCCCGAATCTGTAAGACAATTAGGATTATGTGTTTTTGTATGTATAGGCACGTAAATAGATAGTGAGGGCATCTAAATGTAGTAGGAAATCCTTGATTTTCCTACAATTAGGGTTACGTGTTTGTTTATAGACATGCATGAGGAGTGTTTGTACAACCAGTTTGGATTTTCTTGAAACAGTGAAGCCAACAAACTGTAGCAGAGAACATTCTAATGTGTAAGACATCTAGGGCTTATTGTTTGTGTGTGCATTGTCATATGAATAGCCTTTGTACACACAGCTAGGTGATGATTTTGTGCTATGGTGTGACTTGCTAACTGTAGCAAACATTAAAGTAAGAAATGAGCTGGGTTTAAAATCTGTAGAAATGGTTAGGTTTTTTATGCTGTGTTTTATTGTGCATGAACATGAGTTGGGTTTGAAATCTGTAGAAATAGTTAGGATTTTTATTTAGGGCGAGCCCAGCTGACTGTAGCGGGGAAAACCCTCATTTTAAAGACAATTAGGCCTCATTTTGAAGACAATTAAGGTCTTGTGTTTGTGAAAGGTTTTTAATGAATAGTTAAAGGCTGTTTACCACTATGGTGAGTTTTATTCACTGTACACAAGAACCCTTAGGCTTAAGCCAAGACTATATAAAATATATCTGTTGTTAGTAATATAGTATTAGACTATTAGTCTATTTGTAATTGTGTCATAGTTGTTTTTACGTGATAATGATCATCTTATTGTGCAGAATCTATGGGATCTATCCCGTGGATGTTCTCATTCTGATTTATTTATGCCTAAATGTATATTTATTATTTCTAAATGTACTGTATTCATAGGAAAAAATATATACACATACATGAAAATTGATATTTATGCTCATGAGGAGTCTTAATATTTTATTCCCAAATTGCATAAATCAAGGTTGACTATGAAATTTCAACAATGCTGAAGTGATTTGAAATTTTGAATTTGTTTAAGAGGTTTTTTTTGGCCCAACCTATAGGTTGGTATTGTTAATGTTTTTATTTGTCATCTGGGTTTGAGTCGTTTGACTTTTATGGTGCTCAGTTGAACTCTGGAAAGGTTGTAGCTGTTGGACCTGGTGCTCGCAACAAGGATGGGAACACCATTCCTGTTAGCTTTAAGGAGGGTGACCATGTTCTTCTCCCTGAATATGGTGGCAGTGAAATTAAACTAGAGGACAAAGAGTAAGTATGCGATACCTAATGTTTAATTTCATGTAAATATTTGAATCATGGCATATGATTGAAAATCATGTTTCATATGATGTATGCATTGTTCTTTCATATAACTGATATTGTATTCAAACAAAGCTTCAAGAATTGAGATGAAATTGTAGAGGTTATCCTTTGTAGATAGTCCTCTAATACCGGATTATATTCTTGTGTTGCCAATGTTGGGATCAGGTACCACTTGTATCGGGAGGATGACATTCTTGGTATTTTGCAGGATTGAGTCTGGGTACCCTTATGGTCTAAAGTTTTGAGTTTGATAGTTAGGATGAATTATTGTTTCAAGAAACGATAATGGGGTTTTTGGAGTTTGAGGAAGAAGACGTAGGTGATTGATTTATGGATTGGTGGTTTAGTTTTTGTAGTATTTGGAAAAGCAATCTCAAAATGGAATGACATCAACTATTTTGCTTCAAGGAACCTGGTGCCTTGTATTTTGGGAACAACATATTGAACATGAACTCAAACAAGATTGGAAAAAATTCCAGTTTCTGAGTGCTTTTGATGCATGGAATTCTAATGTTATATGAGAAATCACACACTATCTATGAAAATTGGAAAAGTGTAGATTTCAAATGTTGTCCCAAATGTCAGCTATTAAATTTTAAAATGGTACATTCAATGTCTTGTTATGTATGACTGATACACAACATTCACTTGCTTTGCTTTCCCAACTTACTCTCTACTATGGACTTATCTCAAATGTGTTACAAACGTGCATGCACTCAGCCACATGTTAAATTCTTTCAAAACGTGATGAGAACACTGTTGATATACTCAGGTGGAATGTGTTCTCGTGGGTTTCCACTCTGATTTTGGGTCCATCCATCTTTTCTTAGCCTTTGATACTTCTTATAATAGTATTCTTAGGAGAAGGTTTATTTTTGAAAGGGGCTATAGTTGAGGCTTCAACTAGGTGATGTCATAAATTTTTACCTCTGTAGGCTATACTACCGATACGGGTATGGGTACGAGAATCAGATACAGGGATACGGCAAGGGGGTTTGGATACGGCCGTACTAAAATATATATAAAAAATAAAAAAATATAGACATATAAGTAAAATTAACCCCATAATATGCATAGAAGAAACATAATAAGTTAAATAACCACAACATACTAATAATTCAATGCCAAATATCATAATATTCAATTGTCGAACTTAGATTAGTCTTATTTATTATTACAAGTACATAATGCAAATGTTACAACTTACCAGTATGGACCAAAATAAAGACAAAAAAAAAATTGACACTCTGCATTTTGGGGAAGATTACAATGAGTTCACCTGGTGTTAAATCAACTTAAGACGATGCCCTATTCTCTTCTTTGAGCTTATTCACGAGTTGAGCTTCTGTATTATACCTGTGCAAATGATCTTACTGTATGTACTGCACAGAAAGAGTCCTGGAGAACCGTATTTTTGGGACATAAAGGATAAGCAAAAAAAGACATAATTGATTTCAACCTCTCCCTCATCTTTATCATGTTACAGACATTTATTTCCTTTATTTTGGCAAGGCTGAAACACGATCCAATAACTGGAAGGCTTCCTGACTTGCTCTGGCAACCTTCACAGCTGTTGTATACAGCCCTAATAAAGAAGATACGGATGAATCGACTGAGGCTCATGTTTTGAAAACAGTCAAACACAGCCAGCCATTGAAACTGCAGAGAGGTTTTCATACTTTGTTTTGTTTTTTGAAGTCCGTGTTTGACTTTTTATTAAGCAAAATTGAAATAAATAAAAAATAAAAAATTGCAGGATACGGCCGGATACGTCACCCAGACGTATCCACAGCCCAGGGACGCTCCCTGGGCGTATCCCTGCGCTCCCCCGTGCTCCCGTATCTGGGGAGTGTTTCCCGCGCTCCCAGGGCCTGGGGGGCGTATCCAGCAACGTAGTCTGTAGGTGATGTTATAATCATAGTTACCAAGTACAGAAAAATTCAAAATCTGGAATTTTTGAAAAAGTTCAGAAAAATCCGATCTGGAATATATACAGATATATATGTGAGCAGAGTTTTATAAATATGCAAAACTGACAAATACAATGAAAAACATTAATAAAATAGTATAAAATCAAAATGTTGATGTTATAAATTTTATCATATTTATGGTTTTTGGGTTTTTTGTACAAAAAACCTTAAAAAAATTAAAAAAATGTACTTTTAAAAAAAAAAAACAGGGCCGACCCGGATGAGTTCATCCGGGCCGGCCAGTACAAAAAACCTTAAAAAAATAAAAAAAATGTACTTTTTAAAAAAAAAAACAGGGCCGACCCGGATGAGTTCATCCGGGCCGGCCAAAAAATCCGGATCTGGCCAACTCATCCGGGCCGGCCAAAAAATCCGGATCTGGCCGGATTTAGTCCAGATCCGACCAGATTTGGTAACTATGGTTATAATAATGTAAAATAAACAAATTGCAATAAATAAAAATGATATATACATATTTATATTTTACCTCTACTAAGTTTGAAATATATAGTTCCATTTGTTAAGCTGCAAACAGGATATCAAATTGGGATTCCACAGGTTTCCATCCAGGAGTTTTGCTGATGACTCAAGCCCAATCACAGCTATTATATATTAAGTTTTACAGTGTGTAACTTGTATGTCTTCTATCCTCAAAGGAGCTAGTGTTGTCTAAAGGAGCTGGTGTTGTCAACATTGTCCTGACTAGTATATCTCTCTTAATTCATTCCCATATTTATGTAATTTTCATTTGGCCCCCACTTTAATTTGCTGCCAAGAAATTTAAGCATCTAGCCTTATGATCCTTATACCTCTACAAAGAATTTTTGGCAAGCTTTAGAACTTAACAAGACTACATGTCCACTGTACGTGTCACCTCAACTTATTTCTTGACATTTCTGTATGCTTAGCATCATCCTTGGTGCCATTTACAAAACAGGCACTGGCAAAACTGACGATGAAGGTTTTTTACGTTTCTGATTCCTCGTCTTCTATTTTGGTTCTTTTCTGATGTTAGGAGTGTTGCAGCTTCAGCCATTTTAAATATACATGGTTCCCACCGAGGAATGTCTAGTGGACACCTTCTGGATTGGCTATGTTCCTAGGTGATAACACATATTTCAGCTTCAGATGAGGATGATGTTTGGATACCTATTCACAATTTTTACAAGATCTGTGTGAATTAAGTTTGTTTTCGTGGAGTTCCCAAATCTCTTTTTGCTGTACTCTAATTTATCATTTTATTTTTTGCATTGTAATGTTAATTTCAAGTGTGCTTTTTTTCTAACACTTAAGTTGTAGTCGATGAAGTTGCAACCTTTATTTTTGCCTTGTAATGTTGTAAATTTCGAAGAAAGGTGCTTTTGTTCTGGACACTCCAGTTGCAGTTGATGCACCTCTAGTTCACTTGATTAATTTGAGGTCATCCGTGGACCTCAATATGTTTCCCATCATTCTTCTTCTGTACGGTTTCATCTCCATAACTATGATTCCATAGTCATGCTAATCATGCGACCAAATGACATAACATTTTATTTCATGCTCATGCTAAATAATGTTTTTCACTGGCATGGAAAACCAGATAAATTAAGTGTATTTTCAGGTACAATGTGGTATCCCTTATTCACCCTCAAAAACACGACATAAGGTTATGAAAGACCAAATGACTGTAAACAATAGCAAAATTAGTTTAATATATTCATGTTAGCTTGGTATTGTGAATATATTCATGTTTTTATTCAACACTAGTTAAAACTCTGCAGGTCATGTTAGCATTAATTAATATGCTTTGATTTTTAGGTAACGTTTGTATGAATGTGTGTCTGGAATTTGCATAAAATGGTAAATAAAGACGGCGGTTTACTACACAGTTTCTTGTACTATTCTTTTTATTCATTTTTTGTTTGTTTGTTTTTTTCTTTTTTCTTTTTCTTTTTCTTTTTCTGTTTTTTTTTGGTTGTTCTCCCTAAATTTACCTAGTGAGAGGGCTGGAGCCCAGGAAAAAAAATGAAAAAGCTGGTAAGCTGTTAGCGTAAAAAGCTCAGCAGTACCTTGTGAAAGAAAGCATTTTATCATGCTGGATACAGAAGAAGAAGAGAGAAAAGAGAGGCCAATGAGTTTTTGGCCCCACCAGACTCCTGCCCTTCCATCTGCATCATCCAAATCAAAAAGAGCACCTGAATCAACCTTCCTACTCTCAAAAAGGAAGTAGACTCTCTGCAGAGAGTTGCGAGCTATCTAGCTGACACAGGATGTGCGAATGGGCCTATAAATGCAACACCGAATGACCTCCAAGCAGTGCCAAGCATAGACGAGAGAAATCACTATCAAACATCAAAGATTTTTCCTCTTATCATAGTCTCATCTCTTATGGTTTATACATTCATTTTAGATGGGAATTAGCATCATTCCATTTCAATTTAGTCACGTATAAGCTAAGCAAAAACCAGTTCGAGTCATTAAAGCCTTGAACTGCCTATATATCTATAATACCAGTTCGAGTCTCATCCTCCTCCCTGGAAGACCGAGTTCAGCACTGAGGAAATTTCACGAATGCAGCATGGGTAAATTGACTCCTTCAGCTGTTGCCATCCCCTTTTGTGCTTGCATAATCACCATAACTCCATAAAGAATTGCAAATTACACGAACCCAACATGGGGTAAATTGACTCCATTAGCTGCTGCCATCTCCTTTTGTGCTTGCAGTATCACCCTAACACCATAAAGAATTGCATTATTCAGATTTAAAGATATGAACATTTACGAAGTAGCATAGAAACTATGATCAATTGCCTTTTTCATTTCTCACTAACACGCTAGAATTTTACACCATGGTAGTCATCAAGAGAAGACATTGAATCAAAATAGAACATGAGAGATGACAGTGATTTACAACTCTAAATTGAAAAACTACATAGTACCTTCTCTAAGGTGAAGGATTTTTATCCATTAAACAATGTAAGATAACAATTGGTCTTAGGTTCCTATTTACACACTCTAAACATGGAATCAATAGTAAGTTTTAATACTTTTTTCATTTCCTTGGATCACAAAATTTATGCATCAATCTAGGATCTCAAAACAATCAATTATAACCCAAATCTTTCAAACTAACTTTACAAGATTCTGAATTTAAAGTTATGTAATATTTATTTTGTAAGCTTTCCTTCACAAGAAGGTTTCAAAATAAAGTTTAGGCTATCTACAATGTTACGACAACTATACAACTCCCACTATGTTTCCCAATCAAGTAGATAGAGTTTTCTCTATCAAGACATAACTTCACATCAACTTGTTATTACAAAGAGTTACATACCTTTTTATGCTTGAGGCTTATTAAATACCAGGATTTATATACAATATTAAAAGTAACAACTTCTTATATTTTAAATAGTGATATAACCTATTTGCATTGGTTGATCAAGCTATGCTTAAAACACAAAACTATATGCTTACTACTTCAACACTTTTAGAACATCAATTATGTTTAGACTCCTTATCTCATGTTATTTTAATGGTATGCAAATTTTAATTTACTCAAGCTAAGTCATTCTAAAATGTAAAAAGATTCAATGTTCATTTATGCCACAATGATCTAATCCCCAATTCATTTTTTTCAAATAATAATAAAAATGTACATCCTTTAACAAATTTTTAAACAAGCATTATATACCACAACAATATACTACAATCATTTTATATTGTTCAATTTTCAATAAACAATCTTCTTAATGTATCAATATGAAAATATTGTTTTTTATATATCGAACAATACTCTTAAGCAAAGCACATGTTACGAATAAAAACATCATGTTGTATCAAGTTTTAACATAGTTATAATAAGAACTGCAACATCAACAAAATTTTTTATTATGGAATTTAAAAGAAAGAGGCCCAAGTGAGTAAACATCATTATTAAGCTATCTCTAATTAAATCTTTAGAAAGATAATTACACAAACAACACTCTTAACAAGTTTATCACAAATATTATTACAAAAAAGAAAAAAATTCTCAAATGATTGTATTGTTTAAATTGTATTCTTATAACAATAACATAAAAAAATTTCAATTAAATCTATTCAATTTCCCAATTTTAACTACTTAACTAAGTTTGAACAAAATTTCAAAACTATATCTAATACCCACTAAATTGCTATAAACTTGCAATTAAACTTTTAACATAATACAAAATCAATCAAATGAAATATCACTATCATAAGATAACCAAATATTATAATCTATTAATATCAAACTTTTATGACAACTCAAAGCCCTAACACCTTAACACTACTATGCTTACTTATACCCAACCAAAAAAACAAACTGATGTAATGTCATAGTCTACTCTAAAAAGAAATGGGTTCAATCACACATTCCAACCAACAAAAACGTCACAAATAAAAATAAGATAACATAATATAAATGTGATAACATAAATAAATGTATCAACAAATTAATTATTCAAAGAAAAAAAAAACAAAAACAAAACATGCATACTAAACTTGGATAACTACCTTATCCAATCAAGGTGTCAACTCAATCTTTAAAAGACTATATTAATACTTTGATGAGGAAGGTCAAAATTACAGACTCCTAGTCAAAATGCCCACTCTAAGATCAAGACAAAAATATTTTGTATTCATAAAACATGAGAAGTCACAACCAAAAAAATCAAGACATTCAGTCCTATTTAATACAACACTACCAAACTTGATTCCACTCACATGAATCTTCCCACTTAAGTATCCATCATACACTCATCAAGTCCATTCAAATCATGCAAAAAGGTTTTACAATAATTTTCATAATACTAAAATAATAAATTTATAAAAAAAACAACCACCTATCGCTATGGAAAGTCTCTTACTATAAATTTTCAAGTATGAGATTTTATTCAATCTTAGTCATAACAAGGGTTACATTGTAGTAGCTCGAGTCCTTGCATTTTTACAGGGTAGATGATTGGAAATGTTATATGAATGTGATTGGGAAGGTTATGTGTACGTAGAATGGTGTATGTAGTTTATAATATTCAAAATAATAATTGTTAAATTTATATATATTATTATTTTTTAATTAAATATATATTTTAAAAATTGTATTATGTTTTTTTAAGATATATGTATTGTGAGAATATCATTGAGACATATACAAATATTTTTACATGTCATTTGATCAGTGTAATTTGACACTTAGACATATTCATTATGTATCTTATGATCATACAAAAATTCTCTTTAGTTGGACATTTTATGATATAATAGAAGGGCAAATGTGTATTGACATTGTGATTGTGGCCATGCAATTCACCACTATTGGTTTGCGTATTGTTTTATTGTGGATTAAAAGATGATAGAGATTAGAATATTTATATCAATGATTGATTGACATCTTTATCATAAGATTTTTATTTGTTTCCTATCACTTCTAGATCATCACGAAGACAGATAAAAAAAAAAAAAATGTAACAAATACCTCTGACATGTATAATCCTTGTAAAAAATAAATGACATAGAAATGAAGTTCTTAATTCCTCTATTTTATAATTAAAAATTCATATATGTGTCTTGATCAATAATCTGTATTGGAATATTAATAATATCAATAAAAAAAATAGAAAAAAAACTAATCAATATAAAAATGTTCTTTAAAAAAAAAAGGTGAAAATACCACTATCATATATAAGTAAGTTAGTCTATTAAACTATCAAAATATTAAAAAGTTTTGATAGACAGACTTAGAAATATATATGTGCATTTTCACTTATTAATACTTCTTAAAGTAAGGAAAAAAAATCAAATTTTAATTAATACATTTCAATTTAACCAATGAAAAACATAAAAATATATTATTTTAAAAATTAACATAAAAATTTTCATACAAATATTAAATTATTTACTTGCTCAGAAAAAAATTTAATTTCAAACTGTCATGATTAACAAACAGAATTGCTGTAATGACACGTGGAAATAAATAATAAAAGAGCCTATCTTTCCGCATCTGACTCGAGATTACCCCAATGATTTTTGATGGGATCTTCTGTGTATGCAATATTAATTCTTATGATTCATGGCAAGACATGGACATGGATTCTTAAAAACATTTTTCATTATGGTTGTCCATTGTATGGTTTATGGTGCCATGGATTGTTAGTTTTGTCTAGTCAAATATTACTAGAATTTGTGTTTATTACATTTCTCATTGATATGCTTTGGATTCGTTGATATTTAGTTGTAGGCCCAACAAAAATGATTTTTTTTGAAATGGTTTTTAATTTATCATTTGTTATATATTTATTTTTGATATGTTGAGAGGTCGACATTCTATATAATTCAATGATTTTATATAAACACTGTTTATTATAATATGTATCAAAAATAATAATAATAATAAATAAATAAATCCTTGTAAATTGAATTTTATTTAGATTTTTATTATTCTTGTATTTTATTTCGCTTTTAAGTTTTTACCATTACGACACTTTTACTCCATTACATTTTGTCATCTTCTCGACTAATACATTTGTGACATAATTTTGTTCTACTAAAAAATCAACTTCTTATTGAATTTGAATGATTGTCTTCTATATTACTAAATTAACAAATAAAGAACAATAATTTATATATTACAAACAATGCTTTCTTTTATTTTGATTTCAAATACTCGTTCCTTGATTAAGGGTCTCTTAGATATCTCGATCCCTATCCTAAAGGCCAAAACTTTATTTATTTATCATTTAAAAAAAAATTAATGTCTAATATCTTATCCACTTTCCCCAAGCGCCACTTTGAGGGGGAAGTCTGTCATATTAAAGAATAAGGTAAAATTATAATTGACAAATCTTCTTTTTACCTAGAGCTTTCTCCTTAACGTGATGTGGAGGTGTTTAAATCTATTTTCTTTAACGTGATGTGCACCTGAGTTGGCCTAATGGTGAAGAACATGTGTTCTTGGAAGGGAGATCACAGGTTTAAACCCTGTAGGGGGTAAGGATTGCACGCCTCGTATTTGTAGTACAGTAAGTTGCCTCCCCATGATGAAAATACGAGGTGGTCCCATATGCTGTAAGTTTCCTTACAAACTATAACCGAAATACTACTTGACATCGTGGACCATTATTATTATTATTCACCGCTGCTAATGGTGTTTAGGATTTTTGTTAAGAATCTTACCTATGTTATATTTTAGGTAATCTCATGGAATAATTTACAAAGATTAATATGAGTTGTTAATTTTAAGTTATAAATATTTTAAATAGTTAAATTATTAATAATAATGAAATAATTTATATATTATTATATTTTTATTTGAGTTATATAATTATAGATTTAAATTACTAATTATTTTTAGTTAGTAAGTGATTAAGGATATTAAACCATGTTTCTAATTGTTAATGTAAAAAGTATAGCATTTTAATTAACATGAGGTCACTAACTAATTTATACTTAATTACATAAATTAATTTGAAATATTGTTAAAATATATTTCACTATATTTAATTATACATAATTTGAAAACTATAAAAATATATTTAAAATCTACTACAAAATATCTAATGATAAATATTTTCTTAACCGTAAAGCGTGTCACAAAACACGTTCTGCTCATGGTTTTGTGTTTCTAACTCTTTCATGCTTTGTTGCTGCTTGTGTTTACTTCCCTCTACATTTCCATCAGTTTTTGTTGTATTTATGAGCTTTGCGTTTCTAATCACATCCTATTTATAATGCCCACCGATGCTTAGACTGTTTGATATGCTCACCTACACCCATGTACATTCATTACACTCACCCCCAATTATCATGATTCCTTGTCGTCAACATCGTATCAAGCTTCATTCATCCTGTCGACATGATATTCAATAAAATAATATGGATTTTATTCCATAAAAGATTACAAGAAACGTGATATGAATCCAATTTTTACTTTTTATTAAAAAACACTGATTAAATGTATTGTAGGCATAATATTCATGGAAATATGGTTGATCATGTTGTTTTATGTGTAATATAGAAAGACCAATTTATCATGACACAACATCTATTTATTCTGTCATTGTATGCTATCGACCCAGGGACCAATCAAACTCACCTAACGACATATTCATCGGTAAACCATGCAAAGACATGTTGTCTTCAACAGACTTAGTCAATAACATCATTCAGGGTATGTCTCCTTTTGGGAGCTCTTTGGTTTGTAACTGAAAATTTGTGAGTTTTTTACATTGATCAAAAAGTGGCAAATTGGAGGGATTAAGAAGTCGTTGCAAGTCTAATTCACTTTCAACAGGAGTACATAAGTTGAGTTTTGAAAATTAGCAAAGGATAGGTGGTGGTTGTGCGATTGTGAGCAGAAGCAATGCTTATCAATGAATTTGAAGAGGTTGAAGAGTTGGAGTCTGAGTCTGAGTCTGAGGGTAAAGAAGAAGAGAGTGTCACAATTGACATGGTTGCCAAAAGGCTAGTTGTAGAAGCAAGTGCATGCATCCTCCTTTATCCAATTCATGGACTCGAGTGTATGTCGGACAAGTCAATTATCCTTGGGGTGACGTGTTCATTCTCAAGGGCAGTTTTACTGTTTAAGAAACTTCTCATCATTTTGTAGAATTCGATGTTGCTCAAAGGCATTAGATTTCATGTGGGTTTGGTCTTTCATCACTGTCTTTGAGTTGGTTCACTCTCATAGGGAGATGTAATGTTTTTTCATTACATAGGAAGTTGTTGAGATGCAATGCTTTTTCATTGCATAGGTAAGTATTTGAGTTTAAGCAATTCTACATATCAGACATTATTTGTGTTTCTTGGAGGAGGGTTTGAACCAGGTGATCAAGAATCCTAATTGTAATTCCGTAAAAGGTAAGATATAAGCATTGAAATATATTGTTGACATAATATTCAGGGAAATAGTACGGGTTTTATTCCATAAAATATTACAAGAACCCTGACATGAATCCAAAATTTCCTTTTTCTAAAGGATTTAACTGATTCTATTTGATTTATGCATATAACATGATTTTATTTTGTAAGTGATGTCTATTCAATAAACTAAGGTCATTATTTTTTGGTCCTGCAACTATACATAGAAGGAAAGAAGAATACCTGATAAAGATAGTAGCAGAGTAGGCCAAAACACTAATATATATCCCGGTATTCCAATAGTTGTTGAGGTAATTCCAAATTGCAGGTGCTTAAATGGATTATTAAGATTTGTAGCCTATGTCAGTGGTGACGGAAGTGTTGTAGTTAACAATAGCAAGAGCAAAAAACTATGCCAACGACTACAATCGGTGGCAAAACTTTCTATATATAATGGTCACACCTGTCACCAATTTTGCTATAGTGGTAAAACTTTGTAATATTGTTTTATTTTAATTAATAATATGATTGTCTTAAGAAATTATTTGTCAAGCATTTGTTTCGAGAATGTTCAATGCAAATATTCATTATATATGCATTACATATAATATTATAGTTCTCATATATATATATATATATATATATATATATATATCGATTAGGTCTGGAACATAATCAGGAGCCCAGGGTTTTAAGTGATCATTTACCACGTATATTAGATTTACTAACAATGACTTTAACATATCTTGATAGATATTCACTTTTGTCTGGAACTACGAATAGGTCTGGGACACAATCGGGGGCCTAAGTCTCCAAATAATCATTTACCACATATATTAGATATACCAACAATGACCTCCACTGGTCCAAGAATACCAATAACGACTAACACTACCCTCGAGAATAACCAACGGTCATTAACAACCATGATAATATAAACCACGACAAACTTCATGTCTTTCTAGAGGTTTGAATTTGGGTGGGACTTGAAACAACCAAACCACTTAACCATCTCATCCACATTTCATTGGCGAGTTCTAATTTTAATATTACACTATACTACTATAATATAATTTATATTATACAATAATTTATTGTAGTATATTACATATTATTTATAAATATTAATGTATGCATCTAAATTTACTCACCTTCACCAACATGCTAATTTCAACACTAACATCACTAATTTTATCTAATCACATCACTAATCCCATCTAATTCTATCTAATTTATTCCTACTTACCCCTTCCTAGTCATTAGCTTAGTTTCCCACTAATCCCAGATTCATCTACTAACCTTACCCCTTCCTGAAAATTAATTAATTCTTCTAATCATGTCTTATTTATCTCCTAATTAATCCCACATGTTTAATATTTGGGAATTTAAAATTACCATAACCCACCTACCTATTTAATCCTACGCTTTCCTACAAGCCTACCCCCTAATTCTCACCTAATCCTTATTCTATATCTTCCCCTAATCATCATTAGATTCCCTAATAATCATCACGCATCTTGTGCATACTGCCAACATCACAATCCATGAGGCCACATTCCTTTGATGCTAACAAAACTCAACTACACCGCTGTCACCTCATTATTAGTTGCTTCACAACACAATTTTTTTTACAAATCTGAACCTCCCCACAAAGACGAATAAAGTTCAAATCGGTCTTTCCCAAGGATGGCACTATATTTTTGGAACAATCCAAATAAAAAGACTTTATTAATATCTTTGACAAATGTATGTTGTAGTAGTTATTAATTAATGCACTATTGATTGGTGTCTAGCTCGTCTACATTAGTCTAAACTAGTCCAGTTTATAGTCTACAAAATTAGTCAAGATTAGTAAAGGACAATACTTAGTAAAAGTTTATATTTTTTACTATTACAAACAAGTTTGTCCATCATTTGTAAATATTATGTAAAGGTGCTATTTTGTATATATGATTTTGGTTGCAATATAGTAAAATCAAGCATTTTTCGATTATAGTGTGTCAAAGATAAAATTATCAAACTACTAATGTTATTTTTTTAGGTTGTTCATCATGGTCAAAAATCAAAATCATAAATACTATTAAGCTAAACTATTAATCCTCTATTTGATTTCAAATTGTCCTTTTGAGAAATTTTAGTGAATTTTGAGTCATTACAAGGGTTGCACAAGTCCCAAATTGTGTTTGGCATTGGGGTCCCAGGAATCCACAAAGGACGCCGCCTCTTGACTCTGTTGGGGGTTGCTACCCCTAGACCCCCTCATTGTGGCCCCTTATCCAAAAAAATTATAGTGTAAAACCCATGATTTTTTCAGTGTTTTTATTAAGGCTTATTAGGTTAACATTTTATTTGGATTTTTACAGTGGTGAATTTTATCTTGCTTAAGTTACTAATAATTTATCTTACATGTCATATTTTGTGCCAATTTGTCTAACATCTTGTCGTATAGGTTTCCCCTAAAAATTTCCAAATTGAAACTACTAATCACTTGCTTTGTAGGATGCCTATTAAAGATTTTGATAATTTAAAAATTATTTTGTATATATTTTATATATATCACACTTAATTAATTGGTTAATAAATCTTTTTTCTTGTTTGAGTGTCACCCAAGGGCCATAGTGGTGTATGCTCTCCTCCTTGTGTCCTAGTGGTGAGTCTCAAAGGATTAAAAACTACTAACAAACCCTCCCATTTTTCTTTAAAGGAGGCAACATGATGCTGAAGTGATACCCATACATTTGCCATAGTCCTAGGGGGATTGTGATCATGGATTTCACCACCACATACAAATCCACACTCCGTGTTATGATAGAGTCTAAATAAGAGGGAGAGATGTCATTAGGCCAAGCGAGAGACCCCATACAAGATCCCATGAAGGTGCGAAGTTAATTCTTTGATCTAAGCATTAGACAACACCCTACATAGAGTTAGGGCCCATGTTCCTAGTGTATATTAGGGATGCCCTTAAAAAAACCTTGTCTATCCTAGAGTAGGACCTTCGACCATAACAAGCGACTTATTTCTAGAGTCAATATTATCTCCCAAGTGACTGTTCAGTGTAGATGAGGTTGAATGAGTTTGGGAGATTTTATAATGGGTTACCAACCTATAACTTCACTTGTGAAGCCATTAGATGATACAACCATTAAGTGACACTTCCATATCAATTTACTAATCTTAGGTATGTGGTTTGATTGATTTGGTGTGTGTTGTGATAGACCAGTGTTATTTGTGAGTTGAGTCAGCCTTTCACCCAAACCTATACACAACTATCTAGGTCTCCTATATCATCATCTTGTATATTCTTGTCTATATTATTTGCTTTGTACATTCTAGCCTTATCCCCATCTTATACATTCTTAAAAATTGTGTACATCCTTATATACTTTACTCATCATCATATCTTGTATAATACTTATCTACTTTATCCTTCATCATATCTTGTACATCTTATCATCCCATATTAGACATATCCTAATCTAATTTTACCTTGACATCCTCCTATTTATTCATCACCCTATCTAATACATATTCAACTTATCATTATCCTTCCTCTCATCTAGTCTTACCTCATTTAGACAAATCCCATCTTAATTTATTTTGTTTTTTAATTCTAAAACACATATAATTGGATTTTTAGGTCACACACTTGTCCAAACCACACTCACCATACCCCTAATCATCAGTGCATCACCAACCTTATATATTTGTCTTGATCTTAATCCCATCATCCATGATCCCTACATTTAACCTTCATCACATAATCTTATATCCATCTCACATTGAGAAAATCGGTCTAAGGCTTGAGCTAGTCCTTTTTTTATATCATCATGTTAGTTTAGTCTACCATTTTTTTTTCCATCACTCCTTACTCTTAAGTCAATACCCCATTAACAACCTATCACTTTGTCAGTTTCAATCTAGCATCCAGTCGTCCTCAATCCAATTGTCTCTAATCTAGTCATTTTGCCTATTTATAACTAACACCCATTTAATCATCATCTTTTTAATTTGAATATAAGCACTAATCGAATACCCATCCTTTTGCTAGCTTGAAACTAGGCACTGTTAATAGATCATTAACACCTATCACACTACCAGTTTAAAATATGATCCTAGTCTAATATCATAATCCATTTAATCTATCTTATCTTCACCCATCACCTATCATGGAAACTCAATCATTCAGACTTAATTTTTCCAAGGACCACATTTTTATCCAAGCCCTACTCTACCTTCACATTGGCATCTTTTTGTTTTCAGACTACCTTTCATCCATCACCCATTCATCATCTATCCACATGGATTTGGACCTAGTTCTTGTATAACAATACCTATTTGCCAAAAAGGACAAGATCCTTTTGCGGGTCCTAGAAATGGGTGCCCACCTACATTCAAACCTCGATCCCATCAAGCCTAAATTAAAGTCCCCTATCCTTCCCCAATATCCATCTACACCTAGCTTGCATGCTATCCAACCATAGTTATCCCCATTGTCCATTCATCATAACCATAGTCATAACACCTCTCAATATATAAGTGATGAGGTTGCCCTATTTCATGAATATATCTTTGCCAACAAGGATGAGTTACCTTTACAACTATTGGAGATGGGTGCCTGAATTCCCAATGATTTTGAACCCTTACACCTAAGGTCACCTACCAAACAAGTGCCTCATCAACCCTTATCCACATCCAATTTTTGTGAAAACAAATCCCATTCTGATCCCCCATCCACTAGTCCTAGTCCTAGTCATGACCTTCCTAGTCAATATACTAATAAAGAGATTGCCTTATTTAATAAATATATTGTTACCAATAAGGATGCAATCCTCTTATGGCTCCTTGAGATGGGTGCCCAACTTGTTGAAAGCTTTGACCCCATTCAACTAACCTTACCTCCAGTTCGTACCTTTCCACAATTGAATCCTCAATTTACCAGTCATAGTCTATCACAAATCCTCCATCCTACTAACAAAGGGAAGCCTAGCTTGTCAACCTCATCTAATTCCAGTTCATATCCTAAACAATCTCACAAACCACCATCTCATTCTTCCACTCCTAAATCCAACACTATAGACAAGCAATATACCCCTCTCCCAATATCCAAAGAAGCCCTATTTTGGAAACTAGAGGCCATAGTCATGATTGTCTACCCAAAAACAAGACCTCTAAATTTGTCCAAACATATGCCCTCATGGTATCGATAATTTTTTTTTGTCTATACCATAAAGTCCCTGGGCATTTTATTAATAAATGTCACCCTTTTAGAAATTATGTCCAAAACTTAATTGATAATGGCTACATTAAAATTGAGGGTGAATCTACTACATATACACCTAAGAGTGCGCAAAAACCGGTATGCCAAGAGGCACTTCTTAACCATGATCAAGCTTATTCCCTCTTTAACCAAGGTCATGACCCCAATCTTCATCATACGATAACCATACCTGATCAAACCATCCCTATATCCTATTCACATCAAATCCCCCATTTTCATAAATCTATTAAGCCTAAACATCCATTCACAAACCCAAGAGGAAGAAGGTACTTGCAAACAATAATATAGTTACTATAAAAAAATCATCTATTGGCAACATCACCTCATCAACATCCCTATCAGAGTCAGCATCAGAATGGGCATCTTCATCAAGATCATATCCAACGTCAACATATGAAACAAAATCCATGTCAGAATCATCATCCCTTATAGATAATGAGAGCCATGCCATCACCTATCTCTTTGAGGATATCTCTAATTTGAATGTTGACCAGTTAGAAGGCATGACTCTTGATCCATCTTAGGATGATAGAATTATAACACAATTACTGGATGCTTTATCATACGAAGATCATCAAGATAGATATGAATCAAATTTAAATGGTAATTCTATAAAGAGTCTTAGTGATCTTTTTGAGATTCTTGAGGACACTTTCTTTGACATTGAGGTTGGGTCTCCTAGTCGATTTTATAAGGACTATGATGCCCATCATCCTCTTAATCCACCCCTTTCACCACACATACCCAATCATCCACATCATGTTAAAAATTCTTCCATCCCACTCCATGAATGGGACAAATAGGAACATGCACCATTGGCTTCCCCTCAACATGAAATATCACGTGTCAAATCTACAAGGATCCAAGATAATAATCAACTAAGCAAGTCAGATAGTCAAGACAATTGTGATCAAAAAAAAATCAATCAAAGCCATGATAAGTCTCATAATTATATAAGTCAAAAGACATCACACCCTAGTAAAAATATCCTTGAGGTGCTAGGGGACCCTCAAAGTCAAAATAATCATCATCTATCAAGTCAAAGATCAAATTCCTCTAGTGAAGCCCAAATTCAGGCACCAGGGGGTAATCAAAATCCAAGTCAAATATCAATAAGTCAAATCTATTTCAAAAGTAATAGCAATATGGCTGATAATCCTCCTACTATTTGGATCAAATAAAAAATAAGTCAAAAAGTCGTGGATCCCTTAACCTCATTTAACATATGACACAAAACAAAAATGCCCCCTCTATCATATCCAATGGTGTATGCAACTTTAGAACTCCATTTTTTATTTTTGCCCAGTCACAATATTCATCATCATATCACTCATCCACATCCTTTATCTCACTATCAAAACCATCCAATTCCATGCCTACCACACATCACTTTCTTGGACAACATTGTGTCTTATAGGGGTTACAAAGAAACCTAGTTGAGACATCCAGAGGATGCTAAATCAATAATTAATGAAGGTCATAAATAAATTAGTGAATCTAACATCAATAACATGGTCTTAACATCACACATATATAGAAAAAGTGTCAGTTTAAATACCAAGAAAACATTTGCATCTTGCATCTCACCTACCTCTAATAAATTGAGATGTTATTAAAAAAAACATTCATCCAATAGTGAAAACCCATCTTCTAGCATCTTGGGAAAGTACCATGATGAAAACCAATTTTTGGCATCATGGTAGAATAGTCTATTGTCTACATTTTACCTCAACACTTGGGGGAAAATCCATTTCATTCAAATAATATCCTTTGTTTCCATCCATGTCATATCCCTATGTTCATTGTTCCACACCCATCATTTGCCATCATATATTTTATCTTATTATGTCAATCCTTTCTTCTAGTCTTAACCTTCATAACAACATGGAAGATGTCTTAAAACATGTTCTAGAATCATCTTGGCATATCCTCTAATGGACACTTGAGGTAACTAGATATCTAGTTACTTCATGATGTGGTCATCTTCATCCCCTTTTCAGTCTCACCCTCTTCCTTTTGTCATGCCATCCAAAATTCCACCCATCCTTATCCTAGTTTCTAGGTTTGGTATTCCATTTCCTAGTAACCCTCTTTGTATAGTGTACATACATATCCCAAAAAACCCTAAAAATTATAAAATCCAAAAAATCCCAAAGCATCTCAACTATCTTTTCATATGTCATATTATTCTATGTACTAAATATCCCAATCATCCTATCTAAATATGTTATCCATCTAATTATCTTATCATCTTGCCTTATCTTATTTACTAGTGGTCTTGTCATTTTATATTGTTCTATATCCTAATCATGACATCCAAGTCCTTGTTCATAACCTTATCCTAATCAAAGTCACTAGTCCACTCCAAGTCCATATCTTGTCTAGGTTCATATCCTTAATCTATACTCACATCATGATCATCATGATCAACTTGGTCCAACTCATCACCTAATCACTCACCCCAATTGACTCTCATCAAGTCAATTAGACAAGACACAATGACACTGTATGTATATATTTGTGTGTGTTCTTTATATGATTTGTGTGTTTTTATGTCTTTTTGTCTATATTCACTTATATGTAAATGTTTGTCTGTATATATCTTTTTTGTCTTATTTTGATCTTTCTTGTAGCATACATATTTTTGGGCAAGGAATGAGGATGCTATGATGGAGCCAAAAAATTTATAATGATGCTTTTGAGTGCCCTATGTAGAGTTCATCATTTACCCATTTTATAATCATGCACTTTGGCACAATGTCCTCTTGGTCATACTTATATCATGGGGCATACCACCTAGTGCTATATTTATATTAGATTGCTTAGACTATGGTCAGACCTGTTATAGCAATGATGGATTGACAATGGAATACAATCATCATTTCTCCTATCCTCTCTCACCTATCTAAATGTATAATCATCTTAATCCCATCATCAAGTTGATCCTCCAAGTCTACTCATCTAGTATCCAATCATTCTTCCAAGTCCTTTGATCATCCCATTTATATCCTCTAGTCAATCCTCTATCATCTCTCTAGTATCCAATCATTTTCACACCTAATGTCTATCTAATAAATAACATGTCTAACAATCATCATATCTTAATATTATAATCCATCATCATCATCCTCTAATCTAATCTGAAATACATTGGCTTAAGGTCTTTTTAGACTGTGTAGGCAATGCTTAGTCACATGGTGTCCCTGAGGTCAGCTCGACCACTCTCTCCTCTTTTCATGCCATTCATCGTCACATCTATTTTATCATTCATCATTATCACTTCTTGCATCAATAAAATCCTTAAACTATAATATCAATCATTAATCAATCAATCTATTAATCAATCACCATCCCCACAATCATCTCCCCAATCTCCCCATTCAATTTCCCAGACCTAATGATTGGGCCTGATAAATCATAACATCCATATTTTCTTCCATCAATCATCCATTATCACTAATTAATCAATTCATCATTTAAATTTTACGGTTCCTCCTTCGATTGAGGCATAACCAGGGCCATAACTTTATAGTCTCTTGCTCCCTTACATGTGTTCTTGCTAGAGGCATCATCACTATTAATCACATTATAGATCATTGATTCGATGCATCACACTAACCAATTATTTCCCTTCATATTTTGGTGACTCAATCATATTGTTTATTCACCATATCGCTTGAATTAGCTTTGAGCTACACTCATCATTAATCTTATCAAATCATTGTCTTATTTTGGCTTGATTCTCTCCCATGCATGTGTCCTTGCTTTGGATATGTTGACAACAAATAACCTTTTGTATAAATCATCTTGGTATATATATCTCCATGTCATGTGTATTTACCCAGGATATGTCAAAATCTTATAGCCTTTTATCCTAACATCATCATGTTACAGTTGATTCCACCTTGGGATGTGTCAACAACTGTGACACTATCATTTACATTCCTTGTGCATAGGTATTTGCTAGGGGAATCATCACTTTATAGCTCACTGATTATAAAAATTTCATCTTCTTCATTATTGGTCCCCCATCTAGCATCCCAAATCCTTATCTTTTCACACATCCCACCCCTCATTTCCTCTTTTGAGTGGCCACCCACCTCCTTCCTCCCCCCATGTCCCCTTGAGGGGTCATCACGTCTAGTAACATCATTTACCAATATTTATCCATGAGGGTCTTTCTTATTTGAAATACCATTACTTCTTCCACTCCATTCAATTGCAATGCCATTTCAAAGAGGGGAAAATTTATGCATCTAAATTTACTCACCTTCACTAGCTTGCTAATTTCGACACTAACATCACTAATTTTATCTAATCACATCATTAAGCCCGCCTAATTCTATCTAATTTATTCCTACTAACCCCTTCTTAGTCATTAGACTAATTCCCCACTAATTCTAAATTCATCTACTAACCTTACCCCTTCCTAAAAATTAATTAATTCTTCTAATCATGACTTATTTATCTACTAATTACCACAACACACCTACCTACCTACTCTTAGGCTTTCCTACAAGCATACCCCTTAATTCTTACCCAATCCTTATTCTAAATATTCCCCTAATCATTATTAGATTCCCTAATTAAATCTATAACTCTCCACTACCCTTTTCCTTTTCTAGAGAGTTCTCTCTCTAGAGAATCCTAAGGAATTTTAAATTCCTTAGAATTCTCTCCTTCCTCTCTATAGTCTTCTTCTCTAGAGACTTCAATGAATTTTTAATTCATTGGAAAATATTCCTCCATTGTCTATTCAAATCCATGACTCCCTCTATTATAAATGATGAGAAAACTCCATGAAAATTCAATCCATGCTATCATCTTAATCTATTATCAAGCTAATATCTTGCTATCATAAAATCTGAGTCTAAAAGGTAATCTTAGTTTATAATACTGGTTTTTAATGTTTATTTGTGTGTATTATGATTGATAGATATATTTATACCATGTAAAAACAATCTCTTATAAAATAATGACAAGGAAAATATTCTTAGGAACTCCCCTCACCCCCCAAAAAAAGAGAGACACAAAGAAGTGAAGAGGCTAGAAGCCCCCCAAAAGATGATGTAATTGCTGATGTGGACCGCACCCCAAAAAGAGTTCATAGATGAATGAAATTATTCTCGATGAAAAGTTTGGTAAATATACCTATAACCTATTCTAAATATTGGAAAAATCGCAAGTTGATGACCTGACCATGAATAAGCTCCTAGATAAAATGCATGTAAATCTCAATGTGTTTGGTTTGTTAGTGTTAAACCAAACTAATAGCTCCACTGTACTCTACCTCTATGGATGATATATCAATAAAACTTTGCTTCTTGTTAGACCAACTGATAGAACTATAACCTAAATAAAAACTATAACCTGAAGTGGACTTACGATCTAGAGTATCTCTAGCCCAATCTAAATTTGAAAAACCAACCAAGTCAACCTTTATTCCAAATATATATTGAATCCTAAATTTATAAGAGCCTTGAATGTAGTGGAGTACCAATGTAGATCATGAGGCTCTTGCATAAATCATGAAATAATGCCTATTATATTTGAAATATTAGGCCTGGTACGAGTCAAATAAATGAGGTTACCAATAAGTTATCGATACTAAGTGGCATTGACTAAAGGTGTAGAATATACAACCTTAAGTTTGATTATTGATAAAAAGAGAGTCAGAGATGGCTTACAATCAGCCATTATTAAGAGCATACTTAGGGTTATGTATGTGAAATCCTTAAATTAGACTGTGAAATCTCGATGCTGGGAAAATAATGTAGAAGATCCAAGTTGGTCATGTCAAATTTATCCTGTAGAGCTATCTTCATCGCTATAATAGACAATGAGGAACTCTATTGATCAAAACATTATTGACATAAAGGACCAATATTAGTAAAGAATCATCCTTCCATAAGAAGTATAGATTAGGATCTGAATGAGACCTAGTGAAACCTGAAGTAAGGAAGAAGGAATCCATCTTAGCATACCAAGCCCAAGGGGCCTATTTAAGGCCATAAATGGATTTACTAAGTTTATAAACTAAGGAAAAATCCTAAATAAACCTAGGTGGATAATACATTTAGATCTCCTCCTCAAGGTTTCCATGAAGAAAGACACTCTCCACATCTATCTGGTGCACATCCCAACCATATGCTACAACTATAGATAGTGTGAGTCAAATTGAAGTCATCTTTGCAACAGGTGAAAAAGTATCTGAGTAGTCAACGCTGACTACCTATGACAAACCCTTTGCAACCAATCACACCTTATACTTATCGACTAATTCATCTACAGTAAACTTGGTCTAATATATCCACCTACATCAAACCATCTTCCTTCCCTTAAGAAGTGAAGTCAAATCCCAAGTGTGATTTTTGATTAAGGAAGAATATTATTTATACATAGTAATATCCCACTCAAGTATGCCTGAAGCCTCTGAGAATGTATTTATATCTAAAATTAAATATAAAAAATCATGTGGACCACTCTGATAATCTTCTTGAGTATGTCTCTCATCCACTAGATCCCCATCCCAAGTGCCTACACTATGAAGTGTCTATCTATCCCAAAGGGGATAAAATGTGGGTAAATCAGGTGCTAACTCCTCATCCTCTAAAACATTACTAGAGGTGGATGTAGAAAACTCCCCATCACTACCCTCACTGTCAAAACTAAAAGAATAAGAAGAAGACCCTAACTTAGGAATCTGCTCTAGATGATCTGAGTCAGAGGAAGAATCATTAATTCTAAGTGAATTTAATGAAGTAGAAGAAGTGTCAAGTGTTGAGTCTTTAGGATTATCCTGAAATTGAACACTTATATCTATAAACAACTCATGTATGGTTAGATGTAGAAAGCAATACCCCTTGACACCATCTAGATAACCTACAAAGATGCAATGCTTGGATTGATGTTCCATAGATTTACATTTATTCTTCAGTATGTGTGTCATAGATGGGGATATAAAAACCATAAAGTGATCAACTATAGGTTTAATTCTATACCAAGCTTCAAAGGGAGTCATGTCTTTCAAAGTTTTGTGAGGAACCCTATTTTGAATATAACAAACAAAATTACTAGTTTCAACCTAATACTGATGTGCCAAGGACTTAGAGTGAATCATATAACTAGCCATCTCTTTCAAGGATTGGTTATTACATTCTGTAACTCTATTTTGTAAAGGACTATAAGTAATTATACACTACAAATCAATCTCCTATGTGATGCAAAACTACTCAAATTTATTACTAACATATTAATCTCCATTGTCACTTCAAAAAACTTTGATGGATTTATTAGATTGTTTCTCAACAAGTGTTTTGAAGTCTTAAAAATATTCAAACACTTCAGAATTTTGCTTAAGGAAGTAGAACCTTGTATATCTTGAAAAATCACTAATGAAAGTGAGAATGTACTTACCTTTGAAAAATATAAACCAGGAAAAGGCCTAGATACATCACTATGTACTAAGTCTAATGCTTGTGAAACCCTCTAAGCTTTACCTTTATCAAATTTTGATTTGGGATGATTTCAAAGAGAGTAACCCTCACAAAATCACTTAGAGAATTAGACTCGAGGAAAACCCATGACCATGCCATTTTTGCTAATTTTTTCAAGGTAGCAGGAGTTAATGTGGCTAAACTGCTCATGGCATAAGTTTTTAACTCCATATGAATGGGTCAATAATGCAATCAGAGAAGAATTAAGTGAAAAATGTGAGGTGTATAACCTAGCTTGGTGATCTGCCCTATCCACTGTCACCATAAAATCATTATGCAACTCCCTGATGATAATTGAATCTGGTAAAAACTCAACCCTCATGCCTTTCCTAATAGAAGTGATTTGATACACTAAGATGAGATTGGTTGAAAGAGAAGGAGCACTTAAAAAAATTATTGAATGTTCCTCCTTCCATTTCAATATACCCTCTCCTTGTAACAAGTACTGAAGTGTCATCACCTAAACTAATAGAAGACATGCTACAAGGCTTTAAGGAAGAAAACTCAATTAGTGAAGAGCCTGTGTGGTGACAAGCACTTGAGTCAATAACCCATGAAGATGTTGAAACTGTAATTGCTACAAGCGGCTTGCACTTTTCTTTCTCTTCACCCTTTCCCTTTACCTTGGAAGAATCTTGAGTTGATGAATTTTGCTTGATAGACCCTGAAACACCTATGTTGTTCTTCTCTAGGAGATGAGTTAGGTGATTTATTTGCTTCTTCATGCACTTATATTCATTATGTCCATTTTTATTATAGTGGGCACACTTAAACTTCTCTTTCTTAAGTTTTTTATTTTAGTAGAGGTTGATTCTTTATTCTTCTCTTTATCCTTATTTTTCTTCTTCTTTTCTTTGTTTGAAGTCTTTTCTTTTCCATTGCCAATAATTAGGGCTTGAGGTTTTATGGAATTTAATGTTCTCATCTATATGAAATTGTCTTGCTTCCTAGTTAAGTTAACAATAAAAGCATATAAAGAGGGCATTTTTCATGTAGCACTCAAAGCACTTTTAGTGGCATGGAAATTAGAGATAAATATTGAATAGTCAGGACCTAGTTTAGAGAGTATAGAAAGAATAATTCATTCATCTTATTTATTTATCCCCCATTATTTCAACTATGATTTTAAGGACTTGAACTTAATGAAGAAATCCTAAAGGGTGTCAAAGTTGATAGGACTTAGGACAATGAGTTGATTCTCAAGTTCATGACATCTCATCACATATTGCTCCCTAGATAACTTTCCCATAATGTTCTATAAATTATTGGGTGATTTTGAAGGCTCCAAGTGAAATAAGAGATCAGATGCTAAAGAAACATATAATATCCCATAAGCTTCATCACTACGGTTATACCACTTAAATTTCTCTACATCTGTTATAGTTTTAGTTTCATCACCCATGGTTATCTTATACAAACCTTTACTCCTTATAATGATTATCATATTGATTTTCCATTCATGATAGTTAAAGGGAGTTAGTGGGTTGATTAAACTTGAATCTATTTTAGTGTTGAGTTGAGTTGTAATAGTAGTACAAGTTATAGTTGTTATAAAATTAAATTTCAAGTGAAAAAATAAAGAGTGACACAAAAAAGGTACACCTCCTTGAACTATCAACATAAAATACCTCCCCCCCCCTAAAAGGTTACAAATGCATGCTCAAAAGATGCCAGAGTCAATCAAAAGTACATCTCGATCAATCTGTATAAGTTAGAAAAGATAGTTTTCAAAAACCAAGGCGAGGACATTGGGATCTAGTGAAAATATGTCCAATATAAGTATACAAAGTGAGAAATAAGGAATGAGATAAATATTTGTTTTGTATGCAAGGGGGTTTGGCTTCTTGCCAAACTAAACCTCACCCTTTGATCTTCGTTGAACAAAATATGCAGACTTTTTAAAAAAAAACTAAAATTTATTATATTTTAAACACACTCACAATACAATATTTTGTTTTTGTACTAAAAAAAAAGAGAGAGATTCCTAACAAGTAAAATCTTCATTTTTAATACAAAAGGGCCCACAAATAATGTTTATAAAAAAATAATAAGAAACTTCCTCATGATAAATTTTGATCCTTATGAATAGAGTCACCATTAAAAAGAACCTGCAAAGTATATTATTTAATAAAATAAAATAACACCAACAAACGTAAGAAGACCCCTTTCTATTTTAAAAACATTCATCCTTCCCCCCCTCCCACCTCTTTTTTTAAAATAAAAATAGTGGTATGGAAAACCACAAATTATAAAGGAAGGTGGTTTTTATCTTGAAAGGAGGAATTCCTACTAGCTTGATGATAGGTTGAGGGCACTTCCAAAGGATGGTAGACCTGAGGGTTTATGTTGGATATTGTGTTCAAAGACTAGGTATCAACTATGAAAGGTGCTTGGAAAGGTTAAAAATAGACCAATGAAACCTTAGTCTCCTAACATAGCTCAGTTCTCTTTATTCATGACTGTGGATTACATTGCTAAAAAACTTGTTCATGGCTTCTAAATGGTTAAGGAATTACAAGACACTTCCTCTTGGAGCTGCATGGAAGAAAGGATGAGCCATGTAGACAAGAGATCATGTAAAAGGCTACATGCAATGGATTTTTGTACCAACTGCATCCTCCTCAAAGTAATACAAAGATAACCTTTTGTGTTTACCAAGTAAATATCCTATAGATAAGATCCACCAATCCAATGCAAACAAGGGAAAATTTATCCTAATAACACCATAATCCTATAGTAAAAAAGGACCCTTATGGTTTTTGAGATATTTAAAAACACCCCAAATTTTTTCTTTTAAACCCTAAAAAAATAGCCTTACAATAATCTCAAGATTTTGGGAATAGCTTAATAACAAAGAAAAACTAGTCAAATGTTTACTGGATTTACTTTGATACCATATCAAAGTTGTTTCCAGGTCTAAATAATGTAAATGTGATGGTCAAATGATCACACAAGATAAATCTAGTGCACACCACAAGGAAGCTAATATCACAAAGCAAGACTATTGCACAAGATCAAAATGTGTTAGGGTAAATATGCATACAAAAATTATCCTCAAAATTACAGAGAGAGAAGCTATATAAAATAGAAATTAAACTTGTAAATATCAAAATCAAAATATGCAAACTATAAGGTAAAGATTTTACATGGTTCACCAATTTGGATACGTCCACAGAAAAATTGTTCAGCTATTAAATTGTAATAACACTTGGAGAATTCACTCATGATAAAAACTTGTCACTCACTTCTCTCCTATATCTCACAATCTCTTGTCTTCAATACACAAGCTTTCAACAAGCTAAATCTTAACTTCACCCAAAGCTTACAAGATTTTTTACAAATACTAACACATCTTATTCATTACATGGATTGTCATACCAAAGAGAATTCATCCTTTACTTATAAAAATTATAAGGCAGATGGAAAGAAAGAATGAAGAGGAGAGAGGACATGTGGTGCCACAATTCTATGTGGACCAAAATGAACACTATTTGGTATGCTTGACTCTATGTGTAAGGGTCAAACATAATTGACATCTTCATGATGACCCTTGAATTCCTCCATGTGCTTCCAAATGCTACAACCTACTTCGCATGGGCCTCAATCTAGAATAGTGACAATGTCTCCCACTATCCTATGTGCACACACATGTTTCCAAAATATTTCACACCACCTTTTAACTTCTCTCACATGCCAAATCATGACTCCAACTAAGAGAGGCACCTCATCTCTTATTTATTTCATTATGAACAAAATACAACATCATGCGAATAAATAAGGACCGAAAAACTTGTCCCTTAGTGGAGTGTTATGCCCCACTTCATTCACATGCACATGATCACATGAAATATCCTCTTATGGGACATGCCACATCACCAACAATCCACATCACCTTCTGCATCATTATTTGCATCACCTACCATATCTCCTACATAGTCATTGTTAACTCATCACTACCAACTCATCACATGAATAGTGATTATGAATAGTGACTTTGAATATTAACTCATGAATAGTGACTTCACACTTAAAAATTCTCCCATTTAAAGTTAATATTCATAATTTTCTATTGCTACATTCATTGAACCAATCTCTCATTACGATCTTTAGCCAAGAAGACCAACTGAAGTTGAACAAAATTTTAACTTCACTTTTGCAACCACTTTTATCATCATGTCTATAAGATTTTCACTTTATGTATCTTCTCCATCTTTAGTTGATCCTCCAATATCGATCAAATGAATTGATACCTAAATTGAATGTGTTTAGTCCTGAAATGAAATGCTGAGTTCTTCATTAAATAATTGACACTCTAACTATCACTGAAAAGTATAACTTTTCCTTGTTGGTGTCCCAAATCTTCCATCAACCTTTGTAGCTATATCATCTCCTTATTTTTTAATGTAATAACAAAATACACATCCTCTATGGTACAAAGTGCCACCATATTTTGCATATGTGATATCTAACTCACCGCTATACCACCCATAATGAACACATACTCGGTAGTGCTTCTACCATCCAAATCACCTACCATGTCAGAATCAACATATCCATGTAAAATAAAATTTGATCCACCATAACTCAACACTTCATTTGTGGTCCCTCTCAGATAACAAGGAATCCATTTCACTACCTACTAGCGTTCCTTTCCTGAATTACTCATAAATCTACTGACCACTCTGATTACATGTGCAATGTCTAGGCTTGTACACACCATTGCATATATCAAACTACCAACCACTGATGAGTGCGATGTCTTGGACATGTGATTCCTCTCTTCTTGTGTCTTGGGACATTATTTTTTTGTTAACTTGAAGTTACCTACCAAAGGTGTCCTAATTGGTTTCTCATTTTGCATGTTAAACATTTCCAATACTTTCTTGATTTACTCTCCCTATGATAATGTCAACATTTAATTCTTTCTATCTCTGACTATTTTTATCCCAAGGATCTATTTATAAACACCTAGAACCTTCATAGAAAAATTTATCCTAATTGTCTCTTAAGTACATTAATATTCTACATGTTATAACCTGCCACTAACATGTCATCTACATATAAAAGTGGGATGATATAGTTGCCACTTTAAATTTTCTTAAAATACACATAATGGTCAGAATGACATCTAAAATAATTTTGTTTCATCATAAAACTACCAAATTTAATATACCATTGCCTTGGATCTTACTTAAGGCCATACAATCTCTTTATCAGTTTGCACACAAAATTTTCCTTGCCAATGACTTCAAAACCTTGTGGCTTCTCCACGTATATCTCCTCCTCTAAATCCCCATGAAGGAAAGTAGAATTGACATCCAACTATTCTAAATACAAGTCTTTAATTATAATTATACTCAAAATAATTCTAACAGAAGTCATTTTAATAATAAGATAAAAGATTTCATCAAAATCTATACATTTCTTCTTTACAAATATTTTTATCACCAATCTGGCCTTGTACTTATCTTTATCACCATATTCCTTTTTCATCTTGTATACCAACTTGTTCTGCAATGCCTTCTTTCTCTTTGAAATCTTCACCAAAAACCATGTTTGGTTCATCATGAAAGAGTCACACTAATCCATTGCTTGCTTCCATTTCTCCTTAGCATCAACATGCACTGATTCTTCAAAGCTCTCTGGCTCACCACTATCAGTAAGTAACAAATAATTAAAAGAATTAAAAAACTATTTAGGTGATCTACTTACTTTAGTAAATCTTCTCACAATAGGGGTTTGGGGTACCTGTTGTTGCACATTTTACACTGGTATCTTTGGGACATTTTTATTTGTAATCTCCTTCAATATTATGTATTCCTTTTTGGCTTCCTCTTTCTTATTTTCCAACAACTATCCACTGTACATGACTTTATTATTGAAGATGACATCTCTACTCTTGATGATTTTCTTATCTTCCTCATTCCACAATCATAATCTAAATTCATTAATACCATAGCCAATGAAAGCATATTTCTAAGATTTAGCCTCTAATTTAGACCTATTCTTTTTGTCAATACAAGCAAAAGCTTCACAACTAAAAACTTTCAAAAAAGAATAGTCTACCTTCTTACCACTCCATGCCTCCTTTGGTATGCCACCATCCAAGACACTTGAAGGTCCTTTTTTATCAAGTACATAGATGTATTAATAACATCCACTCAAAACTATAATAAAAACCCTGCATGTAACCTCATGCTTCTATCACATTTTATGATGGTTATGTTCATCCTCTCTTACACATTATTCTATTGTGGTGTTATTGAAACCATCTTCTACCTATGGATTTTATTTAGTGAACAATAGTTATCAAACTCCTTGCCATAGTATTCTCCACCATTATCTAACTTGAAGCACTTGAGCTTTAAACCTATTTTATTTTCAACTAAAGTGCGCCATCTCTTAAATGTATCAAACCCATCAAATTTTTGTTTAATGTAATAAATCTAAACCTTCTTAGTTGCATTATCAATAAATGTAACATGATTACTTAAACCACCAAGTGAAGATACTTGAGCAGGTCCCATACATCTATATGCACAATCTCTAACTTTTTGCTTCTTGGTTGGTCCAACTCTTAGAAACCACACACATTTATGTTTCTCATACACATAATGCTCACAAAATTTCAAGTCAATTTCTTTTAAACTTGATAATTTTACCTTTGAGTGAAGAATCTTCATTCCCTTTTTATTCATGTGGCCAAGTCTATAATGTCATAAAACTACATCTGTACCTAAAGTATCTATATCACAAAATGCATTAGTGCTAATAATGGATAAATATAAAGTATCCACATTTTTACCTCTTACAACAAACATAGCACCCTTGTTAACCTTCTATAAGTCACTAGTAAAAGTGACCACACAACCATCACTTCCCAACTGTCATACAAAAATTAGATTTATCTTCAAATTTGGAACATGCCTAACATCCTTAAGCACCCAAGTGTTTTCATTCTAAAATTTCATGTTAATGCTGCCTTTTTCAATAATGTTTCAAGGTTCATCATCACCAAGATAAACATATCCAAAATTGCCTTGAATATAATTTGTAAAATAATGTTTGTTAGGAGTGGCATGAAAAGAATATCCTGAATCTAAAACCCAAGATTCATTAATATTATCCAAAGAAAGAATGAGTGCATCTTGTAGCACATCACCTACTATGTTTGCCTCTTTATTACCTTCTTGTTAGACCTTGGCTAGTTTTCCATGAAGAACTCAACTATCTTTCTTTGTGTGTCTTGCTTCCCACAGTACCAACATTTCATCTTGATTCTTGATTTTGATCTTGACTTCCTCTTTTATTTCTCATGGTTTCCTCTTCCTCTATTCTTCTATCTTCCTTTAGTCTCCATAAACAATGCAATTCCTAATGGTGATGTTTCACCATTACTTCTCCTTCACATTTCCTCATTTAGGATCACACCTACCACATCCTCAAAATTGAGTTTGACATTGTTTAAGCTAGAGTTTCTCACCATCATGACCAAGTTATTCTAGCTCTCAAGCAAAGAACATAGAATAAGAAGAGCCTTGACTTCATCATCAAATTCAATATTAACAGAATTCAACTATCCTATAACAATGTTAAATTTATTTAAATGATTTTATATTGAACAATTTTTAGCTATTTTCATATTAAATAATTTCTTCAATAAGAATTTTTTTTTAGAGGAAGAAGATTTTTCATACAACTTCCCTAGTGTTCTCATAAGACTTTCCATAATCTTCTATTGGGATATGTTGAATGCAACTATAGATGCTAGGCATGCCTATATGGTTTCAAGTGCTTGTTTATCTAGCAACTTCCAATCCTCAACTAACATATCATTGGCTTCTTAGCTATACCTCCCAATCACAATTAAAGGTTCTTCTGAAAGATCTAGTCCTTCATCTGCATCTTTCGTAAATCAAAATTCTACCCATTGAATTTATCCAACTTTGATTTGTCATTTACCATAGCTCCCACTCAAGCTAAAATAATTAGCTTTTAACAACTTAATCATCAACAACAAACAACCTTTACTATGATACCACTTGTTAGGATAAATATGCATGCGAAAATTATCTTCAAAATTGCAAAGAGAAAAGCTATGTAAAACATAAATTAAACTTGCACAAATCAAAATAAAAACATGCAAACTATAAAAATAAGATTTTACATGGTTTACTAATTTGGCTACATCCTTAGAGAAATTGTTCATCTATTAAATTATAGTAACACTTGGATAATTCACCGATGACAATAACTTGTCACTCACTCCTCTTCTATCTCTCATTATCTTTTGTATTCAATACATAAAGGCTTTCAACAAACACACAACAAGCTAAGTCTTAGCTTCACATAAAACTTACAAGTTTTCTTAGAAATACTAACAAGTATTCAACACTTCTTCTCCACTACATGGATTCTCATACCAAGGAAAATACATCCTTTACTTATAAAAATTACAAATAAGAAGGGAAGAGAGAAGGAATGAAGAGGAGAGAGGAAATGTGGTGCCACACTTCCATGTGGACCAAAATGAACACTATTTGACATGCTTGACTCCATTTATAAGGGTCAAAAGTAATTGGTATTTTCATGATGCCCCTTGAATTCCTCCATGTAATTCCAAATGCTAAACCCCACTTCATATGGGCCTTAATCTAGAATAGTGAGAATGTCTCCCACTATCACATGTGTGCACACATGATTCTAAAAGATTGTACACTAACTTTTGACTTTTACTGTATGCCAAATCATGAATCCAACTAAGATAGGCACCTCATAGCTTCTTTATCTCATTATGACCAAAAGACAACATCATGTGAATAATCAAGGACCAAAAAACTTATTTTTTAATGGAGTGTTATGCCCCATTTCATTCACATGTACATGATCATATAGGAGATCCTCTTGTGGGCCATGTCACATCATCAGTAAGCCACATCATATTTTACATTATTACCTACATATTTTGTGCAGTCATTGCCAACTCGCCACTACCACCTCATCACATGAATAATGATTGTGAATACTAGCTTGTGAATAGTGACTTCACACTTAACAAAATGGAGCAAAACCAATATTCCATTACGTAAGAAAGCTCATCAAGTGAAGCATACATATAAGAGTGTTGAGTAACTCCTCCATAAATAGTGGTCAAAGACTTTTAAAATAGATAAGTAACTCCTCCACAAAAGGTGGTCAAAGGAGTTACATGTTAGTCTTCCAATCTTCTTTGACCATATTTTGTGAAGGAGTTACTTGTCTATTTTAGGGGTCTTTAACCACCATTTATGAATGAATTACTCAACACTCCTATATGTATGATTCACTTGATGAACTTTCTCACTTAATGGAATATTGATTTTGCTCTATTTTGATCTCATATAATAGTCTCACTTTGTGATTTCATCTTGATTCAGCTTCTTTGTGGTGTGTACTAATTTTGTCTCATGTGATCATTCAACCATTGTATTTTTATTATCCAAACTTGGAAACAACTCTAATATGGCATTAGAGTAAATATGGTAAATATTTGTCTAGTTTTTATTTGTTGTCAACCTATTTTTGAAATATTGAGATTATTATAAGGCTATTTTTTTGAGGGTTTGCAAAAAAATAGACTTAACAATAATCTCAATATTTCAAGAATAGATTAACAACAAATAAATACTAGACAAACATTTAATGGATTTGCTCTGATACCATATTGGAGTTGTTACCAAGTTTGGATAATGCAAATGCAATAGTCAAATGATCACATGAGATAAAGTTAATGCACACCACAAGAAAGCTGAAGCAAGATGAAATCACAAAGCAAAAATATTGCACAAGACCAAAATAGAACATAACCAATATTTCATTAAGCGAGAAAGCTCATCAAGTCAAGCGTACATATAAGAGTGTTGAGTAACTCCTCCACAAATGGTGGTTAAAGATCCCTAAAATAGACAAGTAACTCCTCCATAAAAAGTGCTCAAAGGAGCCCATAATAGAGGTGTAACTCCTTTTTAAAATGTGGTCAAAGAAGTCACATCCTACACTTATGATTAAACTTATGACACACTAAGTATACCTAAGTAAACATACCCCCCAAATATAGTAAAATTCTATGTGAGCAAATATAATATTCCTAAATAAATAAACATGAGAAAATAAATACCTACACTAATAATTTTAATGTAGTCCTCTCAAGGTGCATCAACGAAGCCCACTCAATAGGTTTTTAGTCAAAATGTTGTGTGCCATTGGGTGAAAGTAGACACAAAAGTGAACCCCACTAAAATAAAACATACCAATGGCAATTCAATAGGTCCTAGTCACCAAGTTGGTCAGAATTCAATTGTGTCATTAGATGAAGCTCAATAGTTATGGGCTCTACCATTTTGGTGAGAATAAATAGTGTAACTTTTGGAGCATGTCATTGTTGACCATGCCCAAGACTTATGTGATTTTTGGATCTATCAGATCCAATGACCCATGTATGTCTAAATGCAATATGAGAGAGAATGCACAAAATCTACCACAACTAACTGTAATTGATTTACAATTTGTCAAAGTAATGCACCCATGACATCATAGGGAAAGATTGACATAAATTGATTAGCCATAAAAGTGAAGAATTAAATGCATAATGCAAATTCATAATTGAAACCCTAAAAAAATTAATACTTAGTAATGGGATTTAACCTTGACACAAATGTTATAGGAATTCAAGGTTGCTTCTACTTTGAAGATATCACGAGGGTTGTGATGAGGAAAAAATTGGTGCAAGTGACACAACAATGAATATAACATTCACACCTCTCTCGATGTAAATATCATAAGGTTGTTTGAGAAAATTATCAACATTTTTCCCCCAAAGTTACAAAATTGTGCATGGAATATACTTAGACATTTTTAGTTGTTATTTTACTATCAAAATACCAATCATGTAATCATCAAAGAATTCAATAAAATATATTATGGAAATTCTCTACCATGTTTGGTAAGTTGTTATATTGAAGTTGTACCTTTTTCATTATATTTCTATTATGTATAAGGTTAGTAATATATGCAACTGTGAGATTTGTGTTGAGTCTTTTATTAAAGCATAACCCTAGCCATCTATCTTGGTACATCACCTTCCTTTATTTCAAGTAATTATTTTATTTTTCCCTTTCCCTTCTACCCGAAGCTCATTAGTTTTATCATTAAGATAGATAAGGTGTCAACCTTTTTATCTTGAAGGTCATTCTACTAGCAACGTTTACAAAGTAGATTTTTTTATTATTGTGCTCTAATAATATGATCTAAATTTAGAAATTTACGAGCATCAAAATTTTTAGCACACCCCATGGGAACCAAATCATCAAGATGCTTGATCACAAGTCTTACGATCAAGGTTATAGTGAAAGCCTATATAAACACACTACAAAGAGTGTAAGTATTAATAACTTGGTAACTCTACTCACTGGAAACACCAATGAACTACATGAAGGTTACACACTATATCTATATCCAAAGGAGATTTAAGCCAAACCTTGGCAAGAACCCTAGGATCACCTAAAATAAATAAGAGAGAAAGATACACTACTATACCACATCTCAAAATTGTGTTGTCTTATCTCCTTCACCTAATCAAGGTTTTCCACTTGGAAGAATTATGGCTCGAAATCCTCTATTAATAAATCACCTTTTTGTCACATGGGATAATGGTAGGCCTTTGAATATCCAAGTCTAGGATAATAAATTAGGGTCAATGCTTAAAGCATTACCATTATTTTGAGGAGAAGATCCAACTACTCCCATTGATCATATACATAATGTATCCAACCTATGCCTTGTACACCAGATAGGGGATGCAAATGTAACACTTAGATTACTTGTTGCCTCTTTTAAAGTAACACCATTAGATTAGTACAAGATTTTGGACCCAACATCTATTAAAAATTAGGATTAATTAAGATATTCATTGCATAATCAATTAAAGAAAAGGGGGGAATAATCTATTTCTAGTTGAAAAACTAACTAGTATTAAGAGAGAACCAATGAAATCTATCATTGATTTAAACTTGAGATTTGAGAAAACCTAGGAGAGAATACCATTTGAAGTACATAATTTACCACATATGACATTTGTGTACTTTGTAAAGGTTTTAAATTAAAATTTATATGATATTTCAATCTATGGAATAAAATACACTCATTATTTCTTATAACACTTCCATCCTAGTAGAAAATAACCTAATGCCATTGTTTTCACAAATATACAATCCACTCAAGTTCCTTTATATGACAAAAGTATGCAATATGTCAACTAATGTAAGTTAAAAACATGATAAGTGGATGAAAAAGAGATACATATGGGAATTTTTTAGCACAATGATTTCCCCCTTTGACTATAGTTTATGCATCACAAGGTTCTATGGCTTTGGTTGAAACTTTGGAAGAAAAGAGGTAACCTATCAATTCAAGTAATTACTTGTTCTTAAGGTTATGATCTTGGTCTATGGAAAATCCTTAAAGATAAATATTCAAGTCCTGCACTAATGTGTTCTTTCAAGCGATGTCCTCTTTGTCTTCCTAAAAAAATGGATTTAGAAAGCCATTGGTAGGATTGTTGTAATATACATGGGCAAAGATGATTAAAAAAATAGTGTTATAGAAATCGCCTAAGGATTAAGGTATAAGAGAAGTACCAAGCCTTAGGTCATAACTTTTAAAATTAACATCACTGACCATGGATGGTGGAGTCAATTGTAGGCACTTTGGAAAATAACAAAAATATGCTTCACCATGCATGGTCGATGACATTGGGTTTAAATGGCTAGTGAAGCACAAAGATCTTATAGGGGCTACAATGATCAAGGAGGAGAAAAGGAGGCAAGAGGATGATGGATTAAGGATTTAACCTGGATGATAATTATGATGTCACTAAGCACCTAAATGTAATAATAAACCTAAGTCATAATTGTGTGATGTGGTAGCTCCAAGAAAGCCCAACCCAGTCCCATAATAAATCAATAATTGGTGATGCAATTATGATAACAAATCTCTTGAAAAAATAAATGAATGTATAACATATTTAGATTGTATATAGTCTCTATATTGCATAATTTATATATTGTCATTAGCTTGAAAATCAATCATATGCTCACTTTCCACCCCTTATTATAAAATTTATTTTCGTGGCATAGGAATCAACCCCATCCTTATAACAAAAACATATTTTATTTTAATAGCCATCTCTTAAAATCCTTTTCTTCAATTTAATATCAATATAAAATGCAACACCCTTAATTGCTTGGAATCAACCACTTACATAATCTATATTTGGAAACATTGATCTTTGTAACTCTAGAATATACTTCATTGTCCTCAAGTGTAGCACCTTCTTGACATTACCCTACTATATATATATATATATATATATATATATATATATATATATATATATATATATATATATATATATATATATATATATATATAGTTAAACAACTTTACATTAACTGCTAGCTAGTCACATTTTTTTTTCTATATATGGGTAATTATTTTCAATTTTTTTCTTAGGGATGAAACCCAATTACAATAATTTAGGTTGAAGCTAGGAAGTTACACTGAAGCTTGATTACAATAAAGTTAGGGACATCGACCTAAAAATCTCAATGGGATTTGAACCCCATCTCACTAAAAACAAAAAAGACACTTGACCAACTATTATAGCATTTCCAAAGTTTAGTTAGTTGTATAATTTTAAGACAATATTAAATGTATGGATTAACACAATAATTACCTTTGCCGATTTCTTATGTTATGGAAGTAAATTTTACAAAAACATTAAATCAAATCCAATTACACATCCATACTTCATAACTAACTTACGCAACTTGTAACTAAATTCCAACAAGAGATGAATATGAACAAGAGTTATGTATCAACATAGGCAAGTGATTATCAACATGAGACCTCTCAAAATGTTAATACTCTAGATGGTTGTCTTGAAATGAACCATTATTGTAATACAATTATTAATTTAATTAAAAAATCTAATTAGGTTTGGTAGCATTTCTCTTGAGATTAACTTATTTTTGTATATTCAAAATTTCTAGCCAACTTATTTTTATTTGTCTTTGTTACCTTTGTTTTGTTTTACTAATCTCTCCTGTAATATAATTATTTTATTTTAATTACCCTAATACATTTCTATTTTACTAATTGAAATTAACTAGCTTATTGTAGACACTATTTATAAATTATATAACACCTCAGTCTTGTACACCTGGGAAATACATATCATGGATGTGCCTTCATCTTGTAGACATTTTTCACTGTCAAAAAGCTCACATATACTATCTATTTGTGCCTAGTTTCTCATCTCTTATTCTAACTAATGTTATTTTGATCACTCAAGCTTTATATCATGCCCAAAATGTTATAAACTTGTTTATCTTCCATCTCTACAAGTTTTAAAATTGCATATACTTTGTAACTGCCTAGATACTTGCATCCCAGTCAGATGCCTACATCGACGTAAGTGTCATATCCCAGTGCAAGTGTCTAGTGCCCTAAAGTCATCAAATTTTCAAATGAAACATATTCTTATGGTTGGCCTAGGTGTTTTAATATAAGATATTCTCCAAAGGGATCAATATAAATATAAGATCAACCCTCATTCATTTCTCACCTATAAAATACCTAGCACAGACCAAAAAGTATTCAATCAAGCACTCAAGTGAGCAAAGCTTCATATTTTCTCCTATTTTCATATTAGTCATAGGGATAACACATCTACAGGTCTAGAGTATTGAAGTAATAACTCAAGATATATGTTTTCCAAGTTACAAGCTAGGTCATTGTTGTACTTGCTTTTCACACATTGCATGAATCACACACAAGTCAACATGTAGTTAAGAACTATATAAGTATGAGGCCCTCTTTGGAGTATTGGATATGTAGGAAATGCTCATTAACAAAGGGGTCTTTGAGGTAGATCAACATGATGTGTCCACTAACCCCTTTTCCTACAACTATTATGAATATGAAGAACTAGGGTTTTATTATTTGACAAAGAGCGACAGTCCATGACATAAATTTTAATGCACCAGAGTGAAGGTGACATAGAACTCATAAACATCTAGGTGGTCACATCTAGTTTTAGTAGGTATTTCATAATGGAAACCTACGTCCAATTTAAATAATAGCATTGACATAACCATCCCAAGTTGACGTAAGTGTCTGTGACTATAAAGGTCAAAATTTTAAAATCAGGCCACTGTTCTAGAATCTAAATCCACTTTACTTTCTATCTATTCTAAATCCAAATAAATATTAACATCAGAGCCATATAATTATCTTATTTTCATTGTTATTATAATACATAACATAGCTTTACTTTCTATCTTTAACATATCAACATAATAAATTTATTATATATTTGTCTAAATTTTGTAATTGATTGGTTTGTTTTAGAGATAATCTACCATCATTGTGCCCTAGGCTATCTCTTACCCATTTAACCATAGATTCTCATTAATTTATATTTTAGGATTAAAACATTTGGTGAACATGATATTTGAACATCATTCTTGCCTAAGTGTACCATATAAGATGTTTTTTACCTGCTTTGTCCTAATCTTTGTGTTTTTTTATCTCTCTTATCATGGATGATATTGATTGCTTTGATGACTAATTATGAAACTCTCCAATTTTATATTAAATAAGTAGTAAAAATTAATTACTCTTTGATTCTTCCAAATTCTAAAGTATCTAATCTAAAATATTTAAATGGCGGTAGCTACCATCCCTCTAATCAGGTCTATGCTCCCACCATTTCAAGAGATGAGTTGATCGATCTTCATGAAGATAAAGAGCCTTTAATATTACTCCCTACACCACCATCATATGAGCTTGCATTTAGACCTTTAAATTTAGAGTAATAATTAATTTTTAGTAGAGGTGTTCTTTCTCCATTGAAAGAAAGAGAATTGCATACACAATATGAGTCATTTATCCATTTATTTGTGGATATGCATTGATATGATTCATTCATCCTTACTCATCCAAAGGAGCTTAACATATCCCATTATAAGTACCGAAGTTTTATTCCTCACACAAAGGAGGGAGATGAATTACCAAACAAACATTATGAACAAAAGTGTGAAGTTCCTAATCTTTATATGGGGTCTCTACAAGGTTTACTCAATATGAGACCAATCCAAGATCGACATCCTATGCAAACACCCTAGGTGATCAAACCAAAAAGCATCCACATCAACAAGAATTAAAAATCACATTATTCATGGGTGGTGATTATTTTTAGCATAACCATATTGATCATACACAAACAAAAACTACTTAAAATACAAGACACAACAACTTGGTTTTGACCTAAAATACTTACGAATCAAAGGAGTTTAGAAAGACTCTTTGGGCCACATAACATTACCAATTTATTGTGGTCCTAAAGTGATTCAAACATGGGTTTGGGTTATGTCACAAACATCTCCATATGCATTTACATTGGGCATTATTTGGTTATATCAAATGGAAGCCAAAATTGAATAAAATCAACAAGGTATTTATTTTTCTCATGAAGGCAAATTGATCTATATTCCAAATAATAGAATTAGTTATTCTACTGCACATGTAAAACATGAGGAAGTTTAGGCTATATACTATTTATACTTATCTAACCATTATTAAAACAATGTAAAAGATCAAACTTAAGGTTGTGAGGTCTCATATATTCCAAAAATACCAAAAAATTCAAAAAATCCAAAAAATATGTTCAACATTTACGTATCCTATTAGCTCCTTGGCATATATGTTGCTTGTTCCATGTTGGTAGATATAATATCAATATTTTATATATACACATGTTTCAAACATATTTTGAGTGTGATATAGACATACATAGATACATGATCTATGCACTTTCAGATCTTGGGTTTTCCTTCTACTTGTATACACATAATATTTTTAAATTTTATCAATTATTGATGATTTTTATCTTGTAAAAACCCATTGAGTCTCAATCTCTCTGAATGCATGCCTTAAAGGGTAAATCAATAAAGGGATGGGAAAACCATTTGTGCTTCACAAAATTTTTACCCCATATACCACTATTTTTAACTAACATAAACTTCTCCTATACTCTTCCCTAAACTTTTACACCTCCCTTACACACTCTTTCAAGTATTTCACTTCCTTATTCAACTCTTAACTAAGCCAAAAACCCTTTTTGATGTTTATCTAACAATGTTAGCCTAGGTCAAACCTGTATTCAAATTAATATTAACACATTATAGGTCTCGATCAGCCTTGGCCAACCTAGTCTAAGACCTAACTTACTTTTATCAATTAACGATACATGGTCGAATTAGGTTGACATTGTCAAATAAACTTTAAAAAAGGTTTAGGGTTATATTTAGTTATATATACACATTCATTTCACCATTTATTAGAGACAAATAGAATTAATTATTCATTTACGCTTCTTTATAATCTACTCTTTGACCCTCCTACTTGAGGAATTGTTTGCTTAGCGTTTACATTTGGAGGGAATAACTTTGTCTTGTGAAGGCTTGAAATTAATTATGAGTTCCTTGTCTATAGTCCATTTTCCATCCTTAACTTATTCAAAAATACACAACCTATTTTGAAGCACCTTTGGCCAAAGGAGAGATTGAGTCTCGATGGGTTCATATTCAAAGTAAGTATCTATAACTTTACTCCTCTATTTTAGTAGATGGAAGTAGTATAAGTAATGAATTTTGAATGTATTTCTCTCTCCATGTATTACAGTTATATATATACATAGTTTAATTATAACTATTATATGCATGTTTATTACCCTTATTTTATGCCACAAACTTTAGTGAACACTAGCTTAGATTTTACTTTACTTTGCATATACTTTGTGAATATGAAAATATAGGACCTAGATAGGGTTATTGCATGGTGTTGCTTGACTAGAGGCTTTGTAATCTTTTCTAGTGATGTTTCTATGATAAGAGACCCCTTGGTTAGGTCTAGCGGATCCATCTTTGTCATGACCCTGAATGTCAAAATGTATCAACAAATGGAAGTGTAAGCATGGTTTATCTTCTTCAAGCTAGGATTGATTTGTAGATTAGTTTTATTTTCCCTTGTATACATTATGTTGAACCCAACATGAATTTAAACCTTATTAGTTTTTTTCATGCATTCATTTTATTATCATATTATATATTTTTATTTTTGTGGCATTGTATTAAACCTATTAATACAATCTAATATTTTGTGCATAAATTTAACACAGTTTCTCCAAATTGACTCTATTTTCTCTGTGCAGGTCTTCTCCAAATACAAGTGACTAAATTGATCATCTCGACATAGCCTTATTATTCAATTACAATATTGCATACTTCATCTAGCTAGTCAACTATGTTTGTAGCTTTTTTTTAGCATACAAGTTTGATAACATAGTCGATCCAGTTGATTTTATTCATAGATTATTTTTCAGTACATAGGTTTTGCAGACTCCATCAAATCAGTCAAATCTTTTCATAGAATTTTAAAGTCAATACTTGAGTAACATAACATAAAATTTTCAAAACTAAGCATATTCAAAATCACCAAGGTTCATTCTCACCTTCTCTATTATTTTTATTTTTCATTTACAGTTTTATTTTTCACAGTTTGTAGTCTATAAAACTATAAATCTAAAATGAACATGGTCAACTAGATCAACATAGTTCTATAGCCTGTCTTCTTTTTAGAAAACACAATTGACCTGATTGATTGTGTTCTTTTGGATCTTGCTTATATAGAATAGTAGAGACCTAGTCAACTTTGTTATGTATTATTTGCATATAATGTGTCCTGAACAGACTCTATATTCTTCACAGTTAAAAAAATTAACTTATTTTGCTAGTTTTTAATTCACTTTCTATTTTAGTTGCTTGCATGCTTAGAGTAACAAACATAGAATAATTAGGTGGTTTTTCAATTTACTAATTTAGTCACACTATTTTTCTCTTTTGCACACACTTTAAAATCATTTAACACTAAAAAATATTAAATATTTTATTCCTAAGGTCTACCTACTTGGATTTCATCACCATGGGGGAAGTCGACTTGGTTTTCTAACCAAGTATAAATACGTGGTTGATGATATATATTGGTAAAGCACCCAACACCCTCATCATTGTAGGACTACAAAGTGAGGGGGTAGGTCCTAATACCAAGTCAGTACCACCATTAATATAGATCCTTTTTAGCCTAAACTACCTAAAACTATCCATAGATTGTTTTCTAGTTCCTTCTTACAACTAACTCTCTATCACATTATTTTCAAAATTTATTATAACTTAATAACATTCAGGAATGACCAATTAGTTGGTATTTACACTTAAGTTTTGTTGCTTGATATTTGATCATTATATTTTGCATTGTAAAACTTGTAATAGCTAACATTAGTGTAAGGTTTATGTTGTGTGCTACAATTAGATCAAACACATTAATCTAATTGCTTGTGTGCTTCATTTAGATATTATCTTGAAAAAAATTCCCTATTTTAAGAACACTATTATCCATGGTTATACAGTCTCTTATAGACTATTAGTTTTGCTTGCCTTCAATACATATTCACCCTATACAACTATATATCTTTTTTGCCTATTTAGTTTTTGCATTTGAAGTATATAGTCTACCCATACAAATGTGTATCTTTCTGGCTTGTTTTAGTTTTATCATTTGTATAACAAAGTTAAACAGATCAAATATGAATTTTTACTCCTATTATGTGGACCTTTTCCATATACTCTATTGACTTAGTCAACTCTGTACTATTGACCGATATTGTTCTGTGTTTGGCTGACTCTGTCCCTATTTTTATTCTTTGCTTCCTGATTTTAGATTCTATCTTTAAGCATCATGAAATTCTCTATCATAATATATTTGAAACTGAATCCATTTATATGATATATGGGATGTTATTTTCTTTCTACCTTCACTACCCAAGAGAATCTTCACTCTTGGAGCACCTTTTCTCATCCCTTATATTTTGATTGTAATATGGTTCAAATCACTCCAACATATGAGATTGGTGGATTCTATCCATTTCATACTTACCAAGATAATTATCGCTTTCAGGCACCTTACCATACTGTGGGAGAAATTGACACAAGCCTAATAAATAACCCCACATGAAACCTTCTCAACACCAATAATTTATCTCCTACCATCAACCACCTAACAACCCTCCCCTAATACCAATACGAGGAATCCTCCTCCCAACACGAACCCACCAATTGATATAATTCAAATTCTTGCACAAATAGTGCAATAAATAAACATCATGCAAACATCTAATACCTCTCAAATGATGCAACTAAAACATGATTTGATAAATATGGATAATCATCCCCCTATCCTTCTTCCTCAAAATAATCACAATTTCATTCCTCCACCTTTTAAAGATGTCGTGAGAAATATCATTCCCCAACCTATCATGCATAACAAAATGCTTCAACACATTCAAAATGAACCTTTAGCTCCCTTCATTGTATCTATTGATATTAATAATATTTTTTAACTATCAAATAATATGGGACTAAAGATCCTACATCTTTTCTCAAAGCATTCGGTAAAATTTATAAAGAGTGGATCTAAACTAATACTTTCACCACTACCAAAATTTTAATTAAAATTTTCACTAGTGACGTATTAGAATGTTATAACCAACTTTCTTAACAATATATATGGAAATTTGAAGATTTTAGTCAATATTTTAGTTAAGGAATTTCAACATAATTATCTTCCCAAAAATCAACTTAGTCATTTCATCAATGCTAAGCAGTCCCCTATCAAATCAGCTCATGATTAAATCTTTGGTTCACAAAGTTGACCACAATATAACTGATGAAAACTTGTTCAAAAATTTCATTACTACCTTAACACCTTCCATCCAATACAAGTTTTGAACTTTTGCTCTCTAAACTTTAAACGATGTTATCCCAATAGATCAGAACTCTATCGTTGACTCTGTTGCTTCTTCAACATCCTTATTTCATCCACATCAAGTACTTAGTGATCCTTAATTTATTATTCAAAGAATAAAGTCTCCATCTTATATCCAATCACATGATTCACTTATATGTCATATTGAGGCTATAACTATTCAAAAAAGTCCATGGTATTAAAACATTATCTAATTCCTTGAACATTAAACTTATCTTTAAGACACAGATTCTCAAAAAAAAACAAGAATTTGGAAATAAGCTTTTAAATATGTCTTTCGATACAATACCCTTTATTATTGTAATGCAGAAGGTACCCTTATCTACTATTTAATGAAAGAAGAGGTCACTCCTCTCCTTAAACAAGCACATGGGGGCATTTGTGATGGTCACTATAGAGGACATGCTACAACATATAAATGCCTATGCATGGAATAATTTTGGCACATTAGAAAAGGATGCTATCAATTTTGTTAAAAAATGTAGCCCTTGCCAAATCCATGATGATCTCATCCATTCAACCCCAGATGAGCTCCAAACTATGGAGTTTCCTTGGAAATTTTACCTGTGGAGATTAGGTCTCATCGACAAATTGCCTCAATCATAAGATGGGCATGTTTTTATCACCAAGGCTACTAAATATTTTACCAAATGGGTAGAAGCTCTGGTCAACATAATGAGAACCATAATTTCCAATTTTATACTTGACAAAATCATTTATCATTTTGGATATCCTCATACTATCATTTCTAATAATGGCAGTAATTTCAAAAATAAGGATGTGAAGCATTTAAGTACTAAATTTAAAATATCTCACAAATTCTCTACACCTTATCATCCACAATGCAATGGCCAAACTAAGGACACTAATAATTTTTTTAATAAAATGCTTCAAAAGACCATTTGTGAAACTTACATAGATTAACATCTTCATTTATATCCCACACTTTGAGCCCATGGTACTAGCATATGTACTACCATTGGGCCAACACTGTTCTCACTAGTCTATGGTTTTGAGTCTGTCTTACCATTAAAAGTTGAGATTACCTCCTTTGTATATATCTTCATGGTATCATTCCTGATGAATAACTATGTGAAGCTCACCTTCATGCTCTTGATCTTCTCAATGATCACTGTCAAGTTGCTCTATAACATAACTGCCAATACAAGGCTCGTATCACCAAGTAACATAATAAAAAGGTTAAAATCCACACTTTCAATGTTGGTGACCTAATCTTTAAATTAGACTATACCCATGATAAATAAGACAAATACATCCAAAAATGGTGGGGCCCTTATTTAGTGAAATCTATTCTTGGTCCTAACACCTATCACCTCCAAATTAATGAAGGCCATGTTTTTAAAGAGCCCACAATACACAATTGTTGAAGAAATATTTTGCTTAGATATTCCCTTCTTATCATATTTATATATGTTATCTTACTAAAAAAATTTGTAGGATTTCTCCATATATATCACCCTCTGCAGCAATCTCTTTTTACACCAACCTTAGTTCCTTCCCTTAGTCCTTGGGTTTCTTTTTCTCATGAGTTGCATTCTAATAATGTGGATAAGACCTAGTCTTTCTCATGAACTCTTTTTATTTTTATTGATTTGTTATTTTCCCATGCTTTGTTCACCCTCTTGGGTTTCTTTTTTGTGAGTTATAGTGTAAGACCATGGATAGGACCAATCCCTCCTAACAAATACTTTTTTTTTTTTTTTTGCACCCGCTTAGGTCTCTCTTTTATGAGTTGTAGTGTAATACCATAGATAAGACTAGGATCTCTTCATAAAATCACCATTTTATTTCAAAAACACCTTTACCGAACCAAGTGTTCCTTTTCTAGAATGTTAAGAAATAGTTACAAATTTGTGATCACATATTCTGAGCTTCTATTTTTGTTTATTTTATAGATAAAAATTTTCCAACAAACTATGTTAGCATGTTTTACTACATTTCTATACATTCTTATGATAAAGAATCATACTTGTCATTATATTCCTTTTCACTTTGTCACATATATTTAATGATTTGAATTAATTCAAATTGTTTCATGTTCATTCCTCTTGATTTCCTTCCCTTTAATTCCACTTTGGATAAAACAAGGTTAAAGTCAAGATAACACTTTTATTTCACATGAATTAATAAGACTCTTAAACACCATGCTCTCTAAGTTCTCTTTCTTAGAAACCAAGTCCAAAGTTTTTAAATGATAGTCATTTTTAGCACCCATATTTAGTTCTCTGAATCTGTATGGAGGAATAGAAAAAACCATCAAAATTTAAAAGCAAAATCATTTAAAAATAAAAGGCAATGATTAAAAGGTAATATACAAATTCAAAAGTGAAAATCACATCAAAATACGTGATTCATAACATATCCCCTATCTCCAATTGAAGCTCAAACTCCACAATTAGCTTCATGATAGAACTGAGGTCCATGAGGGTGAGGTAAGCTAGTAAATTAGGATAGGAGAATTAAAAAAATCTATAGCGCTACCTACTTTCTCATAAAAGTACCCAATCTTTGCAGTATATTGACGACTCTATAAGGGGTCCTGAGGAATGGGAAACATGTTGTAGGATGGTAGAACCATTTTAATTTTTATGCATATAGCCTTCATGGGATGATATTCATACTTCATTTGATGACCCAAGATTTGCATGGTTAGGAAAAGTTTTCCAGATTCCTTAATGTTGACAGTCCCCTTATTTTGCCAAACCTAATCTAAGTGTCTTGACTTCAATAAATATTTTCTGTACCTTGATTTTTTCATCATTTCCCCCCTTGATAGACAAGTTTGATTCTAAATCTATTTTCTCACTTCTATATTCCCTCTTCTCCTTAGCTTAAAACATGTTAGCACTACTTTGTTTAAATTTTATCTATCTTTAAAACAAAACAATATGATTGAGTGACTATGGATTACCTAGTTTATACCATCACTTCATATATCTAAAATTACCTTGGCTTATTTAAAAATATTTTGTTATTACTCCTTTATTTGATCAACTATGTCCATTTCGATATTTTTGTTGTACTTCCTTTTTTTGGACAATTGCATTTTTTTCTACTTTCATGTACTTTTTACATTATTGAGCGATGTTGGATTGTTACTTCTCACTCACCAATGTTGTTTTTCTTTTTATATATTTTTTCATTGATGATTAAGGATTTTTACTGCTCACTCATCACTATTGTTTTACTTTTATTTGTCCATCTTTGTTTAAGTAAGGATTGTTACTGCTTTCACAATGATGTTTGATTACTGTTGACAATTTTGACCCCACAAATCAAAATTACAACCCTTATCATTCAAAACTTTGCATAAACATACCTTTTTGTCGAAGTGTCAAAAATTGGTCTTTACAGTTTTTTCAAAGGGCTCCTTCCTTTCAAAAAGGGTCCATTTCAACAGTTTCTTGAAGGACACTTCTCGGCAAAATAGGCTTTTCAATGTCTGAAGGAATTGGGCTTGTTCAAATTATCTGAAGGGTTCTTTTCAATAGCCAATAGAATTTTCCAAAAGTCTGAAGGGCTCTTCAAAGTTTTTGAAGGTCCTTTACAAAAAAGGTTGAATGGTACAATTCCTTCAGAAAAGGTCCAAATGAAAAATTCCAAAAGGACAATTTAAAAAGGGTGAGGCCTTTTTTTGCAAAAAGAGGACCATTCCAATATTTCTGAAGGAACACTTATCAAAAAGCTAAAGGGTCATTTCTTTTGACAAATGGTCCATTTCAATTCTTTTGAAGGGCAACAGGACCATTCCAATTTTTTCGAAGGGACACTTATCAAAAAGCTGAAGGGTCATTTCTTTAAATTCTTTCAAACAAATTATCTGCAAGAATTATCCATTATAAAAAACTTGAAGACCTAATTCCTTCAGACAAATTGTTTGAAGGAATTGTTCAAAGCAAAACGAAGAAATTCTTTCAGGAGGATTACCCAAAAGAAAGACAAGTTCTGAAAGAAAATGCTGAAATAATTCTTTCGAGCAAATTTCTCAAAAGAAATAAAATCTGAATGAAGTGTTCTTGTGAGAGATAAGCCTTCAGACATTTTGTCTGAAGAAAAAGTGCATAAAGATAAGCTGTTGATAAATTATTAGAAAGAAATAGATAGAAAGAATTCCTTCAAACTTTTTGTTTGAAGGAAATAAATAGGGAGATAAAACATGAATAATTTGTCCGAAGAGAAAGAACCAAGCAATAACACTGAAGGGAATGGCTTGAGAGGTTAATTATTTTAGGAAAATTGGCCAAAAATAAAAGTCTGAAGGAATTAATGACAGGCCCACAAATGTCAAGTTTGAGCCCCTGCAAGTAGCCATTGGTCAATATTTTAAAAGGGTTCATCAAGATTGTCATCAGCTTGACACTTGTTAAGATCTATCAAGAAGATCAATGGATGAGAAAAGGCTATATTTTCAAAAGATCTTAGTGGGATTTCAACAGTCAATCAGTAGAAGACAATGAGAAATTCTCCTTTCGATTCTTATGATGTAGTTCACAACTCACATACATAACATGCAAAGTGACCCAAGCTTGATTAGACATGTCCAGCATAGCATGAACATGCAAAATACTAATAAAGATATATTTTTTTACATCTATAAGAAGATCTGCAGTCTAAGACTATAGTAAATAGCACACCAAATAATAAATGCAATAATCAAATTATTCAAACTTAGTAAATATATGTAGCTTCCTCAAGCATGACTCTCTCAGTTCTAAAAGGGAGACTCGAATGCATGAACGGATCAAGCAGTTTAGCATTGGATGGCTATTTAAGGAGTTAATGTGGAGTTACTTGGAGTTGACTAGACAAGGCTTGTCATGCATTTTCTTTGTTTTCCATGCAAAGAAGGACTTTTTTTGTTTTAACTCAACTTTCAAACGTATCAAATGGAATTTTTCTTTGAAGATTTGGTGTAACTTTCATGCATGGAGTAGATTAGTCCAAGATGGGCCCACCATTTAGACTTCTATGCCAACCTTGAAGATCCATGTAGGTTTGATGAATTTTAAAGATTTTAATAATGATTACTGTATGGGATCTCTATCATTTTCAATGCCAAAGATCTTTTCATGCAAGACAGAAGACAAAAATATATTATTTGAAAGCTTAGTTATCTTTTAATCACTGAAGTTGGACTTGTGAGATGTGGGAGTTGATCTCCTCTCTAGTTTTAGCACCAATCTCTTAGATTTTGTATGCTTTTTCTATATAAGTTAGTTTTTTTAGCCATTTTAAGGATCTCTCTTTTGGCAAGATCAAACTCTATCAAAATTTGAGTTTTGTAACCTTTTTAGATAAATAGAAGGACTATTTTTAGATTCTAAGATGCTGGTATAGTGTATTTATGTCAATGACTTGCATATGTGATAGAAATTTATTCTTTGTCAAGTCTCGATTCTTACCTATTTACTAGTTGATTAGATTATGCAGGTCATGTTCTGTGTTTGATGTCTTTTAGCTGATGTTACAGTGGATGTAAGTGGTTGGTCAGTGCCTTGAATTAGGACTATTCCCTCATTTCTCTAAAGCTTTAATCAATAGATAGAACCTTTTCATGAAATAATGATGCATAAAAGTCAATTGGAATTAAAAGTTCAATCTTTTTCTTATCTAATCAGTGTTTTTAAGAGCTCAAATTGAGTGGATGAACCAAAATATAGGTGTATCACCATCATTAGATAGGATTTTTTCCTTCAAGTTTCCATTTTTTCCTTTTCTTGACCATTTATAGCATATAATATAGATATTAATTGATACACCAAAGGGAGTTAGCCCTCAGAATCTAAAGACTCAATCCGCTGATTAGGTCACCCACAACCTAAGATTGTTTCCATGTTTTAGTAGATTGTGAAGGCCTGAAACTACCTTTACAAGGGTACGAGTCTGATTGAAAACAATTTTTGACACATCAGGTGGGATATCAAAGAAATTATTTTCATATATGAAGAAGTTTGAAGCTGAGGAGAAGTAGTTGCAATAGACGAGCATATTCATCTTCATCATAAGCTAAAGATTCTTCAGGTTGTAAGGTTCATAACACCATTCAAGCAATCATTTCATGCCAAAGGTTACCATAAGGTCAAATAGTAAAGATATTCCTTTTGAATTTATATCTTATAAGAGATCAAGGTTTAGGAGGCCAAATCCATATTCTTAAAAGAAATATTTGTCCCCTAGTTATCCTATTGTTCTAGGCACTATAATTCCCACTATCCAAATGGTCATCAGAAACTAGGTGTTTATTCCATTCAATAGAGGTAGTACACTAAATCTAGCCCATTTTGATGACATTCTTGTGTCTACTCTCAAAATTATCCCATTCTTCTCTAGAGAAAATCAAACAACCCCTATTGAGCATATGCAAGATGTGTCTAATCTATGTTTAGTCTATAATGTTGTTGAGGATAATGTTGCTATTAGATTATTTACTTCTTCATTAAAAGGAAAAGCATTAAAATGGTATATAAACCTCCTACTAAACTCTATTTCTACTTGGGATGAATTGAGTGAAGCCTTAGTCAAGTGATTTGAGGACAAATCTGATCACCTATCTTTAGTTAAGCAATTAACTACCATAAGTAGAGCTCCTCATGAGTTTATGTATAATTTTAACCTTAAATTTCAAAAGACATGGACCAGAATACCTATTTTGATTAGGCCATCCTCTGAATATGCATTAATGTACTATTTGAAAGCCCTTAACTCTGACATTAGTGTGATGATATAGTCAATGGGTGGTACTACCTTGCCAAATGTTTATGAGGTTGCAATAAGGGTAGAGAAAAATTTGATACAAGTTGGTAAGATTTATCCAAGACTTCCAATGCCTATATTTATAAAAATAAAGTCCATACCAACCTCTCAAATTCCTTAGATCCCATCTATAGCTCATATTCCATCACCTTAAGCTCAAATTGCAGCCCTTACTAGTCAAGCTAGTGAGATAGGAGAGTTGAAAAGCTTGTTACAATCCTTTCAAAATGTAATATCGAAACTCAAGAGAAAAAAATAGTAGGCTAATAGGCCCTATCAACAACAAAATCAGACCATCTATCAGCCCTTCAAAGATCAAAGGCCTCCTTATCAAGGTTTAGAGAGAATAAACCACCTTATCAAAGTCAAAGAGCCATAAATCCAACTAAGCATTATGATACCCTTGAACCTAATGCTCATTATAATTTAAAGGCAATTTTCCCCACCCCACCTCAAAATAATTTGATGCAGGATTCAAGTTGGTAGTCCACAAATTTCAATGATGCTTAAAACCAAGCCTTGGTATCACAAAATATCACTATGCCATAAATGACACAAGAAGAGTTTTCTTTTCAAGAAAGTCAATACCAAGATTAAAGTTTGGAATCACAAGGAGAGACTCAATAATTTCAATGGAAGCTTGATGCCATTAATGTAAATTGTTAAGTGGATGATCATGTTGCTTTTACTTAGGGTGTCAAAACTAATAATATAAGTGATCAAGTTGCAGTTGTAACTAGAAATAAAAGAAGAGCCATTGATGAGGCTCAAGAGGTGAAAAATGATTAAAGTACTCATAATTTTGTTTATAAGAGTACAAAAGAACAAATTTTTACCCCTACAACTTAGAAAAATTAGAATATAGAGGTTACTAAAGTTCATCGAATACCTTTAGTTCATGAGCAGTCAGTTCTTCAGAAAATGCAACCAAAGGTTGGTGGATCTTAGTTTAGTATATTGGATTAGATGAAGAATTATAATATAAAAATTATCATGTGGGATTATCTTTCCATCCTAAAACAAAAATATATGCTTATTCAGGAGCTTTCAGCTCTCAAATTGTCTCCAAAACTGGTTGAGAAAGAATGTGTTATCTTAACTAATTCAGATTAGCCAACTAAGTAACAAGTAAAAAAAGTAAATAAGATGAAAAAGGTGGACATAACTGAGGTGAAAATAAATAAAACTCATTTCTACTTTTTTTTGATAGTAGGTGATACTTTGGTTCATAACTGTATGGTGGATAGTGGAGCTAGTAGTATAGTCATGCCTAAACAAATTGCAGGCAAGTTTGATCTTGTTTATGAGCCAAACACTAATGGGGTATTGAAATTGGATGGGTCACCAAAAAATATGGTAGGCATCATTAGAGATCTAAAATTGACATTACATGCTTGTCTTAATGTTACTATTCAGTAGGATGTTATTTTGGTAGACTTGCCTCCTTACTTTGCTATGTTCCTTTCAAGGGACTTCACCTCAAAGATTGGGGGAATTTTTTCAGTTAATTGGAATTATTTGTTGTTAAAAACTAGGTATAGTTCCAAGGTAATGATTCATTCTGAAACTATTTCATGTTTCCATATGGAGCCATATATGCCAAGTGTTGTGAACACTAACTATATCATCTCAGATGATGTACTAGAAACTAGTGGAGTAGAAACTGGATCACCTTTGGATGGATTTATAGATTTTTTTATGAGTGGGATTACTCTTTTCATGAGCATGATCCTTAGAAGCTAATTGAAGAAGGACTCAGTGTGTATTGCCTTCATGAGAATGATGTACCAATTCCAACCATGGTTAAGGATGATGAATCTAGTGAAAGTTTGTGGAAATTATACTTCGATGGATCAAGGAATAAACATGGTATTAGAGATAAAATTATGTTATTTTTTCCAACAAATAAAATGTATTTATCTTCTATTAAATTTTAGTTTGGTTGTTCAAATAATGTTGCTGAATATGAAGCACTAGTTCACAGTTTGCAGTGGGCTAAGAAGATGAAAGTCAATTCCTTACAAGTTTTTAGTGATAATGAAATTATAGCTCACCAAGTAAGAGGTTTAAATGTAAGTGTTGATGCTATGGATTGCACCCTCTGAAAGAATACTTATCTCCCTTCCTCCACGTAACACAATGGAGACATTCCTCTCACTATGGGTGGCAAATTTGAGGAATGAATCTCTAGATTAGGGGCTAGCTCCCCTTGATGCACCTTGAGGCCCTAAATTTACTATTTCTAATGATGGGGCGGGGGGGGGTGAAAAGAGAGATAGATACTAAAAAAAATAGAACCTAACTAATGTGGTGATGCACCAAACTATGGTCTACTCAGCTTTTACTACTTTACACAAAAAGAAGCAAACATACACTTCATTTAAATGAGAAATTGATTGCATCAGTGTTTCAATAGGGGATCATATGGAAGTATAGGTAGGAAGAAACTACCAAAGGTGTTCTAAAGACACTATTGGATAGTATATTCACCTACACCTACACTTCAATTTGGACACTTCTTGTTGACCTGCATAAAAGAATTCACAATACACTAGATATGCTGGTATAAACTTATGAAAGCATTAATAGAAATGACTAAACATAAGATAAGACCATAGGCATATGAAAAAGTGAAAGCTCAAATGGAGGTAAAATGCTTCTTTTCATTCAAGGTAAATTTATTCAGGGTTTCACCATACAATGCTGAGAGATCCCCTTCTTCAAAATAAGAAGTTACAATTATATAGAGAACTTGGAAAATAGATCATTGACCAGTCAAGGGAAAGAGACCCATGCTATATTAATCACTCTTGTAGTGACCACCAGCCACCCATGATGATGTCATCTCCTCTTAAATGTGTATGGGAAAGCCATACTATAGGTCCTTAAGTCACTACCCTTACTGTTCAGGCCTGCAAAAGCATGGGTTATGTTGACATTGTGGATTGCACCATTTAAAAGAAAGCTGAGCTTCTTTCTTCCACGTGGCACAATGGATATTTTACTCTTACTTTGGGCTTGAAAAAATTGAAGAATGAATCTCTAGATAAGGGCTAGCTCCTCTTGATGCACCTTTGCGGTCCTTAAATACTACTGTTAATAATGGGGGGGGTGAAAAGAGAGAAGGTTATTACAAAAGTAGAACCTAACTAAAAATGGTGATACACCAAATGATTCAATCTACTTAGCTTCATCAACACTTTAAATCAAAAGGAGTGAACAGACACTTTATTTGAACAAAAGACTAGACTGCATGGGTGTTTTAACAAGGGGCTTAATGGAGATATAGAGAAAAAGAACCTACCATAGGTGCTCCAAAATCACACTGTCAGATAATTGCTCTTCTACCTCTATGTTCCAACCTGGGCACTTCGTGTCCACCTACAAAAAATAGTCTTGGATATAATAGATATGTTGGTGTCGACCTATGAAAGCATTAAAATAAAATGACTAAACACAATGTCGATACACATACATGTTCAGAAGTATAATAAATCAGATGGAGGTAAAACACGCTTCTTTTGATTAAAAGGTAAAATTGTCAGGGCTTCACCATACACACGTGAGAGATATCTTTTTTAGCTAAGAGGTTACAATATATAGAACTTAGATAAAGATCTTTAGTCATTTCAAGGAACTAGTGGCCCATACTATATTAAACACCTTGGTAAGAGGAATCCACTCATGTTGTTGTCATCTTTCCATCAATACACATGGAAGAACCATGTTATATATGTCACAAACATTGAATTTTTACTGCTCAAACTATGTTTAATATTCCTTCTAAAGCATGGGTCACCTTATTCTTTGAATGACAAAGCCACTTCCCTTGAAAACTCATGTAACACTTTACTTATTAATGCCAAACAAATAAAAATGGGATGCTCTATTGAATGCTCACATTCCATTTGATGGTTGTTTGGTGGAGATTATTCCATCTGCAAGAAATAACTTCTCCTATCGATACCTCTTTTTCCACCTGGGCTGATCTGGTTCATGTCTACGCTCGGATGGACGTGTCTTATGGAATGTTTCAAGTGTTGTCTTATGTGTGCATAGCCACATTTTGGATTTACTATTTTTCTCTCTCTTTCCTTGCTACTTCTTGTCTTTTCCTAAAAATTTGGGCTCTTGAGGCTATTGTTTGTCTCCTCTATCCTCCTTTCTTGGTGGGTCACTTAGCCTTTGAATTCCTTTAGACAAAATGTCTAAAGGAAATGGCCTTTAACCCTTTCCTTTGACGATCGACCCATCTTCTTGAATTTGACATACATGGGCCCATCCTTAAATATTTGAAAAAACAATAGCTATCTCATCACCGTAAAATTGATGTCCATGGGCCCGTCACCATTTGAAAAATAATAGCTCTTTTTCTGCCTTGAATTTGACATTTATGGGCCCGTCACCAGACATTTGAACCTTCAACGGCTAGCTCACCATGTTGAAGTTGATGTTCTCAGGCCCGTCATCATCCTTTAGCAATTCCTTCAACTTTTTCAAAATGAACCTTTTTGAAGGGAAAATGACCCTTCAAAAAAAAAAAGGTCCCCTTTTTGATAGCCAAGAGCCCTCCGCAAAGGAACTTACCTTTTGAGTTACTTCGGGTTCCTTTGTCTTCCAAATTCCTTCGAACAAAATATCTGAAGGAAATAATGCCTTCAATGTCTTGACCTTCCTTTGGTAAATTTCTTCAGACAAAAGTCTGAAGGAATTCCTTCAGGCATTTTTTCCAAAAGAATTTGCCCCTTGGTTTCCTTATGGATTTTATTCGAACAAAAAGTTTGAACAAATCCTTTGTTTGACTTGTCTCTTTTCTGAAGGGAAATTCCCTTTCAAATTTTATGCCTTGATCTCTTACAAATGTGCTTTCTTCCCTCCACAAGGGCACTTTAGGTCTAAAGTTATCCTTTGGAACTTGCTTGAAGGGTCCAATTTGCTACCTTCCTGCCCTCCGCAAGGGCACCTGACCTTTAGAGTTTTGTAAAAGACTTGTATTTCTTTGAAACTGGCCCATTCTTTTGCTGATAAAAGGCTTGTCTGAGGTAATTTTATTGAAGTGAATTAAGTTCCAGATCAAGTCAAAATACCAAAAAGACTCAAATCACTTGGTTCTTTATAAAAATAAGCCTATTACAAAGGGAAAGCCCACAATTACAGTAAGGTAAAGACATCAAAGACTAGTTAATCTGGACAATAAGGAAAGAAAAGTGTTAGGATCCAACTCCTTAAGAGCACAATTGATTACCTTTGTATAAGCAACTAAACACGAAATTTAACCAGAAGTAATATGTAACTAGAATTCAGAAACAACACATAATATGAGAGACAATACAATCTTGTATTAACACTCTTCCAGAAGGAAATACAATGAATAAATCACACTCTTCCCACACCTCTTGAGTGTACAGTAATTCTCCTTCAAGAGTTCTTTCTCTCAATTACAGTCAAAACTCAATACCGAGTTGTTCCCTCCACCAGTAAGTGACAATCAACTCAACCATTGTTTCTTACTTCCAGTCCACCAAGTACTCAAAGTACTCCAAGTAGATCTCCTTGATCTTGCTCCTAGTTGTGTTGCAGATATCCTTGATCTTGCTACCCCACAAATCTCCTTTGACCTTGCACACACACACTTGCAGATCTAACTGATCTTACTTACCATGTAGATCTTCCCTAATCTTGCTACCTGTAGATCAACTGATATTACACTCAGAAGAACCCTTGTCCTTGTCCTTGACAAGTCCTTTTGATCATTATTTACAATACATCCCCATGGGTCTCTTAAATAGATCACATACAAACAATAATTAGAAATGTAGACTCAAGACTAAAATTAGTCTTTACATGCAAACACTCGGACCTCCTTAAATTAGAACAAGTCTAATTCTGAAAACGCATGCAAATGCATGCACACACACAGGTGACCGACGTCGGTCTCTGTTTGTCTAGAGATGACCGACGTCAGTCAATCCATGACCGATGTCAGCAACTTTCAGTTTACCTCTGATCGACGTCGATTGGCCTAACCAATGTTAGTTACTGTGACACTCAGCAACCTCCATGTTTTCATCAGTGAATTTTTTAGCTCCACAACCTAACAATCTCTCACTTAGAGATAAATAGTTGCATCTGTACTTGTACCTATACATCCTCTAATTTTGTTTCCTGGCTTGTATCCCTCTTCAAGTTCAATATTGAAGACCGACCACCACATATCCTGTGGTGCTACTCCTATCATCCAAGTAACCCACCATTTCTGAATCTACATACCCATGTAGAGAAGTACTTGACCCTGCATAGCATAAATACCTGCTGCTGGTCCCTCTCAGATACCTGAGAATCCACTGAATTGCTTTTCAGTGCTCTTTTTCTAGATTGGCCATAAACTTGCTGACAACTCCCACTGCTTGGGTAATATCAGGTCTAGTACTCATGTAGTCAACCTCATCATGTGATTTAGGACACTGTTCTATGAACTATTCAACCATAAGTGTGCTAACCGGTTCTGCATCTTGCATATTGAACCTCTCCACTACCTTATTCACATAATTCTCTGGAGACAAAATCAACCTATGATTTTCCCTGTCTCTAGACATACTCATGCCAAAGATTTTCTTTGCTCCTCTTAAATCCTTCCTGGCACATGTCTAAGCTACCTTTACCTTTAGCTCAGTACTTCCCTGCATGTGTGACCCTGCAACAAGCATATACACTACATATAGTAACAGGATAATGTTGCAACCATTATCCAACTTAGTAAAGTAAACACAGTGATTACATTGACATTGACTAAAGACATGCTTTGTCATCCACCTGTCAAACCTATACCACTATCCTAGAGCTTTCTCAAGACCATATGACATGGCCTTCTATCTCACCTATCCATTTTCTCCTTTCTTTAACCTAGAAATCCATTCGTCTTTCAGTGCTTTCATCTCGGCTGGCAACTCTACCAAATCTCCCGTTTGGTTCTTCTCTAAGGAATCAATTTCCTCATTCATTCCATGCTCTCACTATTTCCTAAATTCTACCTACATTGCCTCTTCAAAACTTCCTAGTTCTTGACCATCAATGAGCAACAAGTAGTATAAAGAAGGGGAATAACGATTCTCGATCACCTTTGGCTGACCTCGATCTACACCCGACTGATGTCATTTCTACTTGATCGCTGACATCGGTTCCCTGATCGACGTCAGTGTCCACCTGCCTAACATCACTGACTTCAATTTGCACATGACCGACGTCGGTTCCTGCCTATTCGACGTCAGTTATCACTTGACCGACGTTGGTAACTATGTTTTCCTACGAGTGATGACTTTTACCCGCGAGCTCATTTTGGATCAAAATCTTGTCCAAATTGCCCTGCTCAGAGTTATTCAGCCTCTTGAGCTGATCTCTGTCCATCATCTTCTCCTTAAAAACCAAGGATTTCTAGTTCTTAATTTTGTCAAAAACATCATATTTTCTCTTAAGAATATGCATTCCCTTCTCACTCATGTGACCAAGCCTACAGAGCCACATCTATGCATCTACATCTAAAGTAGATAAAACAGAAAGAGAATCAGTAATACAAGTAGATAGATAAAGAGTACCTACTTTCTTACCACATGCTAATACAAGTGAACCCTTAAAAACTTTCCAAGATTCTGTTGTGAGAGTTATTGTGCAACCCTCATCACCCAACTTTCTTGTAGAAATTAGACTTCTCTTCAGGACTGGGACATGCATGACATCCTTCAACACCCATATGTTGCCCATCTGCAATTTCAGCTTCACTTTCCCTTTGCCAACAATTTGACAAGGCTCACCAACCCCTAAATAAATCTTTCCAAAGTCTCCATGGACATAATCATGGAAAAATACTCTATTTGGGGTTGCATGGAAAGAGGCAACAGAATCTAAAACTCAAGATTCTACTTTATCTAAGGAATATATAAGAGCATCCTATGCATCAATACCTACATCATTTGCTTCTTTATTTTCTTCATGCTGATCTTCTACCAACCAAAAATCTTCCTTTACATGCCCTTTCTTTCCAAAATTCCATAATTGATAATTATTGCCATTGAATTTCTCTATTCTTAGCATACTTTCTCCTGCCATTGCTTTACTTCCACTCAAATAGAAAACCCCTGTGAGTGACCTATAATAAAAAAAATACTTAACACACTCTGAAACCAAGGTGTTAGTGAACCAAGCTCTGATACCAATTGTTAGTTGTATCACTTGGTGATCTTAGCTCTGATACCAACTGTCAAGATCTAACTCCTTAAGAGCACAATTGATTACCTTTGTATAAGCAACTAAACACAAAATTTAACCAAAAGTAATATGTAACTAAAATTTAGAAACAACACAGAATATGAGAGACAATACAATCTTGTATTAACACTCTTTCAGAAGGAACTACAATGAAGAAATCACACTCTTCCCACACCTCTTGGGTGTACAATAATTCTCCTTCAAGAGTTCTTTCTCTCAATTACAGTCACAAATCAATACTGAGTTGTTCCCTCCACCAATAAGTGACAATCAACTCAACCATTGTTGCCTATTTCTAGTCCACCAAGTACTCAAAGTACTCTGAGTAGATCTCCCTGATCTTGCTCCTAGTTGTGTTGCAGATCTCCTTGATCTTGCTACCCCACAGATCTCCTTTGACCTTGCACACACACACACACACTTGTAGATCTAACTGATCTTACTTACCATGTAGATCTCTCTTGATCTTGCTACCTACAGATCAACTAATCTTACACTCAGAAGAACCCTTTTCCTTGTCCTTGACAAGTCCTTTTGATCCTTAATTACAATACAACTCCATGGGTCTCTTAAATAGATCCCATAGAAATAATAATTAGAAACACAGACTCAAGACTAAAATTAGTCTTTACATGCAAACACTTAGACCTCCTTAAATTAGAACAAGTCTAATTCTGGAAACGCATGCAAATGCATGCACACACAGGTGACCAACATCGGTCTCTGTCTATCTGGAGATGATCGACGTCGGCCGATCCATGACCGATGTCGACAGCTTCTGATCTACCTCTGACCGACATCGGTTACTGTGACACTCAACAACCTCCATGTTTGCATTAGTGAAGCTTTTAGCTCCACAACCTAACAAAAAGGGAGCTTAATTTTTGGCTTGCAAGACCAAAATTGGTCAACATATTTGGTGATTCACAGGGAAAGCATGCTTGTTATGCTTAAGAAAATGGGTGGCCTACAAGTCCATTGGGCATGGAGTCAGGATACAACCTAAAAGGCTGGCAATAACCTTAAGAAAATTAAGAATCAACATGAAGCTTTTACCCCAAAATGTAAACAAAACACACATAAGGCTAAAAAACTACAAAAATGCATAAAAGCACTTAGGGAAAATAGGGGAAAAATAGAGAAAATATGTACATAACCAGAGAGGGCCTACTAACAATGTTTAAGATATATCCCATTAAGTGAGATATGTAGTTCTCCACCATTCAACTTGGAGAGTTGGAAAACATTATGTTGCTTGCATTGAGTGATGACATATGGACCACTCCATAAGGCATCAAACTTCATGTGCTTCCTAGGTTTAGCTCAGTCTTCATCCCATTTCAAGACAATGTCACTTTCTAAGAAGCCTTTTGATAAGGATTTCCTATCAAAATGCTTCTTTATCTATAGTTGACGGTTGGTCATGAAAACCATGGCTTGGTCTCTTACCTCTTGAAGCTCCATTAATTCACAAAATTTGACTTCCATGCTATTGCTTTCTTTCAATTGCAACTGGTGGGCAAGATCCAAGGCTGGCAGTTTAAGTGAAATAGGAAGTCTAGCTTCCCTTCCATACACAAGTGTGTATGGTGAATTGCCAACTGCCCTTTTTAGAGTGACTATGTCTACCCATAGGGGTATTTTCAGTTTGGCATGCCAAGTCCTTTGATTTTCTTCCATTGTCCTTCTAATGATCTTGATCAGATTCTTATTGGTGGACTCAGCTAGCCCATTTCTTTGTGGGTAGTAGTTAGAAGAAATACTAAGATAAATATCATATCCTAACTTTCACTTACTTGTTTTGGTTCCCAAGAAAGCCAATGCATTATCTGAGATAATGGTAGTTGGGACTCTAAATCTTGTTACCAGGCCTTCATAGAAGTCTAGGACTACACTTTCATTGGCTTCCTTCAAAGCAACAACTTATACCCATCTCATGAAATAATCTATAACCGTCAAGATCCACTTGTGGCTAATAATAGAAGGAGGGTTGATCATCCCTATGAAGTCCAGACCCCATTGCATGAATGACTATTCTATTTGAATAGGTTACAGAGGTATTGCAACCAGTCATTGCTTTCCATCAAAGAGAGCACATTTTTGGCACTTTTATACCTAGGCATGAGTGTCTCTAAATAAAGTGGGCCCAAAGTAGCCATCCCTCATAATCCTTGTAGCTATAGGCTTAGGAGCAAAGTGACCACCATCTGGTCCACCATGAAATTTGGATAGTACCTTGTTGACTTGATCTAAGTCTATGCATGTCAAGAGTACCCCTGAAAAATCCTTTATAAATAACACTACATCAACAAGGACATAAGGAAGGGATTGGAGCTTGAAATACCTCCTCTTAGTCCTATCAAGGCCCTAATAGCACTTATCAGTGAGAAGAAAATGAGTCATGTCTTATGCCTAGTCCTTTATGACTATAGGTTCCTCTGTTGCAACTTCATCATGGAGTAGCAAAGTGTCCTCTTTCTATTGTTTAAGGTCTGTAGTGAGGTGTTCACATAGCCCTCTCCCCCTTACCAGCTTAGTGGTTTTGATCTCCACATCATATTCCATTACCTTGATGATCCACCCTGCCCTCTTTTCATTTAAATCATGGCTAATCAAGAAAATCTTTGACACTAGGATGTGGTACCATGACATGAATCTTGTTATTTGACAACATATATATGAATTTCTTCAAGATTTGTATAACTGCAAGTAATTGTTTTTCAACATATATCTACCTAACTTCAAAACCTTCTAGACCTTATCTAAAGAATGCAAGAGGTTGTTCAAGGTTTTCATCATTTGATTGAGTGAGCATGGTAGAGATTATCTCTTCATTTCCGAAGGTGTAAAGGTTGAAATCTTTGGAGAAATCAGGATTGTTCAAGGTGGGAGCCTGGGTAATAGTTTACTTAATCCCTTCAAAACTATACTTTTTTTGTGTTGTCATGTAAATTTCTCATCCTTATTCTACATGGAAGTTAGTAGCTTGACTATTTTAGAAAAATTAGGGATAAATCTCCTAATAAAATTTATTTTTACAAATAAGCTCTACAGACCTTTCTTGTGTTTAGGTAAGGACAATGCTAGGATGGCATGTGCTCTTTCTGGATCAATGGTCAAACCCCTTTTTGAAATGACACAACCTAGGAGTTTGCCTTCATGGATACAGAACACGCATTTATTTAGGTTGAGAGAGATACCAAACTCTCTACACCTCTCAAAGATTTACCTTAGGTGTTTTAGATGTTGTCCTGCATCCTTGGAGAAGACTATCATGTCATCAAGATAAACCAATACAATACTATTTATTAGACCCTAAAAAGCCATATCCATGGCTCACTGAAAGGTAGCTCCAGCATTTGACATTTTGAATGGAATATTCATGTAGGAAAAATTTTCCCACTTGGTAGTGAAGGTTGTCTTGTACTGATCACAGTCTTGCACTAGAATTTGATTGTACCCTGAATACCCATCCAAGAGGGAAAAATGTTCACTGCATGTCACCACTTGGAGGATCTACTCCATACTTAGGAGGGGATAGTGATCTCTTAATGAGATTCTATTGAGGTCTCTAAAATAAATATATAGTTTGATCTCCCCATTCTTCTTCCTAATAGGGACTAGATTGGCCAGCCAAAAAGAGTGTTTGATAGGAAAAATGATTCTGGACTCAATCAACTTGGTGAGCTCTTTCCACATGAGAGGCTCAATCTTTGGATTGATGGGCCTTTATTTTTGTTTGATGGCTTTGGCACCTTCCTCCAACTCAATGGTGTGTTGAGCCAAGCTTGGGTTAAAACCCTTCAGGTCACTATACTCCCAAGCAAAGACATCGACAAACTCTTGGCATAAAAAAATGAAAGAATGCCTTTCATCATTTGTACATACCTTCTCAAGTACAAGCAACTTATCTTTGAATATTTCAAATCTTTAATAATTTTCTTTCTTGGTTGTGATGATTATTTTATCACTTTTGAGTTGGTCATCCTCATTGAATATGCTTTCAAGAGTGACTAAACCTTTAGGAAGTTTGTTGTTCTTTAGCTAAACAATCTAACCATCATACTACTGTTACAACTTGGATTGATTCCTAGAAGCAATCTTAGTCTCCTCTTGTAAGAAGAGTGCTATCTGCTGGTCACTATCAAACACTTGCCAATTAGTGACATTATCAAGTATAGAGGATCTTATTATTACTTTTAAATGGTGTTGACTGTTGTCCTGACCTATTCTCTTAGTAATGTCAAACTGAGCACCAACTACTGCTAGTCTATCTGCTTGCTTATTTTGTTCTCTTAGAATGGAAATAATGTTGAAAGCTAGGAAACTTTATATTAGGTCCAACAACTGTGCTTGTAAGACTTAAGCAAGGAATTCTTGGTCGAGTTTTGACCTCTCACCTAGTTTACAATTAACTCACTATCTCCAAAAACTTACAATTCTTTTATTCCTCTTTTCCTTGCTCAATCTAAACCATGAACGAGAGACTCATATTATGTAATGTTGCAAGTGTAGGAGAATTGGAACCTGAAAGTTGAAAAGTATCTTTCTTTTGAGGGTGAAACTAATATTATTCCACCACCAACTCCCAATTTGATTCTTGATCCATTAAAGAAGAGTTGACATAAACCACAGCTCTCTTGGTTTGCCTTCATCAAATTTGGCATGAAATTACCTTCTTCATGCATGCAATAAATGCCAAGACCTGCCTCTTTGATAAATTTGTATGGGTCATGTTCAAAATTGTCATTTCCCCATTCATCTAAGAGTAGGTCAGCAACTCCCTCAAGGGAAGAGGGTGGGGATTGGTCTATTTGGAATTCTTCTTCGTCAATGATAGCATAGCTAACATTTTTTGCCTTGAATAAGTATGGCTCTAGATGATCTCTGTGAATAGGATCCAACTCAATATTAATTTTAGTTCCATATTTAGTTCTAAAAACCATGTAAGACCAATTTTTTGCTAAGTACCCACCTATCTTGGATGTGAAATCCCTAGACAAGTAGAGAGCAAAGTAGGGGGAACATCTGCGATTACCACGTCATGGGGAATGGAGAAGGTTGGATAGGTGTGAAGCGTTAGATTCAAACCTCTTGCCACTCCTAATGTTTTGGCTAGTGATCCATCTATCTGCAGGACTCCCTTGGTCATTTCCTCATATTTGAGTCCTAATTTGTTAGCTATGTATTTGGAAATTACTGAGGTGCTTGCTCCACTATCAATAATGCAATTGTGAACCAATAAATCTCCAATGACTAAGGATAGATAGAAAGGATGAACCTTTTCATCCTTCTTTGCTTGACCTGTCATGGAAGAGGGCCCATTCATAATCAACACATTATCAATCTTTGTTGGGACAACTTGTTTATTCAGCCTGTGCAATTCCTTCTAGAGTATATCTTTTTGTCCCAGCATTGCTAAGGAATCCCATAGTAAGATATTCATGTGTATCTTCTTAATTTCGTCCACCACATTGATTATAGGGTTTCTCCTTTTTGAATTTTCTTTGGGGGCATTTACAGCCTAAGGTACAAGCTAAGGAGTTGAGGTTACAACCGATGGCTTGTAATTTGGAAACTTCTGGTTCACTTATGATAAAAAAGATGTTGTAGATACTTGAGTAGCTACCTGAGCTTCCTCCATAACTCTCTTTTTAGACCTAGTATTGGCTGAAACATAATCACCTTGGTTATTCATACTCCCCACATAATTGACTACATAGAATTCTCCTTTTAGGTGGTTCATAAGAGTGGAATTAGACTTAGTCTGCATGTTGTCCATCCCAGGTTATGTTGATGCCTCAAAAATTAGGAATTGGGCTATTTGATTGTCTTGAGTGTTTATGCATTTATTTAGAAACTCATTAGTATAAGCCACATGTTCTTGACCATATCCCAGGGGTGGGCAATTAGGTTGTTCCTGTACCAAATTATTTTGAATGGGATCAAGAGCTTTGGATGATGAAGGGGTGCTTGGATTATAACCTTGATATGGTCTGACCTAGGTAATCTGACCCTATACTTTGTTATAATTTTGGAAAGGGGGTCTATTCATTTGTTTAAACTACTGGTATCCTTAATTCGACTGATAGCTTTGAGCTTGTTGCCTCTTGATAGCCACTAATTCATTTGTAACAATTTGTAACAAACTCTTAACTTTATGGAGGTTATTTGGTAAGGCAGTAGTTAGCTTTTCTACACCAGGTAGAGGAGCTAAAATGGGTGAAACAATCTAAAATTAGGGTTGTAATTCAGAAAAGAGTGGCATATGAGGTCTAGGGGCTATCTTTTTTCCTTGCATCAAATTTTTTTTGGTGGCTATGGCTATTTCATAGGCAGCGGGTAACACTTGTCCTCTCATGGATTGTATCACGATAGTAATGTCACTTTTCAAAGCCTTTAATTAGTAAAGGAAAACATAGCTTGAGGTTGGCCTCACTAAAATGGGGATTTCGTCCCAAGCCTTTTAGAACTTGGTATTAAAATTCTACATAAATTCATGCAGAGCTCTTTTCATAGTGGTTAATTTCTCAACTAGAGAGAGATGGTCACTCTTATCTCCAAATCTATTTGTCAAGAGGGTGCCTAATATATTCCATGAGCCAACTGAATTCATAGGCAAGGTCCATTACCAGTCTAAAACTTTACCCTTAAAAGACAACACCAGTAACCTGATGGCTATGTTCTCTTCAGTGACATTATGAATGTTGCATAGGTTGGGTATATTTATAATATGCTCAATAGCAGTAATAGGCCCCTCTTCATTAAAATGAGGAACACTCTTAAGGGCTATCCTGGGATTGGGTCATAGCATAGAAGGTTTAAAGGGCTCTGACCATTTAAGGCTATAAAAGGTAAAGCCATGGCGATGACAGGGTTCAACCTAGGTCTTCTTGTGTAGGTATATTTTATGGTAGGTCTAAGAAATTGATTTATTGTTTAGGGATGAGTCCTTGCAAACCTTAGCTGCTTTGTTGAGTTTTAAGGGAAGCTCAATGAATTCAAAAGGAACACCCTTGGAAGAATATATTGTGGTGACCTTAGGCATGGGATGCCATGATGATCTCTGACCAAAGACTGAGTTCTTAAAAATGGAGTCCCCAGATGCTAGGTTAGTTTGCTCACTCTTGCAGTAACAAGACCAACACCAATCCTGAAACTTCTCAGAGCATCTAAAAAAATGGTCCCACCTGGCATGCCAAATTTTTTTGACACTTTGGATTGCACCCTTTAAAATAAGGCTCAGCTTCTTTCTTCCACATGGCACAATGAAGACATTCCTCTTGCTGTGAGCTTGGAAAAATTGAGGAATGAATCTCTAGATAAGGGCTAGCTCCCCTTGATGCACCTTTGAGGTCCTTAACTACTGCTATTAATAATGGGGGGGTGAAAAGAGAGAAGGATATTACAAAATCATAACCTAACTAAAAATGGTGATGCACCAAATGATTTAATCTACTCAGCTTCATCAACACTTTACATCAAAAGGAGTGAACAAACACTTCATTTGAATAAAAGACCAGATTGCATGGGTGTTTTAACAAGGGGCTTAATGGAGATACAAAGAAAAAGAACCTACCATAGGTGCTCCAGAAGCATACTATCAGATAATTGCTCTTTTGCCTCTATGTTCCAACCTGGGCACTTCCTGTCAACCTGCAAAAAATAGTCTTGGATATACTAGATATGTTGGTGTCAACCTATGAAAGCATTAAGATAAAATGACTAAACATAATGTCGATACATAGACAATTCAAAAATATAACAAATCAGATGGAGGTAAAACATGTTTCTTTTGATTAAAAGGTAAAATTGTCAGGGCTTCACCATACACAAGTGAGAAATATCTTTTTTAGCTGAGAGGTTAAAATATATAGAACTTAGAGAAAGATCCTTAGTTATTTCAAGGAACCAGTGACCCATACTGCATTAAACACCTTGGTAAGAGGAATTTTCTCATGTTTCTATCATATTTCCATCAATACGCCTGGAAGAACCATGCTATATATATCACATACATTGAATTTTTGTTATTCAAACTATGTTTAGTATTCTTGCTAAAGCATGGGTCACCTTATTCTTTGAACAAAAAGGCCACCTCCCTTAAAAACTCATGCAACTCTCTGCTTATTAATGCTAAACAAACAAAAATAGGCCACTCTATTGAATGTTCACACTCCCTTTGATGGCTATTTGGTGGATAATATTCCATCTACAAGCAATAACTTCTCCTACCGATGCCTCTTTTGCCACCTAAGCTAATCTAGTTCGTGTCTGTGCTTGGCTGGAGGTGTCTTCTAGAATGTTTTAAGTGTTGTCTTATGTGTGCGTAGCCATGTTTTGGATTTATTGTTTTGCTCTCTCTTTCCTTGCTACTTGTCTTTTCTTGGAAATTCAGGCTCTCGAGGCTCTTGTTTGTCTCCTCTTGGCTCCTTTCTTGGTGGGTCACTTAGCCTTTGAATTCCTTCAGACAAAATGTTTGAAGGAAATGTCCTTTAGCCTTTTACTCTGACGATCAACCCATCTTCTTGAATTTGACATGCACAGGCCCGTCCTTAAATATTTGAAAAAATAATGGCTATCTCATCACCATAAAATTGATGCCCATGGGCCCATCATAATTCAAAAACTAATGACTCTTTTGCTTCCTTGAATTTGATGTTCATAGGCCTATCACTAGACGTTTGAACCTTCAATGGATAGTTCACCATGTTGAAGTTGACGTTCTCAGGCCCATCATCATCCTTTAGCAATTCCTTTGGCTTTTTCAAAATGAACCTTTCTGAAGGGAAAATGACCCTTTGAAAAAAAGGAAAAGTCCCCTTCTTGATAGCCAAGAGCCCTCTGCAAAGGCACCTACCTTTTGGGTTCCTTTATCTTTTAAATTCTTTCAAACAAAATGTCTGAAGGAATTCCTTCGAACATTTTGCCCGAAGGAAATTGTGCCTTCAATGTCTCAACCTTCTTTTGGTAAATTTATTCAGACAAAATTCTAAAGGAATTCTTTCAGGCATTTTATCAGAAGGAATTTTCCCATTGGTTTCCTTATGGATTTTCTTTGGACAATTTTTTTGAACAAATCCTTTATTTGACTTGTCTCTTTTCCAAAGGAAACTTCCCTTTCGGGCTTTCTGCCTTGATCTCTTATAAATGCGTTTTCTACCCTCTGCAAGGGCATTTTGGGTCCAAAGTTTTCCTTTGAAGCTTGCTTGAAGGTTCCCATTTTTTACCTTCTTACCCTCCACAAGGGCACCTGACCTTTAGAGTTTTGTAAAAGACTTGTATTTCTTTGAAATTGACCCATTATTTTGCTGATAAAAGGCTTGTTCAAGGTAATTTGCTTGAAGTGAAATAAGCTCCAAATCAACTCAAAATACCTACAAGACTCAAATAACTTATTTATTTATAAAAACATATCTATTACAGAGGGAAAACCCATAATTGCAGTAAGGTGAAGACATCAAAGATTGGCTAATCAGGACAACAAGGAAAGAAAAGGTAGCTCAATTTTTGGCCTAAAGGACCAAAATTGGTCAATAGGTTACTCCTCCTAGCAACTGAAAAGGCCCTCCCCAAGATATGTTGACTATGCCATCCTCTCATCAATGCTCAGCGCAACTAGGTATTCATCAAAATAAGAAAACATGGACCGCTCCTCTTCAATGCTCACAACCAATCCCTTTATTGGTTTTTGATGGAGACTATTTCACCTAGGTGTATTTACTTCTCCCATTGATGAATAATATGCCACCTAACTTGGTCTGGTTCAATCTTGGGCCTGTGCTTTGACTTGTTATGCCACCTAGAGTGTTTTGATCTTTTGTCTCATGTGCACATGGCCACGTTTTGGGTTGCCTACTTTGTTCTCTCTTTCCTTGTTATTTTTTCCCTTTTCCCGAAAGTTTGAGCTCTCGATGCTTATGAATTTCCTCCTGAGCTCCTTTCTTTGGCAGGTCACTAAGTCATTCCTCGGGCTCTCAGGATTTTGAATTCCTTCAAGGAATTCCTTCAGACATTTTGTTTGAAAGAATTCTTCCTTTTCTGAGTTTACACTCTTGGACTTTCTTTCCTCCATTACTTCAAACAAAATGACTGAAAGAATTCCATCAAACATTTTGTTTAAAAGAATTCTTCTTTGATTACTTCCCAGTGGCTAGTTTACTACCTTGAATTTGACGTTCACGGGCCTATCACCAGACATTTGAATCCCAATGGCTAGCTTACTACCCTAAATTTGATGTTCGCAGGCCTATCACCCCCTAAGATAATTCCTTAAGAAATTTGAAAATGAACTTTTATGAAGGGAAAGTGACCTTTTAGAAAAATTAAAAATGTCCTCTTTCAAAGCCAAGTGTCCTCTAAAAAGACACCTACCCTTTGGACTTTGGTCTTCTGATTTTTTTTGGACTTTCTTCGACTGTCAAATTTTTTGGATAAAATGTATGAAGGAATTTCTTTGGACATTTTATCTGAAAGAATTCTTCTTTGAGTTTTTCTCATTGGATTTCCTTTGGACAAATTTTTTGAAGGAATCCTCTTTTGGCTTGTTACCTTTTCTGAAGGGTAAGTCCTTTTCAGGCTCTCTGCCTTGCCCCTTTGTTTCAACCAGCTACCCTTCACAAGGGCAATTCGAGTCTAAAGTTACCCTTTAGACTTTTTTCAAATGTCCACTTTGCTCATGCCTTCCCCCCATAAGGGCTCTTTGGCCTCCAAAGTCACCTTTTGAAAGAAATGTAAAGGTCCTGTTTATCACCTAAGTGCCCCCCACAAGGGCACCTACCCTTCGAGATTTTGCAAATGATCCTTTGGCCTTTTGAAATTGGTCCATTTTGCCAATAAAAATACCTTTGAAGCAATTTACTTGCCCTTGCAAACCAGAAAGCATTTGGCAAGGAAAAGAGGAAAACACTTGGTTTTTTTAAGGGAAAAGGCCTGACAGAGAAAATTTGCACAAGGTAGCTGAGTGATGAACTAGCCAAAACCTAGATCAAAAGACTCCTACAATAAAAAGAAGAGGGGTGCCTAATTTTGTCGTGTAGGACAAAATTTAGTCAACACATTTGGTGATTCATAGGGGAAGCATGCCTACTATGCTTGAGAAGACTGATGGCTTAAAAGTCCATTAGGAATGGAGTCAGGATGCATCTTGAAAAGTTGGCAACATCCTTGTAAGGACCTAAGAACCAACAATATTTTTACCCTAAATGATAAAGAAAACACACATAAAGGATAAAAACACTACATACATGCATAAAAACACTTAGGGAAAATGAGAAAAGACAAGAAAACTATGTACATGACAAAAAAAAGCTAGTGACAATGCTTAAGGTATATCCTGTCAGGAACCTAGAACAATAAACATGCTCTGATACCACATGTCAAGATCTTGCTCCAACAATAGAGCACATATGATTACTTCTTGTATTAGCAACTAAACACGAAATTTAACCAGAATCAATAAGTAACTAGAAATATGAAACAACACAAGAATTGAGAGACAATACACAATTGTATTAATAATCACTCAGAAGAATATACAATAAGGAAGATGCCACTTCTTCCTCCACCTCAAAGTCTCGCCACACCTCAAGACCTTCTTCCCTCTCTCTCTTGGTCCCAAAAATCAACTCCAATATAGAATTGATGTTCACCTCTCCAACCAGTCAGTAACACGTTGCCAGTACGTCAAGTACACAACCGTACTCCAAGTAGATCTCCTACTCTCTGCTGCTACCTGCAAATCACTAGACCTTACTCACCATTGTAGATCTCCAAAAGAAGCCATGCTAACCTGCTGACTAAGATCATACAAATATGAAGAACCCTGTTGATTCTCCAATCCAGTACCCACCTTGGTACTATGGCACTAGGAGGAACACACCATCGCTCTCTTCTCTCAGAAGGAGTTTATTGCTCTCTTACTCCTTAGTTACAAGTTTACACTACAGCCTATGAGTCTATTATATAGATCTCATGCATACAATAATTAGACTATCCTAATTACAATAATTAGACACGCAACTCAAGACCAAAAATAGCCTTTGCATGCAAACACTCGGTTCAACGAACTAACTGTCCGTGGAACAAGCAGTTCTGGAACTGCCACAAGCGACCGACATCGGTCCCTGTCTGCCTGGAGATGATCGACGTTGGCCGACCTCTTGCCGATGTCAGTTTCCTTCCTGTCCATCCTGCTGTCATCGGTTGCCTTGTGCACTGCACTTTGCCGACGCCGGTTTCCTTGGAACTCAGCAACCTACTCCTTGTTTGCACCAGTTGAAGCTTTTAGCTCCACATCCTAACAATCTCCCACTTGGAGATAAATAGCTGCAACTTTACATGTATCTGTACACTATCTAATTTATACCCTGGCTTGTATCCCTCTTCAAGATCAATCTTGAAGACTAACCACCACACCCTGTGATGCTCTAACCTTTGTGCCTTTGTCATCCAAGTAACCTGCCACATCCGCATCTACAAACCTATGTAGAAAATAACTTGACCCTGCATAGCATGTCGAACTACTGCTGATCCCTATAAGAATCCACTGAACTGCCCTTCAATACCTCTTCCTCGAATTGGCTCCATACTTTCTGACAACTCCCACTGCTTGGGAAAACTCAGGTCTACACTAGACCTCATGTGATTTCGAACACTTGTTCTAAGCTCTGCTTGAACTATCTAGCCCTTGGTGTGCTTTCTGATTCTGCATCTTGAACCTCACCAACACCTTCACATCAACTTCTTATTTGAGACAAAATCAACCTGTGATCCTCTATGTCTCCTATGCTAAAGAATTTCGTTGCTACCAAATTCTTCATAACATACCTCTAAAACTAACTTTACCTTTTAGCTCAGAGAACTCCCTGCACATGTAAATTTGCAATAAGCAACCACTCCACATACAGTAACAAGATGATGTCGCGACTCATCATCCACTTGGTAAAGAAAAGAACACAATAGTTACACTGACATTGACTAAAGCCATGCTTAGTCATCCACCTGTCAAAACCTGTACCACTGTCCTGCAGCTACCTCAAGACCATGTACCTTGGCCTTCTGTCTCACTTATCCATTCACTCTCTTCTCTAATAAGGGAATCCACTCCTCTCCCAGTGCTCTCTCTTAGCTGACAAATCTACCAAATCTCCTGCTTGGTTCTCTTCTGAAGAATTCATGCCATGCTCCCACTATTTTTGGATTCTACCTACATTGCCTCTATACATCTTCCTGGTTCTCAACCATCAGTAAGCAATAATAAAGAAGGTGAATAACAAATATGAGGTTCACTTACCATTTCTAACCTCTACATGAGCGTTTGAGACTTGTTGACAGCTTGCTGTCCGCCCAACATTCGTTCCAGTGACCGATCTCGGCCATCTCCCAGCCTGCACCCGATCGATGTCGATTCCCTGCGACTGCTTCCTCATCGACGTCATTTCCCTGGCCGATGCCAGTATCCCTTCTATCGATGTCGATTCTTGTATGACCGACGTCGGTCTTCTTGTTGCCAACGTCGGTTACTGTATGACTGATGTTGGTACCTGTGTTCACTTGTGAGTGATGACTTTTTACCCATGAGCTCCTTTTAGATCAAAACCCTGTTCAAATCAACACAGCCCTGCTCAAAATAATTCAGTCCCCTCAGCTGATCTCTGTCTGTCATCTTCTCCATGAACACCAAGGCTTTCCAGTTCTTAAGTTTGTCAAAGATATATGTCTTTCACTTAAGAACATGCAATCCCCTCCTACATATGTGACCAAGCCTACAAAGCCACATCTCTGCAATAGAAGGTGAATCAGTAATATAAGTAGATAGATAAAGGATACCTACTTTCTTACCACCATCTAATTCAAGTACATCCACTGTGAGAGTTATAGTGCATCTCCCATCACCCAAATTTCTTGAAGAAATTAGACTCATCTCCAAGACTAGTACCTGCATGAATTTCTTCAACCACTGTGTGTCATCCGTCTACAATTTCAGCTTCACTTCCCCTTTGTCAATAATCTGACAAGGCTCTCTAACCCCTAAATAAATCTCTCCAAAGTCTCCAAAGACATACCCATGAAAAGATGCTCTATTTCGGGCTGCATGAAAAGAGGCAAAAGAATCTATAAACAAAGATTCTACTTTATCCAGAGCAACATGTGCAACATCACCTACAACATCTGCTTCTACACGCTGATCTTCTGCTGACCAACAATCTCTTTTTACCTGCTCTTTCTTTCCATCAATCAGACCACTAACCAGATCTGAAACCACCTGTTAGTCAACCCAACCAAAAGCTCTGATACCACTTGTCAGGAACCTAGAATAATAAACATGCTCTGATACCACATGTCAGGTTCTTACTCCAACAATAGAGCACATATGATTACTTCTTGTATTAGCAACTAAACACAGAAATTAAACTAGAAATATGAAACAACACAGGAATTGAGAGACAATACACAATTGTATTAATAATCACTCAGAAGAATATACAATAAGGAAGATGCCACTTCTTCCTCCACCTCAAAGGCTCGCCACACCTCAAGACCTTCTTCCCTCTCTCTCTTGGTCCCAACAATCAACTCTAATACAGAATTGATGTTCACCTCTCCAACCAGTCAGTAACACACTGCCAGTACGTCAAGTACACAACCGTACTCCAAGTAGATCTCCTGCTCTCTGCTGCTACCTGCAAATCACTAGACCTTACTCACCATTGTAGATCTCCAAAAGAAGCCATGCTAACCTGCTAACTAAGATCATACAAATATGAAGAACCCTGTTGATTCTCCAATCTAGTACCCACCTTGGTACTGTGGCACTAAGAGGAACACACCATCGCTCTCTTCTCTCATAAGGAGCTTATTTCTCTCTTACTCCTTAGTTACAAGTTTACACTATAGCCTATGAGTCTATTATATAGATCTCATGCATACAATAATTAGACTATCCTAATTACAATAATTAGACACACAACTCAAGACTAAAAATAGCTTTTACATGCAAACACTCGATTCAACAAACTGTCTGTGGAACAAGCAGTTCTGGAACTGCCACAGGCGATCGACGTCAGTCCCTATCTGCCTGGAGATGACTGACGTTGGCTGACCTCCTTTTGATGTCAGTTTCCTTCCTGTCCATCCTGCCATCATCGGTTGCCTTGTGCACTGTACTCTGTCGATGTCGGTCTCCCTGGAACTCAGCAACCTCCTCCCTGTTTGCACTAGTTGAAGCTTTTAGCTCCACATCCTAACATATCCCATTGACTGGGATATGTAGCTCTTCACCATCCAACGTGGAGAGTTGAAAAGTATTATGTCACTTGCATTGGGTGATGACATATGGGCCACTCCACAAGGCATCAAACTTCGTGTGCCTTCCAGGTTTGGCTCGGTCCTCATCCCACTTCAAGACAATGTCACCTTATGAGAAGCTTCTTGGCATAGACCTTTTGTTAAAATACTTTTTTGTTTGTTGTTGGTGGCTGGTCATTGCATCCATGGCTTGGTCTCTTACTTCTTGAAGCTTTATTAGCTCATTATACCTGACTCTCAAGCTGTCACTCTCCACCAATTACAGCTGATGGGTAAGATCCAAGGCTGGTAATTCAAGTGAAATAGAAAGTCTAGCTTCCTTTTCATACACAAGTGTGTATGGTGAATTCCCAATTGCCCTCTTTGGAGTGATCCTATTTTCCCAAAGAGCTATCTTTAACTTGGTATGCCAAGTCCTTCTATTTTCCTCCATTGTCCTTTTAATGATCCTAATCAAGTTCTTATTTGTGGACTCGACCAACCCATTCCCTTGTAGGTAGTATTTGGAAGAAGTGTTGAGATAGATGCCATATTTTAATGCCCACTCACTTATCTTTGTTCGCAAGAAAGCCAATGCATTATCTGAAATGATTTTGGTTGGGACCCCAAATCTCATCACTATACCTTCATAGAAGTCTAGGGCTACACTCTCATTGGCCTATTTCAAAGTGATGGCTTCTACCCATCTTGTGAAATAATTTGTAGTAGTCAAGACCCACTTGTGGCCAGCACTAGAAAGAGGGTTGATCAGTCTTATGAAGTCCAACCCCCATTACATGAATGGTTGTTCCACTTGAATAAGATGAAGAAACATTGCATCCAGTCATTGCTTCCCATCAAATAAGTTGCATTTTTGACATTTTCTCACCAAAGCATGAGTGTCTCTAAAAAAATTGCATAGAAAGTAGCCAACCCTCATAATCCTTGTAGTTTTGGCCTTGGAAGCGAAGTGGCCATTATTTGGTCCATCATGGAATTTAGACAGCACCCTGTCGACTTGGTCTAAATCAATGCATCTCAAGAGTACCCTTGAAAAGTCCTTTCTAAATAGGACTCCATCGATTAGGATATAAGGAAGATATTGGAGTATAAAATACATCCTCTTGGTCCTATCAAGACCTTAAGGACACTCACCAGTTTAAAGGAAATGAACCATGTCTTGTACCAAGCTCTTTATGATTGAAGGTACTTCTATTGTAGCTTCATCATGGAGTACTAAAATATCCTCCTTTAGCTCTTGGTAGTCTGTAGTGAGGTGTTCACATAGCCCTCTTCCCCTTAGTAGGTTGGTGGTCTTGATCTCTACGTCATACTCCATTACTTTGGTGATCCACCCTGCCCTTTTCTCATTCAAGTCTTGGCTCAACAAGAAGTCTTTTACACTAGGATGTAGCACCATGATGTGCATCTTATTGTTAGATAACATATGTCTAAAATTATTCAAACTTCATATGACTCCAAGCGCTTGTTTATTAACATACGTGTATTTAACCTCATAGCCTTCTAAGCCTTGACTAAAAAAAGTAAGAGGCTATTCTAAATTCTCACCATTTGCTTGAGTGAGCATAACATAGATTACCTCTTCATTTCCAAAGGTGTATAAATTTAAGTCCTTGGAGAAGTCTGGACTAGTTAGGGTGGGAGCTTGGGCGATAGCTTGCTTGATGCCTTCGAAGCTTTTTCTTCTCCTTGATATCCATGTGAATGTCTCATCCTTCCTCAACATTGAAGTTAGTGGCTTGACTAGCTCATCAAATTTAGGAATGAATCTCATAATTAAATTTAGTTTGCTAAAGAAAATCTGTAGGCCTTTCTTGTGATTATATAAGGATAATGCTACGATGGCATGCACTCTTTCTAGATCAATGGACAAGCCTTATTTTGAAATGACATGGCCCAAGAGTTTGCCTTCATAGATAGGAAACATGTATTTCTTTGGGTTGAGAGAGATGCCAAACTCTTTCTACCTCTCAAAGATTTGCTTCAGGTGTTTCAGATGTTCATTTGCCTCCTTGGAGATGACTATCACATCATCAAGATAAACTAGCACAATGTCATTGATCAGACCTTGGAAAGCCATAGCCATAGTATGTTGTAAATTAGCCCCAACATTTGATAATATGAATGGTATCTTCTTGTATGCATATGTTCCCCACTTGGTGGTGAAGGCTGTCTTGTATTGGTCATTATATTGCACCAAAATTTGATTGTATTTGGAGTAGCCATCCAGGAGGGAGAATATTTCACTGCTTGTCACCATCTGAAGAATCTACTCCATACTTGAGAGGGGATAGTGATCTCTTAATGAGACTTTATTCAGGTCTCTAAAATCCACACATAATCTGATCTCTCCATTCTTCTTCCTAATGGGGACCAAATTGGCCAACCAAGAAGAGTGTTTGATAGAGAAGATGATCTTGGACTTGATCAACTTGGTGAGTTCCTTCTTCATGAGAGGCTCAATCTTTGGATTGATTGGCCTTTATTTTTACTTGATGGGTTTGGCACCTTCTTCTAGATCAATGGTGTGTTGGGCCAAGCTTGGCCAAAGCCCTTCAAATCACCATACTCCCAATCAAAGACATTAGTTAACTCTTTGCATAACATAATGAAAGCCTACATTTCCTCTTTTATACATACCTTCCCAAGTGCAAGCAGTTTATCCTTGTAGATCTCTACCCTTTCATAATTTTCCTTCTTGGTTGACATGTTTGCTTTGTCCTTCTTGAGTTAGTCATCTTTATTGAAGATACTCTCAAGAGTTACCAAACCTTTGGGAAGCTTTTTGGTCTTTAACTAAACAATCTACCCATCATACTGATACTACAACTTGGATTGATTTTTAGAAATGAATTTAGCTTATTCCTAAAATAAAAGTGTTATTTATTGGTCACTTTCAAACACCTGCTAATCAGTGACATTATCTAGTATAGAAGGCCTCATAATCACCTTTAAATGGTGTTGATTCTTGTTTTGTCTCACCCCCTTTGGGATATCAAACTAAGCATCAACTAATGCTAGTCTATCCACATGTTGGTTCTCTTCTCTTGGAATGGAAATGACGTTGAAAGTAGTGAATCTCTCCACAAGGTCCCACACTCTGTGCTTGTAATACTTGAGTAGGGAGTCCTTGGTCAAGTTTTGACCCCTCACTTGGTTCACAATCAATTCACTATCTCTAAATACATGTATCCTTTGATTACTCTCTTCCTTGCCCATTTTAGGCCATGAATAAGAGCTTAATACTCAGCTATGTTGCAAGTGTAGGAGAATTGAAACTTGAAAGTTGAGAAGTATTTGTCCTTTGAAGGTGAAACCAACATTGTTCCACCACCAGCTCCCAACTTGCTTCTAAATCCATCAAAGAATAGTTGCCATAAACCACAGTCCTCTTAGTCTACCTTCATCAAATTCGGTATGAAAGCATCTTTTTCATGCATGCAGTAGACTCCAAGACCAGCCTCTTTGATGAACTTGTAGGGATCATGTTCAAAATTGTCATTTCCTCATTCATCTAAGAATAGGTTAGCAACTCCTACAAGGGAAGATGATGGACATTGGTCTACCTGGAGCTCTTCTTCATCAATGATGGCATAGTTGACATTCACTAACTTGGGAGAGTATGGCTCAAGGTGATATTTTTGGATGGGCTCTAACTCGATCTTCACCTTAGTTCCATTCTTTGTCCTAAAAACCATGTAAGACCAATTGGCTGCCAAGTATCCACCAATTTTGTATGTGAAATCACTTAATAAGCAAAGGGAAAAGTAAGGAGGAACATCTACCACTACCACATCATGGGGAATTGAGAAGGTAAGATAGGCATGGAGAGTTAGATTCAAACCTCTTACCACTCCTAAGGTCTTGGCTGGTGATCTATCGAACTGTAGGACTCCTTTGGTCATTTGTTCATATTTGAGGCCTAACTTATCAGCTATGCATTTGGGCATAATTGAGGTGCTTATTTCACTATCAATAATGTAATTGTGGACCAATAAATCACCAATAATTAGGGACAAATAGAATGGAGGGATCTTCTCATCCTTCTTTACTTGAACTCCCATTGGAGGAGCCCTATTTACTATCAACACATTATCATTTCTGACTGGGACAACTTGCTCACCTAACCCATGCAATTGCTTTTGGAGTATATCTTTTTGCCCTGGTACTGCTAAAGAATCCCATAATGAGATGTTCATCTGAAGCTTATTCATTTGATCCACTATGTTGATCAAAGGATTGCCCCCTTTGGAGCTCTCTTTGGGGACATTTGTAACTTATGGTGCAACTTGAGGAGTTGAAGCTATAACTGATGGTCTGTAAATGGGAAAATTTTGATTTATTTGTGATGAAAAAGACATTGTAGGTGCCTGAGTAGCTACTTGAGCTTCATCCATAGCTCTCTTTTTGGACCTAGTGTTGGCTATAACATAGTCATTTTGGTCACTTATGTTCTCCACATAGTTGACTATGTAGAACTCCCCTTCCAGGTGGTTCATAAGAGTGGAATCAGATTGAGCCTATCTATTTTCCATTCCAAGTTGTGTTGATATGTCAAAACTTGGGAATTGGGCTGCATGATCACCTTGTGTGGTCAGACTTTGATTTGGCAGCCTATTGACATAAGTAACATGTTCTTGACCATGCCCCAAAAGTGGATAATTGGGCTGCTCCTACACCAAGTTATTTTAGGTGGGGACAAGAGCCTTGGATATGAAGAGGATTTTGGATTATAGCTCTGATAAGGCTTGACTTGTGTAATTTGACACTTCCCTTGATTATAATTCTAAAAGAGGTCTAGGAGCTTGCCCAAACTACTAGTAGCCCTGATTTGGCCTATAACTTTGAACTTGTTGCCTCTTGAGGGAATCTAACTCATTGGTAACACTCTATAGTAGGCTCTTAACTTTATGGAGATCATTTGTAGGGGTAGCAGTCGACCTCTCTACATTAGGTAGAGAGCTAGAGTGGGTGCAACAGGCTGAACTGAGAGCTGTAAATTAGGAAAGAGTGGTATATGAGGTCTAGGAGCTATCTTTCTTACTTGAACAAGGTAATTTTTAATAGCTATGGCTATATCATAAGCAATGGGTAGAATATGTCCACCCATGGACTGTATCATGATAGCAGTGTCGCTATTTAGGGCCTTAAAGTAGTAAAGGAAGGCATATCTTGGGGTTGGCTTCATGAGAATTGGGATTCTGTCCCAAGTCTTTTGGAACCTAGTGTTAAAATCTTGCATAAATTCATGTGGGGCTCTCTTCATGGTGGTTAATTTCTCAGCTAAAGACAAATGGTCACTTTTTTCTCCAAACCTATTTGTTAAGAGGGTCCCTAACTCATTCCATGAGCTAAATGAGTTCATAGGCAAGGTCCCATACTAATCTAAAATTTTCCCTTTGAAAGACAAGGCTAGCAATCTGATGGATACATTTACTTCAGTGATATTATGAATATTGTAGAGGTTAGCTATGTTTCTGATATGCTCAATAGTAGTGATTGGTCCCTCTCCACTAAAGGGGGGAATACTTTTGAGAGTTGTCCCTAGAATTGGGTCATACTATTGAAGGTTCAAGGGAATTTGACCATTGAAGGCCATAAAAGGAAAAACCATGGCTGTGGAAGGATTCAACTGGGGTCTCCTTGAATAGGTGTATTTTATGGCTGGTTTGGGAAAGTGGCTTGCTACGTAAGGGTGAGTATTTTTAAACCTCAACATTTTTTTGAGTACAAAGGAAACTCAATAAATTCAAAAGGGACACCCCTAGAAGAATATTTTGTAGTAACCTTTAGCATGGGATGCTAGGCTAATCATGAACCAAAGATTGAGTTGCTAAATGGAGTCACCAGGTGCTAGATTATAGCTCTTTCTTTTTGATTTTTTATAATATCAAGATCAACACCAATCCTAAAACTTGTAGGATTAAAAAAAAAGAGTCCTATTAGGGGTGCTAAAAACTATTGATGCTGTGGATTTCACCCTCTAAAAGGATACTTAGCTCCCTTCTTCCATGCGGCATAATGGAGACATTCCTCTCACTATGAGTGGCAAATTTGAGGAATGAATCTCTAGATTAGGGGATAGATCCCCTTGATGCACCTTAAGGCCCTAGATTTCCTACTGTTAATGATGGGGAGGTGAAAAAAGAGAGAGATACTAAAAAAAGAACCTAACTAATATGGTGATGCACCAAATTGATTGGTTTACTCAACTTTTACCTACACTTTACACCAAAAAAAGCAAATAGACACTTCATTCAAATGAGAAACCAACTGCATTAGTGTTTCAATAGGGGATCCTATGGAGGTATAGGTAGGAAGAAACTACCAAAGGTGTTCTAAAGACACACTATTAGATAGTCTCTTCACCTACACCTATACTTCAATCTGGACACTTCTTGTTGACCTACAAAAAAGAATTCACAATACAATAGATATGCTGGTATAAACTTATGAAAGCATTAAAGGAAATGACTAAACATAAGACAAGACCATAAGCATATGTAAAAGTGCAAGCTCAAATGAATGTAAAAATGCTTCTTTTGATTCAAGGTAAATTTCTTCACGGCTTCGTCATACAATGTTGAGAGATCTCCTTCTTCAAAATGAGAAGTTACATTTATATAGAGATCTTAGAAAATAGATCATTGACCAGTCAAGGGAAAGAAACCCATGCTATATTAATCACTCCTTCAATGACCACTAGCTCATGCTACTATTGTCTCCTCTTTAATGCGTATGGGAAAGCCATACTATAGGTGTTTAAGTCATTGCCCACATTGTCTAGGCTTACAAGAGCATGGGTTACTCCTCCTAGCAATCAACAAAGCCCTTCCCAAAATATATTAACTACGCCATGCTCTCTTTAATGCTCATCACAACTGGATATTCTTTAATGGAAAAATAATAAAACATGGGCCACTCTTCTTCAATGCTTGCAACTAATCCCTTTATTAGTTTTTGATGGAGAATATTTCACCTAGGTGTATTTACTTCTCCCGCTGATGAATCTTGTGCCACCTACCTTGGTCTAGTTCATCCTTGGGTCTACACTTTGACTTGCTATGCCACCTAAAGTATTTTGAGCTTTTGTCTCATGTGCATGTGGCCATGTTCTGGGTTGCCTACTTTGTTCTCTCTTTCCTTGCTATTTTTTCCCTTTTCCTAGCAATTTAGGCTCTCAGCGCTTATGAATTTACTCTCAAGATCCTTTCTTTGGCAGGTTGCTAATTCATTCCTTAGGCTCTCAAGATTTTGAATTCCTTCAAACAAAATATTCAAAGGAATTCCTTTGGACATTTTGTCTGAAAGAATTCTTCCTTTTTTGAGTTACACTCTTAGACTTTCTATCCTTCAGACAAAATATCTGAAGGAATTACTTTAGATATTTTATTTGAAAGAATTTTTCTTTGATTACTTCCCAATGGCTAGCTTACTACCTTGAATTTGATGTTCGTAGACTTGTCACCAAATTTTTAAATCCCAACAGCTAGCTTACTACCTTGAATTTGACATTTGTGGGCTTGTCACCCCTAGGACAATTCCTTCAGCATTTTGCAAACAAATTTTTTTGAAGGGAAATTAACCTTTCAAAAAAATTAAAAGGTCCTCTTTCAAATCCAAGTGCCATCCATAAGGACACCTACCCTTCAGACTTTGGTCTTCTAAATTTTTTTAGACTTTCTTCAACTATCAAATTTTTTTGGATAAAATGTCCCAAAGAATTCCTTCAAACATTTTGTCCAAAAGAATTCTTCTTTGAGTTTTTTCTCCTTGGATTTCCTTCGGATAAAAAGTCTGAAGGAATCCTCTTTTGGCTTATTACCTTTTTCAAAGGGCAAGTCCCTTTTGGGCTCTTTGCCTTGCCCCTTTGTTTCGACTAGCTACCCTTCGTAAGGGCAATTCGAGTCCAAAGTTACCCTTCAAACTTTTTTCAAAGGTCCACTTTGCTCATGCCTACCCCCTGCAAGGGATATTTTGCCTCTAAAGTCACCTTTCAAAATAAATGTAAAGGTCATGCTTGTCACCTAAGTGTCCCCTGCAAGGGCACCTATCCTTTGAGCTTTTGTAAACGATCCTTCAAACTTTTGAACTTGGTCCATTTTGCCAATAAAAAGCTCTCTAAAGCAATTTACTTTCCCTTGCAGACCTGGAATCACTTGGCAAGTAAAAGAGGAAACACTTGGTTTTTTAAGGGAAAAGGTCTGATAGAGAAAATCAGTAAAAGGCAGCTGAGGGATGAACTAGCTAGAACCTGGATCAAAAGACTCCTATAATAAAGAGAAGAGGGGTGCCCAATTTTGGCATGTAGGACCAAAATTGGTTAACATTATGTAAAAATTTGTTGCTTAAATCTTACAAGCATAGAATATGGGACTTACTTGATGATTTGCAAGCATTTAACATTTAGGCAATACCAAGAGGCAAGAATAAACACAGATAGGTTGGCTACCATTGGGTCACAATTTATCATTCTAGCTGATATAAAGAAAGAGAAAATTTAGTCACATATAAATGTGGTTGTAAGGCCTTCCATTCCAAATAATCATGAGAATTGACAGGTGTTCAAAGATGACAATTAAATTATGAGATTCTTGTAGGAGGAAGCTAAGTTTTCTTCAAGAAACCAATCAAAGTATTTACATCAGTATGGTGATCAGGTTGTGCAACTAAAAACAAATAATTTTACCAAGGGATTAGTCACACTTGAGAACATTTTTAGTGGTGATAACAAAAGAGAAGTCATCTTTGTCAACAAAGGAAAAACACTATGCCAATGTAGAGGTTGCAACTGTAAGATTTTGAAGTTGGGTAAGGTATGCACTCCTTCACAAAAAGAAGCTTTCATTAAGTTATGCATAAGTTTTGCTGATATATTTGAATGATAATATAGTGATCTCAAAGAATTTGATCCAAGTTTAGCTAAACACACCATTGAGTTAGAGGCTAAAACTAAACTAGTGAGACAAAGACAAAGGCCTATTAATCCTAAGTTTGAGACTTTGATGAGAATTGATCTTCAAAAACTCATAGAGTCAGCTATTATATTTCTAATTAAGCACTCAACTTGGGTGGTGTTGACCATTTTGCCCAACAGGGCAAAAAAATAGGTCAACTTCTCCCCCTACTGTTTAAGGCCAATTTCTTTTTTTTGATTTTGCACAAGTCTAGAAGTTTCTATGGACTCTGCAGGTGCTTGGTTCGAGCTTCAAATTCTTTGGCTTTGGACCAATCAGCCAAGTTCAATACAAAGGTTCACCGGCGGGTTCAACTAATTGGTTCGAAGGGAGAAGTTCATCGGCCTTGGTTCACTAGTTCATCGGCGCACAATGGTTGAACCATTGAACCAATTAAACCAATTTTGGTTTAATGGCTTGGTTAAACACTGCGTTCATCGGCCTAGTTCAATCAGTTAGCTTAGTTCAAGTTCATTAGTGTGCAATGATTGAACCAATTAAACCATTGAACCATTTTGGTTCAACAGATTGGTTCAAGGGTATGCCCAGTTGGCCGAAGGGCAGTCTTTAAGTTCAAATACCCCTACAAATGACAGGCGCTTCTAAACAAAGGCCAGACCCAGGGAGAATTTCTACGGACTTTTTGTCCATGGAAAAATGTCCACGAACAAAAGCCCACAAAAAATACACAAATCCCATAGGAGCCCAAGAGGTAATACAAGGCACAAGCGACTGCCGAAGGATCCTAAAGGGTAGGTGCCCTTGCAGGGAACTCTTAGCCAAATACAAAGGAGTGCTTGCAGGAGAAGGGGTAGGTTCAACATTGGTTCAATGGGCTTGGCATGCAATGGTTGAACTGATTGAACCATTGAACCATTTTTGGTTCAATGGGTTAGTTCAATGCCTCCAGTTCAATGTGCAAGATAAAAAGGAAAAGATGAGGACTCGATGATGTTTTGACAGGGACAAGGATTTTCAGGAGGATGTCAAAATTAACAAAACAAGTTAGCCATTGGTTTTCAAACCAATGATGGCCGTATGAATGTCAAAGTTAGCGAAACAAAATGGCTGTTTGTTTTCAAACTGAGAGAGGGCTAACCAAGGGGCTAGAAAGCAGTGACCCGCTAAAAATTTGCCCCCGAGGGCTGAAGGAGCCAGAAGATACAAATTGAGAAAAGACAAGGAGACAAGCATGGAATGAGCAAGTAATTATTCCAAGTGGCACCAATTTGAGAAGTGACTCTGGTAGGTGAAACAGTTCCTGCAAATTGATCATTGGGGACGCAAATAGCTAGCAATGCAACCAGTTTCTCAATTTTACATTTAATGAGTAGACAAATCATGTATTAACCTTGGAAGGGTAGACTTCAAATAGACAAAGTGCACAACTCATTAATGTTTTGAGCAACTTGTTCTTCCTAATGAAGGGATGCGATAGGCCACTTTTAAAAAAGGAGCACCAAATGGGCCTCTTTGCTTCTCCTATATATTAAAGACTTGTCATTTTAAGAATCATCTTACACATTTATAAGGTGTAGCCCTGGCAAAATTTCCACCTGAATCAATAAATGCAGTTTTTACCTCTATCTTGGATAGACATTTCTGTGTATGTGTTGAGTGTTGATTTGTGTTTAGTCATTATTTTCTTGATGCTTTCACAGGTTCAATACCAATGTATTTATTGTCTAAAAAGTGCCCTTTCTGTAGACTGGTAAGGAGAGTTCTATTTGGAGGTGCAAAAATAGAAGGAGTTACCTTGCAAGTGTGCATTTCACAGCACCTTTGGTGAACCTCTATTCTCTGTATTTTCATTCAAACCTCCCTATCAAGCTTTTGCAGTCTGGTTCTTCTGCCAAGTGTGAAGTGTATGTATGAATTTGTCTGGTTTCAAGTGTGGATGTGAGAAGGTCATTTCATTTTGGTGTATCACCTCCTTAGAGTAGTTTGTTTTCCTGCAATCTTTCTCCCTTTTCATCCCCCCCATTATATACATATATATGTGTTAGCACTTGCTGGAATGAACATGATGCATCAAAGGGAGTTAGCCCTTATCTAGAGACTCTCACCTCCTACTTCACCAGTCCCACAGGTGAGAGGGGAGTTTCCATAGTTGTGAGGAGAAAGTAGGAGCTCAGCCTCCTATCAAGGGTGTAATCTTTGACGCCAACAATTTTGGCACGCCCAGTGGGACCAATTGGGACAGGTTTTGTCCAAAGAGTTAAAGAATTTTTGGTGTGTTCTTCAACCGACCAGCCTTTGGAGGATTTATATCAAACACCAATGGTGACTCTGAGTTGAATCTCTGGTTAAGCAGCCTGGTGCCATCAAAAATCTTATTTTTTGTATGAATAATTCCATTGCACAAAACCATGGGTTTTGTTTTCCTTCATGTGACTATGATCAGACTCAAACTTTTTAGAGAATCTCCTCAAGTAGCTCTCCTAGTTGCCCTGCAACGTTAAGGGAGGTGGCGCTAGAGTTTGAGAAGCAGAAAATGGAGATTGACAGACTGGAGGAGTAGTACAAGTATCAGTAGGAGCTAATGTATAAAGAGGAGTGTTTGTTTAGGCAAGCGCATGCCTTGCAATCCATGGAGGAGGAGGTAGCAAAATGGATAAATCCATCTATTCAAGGCAGTCAGCCTTGTGTGCCCCATCCTATTCTGAAGAAATCCCCCTCTTTTGCACCAAATCCTTTCTATCAGATAGCACTTTCCCACTCTAGCTCATTTGACGCATCTGCTCTCAATCTCATGTGCTTGGCTTTCCAACATCAAAGGGAACTAGAGTAACCCCCCATAGAGATCAATCTTCTCAACTCCTTAGATAGTGAATCTTCCATTGGGGGGAATACCACCAGTCAACATGTCCCTCTTCTAGAGACTCTTCTAGTTCATCAACAGTCTCTTCCTTGCATTCCTTAGCCTCCCCAAATTTTTCAACGTGATGTGCAGATTCCAAGTTAGAGGAAGGAATGCCAGGAACCAGCCCAGAGCCTTAAAGAGGATGATGCTAGTGATCTCCAAGAAAGGATCCTTCAAGAAAATATAGCTAGGAGAATTGCAGATTTGGAGTCCCAAATGAGATTCTTTAGCCAACATGTGGTGGACCTGTCTAAACCCAGCCTGTCCACACACCTCCAAGAGAGCTATCAGGCCACACTTGATATTGATGAAGTGCTGACCAAGTGGAAGGAGGAGAATCATTCGATTCTAACTCAAGGACTACCTCCTCTTCCACATGTTTTCTCCACTTCACCCCTTCTCAAGGAAGAACCTATTCTACAAGAAGTGAGTGAGGAGTAGAAGATCCAATTTGTAGTTCTTCAGGGGGCTATTATGGGCGATAATGAAGAAGAAATCAGCATTGATGCTTCTCATGAAGACACCATCGGCAATGGAGAAGACACAGGTCTTGCATATATGTAGATGTTCCAGCAATACGAAGAGGAAAAAAAGCATGGTGAGCTCTCTTCCCCTCTGTTTGATGAACTTCCTTGCTATTTTGATGATGAGGATGACTATGCTGAAGAGCCTGAGTTGGAGGAGGAAAAGGAGAGGTTTGTCTTCCTTGAGGAAAACTTTGAAGAAGAAAGTATTGAATAGAGAGGTGATGTTTTGTGGGATGAGAAATCATTTTGTGAATCCATTTCAGACATCACCACAGTCACCCTTATTCAAGAAGGCCAAGAGGGAGCAGAGGATGAGTCTGATAGAGCCTACAACGAAGTAGAAGGAAACAAGTTAGACCATGATGCATTGCAGAGGGAATGTACATGTCAAAAGGCTAATGGTGATGAGCCAACAACCACTAATTTCTTGGTGAAGAACACAAATATGAAGGACCAGCATTCAACAAGCCTCCAGGGACAAGAAGAATACATGTATGTTGGAGGCATGTTTGAATTTGATCCACTCAGATTCTAGCCAAACCAGGTGACCGATAAGAGGAGCAAGTCACCAAATCTCCTTTTCATTCAACTACTTACCTGGCACCATAACTCTTCTTGTCAGGAAGGGGACTTAATAAATTTTCCCTTTGATCCAAGAGGGAGGAAAATTTTCCTAGTTAGCTGTATATAGTAGGTTGTTTTCAGTTTTCTTTCCTTGTTTTCCCTAAGTACTATTTGCACAAGTAGTTTTCTTAGTTTTGTGTGTGTTTTTCTTTTCCTTTTGGACTGAATCTGCGTAATTGATTCTAGAATTTATTAGAGCTATTTCTATTTTAAAGTAACAATCTGAATCTATGCCCAATGGATTTTTAAGGCAACTAGCTTCTAAGCATGGCAGGCATGCTTACCTTGGGAGGCACCAATCTGTTGACCATGTTGCCCAACAGGGCAAAAAAATCGGTCAACTTCTCCCCTTGCTGTTTAAGGCCAATTTCATTTTTTGATTTTGCACAAGTCCAAAAGTTTCTATGGACTCTACAATTTCTTGGTTCAAGATTCAAATTCTTCGGCTTTGGCCCAATCAACCAAGTTCAATACAAAGGTTCACCAACGGGTTCAACCAATTAGTTCGAAGGGAGAAGTTCATCGGCCTTGGTTCACTAGCTCATCAGCGCGCAATGGTTGAACCATTGAACTGATTGAACCAATTTTGGTTCAATGGCTTGGTTAAACACTTGGTTCATCGGCCTAGTTTAATCAGTCAGCTCAGTTTAAGTTCATCGGCATGCAATGATTGAACCAATTGAACTGTTGAACCATTTTGGTTCAACAGATTGGTTCAAGGGTATGCCCAATTGGCCAAAGTGCAGTCTTTAAGTTCAAATAACCTTGAGAATGGCAGGCACTTCTAAGCAAAGGCCAGATCTAGGGAGAATTTTTGCAGACTTTTTGTCTGCGAGAAAATGTCTGTAGACAAAAGCCCGCAGAAAATAGACAAAGCCCGCAGGAGCCCGAAAGGCAATACAAGGCACAAGCAACCTGCCAAAGGATCTCAAAGGGTAGGTGCCCTTACAGGGGACTCTTGGCCAAATACAAAGGGCACTTTCAAAGGCTGAAGGGTCACCTTCCCTTAGGGAAAGTGCTAGGAAGAGACAAAAGGAATAAAGGAGTGCTCGCAGGAGAAGGCCAAGGTTCAACATTGGTTCAACGAGCTCGGCATGCAATGGTTGAACTGATTAAACCATTGAACCATTTTTGGTTCAATAGGTTAGTTCAACACCTCTAGTTCAATGTGCAGGATAAAAAGGCAAAGATGAAGGACCCGATGACATTTTGACAGGGACGAGGACGTCTGAGAGGCCATCAAAATTAACAAAACAAGTTAGCCGTTGGTTTTCAAACCAATGACGGCCGTATGAATGTCAAAGTTAGTGAAAAAAATGGCCATTTGTTTTCAAACTGAGAGAGGGCTAACCAAGGGGCCAAAATGCAGTGACCCACTAAGAATTTGCCCCTGAGGGTCGAAGGAGCCAAAAGAGACAAATTGAGAAATGACAAGGAGATAAGCATGGAACGAGCAAGAAATTAGTCCAAGTGGTGCCAATTTGAGAAGTGACTTCGGTAGGTGAAATAGTTCCTACAAATTGATCATTAGGGATGCAAATAGCTAGCAATGCAACCGGTCTCTCCATTTTACATTTAATGAGTAGACAAATCATGTATTGACCTTGAAAGGGCAGACTTCAAATAGACAAAGCACACAGCTCATTAATGTTTTGAGCGACTTGTTCTTCCCAATGAAGGGACGCGATAGGCCACTTGTAAAAAGGAGCGCCAAATGGGCCTCTTTGCTTCTCCTATATATTGAAGACTTGTCATTTTAAGAATCATCTTCCACATTTGTAAGGCGTAGCCTTGGCAAAATTTCCATCTGAATCAATAAATGCAGTTTTTACCTCTATCTTGGATAGACATTTATGTGTATGTGTTGAGTGTTGATTTGTGTTTAGTCATTGTTTTCTTGATGCTTTCATAGGTTCAATACCAATGTATTTGTTGTCTACAAAGTGCCCTTTCTATATACTGGTAAGGAGAGTTCTATTTGGAGGTGCAGAAATAGGAGTTACCTTGCAAGTGTGCATTTCATAGCACCTTTGGTGAACCTCTATTCTCTGTATTTTCATTCAAACCTCCCTATCAAGATTTTGCAATCTGGTTCTTCTGCCAAGTGTGAAGTGTATGTATGCATTTGTCTGGTTTCAAGTGTGGATGTGAGAAGGTCATTTCATTTTGGTGTATCACCTCCTTAGAGTAGTTTGTTTTCCTGCAATCTTTCTCCCTTTTCATCCCCCCCATTATATACCTATATATGTATGTGTTAGCACTTGTTGGAATGAACATGATGCATCAAAGGAAGCTAGCCCTTATCTAGAGAATCTCCCCTCCTACTTCGCCAGTCCCACAGGCGAGAGGGGAGTTTCCATAGTTGTGAGGAGAAGGTAGGAGCTTGGCCTGCTGCCAAGGGTGCAATCTTCAACGTTAACAGGTGGAAAATCTTGTTCTGGTATAGAAGAAGAATGATGAGATTAGATTATATGTTGACTTTCATGATTTGAATAGGGTTTCACTTAAATATCACTATCCATTGCCATCAATGGAAAAAAATTTACATCTAGTTGTAGGTTCAGAGAGGTTTTCTTTGTTGGATGGATATAGTGGCTACAATAAAATTTTGGTTAAGGAAGAGGATCAATTTAAGACAACCTTCACAACCAAGTGGGGGACTTTTGCATACAGAAATATGCCATTCGATTTATCTAATGATGGAGCAACCTTTCAGAGAGCCATGTATATGGCATTCCAAGGCTTTCTTAACAAGTTTTTACTTGTTTATTTGGATGATATAACAATGTTTTCAAAGAGTGTAGAGGATCACATGGTTCATCTCGTGCAATTATTCAAAAAGTGTAGGAAATTTGGGATATCTTTAAATCCCAAAAATTGTGTCTTCTTGGTTCATGAAGGTAAGCTCCTTGGACATGTGGTTTCAAAGTATGATTTAAGCATATATTCTGAAAGGATAGACTCAATTCTTTCACTCTCCTTGTCTAAGCACAAAAAGGCTATGCAAATCTTCTTTGGTAAAATCAACTTCATAAGGAGATATATTTTAGATTTTGCCATTTTAGTTAAGCCACTTACAACCATGCTAAAGAAGAATCAGAGCTTCAGTTGGTCCAAAAAAGAGTTAAAATTTTTGAAGATATTAAGAAGGCCATAACTAGTGATCCTACACTTATAAATCCAAATTTTACAAAAGATTTCATTTTGTATACATATGCCAACATGAACACCATTTTAGGCATTCTTATGCAACAAAATTATGAGGCTTTAGAGCAGCCAATAGCTTTCTTTAGTCAAGGATTAGAAGAGTATGAAATAAGGTATTATTTTATTGAAAAACATGTTCTTTTAGTTATAAGGTCTCTTAAGAAGTTTAGATACTTGTTGTCTAACAATAAGATACACCTAATGGTTTCTCATCCAAGCATCAAGGAGTTCCTTTTGAACAAAGAGATAAATGAGAAGAGAGCTAGTTGGATAACCAAGGTAATGGAGTATGATGTGAAAATTAAGGTCACAAAGCTAATTAGAGGAAAAGGACTTTGTGATTATTTATCTCAAGACTTGCAAGAGACTAATGAGGTTGTTTTGGTGTCAAATGATGAAAATGTTACAACTGGTCATACATCATCTTCCAACTGGTTTCATGACTTGGTAAGCTATCTCCAAGATGGTATTTATCCCTCTCATCTAAGTTCTTCAAAAATAAGATATTTTAGGTTGCAATCAATTCTATTTTTGCTTATTGATGGTCTTTTGTTCAAGAAAGATATCAATGACAGGTTGCTAAGATGTATAGAGCCAAGTCAGAATCAAAGATTGCTTGAAAAATTCTATGATGGACATGGTGGAGGATATTTTTCTACAAGAACTAAAACCCTTAAGATCATGAGAGGTGGGTACTATTGGCCTAGTATTTTTGGTGATTTCCATGCATGGGTAAGGAAGTGCAAACAATGTGTTATGTTTGTAGGAAAAGTGAAACTCGCAGCCTTACCTTTTCAATCAATTGTGGTAGATCAACCCTTTGTCCAATGGGGATTGGACTTTATTAGTCTCATAAATCTTCTTTCAAACTCAGGACATAAATAGATTCTAACTGCTACAGATTACTTCACACATTGGACAAAAGTAGTGGCATTGATAGAAGTAAACAAAACCAATGTTCTAGATTTATATGAAGGTTTACTTACTAGATTTGGAGTTCTTTCAACTATTATTTTTGATAATGCAATGGCTTTTGTGGGAACTAGGATTAGTCAATGGGCTGTCCAATATAGGATTTATCTTAACCCTTCATCAAACTATTATCCACAAGGCAATGGATTTGTTAAATCTATAAATAAGAACTTATTGAAGATCATAAAAAAACTATTAAGGAGAATCAGAGGTCATGGCATCTCAAGTTGAAGTCAGCTCTATGGGCTGATAGGATCATCTACAAAAGATCAATAGCAACTCTCCATACAAGCTGGTATATGGTAAGAAAGCAAGGTTACCCATTTCTATTGAGTTTTTGGCTTTAGAACTAATGCATCAATTTGAATTATTAGATAATGAGCCTATAGAGATCAGGTATGATAAAAATTTTGAGTGGAAGAGGTAAGAAATCAGTCCATGCTAGCCATGGAAATTCATTGAGCACAAGTGAAGAGAGATTTTGACAAAGGAGCTTCATCATGAAGTTTCAAAGAGGGAGATATGGCCCTCAAGTGAGATGAGGATTGAGCTAAACCAGGATGACACATGAAGTTTGATTCCCTTTGGAATAACCCATACATGATGTCCAACTATAAATCTCAAAATGCCTTCCAACTTGCAACGATGGATGGTGAAGAGATTCCAATCCCAATCAATGGGATTATTTAAAACATTGCTATTAAAGAGCAAGGTTCCTTGTACATAGTTTGTTTGTTTTCCTCTAAGTGTTGTTCAAACACATTTAGTTTGTTTCTATTTTGTTCCAATAAGTGCTTATTTGCACGTTTACTTTGTTTAGTTAGTTTTCCCTGGTTTGTATATTTTATTTCTTATTTTTGGAAGATGAAGGTTATCTCATGCTGAGTCAAAAGAGAATTTACAGTCATGGATCAAATTTCTCATTACTTTGTGAGTCTAGGAGTCATATAAATGTTCTGGTTTTTAAGTATAATAGGCATGCTTCTCAGTTGAGTCATCAAAATGTTGACAATTTTGACCCCATAGGTCAAAATTACAACCCTTATCATTCAAAACACTGCATAAACGTGCTTTTTTGTTCAAGTGTTAGGGATTGGTCTTTGCAATTTTGTCAAAGGGCTTATTCCTTTCAAAAAGAGTCCATTTCAATAGATTTCCTGAAGGGCACTTCTCGACAAAATGGGCTTTTCATTGTTTGAAAGAATTGGGCTTATTCAAATTGTCTAAAGGGTTCTTTTCAATAGCCAATGGACTTTTCCAAAAGTCTGAAGGGCTCTTCAAAGTTTTCTAAGGTCCTTTACAAAAAAGGCTAAATGGTACAATTCTTTTAGAAAAGGTACAAATGACAAAAACCAAAGGGACAATTTCAAAAGGGTGAGGCAATTTTTTCAAAAAGAGGACCATTTCAATTTTTTTGAAGGGACACTTATCAAAAAGTTGAAGGGTCATTTCTTTTGGCAAATGGTCCATTACAATTTTTTTGGAGGGCAAGAGCACCATTCCAATTTTTTTGAAGGGACACTTATCAAAAAATACAAAGGGCCATTTCTTTAAATTATTTTGGATAAATTGTCCGTATTATTTTGGATAAATTGTCCATAGGAATTATCCATTGCAAAAAACCCGAAGACCTAATTCTTTTCGATAAATTATCCAAAAGAATTGTTCAAAGCAAAAGGAAGAAATTTTTTAAGGAGGATTTATTGAAAGAAAGATAAGTTTTTGAAATAAAATGCCAAAATAATTCTTTCGAGCAAATTGCTTGAAAGAAGGAAAATCCGAATGAAGTGTTCTTGTGAGAGATAAGTTGTGGAAAAATTATCTGAAAGAAATAAATAGAAAGAATTCCTTTAGACATTTTGTCTGAAGGAAATGAATAGGGATATAAGATGAAGATAATTTATTTGAAGGGAAAGAAAAAAGCAATAAGATTGAAGGGAATGGCCCGAGAGGTTAATTATTTTGAGATAATTAGCCAAAAACAAAAGTCTGAAGGAATTAATGATGGGACCACAAACTTCAAGTTTGAACCCCTACAAGTAGCCCTTAATTAAGATTTCAAAAGGGTTCATCAAGATTACCGTGAGCTTGACACTTCTTAAGATCTAGCAAGGAGATCAATGGATGAGAAAAGGCTAGGTTTTCAAAAGATCTTAGTGGGATTTTGACAACCAATCAACACAAGACAACGATGACTTCTTCTTTTAATTCTTATGACATAGTTCATAGCTCACATGCAGAACATGCAGAGTGACTCAAGCTTGATTAGATTCATCTAACATATCATGAACATACAAAAAACCAATACAGAGATTGTTTTTTCCATCTATAAGAAGATCTACAGTCCAAGACTACAGTAAAGAACACACCAAATAATAAATGTAATAATAAAATTATTTAGACTTGGCAAATACATGCAATTGCCTTTAAACATACCTCTCTCAGTTCCAAAAGGGAGATTTGAATGCATGAAGGGCTCAAGAAGTTTAGTATTGGATGGTTATTCAAGGAGTTAACATAGAGTTACTTGGAGTTGAATAGACAAATCTTGTCATGCATTTTCCTTGTTTTCCATGCAAAGGACTTTCTTTTATTTCAACTCAACTTCCAAACATATCAAGTGGAGTTTCTCTTTGAAGATTTGGTATAGCTTTCGTGCATGGAGAAAATTATTCCAAGATGGACCCACCATCCAGAATTATATGCCAACCTTGAAGATTCATGTAGGTTTGATGAATTTTGAATATTTTAATAATGATTACTGCATGGGCTCTCCATCATTTTTAATGCCAAAGAGCTTTTCATGCAATACATAAGACAAAAATATATTATTTGAAGGCTTAGTTATCTTTTGATAACTGAAGTTGGACTTGTGAGATGTGGGAGTTGATCTTCTCTCTAATTATAGCGTCAAACTCTTGGCTTTTGTATGCTTTTTCTATATAAGTTGGCTTTTTCAACCATTTTAAGGATCTTTCTTTTGACAAGATCAAACTCTGTCAAAATTTGAGTTTTGTAACATTTTTAGATAAATAGGACTATTTTTAGATTTTAGGATGCTGGTATGGTGTGTTTATGTCAATGATTTGCATATGTGATAGAATTTTCTTCCTTATCAAGTCTTGATTCTTACCTATTTACTAATTGATTAGATTATGTAGGTCATGTTCTATGTTTGATGTCTTTTGGCTGAAGTTATAATAGATGTAAGTGGATAGTTAGTGCTTTAAATCAGACTTATTTCCTCATTTCCCTCAATCTTTGATCACCAGATAGAATTTTTTTATGAAATAATGATATATAAGAGTCAATTGGAATTGAAAGTTCAGTCTTTTTCTTGTCTAATCAGTGTTTTTAAGAGTTCAAATTGAATGGATGAACCAAAATATAGGTGTATCACCATCATTAGTTAGGATTTTTTCCTTCAAGTTTCTTTTTTCCCCTTTTCTTTACAATTTTTAGCGTAGAGTAGAGATCCTAATTGATACACTAAAGGGAGCTAGCCCTTAAAATCTAGAGACATAATCCGTTGATTAGGCCACCCATAACCTAGGATTGTTTCCATGTTTCAGCAGACTGTGAAGGTCTAAAACTACCTTCACAAGGGTGTGAGTCTAATTGACAAAAATTACCATTTTTAATTACATCCTTAATTTGACTTGGTTTATTTTACCTTTCTTATTTAAGGTTTACTTATTTGAGTTTTTTAGTCATATATTAGCCTTAGATTTTTAGTTACCTGATTTACTCTAAATTTTGACTTGGTTTTTTTATCCTAACTTAACATTTATCACTCTAGCTTACCAATTTTCAAATATGTCATGCCTATACCATTTTAGTTATCTTGGATTTCTTGCATTTATTTATTTTTGCTCTTTAAGTTTGTATCCTTGTGTGTGTCCAAAGCAGTCTTTACGCCCTCCATGATTAAAACTACAACCACAATAGACAACCATCTTATGATAAAGGTAATTTAAGGTACACATATATTACTTTTAATTTCTATTATTTTATTTCAATCATTTGCTTTTAGTTATTTTATACTTTAAAATACTACATTTTATTTAGCTTCAACATAGTGTATTGCTATGTTCTTTTTTCAAAGCACCATCCATGTTTCACCTGAGTGACACGTGATGAGATTCAAGTGGGACTTATGTATACACATAATATTTTCAAACTTTATTAATTACTAATGCTTTCTATCTTGAAGGAACCCATCGAGTCTCAATATCTCTAAGTGCATGCCTTAAAGGGTGCACTAGGAAAGGGATGGATAGACCATTGGTGCTTCACAATATTGTTTCCCTCTATACCACCATTTGAAATCAATATAAGCTTCTCCTATACACTTCACTAAGTTTTGACACCTCCATTACACATTCTTCCATGTATTTCATTGCCTTATTTAGCCCTTACTTAAGCTGAAAACCCTTTTTAACATTTATCGAACAATGTTGGCCTAGGCTGACATTGCATTCAGATTAATATTAGCATGTTATGGGTCTCGGTTATCCTAGACCGACCCAAACCGATATCTAACTTGATTTTATTAATTAACGATATAATGTTAAATTGGGCTGACACTGTCGACTAAACCTTTGAAAAGGTTTAGGGTTAATTTTAGCTATACATACACATTCATTTCACCATTTATTAGAGAGATACATCGTTAATTATTTGTTTGTGCTTCTTTACAATCTTCTCTTTGACCATTGCACTTGAGGAGTTATTTTCTTAGGGTTTACACTTGGAGCGAAGAACTTTGTCTTGTGATAACTTGAGATTCTTTAGGAGGTCCTTGGCTATAGTCCATTCTCCATCCTTAGCTTCTTCAAAAATACACAACCTCTTGCGAAACACCTTTGGTTAAGAGAGAGAGAGATTGAGTTTTGATGGGTTCATCTTCAAGGTAAGTATCTCTAACTTTAGTCCTTTATTTTAGAAGATAAAAGTGGCATAAGTAATGGCTTTTGAATGCATTTCTCTCCATTATTAGGGTTATATCTATAAATAACTTAATTAGAATTATTTTATGCATGTTTACTTTCATGTTTATTACTTCTATTTTGTGCCACAAGCTTTAGTGATCACTAGGTTAGATTTTACTTTACTTTACATATTCTTTATGAATATGAAAACATAGGACTTAACGAGTGTTATTGCATGGCAATGTTTGATGAGAGGCTTTGTAATCTCTCTAGTGATGTTATTATGATAAGATACCCCTTGGTTAAATCTAGAATATCCATCTTAGCCATGACCTCGAATGTCTAAATGTATCAACAAGTGAAAGTGTAAGCATGGTTTATCTTCTTCGAGCTAGGATTAATTTATAGATTAGCTGCATTTTTCCTTGTATACACTATTTGCATCACCAGGATATTGGGGGCATCCACCTCTATGATCACGATACATCTAGGTTATATTATTTTATGATCCCTTTACATTATCATGTTGATCTCATATATGTAGTTGCACATGCCTTTATCCATGCTTATATTTTTCACAATGTACTTGATATGCTACGTACTTAATATTTTTTGCTAACACATATATTTAGGGACTAATATGATATGTTTATAATGGTTTATTATGATTTCATTCATGTACTTCCTTGAGTGTCTTGCCTTGTTATTATCTTGTTGATTTGTGTATTTTAATATGATCCATTATTTATGGTCTCCATTCCTTTGTTTACCTCTTTGATATTTGAATATGTCATTCTTGATTTTGTGGACATTTGACTAAGTCAAGTTATTTCAATTATGCGATATTTGAATATGCTCCTTATTTGCGGTCTCCTTTGATCATTGTATTTTGACTTGATTTTGAGTGCTCTTATGTGTATTTGGTTATTTTTTGAGCTTGTATTGTTACTATCTAGATGTTTCCATTATCTACATCATACATCTTAAGAATTGGTATGATCACATTATTTGTGCTTCAATGATATATCTACCTATACATGTTCCTTCTATATGCTACGTGGTACATTCGTAGTTTACATGGTTATATTATCTTTTTGAGGTAAGGTAACTACCAATTATTACTTTAACTCACTTCAAAAGGGGGGCATATTAGTGGGGGTAATCCATGGAGGCATGAATTCCACATTGTTTCATAGATTCAGATTGTAGTGGAGGCATGTTTTGAAAACACATTCTCCACATTTGTCATAGTTTCGGATTTAGTGGGAACATGTTTTTGAAACATGTTATCCATATTTATTCAGTATGCAACATACCCATATTACATTAGGGGCATGTTTTGGAAACTTATCCTCCACATTGACACTTTATAAGTTTTCTAAAGTTTTCCTTATATAGTGGGGGCATGTTCTAGAAACATGTTCACACTCACACTAGTTTTTCAATTTCATATTATAGTGGGGACATGTTTTAAAAACATGTTATCCACACTTACATAGTTTTAAATTGGCAAAAATTTAAAGTTATATGATTCAGATACATAATTATGGAAGAATTATATACAATGGTACCATTGTTATACACAGTTTCAACATGAAACATATCTAAGATGCATATACTATGAAATGTGTGCCTAATATTTTAAAATAAAATCAGTTTTAGATTTTAAATACTTTCAAGTACTATCATCACCTACCAGTTTAGAAATTTATAAATTATATTGAGTCAATTTACTACTATAGTTGGTTCATTTTTTGGTATGGTTGAAGTGATTAAATGACTCAATCTTATCAAGTTTATAGATTGAACTTTATTACATCATCCAACCTCACCATTTTACAGTGTGAGTTGACTTGTTTTATTCACACTCGTTAGATTATAAGTATGATTGGGTTGGAGGTTGAGATAATCTCAACTGCCCGGTGGTAACTCACATTTTTTTAAGATTGGGGGCATGTGTCCTCCAATATATCTCACTATCTCTTTAGATATATTCACTTTCTAGATTTATATTTATCCTAATCTCAATTTTAGTGCTTCATAATGATATATCTTTCAAATCAAATTGGAAAAATGCAAGATGGTTACATCAATACACAAGTGTACTCCTAAACTGCATTCTCTTTCAATTTCAATCATTTCAGGACTTTCAATTTTAGATTATATGCATTGATTATTTATTATAACATGCTCTTGGTTATAGGTTAATTACTAGTAAAGCACTCAAGTTGGACTCAATTAAAGACAAGGTATGTTACACACACCCATGTATGCATTTATTTTACTTTAAACTAACAACTTTATTACTAGACTAAATGGGGAAGAATGTCGACATTATTTTTGAATTATAGAGCACCTTAATCTTGTACACTTGAAAAATACATATCATGGATGTACCTTTAGTTTCTAGACCTTTTCCAATACCAAAAGGCTCACATACACTATTTCTTTGTGTCTAATTGTTTATCTCTTAGTGTGACTAATGTTACTCTGATGACTCAAGCCTTTTATCATGCCCATAATGTTATAAACCTATTTATCTTCCATATTTGCAAGTTTTGGACTTGCACCTATTTACCAACTACTTGGACACTTGCATCTCAGTCAAACACCTATGTCAACGCAAGTGTCCAATGCCCTAAAGTAATTTAATTTAAAAACAAAACATATTCTTATGGTCAGCCTAAGTGATTTAATGTGAGATATTCTCCAACGGGATTGGCATAAATATAATATCAAATTTTATTCATTCCTCACTATAAAATACCTAGCATGGACCAAAAAATGCTCAATCAAGTACTCAAATGAGAAAAGCTTCCCTATTTTCTCTTATTTTAATAATATTCATAGGGATAACACATCTACAAGTCTGAAGTACTAAAAGAGCAACCTAAGAGCTATATTTTTCAAGTTACAAGCTAGGTCACTATTGTACTTACTATCACACATGGCATGATTCACACATACGCCAACATGTAGGGGATAAATACATAAGTCAGAGGCCTTATTTAAAGTATTGGTTATGTAAGAAATGCTCATTAATAGAAAGGTCTTTAGGGAAACTTGAAATTATGTGTTCACTAACCTATTTTTATCACAACCACTATAAAAATGAAGAATTAAAGTTTTGCTATTTAACAAGGAATGACAATCCATGACCATATATGAATTTACCAGAGCAAAGGTGACATAGAACTTAGAAGCATCTAGTTTCATTAAGTATTTAATATTAGACATTACATCTGCATTAGACGATAGCATCAACATAACCATATGAGATCGATGTAAGTGTCTTCTGCTATAAAGGTCAAATTTTTAAAATTAGGAAACTATTTTAGAATCCAGATCCAATCTACTTTCTCCCTGTTTCAAATCTGGATTAGTATTAGCATCAAAACTAGCTAATTATCTTATTTTCATTATTATTTAAATATTTCACATAGCTATACTTTCTATCTTTATAAACTCAACATAATAAAATCAATATATATTTATTTGATTTTTGTAATTAATTGGCTTACTTTATAAATATTCTATTATCCTTGTACCCTAGGCTATCTCTTACCCCTTTAACCCTAGATTCCCCTTAATCTATATTTTAGGGTTAAACACCTATTAATTACAAATTTATTTTTATTTTGAGATTTTCTATGATTTTATTAGACCCCTCCTAAAAAATTATTAACATTAACCTTCTTATTAATTGGTGGTTATTATTATTATTTTAAACTAGGTTTTCTTACAGTTTGGTTTCAAGAGTTTCTTATTTAATTTAAAAAAATATTTAATTTATTCACATTTAAATCTATAGTAATATTTTTTTTCTTCTATTCAACAACCTAATATTGTCTTTACCAAATGTTGACAAGGAACCCCAAGTCAACAATCTAAACTCACTCTATTATCTCCCTCAAAAGCAATCACAGGGTGTGATCTAAAACGTTGATCATAAAAATATTTACACATTTTTTTTTCCAGAAGCTCTCTCTAAATGTTATAGATGTCAAAAAGGCTATTTAAGAATTCCAAAAAAGATTTTGGAGCTATAATTTCCAAACCTTAATCAATGGAGGCATGTAAAGGTCATCACGCATTTGTTAGGAAGAAGGTCAAATATTAGAATTATGCATCTTTTATGAAAATTAAGACAAAGTTTAATTATCCTACTTAACCTTAAGTTCATACAAAATGGATTGATAGGATAATGTAAGGCTAGATTGATAATAAAAGGGTAATAATCAAATTGGAGGTACAAAGTTTCATAATACATTTATGGAAATTGTGTGGTTAGCTTCAATTAGAGTGAGTAGATTTTCAATTCAATTAGAGTGTTTTTGGCAATACAAACACCTTATATATGCATGTATTTGGGTGTTGTGTGAACTTTTTATATGCTTGAGCCATCCTCAAGGGATACAACCACATTGTAAATGCATGTACTTAGGTGTCACCAGAGCTTTGCATAAGCATGAGCCATCCTAAAGGGATTCATAAAGTCTAGTCAATTATCATTAAGTATAAATGCAAGTCATTTGTCATATTAACCTTGTAGTTAGATTATGCAATGTTGATAAGTGATTGCCTAAGGTTACTAACAAGATAAAATTCACAACATTTTGAAACTATTAAATATTTTAAGATGCATTATTGTTGGGTAATATAGATATTAGGGGATATGTAACAAAAGGTAGTGTTTTATAGGAGAGCCATAGTAAAAACATTCTAAAGAAATATGACAAGAAGACAGGGTACAAACAATACATAGGAAGAGGTGGAGAGATGTATATATAACTTGTTATCAGAGTGTGGTTGGAAATGTGCATTTACTAGGTGTGATATTATGCATGTGTACAATAGTTTTAATTACACATTCAAGGAGTCTTGGAACTTTCATAATGGACAATAATTTTTCTTTGTATAATATAGGAACCAACAACTAAAAAACCACATTTAATAAAAGCTCATAAGGCACATTTAACCTAGTTGGTTCTTATCATCTAGATTGAGAAAAAGGTGTTAACAAGGGACACTTAGCATGGAAAAATATGATCAAGGAGTCTTTTGGAAGACGTTGAGGTCAATAATATACAACCTATAATCATACTTCCTGTGACCCTACTCCTCCCCATGATTATACATCAGCTCACATGCAGACTACTAACCCTAATCATTCTACTTTGAGACATCCACCACCTGCTTTGAACTCTCTCGCATCATATTCTTACCCCCATAAACACTTAGTTCATATTGGGCCTTTTGCACATAAGATGGGCCTTTTTGGAGACCTTTCAGGGCCTCTTAGGAGCCTGTTGACCAACTCAAGATGAAGTTTGAGCCAGGTTGTGGCTTTTGTGAAGGAAACCCACAGCCTAGGCTGTGGCCTGGGTAGAATGTGTCAAAAATCCCCAAAACAAAGTTAAATGACCAAAAAATGGCTAGTTTTAGGTCATTTGGTAGATTTGGGTGGGGATATATGTCTCTTTCTCATTCATTTGAGCCTCTCTCTCTTCTCATTACATCCTCTCTTGATTTTTATTCCCTCTATTGACTCTCATGCCTTCTTGAATCTCTCTTGATTCATTCTTGGTACTCTTAAGCTTGATTGGGGATAGGGAATCCCATATGCTACTACACTCTTGCTTGGAGACTCCATTGCTGCTATCAATTTTTCTTGCTTCCTTGTGGCTTAATCCCAAGCTTCTACATTTGACATTTCACCTAATTTATTCACTTTATTAGAGATCTTATACCATTTCAAGTTCTCACTTCACTTCCTCCTTTGCTCTTGGCTCTTGGTTTGGAATTTAGCTTGCACCTAACTTGGTCTTCCTTCTATATTGCTTCCTATCTTAGATTCCTGGTTGGTAGAATATCTGAACTTCATATTCGAGCTTGATCTCAGGGCACTTTTCTATGCAAAGTGAAACTCCATTGTTTGTGTAGTGTATATGCTAGGGTTTGAACTTTTTTTATTGAAATAGTTATTTTCATGTATTGCTTATAGTAATTTCTAAAGTTTATTGCATTTGTATATGTTTGAAGAATACTTTCATTATTTGAAATGTTCCTTTATTACATACCATTGCTATCTTTTGAACCCTTACTCATTGCATAAGTAGAGATATACATGTTCAAAACACACTAGACAACTTGCTCAAACATACTCTCCCTCATCAAAACTAGAACATTTGCATGATTAGAAAACAATAGTGTTGCTTTGAAAGGATAACTCAAATATATAATAGGCATGTTCTTGAACCCTTGCTTGAAAATTTATTTATTGCATAAAACATATATTATTTGGCCTCAAAGAGCCTTAATTACTAGATTTACATTTCATTGGTTATCTCATTTTATTTAATATTGTTACTTTCATATTGTTTATGCAACCAATAGTATAGTTTTAGCCACTTGCATTACTATGGTTGGATCAAATAAAGGTGATTGTGTGATTTGTTCATTTGTTCATGCTATCCCCAACTTGGGTTGTAAGTTTTTATATAGCTTGATGCAAGATAGAAAACCAGATAGCCACTATAGACCTCCTGTAACCCATAAAACCCTTGAGCCTTCTAACCTCTTAGTGGTTTGATTTAGCACCTGCCAAACATTGGTGATTGTGTTTAGATTCTTAGAGCTACATTTTGGCATGCTAGGTGGGACCTCAGATATGGTTTCACATAGGTTATATCCCATTTATAACTCTCTTAGCTAACTCCCCTCTATTATCTATTAGAATTTGCTTTCAGTTATGTTTCAGCCCTCACCTTAGTTGTTTTATCTTGATTTGTTTTTATGTCTTTTTCCCAATTGGTTCTCTATCAATTTTCAATTTTTTTTTTCTTCCATGTTCTTCATGTTTCATTTCATCCATGGTCGATCTCCCACCTTTGGGATGCCAATCTTGGCAGATTCAAGGTCTCACCCCTGAGTTCACTACTAAGCAATCTGTGTTTGCAATGGAATGCCATAGACACCATAGGACCTACGAGCGTCCCTCGACCCAAAATGGTAGTCTACACCCTCTCACATTTGAAAGGGAATAAGATTGGTAGGACTATAATCAATGGACTTAGTCTCCTTTTCACTAATCCAAGCTTCATTCATCTGAAGACATTTTATCTCAGCCTTATGTCGCACCTCATTCACTTGTTTGAGGTGATGAGGATCTCCTTACATAGCTAGGGCCTGAGGATTTACTTGTAATCATTAATGATTATCATAGACATCTTCATGTAAATGAAGTGATTCTTTCTCCCCCTAGGATTTGGAGGTGTGCTTCCTCTGAAAATAGAGCTTGCACCCGCTCATTATCAAGTGCCTTGACCAATTCTCGTATGTTTTCCCTGCCTATTTTCTAGTTATATATTATAGAGCAAGAACACCCTCATATCCATGATGTGGGTCATAAGTAATATAACTTGGTAAGGTATCCCCAACTTGGGGGTTCTTCCCATCCTCCTAGTCTTTATTTTAGAGTTTCTGATGGGTATGTTGATTTTGATCACCACTTATAGATTAGAAATCCATATCAAGAGCATCAGTGACCACCAGTTAATCCTCATGTGATGGCACATGACCAACACCATGGAGATCTTGGTCATCACAATCATTTCTAGGATTATGCCATGTCTTCCCATCATCCCCATGGGGATCATCACACTTCTTGTGGTCATTCTCCACCCATGGTAGAGATGATTTCCATCATGAGCATCCTCTTGGTCAAGAACCTCCCCAACATCATCTTCCCCATGGTCATGGTCATGATGATGCTTATGGGCATAGGAAAAATCATCACCATAATGAACTCCCTCTCAGAGTTTATCTCCATCCTGATATTAACCATCCTTATGAGGATCTCTACTAGAATCCTCTAACCCCTTGGGTGTGCTCTATTCCCGTTCCTACTCTTATGCATGAACTGCCTAAGTTCAATGGGACACGAGACTCTAATCTCACAGAGCATATCACAACATTCATGATGACATAAATGGATTGGGAACAAGATGAAGGCATGATGTTGAAGCTCTTCACTCATATTTTACAAGTTAAAGCTCTTGTCTGATTCCATAATCTACCTCCAAATTCTCTCTTTAGTTTCCAGCTCCTTCTGGATGACTTCCTCCAATATTTTGATATTTTCAAACCCTTTAACCTTGGCATCCAATCACTCACTTCCATGGAGCAGGACAAGAGTGAGTCAAACTTTGATTTTTTATGTAGATGGCATTCAATCATTCATACATGTAGGACTAGGTTCTCGGATGACTAGCTTTATGATATGTTCATGTGAGCATTGAGACAAGAGGTTCACCTTGAGGTCCTCAAGCATAAACCTATCTCTTATGATGAAGTTATTAATTAGTATCTAAATATCAAAGTGTTTGAGGTATGTGAAAGCATGTGGCTCATACCTTCCCAAAATTCATCCTCTTTATGTGATTATAATCGTAATGCAACTGACAATGGTGTCACTAATTCTCCTCTTGAGAAGGACAGGCATGAGGTCAATGATTTGAGCAAGAAGTCAACTAAAAAGAAAGATTTTGACTCAATCATATCAAAACAACAAATGATGTTTCCTTACGACCCCACAAAGTTTTACAACTTCCATTAGATGAGGGGGAATGATGATAAAAATTGTGCCACCTAAAAGTCTAGTACGCAAGCCTCACCTCCATCTCAGAGTTCTCCTCTTGTGGAACCCAATTGCAAGTTGAATGTTTTCAGGGATCCTCTACCTAACCATGACAAGGAGAAGAAGAAGAAAAATAAAAAATCAAATGCTCAGGCCCCACATTCCCCTTATTGTTCTTCCACCTCTTTTGACTCCTATTCCTAGGCTAACCTGAGAGAGAAATCTAAGCGTAATAATAGAAAGGTTGTTATTGCTATTAGCATAGCCTCTACTAGGTACAAGTGTTTTGTCAACACATGTTTTTTTCAAGCCATAAAACTTGTTGGAGAGGCTAATGGTGTTGGAACCCCAGTCCAGCCCATGAGGGGAGGAAATATTAAGGTCATATTTGATTTTAGGCATAACATTTCTCCCCAAGCTAGATATCATCCTTACTCCATCATAGAGGAGTTACAAGGTCTCTCAATTGGGATCTTCATTTGGGACCTCCTTCACCTTTTCCCTGAGCAAAGGGGTCTCATATTTGATAAGTTTGGTCTCCCTCATGAGGCTCTAATACATGATGGTGTCAAAGTTCTATTCAACTCTAATACACATGAGCACCCTCATCCTCCCATCTTATCTTTCGACCCAGCCTCTTTTCCAGATGCTTCAGTTCTTACAAAGAGGGCTCGTCTCCCTCTCTACATCAAGACTTTTATAGATGATTGCCACGTCAAGTGGTGTATTATCGATGAAGGAGCTGCGTTGAACATTGTGACCATGCATGTTCAATGAGCTTGGAATCAGTTGGAAGAAGCTCTCTGATTCTCACCATAACTATGTTAGTTTAAATAATGACATAGTTACACTGGTTGAGAACATGAAGCTCTGGGTCAAGTTTGGCCCCAAAATTGTTAGAATCAAGTTTTACGTGTTAGAATTTTATCTTTCATACAACATGATTCTTGGACATCTTTGGACTGCTTTTAAGCAGGTTGTTACATCAGCCATGTTTTTCATGGTGCATTTTGTGCATGAAGGTGAGGTTCACACCTTGGAGGCTGACCCAAATCCCTAATAATTTCTCTATACAAAGATAAAGCACTTAAGTGAGTCTTTGACTGTCTCCTCATGGGGGTCTATAGATTTTCATACACCCCTATTTTTGAGTCTCATTTTCTCAAGGATGAATGTTTCAATCTAGCTGAGTACCGATCAGTGTTCATTCCTTTAGAGTCTGACATGTGTCAACCAACTCCATCTCTCACTTCATGACACTAGTCCAACCCATCTCTTTTTGGAGATCTCTTCCAAGATGTCTCTCTAGATGTTGAGCGCCCCCTTGTGTCGCATTTTTCCCATTAGAGTGTAGCCTCTCTCCATGTGTCTTTCATTGAGGTTGCTAGAGTAGTTGTGTTTGATTTTAAGTGTTGTTTAATTCATGTTACAACATGCAACCTATTCAAGGAGAGAAAGTCTTACACCAAGCTCATGTAGGCTTACCATAAGTATCATTATCCCCTTGATTGCCTTGGTTTGGATATTTCTCTCATAGATGGACCAACCTCGGGCCTTCCTACAGTGAATGTCTTAGCAATTGAACCTGAAGTGTTAGATGAGTCTCTCCCTCTTGCACTTGAGTTTTTTAAGGAAGGAAACATTATGGATGTTGAAGGGTCAATAGATGTCAACCTTGGCACTTCAATAAGGCCTAAGATCATCAAGATCAGTGATATCCTTGCTTTTGAGGAACGAGATGTTTTGGTCACCTTATTGCATGAATTTTTAGATGTATTCACTTGGAAACACACTGATATGAAGGGAATAGATCCTAACATAGTCATCCATAACCTATTTATGGACAACATGACTCCACCCATTCACCAAAAGTAACGACCCATCACTCTTAAAGTCTCCCAGTTGGTCAAAGTGGAAATAGAGAAACTCATCTGAGTTGGGCTTTATCCAAGCTATTGACTATCCTCGATGGATTTCTAACATTATCCCCATTCTCAAAAAGAATGGGGCTATTTAGATTTGAATCAAATTTCTAGATCTTAATATGGCTTACCCAAAGGATAACTTTCCTACTCCTTTGATAGACCAGATTGTTCATTCCACCATTGGTTTTGAGACCATGTCCCTTATGGACGGTTTATCTAGGTATAACCAAATTCAAATTACACCTAAAGACCATCACAAGATGATGTTCACTACCCCATGGGGTACCTTCAGCTACATCATCATGCCTTTTAGTTTAAAAAATGTTGGGGCCACATATCAACGTGCCATAACCAACATTTTCCATGAACTTATCCACAAGATAGTTGAGTGATATGTTAATGACCTCCTTGGAAAATCTTGAAAGCAGGATGAGCATATGAGAGACCTCATAATCATCTTTGAGCATCTTTGAAAGTATCACATCAGTCTTAACCCTAATAAGTGCATTTTCAATGTTTTGACTGGAAAGATTCTAAGCTTCATCTCATAAAGGGGCATTGAAGTGGATCCTAACAAGATCGAGGTGATCCTTGAGATGCCTCCACCACATAACCTAATCCAGTTTTAGTCATTCCTAAGAAGACTCAACTTTCTCAGATGTTTCTTGGAGGAGTATGCTCACAAATTCATACCCATCACATGTCTCTTGGGCAAGGACACTCCATTCTTGTGGTTTGTTGAAGTCCAAGTGGCTTTCAAGGAATTGAAGCATCTGCTTCATAATCCTCCTATCCTGATGGAACCTATTGAGGGGTGTGAGTTCATCTTATACACCTCTATAAGTGATCTTTCCATTGGGGGAATGTTATGCCAAAAGGATGACATCAGTAGGAAGAGAGCTATTTATTACATATCTCACACATTGGTTGGCCCTAAACTCAACTATTTTTTGGTTGAGCATCAGTGCCTCTCTCATCTTCACCATGAAGAAGTTATGACATTACATATTAGGTTAGACTACTAATGTGATTCTCCAGTCTGATCCACTTCGCTACTTGCTCAACAAAACACATCTTGTTGGCGAGACTATGAGGTGGATCATGCTTCTTTAGGAGTTTGACTTCCAAATCATTAACCCAAAGTCCACCAAGGGCTTGGCTGTAGCTGATTAACTCATTGAGTGCCTGTTACTTAACTCAAATGCAAAGCTAGTTGATGATGCCTTTCTCGATGAGATGGTTTATTCGATTGATCATGTTGAGGTCTCCAAGTGTGATTGGTATTAAGACATTATTTGTTACCTTGTATACCAATCTTATCCTAACATCACATATTCATAAGAGCACTATTGGATCTGTAAGCTCATCATACATTATGTCATCATTAGTGGTGTCTTATTCAAGAGGGGTCTCAATGGTGTGTTGAATTAGTGCCTCACCCCCAAGGATATCCCTCTTGCACTTGATGATTCCCATGGGAGCATTTGTGGTGGCCACCTGGGAGAGTAGGCCATTACTAAACATATTATCAAGATGAGCTACTACTAGCCTTCTCTTTTTGAGGATGTAATCGAGTACGTCAAGAAGTGTAGGATGTGTCAAGTCACAAGGGATGCTATCAATGCCTCAACTGACATATTACACTTCATTTTGACTACTTGGCCCTTTTCTATGTGGGCTCTCAACTTTGTCGATGAGTTCAAACCTACCTCTTTTGATGGCCATTATTGGTTCATCACCACCATTGACTATTTTATGAAGTGGGTTGAGGCCATGCCTCTCAATGGCATGTGTGGGAAGACCATTTCCAAGTTCATCTTGAACCAACTTATTTTTAGGTTTGGGGTTCCCACCATAATCATGGTTGATAATAGCCCAGGCTTATAAAGCTCGAGATGCATGAACTCACTGAACATTTTGGGTTCAAGATCCATTTCTCCTCTACCCATTACTCCCAGGGAAATGGGCAAGCAAAATCTTCAAATAAAACTTTGAATAAGATGCTTCTTTGTACCATTTTCCAATCCAAAAAAAACTAATATCTCATGCTCTATCTTGCCCTTTGGGCCTATCAGACTAGCTTCCAAATGCCCACAAGGGTAAACCCATACTCTCTCATGTATGGGTCTGAGGTTCTTCTTCTCTTAGAGGTCTTAATCCCTTCACTACATGTTAAGACATTTAGTTCTCTCTCCAATGAGGAAGAATATACCACTCACCTCATCAAGCTTGAGTAGTTAGATGAGTGATGCCTGACCACTCTTGAGTACAACCATGCTTACCAGCATCGTCAGGGCCACCAATTTAAGAATCTGGTGCATCCTCATCAGTTCAAGGTGGGTGATATAGTCCTTATTTTTTATAAGGATCACTGTAATAAGGAAAAACTTTCACACAAGTGGTTTAGCCCTTTTTTCATCACTGCCTCTCTAGAAAATGGTCTTTTTCATCTCTCAACCCTTGAAGACAAACCCTTGCAACACCCGATCAATGCATTCTACCTCAATACATTTCATGTCTAGGGCCCATGTGGCCCTCCAGGAAAGTTTCCAATGGTGGTAAGGTGAACCTTTCCTCTCTTCTATCACCACTAACCTTTGTGCCATTCTTATATGGGTGTACACGTGGGTTCTTTATTAGTAGTTCCTACTATCTAATCACATGTATCTAGTAGTCTATATTAGATGAAACATAAACATCACACACAAAATCATATACACTCATGTGATAATAATGAGAAAACCACTATCTATATATCTTTAAAAATATATATTTTAATCTAGGTACATCACATGGGCTCATAGTCCCTAAAAATTTCCATGTGAGTGGCTACATATGCATGCCCATTTAGCCTATGACTAGATGATATCTATGATAGTCATGATTCAGGTGGAGATCTCAATCTCTACCTCTAAAACAGTCGAGATCTAGTCTCTTTCAATGTAACTAGCTAGTTTTCCCTCATTTTAGGTGCCTCAACTCCTCTGGTCTAATCTCGAGCTAGCTCAACTCATAGCTGATCGATCTTGACCTCTACTCTCACTAGTCTCACCTTAGTCTCTGTTGCAATCACCTTGTGGTTTGTTGACATGGCCTGTAGCTGTGGAATCTTTTGCAATGCCCTCACCAGCTCGATCAAGGATCATGCACTTGTTAATGCTATAGATTTCACCCTCTGAAAGGATACGTATCTCCTTCCTCCATGCAACATAATGGAGACATTCTTCTTGCTGTGGGTGGCAAATTTGAGGAATGAATCTCTAGACTAGGGGCTAGCTCCCTTTGATGCCCCTTGAGGCCCTAGATTTTTCACTACTAATAATAGGGGGGTGAAAAGAGAGAGACACTATAAAAAATAGAACCTAACTAATGTGGTGATGCACCAAAATTGATTGGTCTACTTAGCTTTCACTTACACTTTACACCAAAAGAAGCAAATAAACACTTCATTCGAATGAGAAATTGACTGCATTAGTGCTTCAACAGGGGATCCTATGGAGGTATAGGGAGGAAGAAACTACCAGAGGTGTTCTAATGACACACTATTGGACAATTTGTTCACCTGTGCCTATACTTCAATCTAGACACTTCTTGTTGACCTATAGAAAATAATTCACAATTCACTAGATATGCTGGTATAAACTTATGATCACATTAGAGGAAATGAATGAACATAAGACAAGACAATAGGCATATGAAAAAGTGCAATCTCATATGGAGGTAAGACACTTCTTTTGATCTGAGGTAAGTTTCTTTAGGGCTTCACCATACAATGTTGTGAGATGCTTCTAAAAAAAAGAAGCTATAATATATAGAGAACTTAGAAAAAGATCATTGACTAGTCAAGGGAATGAGACCCATGCTATATTAAACACTCTTGTAGTGAATAATTATCCCATGCTATTGTTGTTTCTTCTTAAATGCTTATGAGAAAGCCATGTTGTAGGTACTTAAGTCGTTGCCCCCTTTGTCTGGGCCTACAAGAGTATGGGCTACTTCTCCTAGCAACTGACAAGGCCATCCCCTATTATGTTGAATGGGCCATGCTCTCTTGAATGCTTCACGCAATTGGTTGTTCATTAATGTCAAAACAAGAAAACATGGGTTTTTCCCTTCAATGTTTGTAACCAACCCTTTTTATGGTTTTTTGATGGAGATTATTTCACCTAAAAGCATTTACTTCTCCTGTTGACGACTCCTGTTCCACCTGCCTTGGTCTGGTTTATCCTTGAAATTTGACTTGCTACACCACCTGAAGCATTTTGAGATTTTGTCCCATATGCACATGGCCACATTCTAGGTTACCCACTTTGTTTTCTCTTTCCTTGATATCTTTTTTCCCTTTTCCTAGAAATTTGGGCTCTTGGGGCTTATGAATTTCCTCTCGGGCTCCTTTCTTTGGCAAGTCTCCGAGTCATTCCTTGGGATCTCAGGCTTTTGAATTTATTTGGACAAATTTTTTGAAGGTTTTTGTCAAAGGAATTCTTTCTTTAGGTTTGTCACTTCTGAAAACCCTCCTTTGACGAGCCTTTGGGCTTCCACTTATGAGTTTCTTTGGACAAAATGTCTGAAGGAATTCTCCTTTGGTATTTTCCAATGACTAACTTACTTCCCTAAATTTGACATTTGTGGGCCCATCATCAGACATTTGAATCCCAATGGCTAGCTTACCACCTTGAATTTGATGTTTGCAAGCCCGTCATTGAACAAGATAATTCCTTTGGCATTTTGGTCTTCCTATTTTGTTTAGACTTTTTGCAACTGTCGTATTTATTTGGAAAAAATGTGCAATGAAATTATTTGACATTTTTTCCAAAGTAATTCTTCCTTGGATTTCCTTTGGACAAAAATTCTGAAGGAATTCCATCTTTGGCCTGTCACTTTTCTGAAGGGCAAGTTCCTTTTGAGCTTTCTGAGTTGCCCCTTTTTGCTTCGACCGACTGCCCTCTACAAGGGCAATTCGAGCCTAAAGTTACCCTTCAAAATTTTAAAAAGGTCCACTTTGATCATCACCTACCCCTCTCAAGGGCTCTTTGGTCTCTAAAGTTGCCTTTTAGAAGAATTATAAAGGTCCTACTTGTCGCCTAAGTGCCCCCCATAAGGGTTCCTTCCCTTCGGGCTTCTATAAATGATCCCTCGACCTTTTGAACTTAGTCCATTTTTTTGATAAAATCCATCTGAGGCAATTTACTTACTCTGTCAAACCCGAGAGCACTTGGCAACAAAAGAGGAAAACACTTAGTTTTTTCAAGGGAAAATGCCTAATAGAGAAAATCTACATAAAGCAGCTGAGGGATGAACTAGCTAGAACTTGGATCAAAAGACTCCTGCAATAAAAGAGAAGAGGGGTGCCCAATTTTGGCCTGCAGGACCAAAATTGGGAAACACATTTGGTGATTCATAGGGGAAGCATGCCTGCTATGATTGAGAATACTGGTGGCTTAAAATTCCATTGGGCATGGAGTCAAGATACAACTTGAAAAAACTAGCAACAACCTTGTAAAAACCTAATAACCAATAAATATTTTACCCCAAATGATAAAGAAAACATATGCAAAGGCTAAAAAACTATAGACATGCATAAAATCACTTAGGGAAAATGAGGAAAAGATAAGGAAACTATGTACATGATAATATAAAGCTAGTGATAATGTTTAAGATATATCCCATTGACTGGGATATGTAATTCTTCACCATCCAACTTGGAGAGTTGGAAAGCATTATGTTGCTTGCATTGGGTGATGACATATAAGCCACTCCACAAGGACTCAAACTTCATATGCCTTTCAGGTCTGGTTCGGTCCTCATCCCACTTTAAGACAATGTCACCTTCTGAAAAGCTTCTTGGTGTAGATCTCTTATCAATATGCTTCTTTGTTTGTTTTTGGTGGCTAGTCATTGCATCCATGGATTGGTCTCTTACTTATTGAAGTTCCATTAGTTCAAAATACTTAACCTACAGGCTATCACTCTCCACCAACTGTAGCTGATGGACAAGATCCAAGGCTAGTAACTCAAGTGAAATAGGAAGTCTAGCTTCCCTTCCATACACAAGTGTGTATGGTGAATTCCCAATCACCCTTTTCAGAGTGATCCTGTCTGCCCAAAGAGCTATCTTCAACTTGGCATGCCAAGTCCTTTAATTTTCTTCCATTGTCCTTTTAATGATCCTAATCAGGTTCTTATTTGTGGACTCGACCAGCCCATTCCCTTGTGGGTAGTAGTTGGAAGAAGTGCTGAGATAGATGCCATACTTTAACGCCCATTAAAGAAAGCCAATGCATTGTCTGAAATGATTGTGGCTAGGACCCCAAATCTCATCACTATGCCTTCATAGAAGTATAAGACTACGCTCTCATTGGCTTCTTTCAAAGTGATGGATTCTACTCATCTTGTGAAATAATCTATAACAGTCAAGACCCACTTGTGGCCAGTACTAGAAGGAGGGTTAATCAGTTTTATTAAGTCCAACCCCCATTGCATGAATGGTTGTTCTACTTGAATAAGATGTAGAGGCATTGTAACCAGCCATTACTTTCCATCAAATAAAGTACATTTTTGACATTTCCTCACCTAAGTATGAGTGTCTCTAAACAAACTGGGCCAAAAGTAGCCAACCCTCATAATCCTTGCAGCGATGGCCTTGGGAGTAAAGTGGCCACCAACTAGTCCATCATGGAATTTAGATAGCACCCTGTCGACTTGGTCTGAATCAATGCATCTCAAGAGTACCCCTAAAAAGTCCTTTCTGAACAAGACTCCATCAACTAGGACATAAGGAAGAGATTGGAGTCTAAAATACCTCCTCTTTGTCCTATCAAGACCTTGCAGAAACTCACCCATTTGAAGGAAATGAACCATGTCTTGTGCCCAAATCTTCATGATTATAGGTAATTCTATTACAGCTTCATCATGGAGTACCAAAACATCCTCCTTTGACTCTTTGTAGTCTATAGTGAGGTGTTCGCATAGTCCTCTTCCCCTTACTAGCTTGGTGATCTTGATCTCTACATCATACTTCATTACTTTGGCGATCCACCTTGCCCTTTTTTCATTCAAGTCTCAACTCAGCAAGAAGTCCTTTACACTAGGATGTGGCACCATGATGTGAACCTTATTGTTAGACAACATATATCTAAATTTCTTCAAACTTCATATGACTGTAAGCACCTGTTTTTCAATATATGTGTATCTAACCTCATAGCCTTCTAAACCTTGGCTAAAAAAAGCAAGAGGCTATTCTAAATTCTCACCATTTTCTTGAGTGAGCATAACATAGATTACCTCTTCATTCCCAAAGGTGTATAGATTTTAGTCCTTGGAGAAGTTTGGACTAGCTAGGGTAGGAGCTTGGGCAATAGCTAGTATGATGCCTTCAAAGATTTCTCTTTTTCTTGCTGTCCACGTGAATGTCTCATCCTTCGTTAGCATGGAAGTTAGGGGCTTGAAAAGATCAACAAAGTTAGGAATGAATCTCCTAATGGAATTTATTTTTCCAAAGAAACTTTGTAGGCCCTTCTTGTGCTTAGGCAAGAATAATGCTACGATGGCATGCACTTTTTATAGATCAATGGACAAGCCTTCTTTTGAAATGACATGGCCCAGGAGTTTACCTTCATAGATAACAAACACATATTTATTAGGGTTGAGAGAGATTTCAAACTCTCTACACCTCTCAAATATTTACCTCACGTGCTTTAGATGTTCACTGCCTCCTTGGAGAAGATTGTCACATCATCAAAATAAACCAGCACAATGTCATTTATTAAGCCTTGGAAAGCCATACCCATAGCACATTGGAAGGTAGCTCCAGCATTTGACAATCCAAATGGCATCTTCCTGTAGGCAAAATTTTCCCACTTGGTGGTGAAGGTTGTCTTATACTGGTCATAATCTTGTACCAAAATTTGATTATATCTGGAGTAGCCATCTAGGAGGGAGAATCTTTCACTACATGTCACCATCTAAATAATCTACTCCATACTTAGGAGGGGATAGTGATCTCTTAATGAGACTCTATTCAAGTCTCTAAAATCCACACACAATCTGATCTCTCCATTCTTCTTCCTAACAGGGACTAAATTGGCTAGCCAAGAAGAGTATTTGATAGGGAAGATGATCTTAAACTTGATTAGCTTGGTGAGTTCATTTCTCATGAGAGGCTCAATATTTGGATTGATTGGCCTTTGATTTTGCTTTATGGGTTTGGTACCTTCTTCCAACTCAATGGTGTGTTGGGCCAAAATTTGGTCAAACCCCTTCAAATCACCATACTCCCAAGCAAAGACATCAACAAACTCTTGGCATAACATAACGAAAGCATGTTTTTCTTCATTGGTACATACCTTTCCAAGTGCAAGCAACTTATCCTTAAATATTTCTAATCTCTCATAATTTTCTTTCTTGGTTGACATGCTTACTTTTTCCTTATTTAGTTGGTCATCCTCAATGAAGATGCTCTCAAGAGTTACCAAACCTTTGGGAAGCCTATTGGTCTTTAGCTAAACAATCTGCCCATCATACTGCTGCTGCAACTTGGACTAATTTTTAGAAGTGAACTCAACTTCCTCCTACAAGAAAAGTGTTATTTACTGGTCACTTTCAAACACCTGCCAATTGGTGATATTGTCTGGTATGGATGGCCTCACTATCACCTTTAAATGGTGTTGATTCTTGCTTTATCTCACCCCTTTTGGGATGTCAAACTGAGCACTAACTGTTGCTAGTCTATTCACATGCTTGTTCTCCTCTCTTGGGATGGAAATGATGTTAAAATTAGTGAAGCTCTCCATTAGGTCCCACACTCTATGTTTATAAGACTTGAGTAGGGAGTTCTTTGTCAAGCTTTGACCTCTCACTTGGTTCACAATCAACTCACTATCTCCAAACACTTGCAACTCTTTGATTCCTCTCTTCCTTGCCCATTATAGACCATGAACAAGGGCTTCATATCTAATACATTACAAGTGCAGGAGAAATAGAACCTGAAAGTTGAGAATTAATTCTCTATTAAATGTGAAACCAACATTGCTCCACCACCAGCTCCCAACTTGCTTCTAGATCTGTCAAAGAATGGCTACCACAAACCATAGTCCTCTTGATCTGCCTTCATCAAATTCAGCATAAAAGCATCTTTCTCATACATGCAGTAGACTCCAAGACCAACTTATTTAATGAAATTGTAAGGATCATGCTCAAAATTTTCATTTACCCATTCATATAGAAGTAGGTCAACAACTCCTACAAGGGAAGAAGATGGAGCTTGGTCCACCTGGAGCTCTTCTTCATCAATTATGGCATAGTTAAAATTCACTCTTTTGGGTGAGTATGGCTCCAAGTGATCTTTGTGGATGGGACATGACACAATATTTACCTTAATTCCATACTTGGTCCTAAAAACCATGAGAGACCAATTGGTTGCCAAGTATCCACCTATCTTGGATGTGAAATCCATGGATAAGCAGAGAGCGAAGTAAGGAGGAACATTTGCCAATACTACATCATGGGAAATTGAGAAGGTTAGATAGGCATGTAGAGTTAGATTCAAGCCTCTTACCACTCCCAAGGTCTTGGTTGGTGATCCATCCAACTGCAAAACTCCTTTGGTCATTTGCTCATATTTGAGGCCTAGTTTATCAGTGATGCATTTGGGCATAATTGAGGTGCTTACTCCACTATCAATAATGCAATTATGGACCAAGAAATAACCAATAATCAAGGACAAATAGAAGGGAGGGACCTTCTCATCCTTATTTTTTTGACCTCCCATGGGAGGGGCCCCATTTACTATCAACACATTATCATTTTTGGCTGAGACAACTTGCTCACCTAGCCCATGCAATTCCTTGTGGAGTATATCTTTTTGCCCTGGTAGTGCTAAAGAGTCCCACAATCAAATGTTCATGTGTAGCTTCTTCATTTGGTCCACCACATTTATTGAAGGATTTCCTCCCTTAGAGCTCTCTTTGGGGACATTTGTAACTTGTGGTGCAACCCGAGGAGTTGAAGCTGCAACTGACAGTCTGTAATTAGGAAACCTTTATTTTTCTTGTGATGAAAGAGATGCTATAGGTACTTGAGTAGCTACTTGAGCTTCATCCATATCTCTCCTCTTAGACCTAGTTTTGGTTGCAACACAATCATCTTGATTACTTGTGCTCCCCACATAGTTGATTGCGTAGAACTCCCCTTCCAGGTGATTCATAAGAGTGGAATCAGATTGAGCTTACTTGTTGTCCATCCCAAGTTGTGTTGACATCTCAAAATTTAGGAATTGGGCTACCTGATCACCTTATGCAGACATGTTTTGATTTGGTAGCTCATTGGCATAAGAAACTTGTTCTTGGCCATGTCCTAAGGGTGGATAATTGGGTTGCTCCTGCACCAAATTATTTTGGGTGGGGACAAGAGCCTTTGAAGATGAAGGGGAATTTGGATTATAGCTCTGATAAGGCTTGACTTATATAATTTGACCCTGCCCTTGATTATAATTCTAAAAGAGAGGTCTAAGAGCTTGCCCAAACTCTTGGTAGCCTTGATTTGGCCTATAACTCTGGGCTTGTTTCCTCTTGAGGGAAACTAACTCATTGGTAACACTCTGTAGCAGGCTCTTGACTTCATGGAGATCGCTTGCAGGGGTAGTAGCCAGCCTCTCTTGATTAGGCAGAGGAGCTAGAGTGGGCACAATAGGATAAACTAAGGGCTGTAAATTAGGAAAGAGTGGCATATAAGGTCTAGGAGCTATCTTTCTTGCTTGAACTAGGGAATTCTCAATAGCTATGGCTATTTCATAAGTAGTGGGTAGAATATGTCAACCCATGGACTATATCATGACAATAATGTCACTATTTAGGGCCTTCAAGTAGTAAAGGAAAACATAGCTTGGGGTTGGCCTCACAAAAATTGGGATTTTGTCCCAAGTCTTTTGGAACCTAGTGTTAAAATATTGCATAAATTCATGTGGGGCTCTCTTCATGGTGGTTAATTTCTCAGCTAGAGACAAATGGTCACTTTTTTCTCCACACCTATTTGTCAAGAGGGTCCCTAACTCATTCCATGAGCCAAATGAGTTCATAGGCAAGGTCCCATACCAGTCCATAACTTCTCCTTTGAAGGACAAGGCTAGTAATCTAATGGATACATTTCCTCATTGATATTATGAATATTGCACAGGTTGGCTATGTTTTCGATATGCTCAATAGTAGTGATTGGGCCCTCTCCACTAAAAGGAGGAACACTTTTAAGAGCTATCTTTGAAATTGGATCATACTACAGAAGGTTCAAGGGACTTTGACCATTGAAGCCATAAAAGGGAGAGTCATGGCTGTGAAAGGATTCAACCAAGGTCTCCTTAAGTAGGTGTATTTTATGGCTAGTCTGGGAAAGTGGCTTGCTACATAAGGATGAGTAGTTTCAAACCTTAGCCTTTTTGTTAAGTTTAGAGGCAACTCAAAAAAATTGAAAGGGACACCCTTAGAAGAAGATCTTATGGTGACCTTAGGCATGGGATGCTAGGCTAATCATTAACCAGAGAATGGGTCTCTGAAATGGAGTCTCTAGATGTTGGATTATAGCTCCTTCTTTTGGATGTTATAGTAACAAGACCAACACCAATCTTGAAACTTATAAGACATAAAATAAGGGTCCCACCAAGTGTGCCAAAAAAATTTGACATTGTGGATTGCACCCTATAAAAGGATACTCAGCTCTTTTCCTCCACATGACACAATGGAGACATTTCTCTTACTGTTGGTGGAAAATTTGAGGAATGAATCTCTAGATTAGGGCCTAGCTCCCCTTGATGCACCTTAAGGCCCTAGATTTTTTACTGCTAATAATGGGGGGGGTGAAAAGAGAGAGATATTATAAAAAATAGAACCTAACTAATGTGGTGATGCACAAAAATTGATTGGTTTACTTAGTGTTCACCTACACTTTACACCAAAAGAAGCAAACAAATGCTTCATTCAAATGAGAAACTGAGTGCATCAGTGCTTCAGTAGGGGATCCTATGGAGGTATAGGGAGGAAGAAACTACCAGAGGTGTTCTAAAGACACACTATTGGATAGTTTGTTCACTTGCACCTATACTTCAATCTTGACACTTTTTGTTGACCTGCAAAAAATAATTCACAATACACTAGATATGATGGTATAAACTTATGAAAGCATTAGAGGAAATGACTGAACATAAGACAAGACCATAGGCATATGTAAAAGTGCAAGCTCAAATGGAGGTAAAATACTTCTTTTGATTCAAGGTAAATTTATTCAGGGCTTCGCCATACAATGATGAGAGATGCTTCTCAAAAAAGAGAAGTCACAATATATAGAGAACTTAGAAAAAGATTGTTGACTAGTCAAGGGAATGAGACCCATGCTGTATTAAACACTCTTACAGTGAAGAATTAGCCCATGCTATTTCTATTTTTTCTTAAATGCTTATGAGAAAGCCATGTTGTAGGTACTTAAGTTGCCACCCCCTTTGTCTGGGCCTACAAGAGTATGGGCTACTTCTCCTAGCAATCGACAAGGCCATCCCCTGTTATGTTGACTGGGCCATGCTATCTTGAATTCTTCATGCAACTGGCTATTCATTAATGTAAAAACAAAAAAACATGGGTTTCTCCCTTCAATGTTTGCAACCAACCCTTTTAATGGTTTTTAGTGGAGAATATTTCACCTAAAGGCATTTACTTCTCATGCTGACAACTCCTATGCCACCTACCTTGGTCTAGCTTATCCTTGCACTTTGACTTGCTACGCCACCTAGAGAATTTTGAGATTTTGTCCCATATGCACGTGGCCACGTTCTGGGTTACCTACTTTGTTTTCTCTTTCCTTGTTTTTTTTTCCCTTTTTCTGGTAATTCGGGCTCTCAGGGCTTATGAATTTCCTATCGGGCTCCTTTCTTTGGTAGGGTGCTGAGTCATTCCTCGAGTTCTCAGAGTTTTGAATTTCTTTGGAAAAAGTGTCTGAAGGAATTCTTCCTTTGGGTTTGTCACATTAAAAAACCCTCCTTTGACAAGCCTTTGGGCTTCTGCTTATGAGTTCCTTCAGACAAAATGTTTGAAGAAATTTTCCTTTGGTCTTTTCCAACGACTAACTTACATCCCTGAATTTGACATTTACGGGCCCATCACCAGACATTTGAATCCCAACAGCTATCTTACCACCTTGAATTTGATGTTCGTGGTCCCGTCACTGGACAAGACAATTCCTTCGACATTTTGGTCTTTCAATTTTTTTTGGACTTTTTACAATCATCATATTTCTTCGAATAAAATGTCTGAAGGAATTCCTTTAGACATTTTATCTGAAAGAATTCTTCCTTGGATTTCCTTCAAAGAAAAAGTCCAAAGGAATTCCAACTTTGGCCTGTCACTTTTTTGAAGGGCAAGTTCCTTTCGAGCTTTTTGAGTTGTCCCTTTTTGCTTTGATCAACTTCCCTCCACAAGGGCAATTCAAGCCTGAAGTAACCCTTCAAAATTTTGAAAAGGTCCACTTTTCTCATCGCCTGCCCCCCATAAGGGCTCCTTGGTCTCCAAAGTTGCCTTTTATAAGAATTAAAAAGGTCTTGCTTGTCGCCTAAGTGCCCCCCACAAGGGATCCTTCCCTTCAGTATTCTGTAAACGATCCTTTAGCCTTTTGAACTTAGTCCATTTTATCAATAAAAGCCCTCTAAAGCAATTTACTTGCTCTGTTAGACCTGAGAGCACTTGGCAACAAAAGAGGAAAACACTTCGTTTTTTTAAGGGAAAAGGCTTGACAAAGAAAATATGCACAAAGCAGCTGAGGGATGAACTAGCTAGAACCTGGATCAAAATACTCTTGCAATAAAAGAAAAGAGGGGTGCCCAATTTTGGCCTATAGGACCAAAATTGGTAAACAACACCCACATGCCCAAATCAAGTATGTGGCTTTAATCCCATCGACAAATGTGGTACCCATTCTATTAGTGGTGTGCCTAGCACATCAGGGAATAACTCCCTCAGTAGAAGATCTACTTGGGGTCTAGTCCAGCTAGATTGGTCTCCTACATACACACACATATCACATATGTTAGTCACATATATGCCCTCACTAAGGATCAATATCAAGATTAAGTGATATCTAGCAAATACACTTGTATTACCTAGTAGTGCTGATGGCCTATATGACCCTCTTATTGGTCATACTCCTCTTAGCGATAGTGATCCTCACTGTGGTGGCCTCTCTCCACCAGCTTACCCCTTTCTCTACCTCAATTTTCCACTAGGATCACCCCCAGATAGCCTGGGTTATACCCATCTCCCTCATAGAGCTTGCCTTCTCAGATGATGATATGATCCTTATGGACCTTGAAGCTCCTCCTGTCCTAAGTAGGGATCTACCACAACATCTTATGACCATGTTATAGACCCATAGGGATCTCTAATGTAGATCGATAATACATATGGATCCAAGGTGGTTCACATGGGCCCCACCCTCTCTACAAACCATGTAGTCAGTTCTATGCCCTCCTCTAGTGTAGGGTATGCCTTACTACCATATTACATCCCTGGCCACATCAGTGGGCACCTCTTGTAGCCCCAAGACATGAGTAGACTGGGTTATGTCAATCCACCTAACCCTGTGTGTTGGATGTGATCTAGTTAATGGTATAATTCTCCTAGGATGTACTAGCCCCAATCAAATCTCTATTTTCCCTCAGCTCATTGGATAACTCCTGTCCATGATAGTGGTAGCCATCCTATACTCTGGCCAGCATAAATCCTCTTGACCATAGTCCCTGCTACCACTATTTAGAGAGTGGGTACCCCTAAAGATGACTATGTGATATGCACTCCATGGTTGTTTTATTATGGGTAGGGCCCCACCAAGTAGATCTCTACTATTGTTATGTTTTGTATTGATGGTAGCTCTATCTCTCTACCCATCAACTCTACCCCATAAAGTCTATACACATCCTTTATGTTGAGGATGACCTCTAACTCAAGCCCCAGTTAGAACACATGCCTCTTAGGTACCCATGCAGTCACCAATGCATTTACCAGGGCTCTAGAGTAACATAGTGAGGGTATGTGTACTAGCTGCCAAAGTTATACACTCTGCAGGGGATCCTAATTTGCCACTGGTAAAGTGTCAACCTCCTTAACCTACCACATGGGAACTCTCTCATGATTGGCCACCTCATACGACCCATCTAGTTGTGTTGACCTCTCTTTCACCTATGAAGGTCCTCCCTCCTTTGGTAGGCTAACTCCCTCACGTGTCTACATAAGAAAGAAAATAGGAAAATGAAATAGTCAACTAGTCAAAAAAAGAGTAAGAATAAGTAAAAAACTAGTAAGATGCTATGTTTTCTATCCAACTACCTCTTTTTCTCCCTCCCTTCTCTTTTGGCCCCTTCTAGGACCTCCTGGCCTCCTCTGGGCTCCCTAGAGGCCTTTTTTGGCCCCTTGCTACCTAAGACCATGGATTTATGGGCAAAGTCATGGCCTAGGTAGGCCATGGCCTGGGCCTCTTAGGCTACAACCTACATTGGGACACCCTAGAGCCCCTAGGGCTTTTCATTTCTCTTTCCATAGAGCCCTATTTGGACCCCCGTTGGTCTCGATTGCTCCATATCATTGAGCCCATCATTTTGACTACTTATTTTGCTCAACTCATCCACTAAATCACCCAAAATGAGTCATAATGTGTTTAGGGCCTCTCAAACCCCCCAAAAATGAATAAATTTGACAAAATTTGCTCATAAAACTTACCCAGACCATCCCGTGCATCTTTGATGCTCTTTTGAGTCCTTGTTTACTCCGTTTGGGCTGTGGTTGCTCATGGGATCTCCTCTGACTCTCTCAAAATGAGAATAAGAGTGAAAATGATCTATTTTCTCTCTTTTTCCTTTTTATCCCCTTTTTCTTTCTTTTTATGGGCTTTTTTTGGGTTTTCACCCATTTTTGCATTTTATATCATGAAACCTCCTTATTAGAGGTTTTCGCACATTTTGAGCACACTAACGGCCTCCATTTTTTAATTTGAGGCCTCCTTGGGCCCACTCTAGCCCCATTTGGTTCTCAAGACCCCTTTCAGGTCCCTGTCAACCTCCCATGCCCATGTCCCATCTCGTGGGTACCCAGGGATAAAAGTTACTTGCTTTACTTCTTTTAGTTAGTCATTTCTCTACTTTTTTATAGTCAATCCTTTCTAATTCCATCTCTTTCTTTTTCATCATGGTTGTATGCAAGGTTGTCAATTGGATACAATGGTTTAGGACTTGCTCTAGTCTTTCCAACTGGTCTTTGTCTTCTCTAAACTTCCCCCTACTTTCCCTTGGTACCTCTCACCATGGTCAATGTTGGTCACCTATTATGATTGTGGCTTGGTTTCATTATTTGTTTTCCTTGTGTAACTCACTTACACTGCTTTGCTTTAAGATCGCCTTCCTAAAATCATTAGTCTTATGTCCTTGATCCCCATTATGATATACCTTTTAGTGGTGATTCACACTAATGGAAGTATTTGGAGAAACCAACGACCAACAACTGTGGCTTGGGTTATCGCTGATCAGTGGGGCCATGAGCTTGTTGCGACTGGTTTCTTCCTTACTAGTGAGATAAATAATGTCATTGAGTATCATGCAATCATTGGTGCCTTGATTAACACCCATTGGTTAGGTACATGCTATGTGTAGTTATTATCTGACTCACTCGTAACCATGTCTCAACTCACTAGTGTTTGGCCCATTCTTAGGTCTGATTTGTTCCCCCTCTTTGAGGTAGCACATAATTTTCCCTCTTTCTTCGAGGATGTCCAATTGACCCATACCCTCGCAATGAGAACACTAGGGATGATGCTCTAGTGAATGTCATTTTGGTTAATATGATGTGATTTCATGTCACTTATGTCCCTTATTTATAATCTTGGATCTAGAGCTAGAGTTGGAGTTGGAATTTGGATTATGTAGCATTTGCACTCTCACCTGTGGATCATGCCGTCAACTTCTTCTACCATCATCCTTATTTGGTAAGTGCAGGTAATGTTGCATTTTATCTTTATAGTTCTTCCTTTATTTACTTTTGTGTGGATTCTAGGTATTGCATAGTACTCATTGTTCATTTGAACACCGATTTCTTGTACCTCAGGGCCATATGTAATTGTACTTCCTGTGACCCTACTCCTCCCTATGATTATACATTAACTCACATGTAGAATATCAACCTTGGTCATCCTACTATGAGACATCTACCACCTACTTGGACATTTTTTACATCATATTCCTACCCCCATACATCCGTAGTTCATATTGGGCATTTTTCACACAAGACAAGCCTTTCAAGAGACCTCTCGGGGCTTCTTGGGAGCCTGTTGACCAACCTGGGATAAATTTTAACCCAGGACACAACTTGTGAGAAGGAAACCCATGGCCTAGGCTACACGTTTCCTTCAAAAAAACTATAGCCTAGGCCACGGCCTGGGCAGAACATGTCAAAAATCCCTAAAATGAAGTCAAATAACATAAAAATGGCTAGTTTTAGGTCATTTGGCAAATTTTTGTGGGGATATGTCTCTTTCTCATTCATTTGAGCCTCTCTCTCTCTTTTCATTACGTCCTCTCTTGATTCTTCTTCCCTCTCTTGATTCTCATGCATTCTTGAATCTCTCTTGATTCATTCTTGGTATTCTTGAGCTTGATTAGGGATAGGGAATCCCATATGCTGCTACACTCTTGCTTGGAGACTACATTGCTACTCTCAATTGTTCCTAATTCCTTATGGATCGATCCCAAGCTTATACATTTTGAATTGTACCTAATTTGTTCATTTGTTTGGATATTTTACACCATTACAAGTTCTCACTTCACCTCCTCCTTTGATCTTGGCTATTGGTTTGGACTTTAGCTTGCATCTAGCTTGGTCTTCCTCCTACATTGCTTCCTAGATTGAATTCCTGGTTGGTAGAACATTTTTACTTCATATTTGAACTTGATCTGAGGGTAATTTGATATGCAAAGTGAAACTCCATTATTTTTTGCACAAAACATCTTTCATTTCGCCTCAAAGTGCCTTAATTGCTAGATTTATGTTTCACTGGTTATCTCATTTCATTCAATATTGTTGCTTTCATGTTGTTTATGCAATCAATAATATATTTTTATCCACTTGACTTGCTGTGGTTGGATCAGCTAGAGGTGCTTGCATGCTTTGTACACTTGTTCATGCTAGTCCCAACCTAGTTTACAAGTTTGTCTATATTCCTGGTGCAAGCCGACAAACTTGATAGCCATTATAGACCTCCTATAGCCCATAAAACCCCTAAGCCTTCTATCCTCTTAAAGGTTTGCTTTATCACCCTACCAAACACTAGTGGTTCCATTTAGATTCTTGGAGCTACACAACCCATAATATTTAAGTGTGATAGTTGTATTGCATTACCAAATAATCCCACATTTCATGTGGGAATGAAGTAAATTAATATGAAACTAAGGCATTCCCCTTGTGGTATAAATCATGTATCCCCTTTGGTTTAAGGCATATGCATCTAAGTAACTCTTGAAAATATGCAAGAGTTTCCCTTTTCCTTTACTATCGTAGAATAAAAAGAAGCATAGAGATCAATGTGATTTCTACTATCACCCACATAATGATTGTAATGGAAGATGGGATGTCCAAGTTATTGAGGTAGAAAGGGTCATTACTTTGAATCAACCCATTGTTTTAATGGAGAATCTTATGAAACCCAATGATTCAAGAATTCACAACATGTTTGACCAATCTTTTGGCCTTTCAATGTTTCTTCCTCACTTGCTTAATGAGCCCTTGGTCCAATTATGAGAGGATATCTATGTCCTTCCTTGAGTTTTTCCAACCAAGGATCATAGGAGAATATAATGTAGGTACTTGAGATGTCTCATCCTATGACGAAGACATTTTGGGCATGAACTAATGGATGTAGCCCCTCTAACTATGGTATATGAGCAACAAGGCAACCAACAAAGATGTCTAGTACCACCTCCAAGTCGCTACTTCATCCCAAGGAGTTCTTAATTAACTTGCATTTGGAAGACCCGTTGTTGCAAATTTTTATAGGATAGGACCATGTGACAACCCAAATTTCAACTCAAAATTTTAAATTGTGTCAATGAAGGTGATCATATGGAGCAAGGTAAAAGATTCACATTCATTAAGAATTCTCTCAAATAACCCTACTCACTTTATCATGACAAGCACCAAGCCTATGCACTACCCCTACTCTAGTTGTTCTTTTCAAAGGCTCACCCCCTCCCCTAGCATTTTTTAGTGAATAGGCCTAGTTGGTCATCCCTCTCCTCCTACACCTTGTCAAATCAACAAGACAAGTCCCCAAAAGGAACCATTTAGTTAGGGAAACCCAAGATCCCTAAAGTGTGGTCTTCAATCTCAGATTGCACTAGGGAAACCAAGTAGAAGGGATTGCATCTCACATTGGCGATGGATTATGACTAGGCTCTTGTACAGTGATAAGAGGAATGGTGATCGGAAGCTAAACACACCCTAGAGGATGAATTTGTATTTGATCATAGCCTTTACATGTGCTTTGCGTAGATTTAAGGTTACATTCAGAATACCCAAGTGAAGCCACACAAGTGCCAAAACCTTCATCAATCAATGCACATTTGAGTTGGATATCACTAACTTGGACACAAATGAATAACGAATGATCATTTACATGAAGCACAATTTCATTAGGAATCATTGAAGCGATATAAAATTTGAGTGAGAGAGAAGTATCTAAAATTTTGTTAATGTGTAGAGGCATTTCCTCACATTATTGAAGAATATTATCTTTAGATCTCAATAAAGTGGCTTCTTGCTCCACAGGTGGAGGTCAAAGGATGTTCATTTCAAATAAGAGTTACAGTAAGTGATTACAATGATAACGGGAAGTCCTCATGAGTTCTAGAAAATGAATTTGAGATGGGAGATGAGAAAGTTCCGTGATAGGACCCCACTCATCATATCCATTTAGAACTATCTTAGGTAAAGGTGTGTAATGGTGAGGCAAAGTTGTCGAAGGAAGAGTAAAAGTGCATTTAAATTGATGTTGATAATGGGTATTGGATTAGGGTTTATCCAATGTGGGTTGGTTAAGTTTATCTAATTGGTTTGAATTTCATAATGTTTTCAGTGGCATAATTGGATCAATGACTAATTATTTTGAGGATTTAGATATTGTCAGTGGTGAAGAAGTCATAGAAGCGGATTGAGTTCGAGTTTTTGAGGTAAGTAATTCACTAAGAAACATTGATGATCAATGAGAAGTATAAGTTGTATCAATGGACAAAGAGTGAGTATCCAAATGTATCATTTTATTGGACACATGTGGGATAGTGGGTGAAGGAGTAGGTTGTGTTCTTAGATTAGATGGAGTCATTGTTGTATGCTCAAGTTATGTGAAGTGAGATGGATAAGTGTCTTGAATAGTATAGAAAGTTGAGAAATTATTATAGTTGTAATGTCGATAAGGATGGAAGTAGTATTTTATAATGTTTATAACGATCGATGCAAGATACTACTCTCCACATATTATTCGTATTGACCACATTCTCATTGTTAATGAGAGAATTAGGATCAATGAAAGTTTAAACAATATTAGAAGTGGTAGCTTGAGTAGTATTCTTTTGATGATTAGGAAGAGGATCTGTGTAAATGGTGAGATGAGCATTAGCTTGATTAAGGGCATCATGCTTAAGTTTGGTTTCATGAGCCTTAGTTGCCACTTCATAAGCTTATTGATTCTCATAAATTAAGGTTTTGTGATTAAAATTAGGACCAAGGAGATACTCAAGAGAAAAATTTCTAAGTTGATGACAAGTCTAATGAGAATGATCCCAACTTTCATGATACCAATAGAAGTTGTGTAGTCATACCAATGTTTGGTAGGGAGAGTAGGGTCAAGATCTCTTAGTGAAGGCCTAGAAAGACACTTCTGAATTTCTGCCAAGGAAAGTGGTTTGTGATAATATACATTATTCACATATGAATATGTAAAACTAGGTTGTTGGAAAAGATTGGTGGAAAGTGGTTGTGAAAAAGTAGCATCATTGGAACCACTTAGAAGTATAGTGGGAATAATGTGTATGGAGTCATAGGTATCCATAACACCATCGTTGATAGCATATTAATTTTTATATTTCATAGGCATTCGAGTTTCGACTAGAGGATGGGAAGGCTCATATTGTCTGATGAGAAAATATTGACATTTGGCTTAGTTTAGTGCTTCTTCCAAATAATTGGGAGAGAATGTCCTAACAAGATATTGTAATTTAGGATGAAGAGCATCAATAAACAAGTGGAAGAGATCGTCTTTCGACATAGTATGTTTGGATTTATTGAATTGGGATTTCCATCTCTTATTGAATACTTGGGTTGTTTCAAATTTTAATTTTTTACAGTTGATAAAATGAGCTAAGTTATTTTTAGGAAGATCATTAGTTTGGAATTCAATTTCTAGTGCATTAACTAGGTCTTCTAAACTGGACATAGTATGAGACTTAAGTTGATTATACTAATCCAAAGCATCACCTGCAAAGGTTTTAGCTCAAAACTTGGAGGCGCAAAAGGTATTGAGCTTAATCCAATATTTATATAAGTTTCCTAAAAAATTTAAATGCAATGCAAGATTAGTGGATTTATTAGAAGTGATAGTAGAAACAATACCACCTATGTCAATGTTTGCAATTTGAGGAACTAAGGGTTCATTTTGTAAATGTTTGATATCCTTGTTAAGAAGTAAGGACTAAGGTATAAGGTTACCTTGTGCATCTCTTGGGGGTGTTAGGGGGGCTTGGAGGAGAGGCAAGGGGGATGAAGGGGGCGGGGGGCGACTAGAAGGGCATTAAGATTTTGCACTCCCCATTGAGTGGGTTTAGGATGATTTTGTAATTACAAAAGTTGGTTTTAAATTTTCATCATTTGATTTGCACTATTAGTTTGAAAATTAGACATTTGATTCATGGCTTGTAATAGAATTTTATTAATATTAATAGTGGCTTGAACAGTAGAATCAACATGAGATGCACTGGTGGTAGCATTGACTTGAGTATTAATGTGGACACTTTGAGTAGGCCCACTAGAGGAAAGACCAGCCATAATAGTTAAGATACTAGGCAAAGTAAAAGAAGAAATAGTAGATAAAGTTGAAGGCATGCAAGAATAAGAAGGCATGGAATAATTCATAGGGTGACTTGTCCCAAGACTTATATAAATTTATGTGTGGGTGAAGGCGGACAATCGAGGTAAGGTCTCATCATGAGATTATAGATCATTGTGGGATCCTTTCCCTTATGTTGAGTGTTTTTGTTGATAAAAAAGATCATTTCGATAGTGTATTTGAGATAACTATCATCCTTGATAGTAGACATTTTTATAGGATAGTTAAGTGGATCCAGAGTTTTGGAAGGAGGTGACCCTTAGTTTTTTGTTCTGGTAACTGCATGAATATTACTTACATCTTGATTTTTTATGGAAGTATAAGGAAGATGAGATTGAGGACAATGGGGGGGTTAATTAAATTCATCATATTGTTTTGATTTTGTAGTTCAATTTCATAAAAAACTCATTTATATGATGAAAAGGTGAAGGTGTCACTTGAAGGAAAGATGCTAAGAAAAAATACTAGGTCGAGCTAATCGACTTAGTTTGACAGACAAAACAATAAAAATTTAGAAAATGAACTGAGTTGAATGGGTCAACTTAGTTTGATAAACATAGAAAATAATAGTTTGAAAAAAGAAATAAATCAAGATGATCGACTTAATTTGGCAAACATAAAAAATAACAGTCTAAAAAGTGAACTGAGTCGAACTAGTCGACTTAGTTGGTAGACAAGCAAAAATAACATCCTAAAAAATAAATTGAGTCAAGTTGGTCAACTTAGTTTGATAAAGAATTAGAAACATCAGTCTAAAAAATGAATAGATTTGAGATGGTCAACTTAGTTTAACAAACAAAAGAAACAACGGTCTAGAAAATAAACTTAGTCGAGTTGGTTGACTTAGTTTGATAGACAACTAAAAATAATAGTCTAAAAAATGAATTGAATCGAGTTGGTCAACTTAGTTTAAAAGATAGACAAACATAATAGTTTGGAAAAAAAGTTGAGTCAAGTTGGTTGACTTAGTTTGATAGACAAGAAAAAACATGCTGAAAACCTACAGGGTTGACATGGTTGACTTAGTTGGATAGACAAGGAAAAAAATAGACTGAAAACCTACAAAGTCAACTTAGTCGACTTAGTTGAATCAAGAATTTTTTGACTATAAACTAGATAATGTTGTTTGTAAATAAAAGTAACTAAGAATACTATAAAATATAGAATCGATTTAGTTGACTTAGTATATTCAAACACAATCAACTAGGTCAATGTTGGTTAATCTAGTTGAGTCATACAACACAAAACTGTGTTAATGCTAGTCAACACAGTCTGAAATACAAAAGAGAGAAGTAAACAACATGCAAAAATGAAAATGTACAACTAATTAATTATTTTGATCAGGGTGATATGTCTGCTCAACCAAAGCCTCCTGAAGTTGGGAAAGGAATGTCTATAGATGATTCCAAAGATAAAGGTAAGAATCCCTCAGATGAGAAACAACAAGATCTTAATGAGAATTTCAATAACCTTGTTAGTTCCCTAAGTGGAAAGGAAAATGCAAACAAGATTGTTGAAGACTTAGATTTACAAAAGTCCATCATGTGCTGGTTCATGAAGGAGCTCACAAATCTTAAAAGAAACATCAATTTTTTACATCAGGAGAACATCAGATTGAACCAAATCACAATGGCCAAGGAGTAAGATCAACAACTGCAGAGTCTCCAATTTAGGTTGGATATGTTGGAGAATAAGAATGAGAAGCTTAAAAATAAAATTAGTTTCTTGGTAAATTATAACAAGGTTGTCATGAATGAGGGGATTTAGAATGTTGAGAACCTCAGAGCACATCTTGGAGAGTTATTCAAAGCAAAGACTATTGGCAAGGGAAAGACAAACTAGGTCAATATAGTGGGTGCCAGAAAGACATTGACAAAGATAAATTGTCATTTCAAATTGATGCTAATCTCAAAAGGATGAAAAACTATTGGGAGGATGGCTCGGGAAACCTAGACATGGATTAAGATCAAGTTTCTCTTTCGTTGTCTTTTTATGTTTTTTTTGTTGTATTTGGTTTGTCTTTTAGTTGTATCTGGCCCTATTTTATCTTAGTTTTTCTCTTGGTCCGTGGTAGACCTCTACTCTTATTTTGTTTGTACTTATCCTAGTGTTTGGGGACCCTAGTTTAAAAAAATCTCTCCCTTTAACCTCAATACAAAAAAACTAATTAATTGTTTTAAAATAAAATCATAGAAGATCAAGTAGATATACTAAAAGGATTTGATTGATTTGTAGGCTCACAAAGAGACGGTCCAATGTTTTAGAGCACTAACTATGGAGGATTAGACCTTACCCATATCCCACTAAACTTGGTTTCAAGGGTAAGTTGGAAGTAACTTATTTGTTCTAACCACTAACCAATACACCATAAGATCAAACAGATGGTTGGATTCTTAAAGTTCAATACAAAGAGAAATCCTAAACATTCCTGAATACTATCAAGTATATAAAAATTAAATAATATGTTTAACTCTGAACTATGGATATGAGTATTGGGGCACGCCTCTTATACTACGATATTTGTAAATGATAAATAAAGACCATAAATAGAGTATTGTATAGCCCTTCACGAAAATAACTAAGTAGTTCTAAAACTATAGGTACATGGTTTCTATAGAAATCAAAACAAAGTGAAAATAAAGACGAAAATCAAGTGACAAAAACTAATTTACAGTTTCTAAAAGTAAATAAACAAACAACCAATTATTTTCAAAGCAAATGTGAAATTAATTATTATGAAAAGAAAGTGAATTATTTTGCTTATGCTGAAAATGAAACATATAGAACAAGGTTAGCAAGGCCAATCTAATTGGGCAAACAAAACAAAACAAAACAAAGTCAGACAGGGTTATCTAGTCTATTGTAAAAATAGGTCAAAAACAAATAAAGTTAGCGATGTTGACTTTGTTGACTGTGTGATATAGTTTTAATAGAACTAAAAATTTGAAAATCACATCATAGAAATCTGAAGTAATGAGAAAGTTTACTAAAAAAATAGGAACATGAAGTTGAGAAAATTGACAAAACTAAAGTACTAAGTTGGTTTGAAGAAACTTGAGCAAAGTCAACTAGGTCGATTTACTTTTATGAAATTGAAGGAAAAAGTTGATATTTGTAACAAATGAATAGGATCAACCAACTTGACTTAGTTGAAAGCCAAAAAGTGCAAAAAATGAACAAGGTCAACCAATTCCACTTAGTTGAAAGCCTAAAAGTGTAGAAAATGAACACGTTCAACCATCTCAATCTTGTTAGTGTTGACGCTGTGGATTGCACCCTTGAGAGAAGACTGAGCTTCTCTCTTCCACGTGGCAAAATGGAAACTCCCCTCTTGCCTGTGGGTTTGGAAAAACTGGGGGGAGAGTCTCTAGATAAGGGATAGCTCCCTTTGATGTATCTTTGTGGTCCTGGATTTCCTACTGCTAATGGGGGGGGTGAAAAGGGAGAAGGATGCTAAAAATAGAACCTAAACTAAATGGTGGCAAAGGGGAGGCAATTTATTCCTGTAGTTAAAATAGTGTCTGCCAAGTGGTCATCAAGGAGCGCAAACATTGAATGACGTGACCTGTTTTCTCCACTTTGCATTGATGAGTAGACAAATTGCGTGAATCTCTTTAAGAAGCGGTCTTGTTTGCAGACAAAAGGGGTGACCTTGTTATTAAAACAATCGGGCAACTTACGCTTTTGTAGTAGCATTTAATACATTTTAAGCGCCAAAGTCAAGACTAGTGATTACACAGCATGGTTCTAGCAAGCCTTTTATAGAAGGATGATATCAACAAACAATGACTTCCTCTTCCCAAGGTTTTCAATGCAGCATGGATCATTTATTTTGGAGAAAGCACCAAAGTCTTTTCCTCTTTCTCTATACATATTGTAATCTCTCATTTGAGAAGATATCTCTTGGCTTGTAAGGTGAAGCTCTGCCAAATTTTACCTTGAATCAAGACATAGCATTTTTACCTCCATTTGAGCTTACACTTTTGCATATGTCTATGGCTTTATTTTGTGTTAAGTCATTTTTATTTTATGCTTTCACAGAATGATTCCAACATGTCTAGTGCATTGTGAAGTTTCTTCTTTTGTAGGTCTGCTAGAAGTGTCTACAACATAGTATAGGCGCATGTGAACATGCTGCCATAGTGTGTCTTAAAACACTTCTGGTAGTTCTTCCTCCCTATATCTTAAGATGACCCCTAGCTCATTGATGTAGAAGAGTTTCTCATATCAAATGAAGTGTATGCCAGCTTGTTCTTGGTGGAAAGTGTAGGTTCAAGCTAAGTAGATCAAAATTTTTGGTGTATCACCGTTTAGTTTAGGTTCTGTTTTCAGCATCCTTCTCCTTTTTCACCCCCATTGTTAGCAGTAGGAAATCCAGGACCATAGAGATACATCAAAGGGAGCTAGCCCTTATCTAGAGACTCTCCCCCCAGTTTTGCCAAACCCACAGGCAAGAGGGGAGTTTCCATTTTTCTGCATGGAAGAGAGAAGCTCGGTCTTCTCTCAAGGGTGCAATCCACAACGTCAATAGTTTTTTGGCACGCTCGGTGGGACCATGTTTTAACACTCAGAAAAGTTCCAAGATTGGTGCTGGTCTTGTTACAACAGAACGAATCATTAATCCAGCATTGGACCTTTAATCAGGCGATTGTGGGACTAGTTTTTATCCAAAGAGTTGAATAATTTTGGTGTCTTCTTCAACCAACCAACCTTTGGAGGCTTTTCATCAACACCAATGGCAACTCTGAGTTAAATTAGCTAGTTAAGCAGTCCTGGTGTCATCAAGAAATCACAGTTTGGTATGTATAATTCCATTACTCAAAACCATGGGTCTTGTGTTCCTCCATATATTTTTGATCAAGCTCAGGTTGTTCATGGAATCACCTCAAGCAACAAGGATGCATACGGTTATGAGTTTTTCCCTTTGCAGGTCCAATATGACCAATTCAGCCTTGTCATGAGCTATATCAGTCTTATGCCCAATCTTCTCAATGTGTCACTTCTCCTACTCAACCTAATCTCTTTGCCAATTAACCCATTTCCACCTTCAAACAAGCACTGCTGCGATATGAAAAGTATGTAGTGGAGCTTGACACCAGAAGGGGATGTGGCCAAGAAATCCTTGATCATGTCGTCAATCAAGTGAGAAACGCACTAGATCTGGTTAAGAGTGAATGGACTCCCATTGAAAGATCCAATTGGCAAAGGCTTACAAATGAGATGCTAGATGTGAGTGGTTTGATTGGATCTTTGGAAGGGAGGATGAGTATTCATGAGAGGCAGCGTTACCAAGTCTATCAACCTGCATACCTGCTATCCCAAGTTTCATATCAACCATACGTAGTTCCTGCTCATGAGCCAAGTCAAGCCTGTCAAAGTTCTTTCCCCAATCATGTTGAGGAGAGTCCTGAAACAGTAAATCTTGTTTTTAAGGCCAATATTGATAAGCAGATTGAATGGGCAAATCTTCAAATGCAACAACCTATGTTGGCGGCAAGGGAAGTGGAATCCAAACCATCACTAACTTCTCACATTACAACCCCATCACCCCACAAGGAGATGTCCAGTCCTAATATCATGAGCTGGAGTAAAGTTGTTGAGTCATGGAACAACAAGGAGGAGAAAGACATTGTCCAAGAGTGTGAGGTACAAAATGAGGCTAGTCCCTTTCAAGTCCTTCCCACCCTTCCTCAAGAAGCTTCTTGTACTTCATGGCAGCTTTCATGCACTCCCCATCTCTATGATGATTCCTATGAGCTCCAAGAAAGACTCTTCCAAGAGAATATAGACAGGTGATTTGCAGAGTTGGATTCCAGAATGAGGTTCCTCAGCCAAAGTGTGATCGACGGTTTAGATCAAACAGAAGATCCTACATTTGAACACACCCCATCTATGCCTCTCCAAGAGAGTTATCAAGCCACATCTGATATAGATGAAGTGTTGGCCAAATGGAAGAAGGAGAATCTTTCGATTCTAGCTCAAGGACTGCCTCCTCTTCCACATGAGTTCGTCCACCCCTTCTCAAGGAGGAACTTGTTTTGAAAGAGGCAAGTGAAGAGGAGTATACTTAGTTCATGACTAATCAGGGAGACTCCATGAGTACAGATGAGAAGGATATCACCATAGATGTCATGGAGGATCATGGACAATCTCTTGTTCATGTTTTGAATGATTCGTTTGAAGTCATTAGGGCAGGTTGCACTCTTCTTCAAGGAGGCTATGGATTGGTTAAGGGTGGAGAAGGCAACATTGGGACTCAAATAAGTATGCAAAGGGGCTGCAAGCTTTCAAATTTATCCTTTCAAGAGGTTGGTGAATCTGAAGATGATATTTTTGAAGTCATCAAGGAGGAACCTGTTTTGAAAGAGGCAAGTGAAGAAGAAAGGATCCAATTTGCAGTTGATCAAGAAGCTCTCATGGATGTCAATGAGGAAGAAATCATCATGGATGCTCCTTTTGAAGACATCATCAACAATGGAGAAGACACAGGTCATGCATACATGCGGATGTTCCAACAATATGAAGAGGAAAGTAAGCATGGTGAGCTCTCTCCTCCCTTGTTTGATGAACTTCCTTGTTACTTTGATTAGGAGGATGACCATGCCATGGAGCCTGAGTTGGAGGAGGATCAAGTGGATGTCTTTAGACAACTAGAGACTCTGAACCTTGAGCAGGAAAAGGAGAACCCTGTCTATCTTGAGAACAACTTTGAATAAGAAAGCCTTGAACAAGAAGGTGATGTTCTGTGAGATGAGAAATCAGTCTGTGATTCCATTTTAGACATCACAACAGTCACCCTTCTTCAAGAAAGCCATGAAGGAGCAGAATATGAGTTTGACAGGGTCTTCAATAAAGCAGAAGGGAATGGGTTAAACCATGATGCATGTCAAAAGAGCTATGCATATCAAAGGGCTTATGGTGATGAGCCAACAACCATCGATTTCTTGGTAAAACACGTCAGCATGAAGAGCCAACATTCAACAAGCTTCCAAGAACAAGAAGAGTACATATATGTTGGGAGCATGTTTGACTCTGATCCACTCGGATGCAAGCCAATCAAGGTGGCAGGCAAGAGGAGCAAATCACCAAGTCTCCATTCCATTCAGCGACTTTTTTGGCACCATAAGTTTCCTTGCCATGAAGGAGACTTAAGAAGTTTTCCCTCTAATCCAGGAGGGAGGCAAATATACCTGGTTAGTTGTACATAGTAGTTTGTTTTCAATTTTCTTTCCCTGTTTTCCCTAAATGTTGTTTGCGCAAGTAGTGTTTTTAGCCTTGTGTGTGTTTTCCTTTGTGTTTGGGTTAAAAGCTTCATAATTGATTCTTAGATCTATCGGGGCTGTTGTTATCTTTTTTCAAGCTGCGTTCTGACTCCATGCCCAAGGGACTTTAAGGCTACTGGTTTCTAAGCATAGCAGGCATGCTTCCCCTGGGAATCACCAAATTGTTGACCATTTTGGTCCTACAGGCCAAAATTGGTCTCCTTCTTTCCCTGCTGTTCTGAGCCAGTTCAAATTTGGTTGCACAAGTTTTCAGCAGATGATGAACCAGTTCAAAGAATGCAAGGTTTCTTACAAAGCTTCTTCGGACCATTGAACTGATGAACCATTAAACCATTCAATTATTTGGTTCAATCGGTTGGTTCACTCAGTTGGTTCAATCAGTTGGTTCAAAGGGATGGTTCAAGAAATGGTTCAATCGAAAAGTTCAAAGGAGTTTTCCAAAATCCCGAAGGACAAGTGCCCTTGTGGAGGGCACTTAGGCGACAAAAGGACCTTTGAAACTTTTATGAAAGGCAAATTTAGAGACCAAAAATCCCTTGCAGAGGGAAAGAAAGCACTTGCAAAGAGGGCCAAAGGGACAGAGTTTTCCTTCGGAGAAGGCGAAGACAAAGATGAATTTCTTAGAGAAAAATGCCGGAAGGAATTCCTTTAGACATTTTGTCTAAAGAAAGTCGCAAGGCAAGTCGCCAAACAAAGAATTTCCTTCGGAAGAAATCCCATGAGAATGGTAAAGCGAACAAGATGAATTCTTTCGGGCAAAAGTCCAAAGGAATTCCTTCGGACTTTTGTCCGAAGGAATTTGTCTGCAGGAAGGCCCGATCGAAAAAAGGCAAGCGAAAAAAACATAAAGGAAACATATCTTTCAGACAAAATGTCCAAAGGAATTCCTTCGGACATTTTGTTCAAAAGATGTGACTACCAAAAGGAGCCCGAAGGGCAGGTATCCTTGCGGGGGACTCCATGCCAAAAATGAAGGGACACTTCTCCAAAGTTGAAGGGACACCTCCCCTTTGGGAAGGATCAAACAAGAAAGCCGAAGGAATTGCCAAGGAGGGTGATGGGCCTAAAGACATGAAGATTAAGCCTCGCGAACTAGCCATTGGGATCCAGATGTCTGATGACGTTCCCACAGATGTCAAATTTAGGGCAATGGAATAGCCGTTGGCTTTCATATAACGACAGGTGCGCGAACATCAACTTTATGGCAATGAAATAGTCATTGATATTTAAAGGCTTGAGTGCAGACCTGAATGCATTCAAAGGCCTTAAGACCAAAAGGAAGAACCACTAAGAGAAGAGTCCAAGGAGCCAACAAAGTTGAGAAGATAGCCTCGAGAGCTCAAATTACAGGAAAAGACAAAACTAAGAAGAGACAAATCTGGGAAAGGATAAAAGTCAAGGGTGAACTTAGCGACCTACCAAAAAGGGAGCCCAAAGAGGCAAGCGTAGATACAGACAAAACAACCCAGGTGGCAAAGGGGAGGAGAGTTATTCTTGCAGTTGAAATAGTGTCCGCCAAGTGGTCATCAAGGAGTGCAAATAGTAACGACGCGACCTATTTTATCCACTTTGCATTGATGAGCAGACAAATCGCGTGAATCTCTTTAAGAAGCAGTCTTGTTTGCAGACAAAAGGGGTGGCCTTGTTATTAAAACAATCGGGGAACTCACGCTTCTGTAGTAGCTTTTAATACGTTTTAAGTGCCAAAGTCAAGACCGGTGATTACACAGCATGGTTCTAGCAGGCCTTTTCTAGAAGGATGATATCAGCAAACAACGACTTCCTCTTCCCAAGGTTTTCAATGCAGCATGGGTCATTTATTTTGGAGAAAGCACCAAAGTCTTTTCCTCTTTCTCTATACATATTGTAATCTCTCATTTGAGATGATATCTCTTGGCTTGTAAGGCAGAGCTCTGTCGGATTTTACCTTGAATCAAGACATAGCATTTTTACCTCCATTTGAGCTTACACTTTTACATATATATGTCTATGGCTTTGTTTTGTGTTAAGTCATTTTTATTTTATGCTTTCATAGAATGATTCCAGCATGTCTAGTGTATTGTGAAGTTTCTTCTTTTGCAGGTCTGCCAGAAGTGTCTACAACAGAGTATAGGCGCATGTGAACAGGCTGCCATAGTGTGTCTTAGAACACCTCTAGCAGTTCTTCCTCCCTGTATCTCAAGAGGACCCCTAGCTCACTGATGTAGAAGAGTTTCTCATATCAAATGAAGTGTATGCTAGCTTGTTCTTAGTGGAAAGTGTAGGTTCAAGCTAAGTAGATCAAACTTTTTGGTGTATCACAGTTTAGTTTAGGTTCTATTTTTAGCATCCTTCTCCCTTTTCACCCCCCCATTGTTAGCAGTAGGAAATCCAGGACCACAGAGATACATCAAAGGGAGCTATCCCTTATCTAGAGACTCTCCCCCCAGTTTTGCCAAACCCACAGGCAAGAGGGGAGTTTCCATCTTGCCGCGTGGAAGAGGGAAGCTCAGTCTTCTCTCAAGGGTGCAATCCACAACGCCAATAGTTAGTTAGTCTGAAGACTAAGATTGACAACAAATGAACATAATTAATTGGATCGATTTTGTTTGCTGTGACTAAAAACCTAAATACATAAAATAAAATTGAGTTGACTAACGTGACCTAGTTAACTGTAAATAAATTTTTTAAAATGCAAGGGTTAGATTCATGTCATGTTCACCAGAATGTATGCAACAAATTAAAATAAATTTTAAACTTATCTTACTTAGTAATCCAAGATCAGATAAAGTAATCAACTAACATTTATTAAAATACTTTTTATATTGAGGGCATGACCAAATTAGATCCACTAAAACTGAGGGAGCACTTATCACACAATACTAAGGGAGAGGGTTCCAAAAACTCTAGGCAAATAATACTACACAATAACCCTAGCTAAGTCTGAATACATGAAATAAAACTAATATAAAGTTATCAAAGCATATAACACAAATGAAGATGGTTAAAAACAATTAAAATAATCAAGGGATCATGGTAGGCAAATGGGTGCCTAGATCACTTAAGTTGAAAGATGAAAAACAAATAAAACCCTATAGTTATACCAAGTTTAAGTATAGAGGTAGTCTAAACAAAGAGTTAAATAGTCAAATCTATTACCTTGTCCAATATCTACCTATTAAATGAAATAGCAAAAGTTAGAGATACTTACCTTTGAGCAAACCTGTCGAGTCTCAATCTCCCCCTTAGCCAATGATGCTTTACAAGAGATTGTTGTGGCTTTATAAGAATCACACAATAGAATCAACTCTAAGCTAAAATAATGCTACTTGCATTCAAGACTTCCTACAAGACAAGTTATCTTCCCTCTAAGGCAAACCCTAAGCAATGACTCCTTCAAATGTAGATCTGGTAGAATTGTGAGTTGTAATAATGCCAAAATGAATGTTCCTCTCTATTAGATTAAATTGAAGGTGGTATTTATAACAATGGACAAGTCCTAACCCTTTCAAAAAATTTACCAATAAGCTCAACTAACACGACTCTGTTTTGGATAAAGTTACCATTAGGCCTCAAACTAAGTCGGCTAAGTTGACTTAGTTCCATAATATGTGGTAAAACTTTCAGAACAGAGTTGACCTAATCAACTTAGTAGGAAAATTGGGTACTCGATTAGTTAGAGGCTATGTGAAAATATAATTGCTTATGGAGTTAAATAAATGAGATTTATTTACTTGGGGAATTAGATAAGCGGGATTTGTAATGGGTTTAGATATGATTGATGAAATGTCCCCTTTGGGCAATTTTCTAAATTTTGATTTTGTTGTATTTTTCCTAAAAATGGAGCATCAATAAAATATTCAAACAATAATACTCAACAATGATATTAAAAATTAAATTGTAATTCCCTGAATACACATATAATACTAAACTATTTATTGAATAATAAACGTATCATAGCCAAATCGAATGATGCTGAATCAATAAATTGAATAATAAATGTATCATAGCCAAATTGAATGATGTTGAATCAATAATTAATGATAATATAAAACATTTATAGCCAAATTATAACAATAGATTTTTTTTACAGCAACAAAGGAGTGCAACAAGATAGTTGTTATAATTATTGAATGGTGCTCAACAAGGTAGGGCGTCACTCTCCTAGATTGGTGATTTCCCTAAATACACTTGAAACCCTCACAAATCCCTATGTAGTTGTCCTAAGGATAATGATTTGTGTCCCTCAATTGTACGATGACCTCTCTAAAGTATGACAACCCTTGGACATCAATAAACCCTAATATATGTCTCTGATAACCCTTCATAAAATTTTGGAAACTGATAACAACCAACTGAAAGTTGCAATTAAACTTGATATGTCAGCATAATTATGATCCCTGGATGGAATCACCTCAATGGGTAAGAGGGTTTTCATCTTCTAAACCTAAACACTAGAGGGTTTTTATCCTCGGATGAAAAAGTTGAACACAAAAGCTCTAACTTGGAATAAGGTTTCAATTTCAAAGATGAATAATAAATAGTGAATCATTTTGAACTCAACTTTTCTTTTAATTTTTTTTGTTTCCTAGTAGCCCTAACCTTAAAAGTATTTAAAACACTTTTAGATAAATATTATTTTTTATCCCACTTATTAAATATTATATTTTGGCCCCACTTATAATAATACATAAGTGCCATTTTTCCATGTTATAAACTAAAGTAGCTTTAGGACGACTTAATAATTAATCCCTTAACCCATGGAAAATAATGAATAGGCTATGGGTCTTTTGATTGGTTTAATTATGGATGTAGAACATTATAATCTACCCTTCTCAGAATTGCTCGCCCTTAATTAATTGCAGATTAAGATGCTCAAAATTCTTTGTACCTTCCCATGTGACATCTTTTGTTGGTAGGTCTTTCCATCACACCAAATATTTTTTTATGCTCATGTTTCTTAGTTTCTTCTCCCTAATATCTATGATTTTTGGAACCAAGATTAATTTGCCTTCATCATCCAAAGGAGGTAACTCAACTGAAAGAATGATATGTTGTCCTAGTGTCCTTTTGAGGCATGAAACATGAAACATGAAAGGAATGTTATGTATACTGCTATGCTTTGACGATTCAAGTTCATAAAAAACCTCCTCAATCCTCCACTTAATCCTTTAAGGGATATAAAAGTGAGACTTGAGCTTCTCAGTTCAACTTTTTTTGAGAGAAGAGTGTTTAAAGGACTGCAACCTCAAGAAGACCATGTCTCCAACCTCAATAGTTATTTCAATACGATGTTGATTTGCATACAACTTTTGCTGATTTTGTGCATGTTTGAGGTTTTCCTTGAGTGTCTCCAATATTTATTGACTCCGTGTGACTAAATCTCTTGCCCCTAGCATTCCACTATCTATGATGACCAAGTCCACAAAAGAAAGATCATCACAACCATACAAAGCCTTAAAAGGAGTCATACCAATTGACATATGATATGAGGTGTTATAGCGATGCTCCCCCATATAAAACCATTTGATCTGAGCTATTTTTTATCCTGCTACATAGTTCCTCAAATATCCCTCAACTCACGTATTCACAATTTCAGCTTGCCCATGTATTTGAGGGTGGTAACTGGAATTAGGATTCAACTCGGTCCCTGTCAAATGAAAAAGTTCTTGTCAAAATAGGCTAAGAAACATGTTGACCCTATCATTGTTTTTAGCCTAAACATTTCTAAAAAAATAAATTGGCCACTTGTGATGCCTTGAACTCAGATGAAATAGCAAAGAAGTGTGTATATTTAGTAAGTTTGTCGACTACAACATAAATACAACTCTTACCTTGAAATTTTGGAAGACTAGTGATGAAATCCATAGAAATACTTTCTCATTTTTGATTTAGAATTGGTAAGGGCTGCAACAAACCTATTGAAAATCGTTATTTATATTTTTTATTCTAGCACATAATACACTCTTTGATGTATTGGAGGACCTCTCCCTTGAGTACTCTTCAGAAAAATCTTTCCCAGAGTTGCTTATGAGTCTCGAAATATAATGGGTGACGAACAAATGGTGCCTCATGTACTGCCCTCAAGACCTTATGCTTCATTTTTTATTTAGGGATGAGATAAATTATATCCTTATAAATGATGAGATCATCTACCACCTTGTACCTATCATCATGTATTTTGTCCTCAAGGATATCAACCATAAAGATATTGTTTGCATACTCTGCTATTATAGTAAACTTTCAATCATCAGAGATTTCAGACATTGAGCATAGAGTTGGTTTTCTGGATAGAGCATCAACTACAATATTATTTTTACCCTTAATATACTCTATATCAAAATCATAAGCTTGATGTTTACTTACCCATTTCTGTTGCCTATCATTCATATCTCTTTGGTTGAGGAAGAATTTCAAGTTATTGTGATTAGTCTTAACCACAAATATGTCACACACTAGGTATTGCCTGAATTTTGCCAAAGCATGCATTATGCCCAACATCTCTTTGTCATAGATTGATTAACTTTTTTTTGTATCTCTAAGTTTTCTACTCTCAAAAGCTATGGGATACCCTCCTGGATCAAGTTTGCTCCAGTTCCTTCTCTTGATGCATCACACTCTAACACGAATGGGAGTGAATTTTTTTTAACTAAGATAGGGCGTGAACTCATTACCTCTTAAAAATTTTAACAACTAAGATAGGGCATGAACTCATTACCTATTTGAGATTGTAAAAAGCTCTGTGTTGATTTTGACCAGCTAAAAACTCATTTCTTTGTTAAATTAGTCAAGTGGACAACCAACTGTGAAAATCCCTTGACAAACCTTTTATAGTAACTGCAGAGGCCAAATAAACCTCTCAAATGTGTCAATGTGGTAGGAGGGGACTAATCCAAAATGACTTGGATCTTTTGTTGATTCACATGAACTCCGTGGACATTTATGACATGGCCTAAGTACAAAATTTCAATCATCCCAAACTCACACTTAGACTCTTTGGGAAAGAGAGTCTGTTAAAAAAATATGAAAAACACATGTTCTCAAATGCTTATTGAAAATATGATTCATACGTGACTTGAAAGTGGTTGGGGCATTTGTTAGATCTAAGAGCATGACCAAGAATTGTGCCCAAAGTGACAACTAAAAGTTATTTTTATGTACGTTATCCCTTATACGGATCTGATGATAGCATGATCTCAAATTAATCTTTGAAAAATACATAGCTCCATGCAAGTAATCAATTAATTCATCGATCTTGGGAATGGGATACCTATTTTTTTATTGTCTTCTTTTTCAAGACTTTGTATTCAATACACATTTGCAAAGTATCATCCTTCTTCTTCACAAGGACCACTGATGATGCAAAGCGGCTAAAACTAGCCCTAATGTGACCCATCTCCAAAAGCTCCTTGATAGCCTTTTCAATTTCCTCCTTGAACCATCTTGGATGGCAATAGGCTATAATCATCATGGGCTTAGAACCCGGTTCCAAATCTATTATATGCTGAAATCCTCTATCAGGGGGCAATCCTAGAGGTAAATCACTAAACATGGTGCCGTGTTTGTCTAAAATAAACTATATGTCCACGTGATAGGATATTTGATATGGGGGTGATGATGTGGTATTCACCAAATAATGAGTTTCCCAATCTACTTGTCCCCTAAGAAATGATCTCTCCATCTTAGTTGTGACAACTCTAGGGGCTCCATTTGCAATACCTTGAAGCACTATCTCTTTCCCATCTTATTTGAATTTTAGATCCATGCTCTGATAATTATGTGTGAATTTACAAAGAGAATGTAACCACTGCACCCCTAATACCGTATATGTTTCTCTTATCCCCATAACATAGAATTCATCATGCACCCTGTCCCTGCCAAGTGTAACAGTTAACTGTTGAATTTGCATAGTGCAGGGAATAGTAAAACCATCAACTATAGCAACATTGAACCCATCAAATTCCTCAAATTTTAAACCTCTTTTGGCTACCAATCCCTCATCTAAGAAGTTGTGGTTGCCCCACTATCAATTATCACTATTATTTTATGCCCATATAAAACTCCATGAACTCTGAAAGGGTGATATCTAGGAGCATTAAAAAGTGTAGCAAGGGTGTCACCTAGGGTATCTTCTTCCTTCTTTCTTTTAGGTATTGGTTCTTTCTCTTCAATTTCAATTTTAGGTTCCTCTACTTCTGACTATCCATATGATATTATCTGTATGTAATGTACTTGGCTTCACCCAAGACATCGGTGACCAGGTTCCCATGGCTCCTTGCAAGAAAAGCACACTTTCTTTCTTCTGAGCTCATTTTTAATTTCTATATCTTTATCTGATTTCTATGGCAACACTTTTTGTTGAGTGACTCCTTCTTGAAATGTTTTTTTTTTTTTTGCCCAAAAGAGGATGCCCTCTATTCAAAAGGTGACATCTTTGAAAATAATTTATTTTTGGGTGCTACAGATTCCAAGTTTAAAGCCCTCTTAATAGCTTCTTCCAAAAACAAACGATCAAAAGGTTTTACCAATCCCTTGAGTGGTTAGTTAGTCCTTCTACAAAGAGAACTATAAGTATCATTTTTGTCACATCACTAACCATAACAAATAATCTTTAGAATCCTACAATATAGTTGTTCACAGTTCCAAATTGCTTAAGCTAAGCTAATTCTCTGAAATGGATCGCACGATCTTTTTTTTTAATCAAATCTCTCTGTTAATCTTTTGTTGAATTATTTCAATTTAGAAATAGAATCGTGCCCTTGGGTGACCATACCATGGTACCACCACTAATGCTACTCCTTCCAAGTGAAGGGTAAAAAAATTGATTGCCTCATCTTCATACATCGGATTCAATGATAAGTAGGTGTTCAAACTTCTGCAACTAAGACTTGGCAAAACATTTATTAGATCCATCATATGTAAGAATTGTAATCTTACCCAAACATTGTTGGATATCTTTACAACGCTGACCCTGTTGAGTTCTATTGCCCCTCCCTGTACTATTCTTCATTCTTAGATCACAAAACTCTTGGAAAGTCAATGTTTTTTGTAATGCAAAGTTAAGTTCTTTATATTCTGCATGATATGCTAAAAAATCATTTCGTGTGTGATGTTGGTGCTCTACCTCTTCTATTTTTTTTTTTTACAAAAAAATTGTTCATAAACTTTTCGAAGGGGTATTGATTGAGGCCCATTCATTAGCTGACGAGCTTCCCTCTCCTTAATTTGCATTATTCTAATTAACATTTTGTAGAGCTTGTACTAACCCTGCCATGGATACTCCCAATGCCATTTTGATTGCTCTTTTCAAATCCCTATGACCTCGACTAATAGTTTATTGCAAAGAATTCATTTCATTTTTAGGTACTCTCTTTTCTCCATCCCCCATGACTTTTTATATTCCTGGCCACCGAGTCTTTCTTCTTTCCCTTTGGTAATATTTGATTTCTCTTCGATTGGGATGCATATGCAATCAAAATATTAATTTACCTTGTAGATTTGTAATATCAAATCTCTGATACCACTGAAATGTCCCTTTTGAATAATTTTTTGGATTCTTTTTTTTTGTATTTTTTCTAAAATTGGAGCATCAATTAAATATTAAAACAACACTCAATAATAATATTGAAGATTAAATTGCAATTCTTACTACAATTGTTGAATATACATATGATATTGATGAAACTATTTATTGGCAATTGTTGAATATACATATGATATTGATGATACTATTTATTGAATAATAAATATATCATAGCCAAACCTAATGATATTGAATTAATAATTAATGATAGTAGAAAACCTTTATAGTCAAATTACAACAAAATTGTTTTACAACAACAAATAAGTGCAACAAGGCCGCTGTTGTAGATGAATGGTGTCCAACAAAGTAGGGCATCACTCTCTCAGGTTGGTGGTTTTCCTCAAATTCCTTAAAACCTTCACAAATCCCTGTACAACTATCATAAGGACAACAATTTGTGTCCCTCAATTGTACAACCATCTCTCTAAAGTACGACAACCCCTAAATAACAATAAACCTGATATGTCTGATAATTTCTCAAAAAAAATTGAAAATTGAAAACCATTAGCCAATTGAAAGTTGAAATTAAATTCAATCTGTCAACACAATTATGATCCCTAGATGGAATCACCTCAATGGGTAAAAGAGTTTTCATCATGTACATTGGAGGGTTTTCGTCTTTAGATGCAAAAATTGAACACAAAAGCTCCAAGTTGGAATAGGGTTTCGATTTCAAATATGAATAATAAATAATTAATTTTTTTGAGCCCAACTTTTTTTTTTATAATTTTCCTTTTTCCAATTGCCCTAACCCTAAAAGTATTTAAAACATTTTTAGATAAATATTACATTTTAGCCCACTTAATAAATATTACATTTTGGCCCCCTTTATAATAATAATACATAAGTGCCATTTTTTCATGTTATAAGATAAAGAAACTTTTAGACGACTTAAGAACATTATTAAATTATTTCTCTACTTAATCACTTAGCCCATAAGAAATAATGAATATGCTACGGATCTTCCGATTGGTTTAATTATGGAAAGGGCACATCAACAATCTTGTGAAACACCAATATTCTGCTCACCTCTTTCCTTGTGCACTGTTTAAGACGTGCATTCAAAGAAATTGAAACTTGACATGTTCCTATAAGAGAGAAAACATCAATAAATAACAAAGTTTAAAAATATTGTGTGTATAAAACGTGGTTTTCAACGCTCATATCGCTTTAAGGCAATTGAGTAGAAAGTATTGCATCTCACATTGGCTACAAATTATGATTAGGCCCCTGTACTTGCATCTTAGATATGTAGATATTAATGTATTTACTTATTAAAAAACTCGTAGAAGCAAGTCTAGCAGTCTTAGCAGCCAGATAAATTGAAAAAAAATGCCCCCCTAATTCACTCTGAGCTATATATAACATGGCAAGTTTGGTTTACAGATCATAGTGTGATGAATTTTTTTCTTATTAAATATATACTTTCTAATTATTAAAAATATATCAAGATTCAACACCTCTTCATTTGTGAGGTGGTCAAAGAAAAAAGCAATAGATTTGCCATTCTATTGACACATACGATGGCAAGGAATGCACTGATCCTTGTTGCCCAAGAACTAGTTAGAGCATTGTAAAAATAAATTCAATACGAAAATAGTTCAACAAACTTGTCATTGTGGGTATTAGACTAACTCAGAATTATTTAAATAACATAATATGTTTTTGATGTATAGTTTTAAGTGTTTGTTGTAGTCCACTATGCCTAGTTTTCTATTAAATGTTATTTTATGTTGTGGCAATGTAGAGTATTTCATTAGATGCTTTTGTGAACCGTTTAAGGTGTGCATTCAGAGAAATTGAAACTTGACATGTTCCTATAAGAGAGAAAATATCAGTAAATAATTAAGTTTAAAAATATTGTGTATACAACATGGTCTTCAACTGTCATATGACTTTAGGGCAACCGAGTAGAAATTATTGCATCTCACATTGGCTACGGATCATGACTAGGCTCCTATACTCGCAACTTAGATATGTAGATATTAATGTATTTACTTATGGAAAAACTAATGGAAGTCAGTCTAGCACTCTCAGTAGTCAGATAAATTTTAAAAAAATGCCCCCTAGTTCACTCTGAGCTATACATAGCATGGCATATTTAGTTTACAGATCATAGTCTGATGAAAATTTTTCTCATTAAATATATACTTTCTAATTATTTTAAAAAAAATCAAGATGCAACACCTCTTCATTTGTGAGGTGGTCAAAAAAAAAGTAGATATGATATTCTATTGACACATAAGCTGGCAAGGAGTGCATTGATACCGTGTTGCCAAAAAACAAGTTAGAGCATTGTAAAAATAAATTCAATATGAAAATAATTGAACAAACTTGTCATTGTAGGTATTAGACTAACTCAAAATTATTTAAATAACATAATATATGTTTTTGATGTATAGTTTTAAGTGTTTGTTGTAGTCCACTATGCCTAGTTTTCTATTAAATGTTATTTTTTGTTGTGGCAATGTACAGTATTTCATTAGATGCTTTTGTGAACCATTCAAGGCATGCATTCAGAGAAATTGAAACTTGACATTTTCCTATAAGAGAGAAAACATCAATAAATAATAAAGTTTAAAAATATTGTGTATACGTGGTCTTCAACTTTCATATGGCTTTAGGGCAACCAAGTAAAAAGAATTGCATCTCACATTGGCTACGGATTATGACTAGGCTCCTGTACTTGCAGCTTAGATATGTAGATATTAATGTATTTACTTATGGAAAAAATCGTGGAAGCAAGTCTAGCACTCTTAGTACCCATATAAATGTTTTTAAAAGTGGCCCCCTAGTTCACTCTGAGCTATACATAACATGGCAAGTTTGGTTTACAGATCATAGTCTAATGAAAATTTTCCTTATCAAATATATACTTTCTAATTATTAAAAAAATATCAAGATTCAACACCTCTTCATTTGTGAGGTGGTCAAAGAAAAAATAAGTAGATATGCCATTCTATTGACACATAAGATGGCAAGGAATGCACTAATACCGTGTTGCCAAAGAACAAGTTAGAGCACTATAAAAATAAATTCAATAAGAAAATAGTTGAACAAACTTGTCATTGTAGGTATTAGACTAACTCAGAATTATTTAAATAACATAATATATGTTTTTTGATGTATAGTTTTAAGTGTTTGTTGTAGTCAACTATGCCAAGTTTTCTATTAAATGTTATTTTATGTTGTGGCAAAGTAGAGTATTTCATTAGATGATTTTGTGAACCCACAAAATTGTGTCACTTCAATGTGACACTGCAGTAAGATAGTGATCAACAACTTCGTAATAAGTGCCCTCTCATGAAGTGTGCTAATAAGATAGTGCACTAAAGGTTTGAATGCATCATTGTGAAAGTTTTCAATATTGATGTACTCAAGGTGTAGATGGACTAGAAAGGCTAAGCTTATTCTGGAAATTGGTCATCAGGTCAAAACCTGAACACAAAACTTGAACAATATACATAAGGTGATCCCAAAATGGTCCCCTTGTTCCCACATGGGAGGTGTCATATGCCCAGGCGACATGTTGGCTAGGTTGTGACATAAGACACGGTTTTTACCTTTACCTTTTAATAGTGCAAAAATAGCCTTATCATGAGGTTGTAAAAGAGACTAGTCATGCATGCAAGTCAATCTTCTTTTCTCTGGGTCTTGTTAAGAGTGCAAAAGGCTTTGGTAGGTAGTTGGGAGATGAAATATTGGAATGTCAAGTTCTAATTACCATGTAAGTTACATAAGTTCTCATGATTTTGAGTGATGGAAAGAATGAAATTAAGTAATTTAATCATGCCCGAGTTTCCTTTTCTTTTTTCTAACATCGCTTCCACCATAGATCAAGAATTATTGCAGAAATTTAGATTAGACGACCATGCAGGGATGGGAAGAAGTTAAAACATTGAAATATGCATTTAATTCCATGAATATTACCAAAATTTCTTTATGTGTTGACTAAAGGAGAATGATATTGCATGAGAAATATCTAGTACTCCATGATAAAAAACAGAAAAAATGGTCAACTTTGTAATTTTTCCACTATACAACATTTTTATAATTTTTCCATTGTACTACATTTTTATAAAATTTCCACTATACCTTGAGGCTCCTTTGTCAAGCATTCTTCAAATTGGCATTGCCTCACCTTGATGGCACAACCTTGGAGTTTGTATAAATAAAGTATGAATATAACTGATTTTTGATATACATCGTGATACTTCAAATCATGTTAGAAAACCTTTAACATAAAAAATATTCTCTCGTCTACATAGAAGAGAAGCTATCTCCAAATTCCCCAGCAAATGCATGTCCAAAAAAAATCATCTGCCTCTATTCTTGCCCTTTGAAAAAGACCACTCAAAGTGATTGCAATTTGTTTCTGGATTTGATTCAGGGCCCTAATGATAGAAAACAAGAAAATTATGTTACTTCTTGTTGTACAAAACATCAAACTTAACAAGAAAAATGAAAATGAAAGGAATGTTCATGCTCCTATAAAAAAACATTGAAGTATTGTATGCCACTATAAAGTAACTTATTTTCTACATATTTATGCCTGTCATTCTTTCAATCCTTTTAGAACCACAAATTATAGGACCTAAAGATGAAATTATGCTATACAGTCAATCTTTGTACAAAAGACTCAATAATTTAATCAAAGTTTATAGACAAAGTGCAAAGATTATAACTTTTAATTAAGATTACAAAGCAAGAAGAAATATCCTCAGTAACCTTTTTGGATTAAGAAGTTTCTACGATTACATATTCACCAGATAAATTTCGAATACTTGAAAATATATAAGAAAATATGCAAGCTCAAGTAGGCTATCATACATGTGTCACCTAAAATTACACAATATCCAATGCAGATAAGATCAACTGCAACATGATGAAAAAGAAAGAAACTGCAGTTGTAGAAAACAACTGATTTCTCAAACGTGTTTTTTTTTTTTTTGGCAGAATCAGTCATCAAGAGTTTGGCTTAGGACCCAAGAATCTTAATTAAATTAATAAACTATATACCACTGCAAATTAATAAACTATATACCACTGCAAACTACATTTTAAATCACATGAGCTTTCCAATGATGTATAGCATGTACATGCTTAACGATAATTTCTTTGAAAACCTGTTGAGCCATCATGTGGACCCACCACCAAAAATCTAAAACCTCAAGGGTAAAAGTGGCATTTAAGAAAAAACAATTAAACAATCATTACACCAATAGTAAGTGCGTTTAGATAGCCTCCCAAAATATATTTAGTTGAACTTGTGAAGGTAATAATGAGCACAAAAGATGGACAAAAACAATGTTTCCTTGCTAACTCAAAGACGTTATGTATGATGTCATCAATAGCACATTTATTGCCCACAGGCAGCTGGCTTGAGAAAGGGTAAATGGGATCACAAACTAACAAGGTCGTCTGTGCGCACCCGCCCATATTTGGCCCACACTGGAGACACACCCGCACTAGGAATGCACACTGCACACTGCACCCACACTCACACCCAAGGCAGCCTAACGCACCCTAGGCACACCGAGTACATTTCATTTAATTTCATATGCACCCCATAGAAAATAAATTAAGAAAAAACTGAGATGATCAAACCAAAAATTCAAAACATAGATTTTGTTAAAAACCTTAATGTCTATTACCTATCACACTGCATTGTAGTTGACTATTGCATTTAGAGTTCATTTTCAACCATATCACTGAGGTTTGCATCTAATAACATATAACTATTTACTAAGAATTTTGATCTAAAAGTAGTTTTGAACAGTTTCTGAACATTAAATGGATATTTTTTGTGATTGGCTCATGACACATATTCATGCATGGGTTTATATAATATGATGATGTACATTATATAAATCAATGATAATGTTATATAAGTGAAATATCCCGAGCCAATTTTTTTTTAATTTTTAGATATTGGATTTCAACATTACAAGTAAATACCGTTAAGGTTAGAAGATAATCCCAAATGTACTGAAACAACTCTGCTACTTTAAATGCTAGAAATGGAACTCAACGTCCAGTATGTGCTACCCAATCCAAGGCGGAGTAGGGGCGACCATAAGACGGAGTAAATTACAAACAAAGGAACTCGACGTCAAGTATGTGCTACCCAATCCAAGGCGGAGTAAGGGGCTACCATATGACGGAGTGAAATTAATAACAATGCTTTAATGGGAAATACTGAAGAATGAAACTACTCCACACCCAGCATGTGCTTGCTAACCCCAGAAGGGAAAGTAGCTACCATAGGGCGGAGCTCTACACCCAGAATGTGCTTGCTAACTCCAATAGGGAAAGTAGCTACCATAGGGCGGAGCTATAAACTAATACAATAACTTAATAGAAACTGAACTTTAGAAATCAACTTTGAACAAATAAAGAATGGCTGCCAGTACTACTGTCAGCTTACAAAATAAGAAGAATTTGCTCTTAGAAAGAAGAAAAACCAGCCACCTATTAAATTCTTCAGATGTTCATAACTCACACAAAACTTGTTCAATCTTCCTGATTTCTGTTGCAAAGTCTCTTCCTTAAGATGGAGCCCAAGTTAGCATCAAAATTCAGACCCAATCTGCATCCAAAACTTGTTACACAAGTTTCAATGCAAACCCCAAAGGGCGTCCCAGCTGAAAAGGGCGATTTGCTCTAGAAATTCATTGCAAGCTCTAAAAATTCTATAAATTAGAGCAAAGAGGCGCCTAAGCCTAGCCAAGACCATGAAATGATACCCAGAACTTTTTTCTTTGTATTTTCTGATTTATGAGTAAAAACCTAGATCTGTCTTATACAGAATACAATCACTGAAACACTAATATTACCAAATTAACTAATAATGAAATAACTGAAATCAATACATAAGCAAATACAAATATCAATGACTGAATCACCACTAGATGCTGTCTTGCAAGCATGAAACGATGCCCTAGCTAGGAGGCCTTCATTTCCCGAAGCAATTCCAGAGCCAAAGCGGCAGCATAACAATGTATTAAACCAAGATGAAGAAATGAGAACCCAATGCTTTCTTTTATAGGCTTCAGTTGGCCTCCCTTGAAGCCTTATCTCCAAAAGTGGCGCCCCTTTCCATGCAATGATGGCACCCCCCTTCAAGTCCCCCTTTTTAAAATAACATTAAGTTATTTCGACTAGGCCAAGGTCAACGTTAAAATATAATATTATTTTTTAAGTGAGATTAACTTATTTCACCAAGACCGCATTCTGAAGCCCAAAACTGAATGAATCAACTGAAAGGGAAGTTAACTCCTTGAGACAAACCTGTTAGCTGCCAAAAATAGAATTTACTAAAAATAGTAAATTCCTGAAAATGCTCAAAAAGCCGAAACAAACATACCTCCGTGAATCTCTCGAAAAACCCAGAAAGAATCCGCCATCAAAACTCTGAGCAAAGACATCCTAAAAAATAGGAAACCCTAATTTGCACCTTCCGAATAGCCTACGGATTTCCAGAAATAGGCCAACGGTCACTGTGAGATCAGATTTGAGAAGGGGTCATTACAGTCTGCCCTTCCCAAAATTGCTTGTCCTCAAGCAATCGCAAACTAGGATGATGCAAGATTTCATCATTTTCCCAAGTTGCATCCTCCATAGGTAGGTCCTTCCACTTTACCAAGTACTCTCTGATGGTTCTTTTCCTCAAAGAACGTTCTCGAACATCAAGTATCTCCTCTGGAATTAGAGCCAACTGTCCCTCTTCATCCAAAGGTGGTAACTGAGATGAAGCAATCACATTATGTCCAAGTGCCTTCTTGAGACGAGACACGTGGAAGACGTTATGCACTCTGCTATCAGAAGGTAGCTCTAATTCATAAGCTACTGCTCCAACTTTTCTGATGGCCCTAAAGGGCCCATAGAAGCGAGGTTTGAGCTTCTCAGCTCCACTTTTCTTGAGAGTAGACTGCCTATATGGTTGTAATCTAAGATAGACCATATCTCCAACCTCGAAAGAACGCTCAACACGCCTCTGATCCGCATACAACTTTCGCTGATTTTGTGCAATCTGCAAATTATCCTTCAAGGATTTCATTATGTCCTGACTATGCTGCAACAAATCCTTGGCTAGGGGTGCTTTGCTGTCACCAAACACTAAATCTGCAAAACTAGGTGCCTCATACCCATAAAGTGCCAAGAAAGGAGACATCTTAATTGACATATGAAAAGTAGAGTTGTAGCAGTACTCACCAATATGCAGCCACTTGACCCAAGTACTCTGCTGTTCTGACACATAATTTCTCAAGTAGCCTTCCAACCACTTGTTCACCACTTCAGTTTGCCCATCTGTTTGGGGATGATAGCTAGTGCTTGGGGTGAGCACAGTGCCACTCATTCTGAAGACTTCTTGCCAAAACTTACTTAGGAACTTGCTGTCCCTATCACTCACGATGTTTTTTGGCAATCCATGCAGCTTGAACACTTCTCGAAAAAACAGATCTGCAACTTGGGCTGCAGAAAAAGTGCTGGTAATGGCGAAGAAGTGAGCAAATTTGGTTAACTGATCCACCACTACATAGATGCAATCTTTCCCTTGGGCTTTGGGCAACCCTGTGATGAAATCCATCGAGATATTTTCTCATTTTTGATTGGGAATAGGGAGTGGTTGCAGTAAACCGGCTGGTAATGTATGCTCATTTTTATTCGCTTGACAAACATGACACTCCTGAATGTAGCGTTGTACCTCTCCTTTCAATCCCTTCCAAGAAAACCTTTCTCGGATCTGTCGATATGTCTTGAAAAAACCTTGGTGACCAGCAACTGGTATATCATGAAACGTCAAAAGAATCTTCTTCTTCAACTTAGAATTAGCCACCAGAAAGATTCTTCCCTTATAATGTATCAATCCCTCAACCATCTTGTACCTTTCATCATGAAAAGTACCCTCAAGAATGCTGGTTGCAAACTGATTTTTAGCATAATCAGCAAGCAACATGTCTCTCCAATCTGCAGTAAGCTCACACAATGAGCTAAGATGAGGTCTCCTGGAGAGAGCATCGGCCGCGATATTATTTTTTCCTTTTACATATTCAATATCAAAGTCGTAAGCTTGAAGCTTACTCACCCATTTCTGTTGCCTCTCATTTAGATCTTTTTGGTGCATGAAATGCTTGAGGCTATTGTGGTCAGTCTTAACCACGAACTTGTTCCCCACCAAGTACTGTCTGAACTTGGCTAATGCATGCATAATGGCAAGCATTTCTTTGTCATAGATTGAATATGTTCTTTCAACACCTCGTAATTTTCTGCTCTCAAACACGATAGGGTGTTTGTCTTGCATCAGGACAGCCCCCACTCCTTCACCTGATGCATCACATTGCAGCTCGAATGGCTTGGAGAAATCCGGTATTGCGAAAACCGGACACAAGCTCATGATCTTCTTGAACTTGTCAAAAACAATTTGAGCCTTTTCTGACCAAACAAAGGCTCCCTTTTTGGTGAGATCAGTAAGGGGGGCAGCATTCTGTGAATACCCCTTAACGAATCTCCGATAAAACCCACAAAGACCCAAAAAACCTTTCAACTGAGTTAAGCTCTCAGGAGGTGGCCAATCAACTACTGCTTTGATCTTCTCTGGGTCCACCTTCACTCCCTCAGCACTGACTATGTGGCCAAGGTATAGTAACTCCGTCATCCCAAATTCACATTTGGAAGCTTTTGCAAACAAGCTCTCAGATTCCATGATACTAAGCACTTCCTCCAAGTGCTTAAGATGATCTCCCCAAGTCTTGCTGAAAATCAGAATGTCATCAAAAAATATTAACACAAACCTCCTTAACTGATTCTGAAAAATACGATTCATGCAAGACTGAAAGGTAGCCGGAGCGTTAGTCAACCCAAATGGCATGACTAAGAATTCGAAATGGCCATAGTGACATCTGAAAGCTGTCTTCTCCACATCTGATCCCCTCATACGAATCTGATGGTAACCCGATCTCAGATCAATTTTTGAGAAGAACTTGGCACCATGTAGCTCATCAATGAGCTCATCTATCCTGGGCATGGGATATCTGTTTTTGATGGTGCTTTGATTCAAAGCACGATAATCCACACACATGTGCATGGTACCATCCTTCTTCTTTACAAGAACCACTGCAGAAGCAAAGGGGCTCTTGCTCGAGCGTATGAAACCCATCTTCAAGAGTTCTTGAATATTCTTCTCGATCTCGTCCTTTTGCCTCTTCGGATACCGATATGGAGTTATGATCACCGGTTTTGCTCCTTCCTTGAGCTCAATGATGTGTTCTGAACCTCTATCAGGGGGTGGTCCAGGAGGTAAATCAGCAAGCACTTTACTCTTCTTGGTGAGTAAAGATTGAATATCAGGAGGATACTCTATTTTCGTTTTAGCAGGACTAGCTGGAAGAACCATGCATTCCGCAGCCCAGTCCACTTGGTCATGACGTATCAACCTTGCCATCCTTTTGAATGACACAATCCGAGGGCCACCATTTGACATTCCTCTCAACACCACCTTCTTTCCATCGGATTGGAACCTGAGTTCCATGGTTTGCAGATTTAAAGAGATCTCTCCAAGAGATCGCAGCCACTGAATGCAAAGGACAGCATCCGTATCTCCAATATTAACCACATAGAAGTCATCCTTGACTTCGTAATTGCCCAATTGCATTGTCATGTTGGGAACCCTTTTGGTACAAGAGATGTGGAACCCATCAGCAACCATGACTTTGAACCCTTCAAAATCTTCAGTTTGCAACCCCTTCTTTGCTACCACAGCTTCGTCAATAAAGTTATGGGTTGCTTCAGTATCAATTAGAGCAACTATATGCTGCCCTTTGATCGTCCCACGAATTTTGAAAGACTCATTCTTTTGGAAGCTCGAAAGTTGAGCCAACGTACTACCACTTTCTTTTTCGCTTTCGGACTCTTCAGGAGCTCTTTCCACTTCACTATCTTCGGAATCAGATTGCTGGTCCGAAAAATCAGAGTTACTCTCACCAGCTGAATAATACTCAATCTAGTGAAATTTGACTCCCTTTGGGCAAACATGATCTGGAGACCATTTATCTCTACATCGAAAACATAACCCCTTTCTTCGGAGTTCATTGATAGTTTCCGGATCCAATCTTGTGCCAAGAGGTTTCTGCTGTTTAGACTCCTTTTGATAAGGCTTTTGATGAAACCTTTTCCATCTATCCTTCTTGTGGAATGATGGTTTAGAATGGAACTTTGTTTTGGGAGCAGCCCACTCCATGTTTCTAGCTTTTTTCATTGCTTCTTGTAAGGATGGTGGGTCAAAAGCTTTGATCCATCCTTTGAGTGGCTCGATCAAACCTTCGCTGAATAAGATCACTAATCTTCTCTCAGTGATTCCAATGACCATAATTGAAAGTCTTTGAAACTCAGCTATGTAGGCATCAACAGTGCCATACTGCTTCAACTGCGCCAACTCCCTAAAATGCACTTCTGGGTCCTTCTCGAACCTCTCAATGAGTCTATTGGTGAATTCATCGTAGCTAGTGATTGATCCATGACCCAAGGTGATTAGGCCATGGTACCACCACTCATGCGCCACCCCATCTAGGTGTAGCGTAGCGAATTTAATCGCGTCTTCTTCAGCCATTGGCCTAAGAGCTAAATAGTTGTCTAGTTTCTGAATCCAAGCTCGAGCAGAATTACTATCACTTCAGTCAAAGTGGGAAAGCAAAACCTTGTTGATAGCTTGATGCAAGTCTCCTTGTGCTGGAGTTCTTCTTTGGTCATAATTTCTCCCTTGTCCCTTACTCTTTCGCTTATGATCTATAAATTCATTATAGGACATATCCATTTTGATGTCATCAGGGAGAGAATCATACTCCGCATGGCCACGTCTCAATTGTTCCACAAATGAAGAATTCTCTTCAGGATCAGGTTGGGCGTTTACTGGTGCTACGAAGGTGGGTTTGAAGGGCCTTGACAAAATGTAAGTGTTGTTTGAAACAAGTTGAGCAACACTTCCATCAAATTGATTAGAGGCACTAGGCTCTCCTCTATATCCGGAATTGTTCTGGAGAGTTGGGTTCTGACCCACTTTCCCCAACATGAGGGATACCATATCCATCAAGGCATCCATCTTCTTTTCAAATCTCTTTTCGGGACTTTGTGATCTTTCTCTACCCTTCCCACTATCATTTCTAGGGTTGGTAAACCTCTCGTTACCCCCGACTGATCTCTCACCTTCTACCATATCTATTTCTTGAGCAGACTCCCAATGAGCCCTCAAGACCTCTGAAGTTGTCTGACCTTCGGGAACCTGATACCACTGGAACTGTTTTGCAATTTTCTTATCTTCTCTTGCAATATATTTCTTTTCTCTGTCACTCATAGAGTTTGCTCACAGGAGGGCAGGATACGTGGCTCTGATACCACTGAAATATCCCGAGCCAATTTTTTTTTAATTTTTAGATATTGGATTTCAACATTACAAGTAAATACCGTTAAGGTTAGAAGATAATCCCAAATGTACTGAAACAACTCTGCTACTTTAAATGCTAGAAATGGAACTCAACGTCCAGTATGTGCTACCCAATCCAAGGCAGAGTAGGGGCGACCATAAGACGGAGTAAATTACAAACAAAGGAACTCGACGTCAAGTATGTGCTACCCAATCCAAGGCGGAGTAAGGGGCTACCATATGACGGAGTGAAATTAATAACAATGCTTTAATGGGAAATACTGAAGAATGAAACTACTCCACACCCAGCATGTGCTTGCTAACCCCAGAAGGGAAAGTAGCTACCATAGGGCAGAGCTCTACACCCAGAATGTGCTTGCTAACCCCAATAGGAAAAGTAGCTACCATAGGGCGGAGCTATAAACTAATACAATAACTTAATAGAAACTGAACTTTAGAAATCAGCTTTGAACAAATAAAGAATGGCTGCCAGTACTACTGTCAGCTTACAAAATAAGAAGAATTTGCTCTTAGAAAGAAGAAAAACCAGCCACCTATTAAATTCTTCAGATGTTCATAACTCACACAAAACTTGTTCAATCTTCTTGATTTCTATTGCAAAGTCTCTTCCTTAAGATGGCGCCCAAGTTAGCATCAAAATTCAGACCCAATCTGCATCCAAAACTTGTTACACAAATTTCAATGCAAACCCCAAAGGGCGTCCCAGCTGAAAAGGGCGATTTGCTCTAGAAATTCATTGCAAGCTCTAAAAATTCTATAAATTAGAGCAAAGAGGCGCCTAAGCCTAGCCAAGACCATGAAATGATACCCAGAACTTTTTTCTTTGTATTTTCTGATTTATGAGTAAAAACCTAGATCTGTCTTATACAGAATACAATCACTGAAACACTAATATTACCAAATTAACTAATAATGAAATAACTGAAATCAATACATAAGCAAATACAAATATCAATGACTGAATCACCACTAGATGCTGTCTTGCAAGCATGAAGCGATGCCCTAGCTAGGAGGCCTTCATTCCCCGAAGCAATTCCAGAGCCAAAGCGGCAGCATAACAATGTATTAAACCAAGATGAAGAAATGAGAACCCAATGCTTTCTTTTATAGGCTTCAGTTGGCCTCCCTTGAAGCCTTATCTCCAAAAGTGGCGCCCCTTTCCATGCAATGATGGCGCCCCCCCTTCAAGTCCCCCTTTTTAAAATAACATTAAGTTATTTCGACTAGGCCAAGGTCAACGTTAAAATATAATATTATTTTTTAAGTGAAATTAACTTATTTCACCAAGACCGCATTCTGAAGCCCAAAACTGAATGAATCAATTGAAAGGGAAGTTAACTCCTTGAGACAAACCTGCTAGCTGCCAAAAATAGAATTTACTAAAAATAGTAAATTCTTGGAAATGCTCAGAAAGCCGAAACAAACATACCTCTGTGAAGCTCTCGAAAAACCTAGAAAGAATCCGCCATCAAAACTCCGAGCAAGGACATCCTAAAAAATAGGAAACCTTAATTTGCACCTTCCGAATAGCCTACGGATTTTCAGAAATAGGCCAACGGTCTGTGAGATCAGATTTGAGAAGGGGTCATTACAATAAGTATATAAAACAATGATAGTTATATGATATAGATTCTATAACTCAATGCTAGTATGATATAAGTTTTATGTTATTTACTACATCAGATTTGATAAGTTTCATGATAATCTTATGTTTCAACTTTGGAGTTTCGATTTCAAGTTTGATTTTTGAGTTCTGATCTCATAGCACACCCATATATTTAGTGGTACACACTCTTCATACCCCCGCACCACTGCATCCGTGTACTGGAGTTTTGTTTTGGGATCTCACATCAGGGGCTGCATTCCTGCACCTTGTGTACCCCAGTACCCATGCACACATGTAACCTCACAAATTAATATAAATACAACCCTTGTTTGGTAGTTTACATCATTGCTAATTTTTGAAATTCTTCTCCTTTATAACTAGCTCAGATATCTTAAATATATCTATCTGAAAACACCAAGAGGTATTAATTTTGAGGTGCCTATCTAGAAATTTTCACATACCAAACTGATTAACGACTCCATCACCTTCTCCATGAAATTCCCACTGAATAGTGACATGTGACCTCAATCTAGTTGCACTACTGCATCAAGCTCAAAAAATTATTTCCAGAGAAAAAAAGGGCTCCAAAATCCACCATATGCCCAAGATATTGTGATTTTTCAATCACCTTCTCCAAGCAAAAAGAAAAACTGCCCTATGATGGCCAAATGGAAATCAAATTTAAGGTTGGCCATTTTTATGAACACAATCACGACCGTTACACTCCCCCACCACCGTCTACCATTGTAGGTTACATCTCTAGGCAGAATAAACAATGGATAGGAATATGATGTCATAATTGCAGCCATTTAAGAGCCCACAATTTAGCTATCTTTGATATTATGATGTTTTTGCTCTTAAAGTACACAATTGTTTACTGTTGTACAGTGATTTCCTTCCAGTACCTAACAGCTATAATTCATCTATCTTTTGTTGACTTTGTTGCTTCTAGATGCATGGCAAACAACTTGAACGCAACAAGAAACAACTTTGTTACAGCAGTATAATAGTGGCAGTTCAGCAATCTTTTTGTTTTCCTTTTCATTCTTAAAGTGCAATGACCTCCTTTACCATCAGATCATCTTAGCAAACCATCAATCTAGCCATGATTTAAGCCATTTCCTATCTAGTTCTCACTTATGTCATAGCTAAACTTAGCTGTTTCCAAATAAATAACGAGAATTTTTTTAGACTGTTTATAAAAATAAAAATAAAATTGTTTCAAGTTTGCGCTTTTGGATTATTGAATGAATAGTTCAGATTTCATGATTCATAGAATTTAGATTTATAAGTCTGATTTTATAAATATTCTCATCCAAGAGCCCTAGTGTGTATTATCCCTAGGAATGTGTATTAGATTTAAACCAAACCTATACTAGTTATTCTTTCGTATTACTATTGTGAAATTGCCCTAGAATTGGGATACTTCAGCGCTGAAATTGTTGTAGGGAATTGCAAAAATGAATGGAAAGAAAGTAAGAACTAAAACATGCAAGAAAACAATATCAGCACAAGATTATCCTAGTAGAGAAATTCAATGTGAGAAAACTTCGTAAGAGTGGGGTTGTGCCTCCTCATACCATTATTTCCATGGAATATTTACAAGCCAAATTGCTTTCTTTTGGCCTCCAAAATCACTGTGGGACTTGAAAACACTTCTACAATGCTTTCCTTGCTTCGCAACTAGCTTCTCCAACTCGCTCTTCTACTCTACTCAACTGCACATACATGCTACAACTCCAAAACACTGAACTAAGATGAGTTACATGAGCCCCAAGAGTTGTCTTTGTAAACAAATGAAACAAATGAAACAAACAGAGATCCCAATCAACAAAAGCCTTCAAAAAGACAAAATTCCAACCATTTGGGCTTCCTTGGATCCATTAGTGTCTGTTGTTTTCTCTTATGTGGACAGGTCTGGTTGGGTACGAACCTGTCTGCATGTCTTGTTTTGTGTTGTACAGCTTCATCCCAAGCCGAACCTGCTATACAGGTTTGTCTTAAGCTGAACCTGTCAAGTGTGGATTATTTTCAGCTGCTTATGCCCTCAAGGTGTTCAGATAACCTTAGAACATCTATACATCCTCTATTTATCCCTACACTGACCTGCATACTCTGTTCTTGTTGAAATGGTATCTTAGAAGTGAGCGAGAGTGTCTTAAGTCACTTAACCTAGTTATGCAAGATAGTGAGTGTAATTGGTAACATCAATTGAACTGAATTCATCATGTTTCATGATCTTAATCAGATCACGTTTCCATAGTTGTGAGGCTTTTGGTCCCCAAAAGCTTAAGGACTTACAAGATGGGGAACTATTCCCCCACTTCTCTTTGGAATACAACTTGATTGCTTAGCGATTCTCCTTCAGCCCAACATGCCAGCTTTCTTGCTCTCCTCACCTTAATGTTATCAACTTCTTCTGCAAAACAACATCCTTGTCCATCTCTTCATGAGCATTAGGTGCAAAGTCTTCAATGGAAGGCAACAAAAGACCACCTTCATCATCTAGTACAGTAGGCTCAATGAGATGTAATTTCTCAACATTCACAACGGAATATAACATCATGTATGGAGATAGGTCTAATTTGAATGACATTAGTACCCATTTGTTCAAGAAATCTCAAATAGACCATACCGAAATGGTTTTAGCTTTTTAGATTTACTTTGCAATATTTCTTTGCTTAAGTAAAGCCACACCTTGTCCCCAACTCAGAACTTTTGCTCAACTTTATGCTAATCATGTCTTGCTTTGTACTTAGCTTGAGACTCCTTCAACCTCTCTTGTGCTTCGAGGTGTATTTGCCTTATCTTCTAAATGTATTTCTCAACGTTGTGGATTTTGGAATCCACGAATCCACGCCTTGTTTTCTTTGTGGTTGTCCCATTGCAACATCAAAAGAATTTGGGGAATCAAAAAACTAACCAATTTGTTTTTTCAAAAGGAGATCTATTAGAGTAAGTATAAGTGTTGGCTATATGTCATATTCTCATTCCAAGTATCAAGATGCTTCCCAATATACCCTCTCAAGAGTTGCACCAATGTCTTGTTGACTACTCCGATTGGGCCATCTATTAGCAAATAAAAAGTGTTTGATCTCTTCAGCCTTGTGTCCATCTTCTCCTACAATGTGATCCAAATTTTTCCCAAGAATCTTATATCCTTGCCTAAAGTGATATAACAAAACAAGCCAAAGTGAACCCAAACATTGGTGAAAAATAAATCAGCCAGATCATTTCCCTTGAGAGTCTTCTTCAATCTTGTTGCAAGGAATGATAACCCACATTCTACCAAGCAGTTTACAACAACAAACAAGTAATCATGTCCTTTCTTTGACAAAGGAAAACTTTATCTCATGGTCTAGACCCTAAGAAGGAACCGGTAGTGGCAGATATAACCACACCTTTCTATTATTTGGCTTACTTGTGCTACATGAAACACATCCCCTTATGAAGTTTGCAATGTCATTTTACTTGTTTTCCCAAAACACATTTCTTTGCAGATGTGCCAAAGTTTTTGGCACACCAAAGTGACCGGTAACTTTTTAAGTATGAGCCTTTGTCGTTACATGAACTTTTTTATCCTTTGGAACACAAAGCTTCCTCAAATTGTAGAGCAACCCTTCTTGGAGATAGTATTCTTAAAGCTCAAGATATGCGCTCTTTGATTCTTGCAAGAGCTGATCTATCTCTCCAAAATCTGCATCATGTTCATATTATTCACCATATGCTTCTTGGACAAATAGATCAAGTTATAGTGCCCAAAACTGAAATCAATGGTGGTATAGATAGCATATCAACCAACTTGTTAGTTGCACCTCTATCATACTTGATAACCAAATGAAAATTTTGTACAAAACCCATCCATTTGTAGTGCCTTGCTTGCTGCGATTTTAATTGCACTAGCAATTATTGAATTGATTGCTGATCTGTGTGGACAATGGTTTCTTTTCCCATTAAAAGGTGCTTCCATTTTTTAAATGCTTCTTTCTGTGAGTTTAAATAATTCCTTATTCTATGTACAATATTTCAAAACTGCCTATGAAAAATCTCTGAATGATAACAGATTGGCTTACCTTTGCAATAGAAAAGCCTTGTTAGCGTAGTCACTTTCATCAGTGTTTGTCTCAAACGGTAGCTGCAAGATAGGTAGTGCCAAAACTAGAGCATTGTTGATCTTATGCTTCAAATCAACAAATGTATCATTGATTTCTACCCCAAGTAAAGGACTTATCACTTCTTGTTATGGAATACTTGTAATGTCCCCTTTTTTAGATTAAAATAATTAATAATATTATTTAAGTTGGGTCCGGTCATTTCTAATCTTTTGAAAAACTTAATAATAATATTATTATTAAAATAAAAAGTGTTCTTAAATACTTTAAAGTAAACTTAATAATATGACTAAGTGGCCAAAAAGTAATGTCAGCAACTTATGTTTTATTATTAAAATAAAGTAAGTTTGGAGTTTGAGTGGAATATAAAAAGTGGAGAGGTCTATTTTTGGCATCTATCTATCATCTACCAATTAATTCTTTTGATGCTAAGCATGCTTGCTTGCACGTTCAACCATTGAGGACAGACACCCTCAAATTCATTTTGGGACTTCATTCAAAGGTCACAGCTGTGCAGAGTATCATCTTGTTGGCAGCTAGGGCACAGTTGAAAGGTGGTGTAGCAGTTTGGGAGCCAGTTGAGGGTAGGCGTAGCTGTTTGGAGGGTTCATTGAGGTGGGTGTAGCCATAGGGCAGTGTTTGAGAGGTGGCTGCAACTCAAAAAAGCCTCTGGGAGTGGGGTGACTTCACTAGAGGGGTCAAACATTGGCCTTGATACTGTTTGAGAGTTAAAATATTATTGTTTTTCACTCATACTATCAGCTGTGTTTAATTCTAATTTTCAAGCTTGCATTTGGGTTAAAAATCAGATTTGATGTTCAAGGGTTTCACCCTAGAATTAATATTTGAAATTCCATATTTTTGCAAGGGTTTGTGGCAGATAAATATTGAATTTTGATCTAAAATAAGTGTTTTCAGAATTCTAAAATTTTCTATGGTTAGGGTTTTGATTAAAAAAATCATAATTTGTATTTTTATTTTAAGGGTTTACCCCAAATTCCAGAATTGCTAAATTTTGCCTTAAAAGGGATATTACGGTGGTCTCAAATCCATCTCTTGGCCAACTGTGGGATTTTAGTTGTCTACAATGGATTAGCGACCTAAGTTCTTACCAAAGGAAGAATACATAGATCCTATCCAAGAGGGGTGGATGTGAATACAGAAAGAGCAGCAAAAAGTTAAGGATCGTCTTGAAGAAATCAATAGAAAAACAAGACAAGAAGTACAAACGAAAAGACAAGATATTAAAAATCAACTTATGAAGCGGTTTTCTATCAGCTATGAAGCCCTAGACTTTTTTAGAAGAATGCAAAAGAATGATCCTATTCAGGAGGCATGGTTGGAAGATGTCATGTCCCCTCTTTAGCTCTGTCTAGCAGAGACTTGAGAGTTGGCCTATCAACCGGGTTCCCGTAGGTCAGCAGAGTGGTTAGGGGACCTATCCAGAGGCAGTGGAGCATGGTAAGGAGCTTTACAGGCCTTTCCAAACAGTTTACATCAGTTTCCTATTTTTTAGGGTTTGACTGAGAGTTGACCAAGAGGCATCAGGGGACCTCCAGGAGCATTTTGGGAGTTTTCTTATTTTTTAGGAGGTATCCCTAAATTTTAGGAAGGCACTGTCAGTTAACCTGCCATGTGGCGGCATCACCAGTAGCACGGGCTCCAGTAGTTTTCAGTTCAGATTGGCCAGGTGATGGACTTGGAATAATTATTGAATATTAAAGTGCAGCTTTAATATTTAATAAAAATAAATTAAAGTGATTAATAATATCACTTTGTAATAAAATTTAATAAATAGACCCCTCCCTAGTTAACACGTGTTAAAAGACGGACATTCTATTAATGAGAAGTTGGACCCTCAACTTGGGAGACTTTAAATAAAGAAAAAAATCATTAAAAGATTCCCTTTTGATGCCACCCTAACCCTAAAAGTGGACGCCCATCTTGGAAAAAGGATAAAGTGCGTTGGAAGTTCTTTTGGAGGCATCTTTTGTATATTTTTTGAAGCTTCATTGCAGATTTGAACTCTGAGGAAGAGGGCAGCAGCATATAGTCTCTTGGGAATGGAAACTCTTAGGGATTTTGGTGAATTGGACGACAACCTAGTTCATGTTTGTAGGAGGCCTACCCTAGGTCTTCTTTTGTGCATCATTGGACAAATTCTTGGGCATTCTATGACAGATATAAGCTTGCAGCAGTACCAAATCAGCATTATTCTACATATCCTTCATTTCCAGTTGCATGCATAGCCTCTCTTAGGCCAATACCATCTTTGTATGTAAGTGGCGTTGCAAAACAGGGTTTACAATAAATATAAAATACAGATCTAATGGATATGTGCTTCAAATTCTTAGTTGGTGCTTTTCTATCATTTAATTGTTAATTTTAGTTCACTTTTATACGAGATCGCAGTTGCATATATATCTATTTGCTATCTTGGCAAATACACATTTCAAGAAAACTGAAACCCTTCTGCATCTCCTCTCTAGTCTGAAAGAACACAAAAAAATTAATAAAAATCATAAAACAAACAAAATCACAAAAACAAATACTTCATTTCAGCAAACAGATCCATCAGGGATCTTTCAGTGGTATCAGAGCCCTTGACCTGCCAGCCTGTGGGGTTCAGAGAATTGTTTTCTATGCATACAGACCGGTATTATACACGCAGGAGAGCCCAACAAGAGCTTGGGGTTGGTATGGCAGAGGAACCACTTATGGCAGAAGAACAGAGGAATGTTAGGGGGAATCAGGGTGATGAAGAGAGAGAAATGATAACCCTCATCAACACTCAGCCTAGGATTGCTCAGACCTTAGACAGGATACAGGATGCCTTGGACCGGTTGGAATTAGATAGAGGCAGACGGAGCATATCAGTATCTGTGGCAAGAAGTCAGCGTAGTCACCAGTCACACGCATAAGACAGGAGCCCCCTTCAGTCCCCTAGGCGTGGATAGACCCTTACTTCCTCAGTTTGCACCAGGTGAACGACCAGTATAGGTAGAGCCACCAGAGGTGGAATTTCAGGATTCAATCATGACAGCTATAGCTGAGTGGAGAACCCTACCCCCCGAGGTCAGGGATGTCTTTCCTTTTCCACAGTATTGTGCACAACGAGAGGTGGAATTTCAGGATTCAGTCATGACAGCTACAGCTGAGTGGAGAACCCTACCCCCCGAGGTCAGGGATGTCTTTCCTTTTCCACAGTATTGTGCACAACGCAGAGATTCTACCAGGTTCAGAGGAGACCGAGGCACTAGACCTCAGCAGCAGAACTATGACCTCAGTAGAGCTACTAGGAAGATCACGTTGGCTACATATGATGGTACGGGTAGTACGAGTGCACGTGCTTGGGTGCACAAGCTGGACATATATTTATCCTTGAGACCCATGCCTGAGTGTGAGGCTATTCAATTTATTGTCTTACATTTAGATGGGGTTGCCTACGATTGGTGGCATCATGGATTGGTCACCCAGGATCATGCCTTAATTCATTCCTATGCAGAGTTCACTGAACGACTCATTACCCAGTTTGACCGTAAGGACACATAACTCTACTATAGGGAGTTGGCACATCTTAGACAGACTGGACAGGCAGAAGCATATGTTAATGAGTTCCAGCGTATTGCAGTTATGGTACCTGATATGCCCCAAAGGTGTAGCGTGATGTTATTCATTGAGGGATTGCAGGATAGGCTTAAGGGATTGGTACGTGCCTTCCAGCCGACCACTCTTAAGGATGCCATTGATGTGACCTTGAGATTGGACACCACTCCCACTTATCAGTCAGATAAGAGGCCATTCAGGGAATCACGGCCTATTCAAAAGGCCAATACTTCACAATTTAGAGATGGACAGTTAGCTAGACCTCCTAGGATGGATCAGGAGTCACGAAATGATTTGAGGAGGAAGAAATTATGCTTTTCCTGCAAGGAACCTTGGGAGCTCGGACACCGCTGTATGGGTAAGGGCAAGGTTCACTTGATTGAGGTCACATCTGAGCTTGGGGATCAAGAGATACCAGACACCGACACTGAGGACAGCCCTAAGGAGGTTATTCAAGAACGACCCCAGCTAGAGATAGATATCCCTGATTCATTGGCGGCAGCCAAAGTGACTATGGCTACACTATCCAGATATCCCAGGTTCCATGCCTTTCGATTGAAAGGTACATTACAGGGACAGCAAGTCATGAGCTTGGTTGACACAGGAGCCACGCACAATTTTATTGATCAAAAGTTGGTTGAGAGGCGTGGATTACAGTCTGAGGTGTTCGAGGGTTTTGGAGTTAAGGTTGCAGATGGTGTAGTGTTGGGTTGTACTAGGAGGACCTCACAGCTCAACATTCAGACGGGGGATTTTACCTTGACGGATGACTTTTATATCCTACCCTTAGAAGATTATGATGTTATTTTGGGTATGCAGTGGTTACAGGGTATTGGGAGATATATTATTGATCACCACTGCATGCAGTTAGAGTTCCTATCTGGTGGAAAGAAGGTGATCTTGAGGGCAGTATCTGACGGTGGGCCTAAGGAGGTATCTTCTCACAAGATGGAGTTTATTATTAGACATGATGTGATCTGGGCCACACGTTGTTTTGTGAAATCCAAGACACCTGCTCCTCAGGATGGTAGAGCATTTCATGTTGACATACAGTCGGTGATGGATCGGCATGGCCGAGTATTTGGTGACATACCTCCTGGTGTACCTCCGGATAGAGGGTTTGAGCATGGGATAGAGATGGAGGATGGAGCTAAGCCAGTGATCACCACTCCGTATCGTCATCCTAGAGCATACAAGGATGAGATTGAGAAGACTATTCATGAGCTATTAGACATGGGCTTCATTCACCCAGTTCTAGTCCCTTTGCTTCTTCTGTAGTACTGGTTAAGAAGGATGGGACTCTACGAATGTGTATTTATTACAAGGCCCTGAACAGGAAGACAATCAAGAACAGGTACCCTATTCCACGCATTGATGATTTGTTGGATGAACTTCATGGAGCTATCTACTTCTCTAAGATTGATCTTCGTTCAGGCTATTATCAGATACGTGTACGAGCAGAGGACGTACACAGGACTGCCTTCCATTGTCACTATGGGCATTATGAGTTCCTGGTAATGCCTTTTGGCCTTACCAATGCCCCAACCACTTTCCAGTCATGTATGAACCATCTCTTCAACAAGCAGTTGAGGAAGTCGGTTCTAGTATTCTTTGACGATATTCTGATTTACAGTCGTACCTGGGAGGACCATCTCATACATGTTGAGGAGGTACTTAGCATTATGGAGAGTCAGTCTCTATTTGCTAAGTTGTCCAAATGTGAGTTTGGACTTAGAGAGATCTTATATTTGGGTCATATGATCGGTGCTGATGGGGTGAAGGTGCATGAGGAGAAAATTCAGGCAATTCGAGATTGGCCCCGCCCTCGGAACATTGCTGAGTTACGTGGGTTCTTTGGTCTATGTGCTTATTACAGGCGATTTGTGAGGGGTTTCTCTCAGTTGGCAGCACCCTTGACATACCTCACAAAGAAAGGGGCTTTCAAATGAACGGAACAGGCACAGGGAGTCTTTAATAGGCTCAATGAGGTTATGAGCACTTGCCCAGTTTTAGCACTCCCTGACTTCTCGCAGCCTTTTGTACTTGAGTGTGATGCTTCTGGTTTGGGCATAGGAGCGGTTTTGATGTAGAGCCGACACCCCATTGCTTTTGAGAGTCAGAAGCTGCGGGATAATGAGAGGTTGTATTCTATGTATCATAAGGAAATGTTGGCTATTATGCATGCATTAGCCAAGTTCAGACAATATCTTGTTGGCAGCAAATTCGTGGTAAGAACAGACCACAATAGTCTGAAATATTTCCTTGATCAGACAGAGCTCAATGATCGTCAGCAAAAATGGGTGAGTAGGATTCAGGGTTATGATTTTGACATCGAATTCATAAAGGGGAAGAATAATACTATGGCTGATGCACTTTCTATAAAACCATCACTTGCTGCCCTATGTTCATTGAGCGAGATTTCAGCAGATTGGAAGGCTCAACTTCTAGTTGAGTACTCCAAAAATCAGCATGCTTGTGAGGTCATGGATGGATTGGTGTTGGATGATCGGTACACTGTTGTAATATCCCCAACCAATAGGGACTTTAAAAAGACAAAAGCTCTGAATTGCTTTTCTGAATATTCTGATTTTTCGTATGATATAAGAACAAATTGCGATTTTTGCAAAATATCTTCAAATAGATAAATAAATCACAGTATAAACTCTTAATTATTCACTCAGATGATTACAATAGATGTCCAATGTCATGCATATAAAAGAATATTCAAATATGGTCTTAATAACCTGAGTATTCCGCAAACTGGGAATAAATCCTGAATCTGGTACGTCTTGGCCTGCTATGTTAAAAACACAGTCACCGTCGTCGGTCGATATACTGCCGACGTCGGTCTCTGTCGGTCGGCTGCTCTGCCGACGTCGGTCTTCAGTCGGCCGATGTCGGTCACTGGGATGCCGATGTCGGTTCCTGTGTTCCCTGCAGCGCTGTCCAGCTAGCTGCTGATGTGTACGGAATTGTACGAATTCCGTACAAAAGAAAGAAAATATGCTGCGGCCTGTATGCTGTACTCCAGATCTGAAGAAATATAGCCTAATACGAAAGATCTTGATTCTGAACAATTACTCAAACAAAACCTAATGAAATAAATACCTGTGATAACTTCTGTGTGAAGTTATCTCTCAACCCTGTAAATCTCTGTGATAACTTCTGTATGAAGCTATCTCTCAATTTTGCAATAAATCGGCTGATCTCTCACAACCTCTGAATCGCACACACTGAAGAGTGGACGTTCTCCAATGCAAATGGAATCCTGGAACCCTTGGCTCATTCACAGAAGAATTCTTAGCAATAATCAATATCAATATTCAATGGATAATTTGCCTCCCTCCAATAAGAAACCCTTATATCCTCCAAAAAAGTGTGCTTGCCCTAATTAGGGTTTCTTAAATTAGAATTAGGGTTTCATAATTAAAAATAGGCCAAATAATTAATATTTGATTAAATCAATCAAATATTAATCTCCCTCAATACATGTCAGATCCTCAATCCGTCTGAAGTTGGTGAATCAGGGAGTGATTCTGCACATGACCATACCAAAATAAGGGCGCTCCGCTGCATGTCAAATATCTCTAAATAATAGGAGCTCAGGCCAAATGTGTCCGAAAGAGCCCGAATGAAAGCCAACTGTAGAAATTCTGCTAATCGAAGCCAAGCCAAGCTCCATCAAGACCCTCTATCCATCCTATCAGCCTACGAGGGTCGCATAATAGGCTAACCATCAACTCATAACATGTCAACTGAAAAGGGGACATGACAATCCGCCCCTCCTGAAATTGCTTGCCCTCAAGCAATCGCTGAATGATAAACCAATCAATCCACTTGGATCCCAAACGTAGTCATGATCTCCACCACTGTCAATCAATACAAACTCCATGCCATGTCCATCACAACTCTCATCTAATGGCGTCACATCGTCCCTAGTACCACAATAAGAATCCCAACATCCAATCCAAGAACGAAAATCAACTGGCAACTCAAGTAAACTCCTCACCTGAATAATATATGAATCTAGAATGTGAATGCTAGACATACTCATATCATCCTCAACATGTGACCCGACTGTAATAGAAAGCTGAGTCCCTACCACATGTGCTAACTCCTGAACTGAACTCACCTCAAGACAAAGCTCGTCCACATGTCTCTCCTGTGTTGGTGCCAATGTGCACTCGGCAGCGCACTCTCCCATATCGTGTGGTATGAGCCTCTCCATTCGATGAAAAAACATATGTTTGAAGCTGCTGCCCTGTATTGCCTTAAGAATATGTGTTTTCCCATCAACATCAAAACGAACCTCCATGTCCTTGAGACGAAGAGTAACTTCCTCAAATGAATGAAGCCACTTCATACCCAAGACTAAGTCTATATCCCCCATGTCTACCACATAATAATCAGCCTTAAACTCATAGTTGTTCAAGCGCAATGGGAGGTCTCTAATCAGCCGCTCACACCTAAGAGTGTGATCGTCGGCCACCTTAACTCTGATGCCCTCAAAATCTTCGGTAGTGAGTCCACGCTTCTCCACAAATCTAGCATCTATGAAATTATGTGTGGCTCCTGTATTAAGAAGGGTGATGACCTTCTGTCCTGCCAAAACTCTACGGAGTCTGAATGAATCATCCGACTGAATGTTGGATAGGCGTGCCTCCTGTATGTGTAGCTCTAAATCTGCCTCTACCTCTAACTCCGCAGAACTATCCTGTTGTTCGGAATCTTCTGATTCCGAATCCTCATAATACGCCCACATCACACGATTTGCCTTGCCCTTAGGCCTCAAAGGGCAATCGTGATGGATATCATATGGACCTTTGCAGTAGAAGCAAAGCTTTTTCCTGCATAGATCGTTAAGAGCCTCTTGATCCAAAGGTGGTGTGGCTGGGTTGGCCTTTGAATCATTCTTAACACCTGATTTATCTTTGTTGAAATCTAATCCCTCTCTATCTCCGTTGGAGCACTTATGGTCCCTGGATGAAGAAGTACCTCTGGAGTTAAATTTATTGGATGGGGCTGCCATCTCCATACTACGCGCCTTCTTCATAGCTACCTGTAATGAAGGAGGATCAAAGCCTTTGATCCAACCTCTCAATGGTTCTGTCAATCCCTCCATGAAGAGCACTACAAGTCGCCTCTCTGAAATGTCAGGAACCATGACTGATAACTTCTGGAAGTCACCAATGTAAGACTCTAGACTGCCACTCTGTTGCAACTGTGCCAACTCTCGAAAATAGGATTCTGGATCCCTCCTGTCAAAACGCTCCACTAGCCTATCCACAAACTCCTGATAAGATGTGATCCGATCATGATGGAGTGTCACCATCCCGTGGTGCCACCAATCGTGAGCTACCCCCTCAAGATGCAGTGTCGCATATCTGATAGCATCTCCCTCAGCCATCGGACGCAACGTGAGAAATGTGTCTAGCTTACTAACCCAGGCTTGTGCTGTGACCTTGCCACTACCATCGAACATCGCTAGTGTGAGCTTGCTCGTAGCATGCTTCAGATCATTATTCTGGCGTCTAGGTCTCCAATCCTGTCGACCTCGATTATGCTCTCTCCTCTGTGTGACGAATCAGTCAAAAGTAATCCTCTCTCAGACCTCAGGTGATAATAACTCCCACTCCTCATTCGCTGCCATAAGGGTGTCAGCAAATAGGGGATCTCCTGCTGCCTCCTCTGCTGGAGCCTTTGGTTCCTCCTGAACAAACGTAGGCCGTGTAGGCCTATCAGCGGTCCTGGAATGGGTCAGCTGTGGTCTTTGATTAACAGTAGCACTCCTGTTATCTCCTTGCTCCCCATTCTGTCGAACAGGTGTGTTCATCCTCTCTACCATAGTAGTGAGTGCCTGTAGTGCCTGATTCATCTGCTGTTGCCCTGTAGCCATCACTCGGTAGAATTCTCTGGTGTTATGATCATCATCATGCCTGTGGCCCCAGTGTGGGCTACCGTCACGCCTGTCACTCATGGTGATTGGCTGTTGTTCTATAACTTGAGTGCCCTCCAGCAAGGCTCTACTGCGTGTGTTATACCTGTGTGGTCCCAACTCTTGTGGCTGCATAAGATCTATAAACCCTCAGGATGGCAGGATTTAGCTCTGATACCACTGTAATATCCCCAACCAATAGGGACTGTAGCAAGACAAAAAAACTCTGATACCACTGTAATATCCCCAACCAATAGGGACTTTAAAAAGACAAACTCTAAATTGCTTTTCTGAATATTCTGATTTTTCGTATGATATAAGAACAAATTGCGATTTTTGCAAAATATCTTCAAATAGATAAATAAATCACAGTATAAACTCTTAATTATTCACTCAGATGATTACAATAGATGTCCAATGTCATGCATATAAAAGAATATTCAAATACGGTCTTAATAACCTGAGTATTCCGCAAACTGGGAATATATCCTGAATCTGATACGTCTCAGCCTGCTGTGTTAAAAACACAGTCACCGTCGTCGATCGATATACTGCCGACGTCGGTCTCTGTCGGTCGGCTGCTCTGCCGACGTCGGTCTTCAGTCGGCCGATGTCGGTCACTGGGATGCCGATGTCGGTTCCTGTGTTCCCTGCGGCGCTGTCCGGCTAGCTGCTAATGTGTACGAAATTGTACGGAATTGTACGAATTTCGTACAGAAGCAAGAAAATATGTTGCGGCCTGTATGCTGTACTCCAGATCTGAAGAAATATAGCCTAATACGGAAGATCTTGATTTTGAACAATTACTCAAACAAAACCTAATGAAATAAATACCTGAAATACCTGTGATAACTTCTGTGTGAAGTTATCTCTCAACCCTGTAAATCTCTGTGATAACTTCTGTATGAAGCTATCTCTCAATTTGGCAATAAATCCGCTGATCTCTCACAACCTCTGAATCGCACACACTGAAGAGTGGACGTTCTCCAATGCAAATGGAATCCTGGAACCCTTGGCTCAGTCTTCACAAAAGAATTTTTAGCAATAATCAATATCAATATTCAATGGATAATTTGCCTCCCTCCAATAAGAAACCCTTATATCCTCCAAAAAAGTGTGCTTGCCCTAATTAGGGTTTCTTAAATTAGAATTAGGGTTTCATAATTAAAAATAGGCCAAATAATTAATATTTGATTAAATCAATCAAATATTAATATCTCCCTCAATACATGTCAGATCCTCAATCCGTCTAAAGTTGGTGAATCAGGGAGTGATTCTGCACATGACCATACCAAAATAAGGGTGCTTTGCTGCATGTCAAATATCTCTAAATAATAAGAGCTTAGGGCAAATGTGTCTGAAAGAGCCCGAATGAAAGCCAACTGTAGAAATTCTGCTAATCGAAGCCAAGCCAAGCTCCATCAAGACCCTCTATCCATCCTATCAGCCTACGAGGGTCGCATAATAGGCTAACCATCAACTCAGAACATGTCAACTGAAAAGGGGACATGACAACTGTAGTAGATGAATTCATCTACTACAAGGGCAGGGTGTATCTGGTTCCTAGTTCTCAGTTGAGGGAACAAATTCTGCATGCTTACCATGATACTCCGACAGTAGGGCACACAGGGTATGGTAAGACCTACAAGGCGGTTAGGGAGAGATTCTCTTGGAAGGGTCTCAAGGCGGATATCTTACGTCATGTTTGCGAGTGTATGACGTGCCAAGAGAATAAGTCTGAGCATATACTTTTCATGCCGGTTTATTGCAATGCTTACCTATACCGAAACATAAGTGGTCAGGAATTTCCATGGATTTCATTACATGTCTTCCTCGAGTGCAAGGGAAAGACTGTATCTACACCCACTTCTTCTCTATTGCAGCTAATTACACGACATCCCAGGTGGCGGAGTTATTTTTCAGAGAGGTATTTAGGCTCCACAGTCTACCCAAGACTATCGTGAGTGATAGGGATAGTAGGTTCATGAGTTCTTTCTGGCAAGAGCTTTTCAGGCTCACAAGGACGGAGTTGACACCCAGTACCAGCTACCACCCACAGACAGATGGGCAGACCGAGATTGTTAATAAGTGGGTTGAGGGGTATTTGCGCAGCTACGTGTTAGGACAGCAGAAGGCATGGGTGCGTTGGCTATATTTAGGAGAGTATTGTTATAATACTACACACCATATGTCTATTGCTATGACACCTTTCAGAGCCCGCTATGGTTACGAGGCATTATCTTTTGTTGATTTGGGTGTAAGTGACAACAGAGTTCCCTTGGCACAGGATTGGTTACAGGAGAACCAAGATATCATGAGATCTCTCAAGGAGAATCTGCAGCAAGCGCAGAATCAGCAAAAGGTCTACGCTGATCAACATAGGACTGAGAGAGTACTTGAGGTGGGTGACATGGTTTTCTTGCGGTTACAACCTTACCGACAAAGTACCCTTAGAAGGGGTGGAGCTGAGAAGCTCAAGCCTCGCTTCTACGGACCATATTGGATTCTCCGGCGTGTGGGGGAGGTTGCTTATGAGATTGAGTTACCACCCGACAGCCGGATTCATAATGTGTTCCACGTATCTTGCCTGAAAAAGGCATTGGGGCAACATATTGTAGCATCTCCCGATCTACCTCCCTTGGATGAGGAAGGTAAGCTGACTCTGGTTCCTGAGGAGGTCTTGGAGGAGAGAGAACGACCGCTGAGAAGTAGGATGATTCAGGAGTACTTGATTCGTTGGAGAGGTCTTCCTATAGAGGACGCCACTTGGGAGGGAGAGTCCATTTTACAGCATCCGGCCTTGCAGTTGCTTGTGGGCAAGCATCTCTGAGAGGGGAGAACTGTCATGTCCCCTCTTTAGCTCTGTCTAGCAAAGACTTGAGAGTTGGCCTATCATCTGGGTTCTTGTAGGTTAGCGGAGTGGTTAGGGGACCCATCCAGAGACAGTGGAGCGTGGTAGGGAGTTTTACAGGGCTTTCCAGACAGTTTGCATCAGTTTCCTATTTTTTAGGAAGGGTTCCTATTTTTTAGGGTTTGACTGAGAGTTGACCAAAAGGCATCAGGGGACCTCAAAGAGCATTTTGGGAGTTTTCCTATTTTTTAGGAGGTATCCCTAAATTTTAGGAAGGCACTGTCAGTTACCCTGCCATGTGACGGCATCACCAGTAACACGGACTCCAGCGGTTTTCAGTTCAGATTGACCAGGTGATAGACTTAGAATAATTATTGAATATTAAAGTGCGGCTTTAATATTTAATAAAAATAAATTAAAGTGATTAATAATATCACTTTGTAATAAAATTTAATAAATGGACCCCTCCCTAGTTAACACGTGTTAAAAGACGGACATTCTATTAATGAGAAGCTGGACCCTCAACTTGGACGCCCAACTTGGGACACTTTAAATAAAGAAAAAAACATTAAAAGATTCCCTTTTGATGCCACCCTAACCCTAAAAGTGGACGCCCATCTTGGAAAAAGGATAAAGTGCGTTGGAAGTTCTTTTGGAGGCATCTTTTGCATATTTTTTGAAGCTTCATTGCAGATCTGAACTCTGAGGAAGAGGGCAGCAGCATATAGTCTCTTGGGAATGGAAACTCTTAGGGATTTTGGTGAATTGGATGACAACCCAGTTCATGTTTGTGAGAGGCCTACCCTAGGTCTTCTTTTGTGCATCATTGGACAGATTCTTGGGCATTCTATGACAGATATAAGCTTGCAGCAATACCAAATCAGCATTATTCTACATATCCTTCATTTCCAGTTGCATGCATAGCCTCTCCTAGGCCAATACCATCTTTGTATGCAAGTGGCGTTGCAAAACAGGGTTTACAATAAATATAAAATACATATCTGATGGGTATGTGCTTCAAATTCTTCGTTGGTGCTTTTCTATCATTTAATTGTTAATTTTAGTTCACTTTTATACGAGATCGCAATTGCATGTATATCTATTTGCTATCTTGGCAAATACACATTTCAAGAAAACTGAAACCCCTTCTACATCTCCTCCTATTCTGAAAGAACACAAAAATATTAATAAAAATCATAAAACAAACAAAATCACAAAAACAAATACTTCATTTCAGCAAAGAGATCCATCAAGGATCTTTCAGAAGAGCAGTGTGATAAAGATGAGGTCAACATTTTTGCTTTTGATGAATATGATAAGAAGGCTAATATATACATGTTTTTTAATACCTTTGAAGAATTCTTGGAGGTATATACAAAAAATCCAAATAGAAGTTTGAAGAAGAAAGATGGAAAGCCAAAAATTCTGTAATGTCCCGCTCGGGGGTGGGGTTGGTCCCCTCCCCAAGCGGACCCGGTTCGGTGGGGGTGGTCCCCACCCTGGCGGGTTGGTCCAGGGTCGTGCCACGGGTTCCCTCGCCTCACGGTCCTGCGGTGGGATGGCTAACTAGTGACTTGGAAGAGGTCTCAAGTCACGGCTTTTGGCCTGACAGCCAGTCCTTGTTGGTATCTGAGTCGAAGTCTCGAGGTCGAGACTCCCCTGGGCGAGCGGACTGTAATGCCCTGCTCGGGGGTGGGGGTGGTCCCCTCCCCAAGCGGACCCAGTTCGGTGGGGGTGGTCCCCACCCTGGCAGGTTGGTCCAGGGTCGTGCCACAGGTTCCCTCGCCTCATGGTCTTGCAATGGGCTGGGTAACTAGTGACTTGGAAGAGGAGGTCTCAAGTCGCGGCTTTTGGCCTGACGACCAGTCCTTGTTGGTCTGTAATGTCCCGCTCGGGGGGGGGGGGGGGGGGGGTCCCCTCCCCAAGCGGACCTGGTTCAATGGGGGTGGTCCCCACCTTGGCGGGTTGGTCTTGGGTCGTGCCACGAGTTCCCTCACCTCACGGTCCTGCGGTGAGCTGGCTAACTAGTGACTTGGAAGAGGAGGTCTCAAGTTGCGGCTTTTGGCCTGACAGCCAGTCCTTGTTGGTATCAAAGCTGAGGTCTCGAGGTTGAGACTCTCCTGGGCGAGTGGACTGTAATGTCCCACTTGGAGGTGGGGGTGGTCCCCTCCCCAAGCGGACCCGGTTCAGTGGGGGTGGTCTCCACCCTGGCGGGTTGGTCCAGGGTCGTGCCATGAGTTCCCTCGCCTCGCGGTCCTGCAGTGGGCTGGCTAACTAGTGACTTGGAAGAGGTCTCAAGTCGCGGGTTTTGGCCTGACGGCCAGTCCTTGTTGGTATCAGAGCCGAGGTCTCAAGGTCGAGACTCTCCTGGGCGAACAGACTGTAATGTCTCGCTCGGGGGTGGGGGTGGTCCCCTCCCCAAGCGGACCCGGTTCAGTGGGTGTGGTCCCCACCCTGGCGGGTTGGTCCAGGGTCATGCCACGGGTTCCCTCGCCTCGTGGTCCTGCAGTGGGCTGGCTAACTAGTGACTTGGAAGAGGGGGTTTCAAGTCGTAGCTTTTGCCCTGACGGCCAGTCCTTGTTGGGATCAGAGCCGAGGTCTCAAGGTCGAAACTCTCCTGGGCGAGCGAACTGTAATGTCCCGCTCGAGGGTGGGGATGGTCCCCTCCCCAAGCGGACCCGGTTCAGTGGGGGTGATCCCCACCCTAGCGGGTTGGTCCAAGGTCGTGCCATGGGTTCCCTCACCTCGCAGTCCTGCATTGGGTGGCTAACTAGTGACTTGGAAGAGGAGGTCTCAAGTCGCATCTTTTGCCCTGATGGCACCAATCCTCAACTGCCCTAACAAAAAACAATCTATTTTCCATATTTCTAAAGGAAACATGGTAAAAAACCTAGAAACACTTACTATAAGAGGGAAACTCTAACTATACAAACTTTGAATTATACGAAGCAAGAAAATCAAATCAACAAATATTATCCCTATAATATGCTTCTAACCCCTACCACATTAGACATCTTAAAGGAAAACACCAATCCAAGCCCAACTAAGGCACTTCACGTCATCCCTTCAAAAAGGACTCTACTCAAAAAAAGGAATCTACCCAGAAATGATCACTAACAACTAACCAAATTTTGAGGATTGTTTATCTTTCTAAGGTCAAATAGAGGACTTCTATCATGGATAAAAATGTCAATAGTTTCCTACAAAAACTGAGATGATGTCTTATACATTTTTTAATTTTTATAGTCTTAATTGTTCAGTAGGATTATGTTGTATGCATATGCAAGGATAGTGAACATGACCTGTAATTATAAAAATCCCATAAAAACTGCAAAAAAATTCTGGAAACAAAAGGACAATATAATTCTGTTCTAGTTCAATCAATACACAAAACAGCCCAAGCCCTTATGCAGTCCAGTCCCAATTTCAAAGACAAAAAATCTTCAAGAATAAAGTACCAGGTCAGCCAGATCTCACAATTTTCATTAAACAAGAAGCCATTATTACAATAAGTCATGCAACATGTATACAAAAGGAAACCTCGGAAAAAATAACTATATCCTTGCTTTATCTTCCTAAAGCAATATTTTTACTTTATTTTTATAAAACAATCTATAGCCTTTCCCTGGCTTTAGTAGCTTTAGTCTATTTTCCTAGAATAGATTATGCTTTGTTCTCTTTCTAATTTTCTCAGGATAGCTATATGTTTTATTCTCTAGAATACCTAATGCTTTGATCTCTTTCTAATTTTCTTAGGATAGCTTTATACTTTATCCTCTAGAATACTTTATGCTCTATTCTCATCCTATTTCCTAGAATAAACGTATTCCTATCTTATTTCCTTATGCAAAATTGGGCGCATTACAGATTGTTGTATGTATATGCAGGTATGGTGAAGATGACCGGTCACAAAAGCATCTCACAGCTAATATTTAATGTTTGCAGAGAGCGAATGGAGCAATTTCGTTTCAAAGTTAAAACATCCATAGGTTTAAGAAACTAAAAGTTGAGATCTTACTGAAACAATCCAATCTGAGAATGTTCACAAACATTTTCATGTATTTTTAAAATCATGTTCATTTAAATTACTTACAATAAGAAGAATATGCACCAAATCAAGAGAGAACAAAAAATTACACAAAATTGGCACGTGGATGATCAGACTAGCAAGAAAGATGGACTAATAGCAAATCATGTCAAACCTTAGCACGGGCGCATGCATAAAATCCACGGCCAATGTTTGGACCTGCTTTCTTTACTACACGAGCAACGCAAGGTTCACCATGACCTATGCAAAGAGGCACACTGCTGCTCATCAGATTCTGAATCTTCTGCCACTCCAAAGCTGCACTTTTGACCTTATCATTTTCCCCTAACATAACTGGTTCCAGATCCTGTGCAGATTTTACTTCTTCCAGCACTCTATCTGAGATACCAATCTCATCCTTTTCATTGTCTTGGTTACAGTTAGTATTATATTGGGAGTGTTCAATACCATTCTGAGCTGTAGGAAGATTTATTTCTTTCATTTCAGCAGTTTCTGTTTCCGAAACAAAATTTCTTTCTTGGGTATTTTGATCAGCTCCTGATTTACACACTTGTTCACATATCTCATGACTGATATCTCTTGATTTCTTTGTTGAGTTCACTACAAAGAAAGATTGCAAGGTGCGCTGAGAAGCTTCACTTTCAATATTTCTTTTTTTCTTAACAGTTTGGCTGTTTTGAGTCATAGGGGTCCGTTTTCTCATTACTTCATTGCATTGAAATGATTTGTTTTTCAAAAAGGATTCCTTTGACACCGAAAGACTATCATTTTTCAATGTTTGCTTCCCTTCGGAGAAATTTGGAACCGGCCGTCCAATTAAAGATAATGACGATTCACAGTAATTTGTAGCTGACATACTGCATAAAGGTGCTTCTAGTTTACTGACGCCATCACTGGATGCATTGAATTCTCTTTCAGAAGTCTTCACTGCATATTTTTTTGGGGAAGTAAGGTCTGATATGACAAAGACGTCAGTTTCTGCAACATGTTTGTTTTGAAGAACTGACACTGATGCACACAGTCATTTCCAATATATGAGCAACAGCGCTGAAAATTTGATGCATCAAATTGTAAATCTAAGAATATGATTTTAGAAATTGGAATTTAATAAAGTGCACAGTTCAGTTCCCATTATGAAACTTTCTCACAAATTCTACTCCCATTATAAGTTTGTCCTTCGAATGAATATGAAAAAAATTCAACAAAAGATGTAGTATGGTAATCACTAATTACTCTCCCCAGATCATAGATTCAAGCAAATAAATTTTCTTGACAATTGAATAAGCACTTGACATTTAGGATGAGAAAGATAATATGAAAAACATAAATGAAAACTCACCAAAAAACACAAAATTCTTACATCAATTCTTGTTATAACTACTACTGCTGCCACTTCTAATGTGGGTAGGTAAACACTAGCTAATTTTTCTACTAAATGAAGAATAAAAAAATAAAAAATTTCATTTATAGAGCTCATACTAAGGTAAACACTCTCATAATATAAGAATAAACACTAATTCTATAACTTCTTATAGTAAGAGAAATGTGACAAGCAGAGATAAATGTTAACCTAGTCTTTATTAAAGAAATCATGAGGCTAGAGCCATACAAATCTTAACCAAGACAACTAAATTTGTGAGGCTCCTATAGTCTTTATTATAGAATTTAAGAGGCTCCCTCCTACGGGCGCTTATCTCTGTGTATCCATCCCCTATTTTGGTGCTCAGCTCATCCATCCTTTGGCATGCTAGTGCTTCCATCCTTATTTCTTCTGGGGCATCACCTTATCCTTAGGCACTCGCCGTCATTCTTCTATCTCGTACTCTTGACACTTACGCTTTGGTGCTATCCTTTGGCACTATCTTTCGATGCTATACTTCAGCATTCAATACTTACCAAAATTTCAAATTTCCCCAATCAACACATCCCTAAAATCCGAGAAAGTTTTTTCAATCCAGAAGCATATTTCCAAGTCCCCTTGTCCCAGAAACTTAGAGAAACATTGATTATTAATCATAGAAATAGTGTTTTATCATGTTTGGCACTCAACCATGTAAGTTTCTAATTTGTGGGAAGAATTATTCCACATTTTTTCTCTTCGTCCATCCACATATAGCATGCAAGCTATATTGAACTTATAATAGAAAAAATACTCACTGATAATAATGTTTTAACACCAATAATTAATGGAAGCTAGCACCAAAATATAATACACCATCATTTTTGTCCTTCCTCAAGCACACATGGAATCAGAATTTTCAAAATCTGACTATCTAAATTTTACACAGCATGCCAATCCTTATCAACTAGACAGCCTATGTCTTTGTAATTTTCAGAATCCATCAATATATTTTTCCAAATCACTTATCAAATATCTAAATTGCAAGAAGACACCTACCTACATGTAATAACTATTATTTAATTTTTGCAATGTTGGACTTAGAAATAAACATTCAGAAGATGGCAGTGAATAACACCTAATTGAATAAAAAACTGCTCCATGCTAGCATGTTCCCAATCCAACATACATCAGAGATAAGATGGCCTCCACACAAAAATCTGCAATAGAAATATACACAAGCTGTCTGTGGTGTCCTCTACAAGTAGATCTGCAATCTCAAGTTGTCTCTACTTTCAACTCTTCTTCTTTCAAATTGTACAAAATGAAGCATTAGAGAAAGAGAGATCGAGAAAATGTGCCTCCTGTGTGGCACCTGATGCTGCTGTCACAACAAAGAAACCATCAAGCATGTTTTCTGCAACTATAAAGTTGCCAAGAACGTTTCTGATTGTCCCACCAGGGTACTTGCACACAATTGCAAAATACAAGAGAAAATGCATGTTATAATAGTAACGTGCCTAGAACAAATGAAGACCATCACCAACGGAAGATGGACATCTCTTGATGTTCATTGTCATGAAGACATGACTAATTTTGGATTCCAACCGACTTACCTTTATCATCTAACCCAAAACACCATATATTCAAACACACACACATTACTACGATCATGTAAGCTTTCTTTTAATTCAAATGCTCTCCTCGATGGCTTAAAAATGTCCAGCTTACAGAGTTGATTTGTAGGTGTCTTTCAAGGGACAAGCTCTAGTGTGACAACTCTCAAATGTCCAGCCCATAGAAAGAATTTATAGGCATCACTAAGTTAATCAGCAAACTCTATGCACAAGATGGTTTACAATTGTTCATAACCAGGATGGCTTACATACGTCCTCAAGAGCTTTCAATGTTCAACATCTGATAATATACAGGTATCTAACTTTATGCAAATGGTTTATACATGTTACCCAAGCATAATTGTTCCCTACAAATGAATTAATGACATCTATCCCACATAGACAATTTATAAGAGTCTCAATGGGGATCCAAGATCAACAAACAACGACATTTATGGGAATAAGAAATCCATTCTCAATGTAATAATATGATCTCATATTGAGGCTATAAATAAGTTACAATTATCTCATCAACACTTCTTGGGTCCAATTTGCATTCTTTGTCACATCTAGAGTCTCCGTCTTTCTTCCACTGGTTGGTTATGCAATACAGATTGTCATGAAGGCCTGCTTAGGGCCATATGAGCACCCCCCCATTGAAGATTCATCAACTTCGACTAAGTTGTCAATCTTGGTACTAATGCTAGTACCAATACAAAGATTGGGAACACACATGCAACAATTGTTTTACCACAAGTTCGATAGGATCAGGTACATCCGTACAAAAAATATATAAAATACTAAAAATATTAAAATTCTAGCAATATAAGCAAAATTAACCACATTATAATGCATCAAGTAAAAACAAACAAGTCAAATAACCACAAAACAGTTGAAAAAACTAATGATAATTGATAATTCAATGCCAAATGTCATGATAAATCCAAACAGATTAATAGTCAATGGTCAAACTATGAACTATTAAAAAACACCAAGATTTAATCCATCAAATTAAGACATTTTATTCAATTGCATAGTGTTACATTTATAGGGTGAATATCTCCTACAACTAAAGAGATACTTCTCATCCTAATCTCTACAATATCTCCCTATATTACTCAACCTTGTCCCTAAATCCCTCCTATTCCCCCTAAAACATTCTACATGAGTTGTATTATCAACTCAATTCCATTACTATTTTATTTGCTCACAATATAATATATTATGAGCAATAACCTATGTGATGATTACTTCATGTAATAACCACTTGCATTATTTTATTGCTAACCTAAACACTATTGCTCACCACAAATGTGAGCACTAACCTAGATAATACTAACAGTCCCCCCCCTTAGTGCTAACATGGGGTGAGGAACTGTATTTTGGAGCTGCATCGTGATGGTTTACCTTGGTTGTTCATTGTTTCTATCTTTTGAGTTGTCGATAACGCTTGAAGTTCTCCTTGCTTTGAATTTACCCCTCCGCCCCGCCCTCGCCGCTCACCGCCTCCCCGCCCCCGTCCCCCTTAATGAAAACTACTTTTGGATGTCGGTTTCAACTGAAAATGCATCCAAGTACAAATAATAGCGATTTTTATAAATTTGAAAAATACTTAAATCGCTTTTACAAATTTGTCCAAAAACTCTACTTATATCTCCTTTATAATTTTTCGACATTATCTCTTCCAATTTTCCCCCTTTACAAAAAATTATCCTTTACAAAGGATTTTCATCACTTTTTTTTTAAAAATATGCCACCCTCAAAATTTTGTTAACCGTGTACGCTATCAAGTCTTTTAAGTACATTATTGAAGATATTTCTATTTAAGTTTTCAAAATGTCGAAAATGTAAATAAAAATAAAGATTTACCCACTTGAGATTTTAGGTCTCGACTGGGTCGAAGCCAACAATGTGTCAAGTAGAGGAGAGAAGATATTGCCGTGTGTGGCGAGGGTCGAGTTGCCAATGGAGCAAGTCGATGGAGGCAATGAGGTAGGTGTTGACAATTCTTCCACAGGCCAAAAATTGTCAACCTTACTATTCGGAAGATGGTCTTATGGTACCAGTTTGTCTTGTAAATCAGTTTTTTGGGGTCCTTAAACAACCATCTACAACCTTCATATAAAGCATGGGATGATCTACTTGAGGATGTTATAGGTTCCCTGGGTTGCGACTAAAGATACATATGTTCTACTTGTTGAGACATACTGCATATCTGGACTGTTTGAAAAGGCAGAGGTTGTTTTGCATACAATGCGCGAACATGGTTATTCTTATAGGTTTCTGCATACAATACATTAATTAATGCCTTAGGCAAGGTTAGAAATATGCACAAAGCAAAGGAAATTAAAAGGAAGATATCCTTCGAACAAAAGTCCGAAGAGATTCCTTCAGACTTTTTGTCCGAAGGAATACTTCGGAGAATTTGCAAACAAAAACCCACAACCAACAAGGAAAGAATAAAGACAAAGGAGAGGCCAACAAAGTCTGTAGCCTCCAAAAATTCCGCAGAAAATCCAAAGGTGTGAAAAACATGAAGTCCGAAGGAAGAAGGTGACTTAAAAAAAACTTGGGTGCCTCCCAAAAAGCCCGGGTTCCCTACAAAAAGCCCAGGTGCCCTTCAATTCTTCCAAAAAGCCAGTTTCAGAGAGACAAAAGCCATTGCGGAGGGCACTTGGTCGGTGGCAGAACCTCACAAAGGAGACAAATTCCTTCGAAATTCCCTCGAACAAAAAGTTCAAAGAAATTCAGGACAAAGAAAAAACCCGAGAAAATATAAATAAAGGCAAAGAAAGAAAAGGGAGGGAAATCCTTCGGACAAAAAGTCTGAAGGAATTCCTTTGGACTATTTGTCTGAAGGAATACTTCGGGAAATTGCAAGCAGGAAAAGTCAACCCTTCGAAAAGTCCATGGGAATTTAAAAGGACATAAGAGCCAAAAAGAATAAAATCGAAAAAATTGGCAAGAGAAAAAGTCAAAGCCAGGAAAACCCGAAGGAAAGAATGGTCATGACAAGAATTCCGAAAGAATAAACCAAAGGGCTGTCCAAAAAGTCCGAGGGGGCTGTTTGAAAATTCCGGAGGGCACTTTCTGCGGGAAGTCAAATCCAAAAAAGCCCGAGAGATTATGATAAAATAAGCAAATGAAAAGGAGGAGAACATCCTTCGAACCTTTTGTCCGAAGGATTCCTTCGGGAAAATAGGCAGAAATTTATTCAGAAAAGTTGGCCAAGGAAATCCAAAGCCAAGGACAGGACATACACGAAAGTCTGCAACCAGCAAAAACTCTGAGGAAAGAGAAACCAACAGAATTCTGAAAGGAAATAATTAAAAAAACACAAAGGCAAGACAAAATTCCGAATGAATAATTGGACTTGGACAGAAAATAGAAGTCTGCAGAAAATGAACATGAACAGGGAAACCAAAATAAAATGAAAATCCATGCAAGCAAAGACTATTTTTGGTTGACTGGTCAAAGTTTTTGCTGACTGGTCAAAGTTTCAATTGACTGGTTGTTGAAGTCAAGCTCATCTTCGGATCAACTCGTGCTTTCAAACGTTCCAACTCAGCTTCCAACGTTTCAATTCGAGTTTTAATTTTAGCATGGCATGGATTTCATGCATGCTCTCATTATCTCGTGCTTTCAAACGATCAAACAGCTCAAGAGAAAGTCCATATTTGAAGGTGGGCGTAGCATTTTTGCATGATAAGAGTTTGAATTTCAACAAACTCACCATCCATTTCCTCTAACGCCAAGGAGCTTCATGCAAGACAAGTACACTTTTGTAAACGCTGAGTTGGACGGATTTAGCCTCTCCTATTTTTCCAATGCCAACTCTTGGTTGTAATTTTCTATATAAGTTGGCTTTTTAGCCTTGAATTGTATCCCTCTCTTGGCAAGACTAGACTCTGCCATTGGTGAGATGTGTAACCTCTTCAATCAATAAGACTGTACTTTTAAATTTCAAGTGCTAGCATAGTGTATATTCATTCAACAATTTTCATGTGGTAGATTTCTCTCCCTTTCCAAATTCTGATTCGTACCTAGTTGCTAGATTATCATATTATGCAAGTCATGTTCAGTGTTCTATATGTCTTTTGTTGAAGCTGTAAGTGGATGTTAGGTGGCTGCAATGTGTCTTGTATCAGACCTCTCTCCATCGTTTTTCCTCATGTTTTGGTCATTGGATCGAACCTTCTCATGAAATATTTATGCATAGTGATCGCTTGAAATCAAAGGTCTTCTTTTTCCCCTGTTTGATTCAGTGTTCAAGGTTCCAAGTAGATTGGATCAACGTTTTGGTGTATCACCGTCATTAGGTAGGATTTCCCTTTCAAGTTTCTTTCTCCCTTTTCAATGGTAGATTCGCAACACAAAGTAGAGATCCATTGATACATCTTACAGGAACCAACCTTCTCTGGAGGTTCTTCTCACCATTGAGGCACCCACCCTCGTGAGAAGATCCCATTGTTTCAACTGGAGAGAGGATTGGCCATTTCAGCATGTCTTCGATTCAGGGTGCAACTCCAGGTTGACAACAGTAGGGTCAGATCTTACTGAGTTATGCAGAGAGGTGGATGGCGAGCTGTTAATATTGCATAGGCTGTGTAGATGAGAAAAGTTTACAGCTTGGAGAAAGGATGACGATGAGTAGAACGATGATATAGAATAGATCTGAGGCAGGGGTGTATGTCGTTTGGAGGAGCAGGCTGTTGAATTAATGATATTGATGCAATATCATTTTTGGATGTTGTCGGTGTATTCTGATAAATACATAGACGCCCCAAACTCATCTGATAGCCTGTCTGATAGTAGGAAAATTATCCTCTTTGATATGTCAATATGACTTGCAAATACTTTTTTGATCTGCACTATGTCGTCCACAAAAAAATAGTTTTCACTTGTGAGGCATTCAACAATGAATAGTCTGAATGTATACAACAAACCATTCCTTTTAGATGTAGATACTTTTCAAATTTCCAAATTGAAATGCGTCTACTTGAAAATACGAAAAAGTCCTCAATCCGAATTTCAAATCAGACTGCAAACTAGAATATGGACTATAAAAACACTGATGATGCAACGTAGTCATGTCACCCAAAATTAAAAGAGACTTTTGATGCAAATGCAGTTTAAACTGTTTCAATACAAAAACGAATGGATCTCTATATGCAGGAGTTTGTTGAGATCTTGAAATCAATGCTTGTCTTTACACCAAACTGAGATGAGACAAGAGATGGTGCCTGTCGGATCTCTTAGATGCAACACGACCAAATGAAATGTCTTCTTGTCGAGTTGATGCGAAGAGGTCCCAAATGGGATCTACAAGTATTCACTTCACTCCTTTTTATTCTTCTACTACTTCTAAATTTTCTACATACCTAAAATACACTGAAAACTGCAAGATGAATATATATTTTCTATTTTCCAATTTTTGAATGAAAACAATGAACAGGATGGGTGAAAAAGACTGTGCAAAGAGGTGAACAAGATGGAAAAGGAAAATCATGCAAATGAATGGCGAATGTCACAGATTTGTAAGTGGTCTGCACTACAAAACTGTTGACAAAATACAAGAATGGGTGGATGGACTACAACGGCTTTTGCAAGTGGTCCACACTTGCAAAGCTATCGTGTGAGTCATTTTGATGCATCAAACAAGCGAATGGAAGGTACAGAGAAGTCCCATTAGGGTGCCTACTCTAATACCAGATATTAAAAAACACCAAGATTTAATCCATCAAATTAAGGCATTTTATTCAATTGCATAGTGTTACATTTATAGGGTGAATATCTCCTCCAACTAAGGAGATATTTCTCATCCTAATATCTACAATATCTCCCTATATCACTCAACCTTATCCCTAAATCTCTCCTATTTCCCCTAAAACATTCTACGTGAGTTGTATTATCAACTCAATTCCATTATTGTTTTATTTGCTCACAATATAATATATTACGAGCACTACCCTGTAACAATCCTTGCCCAATCTGCCCTTAATTGTCTCAATTTGCTGCTTTGTAATTTTTTCAAACACTTTGTAAGCAAAGTGATTCTTGCTGGTTTTTGTCACAGTTTTGATGATTTGTTTGAATGACGACGGATTAAAGCTTCAAGTGTTTATAGAACAATGCAAGAATGACAATGCTAAGTTCTAGATGCAAGAATGACTTATTTTTGTTATTTTCTATGCAATTAGATGATTTCACAAAACAAACTAATCACCTACAGCCAATGGACATTTAGTTGAACAATTGGCATGCAACCTAATATCTCAATTCAAATGCTCAAAAGATAACTATAAATGACCAGCAACTTGTGATTCTTATTTGTGTTGATTTGATACAATGCTCCACTAGATTAGCTAAGACTCGGCATAAACAAGAATTCCAATTATATGGTATGCTGGTATGAAAGATGCACACCTACAGCTGAAAATATAAACTATATTAAAGGATAAATTGTATGCAATGAGCCCTGGTTGGATTGAGGCGCCCTTGAGAATAGATTAAGGAGCAAACAATTTCCAAGTGAAAGGATGATCTCCCAAGCCAAATCGAATTTTCCAAGCCAACCGACCCTGTTCTGGTCTGATCTTGAATTTAAAATAATATGCAATGAATACGCGTTGTGTCAAGCATATAATATCATCTCCATGCTCCAAGGAAGTAGGCGCACCAAGCCAAGCAAAGAATCGATGCAAATTGGAACCCCCGCAAACAAAAACATCCCTCCTAATGGCGTCCTTCCTTGACTGTAAATATCTGATTTTTATATCATATTTCTCTACAATGCAATCTGCTCTCTTAACCAAGGAAAATCAATGCCAAGCTATATAAAAACCAACACCAAAAGATAGCTATGCAACCTCCACAAATTCACCAAATCAATTTCTCCAAAATTGGCCAATGGCCACAAATTTTGCTCCAATTGAGATGACTGAAATATCACCTCCAAAATACAACCCTTCAAGAGATATTTCACTCCCTTAGTTATGCTATCAATGGGAGTTATCGTTCCCAAAGACAAATTGATTCACTGCATAAAATTGTAGGCTCCACCAACATACCACAACAAAGACAACATCAAATCTGGATGATTCATAATGGCAGCCCACACCTCCCTTTATACTTTTTTTTTTCCTTTCCTTCATTTGGGAAGCTTCTAAAAACATCATAATATTTTATTATTATTTTTCCCTTTTAATATATTATATTTGCACTTTAATATAAAATAATGAATTATAACATAAAGTACAAATATAACATCATCTTGTAACATGAGATTTCTAAAAATAGAAACATTCTAATAAATCATTAGAAAACCTCCAGAATATGTCGAAACTTCCCCAAAGAAACCAACTGCCATTTGGGTAACTGCGGAGAAGACCCTCTAACCATGCCGTATTAACCTATGAGGGCCACTAATAGCCTAATCATGCCGAAAGTACAATGTCTAGCTAGAAGGGGACATTACATAACTTATGTGATTATTACTTCAAGTAATAATCACTTGCATTATTTTATTGCTAACCTAAACGCTATTGCTCACCACAAATGTGAGCACTAACCTAGATAATGCTAACAAGAACTACAAGTACATAGTGCACATATAAACTCAACATAGATCATCATATTGCTCTTCATTGAAGGCATCAATATCATCATGTGGTTCATTTGAATCACAAACGGTAGTAGTGCCAATTCCACTAGATGCAATATGTGGTCCTACAAAGAACTCTCTTGCCACTCCATGTCGACAAATGAAATTTGAGCAACAAAAGCATCCAATTCAGTATATTATGGCTCTACATCCCAAACCATCATCGCCCTAGCTTGTACTCGGTCTGCTTCTGTGATGCACACAGACCAACTCCACCTTTTTTGCCCCCAACCTATTGTGCTCAACTAAGTGAACAAAGGATAATGTACTCCAGTCCCGCTCAACAGAAGAACTCAACCTATTTAGTCAAAGTCAATGTAAAATTAAAATTTATAAAAGTAACAACTAAAACTAAATACTAAAAACTTCAAACGAAAATAAATATAGAACTATGTATAAACTTAAGACGAATATAAATATGGAGTTAATAATCATACTTGTGATAGAATTTTGATTGTAAGAGGCTATGGGTGCTTGGATCTTTTCACATGGAGGTACCAACATGTATGAGCATCCTTCATGTACTTGTTTTGAAGAGTGTTACAGATGTGACTTGTGGAGGCTATGAAATTACCAAACTCACCCACAATTGTCTTCTACCTTTGATAAGGGAAGAGTCTATTGAATGCCACCTTATACACATCACTAACTTAATATCCTTCTATGGTGGCACCCTCCTGGGCAAAGAAAGGATCTCAAGTTTGTAGTATTTTGAAGTTAAGGCAAAAATCAAGAAAATGAAGTGAGGTAGTCATTTTGTTCCACCAATCAATGAGATATATGTGCACTTACTTGAAAAATCTCTTTGAGAGATCATTCTCATTGGTATTTATAATCAACTTTATATTCTCAATCATTGAGTCAATACAAATCATAAATCTCTCCCAACCATGGCTGATCTGTATCAACAAATTTGATCATACTCATGATGGACTCCATAAAACTGAGCAAGTAATCCACACAAACCCACCACTAGTCATCTAGTATCAACCCTTTCACTTTTTGGGCCCATTGTGTTTGACTACTTGCATATAACCTTGATAACCATGTCGCACAATGCCTCTTGCACCATCACAACTCATCTAAAGACGATTGTGTGCAAGACGAATCAAGTGTCAACAACCTAATAAGAAATTAACAAATAAAATTTTAATAACATTCAAAATTCTTCAAGTTACAAACTTAAAACATCATCTACTTTGTTTTTAAAATTAAAATTTTAAAAACAAAGTAAAAAAGTACAAAATTAAAATTATATATTAAAACTATTGAAATACACTAGATTGTTTCGCTTATCTATAACAATTACTACTTTGATAAAAATATGAAGATGGCTTGGGATATGTAATGGTTGGTGATAAACATTTGGAATTCAATAGCCTCAACATAACCCTGTTTCATCCATTTGATTATGCAGCTCAACCATTGTAGCATTGGGTTGAGTGAATAAACACAAGATGTCCAAAATATGTGCACATATCTCTCCTCAACCAATTAACCCATTGCTTAGAAATGTTTAGTGTTGTCTCTTATGATTTGAACTAAGTTTCAAGGCCCCACCACCTCAATGGATTCTATGAGAATGTTGGCAATGAACTGTGCATCCTTCACCTACACTTTAAAAGCAATGACATTAAAAAACATTGTCCCTTTGGGGCACATTGCAACCACATTAATCAATAGCCTCCTAGTTGCATCTTTCCATCCATCGAAATGATGGACACCCTAGTTCAATCCATGAATCCCTAATGGGCTGCAATGAAACGTCTACATATTTTTTTCTTTGCCCAACAAGGTGGTGCGCACCTTTCCATAACCTAGGCCAATGTACCCTTTAGTTGATTCAATGATTCCTCTCACCATATCCCACAAATATGGTGACCTAACAATAGTAAATGGAAACCCATTGGCATAAAAACAACACTTGATGAGTTAATTGGAAACATCCATGGACTCATTCTAAAATGCCCTTTCTAATGGACCCACACCTTTTGTTCTTTTGCGCAAAAGAGGTGAATCTTCTTCATTTGTAGAGGGTTTCACCAAAAATGGATGTGAGGCAACCACGATAGGGGTACAACACAGACTGGCAAGTGGCTTGCTTGATGAAGATCTATTTTTCTGCCAAAGGATGTTTCGACTTTAGGGCAACCATTGTATCTACTTCTTTATTTTTGATGTGTTCAAGAATCTTTATCATTGGCAACCCTTTCTACTCAGCCCAACACAAGATTTGATTCTTTGGCTAGGAATCACACACAAATGCGCTTCACCTGATTGTATGAGCTCTTGTATTTGACACTGCACTATGTGCCATGCCAAACAAAACCCCCTCCACCTGGAACCTTTTCTAGCATCGTGACATATTTTCAAAGGGCTGAAAAATGATCAATTTTGAAGGTGGTTGTTGGTCCTCGGGCCACAAACCTAGCACTTGTTGTCGTCTCGGAAATACCAGTAATGCAAGGTAAAAAACAAACATGATAATACCATTAGGGGAAAAAACTTAAAAGAAACCTATTGTTGAAAAACATTGAAAAAAAATAACAAAAATGTAAACAAGAACTCCATTTAGAAAACTTACTATCAATCCAACAATCCTCCTTGTTGCAAGCTCCTCAATCTCCTCATTAGCAAATGAACACTTGTAAGGGTGTAGGATTAGCAATATAAAGTATTTGGAACTTAATGAAATGTCCTCTTTTCTAAATTAAGATAATTAATAATATTTTTTAAGTTGGGCTGGTCATTTCTAATCTTTGGGCATAAAATAAAAAGTATTTTTAAATACTTAAAATAATAATATGACTAAGCCAAAAAATTAAATTATTGTCGGCTACTTATATTTAATTTTTTAAAGTAAAGGGGACTTTGGAGTTTGAATTGAGAAAAAAGGTATAAAAGGAGATGGAGAGATTCAGTTTTGGGCATCCATGATCATCTATCTATTGGTTTCTTTGATGTTAAGACATTTGCTTGTACATTCACCTATTGGGGATGGAAACCTTCATTGCCTTTCAATATTTGAGGACAAAAACCCTTAATACTTAGCTGGTGACTTCATTTATGAAATATCCCGAGCCAATTTTTTTTTTTTTTTTTGATATTGGGTTTCAACATTACAAATAAATATCGTTAAGGTTAGAAAATAAACACAATTGTACTGAAACAACTCTGCTACTAAAATGCTAGAAATGGAACTCAACGTCCAGTATGTGCTACCCAATCCAAGGCGGAGTTGGGGTGACCATAAGACGGAGTAAAATTAATAACAATGCTTTAATTGAAATACTGAAGAATGAAACTACTCCACACCTAGCATGTGCTTGCTAACCCCAGAAGGGAAAGTAGCTACCATAGGGCGGAGCTCTACACCCAGAATGTGCTTGCTAACCCCAATAGGGAAAGTAGCTACCATAAGGCGGAGCTATAAACTAATACAATAACTTAATAGAAACTGAACTTTTGAAATCAGCTTTGAACAAATAAAGAATGGCTGCCAGTACTACTGTCAGCTTACAAAATAAGAAGAATTTGCTCTTAGAAAGAAGAAAAACCAGCCACTTATTAAATTCTTCAGATGTTCATAACTCACACAAAACTTGTTCAATCTCCCTGATTTCTATTGCAAAGTCTCTTCCTAAATATGGCGCCCAAGTTAGCATCAAAATTCTGATCAAATCTGCATCCAAAACGTGTTACACAAATTCCAATGTAAACCCCAAAGGGCGTCCCAGCTGAAAAGGGCGACTTGCTCTAGAAATTCATTGCAAACTCTAAAAATTCTATAAATTAGAGCAAATGGGCGCCTAAGCCTAGCCAAGACCATGAAATGATACCCAGAACTTTTTTCTTTGTTTTTTCTGATTTATGAGTAAAAACCTAGTTCTGTCTTATACAGAATACAATAATTGAACACTAATAATACCAAATAACTAATAATGAAATAACTGAAATCAATACATAAGTAAATACAAATATCAATGACTGAATCACCACTAGATGCTGTCTTGCAAGCATGAAATGATGCCCTAGCTAGGAGGCCTTCATTCCCCGAAGCAGTTCCAGAGCCAAAGCGGCAGCATAACAATGTAATAAACCAAGATGATGAAATGATAACCCAATGCCTTCTTTTATAGGCTTCAGTTGGCCTCCCTTGAAGCCTTATCTCCAAAAGTGGCGCCCCTTTCCATGCAATGATGGCGCCCCCCCTTCAAGTCCCCCTTTTTAAAATAACATTAAGTTATTTCGACTAGGCCAAGGTCAACGTTAAAATATAATTTTTTTTTAAGTGAAATTAACTTATTTCACCAAGACCGTATTTTGAAGCCCAAACTTCATGAGTCAACTGAAAAGGAAAGTTAACTCCTTGCGACAATCCTGTTAGCTGCCAAAAATAGAATTTACTAAAAATAGTAAATTCCTGGAAATGCTTAGAAAACCGAAACAAACATACCTCCGCGAAGCTCTCGAAAAACCCAGAAAGAATTCGCCAGCAAAACTTCGAGCAAGGACATCATAAAAAATAGGAAACCCTCATTTGCACCTTCCGATTAGCCTACGGATTTCCAAAAATAGGCCAACGGTCACTGTGAGATCAGATTTGAGAAGGGGTCATTACAATTTAGGGGTCACATTTGAGCATAAATTCATCTTTTCAACCACAAAGGTCACCTGTGAGGGTGGCAAATCAATTTGGGCAGCTTTGAAGGTTCGCAAATCAGTTTCGACAGCTTTGGGTGTCGAGCGAATTAGTTTGAAAGCCTTGGAAGGCTGGGTGCAATAGTAGCTCTGCATTTGGAGGGTGAACACAACAATTATAGGCTGTTTGGAGTGTGACAACTTGCCTAGAGGGGATTCATTTTGGGCATTGTTCGGTGGGTGGAAAATTTAGTTGCTTCCCTCATATATTCAATAATATTTTTACAATTTTTAGGATTGCAATTCATTCAAAAATCAAGCTTATTTTGTCAAATAAATACATTGAAGTTCCTTGATTTTTATGAGAGTTTTTAAAGAGGTTTGGAATTTATTTTTTGTTTAATTTGCCCTTTTTAGAATTCTGTAATTTTTGGGTTAGGGTTTCAATAAAAATAAAAAAATTATATTTTCATTTTAAGGGTTTGCAACAAATTCCAAAATTCTCTAATTTGGTCATAAACGGGACATTTCAATGGTATCAGAGCATTGGATCTTGCTAGCCTATGATTCGGAAGGAGAAGATAAAATGATAGACATAATTTCTGATGACACTAGGTTTGAGAGGTTTGTCCAAGGGCAAGAGAGATTGGGTAATATAATGGCACGGCTGATCCACACCATGCAAAATACGAATGGTGAAGGAAGCTCTTCAAAGGCGAACAATAATATTCAGCTACCAAGGACCATGAGTGATTCTTCATCTAGGTTATTCTAGCCTACTTTCCTTCCAAGAGAAGAAACCTTTCTGCTAAGGGAAACTCAACCCTCCATAGTTGATGACATTGTTGCCAACTACACTGAATATAGAGCCCTTCCAGTTGAGATCCAGGAAGAACTATCACTTACCAACTTCATGGGATTGAAAAAAAATCGATTTGGAATTGGACCAAGGTCTAAACCACAAGCTACACAAGGAGACTTGCAACACGCCTGTAGAAAGGAAAAGGAAAAGAATTTCCAAATTGTAATGGTGAAGCATGAAGAAAAATCAAGGCTGCAAGTAATGGAGAGGGAACAACCCATGGAGGCATCAACTGTACAAAAGGAAAGTGAAAAAAATGTTTCGGCCCAAGAGGAAAAAAATTCATCCCTTGTGATGAGGAAAGAAAAAGAAACCAAAAAACAAGAACAAAAACAAAAAAGTGAATAGATCAAAACAAAAAGGGCTTTACTTCTTTGAATGCAAAGAGCTCAAGATGGAGGAACATGAACCATCCTTCAAACTTTCAAAGAATAAGCCATTGATTAATTTTCAGAGTAACATTGTGGGGAACATGTCTTGGAAGAACATATTGTGAGCCACAAGGATAGAAGGGTTGGAGGTATCTCCATAATTCCCAATTCATCAAAGGAGGGTGAACCCCTTGTTGGCAGCCTAACGTATGATAGCGATGATCATATTTCAGATTTGTTGTTTCCTCCTATGTCACTACGAAATTTTTGTCATGGTGGACAATATGCTAAAAGGGGCTATAAGGTGAAGAGGACAACCTGTAGTAAAGAGCACAAAGATCCTTTTGCTCAGATTCAAAATTGTTTAAGCATAATAGTGTGGGATCTCGGTGTCATTTTGAGACCCATAACAGGTAGAGTTTTTTGATTTCAGGATCATCATTGTTGATAATGTCATCATTACATGTTCCTGGATAAAGAGAAGATCAAACTTCACCTTGGAGGAACAAAAGAAATATGTTGTGAACACTAGCCAGATCAATAAAATTTGGTGGTTGCAACACACAAGACAAATGCAAGGTCCAAAGACATGTCACCTCACATCCAAAAGTATTCTCGAAGCAAGCAAAAATGGAGCAACTCAGAATTCAGGTCAACAAATTCAGAACTATAAGAGTATCTAATCAATATCCTCAAGGAAATTGTGTTTCTAAATCCATAAATAAAAATCTGATGAAAGCTATCAAGAAATATAATAAAGATAAACCTAGAACATGACATAAACTTCTTAAGTTTACATTATGGGTAGATCAAATTAGGATAAAACAAGCTCTAAATGCTTTACCATTTTTGTTTGTATATGGTTAAGAGCCCATCTTTCCCATCACTTTGAAGTTACCTACATTTAATGTTGTTGGCTTTAGATTTGATGTCCAAGCTATGATTGCATATGTTACGGCGATTGGAGATGGTTGTCTTCTATACAAAATCCATGGCATTAGGAATTCTGAATTTCCAGTTTTACAATAACAACTGAGATTGCTTCAGCAAAAGGACACATATTGAACTGGAAAAGTAAGGAAGCTTTCGTATTCAAAGCATCCCATGGTAAAACTTGCATGGACAACTGTTAAAAGCATTGAAACGGATCATCATGCAATTGATGAGATTTCAGCAAAGGCATTGAAACAAATGGAGCCAGCAATGGTAGTAAGAAATGCAACAAATAGAGGGCAAGTCTCATGGGCAACACATTGGTTGGTAAGCTCTACATTTTCATTTTTAATACAACAGTCATGTCATTAGAATATTCAGCCCCTAATTCTTAAGTATGCACTAGAAAAGAGTCATTCAAGACATATGGTGCATTCTAACGAAATTGTGGGGGATCAATACTCACAATTCACAAGACACTCCTTGGAGACGAGCGATGTACTTAAAAACAAAGTTAAGGAGTTAGTCAAAATTGTCGGGACAACATGGTGCTTGTTGAAAAAAGAATTCAGTAAGGGTGAAGATGAAGTAGCGATACTTCAAAATCTAGTAAATGGCGTCTTAAACATTGTTGCAGAAAAAAGAATGGAAGTCTATTTTCAAAGAAGTCTTTCATCGAAGATAGGTAGTGAGTTCATAGATTCAACCACTAAGGGTAAGCAAAACAAATATTACCTTGTTGTTCAAGATGTTGTAGACCAACATGACATGGTAGGTATGAATAGGGGTAATAAGCACTATAACCCATGGTTCTTGGAGGATGTTGTTACAAATTTTTGGACTATTGTCTACCACATTTCCATCCTTGCCCCTATACTCTTTGCAATGATAGGGAGAAGGTTTTGTCACCAGAAAGATGCATACTAACCCACATACATTTTTGAGGCTTTTGCAGCAAATTCAAGATAGTTTCCAGCCACCACAACTCCAACAGTGAGTAAGAAAATGCATGACATCAACGACAATGTAATGATCTTTTCTATTTCATGTATCATAATGTTAATACTTTCCTGAGACAACTGTAATGTGGAAATTATGATGAAGTTCTCATGGACTAACATGTTGCATGAAAGAAGCCACATGTTGGGAACACTAGAAGTAAAAATTACAACACCTTTACGGCTGTTTGGGAAGGGATTGAAAGCAATGGTTAATGATCAACTACCTCCCAAGAAAAGGGAGAACGCGTTGGGGACAATTGTGCTCCAAAATTTCCGCTTAAAGGCTAACATCATCACCATTTCCAGCTATTGCATGACAACATTTGCAACCATACAAATGCTTTCAATCTTAAGATTGCATGTTTTTCTGTTTTTTGCTATTAATTAAGTATTTCCAATCATTGTTTGGTTGTTTTCAGCTCCTATCTCACTAACATTGATGATTTTTGCCAAGTATTTGCCGTATTGTAGTTGTTGTACCAATATTGTACTGTTGAGTTCCGAGATTTCTAACTTTGGACTGCTGCCATCAATCATATACAGTCGTAGTATAGCTCCCTTGTCTTTGGCAAAAGATTGAGCATGTACTCAAATATCATGGAGAAAGCACCATTTGACAACCTACTGAGGAGAAGCCTAATGAAACATAGTGGTAGTGATTGCTTATTCCTCATCAAGATTGGAAGGGCATGATCATGAACTTCATCACAAGTCCTCTCAAGAGTCAAAACAAAAATAATACTATCAGTCATGAGCTCTCATTTGGGACAGGGCCACTCCAAAAAACTGCACAAAAGATTGTCAACAAGATATGAAGAAAGCATGGGGTGATAACATCCTACCATCAAAGGGTAGAGGGAACACCTTTGGGATGAGTTTGATACCATTATCAGCCACCACATTACTTCATTAATTCTCATACAGGTGGGTTTACAAGTGTGTTCAATCAAGGGAAGGAGTTCTTTTCAGTTTGTGGTTGCTCAAAGAATATTTTTGGTCCTTGCATGGTTGTTCTCAGCCTTTACATTGCCCAAGTTGTGAAAGAATTTGAAATGTATATTGAATATGCAATGTACAAGATAGATCTAGATGCGTAATTAATGACAAAGGCACACACATTTGCCACATAGAATTTAACGTGGAAAACCTCAAAGAGGTAAAAAAACCACAAGTTGATATATTCATATAAGTGAATTCAATACCTAATACAATCCTTCTCTTCTCACTTCTCTTCTAATCAATCTTCACAGAACACTTCATAGTGATATTTGTCACACGTACATATTATAGTGACACAATAATCAATTATCTCATGCAAGTGTGTATCACCAAAAAGACAAAACCTTTTTTATTTGAGGTGTGGAGGTCAACCATTGTAACCAACGGGTCCAAACTTCTCGAGAAACATAAAACCAACGGTAATAATTATTATGTTTTATTATTATATTTACATGATAATTTAACCCGTGTTAAATAATAATAATAAAACATTTATTATTTACCTATGCAAATGTGTTAAGGGTCCAATAAAGGCACCACTTAGACATTATCTGTTCCAACACTTCCCTTTAATGTTAAGTGAGAATACATGCCATAGTCACCTGAATAAAAAATTATACTCCATGAATCAATTATAATGATTTTAATAGACGTAAAAACTTAAAGGATTTAAAAACCTTCATCCTCCCAAAATCACTTTTTGAAAAAAATGAATTATAATCCATAAACTACGTAGAGTAAGTTTAGGCTACCATGATCGTGAAACTATATCTCACAGTTTCTCATGAATAATCAACCAAACATTTTTGGAGCCTTTTATAACATAAGGACCTCCACGTTTTTAAGTATTAGATACAATGTAAAACTTCTATGCGAAATTTAACAAAATCACTTAAAGTGATATATTACAATACTTTACAATGAGAAAAAGTATAAAGAAAAAGGAAACAGATGGCCGTTAGGAAGTGACATTGTCATGCACACTCCCCTTCAATGGAAACTCCGAGAGGCTTAGCATTGTACAAAACTTGAAAATTTTGGTAGCACTAAGTAGTTTTTGTGAAGATATCTACCACTTGATCATCTGTAGGACAAAAACTACAGATCACCATTGTTTAATCTATTGGTGCTACAATGAATTTTTCATTAGAGCTATACAACTTTGATTATTACATAGAAGGGTGATACTCTGAAAAACATCCAAATGGAGTTATTCTAACAACCTTCGCAATCACATATTTTTTAGTAGCGTCCATAACACTTCCATACTCTGCTTTTGTAGAAAAGATAGAAACAATAGGTTTCTTTTTGTTGCTCTAAGTGATAACACCTACACCAAACTTAAACACATCCAAAAATAAATTTATGATATCACAACATGGTTAGTATCACAATAACCAAATACAAAAATATTAAAGATGACGTATGTTTATCTATGGTGAAACATATTTTAAACAATCAAGTCATGTTTTTAAGCAAACCAGATCACTACTTTGATTGCTAAGTGACACACATAAATCATTGGATGCAATTCATTATTGGACATCTCCAAGATTGACAAGATGGGTGTCCTCAACTATCATGTGATGTACATATAACAATTTCAACGTGATACTAAGTTAGCCAAACATTAGATATCTTATAAGAAATAAATCTTTTTACAACAAATCTTTAAAAAAATTGGATCTATCAGAAGATTGAGGTATGTAACCTCTCATACATCAAATATGGATAATTATAGCATGAGATGCAATCATCCAATCAAACAAATATGAGATTGAAACAAATAATTTCAAAAATGTATGAACAAAATGCTCAATATAGTAAATGATGAAGAGTAGATTAATAACACAAACTCCATTTAGACTTTGCATTTCATAACATATCTTATTATCAAATGAAGCATTTAAGCATGTTAATATGAACTTGCCTCACTAATCAAATGAAAATATTTTAACAATTGAAACACAAAATATCCAAACTTTATTGAGCATGATCTTCTTACCACATGCGATAACTAAACATGATCATCTTGTCAAATTAAGCATGATGTTATGCATATCATGTATTTCAATGCTAACTCATGAATTGAAAATATAATGTCCATATATTTTATTTGTTTTTTTATCTAAGACAAATCCATATATTATAATATAATTGTACTTATAATTTAGCAAGAATCAAACTAAATAGTTTTACTAACAAATATAAATGTAGTTGAGACACTATTAATTTAGTTCTACGTTGCAGGGGTACGCCCTCCCCCCCCGGCACCTCCTGTTCGGAGACGCCTCTAGCACGGGGACGTCCCGGGAACTCTTAGAGGCGTCCATGGATGTATTGGAAACGTCCGGCATGGCCACGGATGCCTTCGGGAGTACCCGAGACGTCTCCGGGTGTGCCCGAGAGATTCCGGCAGAAAAATGGCGAAATTTTACGTATAAGTTTACATTTAGATATGGACATCTAGTTTTTTATACTTTAAGTTATATTTTATTTATATACTTTCAGGATGTTTGAGAGGGGTTTCGGACTGCTAGGAGCTATAATGCAAATTCTAGGTTTTGGAGGATCCTATCATATTTCAAAGTTAGTCAAATTCCAGGGTTTCAAACTTAGCTATATTTTAGGGTTTCAAGATTTCAAGGAGACATCAGAGGAGGTATGAAGGCTGCATGAAAGGATGTATGCGTGATAGAATAGTATGAGAATATCTCTCGCAAAGTGCCACAAGCCGATCCCACTCCATTCCCTGTGCACCCCTTAAGGCATGCACTCCTGAGATTCAATGCACTGATGAGCCCTTGTGAGAGAAAGTGTCAGTAAATGATAAAGTTGAAAACTAATGGGAGTGGCATTCATGATTTTGTGGACAATCGAGATGATTTATTCTAGATTTGAATGTACATCTTGTCTTTGAAGTAATGAATGAATGAATATTATATATTTTTAAGTGTTTTATCATTTATAGACAAATATTTTCACACTATGTAGTTTCAAGTGTTTTACTAAAAAATGAGTAATATATATATATATATATATATATATATATATATATATATATATATACACACAGACGTACCCACGACGTATCCAAATCGAAGTTTTTGAAAAATGACGTACCCGAGACGTCCCCATACCCGTACCCATACACAAACAACATAGATTTAGTTAGTAACAAAACTATTATAATGGTAAATAATATGCCATGAACTTACATCAATTTTGGCATAAAAAATACAAAGATTTATTAAGGACTTTATTCAGAATATGCACAACAATATTCATGGCTTCGACCCATAAGAACTTAAGAATATTTGCAGAATGTAATATTGTTCTAGCTATCTCAACAATGGTGCGGTTTTTCCTTTCAACAATACCATTTCACTAAGGGAAATGGAGAGTTGTTAATTTCTTTTGAATACCACAACTAATACAAAAAGAATCAAACTCTTTACTAACATATTTACCACCATTATCAGATCTTAATCTCTTAATAGAAAAGTTGGAAGCATTTTCAATAAAAGTTTTAAATTCTTTAAATTTAGACTACTTCAAATTTTTTTATTTATAGAATAAGACCAAATCGTTCTAGTATGATCATCTATAAAAGTAACAATTTATAAAGAACCATTAAGAGATATAAATTCAAGAGGTCTTGATACATAACTATGAATTAATACTAAAGGATGAGAGAAATTTGCATCGTGATTCTTGTGAAAGGGATTAGTATGTTGCTTACCACGTAACCTTCATAAGTTTCATGATGAAAAAAGATAGAAGACCAACATCAAGATTATGAGAAGACATATCATGTAAACTTTTAAAATCAACATGTCCTAATTTTTCATGCCATAATTGAGATTTATTCTTACTACGCGATAAAAGAAAACATGCAGAAGTAATAAAAAAGTATAAGTCATTTTTTTAAACGCCTTCCGCAATCAAAGAACCAGATTGATTTCTGATAGAACAATTATTTTTAAGCAAAGTTACAATGAGGGTTATTTGTAAGTTGAAAACAACATAACAAAAAAAAATTAAGCTTAGATACATAGAAAACATCATTGATAACATGTGCAAATTTTGTCTTTCCTTGCTTAGTTGCTTCTAAAAATTAATTATCTCTTAGGTAAATCTTTTCTAAAATATCTCTAGTATCAGATAAAATGTTAAATAAGCAAGTCATATGGTGCGATGCACCACTATCTAAAATTTATTTATTTTCATTAAAAGTAAATAAAACAGTATATAAAGCAATAACATTAGAATTTTGTACCTGATTGTTGTTTTAATTAAGATTTTGATTCTTCCGATAGTTTTGATTAGATTTCTTGTCTTTGTTATTTTTAAAAGATTTATTGTTAACTCTTTGTTTTTATAACAGGTTTCCTTTCTATGACCAAATTTACCACATAGATTACACTTCTCATTAACTTAGATTTATGATTCTTATTACCAGATTTTTTGTTTATGTTTTTACCTTTAGCAGAATTAGGGTTAGATTTATGATTTATATTGGTCTCAGAAATAGGGTTGAGAGCAAGAAGTGTTTGAGTGGTATTCTCTTTAGAATCAAAATTAGATATCACTTGTTCTTTTTGAATCATAAGCGCTGATAGGGTAGTGAGCTCAGAGATATTTTGCTCTATTAAGTACTTTCAATTTAGAATTGAGATAAACTTATGAAAATTTTCATGAATATTAAGCTGAATAATGAAATATAACAATTGATTATAAATTAGATTACAGTTGCAACCATCTAATTGAGCTTTAATATTCTTGATTTTAGCAAAAAAGTTAATACATTTTCATCACCTTGCATAGGTGTTGTAAGCAATTCAAATATCAACTTAATAATCTTAGAAAGACGAGTGCCCTCATGCATATATAGACTCAAAGAGTTTCCAAGCATCTTTGGAAGACCCCTGATTGTCGATATGGAGTATAAATTCATATTTAACACTTGTACAATAATAGACATGGCTTTTTGCAATTTTTGTTTAAACACATTTGAAAGCTCAGATGTTGCATGTCATCCTAACGGGGCTTCTTTAGTCCCGACAAGAATGTTCTATAGCTTTCAAGCCATAAATTTTGCTTTAATGCAAATTTTTCAAATAATAGTTTGATCCATTAATCATTTGAGATTTATCTAAAACAAAGTTAGACAAAGCCATAGCTTCTCTTTAAGAATAACAATATAACATAAGATAATAATTAAATTTGAACCTTTTTAAACGATAATTCATACTCTATTTAAAAATAAAGTAAATCATTAGTGTAAACAAACAATAATTGTTCAAATTAATGCTAGACAAAGTAAGAAAATTATGAACGATTGCAACAAAATAAGGTGTTGCAAGGGTCGCAAAAAAACACTAATGTAAAAACAATTATTTAAAAATGAACCTTGTTTAATGTGAATTTTAACTTTATTTGATAGTAAAGCAAATTACAAGCATAAACATGTAATAGTTATTAAAATATATGCTAAGCAATGCAAAAAAATTGATGCAAAATGTACTAATTTGTGTCACAAGTGTCGTGAAATATCCCACCCCTTGTTGAGATATTTACTATGAAAATCTACCTGTGATTGCTTGATGTTTATAGTTTTTATGATTTATTTGCAATGTTTGATTCAACAATATAATGCAGCAAAATAGAAGATATTGCCATAATAATTTTCAACTCGAAAACTGAACATTACATAGGGAAAACACAACTGAAAATCCCAAATTTTTATATCAGCTTAGATGCTCAGTATTTTTACAAAATATTGACAACCCAATTCATAAAATATCCCCTATTATCTAAAACAACAATGCCCAAAAAATTGGGGGTTACAAATGAACTTACAAGTAAGATATGCCTTGAAACCCTTTGAAATGAATGCTAGAATGAAGTATAAAGTTTGCAGCAATATAACAGCAGCAACAATGATAATAAACTCCAGCAACGATCACTATCACCAATCCCCACACCTAGTAAAAATTTGCGTACAATTAAATTGCCAAAACCCTTATCTGGCAACCACCTGTTTATTGAAGTTCTCCTATAGTTCTCTTTGCTCTTAAAATAATGATCAATATATTTGCATTATTCTGATATTTCATTCAAAACCTTGAATATGAAACTCTCATGTAACTCCTTGAAGCACAAGCACAATCCCTACAATGGAATTGTCTGCAAGTTGTTCTTCCTGAGGGGCTACGTCCTCAAAAAGCTTGAGATTTTCATACTCTCCAGTCTTCAGCCAAATTCTTCTTCTTCAATAATGAAAGAAAAAAATTGAAATGAATTCCAAAATGCCCTTTTATATTTCACCTCAAATTCACTTTAAATTTCATTTCATTCAATTTACTTTTAATTTCTTTTAATTTGGTGCACTACTTAATAATATAAAATATACTTTAAAAATCACTTATATCTCTCCTTTTAAAATGACTCTTTAACTCATATTATAAAGTATACTTTAAAATCATTTAAATCCCTTTTTAATAAAGTCCTTATGTCTCCCTTTCAATATAATAAATTAATAAAGCATCATTAAATAGATCACTTTATTAATTTTCATTTAACCCATATATCACCTTTAATAATTAATTAATTATTATTAAAGTATAACTTTAATAATAATTAAATACCATAACTCCATTAATAATCATCATTAATCAATTCTGACAACACCACAGGATAACCCACTGTTCACTCTGCCCATCTGGATGCCTTATTAAAAATAGTAAGGTTGGCCCCCAACATTCGACTGACTGCTAAAAATGGTAAGTGTATATAAACGGACCCAGAACACCATGGAGATGGTCACCTCAGAATATACCAAGGAACTAGAGAAGAAGACACTACCATCTAGAGAACCAATTAACTCCCCCACAAGGCCCTCTAATCACCAATATTAGCCTACGAAGACCTGATGATAGGCTAATCCATCAAACATTGATCCAGGCTAAAAAGGGGACATTACATGTCACACACAGAACAACTATCTAAACACTAATTTAAAAACGTGTAAAAAAATATAATAGGAGACTTCAAAACAAAAAATAGACCACTCTAATGCATCCGAAATGTGCCAAAACCTAGGAATCGATTGGTCATATGACTATGTTTGACAGAACATTTATTAGGTCAAATGTCGAAACAAAGTCGACAAGTCTAAGGTTTTTGCACATAAGAAAGTTGGCACGCAAATCGAAAAATGGAATTCAAAATTAATTAAAATTGAAAAAGTAACTTGACTAAGTCAAAAATTGAAAAACAAAAACTTGTTTAGAGGGTATTGAACACTGGACCTCCCTTTTTCAAGTTTTTACCAAAATAAATTCTACCCTCTTATTACACTTTAAAAATATATAAGCACAATATTATATTTAATGCTTATTTAACTTTTTTTTAAATAAAAACAATAACAAATGTGCATGTAAAAAAAAAAAATTATTATTATTTGGTTAAAAGCCTATTAGGAAGGTGGGGTCAAGATTTACTTTTTGTATGGAATATTGAAGTTTAATAAATAAAGTATTTATTAAATACTTTTGCAAAAACTATAGACTACCCTGAATAATGCGTTGCAACAAAGGAATGGTGTAGAGGAGGAAATGGTGTAGAGGAGGAACAAAGGTGTTGTTGCAAGTTGGAGGAAGCCATCTCAGGCCCTGAAACTTGCCATGAAGCCTTCAAACCTTCTTACAAAGTATTCAAACCCCTCAAAATGAGATTTTTCTGCCCACAAACTCAGTTTTAAATTTTTATTTGCTGTTGTAGCGGTATATGGATGCCACTGGAGAGAGAAAGAATGCCCAGAAACTTCAGCTTGGACGCTGAAGCAAAAACAATGTTTTGACAACTAGAAATTGAAAGCTTGGAAGCTCAAGCAAAGAGGATTAAATTTCTGATTTTTTTCAACTTTAAAATGCCACAAAGGGTTGTACCATCACACCTAGGCTGCTGGTTTTGATGTTTGGTTGCTTCTAGTTGCTTCAAACAAGCTTTAGTTTGCTTGTAAATGTCCTAAAATGCTCCACATGAACTAGGATGCCCAACAATTTTTTTTTGAATGGGATAAAATTTGTTCAAAGGCCTTCAATGTCGTACCATAAGCCGTATAGGCTGAGAAAGGAATGAGAAATTGCACAAAGTGACCTCAACAAGCCTTGCCACCAATACACCACATCACATAGCTCTGCTACAATGAAAGAATTTTAAATGTATACTGAATACGCAAATATCCCGGAGAAGTGGTTTTTATCACTTTTGCAATTATGGGAATTTAAGTAATAATTGGAAAGGTATTTTTCTAATTAATTATTTACTCAAAGTGATTTAATCACTCTTGTAGATTGGGTAAATTAATTAATTAATTATTGAATTATTGCCTAAAAAGTAATTTTAATTACTATTTCTATTTAAGGCAATTAATTTAATAATATAATTGGAAAAGTGTAAATGTCGGCTTTGGAGATAAGCAAAAGAGGAAAAAGATATTTCAAAAGTCGACAATTGTTTTTAAAAGGGTATTTTACCCTCCCAAGGTGCTTCGCCCCCCTTTTGGAGAGTATAAATACACATAAGAGGTTCTATTTTTGGGATGCAAATTATATATTGAATCTTCATGCTTGAAGAATGATTGGGATGGATGCCCAATGAATGCTACTGTTGTTTGAAGGGTGATTTCATTCAGAAATCACATTGAAGAAATTATGTTGTTGTTGGTTGCTGATTTGGTCAGGGATTTTACAATTTTTTGCATTTTAGGTCATCATTTCCGGGCAAGATTGAACAAACATCAGATCTGAAGTGTTTTGATCAGTTTTGAGGCATTTTTGGACCATCTCCAAGTGTGTCGCGCTTCTCTAGGGTGTGATGTCACACCCCCAGGGGTGATGTCGCCCTTCTTGGGTGACGTCTGCATTTTGAGGGTTTATCTTGCTCAGAAAAATCTGAAATCCATGTAATCTGATCCTCCATATTTTTATGATCATTTTGAGTATTTATTTGGCTCAATACATTCAGTTTTGAAGGAGTTATGCAGCTTTTCAGTTTTAAGAAAATTTAGTAAAATTAATTATTTCTGAGTTGAAAAATAAGTATTTTTGCACATTCAGATTTGGGAGAATAAATGCAATTTTCTGAATTTTATTTGGAAATTTTTTGAGTATTTTTTAGTGAAAAAACGTTAATTTTAGTCCCCAAACCCTAGTGCTAGGGCAAAGTGGGACAATTTGTTCTTAGGGCTTCAAATTCAAATTTTGGGCATATTTTTTGTGGATTTTCAGTTTAGATGTAATTGGGATTTGTGGAGATTTCTATTTTTGCATATTCAGCCCTTAAAGGGAACATTACACGAAGAAGAAAGTTGATGTGATATCCACAAGATCTCAACCTATTGAAGAACTTGTTCTTCACCACAATAAACCCCTCCTTGTTGCTTTCTCTAGCAAGAAAACACTTGAGCTCACTTACAATAAATTTGGTCTTGTCATGAACTTAATGATGTAGCGAAGCAAGAATACACTGATAAGCATTCATTAGTTTCTTAAAAAACTTTGTGTGCTCAGAACCCCGGTACAGGGAAAATCTGGACCTTTGAAAAAAGTGATGTCCAAAATAACTAACTTTGAAACAACAATCTGCCCTGAAATCTATGCACTACAAAGCATATTCATCCTCATCAACTTGCAGTGACTTGTATTCTTCACAACCCTGACTATGATCAAGCCTCCACTATTACAAATTTCAGAATGAGAGGCCAATTTTATCTCAATGATGCTTCTTTTTCTCAAAATACCCCTCACAATTTGCCTTTTGATTCCACTATGGCCTCTCATATGCAAAAACAAGCAACTCAATACCCCTCATCTCAAGGCATTCAAGCTCCTGCTCGTATGTTGTAACAATCATCCTCAATTTGCGTCACTTTGTCATGATGCAATGTTAATCCCAGCCAATGTCACCCACATCCCCCACCATCCTTGATTGTTTTGCAGCAAGCTCAATCATTAAAATCTCCTCTAATCTATGCTCCTATTAGGCCTCAACGACCAAGTGTAGAAATCAATTCATGCATTACAAGCAGACAAAATTGAAAAACAAAGGTAAAATGGGCAATCCTCCAAAAAGATTTCACTAGCTCTCACAAAGGGCTTGCTTTTCGAACAGTCCCCAAAAATATTCACCAGTCTGTGCAGCATCACCCTACCTTCTTTCAGCAACAGAAACCCCACTGCACTCATCTCAATCTTACCAATAGATAGATAGATATAATGAAAATATTTTCTAACCTCGACACCAACAATATGAATATCTTTCTTCAAATGCTCACTTCTCAACAAGACTAGCTAATGGATCAGAATGCACAATAGCATGCCCAATTTATCAAAGAAAATGCACAAGTCCCTGAGTTTCTTCAACAGAAAGTTCTATGTGGTAAAGATGAAATATCTCTGCCCACAACCAACTAACAAAGGATAAACACCAATGGAACATTGTAAAGCTGACACATATGTCACACAACCTCAGCACAATGAAATATCCCCAACCAAGACATATTGTTCCAAACTTGCACTATTTCTGATTTTCTAATTTGCAGACATTTCGTCAAACATTTTGCATACAGTCTATTATGAAGGAATTATGATTTCAATCACTTAGAACAGCTGCAATTATATTATTGATCAAGGGCATAGTTACAAATAGTTGTCATGTATGAAACAAGTCATAGACATTTTAACAAACACTTTGTATGCATTCATGGTATTGTTGATAAGAGTATTTTATACATATATGAAAGAATAAATTGCTAACCTCAAACTCTTGATAGACTTCATACAAATCAAAACAATGTTGATATGATTCCTTGCTGACCTCTACATACTGCTGCAGCAAATAGGAAAGATCCAATGTCTTCCAAAAGAACCCACGCCCCCTTCTTATTTGCATTTGAAAGCCCAAAGATGGGCGGCAACTTGAAATGGGGTTTGGGATTTCACCAAAGTCTCCTTACTTCCCACACCTTTCTCCAACAATCCTCCTCACATTCCCACATTTAGTACAAACACCCAAATCTGTTCAAAAATTTAATATTTGCTTGCAAATATTCTAATATTTCTTCCCTTTAGCACCTGCAAATACAACTACTAGAGATTGACAATGAATCCTCTCACCGAAATAGCCCTTCCAGCTAGGGTCCAAAGTCTTCTCTTGACTAAAACCATGGATCTCAAGGGATTTTACTCTTTGAGCAAAGTGGATGAACACACATGCTCTCCAAAACTCCAGAGAAAATAACAATGAACATAATAACGACTTTAATCCTCATATTCTCCTTTTATAAGCACTTTCTGAAATAATAAAATATTATGTGTCCCCTTATTTTCTCCAAAAAGTTACTTTAGACTCCTTTAAATAATTGAGTATAAGTTGTCTTTTAATTTTTACTTTTCGACAACTTAACATTTAACTATTTTTTTTTTTTAATTATTTTCCACACATCCACCCAAAGTTACGGAAAATATTAAAATGATCCAAATATGAATTTTGACCATGCCAAAATAACCTTAAGTTCTCAAGATAATGAACTTTATGAAAATTGGTGCTTTCCAAAAATAGTCAACTTCTCCAAGAAGTGTGGACTGCTCCAAGGATGTCAAAATCACATCCATAAAGTATCCTTGGACTCATTTGGGTCTCCTGAACTCACTACCACTGTCAAAATTCCTTTTCTAAAAGGTTGGCGCTCTTCAAGATTCTTGTAACTTTCCAATAATGTTGGAATGGACCGAAAATGGGACATTAGAAGTCCTCCCTCCCCAAAATTGCTTGTCCTCAAGCAATAACAAGTTTGCTCATCAACTTCATCTGACTAAATCATCTTGCCAATACCTGGATCCCAAATCATTCTCATGAATTCTTGGATATGATGACAGATGATGCCTCTTCCTCCCTGCTGGAGGATGTCTTCATGCTCCCACAAGACCAATGGCTGCCACATGAATTCATCTCCATGTTTTTTCTGCAGTTCTGGGTTCTTCTCATGTGATGGAGGATCTATAACACTTAATTGAGCTTCATTAGTAATTACAAACTGTAAATCTCTCCTTCCCATGATTGTAGATTCCTGCAAAACCCATTGTCTAAATGTAACTGTAGTGATGTGAGGGCTGATAATAAATATGACAGAAGCGTTAAGGCTGGAAATTTGATGCATGGCCATCCCAAGTATGTTCCGTCCATCCTTGGGTGCTAGGAGATCATCAACAATTGCTCTCCTCCTACCTTGTGGGTGAATCTTGGCACAACTTTCCAGGTCTGACACTACCTCACCATGCTTACGCCTCACCACTCTGATTTTTATATAAACTTATCCTTGAAGTCTCCATGTGATGTCCATGACTGCTCTACTAAGATAGTTGTCTTGACACATAGCTACCTTCACTCTAAATTTCAACTCTATAAGATATTTCCAAAGAAATATGACCATTGCAAGCCAACAATTATGCTCACCTCTTCTAAATTGGTGTTATAACGTTTGCCTTGTACTCCAAGGACTCTTACCATGAAGCCGCAAGCTTTACCACTTGAAATATAGTTCGGATCAGATTGGATGTGGACTGGAGGGTGGCTGTAACAGTCATAATTTTGTTGGAATTTCTTCCCAAACAGCAATACATAAGCTGGAATAAATAAATAAATTCTCCAAACACTTGTAGGTCTATAGCTGCTCATGGAAAGTATTATCGTCCACACATGAAATTATAAAAATGACCAACAGAAGCATCATACCCTGGCTGCCTAACTGAATTCCATTGCTCAAAATTTAGGCATGTAAAATCTGAAAACCATCCTACACTAACTTCAACAATGGTGATAAGCTGGAAACTCTTCCACCATGTGTCTGAAAATATTTCTATGGTTGCAAAGAAAGTGTGGAAGGGGCTGGAAATGTGGAGCACAACAGATTTAGGACTGAGAACCATCCTTATAGTGACCCCTAGTCCATGCATTTTGCAACCAATACTCACTCTTGTTATGTTAAGTTGATAACTCTTAACAAGAGGGTCCTTGCATACCTTGTGAGTTCCAATGAAGCCAAACACATTGCAAACTCCTTGAGTAGATGGAGTGACGAAATCATGCACTGGAAAAGAACCACCAAGGTGCTGCATCAGATTAAACTCCATTGCTTGTTCCATTTTAGACTTCATTGATGGGTATCCCAAATGCTCACCCGGATCCCATATCATGTTATTGTTACAAGTTGGGCTACTAGAATTAGGAAATGTCTCAGTATTCATCACAAAAAATGGATTATCAAAAGATGATTTTGCATTCATTTCAAAAAGTGAGTTATCAAAAGATTGGAAGTTATTTCCATCCTCTTGTTTAATCCAGTCTTTCTATTGTCCCAACTTTGGACTAGCAATCTCAGGAAACTATTTTAAATCAGAATCTTTTTGAAGCCTATCAAGCTCATCAATCACCTACTTGATTTATTTATCCCTTTCTTCATTCTCTATCACATGCTCAAACCCTCTATCAGGGGGTCTCCCTACAGGAATCTCACCAAAAACCCCACTATGCTTATCCAACAAGGACTGTATGTCAATGTCGTAATCCAGCTTACCACTCCTATATTCTACGTCGAAACAAAGCAATGAACTGCCCAATCTATATCACCATGCTTGAATGTCCTCTCCATCCTCTTGGCTGTAACCACCCTTGGAGCTCCATTGGACATTCCCCGCAACACCACATGCTTCCCATTCACTTTGAATTTCAGCTCCATAGTCTATAAATTCTGAGTGAATTCCCCAAGTGAATGTAGCCACTGAACACCCAATACAACGTTGGTATTCCCAATACCAACCACAAAAACCATCGATCACCGTATGATTGCCCAATGCAATACTGAGTTGCGGGACATGCTTGGTGCATGTCATAGTAAAGTCGTCTGCTACAACCACGTTGAAGCCCTCAAAGTCTTCAACTTGAAGCCCCCGCTGCATGACTAATGCCTCGTCAATGAAGTTGTGGGTTGCACGACTATCAATCAATACTGACACCCGCTGCCCCTGAAGCACACCACGAACCCTGAATGCATTGTACCTAGTAGTACCAGACAATGTAGCAATAGTACCTCCTGATGTGAGCTCCTATGTTTGTGTAGGCTCCAACTCCTCATGCTCACTATGATCATCAAGCACATCACTATCTGAAGCCTCACTGTCTTCTTCCAGAAACACCTCAATGTAGTGCATTGTTCCCTTTCCCTCGCACCTATGTCCCAGTTCCCATGGGTCTTTACATGTAAAACACAAATTCTTCCTCTGCAACTCATCTCTAACCTCATTCGTCATGTAAAGCTTCTTCGGCAATTCAGGTCCATTGTCCTGCTTCTGTGGAAAAGGCTTAACAAGAAACTTCGATGGAAATCATGACTTGGGAGTAGAGAACTCCAAGTCCCGCGCTCTCCTAATAGCATCCTGTAGTGAAGGTGGACCAAATGCTTTCACCCAACCCTATAAAGGCTCTATCAATCCCTTGATAAATAAGGAAGTCAATTGTCTTTTGAAAACATCCAAAACCATGACTGACAACCTTTGAAATTCTGCAATGTAGGCATCGAGTGTACCAACCTGTCTCAAATGTGTCAGCTCTAAAAAAAACATCTCAAGATCTTTCTTATCAAACCTATCTATCAACGTCTATGTGAACTCTCCATATGTATCAATGAACCTGTGCCCTTGGGTTACCAACCCATGGTGCCAACAATCATGTGCATCTCCTTCCAGATGAAGGGTAGTAAACTTAATCGCCTCTATCTAATGCATGGGATTCAACTCCAAATATGTGTCCAGCTTCTGGACCCACACCCTTGTTGTGCACTTCTGCGAACCATCAAAGTTTGGGAGGGTAAGTTTTCCTAAATGTCTTTGCATATCCTGATTAGGACCACCTCTATCCTATCATGGTCTAGTGCTCGACTTCTACCTACAGTAATTCGGAAAAGGCATAGCTCCCTGAAAATCAGCCCCCAACTACTAGTAAGCTCTCCATAACACAACCTCCTTTGGCTCCTCTAGCTACTCTGGTCTATCTGGTGTTGCCTCTTGCAAAAAGGTAGGCTTAAATGGTCTCGGCAGCACACAAGGTGAACTAGTCGTGCGAGGGGAAGTATGGCTTGCCTCCCCATTTGCAGCTCCATCACCATCATTGTTGTATACCCCTGAATGATGTGTAAGCTGACTCAAATATAAGTTTGTTTGCTCCTGCTGCTTGACCATATTTATGAGCACCTTTTTCATGAATACATCGTCAGGATCATCTATAGCTGCCTCTTTACCTCTGTCCTCAACGATTTCTTCAATCACGTTCCCAACTGAAAAATCAATAGAAATTTCCTTTGTATTACCTACCGGATTCAACGGTCTTCTTCTTAGATAATCCCTGTTCACCCCTGTACTTCGCTGCATATGAAAGTTCTATTTTGCATAAAGTTATTCAAACCTCATAGGCTGGTAGGAGAACCAGCTCTGATACCATTGAAATATCCCCTGGGGATATTGTTCCAAACTTGCACTATTTCTAATTTTCTAACTTGCAGACATTTCGTCAAACATTTTGCATACAGTCTATTATGAAGGAATTATGATTTCAATCACTTAGAACAGCGGCAGTTATATTATTGATCAAGGGAATATTTACAAATAGTTGTCATGCATGAAACAATTCATAGACATTTTAACAAACACTTTGCATTCATGGTATTGTTGATAAGAGTATTTTACACATATCTGAAAGAACAAATTGTTGACCTCAAACTCGTAATAGACTTCATAGAAATTAAAACAATGCTGATATGATTCCTTGTTGCCCTGTACAGACTGTTGCAGCAACTGGGAGAGACCCAATGTCTTCCAAAAGAACTCACACCCCCTTCTTATTTGATTTGAAACCCCAAAGACCAGCGGTAGCTTGAAATGGGGTTTGGGCTTTCACCAAAGTCTCCTTACTTCCCGTGCCTTTCTCCAACAATACTCCTCACACTCCCACATTTAGTAAAAACACCCAAATTTGTCCAAAAATTTAATATTCACTTGCAAATCTTCTATTATTTCTTCCTCTCAGCACCTGCAAATACAACTACTAGGGATTAATCCTCTCACTGAAATAGCCCTTCCAGCTAGGGTCCAAAGTCTTCTCTGCACCGAAACCAAGGATCTCAAGGGATTTTACTCCTTGAGCAAAGTGGATGAACACGTAGGCTCTCCAAAGCTCCAAAGAAAATAACAATGAACATAATAATGATTTTAATCCTCATATTCTCCTTTTATATAAGCATTTTTTGGAATAATAAAACATTATTATTTGTGTCCCCTTATTTTCCCTCCAAAAACTGACTTTAGACTCCTTTTAAATAATTGAATATAAGTTGTCTCTTAATTTTTACTTTTCGACAACTTAACATTTAACTATTTAATTTTTTCCGCGCATCCACCCAAAGTTACGAAAAATATTAAAATGATCCAAATATGAATTTTGACCATGCCAAAATAACCTTAAGTTCTTGGGATAATGAATTTAATGAAAATTGGTGCTCCAAGAAGTGTGGAGTGCTCCGAGAATGTCAGAATTGCATCCAGAAAGTATCTTTGGACTCATCTTGGTCTCCCGAACTCACTGCCACTGTGAAAATTCCTTTCCAAAAAGGTTGGCGCTCTCCAATATTCTTGGAACTTTCCAAGAATGTTGGAATGGACCGAAAATGGAATATTACACACAATGTGCAGAGCCCTTCAATCTCTGCTTCAGGAATTTCATCCAACACTATACATCTACCTGAAGGGATCAAACAAGAACCTTCAGAGACTCATCATAATACAGTGCATGTGGTGGATGACACGTCAGCTACTGTAGACAGAAAGGAGCCTCATCAGTATTTCTCCCCAAAACATAGGGACGAATCCTTCTGATCTGTGGTTTCAGCCACTAGTACACAATTTACACTTAGCGTCTTTGTAATAGGCTGTACAGATCTTGCTATGTATAGGAACTTTGCTCCTTCAGGAGGCATAGCTTAGTTTTTTGTATGTTGAAAGCTCCTCAGCCCAGCAGTTCCATTGTGGATATGTTCGTCTTGACTAAGTTTAATAAAAATATTTTTGGCTTATAAAAAACAATTGTACAGGTCCTTTATGAGGAATAGCTTAGTTTTTTTTGTATGTTGAGAGCTCCTCAGCCCAGCAGTTCCATTGCAGATTATGTTCATCTTGACCGGGTTTGATACAAATTTTTTTGCTTATAAAAAACAATCGTACTGGTCACTTACGCAGTATCAAGCATGCATGAGACACCCAGTTTGCATATCGCTTTGCACAGCACAGATTCTAAGCAACGTCTATGTGCTATAGGTTGTAATGATGTTGGACAATGGTTAATCCAAACAGCATCAATCGAAAAATTCTCGCACCACGGTAAAACATCCAGATTGGAGTATAAAGCTAAATATTTTTATAGTTTTAGGGCATAAATTGATGGTCTCCCTCCTATTTAATCCTATAGTTCAGCAAGGGAATATCTCAACTATAAACCACTAAAATTAATCTTCAAAGATCCTGAAGTATAATCCATCACAATGAGGTTTAAAAAACTAAAGATACTAACCAATACTTTGTTGCCGTCCACGGACTTCAGGCATATACCGAGCAGCAAAAGACGGAACATTATGAACTCCAACATCTGGCATTTCCCTGAATTTGAGATAAACAGGAGCATGGTCAGAACCCTCCAGTTTAAGACTTCTCCCTCCCTGCCACCTGTTGGGAAAGAAAACATCCAATAATCACAAAGTTTTACATTTCAACATTGCCACAATGCCCACTGTAAGAAATGGAAAATCTGCATAAATTAAATTCATACACTCACTTTGGTGCATTGTCTGGATTTTTGCGCTTGAAATGGCTCAATATGTCACACTCTTCTATATGGCAATTAATAAAATCATGCTGCTTTGAATTAGCATCTTGATGCAAGCATGGTCCGGCGACAAGAATGAGATCAATTCGGGTACCATAGTTAAATTCTTCAGCACCTGTAACCTGCGACCAGCATGTGTATGCTTCCTTCCTACAGCAAGTTTCCATTGATATAACTCATTGCCAAGTAAGAGCACAACCACTTACAAACTAAACAGTGGATTACATCAAGCATAATATTCACACATGGAAATAACTTCTCAAGTACATTCTCCCTTGTATTCAACATAGATTCCCTTATTGAAAATTTATTGGTCAATTGACATTTCATTTATTGTAACCATGATTCTTGAGGAAATCCTACTAATAACAATGAGAAATAATAACAAACCTCTTATAACCACAAATTTGTTTTAAAGTTCACAATTAATTTACAAATTAGAGTTAAAGATGCATCAGTACATGTTCATTTTTTATTCCTTTTAATCAGAAAACAATAGGCTCTCGAGAAAAGAAAAGTGGAGATAGAGTTTGAAGAACTGTTTGATGAGCACGCTTCTCTCAACTGGCTCTATTTCCATCCATCTTTGCCTTCCTCCCACTCTCGTAGTTGCAGCCTTACTGATATTGGCATGAACCTCCAGGTCCCCACAAGGGAGCCATGGCCTCCGCTTCCTACTAGTCTCCCAGCTTCAAGAATGTTGCTTTCAAAGAACATCCCTCCCCTTCAAAAGATGAATTTATGAAGCTCCTTCACATCCATACTCAGAATATAGTGATAAGACCATCCTTCCCAGCATGAAAGAAGAATGAGTATTATATGAAAATGGATCCACACATACTCCCCGAATTCACTTCACATTGGGGGAAATAGAAACTAGACTGGTATCTCAGAGAGAATGCCCTGATCTGCTGATTTATAGGGGCATACCATAGACCGAAGGCCCTTATAGGTGTTCAAACCATAGTTTACATAACCGTAACCGGCAAGTATTTGCCAAGGAAGAAATTTGTTTAACCAGAGAGTAATTGACAGGGGTGGTCGATAACTAGGAATAACCGACAAAGTGAAAAAATGCTTAAATTTATCAAAAAAACATAAATTTTATAAAAATTACAGTTGCAAAATGTATCAAATGAATTTGTAAAACATTGGGAAAGTGTTTTCTATTAGATTTGAATACAAATAAAGCACAAAATCGCATAATCATGCAAATACAACTGTGACACTGTCAAGTTGTCAACAACAAACTGATACAGTGATACTTTTACAAGAATCTAAAATTTTCTCTTTCCTACTCTGGAAAACTAAGAGAGACTGATAAAGTCTACTCCTCCCACTTGGCTGCCCCACCTCTCATTGCCTAGAATGTTGCGTCTAGCCCTGTGGCTCCACCTCTACCTCTGCCTCTGCCTCATCTTCAAGGTTATGCTCCAATCCAATCTCTCCTCCTCTTGTTGCAGCTGCACCCTCCATAACTTTTCTCCTTCCAATTTGCTCTTGAATGCTCCAAATGTTGTGTGAATCCAATGAGGGGGCGTGTTTGAATTTATAAGACACATATCTGCATTTTTTCGGTGTTTGGGTCGAGTTTGTAATCCTTGTACGTGTTCTAGATGTATCCAAGCATGTACAAGACGCGAACAAGGTGGTGAGTACTGTGCCAATACTCGTCGGGTACTCGTGATTACTCGCAAGTACCTAGGAAGTATTGTTACAATACTTGTTGGGACGTAAATATTCGAGCTCAGGGGAGTATGTGTGGAGATTAATGGTTTCAAGGAATTTCTTGCGAGTAATCGAGTACCTGATGAGTAGTTGTCAATTATGTAATCTATGATTCGAACATTGGAAGCCAACAAGATCAATTTCCATTCTCATGATGCCAAAGGGGTACTTCATGGCCATTTTTAGCAAAACTAATAAAAAGGAAAGCATATTCCAAGGTGGGGGGGGAGGGGGCTCCATTTATGCACAATGTTGGACTTTGCATGAATCCATGGTCGCCAGCTTTCAATCCTATTGAAAACCTCCTAAGTATAGTTCCAATGTGAGCATGTCTACCTCTTCTTCCAAGTGAATGCAAGGAAGAAACTTTTTTCAGAAGAATTGGGAACTCTATTGGAGAATGCCTAGCAGCCTCTGAACTCACTTTAAGGCAGGGTATCCTTAACTATGCTAAAAAATGTGTCAATGTGGATCTTCAAAAACTACTCACTAAAAGATTATTTCTAGAAGTGAGAGGAACTGACTAGCATCAACTAGTGGATTATGAGAACATACCCTTCAAATGTAGAGTCTGCCATTAGCACAAACATTTGGCCCGACTCTACCCATTGAACTAGAAATACAATTCACCCCTGGAAACCAAGGGCGCTACTGCGTTTCCTCAAGAGGATCTAAATGACATGGGATATATGCCACAATGCAACCCCCAGAGGACAAAGGTTAAGAAACAATGGGTCAAAGTGTCCAAAAAAATGATCAATTTCAGTTTAATGCCCATAGGAGAATCATAGAATGCCATAACAAAGGGATGTGTTGGGAAACCCCAATGGATGAATCCTCCAAGCACATCTGCGATGGCCCACACTCTAGTTGTGAGAGTCATGCACATCCCTGCGCCCTTCACATAGCTTACGCAACACTGCAACAACACGCATCATCTGTATAACATCTACAAACATACCACGCAGCTCAATCCCCTCGCAAAACATCTAGAACAATCATCGGACACATGGAGACTCCGTGCCATGTCGTGCCATGCCAAACATCACTTTCAAAGCTCACACTATACTAATGCATGTCAGCATATCGTGCATCTAGGAGTCGAACCATCATCCGTTGAAGAAGTTGAACCATTTTGTAACCATATTCTTTTCTATGTAATTACTTGTAATGCTATAAGGCATTTGACCCCAAGGAGACAAGCAACAAATGGTCACTTGTTCACATTCCAATCTAGGTGAATCAGTTAGGAAGTGTTTCCCCTATTCTGATCAAAGAAATTCTCATTTTCAGCGTTGTTGCACATTGTACACATATGTACCATATTATATTCTTTTCTCATTGAATAGAAGTAGCAATACTATCATATGCATTCGAATGTGTAATGATTTACTAATGATTTTTATTTACTATGCATATTCTATAACTCAATGATTTACTAGTTAAGTTATTGGGTTGTCCTTCACGCTGACATCATGCCATGTCAGTCGTCACTATCAAAGGTCATGCCATACTAGCATACCTGTCAACATAAACTTCTGCTGCAGAATATGAACCATAAACCATTTTGTAACCGTCTTCTTTTTAAACTACCATTATGTAATGATATAAGCCATTCAACCCCAACAGGACGAGTAATGGATGGTCATCTAATCGCATTTCAATCTAACTGAAACAATTAAGAAGTGTTTCCCCATTTCTGATCACAGGAAACCTCAGTTTCAACCTTGCTGCACATTGTTCACATATGTACCATATCATATTCTTTTCTCATTGAATAGAAGTAACATTATTCTATTATCACATGCAATTGAATGTGTAACGGTTTACTACTGTTTTTTGTTTACTATTGCATATTCTATAACTCAGCGATTCACTAGCTAGGTTATTAGGTTGTCTTTCACATTGCCATCCTCGGCCCCATGGTGCAGATTAGTGGTATTATAGCAGAGCTTTTCACATGCCTATAAACACACAAGCACAACAGCAGAAAGAAGGAAAACAACTTGGTTTTGTTTCAAACTACCCGGAAGAACGTTAGCACAAGATTAAGATGGTTGATTCCTAAAAGCAATCTTCTGATGCATCCTAGATGTCCACAAACTCATTTGGAATGCTCACGAAGAGTAACACACAGCACTCTTTGCCCAATTCCGCAAACTCATGATGCAACTCAAACCAGCAGCATCTCATTCTTCTCCATCTTTTGTGAATCCTTCATATTAGCATCAAAGCCCTTACAAATTTCAAGGTCAATCTAGACATTCCTAAGTTTGAATGTAAAATTGATGCTACAACATTGGATAGTTGAATTCAACAATTGGAGACCTACTTCTCAGTCAACTGCTTCAGTGATACGAAGATCAAATTTGCAGCACTAAAGATGTTCATCTCAGTGGCACACTAGTGGGAAGCTTACAGTGTGCAATGCAAACAAGACTATGACCTTGTCAACATAGTCACCGCATTCGAATTCGCTAATGAAAAAAATCGGAACTAAAAAAATTGAGATTAAATTCGTGATTAAATTCATCTAATAGAAATATACTTATTTTTTACAATATAACAACCCAGTGTTGTAGTCTGAACTGCAAATTCCACCCCTCAAGGTTTCATTACCCTCTCAAGATATTAAACCTTTTGACAAGGTAAGGAAAGGAATAAAAAAGCATCTTCAGCAATAGGCATTGTTCTTAATCACCATATAAAACAAAGAACTCACCTTTGTTCTTTTAGATTGGAGCACTCAAATTTATTTCAGACTTAGAAATGCCTTAATGCACACTATTGTTTATCCTACACAATGTAAAGTCAACTCCCACTGGATGTGTTTTGATTGTGTTCATTAAGTTGATATCTGCCATTGTCGAATATTTTCCCATTTGTGGCCTACATGACAAAAATAAATAAATTATGTGAACACGCATGATATAATATCAGATGTAATGTCCCCAAATGGGATAATTAGGACAAATTGGGGTTTTCCAACAAATCCTAATGCAAAACAGAAAATAATATGAATGTTGCCTTGAAAACCAGCAAACCCTAGCAACAATAGATGTCCAAATTCCAACCAATAACACTCCACAATAACCCCAATAATTACTGAATATGCAACTACAATAAAGTACTCTTTTTGTGGCAAGATGGAATGGCGACGTGGCTGGAATTTCCTTGCAATAATTCTGATTTTTAAGATCCTGTTACAGCTGCGTTTTCCTTTCCAATCAACCTTGAAACCCTTGCACAAACTCACAATAAATATGCTAAAAATCCCTACATTTTATTAGGGCTTCCAAAGAACAAATTAGGATTGTCAATAGTCAATTTCGCCCCTTCAAACAAGTTGCCACACTTAGAAGAAAAGGAAGAACAAATATGAAATTCAAACCCCTGTTTTATCCCTTCCACAAGGTCTCCAAGTTCCCCAAATCAAAATGCCCCACTTGGAAAAATATTAAAATAATTTTTTAAATATAACCTAAATTATTTTCCTTCAATATTAAATCCCAAAAGCACTCTAACAACCTGCCCAAGTGAATCGCTCCACTAGGGAAAATTATGCAAATAATTTTCTGAATTAATTTCCCTTATTTCCAGCCCTCAATAATTTATTATTTGCCTTAATCAGCTGAAACTTCAAAAATTTGTATCCTCCGAAATATTGGGAATTTCAATGCAAATGTTAGCTCAAAATGATCACAAAAATAGTAGCTTTCACACAAATTTAGAATTAGAATTTTCCCTTTATGGGAAGTCCCTTAAAAGTAGCTCCGAAGTTATAAAAACCTTAGTTACAGCTCTAGATTCTTCCAAAATCAACAAATCTCTTCAAACCAAGTTCGTCCACCTCTTTGACTTGCAAATAATGAATTTTCAGCTCTCCGAAGGGTTTGCAATAATTCTTTGATGAAGTTGGTGTCTAAAAACACCTTTGTAAATCCACTTGGATTCAACTATACAAAATCGAAGTGCAATTACAGCTCTTGCATAAAGATGCCCTATGTGAAAGAGTGGAGGTTTTCGTCCCCAAACTCCTTGGTGCACTTGAAGGTTTTCGTCCTCAAGTCACTTGTTCAAGTTTGACATACTTGCATAAGAATTTCAATATCCAAAAAAGCATAATTTTCGAATGAACATTTCACCCTCCTTTTATATCCATGCCCCAAGTGTAATGCCCAAAATAGGAGGGAGACTCTTTTTTTTTTTAAATATTAAAAGAACCTCCTTATAATTTCACTTTAGGCCTTAAGTGCTCATGACCCTTAAAAAGGCCCCAACGTAAGTGAAAATTAGATTATTATTACTTTATTTTAAGTATTTCCAAACCCTTTATTTTAGTAATAATGTTATTTTAATTTCAAAATGGGGACGTTACATCAGAGCATTACAATTTAAATTTCGAAACAAATGAATGCTTATTTCTTTGTCTACAAACCTATGATTGCAAAATTTTAGTTAAGAAACTTAAAGCCCACTTTTGAATGACACAAGCAACAAATTTGGAGCCTAAGTGGACGCAGTGAGGAGTGGAGTCTGTTGGGTTTGTGGAGTCTAAGTGGAGTCATATGAGTCATGACTGCAAAGTGCAAACAATGAACACACTAATCACTAAGTTTCAAGTTCACTGCATTTTGTTCTTGAACTTATGCTAGAAATAATGAAACAAGACATACAAGAGATTGCAAACAATGAAACGCGACGACCGATGAAGAAAACAACAAAAAAACCCTAAAACATGAATTTCAAACATATTTTGATGATTTTAAACTATTGTTTTATTAAATTCATTTTTTAAATTCAAAATGAATTTCAAGATGAACTTCAAATGAATTTTAAGGGTTTTCTTGCAGTTCGGCAAATTCCAAACTTCTTCGATTAATTCGGCGAATGTGGTTACTTAGCCTATCAACACTTGGAGAAAGTTTGTTAGCAGCATGAAGAACAAATACTACCCCTCAAACAATATGAGGATGAGTACATGAAGTTTTAGCAATCACGTTAGCACGAGAAGCAATCGGTCCAAGACTATAACAAGTTCCATGACTATGTTGCACGCCCGCAAGAAAACACAATGGAGCAACATAAGGTGTTGAAGTACATCAGTGGAATCTCACCTTATATGAGCACCAAAATGGAATTTTTGACCTCCGACACATTTGGACAAGCATATTGTCATGCTGCCAAGATGAATGCCAAAGCCAAGATGAAGCAAAAGATTTCTGCTTCATCCAACATTATGTGCAAAAGCAAGCCCATGCTCGACATGCCAAACCCTATTGCTCAGAAACAAGACATGTCATGCAAAGGAGAACAGGAAAAGCAACGTTTGTCTCAACAAAAGGCTCCAATGCCATCAAATCAGACAAAGGGAAAGGCAAGAAGAAACAAGGTGACAAGTGGTGCCATCGACACTACAGTAGAAAGTAAAAGACAATGATCTAGATGCTACTTGTCAAATCGCTGACACATCTGCAATCGATACCTAAAAAGAATGAGAATGCCTCTTTGACACTAAGTGTTTGATTAAATGTCAACAACTACATGTCATCATCAACGTTAGGAGTCGAGAGAACATCATTACACAAAATTCAATTCAATGCCTAGGTCTTAGCACTAAAGCACATTCTCGACCACAATGGATCACTACAAGGGAAAGATACTCAAGTTCGGTGCCAACACACATTTGAGTATCGAGTCAAGCCCATGCAAGATAGTCACTTCTCACATCACACAATTTGAAGTTTGTGACATCTTTCTCGATAAGCCATGTGTATGACCACGATGGTACCTATGATGCTAAGCCACAACGTTGAACCATCCAAGTCAACGACTACATCCTCAACATCCTAAAGTCCCCTCCAAAGACCAAAGTCACTTTGGAGTCACTTTGTTATATGCCAAGCAATGTAGTAAGCTTGTTTCCCACGTGTATAAGTTTGTGTTAATCATCGTCCGTCAAGATATGACTGCGCAATCAAGCCAACATACATTTGTAGTGCGCCATGCACATGCCCATTGTAGCAATAGCAGCTCGACATATTATTGCAGCAATATGGAGACGTCTTTGAAGAACTAAAAGGCCTTCCCACACATTGTAGGATAAAATATCAGATTGATTTGATTCATGGCTCACCTCTTCCAAACAACCCACCTTACTATAGATCCATATGGAAGAATAATATCCAATTGATGCAAGAGCATCTGGGTGCAAAAGGAAATCTTGCGTCAACCCAAAAACATGTAGGTTCGTGTTTGTGTAGACTAGTCAATGCGTTTGCAATTTTGGCTTGTAAAAGCTTATCTATAGGGATCCATGAGAAACATCAACACCTCAACACTTCCAGGACCATCAAGAATTACATTAAACTCCAAAGGAAAGTTGAGATTAATGAGACTGGGGAAAGTTGATGAAAGGCAAGGTTGCGCATCACTAGTCAAGATAGAAACACTATCTACTTCATCAAGGTGAAATAGGTAGCATAATTCATCAAAATTCAAATGTTATTGCATATTTGGATTCCTTGCGAAAAGTTATGCACTTTCAAAAAAAATCTCGTTTCGCACTCACATGCAAAAGTTATGGCAAACTTTTTACAGTGACAAAACAGCCAGATTACATTAAGGGGCAGGTTTTCCACCTTAAGTGTCAGTTTTGTAACCATCAGGGTGGTTTTTCAAGCTTTAATGACAGTTTTGTAATCATCATGGCAATTTCATAATCGTTGGGGTGGCTTCACAACCACCACTTTGCATTAAGATGTGGTTTCACCCACATCAGTTGTGAAAAATAAGTAACTACCCAGAATGATATTTTCTCATCTTGGGTGTTTCAAAAGTCTTTGGGATTCGAAGGAACATTTCCAAAAGGCATAAAAGAAGGTTATTTCGGATGGAAAAGTAGTCTATTTTAGGGAAGATATTCATGAGTGCTTGTGAGAGAGTAAAGAGTAGAACAAGTCCAATGAGGGGCTGAATTGCAATGGCTTCTTCTTCATGTTTTAAGTTCCATAAAGAGAGTGAAGTTGATGTCAGAGCATCTCGGGTCTTGAGTAATATTACATTGCCAAAAACAAAGTGATGTTTTCGTTTTGTTGTTTGCTTGCCTTCGTCTTGGTTTTGGTGTGTTTTGATAGTTGGCAATTTGAGTATCATTGTGTATAAGGAGATTGTCTGTGATATTGTCATTGATGTCAAATAGGCAAACATTAATGACAAAGGCATAGTGAGTCAGGATTGTCAAGTCCATGTACTTCATTCACTTTTACTTATAAAGTTTCATAAGTAAAGTCGTGTCAAAAACCCGATTGGGTTAGGAGAATGTTGATCGGGTTTGTGTACTTCAACTCAAAGTTTCACAAGTAAAGCGATCTCGAGAACCCGAATGGGTCTGGGTGAGTAAATTGGGTTTCCAAAACAACTTTACTTCATTCAAATTCATAAGCTAAGTAGTCTCAAGAATCCAAATGGGTCTAGCAGAGTTGATCGGGTTTCCGGAATGACTTAATTGCTCTCATCTTTTTAAGTCAAGCAATGTGAAGAACCCAAATGGGTCTAGGTGAGTCCATCGGGTTTCTGGAATGACTTTACTTCATGTTTATAAGTTGAGCAATGTCAAGAACCTGAATGGATCTAATGAAGTTAATCAAGGTTATGGAATGACTTAACTTCTTTCGATCTTATAAGTCAAGCAATATAGAGAACCCGAAATGGTCTTGAAAGAATTCTTTCGAAAGAATTCTTTCGGAAAAATGGTTGTTGTTTTCCAAAAAATGGACTCGAACAAAGATTCCGAAGGGTAAGTGGATCGTTCCAAAAATGCCGAAGGGATCTTTTCAAGAAGTCCGAAGGGTAAGTGGACCAAACAAAGTTTCCGAAAGGACACTCTGAGAAATTCCGAAGGGTAAGTGGACCGTTGCAAAAGTTCGAAGGGATCTTTTCAAAAAGTCCAGAGGGTAAGTGGACCATTGCAAAAGTTCCAAAGGGCAAGTGGACCATTGCAGAAAGTCGGAAGGGATCTTTTCAAAAGGCCGAAGGGTATGTGAACCTTTACAGAAAAGCCGAAGGGTACATTTGCAAAGCCCCAAAGGGTATGTGTCCTAAACAAAAGTGTCAAAAGGGCACTTGGACAAAAAGTCCGCAAAAATTGTCCCGAAGGGGACACAGACAAAAAGTCCGCGAAAATTGAAATTGTCCCAAAGGGGACCCGGACAAAAAGTCCGTGGAAATTGTCCCGAAGGGGACCAAGACAAAAAGTCTGCGGAAATTGTCCCGAAGGGGACATGTTAAGGTTCGAGCAAGTCTAAAAAGATCAACGAAGGGGAAGCATCTCAAAGACGCCAAAAAAAGCAAGATGAACTCAACATGTCGAAGGTTAACGATCTAGTCAACATAAAGAGCAAGCATCTTTGATGATCCAACAACACATGCAAGTCAGGATTAAGAAGATCCAACAAAGCGAGTGAATCCAAAGCCTTAAAAGTGCTCCAAGGTTAATGCACAGTGGCGAAGCTAAAGACCGAGCAAGTCCGGTAAGATCTAACGGAGTGAAAGCTCTCATGAATGTCGTGGCAAGCAAGATATAGTCAAATCTGCCGGAGATTAACGTCTGACTAAAGTTATGGATCGAGCATATTCGAATAAATCAAAAGGAGTGAAAGCGATCCTGATAAATAGGAAATAGCGAGATGCAAAAAGGAGCTCAATGGTTAGACTTGGCGCGAAGAAAGAAATCAAAGGCCTGCATTTAATATGTTCTCAACGAACAAATAAAGGAACAGACAAAACCTGTAAATGATTGCATAGAGCTCAAGATTGATCAATCCAACCGATCAATCATCGATTAAGGAGGTTGTGCATTTATGAGATAAATCTAGTAGTTGCCAAACATAGTAAAAAGACAAAAACATTACGGCGTGATGCATGAACCAAGACACGAAAAGGAAATGACACAGTTATGACCAGAATCCAGCAGTCATCAAAGATAGAAAAGAGATTTGAGCATTGAAGTGTAATGTATGAATTGAGACACGGGAATTCGCATATGTCAAAGTCGCATTGAATGTGAATAGATAGCAAGAGTCAATCAAGAGGAGCTAAAGTGTGAACACGTTGCATAGATGAAACCCTAAAACTCAATGTATATACACATCTTATTCATTGTGAAGTTGTTGTTGTTGCATTTGAGAGTGTTGTAGAGCAACTCAAAGAGTGTCACTTTGAAATGTATGCAGACACAAAGTGAAAGACGGAGCAACAGAGAGTGAGGCAAAGAGGAAGAAAGAGCACACAGAGAATGTGTAGAGATTGAGCAAAGAGTGAGCAGTTACAGACTAGACTTGTAACAAAGAGATTGATCTGGATTCATTTGTGAATCCATCTTGTATTCTGAAGTTGTAGCTTCATAGTTCTGATTGGTTGGTGCCATCAAAAAACTGAGTCAGTGCTCAGTTAGGAGATTGGTGTCTCCTTAAGGAATGGGTGCTTCCTTAGAGTGGGTGCTCTTGAAATGTAACTAGTAAGGTTAGCCAGTGAGGCATTTAACAATGAGGCTGGATTAGAACAGTAGATTCTAGCAGCGCTTTTCACCATGGTTTTTCCCTTTGGGTTATCCACGTAAAAACCTTGAGTAATGTGTTTTTGTGTGTATATTTAATCTCTGTATTTGTTCTTTGACTTGCAATGAATTTGTATTTCTTCTAAAATTGCTAAAAGAACTAGTTTTAGTTGATCTATTGATTCACCCCCCCTCTCAGTCGATAGTTGTGTTCAACATTGATGTGGAGGAAATCTCTCGGTTTTCATGCCGGTTTGTTATTGGTTCCTTGACTGGGTTCGTGATGGTGACTTCACATTGGACCTCATCATCAACCTCACAAATTGGTCAATTACCGTGGTGTCTTGAAGATCAAACACTCCATCTTTTGAAGTAGGCATACTATGCAGTTGTAATCGGGTTCTCCAACACCGATTTGGGCTTGAAAGTTGTTTTACATTTGTTGCTTGCTATTCGAGCTTCATAACATCGTTTTGGTCTTGACATTATTCGAGTTCACGGTCAATGCTATTCAGGTCCTAAGTTTTGAATAGAATGGAGGTTGGCACTTGCTGATTTCGTTTTGCTATTCGGGAGCCCAATCTCCACTTGGGTCATCAGTTGACTAGTCTTCATTCACCTTCTTTTGGTGAGCGAGGTCCTAAGCCTGTTCCCCGTGGTGTTATGTGGTGAGGGGTAAACAAAGCATTCATCTTCAATTCTCTTTTGACTGCGGAACTCAAAACCCGACTGTAACCAAACCTTCTTTTGTTGTCGCCTCTATTCTAGCCGGGATCAAAAGCCCGAAAGCTTACTGTGGTAATTGGAACTCAACATGGCCTTGTGATGAGTCGATAATATGCAGTAAGTTAAGTCATGACTGGGTCATGAGGAATCAAATGGTATTTGACTATGACTGTTCAGAATTCAAAGCCCAAGAAAGATCTTTTTTTGTATCAAGTATTATACACAGTGTTAATCAACTAAGCTCTGTCTGATTGGAATCGTGGGTGAGGTAAGTGGCCTTGACAATGTTGTACAGCGACATAGTCTCGAGTTGGTCAAGATATATGTTGTTTGGTAAAACGAAGCACGATACAAGTTGTTTGGTAAAACAAAGCTCGAAATGCTCACTCAAGCTTGGCAAGTCATTTCTCACTGTGCTGTTTGGGAAGAGCTTGAAGGAAGCCCAACAGGGTTGTGTGAAAGACAAAAGTGTTCCATAAAGCTTTCAATACATAGTCAAAACTTTGAGTGGAACACCTGTAACTGAAATCTCATGATTTTGTCCTTTTTAATGACTTTCCACATTCTCTTGAAGACACTGCAAATGGAAATGCCTATAGAAGGTGAAGGACAACGGAGGGGAGTTGGATGGTCAGGCTATTCCGCCTATTTGAAGGGGATGCCATCCATTGTTGAGGGGGCTAGGAAAAAAAACACAGTTTTAGGACCTAAGTTGTAATTTTTATTTTTACTTGGTTTGAGTAGTGTTTGTTAGGCTGCCAATTTGTGGACAGAGGACTGAGAAAGTCCTATAGGTGCATATAATTGTTTCCTCGTCATTGATCACTCAATAAACCAGTTGTGGCAGAATTCATGTGTAATCCACTGTAATTAGATGCATGAATAGAATCTTTGTAGTTGTAATGTTAATTGTTTGACAAAATGCATGTGTCAATGTGAAATTGTGAACCCCTGCAACACAAGGGATTGATGGCAAACTTTAACTAGTCTCCCCCTCCTTGTGCTTGCACCAGAAGAGTGTGTATAAGCTTTTGTACATCTATCATATGAATTGAATGAAGTTGTGATATTGGATTGTAGATCTAAGTGAATTTTGGGTGTGTCCATTTTGTGACTAAGTCTAGACTATAGGAATTGTTATAGCTTGGAATTGCACCCTTGTGAGAGAGTTCTTCAGGGTCTCTCACTTCCAGCTACAAACATGGGGACAACCTCAGGATGTGGGTATCCTATGGTGAAGTTGAACCTCTAGGTTTTTTAATGAGGCTAATTCCTTAAGTGCTTCACTTCAGCTCTTGATTCCCACACTAAAATCTACTATTGGCTAAGGAAAAGGAATAGGAGAATAACATGAAAAGAAATCTAAGCTACGGGAGGTGATGCACCAAAAGAAATGATCCACTTGGTCTGGGAAATGACACTTATTCAGCATAAGATAAATTTGCTTACACAACCTCACAAGCAATTAATTTGCATAAATATTTCGTAAACTAGGCTCACTGAACCATACATGAAGAAATGAGGGATTTCTAAATCGACAATAAGCGTCCATTAATGGCGGAAAGAGCTCGAGTCCAAACCTGCAACTAACTGAAAAAACACCTACAAATAGGCAACAAAGAAAGACAATGAGTTTAGGACACTTCTTCACAATGCCATTGTACACAAGCTAACTCAACACGATTTTCAAACAAAGAGATAGGTAAAAAGTAATCTTTATTGCTTCAAAAGGTCTATTACAAAGCGATTTTTTGCAGAGTAATTTTATCGCCAGTCCTGGGGATAATTTCTTGGCTCCAAGGCCTCTATTTTTAACAGAAAAGGGGGAAGAGAAGATGGGAAGAGGGAAGAAGTCATTGATGACTGGGATCCCTATCGTCATCCTCCCTTGTGCCACTAAATGCACCACTCAGGATCGTTGAACAACCTTCTCGAGTCTCTCCCGCCTTCAAGTCTCTCTTTGGCGTATCTAAAGAGCCATGTTACGAGCAGCTAAACGTCACTTCCTTACGTGGCTGAAACGATCTTTGCATTTAAAACGGCGTGGTCACTTTCATTTTCACATGTCCTACTAAAGAAGACGAGGTCTCCATGTGTTGATAATTTGGCCAAACCATGTTGCCTTTATGTTTGAACGGCCATTTGTTGGGAGAGGGAGCCATGTTGAAGGATGAAGGCCTTCATTAAATTCTCAGCTACCATCTCCTACCAATCGTTTGGACTCCTTTTTGCACTGATTGGTCATTGGACGTTGCCTTGGATCCTTGACCTGCACCGTGGATCTTCCCGTCGTGGACGCCTATGGATCGTCGATATTCTTCCCAGCTAGGTGCCCTTTGTGCCACTTAGCAGCCTCTCATTTGTCCTTTTCATGACTCTTATGCATTGTCGATCTTTAGAATGTGCCATTGGACTGAGCATATTTAGTCAAGCAGTGTTGGAAACCCGATTTACTCTTTGCTATGTAATTCGAGTTTTCAAAGCTACTTGATTTATGAAGCTTTTCAAGCTAAGCCATTGAAGAATCCTGATTTACTCATGCAAAGTAACTCGGGCTTTCTGATCTCTCCTACTTCGGACTTTGTAGAGTACTTGGAGAATCCCGATTTACTCTATGCAGAGTAACTCGGGTTCTCCAAGTTTACTTACTTCAGACCTTATCTGTCCAAGTCTTCAGACTTTGTCTGCTCCTTTTTCCCTTCGGAAATCCCGATTTACTCATGCAAAGTAACTCGGGCTTTCTGATCTCTCCTACTTCGGACTTTGTAGAGTACTTGGACAATCCCGATTTACTCTATGCAGAGTAACTCGGGTTCTCCAAGTTTACTTACTCCGGACCTTCTCTGTCCAAGTCTTCAGACTTTGTCTGCTCCTTTTTCCCTTCGGAAATTTTTCCAAAGGAATTATCTTTGCTTCTTGCCTTTCCGAATTTTGCTAAGGACCTTCCCGAAGGGTAAGAGACCCTTCAGGGTTTTGAAAATGGTCCCTCTCTTTGGAAAATGCACCTTCCAAAGGGTAACATACCCTTCGGACTTTTGTTTGAGACCTTCGGAAGGATTCCTTCAGCCCTTTCTTTCCGCTTTGTTCCTTCAGGCAAAATTCCCGAAGGAATTCCTTCGGACTTTTGTCCGAAGCTTCCATATCGTTCATTTTTCCTTCAGAATATTTTTCGGAAGGAATTCTTTTGGTTTTCCCTTTGTTCTTTCCTTTGGCCTTTTGGACTTTGCAAAATGGACTTTCCCGAAGGGTAAGAGACCCTTTGGGCTTCCCATAAATGATCCTTCCGGAAGGAACCTGCCCTTCGGATTTGTCAATGATCCTTGGAGTATTCTTTGGAGAAGACTTGCTCTTTAGAGAACCCGAGAAGCACCTTTAAAGACCAAATAGGACTTTTGATGTCTCGTTACTTGCAACTTAGGAAGTCACTCACCTCCGGAAACCCAACTTGTACTGCCCAAGACCAATTCAGAGCTTTTGGAGCTTCGTACTTCGGGTTTCTCACTACTAATTAATCATGAAGTGAAAAAGCTGTGCTGCCCCAGAAACCCGAAGTTGTCCCCTTTGGAAAACCCGAAGACTTCCCAATTGTTGGAATATTGTCATTGATGTCAAATGAACTATTGCCGAAAGTGAACAGAATTGATTGCCGGAAGTGAACAGAATTGATAGCCGTAAGTGAACGGAAATGTCGACGGAAGTGAACTGAATTGTTGACGGAAGTGAACGGAATTGTTGCAGGAATTGAACAAAAATGTTGACAGAAGTGAATGAAATTGTTGACGGAAATGTCTACGGAAGTGAACGGAATTGTCAACCTTGGCCGACCTATTGGGAGGAGGTGTGACCGTTCGAAAGGACCTTTTCACTTGAAGAGTCATGACCTTAATTTGTGGCTTTCTGTGGGTTATAAATAAGTCCATAACGAATGGCAAAATAGTAGATTCGAAAGTAGAAGATATATAAAAGAAGAGCAGAATTTTTAAAGGCAAATTTTTGTGAGAATATTGAAAAGAAAAAATCAGCAAGTATAAGGAAGAGTATAGCAGCGAAAACACTCAAGTGTAGATCGAATCTAAAGGAGATAAAGCAAGTGTTCTATCATCTGTTGTTTTGACAACAAATTTGAGATTGAAGAGTGATTTTTTCTGAGAAGGTTGGTGCCTTCGTTTTGAAGAGATTGGTGTATCTTGCTGAGTTGGTGCTCAGTGAAAGGGGTTGGTGCTCCTGTAGGTTGGTGCCTACAAAATTGTTTTTGGGGTTGGTGCTCCAATAGGTTGGTGCCTACGAATATTTATATTAAGAGAATTTCTCCGTGGTTTTCTCCCGAAAGGGTTTCCACGCAAATCTGTGTCTATTTGCATTGTGTGGTTTTGCATTGTATTCTTTGATTGCTTTGAATATATTAATTGCGGAGTAATTTGAGGTTTTGAATTAATAGTTGAAAGTCAAAAAATATCTTATACTGATTCACCCCCCCTCTCAGTATAAGCTTGTGCTTAACAATTGGTATCAGAGCCGGTTCCTTCGGTGTTAGCACAACTACTAGAAGGTAGATCTTGGAAAGCACATATGGCAGGATCTCAAGTGCTAGATGGTTTCTCCACCAACAAGGCTCCTTTGTTCGATGGAACGAATTACGCATTTTGGATCATAAGAATGAAGACTTACTTGATGGCCCTAGGTTTTGATATTTGGCAAGCAGTGGTAATAGGATACACAACGCCACAAATTGCACCAACGGATGCCACCGGAAAAAAGGCCAGTGAGAACATTGTGAAAGCTATGAATGCAATCTTATGCAGGCTTTCAGAAAATGAGTTTGTTAAGGTTATGCATTGTGAATCTACAAAAGAGATTTGGGATAAACTCAACACTATTTATGAAGGTGATAGTAAGGTTAGAAAAGCAAAACTCCAAACCCATCGGAGGCAGTTTGAAAGTTTAAAAATGAAGAATGATGAAAACATTGCTGGGTATCTTCTTCGTGTCGATGAGATTGTTAATGTCATTCGAGGACTCGGAGAGAAAATTGAAGAATCTGTGATCGTTCAGACAGTCTTGAGATCCCTACCATTGAGATTTGATGCGAAGGTCTCTGCCATTGAAGAAATGAAGGATTTAGACACGATGAAAATGGACGAACTCCATGGAATTCTTATGGCCTACGAAATGAGAACCGAATCTGAGAGACAAGGAAGCATCATTCAAGGTCTCGAAGAAAGAGAAGATTAAAGAACCAGAATCAAGTGAAAATTCAAGTAGTGAAGAAGATGAAAATGAAGCTCTATTCATTCGGAAGTTAAAGAAAGGATCGGGCAAATATAAAAGAAAGTTACTATTTAAATGCTTTAACTGTGGTAAAATTGGTCATTTTGCAGCCAAATGTCCAAATAAAGGAAATAGCAATGATGAGAGAAACAAATCAAAGTACAAAAAGGGATTCAAGCCAAGCAAAAACAAGCAAAGATTTGAGAAACAAAAGAAAAGCCTATACTCCAAAAGGTTTAGCAGCTCATCCGAAGAAAACAAAGAAAGTGATGTTGAGAGTGATAATGAAGAGATTATGTTCATGGCTACAGAAGAAAATGCCACCACCAGCAAAGATAATTTGGAGGAAGACGAAGACATGGAAGAAGAAGGTGAAGTGAACCTTGAAGAACTTATTTGCGCGTTGGAAGAAATAAAAGCATTTAAGAAGAAGAATTAGAAACTAAAGTTACAACTCCGAAAATATGAAGAAGAGAATCGAGACTTCAAAACGAAGACATCACAAGTCTTTCAGGAATCAAACAAGGTAATTGCTGATCTAAAAGTCCAAATCGAAAAAGCAAAGAAAATTGAAGAAGATCTAACGGATCAGCTAAAGAAGAAAGGAGAACACTGTGAAAGGTATGAATTTGAAATAGATGTTTTAAAAAGGGATCTAGAAAAAGCGAATTCTAAAATAACAAGTGAATTGAAATTTGAGAAAAACACTCAAGTTTTGAATAAGATTCTAGAGAGTCAAAGATCACCATCTAACAAGTCAGGCATTGGGTATGACAAAGAAAAAGAGAAAGCTAAGAGCTATGTTGAAACTCTTAAGGAACCAATGAAAAAGGAGACCAAGAAGGAAGAAGCCAAGAATACAAAAACCAACTCTATCAACAAAGAAAGCAAAGGAGAACAAAACTTCAGAAGACCATTTGCTCCAAGATATACAAATAAAACCAGGTTTAGTAATTATTTTGATGGATATTGTTATTAGTGCAATCATTTTGGTCATAAGAAATTAGATTGTAGAAAGAGAGCCAAGGATATTGAAGTCAGGAGCAGAAACAAAGGAACCTATGGAGCTTCGAACAGAAACTACAATTCGTTTGCTCCCTTATCAAAATTTGATGAAGCTATAGTTTGTTACAAGTGCAACAACTATGGACATATAGCACGCTATTGTAGAAGTATTTTTGAATCTGTAAGACAAGATCAAAAGTTCAAAGCTCCAGTGATAAAGAAAAGAGAACCATCAAAGATCTAGAAGAAGCAAGAAGAATCCATGATTGTTCAAACAGCATTCCATGCTAGAGATGAAGAACAACAATGGTTCATTGATAGTGGATGTTCGAGACACATGACTGGAGATAAAAGCAAATTCATCTCGTTAAAAAGGGTCAATGAAGGCATGGTGAAGTTTGGAGACAACACTACAGCGAGAATAACAGGAAAAAGTACACTTAGTCTCGATAATGGAAAAACCAAAACAAAAAATGTGTTATATGTGGAAGGATTAAAGCATAATCTTCTAAGTGTTAGCCAAATGTGTGATCAAGGACACACACTCAAGTTCTTTTCTGAAGGTTGTGAGATCAGAAAAAGAGACACGGGAGAACTAATTGCAGATGCTCATAGAACCACAAACAACCTATACATGCTTGGAGAAATGAAAGGAGAGAAATGTTGTCTGAGTCAAGTTGAAGAAAGTTGGCTATGGCATAGAAGGTTAGGGCACATAAATTTTGATAATCTTGTGAAAATCAGCAATAAATAGGCTATGTGAGATATGCCAAAGATAACAAAACCTTCAAGCACTCTATGCAAGCAATGCCAACACGGGAAGCAAACCATAACAAGATTCAGAACGAAGGAATATTCGACCACCAAACCACTAGAGCTAATTCATACAGATCTTTGTGGTCCTACCAGAACTGAAAGCATGCAAGGTGAGAGCTACTTTATGTTGCTCATTGATGATTATACTAGAATGACATGGGTAGCCTTTCTAAAAGAAAATCGGAAGCATTTGAAAAGTTTAAAGCTTTCAAGGCATTAGTAGAAAATGAAAAAGCGCTGAAAATAAAATGTCTAAGGTCAGATCGAGGAGGTGAGTTTATTTCAAATGAATTCATTGAGTTTTGCGAAGATCATGGAATTAAGAGACAATACTCAGTTGCAAGGACTCCACAACAAAATGGAGTGGTGGAAAGGAAAAATCGAACCGTTCAAGAGATGGCTAGAACTATGTTGAATGAATCTAAGCTATCAGATATATATCTTGAATAGAGGGCAAATCAGAGTTAATAATGACAACTCCTTATGAATTGTGGAAAGGAAAACCAGCTTCGGTCAAACATTTCAAAGTGTTTGGAAGTAAATGTTTTATCAACAGGGATGAAGAAAACTTGGGCAAATTTGATTCAAGAGCTGACGAAGGAATTTTTCTTGGTTACTCCATCAAAAGCAAAGCCTATAGATGTTATAACAAAAGGCTACAAACTATCGTAGAAAGTGCTCGTGTTAGAATAGATGAGATCATGAATCAAAAGGCAAAAGAACCTTCAGAAGAGCCTTTAGAAATACCCAATCTTGTAGAAGAAGGGGAGGAAGAAAATGTAGAAAAATTGAGTGAATCTGAAAGGCAGGACACCAAAGCACCATCTCGCTTTGTTCAGAAGAATTATGCTGAAAGTCAGATCATTGGCAACATTGATGCTGGGGTGCAAACCAGAAGAAGAATTGTAAGTATCCCTGAGCATGTAAATTTTTCTTTGTTATCCAAGGTAGAGCCTAAGAATTTTTTTGAAGCTAGTCATGATAAACATTGGGTAAAAGCAATGGAAGAAGAATTAGATCAAATTGAGAAGAATGAGACTTGGGAACTTGTGCCTAGGCCAATGGATCAAAATGTAATTGGCACTAAATGAGTTTTTTGAAACAAATTGAATGAAAATGGCCAAGTCACTCGAAACAAAGCAAGATTGGTATGTAAGGGGTATGTTCAAGTAGAAGGTGTAGATTTTGAAGAGACTTTTGCTCATGTTGCTAGATTAGAAGCAATTCGAATATTTCTTGCATTTTCAGTATTCAAAAATTTCAAAGTTTATCAAATGGATGTTAAATCAGTATTTCTAAATGGCAATCTAGAAGAGGAAGTTTACATAGAACAGCCAAAAGGATTTCTCTTATCAGAAAACAAGGATTATGTGTGTAAGTTGAAGAAGGCTTTATACGGATTGAAACAAGCTCCTAGAGCATGGTATGCTAGGCTTGATAAATACCTACAAGACCAAGGATTCAAGAGAGGATATGTTGATAGTAATCTTTACATCAAAACTGAAGGAGATCACCAGTTAATTGTTGTGGTGTATGTAGATGATATAATCTTTGGAGGAGACAATGAGGAAATGTCTAAGATATTTGTCGAAGATATGCAAAAAGAATTTGAGATGTCCATGTTAGGTGAGTTGTCATTTTTCATTGGTTTACAAATCTCTCAATCTAACAAAGGAATATTCATATCCCAAAGCAAGTATGTGAAGAAGATGTTGAAGAAATTCCATATGGAGTGTGCCCCTGTTAGCACACCTATGGCTACAGGTACGAAGTTGAGCAAAGATGATGAATCTCTGAATACTGATCAAACTCTTTACAGATCAATGATTGGGAGTTTACTATATGTGACGGCATCTAGGCCAGATATCATGCAAGCAGTAGGTATTGTTAGGTGACCCCTTATCCAACGGAAGCACAATTGATTACTTTCTTATAAGCAATTAAACACGGAATTATACCAGAATGATTAAGTAACTAGAAACTTGAGACAGCAAAGAATTTGAGAGACAATACACACTCTTGTATTAGATATTACTAGAAGAAAATACAATAAGGAAGATGCCACTTCTTCCTCCACCTCAAAGGCTTGCCACACCTCAAGACCTTCTTCCCTCTCTCTTGCTCAACACAACTCTATAGCCTGAGTTATTATCCCTCCTTGAATGCTTCAACTGATCTCCTTGACCTTACACCTGTAGATCTCCTTGACCTTGCTTGCTTCAATGCTTTTACTTGCCTGCTTGATAATTACAATACAAGCCTCATGGGTCTTTAAATAGAATCCCATGGTTACAAAAATAGAAATCAAACTACAATAATTAGACACGCAGCTCGTGACTATAATTAGTCCTTTAACATGCAAACACTCGCTTCACTTAACTGACTGTTCGTCAACAGCAGTTCTGGAACACACAGGGGACCGACGCCGGTCCCTGCTTGTCTGGTGCTGCCGACGTCGGCCGACTAGCTGCCGTCGCCGGTTGCCTTTTGCATTGCATCTGACCGACATCGGTCATGATGCCGACGCCGATGCTTCTGGTTCTTCAGCATCCTCTTCTTCGTGTCTGCAAACAGTTGAAGCTTTTAGCTCCACACCCTAACAATCTCCCACTTGGAGATAAACAGCGACTACTGTACCTGTACCTCTACACCATCTATTTTGTTCCTTTGGCTCTGTATCCCTCTTCAAAGTCACTCTTGAAGACCAACCACCACGCAAACCTGTGATGCTATACCTGTCACTTATGCCAAAAGAATTTTGCTGCTCCCAAATTCTTCATGACATACTTCTGAGCCAACTCTACCCTTAGCTCAGAAAACTCCCTGTATATGAAACCCTGCAACAAGTAACACAATACAGTAACAGGATAATGTAGCTAATATTATCCAACCTAGTAAAGATAAAATACAATGGTCAAACCTCCATTGTCCTGCAACCTAATCAAGACCATATACCATAGCCTTCTGTCTCACGTGTCCATTCACTCTCTTCTCTAATATGTGAATCCATCCCTCTACTCAGTGCTTTCTTCCAGCTGACAACTCTACCAACAAATACCTGTTTGGTTCTTTTCCAAGGACTCACACTCCTCATCCATGCCAAGCTCCCACTGTTTCTGGATTCTACCTGCATTGCTTCTTCCATCTTCCTAGTTCTTGACTATCAGTAAGCAATATAAAGAAGGTGAACAACGAATATGAGGTTCACTTACCATTTCTGACCTCCTTATGGGTGTTTGAGACTCTTTGACAGCTAACTGTCCACCCATCATCCGTTCCAGTGACCGATCTCGGCCATATCCCAGTCTGCTCCCGACCGATTTCGGTTCCCTACACTGACCCTGACTGCCGACGTCGTTTCCCTGGCCGACGCCGGTGTCCCCCCTGCCGACGTCGGTCCTGATGACCGACGTCGGACTTTTCCTGCCCGACCTACCGACCCTGCTGGTCTGCACGTGACCGATGTCGGTTTCTGTCTGGCCGACGTCGGTGCCATGGGAGCACCGGCGTTGGTACCTGTGTTTTTCTGCAAGTGATGAATTTTTCATCCACGAGCTCATCTTGGATCAAACCTCTGTCCATGCTGCCCTGCTCAGATTTATTCAGCCCCTGTGACTGATCTCTGTCCTTCATCTCCTCCATAAACACCAAGGCTTCTTTGTTCCTGTCAAAAGCATCAAATTTCTTTTTTCTGCAATGAACTCTATCTATGCTTTCCGAATCTGAACACATACCTTTTGAATCAAGAACCTCCATTCCCTTCTTATTCATATGACCAAGCCTATTAAGCCACATCTTCGAATCTACAGCTGAAGTAGATAAACCAGAAGTAGAATCAGCAATACAAGTAGATAGATAAAGAGTATCTACTTTCTTACCTCTTGCTAGAACAAGTGCGCCCTTGGTAACCTTCCAAGAATCCGCTGTGACGGTTATTGTGCATCCCTCATCACCCAACCTTCCTACAGAAATCAAACTCTGCTTCAGAATCGGGACATGCATGACCTCTTTCAACACCCATGTGTTGTCAATCTGCAATCTCAGCTGCACTTTCCCTTTGCCAACTATCTGACAAGGCGTACCATCCCCTAAATAAAGCACTCCAAAGTCTCCCTATTCATACTCATGGAACAAATCTCTGTTTGGGGATGCATGAAAAGATGAACCAGAATCTAAAATTCATGATCTTACCTGACTATCCAAAGAAAGTATGAGAGCATCCTGTACCACAATATTTGCATCCTTTGCTTCTTCAATACCTGCATGTTGATTCTCTTTATCTCTCAACCAACACTCCTTCTTTGTATGTCCTTTCTTTCCACAAAACCAGCAGGTAACACCTTTGGACTCGAATCTCCTTCCCAACCTTGATTTCCCTTGCTCAATCTTCTCCCTTTGCCTTCCCCTGCTTTCGGCACTTAGAGCATTACCTGATGATTCACCTGTGCTTCTCCTGCGTATTTCCTCATTCAAGATCACACTCACAACATCATCAACTTTTAAGATTTTAGAAGCAGATGTAGAATTACTTACTGCCATAACCAAACTGTCCCAACTTTCAGGCAAAGAATATAAAATCAAGAGAGCCTTTACCTCATCATCAAAAACAATATTGACTGAAGCTAACTGGTTTACCAAACCATAGAAATCACTGAGATGAGTATGTACCAATCCACCTTCCTGCATTTGCAAAGTAAATAGCTGTTTCATAAGATATACCTTATTAGAAGCCGAGGGCTTTTCGTATAAATTCGCCAAGGACTTTATCAACTCTTCCGTTGTCTTGCACTGTAATAAGTTGGAAATCACAGACGATGCAAGGCTCAACCTTATGGAACCGAGAGCCTTCCGATCAAGAACACTCCATTCTTCATCCTTCATATCTGTGGGCTTGCATGCAACCCCACCCAACGGTAAGTACAAATCTTTCTGATACAGATAATCCTCAATTTGCATCCTCCAATGTTGATAATTCTTGCCATTAAACTTCTCCATTCGTAGCTTACTTTCTTCTGCCATTGCTGAACTCCCACTCAATCCGAAAACCCTGTGAATGACTTGTAATCAAAAAACAATAACCTGCTCCCTGCAAACCGTAGCTCTGATACCAACTGTTAGGTGACCCCTTATCCAACGGAAGCACAATTGATTACTTTCTTATAAGCAATTAAACACGGAATTATACCAGAATGATTAAGTAACTAGAAACTTGAGACAGCAAAGAATTTGAGAGACAATACACACTCTTGTATTAGATATTACTAGAAGAAAATACAATAAGGAAGATGCCACTTCTTCCTCCACCTCAAAGGCTTGCCACACCTCAAGACCTTCTTCCCTCTCTCTTGCTCAACACAACTCTATAGCTTGAGTTATTATCCCTCCTTGAATGCTTCCACTGATCTCCTTGACCTTACACCTATATATCTCCTTGACCTTGCTTGCTTCAATGCTTTTACTTCCCTGCTTGATAATTACAATACAAGCCTCATGGGTCTTTAAATAGAATCCCATGGTTACAAAAATAGAAATCAAACTACAATAATTAGACACGCAACTCGTGACTATAATTAGTCCTTTAACATGCAAACACTCGCTTCACTTAACTGACTGTTCGTCAACAGCAGTTTTGGAACACACAGGTGACCGACGCCGGTCCCTGCTTGTCTGGTGCTGTCGACGCCGGCCGACTAGCTGTCGTCGCCAGTTGCCTTTTGCACTGCATCTAACCGACGTCGGTCATGATGCCGACGCCGGTGCTTCTGGTTCTTCAGCATCCTCTTCTTCGTGTCTGCAAACAGTTGAAACTTTTAGCTCCACACCCTAACAGGTATGGTTGCACGATTTCAATCAGCTCCAAAAGAAACACATGTGCAAGCCGTGAAACTTATATTTAGATATTTAAAGAGAACCTTGGATTATGGTTTGTGGTACCCAAGAGGTAAAGACTTTACATTGGTAGCATACACGGATTCAGATTGGGCAGGTTGTGTAGATGATAGAAAAAGTACAAGTGGAGAAGCATTCTTTCTTGGAGATAGCCTAGTAGCTTGGTTGAGTAAGAAGCAGAATTCTGTATCTCTATCCATAGCAGAAGCAGAGTACATAGCGGCAGTGCTATGTTGTACACAAGTTCTATGGATGAAACAAACATTGAAAGATATCAAAGTAGAGTATAATAATCCAATCTCCATATTCTGCGATAATACTAGTGCAATAAGTATTTCAAAGAATCCAGTTATGCATTCCAAAACTAAGCATATCCCTATACAGTATCATTACTTGAGAGAACAGGTGGCAGAACAACAAGTAAAATTGGAATATGTTTCCACATCCAAACAGATGGCAGATATCTTCACTAAGCCACTTCCAAAGGAAACATTTGAGTACCTACGACATAAGTTGGGAGTAATTTCTTTTGCTTCTTGCCACTGAAGGGAAGCATCAGCTGAGGGGGAGTTAAGTACTAGCTCTTGGATAGACCCTTTGCCATTGATGTCAAAGGGGGAGAAGTACAGAAAGAAGATGTCACAGAAAGGGGGAGCTACAGCAAAGAAGGATTCAGACAGAAGAGACAGTGCAGCAAGGGGGAGCAATTTCAGTTTGTGGTTGCCATCAATGACTAAGGGGGAGATTGTTGGAATATTGTCATTGATGTCAAATGAACTATTGCCGAAAGTGAACGGAATTGATTGCCGGAAGTGAACAGAATTGATGGTCGTAAGTGAACGGAAATGTCAACGGAAGTGAACTGAATTGTTGACAGAAGTGAACGGAATTGTTGTCGGAATTGAACAAAAATGTCGACGGAAGTGAACGGAGTTGTTGACGGAAATGTCGATGGAAGTGAACGGAATTGTCGATGGAAATGTTGACGAAATTGTCAACCTTGGCCGACCTATTGGGAGGTGTGACCGTTCGAAAGGACCTTTTCACTTGAAGAGTCATGACCTTAATTTGTGGCTTTCTGTGGATTATAAATAAGTCCATAACGAATGGCAAAAGAGTAGACTCGAAAGTAGAAGATATATAAAAGAAGAGCAGAATTTTTAAAGGCAAATTTTTGTGAAATATTGAAAAGAAAAAATCAGCAAGTATAAGGAAGAGTATAGCAGCAAAAACACTCAAGTGTAGATCAAATCTAAAGGAGATAAAGCAAGTGTTCTATCATCTATTGTTTTGACAACAAATTTAAGATAGAAGAGTGATTTTTTCTGAGAAGGTTGGTGCCTTCGTTTTGAAGAGATTGGTGTCTCTTGCTGAGTTGGTGCTCAGTGAAAGGGGTCGGTGCTCCTGTAAGTTGGTGCCGACAAAATTGTTTTTGGGGTTGGTGCTCCAGTAGGTTGGTGCCTACGAATATTTATATTAAGAGAATTTCTCTGTGGTTTTCTCCCGAAAGGGTTTCCACGCAAATCTGTGTCTATTTGCATTGTGTGGTTTTGCATTGTATTCTTTGATTGCTTTGAATATATTAATTGCGGAGTAATTTGAGGTTTTGAATTAATAGTCGAAAGTCAAAAAATATCTTATACTGAATCACCCCCCCTCTCAGTATAAGCTTGTGCTTAACACCAATGAGAAAACCCGAACCCTTCTACTCAAGACCATTTCAAGTCCTTAACACCTTGCTACTTACTACTTCGGAGCTTTGGCATTCTGCAACTTAGGAAGTCACTTAAGTCATGCATTGCCGAAAGTCCGAAGTCTCCCAAAAACTTGCCATCTTCTGCTTGAAAGTTTATCTTCTCATACTTAGGCAAAAATTGATATGGGGGCCAAGAAATGGCCAACAAGGACAAGGTTGTCCTTCATTGGACCCCGTAAACCTGACTGCATCATTGACCAAGCAAGGATCACGCCAAGCTCTTCTCCCTATAGCAGCCCAAATGTCCTCATGTGAAAGAAAGATGGCTCATGGTCCCTCCTATCATGTGTGCTCAACAAGATAACAATGAAGAATTGGTATCCATTGTCACAAATCGATGACCTTCTCGACCAGCTCCAAGGTGCACAGTGATTCATCAAGATCGACCTGAAGTCAAATTAACATCAATTTCTAGTCCATCCTGATGATGTTTGGAAAAAAATATTCAAAACCAAGAAGGTATTGTACAAATGGTTGGTTATGGCCTTCGACTTGACTAATGCACCAACAACATTCATCTGCCTAATGAATAGTAATCAAGGCCTTCACCAAGTCCATCATCTACTTGGATCACATCCTCGGCTTCAACAAGACTTGGGAGGAGCATGTGGAGCACACTGTGTGCATCCTAGACACAACACAAACACGAGTTGCAAGCCAACTTGAGCAAATATATATTCAGAGGAATGCAAATTCAATCCCTAGGCTACATCATTGACTATGCAAGAATCCATAGATCCAAAGAAGATCAAAGTGATCCAAGATTGGACAAATCCGCGCAATCTCACAAAAGTCGGGATTATTCTTGGACTTGATAACTTCTAAATAGGTTCATCCTTGGATTTTCACACATTATAGTCTCTCAACTAAATCACGCATGCCAAATTTGCATTCCATTGAACATTTGCGCAACAATGCGCACTCAAGGAGCTCAAGTAGTTCTTGTGTCGTGCCCATCCTAGCAATTGTTATTGTCCAACCATTTGAGATCGAGACTAATGCATCATAGTATGCCTTGGGAACAATAGTCACTCATCATGGGCACTTGGTCACCCATCACTCAAGTATATTAGGTGACACAGATCATTACCACTCCACCTATGAAAAATTTGTATGTCATTGTTCAAGCAATCAAACGATGGTGCCACTATATCTTGGGTAAGGAGACCATCGTTCACTTTGAGAACAAGCCACTTCAGTTCTTACATACATAGAGCAAGCTAGAGAACACATGCCATATGAAGTGGTTAACATACTTGCAATAGTGCTACCTCGTGATCAAGCACAAGGGAAAGGGCAACAAAGCAACAAATTGCCACAATTGCCCTCATGTCCAAGCACTAATCACAGTGCTTGACACACGTGGCCAAAACATCTCTATCTAGGCATTAATATGCTCAGGAAACAAAGATTTCGTGTAGGCTTACACTACCCTCACCCAAGGTGAACAGGGTGCTGATTTCTACATATCTAACCAACTTCACTAGAAGCTCAAGCATCTGTGTTCCTGTTGGCGCACCTCACTAAAGACTCATCTTGGAAGGGCACAACTACAAGACAACAAGTCACTTCAGCGTTACCAAGACATTGTCAATGATTTAGCAGCACTTCTAATGGCTTTATATGCAAACGATATTCCTCAGAACTAGCGATGCACACCTAGATGAAGTAGATAATTGTTGAGTGGCAGGTTGTGCATTGTTAGTCCTTCCAATCTATCTACAGCGCAATCAACATTTCCTCCTTCACGGCTAATTCTTCATGAAGTTTCTGCATGGTGAAACTGCATCTTTCCTCTGTTCGAAGCAAATTGCTAAACATTCGGATGTTTGAAGTGGACCAAATTCTTCTACATATCCACAACATGCTTCATGAAAGGACTAAACTTGTCTTGCAACCATTGGATTTTATCCTTTTGGTGTTGGTTTTCCTCCAAAAGCAATTCATGCTCATTTCAGGAGGTAGATGATACCTTTGCATCTCCGTGTTGGTCAAAGAATAAAACTTTCTTTGCAGCAACCAAATATGTTTTGGTAGGAGGGATTACCTCTAGAAGTCTATAAGACTACTTTCCAGAGTGATAGTGACAACACGAGCACTAAATTAGTAAACACCATATAGATTTTGCATGAAAGGTTGGTCAAACAAAACATCACACACTTTGAGGGGTGCCATGTCGCAAAGGACTTCACCCTAAAACAGATTGATCGCACATGGAAGAAGGCACTATTTTCTAACATGTATATCTCTAATCTGATGCACCCAACCAATTTTGTATGGTTGATGATGAGGTGTCTTTGGCAAATTCAATTGTTTGACAACAACTTCCAAAATCATGTTCTTTTGACTTCCACTACCCAAAATAAACTACCCGCAATAAAATGTAGAGATATTCCCTTCACCCAAAGGTGGGAGTGGAAGAGATGTTTTGCGTCCTCTAGCTCCACATGACACACTAGTGTCAGGGTGACAATAGAATAGTGATAAGCCAATATGATTTCCTCTCCCTTGTCTTAGTAGTTGGTCACGTCAATGTTGATGTTGATGATGGTCCTAGATCCAAATTGGCTCAAGAATCAAGTGACAGGGATTGTAAATCAGCCAATAGCACTTTTTCAGCACAACATTCTTCATTTGAGTGTCACTTTCTCTTGTGGATGTCACACCAGTTCCCCATGTTTTTTTGTGGGCTTTTCCCTAGCAAATCCTTCTTCAATACCTGCTTTGACGGAGATGTGGGTTCGATTGTTTACTGCCAAATTTGCTACCATGGGAACTATCTTTTCTTCCTTTTCATTTCTACTTCTCTTCAATCTTGATTGTATAATGGTAGGCCTCCCCAATGTTTGCATGCATGCAAACTCCATGTATTCTTGGATGTATAGATACTAAAATCTGATTTATATAGAATATTAATCTTGTATACGTGACAAATACCTAAAAGGGCTCCACCCTTCAATTCTAGGCCTTCCTGCTGCCGAAAGGCTTGCATTCGTCATCTCATTGTGCCTAATTGATTATCTTATGATCTAATCCTATCATTTGCGATGACCCAAATCTCTTGCACTGTACAGAAAGCCTAAAACTCAATATATATCCTTCACTATTAGTTTCAAATCCTCGCCAGCTTCATAGCCTACCCAACACTTGCGTTCCACATAGGTCATCAATTTTGCAAATTTTTGAATCCTATGGGTCAGCCCATTTGTCTTATTGAACCCTGTCGTGAAATATTTTCATAAGGTGTGGTATAAATACAAATCTAAGCTTGTTCATTATTCATCTATAAAATATCAAGCAAACACCTATTCAAGTTCAATCAATCAATTGCACAACTGAGTTCTATTGCCCTATTGTTCCTTATTTTCATATCAGTCATAGGAGCAGTCATATTATAGGTTTGAAACACTCAAAGAACAACCAATGAGCAATATTTGTCAAGTTACAAGATAGATCACTGCATGCCCTTGCATATAGTATATTACACACTTCAGCACACACAAGCGAACACCTAGGGGAGAACTACCTAATCCTGAGGCCCTCCTTAGAGTATTGGCAATGTAGGCAATGCTCATTGATAGTGGGGTCCTTGAGGTCAACTCGACACCGTAAGCATACAAATAAAAGACATCATTGGAAAGGTGATAGAAAACCCAAAAGGCTCCAAGTAGTCACTTCACAATACAATGAATATTTCGTACAGGACAGTTGCATTGAGATTTGGATAGAAACGTCAATGCAAGTGTCCAAGCCTCCAAAAACAATATTTCCAGAATCTCACGACTAGATCATGATCTTGTCCTTGCCAGTTTCCACCTTTTTACTCCTCAGATCTGTCTACACATTTGCAAATAAGTTAAGTATTCTCTTCATGTTTATGCAATCAAACTATTGTTTTAAGTGTACTTTATATATTTAGCATAACTCATCATTTTATTTCAAAATATTCATTTATTTGAATTTTTAACTGTCCTACTCTAAAATAGTTTTATTCATCCTTGTGTATAAACTATTCTACCCCTTCCACCCTAACATCACACTCTAAAAAAGAGTCAAACATTTGGTGAACCTAACCATTGTCTTCTCATTCAAATCCTAGATTGCTCTAGGGTTTTTAGCCTCTTAAGGTTTCTGTTTGTTGCACTTATTCACTTTTGTTCTATCATTTGTATGCAACATGGGCATAGTCTTAGATTAGGTGGTGTTCCTATTGAATATCTCGAGCTACCCCTTGGGCCACCTAAAATGTCTCAAGCTAATATCGTGTCAAATTCTACTAATAATGAGAGTGCCAATAATGACAATGAGACACATACTGGAAATAATGTCATAGAAGATGATCTATAAACTAGGTGGATATTCCACACTAAATTTCACCAACATGGACCCTTTCAATTCAAGGTATTCTTTTCAAGATCTTTGCCATAGAAAAACACCTAAAATGTTGTTTTAATATGTATTCCACTCTTAAGACTGTCATATACAACATATAGAAGAATACCTCCACACTCTAAACATGACACTACTTCATACATGACTACAATTAACATGCTTTTATAGAGGTGCAATGTCCAAAGTGAAGTTTTTTAATCATAGGGTTGAATCTTGAGATCTCTTAAATGTGTGTATTAGCCTAGTTACAAGGAATGTAAATATGCAAGCAAAGGAAACAAACACAATAACCACAAAGAGAGATAACACAAGACATACCATGGAGAAACTCAATGTGAAAAAACTCCAGCAAGAGTGAAGTCATGCTTCCTCATCTCCACTATGTTCTACAATTTACAAGTTTTTTTGCCTCTTGGGCTTACAAAAAAAATCTCATACACTCATAATGATCTCTGCAATATTCTTTGAAAGATTTGAAATAAAACTACTGAACTCAACCTTTCCCAACTGTGTAGTATTCACTATCACCTACAACTAAGCAACAATGAGGAAAGAATAACAAGGACTCAAACCTGCCCATACATAATGTGAATCCAAGTAAACTACATCCCATTGCTCTTGTTGCTATGTTTCCTCTATTCTCCTCTCTGTAATCTGCCTCCTAAAGACCAGTATTTAAACTCCCTCATGCTTGGAATCCACCCAAGACTTGAACTGAATATACAAACATTGAAACGCTTCAAATTCCCGTGTTCTCGGCAAGCTCCAAAGTTCAACAGTCCAAGCTTCGAAGTTGAACAATCAGCTCCCGAGAGATCCTGAAGCTTAGAGTATGCCAACTTCAAATGGTCATAACATTTACATATGACCTTGAAATGAAGTGTCGTTTCTTTTAACTTGTCTATTTTTCCGAGGGGAATCCAAATATGTAAATTAAAAATTACTTTTGAAACCAAACGTATGTTGTTTTAGTCTGTATAACATAAATTAACAATTTTGAGGTCTCAACATTTCATAGATTACACATATTTGCAGTTGGTTGTTATACCGAGTTGGATGTTAAACATGATCAAATTTCTGATCACATGTCCAAAATTTAAGGCTTTTTGGTCTCACAAAAGCTATAAAAAGAAGATGAATATTTACCTTCTATCACCCAAGTAAGAAACCCATCTTATCATCCTCTTGGACAGTACTCATTTTAGGTTCCAATCTGCTCATATTTTGGACAATACCATACTCAGATTCCATTTTGATCAGCTCTTGGACAATACCCTTTTTAGTTTCTAATATATTCAATTCTCCAATTTGAAGGTTTTCAGTCCCACTAATTTAGAAACTCAAGTGGTGAGGAATCCTTACCCCACTTCTTTGAATGCCCTTTGGAATAACTTGCACTGCCCTTCTTGATGCTCTATCCTTCATCTACAACAACAACTTTGCCCCGCTCCTCTTGGCCAATAGGAGCAAGGATCTAAAATCAAAGATACAAAATACCTTCTTTGTTCCACATGGAAGGCTCCAAAAAAAATCAGTTTTAAAATAAAAAGAAAATGAGACATGTCCAAGTAAAAAAATTCTTCCTCAAACTTCATAGTGGTACCTTTGGAGTCTTTTCTTCGCTCAAATACAGCCATACCCTATTGTCACAAGGAAACTATACTCAAACATATTGAACATGTCTTGCTCTACAATTTGCAACTCTCTTAACCTTCTTTCTTTGGAAGAGTAACTTCTGCCAAGCTAAATGCTCAGCGTTTTTCTTGTCCCTTGTATGGCCGGTCCATCAAAAACTTTTGGTAAATACCATCACATAATAAAAGCCCATGATGTCTTTCATAAGCAACAACAATAATGGAAATTTAAACCACCTTGTTGCCAATGAATCAAGACAATCTATCCACCAGCACTTGTTATCTAGGTAATGGGAAACATATACACAATGGTCACCACAACAACCACCAAAATAGAACACAAACAAAACTAACATCTATAGAAATATGTTAGCAAACCTTTTACGGCAAAAAGGATAACTTTCTCTGATACCAATATGATCCGTAAACTAGGTGGATATTCCACACTAAGTTTCACCAACATGGACTCTTTCAATTCAAGGTGTTCCTCTCAAGTTCTTTGCCATAAAAAATATCTGAAATGTTGTTTTAATATATATTCCATCTCTTAAGACTGACATATACAATATATAAAAGAATACCTCCACACTCTAAACATGATACTACTCCATACATGACTGTAATTAATATGCTTACATAGAGGTGCAATGCCAAATGTGAAGTTATTTAATCATAAGGCTGAATCTTGAGCTCTCTTAAATGTTTGTGTATTAGCTTAGTTGCAAGGAATGTAAATATGCAAGCAAAGGAAACAAACATAATAACCACAAAGAGAGATAATACAAGACATACTCTAGAAAACTTCAATGTGAGAAAACTTTAGCAAGAGTGAAGCCATGCTTCCTTATCTCCACTATGTTCTACAGTTTACAAGTTTTTCCGCCTCTTGGGCTTAAAAGAAAAATAACTTCATACACTCATAATGATCTCTGCAATATTCTTTGAAAGATTTGAAAGAAAACCACTGAACTCAGCCTTTTCCAACTACGTAGGATTCACTATTTCACCTATAGCTAAGCAAAAATTAGGAAAAAATAACAAGGACTCAAACCTGTCCATACATAATGTGAATCCAAGTAAACTACATCCCATTACACTTGTGTTTCCTCTGTTCTCCTCCCTGTAATCTACCTTCTAAAGAATTGTATTTAAACTCCCTCCTGCTTGGAATCCACCCAGGACTTGAATTGAATAGTCAAACATTGAAACGCTTCAAATTCCCACATTCTCGACAAGCTCTGGATTTCAACAGTCCAAGCTCCGGAGTTGAACAGTCAACACCCGAGAGATCCCCAAAGCTTAGAGTATGCCACCTTTAAACAGTCATAACTTTTGCATACGACCTCGAAATGACATTTTTTTTTTTTAACTTGTCTATTTTTCTGAAGGGAATCCAAATATGTAATTAAAAATTGCTTTTGAAACCAAACATATGTTGTTTTAGCCTGTACAACATAAATTAGCAATTTCTAGGTCTCAACATTCACAAATTACACATATTTGATGGTTGTTATACCGAGTTGAATGATAAACATGATCAAATTTCGGATCAAAAGATGAATTTGATCGTGAAGATAATGAAACACATAAGCATAATGAAAATGACCAAGTTGACCAAGAACAAATTAAATTTATTGTATTGTTTCGAGAGCGCATTCGTGCAAATTCTGAAGATCTCCACAAGATCCTAAATACCATATTAGAAACTCAAAAAGCAAAAGGTATTAGTGAACAACCATTGCTCTCCACCAATACAAATATTGGGGCTAATCTATATACCTATAACACATCCTTTCCCATTTCCCTCCCCTTGAGCAAAACATTGCCTACTACATCTAGTGGGGGCACGGGATATGTCTTCAAACTATTGTTCCCCAAAGATCAAACAACTATTGTCACATCCTCCATGGAAACAATTAATAATCAACTCAACTACCGGTTTCAATGCATATATCAACACATGGTGTTTTCATCATATTTGGTGACTTATCAAGTATCTCATCTAAATCCCAATGGATCTATCGTGCAAACTCTTCTCCAAGTTATAAAAACTTTGGAAGCTGAAGTTACCAACATTGAACAAAATGCTTTGGAATCAACTCATGCTATTGATTCACAAGATGTGTTACATAATCCTCTAGCACCTAAAATATATTTGCACCATTTGCCAATTGGTTTTGTTGCACCCAAGTTCACATTTTATGATGGCAAAGGTGATTTTGAACAGCATCTTCGATATTTCTATGCAGCATGCCTTGATTATGCTTCAACTAATAACCTTTTGACCAAATTATTTCGAAGAAGCCTAAAGGACTATACTTTAAGATGGTTCTATGACTTAGCAATCCAATCAATGAAAGCATTCAAACCCCTAGCAAATCAAATTCTATCACATTTCTTCGTCAACATCACTAAAAAGATGTCATATGCACAAATTGCTAAGATCGAACAAGGAACCAAGGACCCTATTAATGAATATGTTTTGAGATACAAAACAATGTTGGCCAAAATGACAAATCCAATGGCAAATAAAGAGTTTCAAGACATCTTTAAGCAAGGTTTGCTTGCCCCATTACATGAATCCATTGTTTTTAATAAGTTCAAAGCTTTTGATGACTTATGCCGTATTGTTCGAGATCGTGAAATGAAACTTATTTCCTTTAACAAGCTTAAGTATGTAGCAAACACACTAACTACATCTTTTACCAAGTTTCATATCAAACCAAGCTACAAGATAAAACCTACATAACCTAAAACAGAAACAACCACAATGGTTAATGCAAAGTCACAACTTAATCGGCTCATCTTATCCAATGCACCTAAGAAACAATTTACACGATTACCTAAGTCTCCAGCTTCGATACTTAAAAAGCTTGTGGAGTGTCATTTCATATCTTTTTCTCCTCCCATAGAGGTTGATAGGAGTTGACCTCTACCAAAAAGATATGATGTTAATGCATACTACGACTATCACCAAGGCCCTAGGCATTCTACAAACAAATGTTATACCTTGAAACATAAGATCCAAGATCTTCTTGATAACTAGCAAATTACCTTTTATGATTTTCCAAAGGATTCAAGTTCACGACCTGGTGATCATCAAAACCAAAAGATATTTAACAATCCGTTGCAAGATCATTCTAAGAAAAATTCAAAAGTGAAAATGGCATATATGGGCTTCCATTAGATGGGATTATTGGCACTTTATACATAAACAGTACCCCATATGGTTCAGAGACCTATTTCATTTCATGACAATGAAATTGTAGATGATGACTCAGATCTTCATTCATCAATTATTCAAGCATACCTTGATCATCAGCATATACAGTCTTATGATTAATAATGGTGCTAGTGAGAATGTATGTACCATGACATTACTTACACATTTGGAATATACACAATGATTTATATCCTCCAACCAAAACGGTCAAAGCATTCAATGGGACATCACAGCACGTTATTAGTGAGATTGATTTACCTTTAAAAGTTGATCGAACACATGTGGTCACTACCTTTTCAGTTATACCATATATGAGTGTCTTTAATATGTTATTAAGATGACCCTAGATACATAAACTTCGTGCAGTACCTTCCATAGTGCATATGTGTATTAAATATATTCATACCAACAAGGTAGTCACAGTTTTTGGAATTCCATATGAACATCTACTTCAACAAGAGTTCATTCCCAGACAACTAATTATACAACCTACAAAGTTAATCATCCGCAAAAAGGTAAACAACAAGCAATCCCCTTTTCTAGGCGGCCCATACTTGAGAGACCGTTGCACCAGAGATACACAATGGATTCTGTGGAATCCTCATCTACACCTCCACAGTTCACCCAATTGCTAAGAGCAAATAAACATGTTCCAATCACAGCTACACCCAAGAAACCACAGAGAACTAAAAAATTTGTTCCACATACCCCTACTCTTATCACCTCTTCACGACCACAGAGTCCTATGAGACACGCAGAGTACCACAGATTCTACAATTCCAAATATGATACCTATACATGCTTCTTGGCAATAATTAGTTTGATGTACCATATGACGAGTTTGGAGCTACATGTGAGCATCCCTTAGATGGGATCATAGGTTAGACCTTTTTCCTTTCCAAACATTGCAAATACAAAACAAAAAATGAAATATTCAAGAAAATACAAAAACATTCAAAAAAATCAAAAATACAAAAATATTCAACATACACACGTTTACTAACTCCTTGGCATCTATGTTGTTTACTTTATGTTAGTAGATAGCATATCATTTTTATGCACATGTTTCACGCATACTTGAGTGTGATACAAGCATATACCAGACTCATGATACTTGTACATACAAATGTTGGACCTTTCCTCTTCCATCGTGATGCACTACATTGGGGGCATCTGTCTTCCTCAATCATGATTGATACAGGTTACATTACTTTATGATCATTTCTACATTATCATTTTGAGCTTATATAATAATGCTTGCACATACCCATACTCATGCTTACATCTTTCACAGTGTACTTTATATGCTATGTTACATAACATTTTTGCTAACACATACATGCAGGGACTAGCATGATATGTTTATGATAGTTGTTTATACTTCATTTATTCACATTGTCACTTCCTTGAGTGTCTTTTTCTTGCTTGCTATTGTCTTGCTTGTGGAACATCTGAATATGTTCCTTGCTTGTTGACCCATGTGCCATGGTATGTTGCTTTCTTTTGCTATTTGGATATTTGAATATGTCATTCCTTGGAGTGTGCAAAATTTGAATATGCCCCTTGTTTGCGGTCTCCCTAGACCCCTTTGGTGTGACATTGAGTGCTCTTGTGTGCATGCTTGATTGTTTGTTAAGTTTGTATTGTTACTTTCTAAACGTTGCCATGATACATATCATGCATCTTAGGACTTGTGATCACATACGACGAGCTTCAATGATATATGTACTTAGACATGTTACTCATATATGTTGCATGAATCATACACAGATTATATAGTTATCTTATCCTTTTGAGATAAGGTAACTACCAAATTCCATTTCCCTCACCTCAAAAGGGGAGCATATTAGTGGGGCCATGTTATAGAGACATGGCCTCCACACTTATACAATTCTTAGAATTTCTAAAATTTCATTACAGTTTACATGATTCAGATATACACTTGGGTCAGAATCTTATACATTGCACTGATTTTTACAAATTTAGGATAGAGTTTCTCAGATTTGTGATAGATATTATATACAATTACAGAGCAGAGCTTACATTTTGATAGATACTTTAACTTGAGACACATTAGAGGTGTATATGCCAGTGCATCAAAAATTGCAAATACATATTCAAACATATTTACCAAGAAGCACCGATACTTTACCAAGAAGCACTGTTTTGAGCATTTTCTGTCTGCAGCAATTGGCTCCATTTAGTAGTCTGGTTGGGATTCAACACCCTCAATGGCATAACACTACTTCTATTTTGTAGGTTGAATTGGTTATACCACTTAACTTGGCTTTTATTGTATTGTCACTTGAATTGTGTGATTGCGATTCAATGATCTCAATAGTCATGTCACAACTCACCCTTGCATCGAATCGGGGGCATAATTACATTCCAATCTCCCTCTTTAGATCTCCAAAGTTTAGTTTTGAACCTCTCTCAAATCCAATGCTTCATAAGGAAGCATCCTTACCAAGTCAAAATACAAAGGGAAAACATGGTTGCATCAACACCCAGGTGTGTACTCCTTCCTTGGTCTCTTTCTTTTCAAGCATTTCAATTATGTATGCATTGTATACTATAGCATGCTCTTGGTTGCAGAACATACACGAACAAAACACTCAAAGTGGGCTCAAGCAAAGGCAAGATGTGTTAAACACATTCAAGTATGCTTTTCTTTCCTTTAACCTAATAAGTTCGTCCTTATGCATTATTAGATTGGGGGGGCAAATGTAGATACTAAAATATGATTTATATAACATCTCAGTCTTGTATACTTGACAAATACCTATCAAGGCTCTACCATTCAATTCTATACTTTCATGTTGCCAAAAGGTTCGCATTCGTCATCTCACTGTGCCTAATTGATTATCTTATGATCAAACCCTATCATTTGTGATGACCCAGATCTCCTACACTCTACAGAAAGCCTAAATCCTAATGTATATCCTTCACTGTCAATTTCATATCCTCAATAGTTTCCTAGCCTATTGGACACTTGCGTCCCACATAGGGACACTTGCGTCGACGCAAGTGTCCAGATTCTTATCAAATGTCCAGTCCTTAAAGGTCATCTAATTTGTAAATCTTTCAAATCCTATAGGTCGGCCCATTTTTCTTATTGAACCCTACCGTGAGATATTTTCAAAAAATGTGGTATAAACACAAATCTAAGCCTCCTCATTAAAATACCAAGCAAGCATCTATTCAAGCTCAATCAATCAATTGCACAATTGAGTTCTACTGCCCTATTGTTCCTTATTTTCATATCAGTCATAGTCGCAATGATATTACAAGTCTAAAACATTCAAAGAACAGCCCATGAGCAATATTTGTCAAGTTACAAGATAGATCATTGCATGCCCTTGCATATAGTATATTTCACCCTTGTACATATACAAGCCAACACTTAGGGGAGAACTACATAAGTCTGAAGCCCTCTTTGCAGTATTAGCTATGTAGGTAGCACTCATTGATAGTGGGGTCCTTGAGGTCAACTCGACACCATGAGCACACTCACCTATTTTTGTCAAGGTACAAAGACCTAAGGTGAACAGCTCGAATTTTTTCCACACACTGTCATGAATAGTCAATGCACGTGAATAAAAAACATCATCAGAAAGGCGAAAAAACCCAGAAGGCTCCAAGTGGTCACTTCGCAATACAATGAATATTATGTAATGACAATTACGTCGAGATTCAGACAGAAGTGTCGACACAAAGTCCACAGGTCGATGCAAGTGTCCACGCCTCTAGAAACAATATTTTCAGAATCTAACGACTGGATCTTGATCCTGTCCCTCCCTGTTTCCATCTCTATACTTATCAGATCTGCATGCGCATTTGTAGATAAGTTAAGTATTATCTCTTCTTCATGTTTATGCAATCAAACCTACTATTTTGAGTGTACTTTCTATATTTAGCATAACTCAACACTTTAATTCAAAATATTCATTTATCTAAGTTTTCAATTAATTGGCCTACTCTAGAATAGTTTTATTCATCATTGCGTATAGGCTATTCTACCCCTTTAACTCTAAACAAACACACATTCAAAAAGGGTTAAAACAGGGTGTAAAACCACAAACTACTAGAATATTTGAGAATTTGATGCTTCTCAATGTCATGTATGCCAACTTTTGCTGACAAGACATGAAATGTGTTTGTATAATCTTGTATCATCTTGGTCCCGGCCCTGGCACAATTGACACATATTTTTTTAACCGGTCATCATAACTCTTCACAAGGTAGTATTCCTCTATGATGGCCTTTAAAAAATCATCCCACGTTTTGTCTAGGGAAGCCATGAGATATCTTGTCGTCGTCTTCTTCTCGAAGATGATATGATTCCCACCATTTTTTAGCATGGATTGCAGCTTTTAAGATTGCAAATATTATATTTTTATTGTCAAAAAAAATATTTACAAAAAAACATGATTCTAATTGGTCAAACCATAGTATACATACTCGGCGATTACTTGCCGAGTGGGCTAGTACTTGTCGAGCAGTCTCCCAAACGGTTATTCAGCACTCATAATCGCCACCCCCTGTGCACTAGCGCCTCGGCGAGTACTCTGCCGATTACTCGTGATTACACATGTTCATAACTTGTTTTGTTGTGCAAGTACTCGTCGAGGCGCGAATGCACAGCAAAACAAGTCATGAACACATGTAATCGCGAGTAATCGGCGAGTATTGTGCCAGCGTACAGGCACGTCCAAAACGCGTCTGAATGTGTCGGAACCTTGCAGACGCATCCAGGACACTGGAAAAGCGCGTGGAAAACACACAAATATGTCTTATAAAAACATCCACCTCCACACCTTCGAATCACACAACGTTTGGATGAGATTGGAGCATTTGGATCGAATTGGAACGACTCAGAGGATTTTTTTAGCACAGTTTCTACTTCCAGGTTAGTTCATTTTTTATTTCATTTCTTCTAAGTTCTAATTTTTATTTATTTAAAGCCTTAAACTCATTTTAATGATTTTTTTTTAGGGAATCGTGCGCCTAAAGGCCTTTATGTGTTCTATTAAGATTCAAGAAAAAAATACAGTATAATCATGGTCCATTTAATGCAAGATATTTGTAGTCTATAAAACCTTAAAAGTTAAAACAATACCATGGATAGAGGCATAGAATCATAGATATTAGATAATACTTAATAATTTTCCCAATTTTGATTTGAGCCATCAACCAAGCCAAAAAAATAATATGGATTCAGAGTTGCCTGGCCTTTAGATGGTTTAACTTTAAGTCTTAAGACTTGCTTGCCCTTTAGATGCTAATAGCCTAGTACTATGAATTTTAAACATATCATGTTGCATGAAGCTGAAAGTCTTACCCTAGAGGCATTATCTTGGCAGCAACTATTTGTTATTAAAATTTACCTTATTACCCTCCTTTTCTGTTTGGAAGCCATGGCATTGTCTTGCAGCTATAATGATTTGTGTGAAGTGTGAACTGTGAACTGTGAACAAAGAAGTAAGATCAATGAAATTCAATAGATTTATTATGTTTGCACAAACTTTCACCTTCCCCAAAGATTATTCAGGCTTGAACAATTGTCAAAAGACTCTAGAGATCAAGTTTGCAAAATTCTAAAAATGCTTCGAGTTTGAACTATATAAGCAGGGTTTTATGAGATTCTTGTTCTCCTAATGGATATATGAACTTTCTAAAGGATTCCTCCAACTAATATGGACTTTCCAATAATGATCAATGAATTCCAACCTTCATAGAAGTTTAGAACGACTAAAATTGTCTCAAGAAGCCTTCTAGGGTCAGTTTTGAGTCTTGATTGTGTAGAACAAAACAGGGTTCTTTCAAATTGGACAGTAGACATTTTAAGGAAGTTTGAGTTAACTATATAACTGGGAGATTATTCAAGTAGAATTCCTTACTAATTAAAGACTTCTTCTTCCCTTCTCATCCTTCAATACATCAAAAAGAACTCACAAGAGACCTTTGTTCCCTTTCTCTTTAACTAGATTAAAACATAACTATTGATGCTTGTGTTTGGCAACCTTAACTTGTGGATTAGTGACAATAATCCAATCCATTCAAAGACAACAACAAAATGTATTACTGTCACATATTAAAGATTTATTCGAAATGCACAATCTAAACTTTGCACCTCACTAGTCATATGTGAATCTTTGTGGCACTGTAATCAGTTATGTACTGTAGGCACTAGGACATTTCATAGTTTTCTTTCCATTACAAATACCCTAGCCAACAACTCCACTACAAACTTCAATACTTTATTTTTAATGGTGTCTACATCCATATCATGGTCTTTTAATTTTTAATTTTTTAACTATCTTCATATATGTTTCTTGCTGAGTTTTTCCCAATCTTTCATTATCACAGGGGATCCTTACATTGGAATGCCAAAAATCTCATTTTTTAGTTTTACACCCAACCAAATCTAAATATTAACTTCGTCTCCTAACAAATTCTATGTAATTTACTTGTAAACATGTTATCATGATTATGTAATTATTTTAATGTTGTTCTGATTCTTGAACACGCTGTAGATTTACCGTTAAACTTAGCATACAATGGCATCTAGGTCTGCATCATGATCAGAATCAGTGAGTGGTAGCCAACTGGCTCCCCCTAATGCATGCACCGCTACTTGGAAGTATGCCATACAGGTTGGAACATCCCAGACGACTACAATTTGTACGTTTTGCTCGAAGAAGATTGGTGGAGGCATCGATCGCCTCAAGTACCATCTTGCATGCATTATTTCACGTGATGTTTTGCCTTGTCCTACTATAGGAAAAGGCAAAAGAGAGATGGTTGCAGAGCTTGCATTGTTGGACGCGAAGAAATTAGAGAGGGCAAAAATGCAAGCAGCCTTAGCAACGGCCATTGGTCCCGCATCGACAAAGGCAACTGAGGCAGTTATGACAGAAATTGTGGGCTCTAATCATGGTCCATGCAAGCGAGGCACATCCACCTCATCAAGTTCGAGCCAGCTACATAATTTTTTTGTGCCTAGAAACATACCTGGAGCACAACTTTCACTACAAGGTACAAGATGGAACCAGGAGGTGCATGTAGAAGCAAATAAGGCATGTGCAAATTTCTGGTACTTCAACAACCTTTCCTTCAACGTGGCGAAGAGCTCGTACTGGGAACATTTGGTAATAGCATTAACAGTTACAGAGAAAGGGTACAAGGCACCCTTTCCAAGAGAATTAAATGAAAAATTGCTCAAGAATGCAATTGAAGATGCAAAAGTAATTGTAGAAGATCAAAAGAGGTTGTGGCGAAAGTTCGGATGCACCATTCTTTCTGATGGATGGACTAATGGAAAGATCCACACCCTCATCAATATTTTGGCGGCTTCAAATGGTGAGATGGTTTTTTTGAAATTCATTAATGCATCTAGTAAGATAAAAAATTTAGAAACTTTGAGCTTGATGCTCGAGGAGGTTGTTTTAAAGGTGGGCATCGAGAATGTTGTCTAGGTTATCACTGGCAATGCAACAGCATATGTGATAGCTGAGAGACTTCTCAAGGACAAACATCCATCACTCTTTTGGACACCTTGCGCAGCCCATTGCCTTGACCTTCTCTTGGAGGACATAGGCAAAATTGATTGGGTGAGACTAGTTGTAGAAGAGGCCAGAGACATCACAAAATATATTTATAATCACCCTTGAGTTCTCAGCTTGATGAGAGAACACACCAAAGGGAAAGAGTTTGTGCAAGCAAGGGTCACAAGGTTTACAACTAACTTCCTTACGTTACAAAGTATTTGCAATTTGTTGACAACTTTGAAGTAGATGTTTGTGTGCCAAGCATGGGTGGACTCAACGTATTCAAAGAAAGCTGATGGAATCAAAGTCTCAAAGGCAATTTTTACTGAGGACTTTGTGAAGAGAACTACCAAGATCGTCAAGGTAATGTTGATGCTATGGATTGCACCCTTGACAGAAGGTTGAGCTTCTGTCTTCCACGCAGCACAATAGAAACTCCTCTCTTCCCTGTGGGTCTGGCAAAATTGAGGAAAAAATCTCTAGATAAGCGCTAGCTCCCTTTGATGCGTCTCTGAGTTACTTCACTACTACTGCTAATATATAAATGGGGGGTTGGAAAGAGAGAAGGATACTAAAAACAAAAACTAACCTAAGATGGTGATGCACCAAACAAGTTTGATCTACTTATTTACTCACACTTCAGACCAGAACAGGACATGCATACACTTTATCTGATGAAAAGACCAAACTGCAAGGAGCTTTAACAGGGAGGCTTAATGAAGACACAAAAAATGAACTTACCACAGGCACTGTAGAAAACACACTGTCTGATAACCCTCTTTTGTCTCTCTCCAGATACAATACTTCTTGTTCCCTGCAGAAATGGTGCTTTGTCTATACCAGGTATGTTGGTGCCAAAACTTGTGAAAGCATCAAGCTATAATGACTAAACACAAGTTTAATTCGCAGACAAACTTAGAGATATAACCAGTCAAATAGAGGTAATACGTATTCTTATTGATTCAAAGTGAAATTTTGGCAGGGCTTCGCCTTACAAAATGAGAGATAGCCTTTCTCAAAATGAGAGTCTACAATATATAGAGGAGAGAAAGCAATGGCACCCTTTCCACTAGTGACCCATGCTGCATTTAATTCATTGAGAGGAGGAAGTCCGGTGAAGAAAACCATGCTGCGGCAGTCCAAGTCTTGACTTTTGTTGATTAACCCATATTAAAAGTTACTGCAAGGGCATAGATCGCGTCTTTCTGTTTGAAAACAAGACCGCTCCTTAAAGAGGTTCACGCAGTTGTTTGCTCATTAATGCCTAAACGAAGAAAAACAAGCCGCGCCTTCACTGTTCGCACTCTTTGATGACCATTTCTTAAGAATTGTTCCAACCGCTACAATAACTCTTCTGCTGATGCTTCTTTTGCCACCTGGGTTGTTTTATCCATGTCTGTGCTTGGCTCTTCGAGCTCCTTTCTCGGCGGGTCGCTGAGTTTACTCCTGGCTTTTGTTTTTTTCCATCTTTTGTCTTTTCCTGGCTCTTTGGGCTCCTTTCTCGGTGGTCTCTTCCTTTTGGCCTCAAGGCCTTTAAATTCCTTCGGGTTCGCGCTCAAGCATTTAAAGATCAACGGTTATTTCATTGCCGTAAAGTTGACGTTCCCGCATCCGTCGCCATTTGAAAGCCAACAGCTATTCCATGTCCTCAATTTGACGTCTGCGGGGACGTCATCGAATGTTTAAATTCCAACGGCTAGTTTGCGATGCTGAATTTGACGTCTTCGGGCCCGTCACCCCTTTGGTAATTCCTTCGGCTTTTTGTTGTTGAACCCTCCCGAAGGGAAGGTGTCCCTTCGGAGCTTGGAAAAGGTTCCCCCTTTTGGCAGGGGACTCTCAGTTGCCAAAAGGGGGACTTTTTCCAAGCTCCGAAGGGACACCTTCTCTTTAGGAGGGTTCAACAACAAAAAGCCGAAAGAATTCCTTCGGACATTTTGTCCGAAGGAAATGTTTCCTTCATGTTTCAACACTTCTTTCTTTTGGTCGGTCTTTTTCTTCGGACAAATTCCTTCGGACTTTTGTCTAAAGGAATTTGCCTTCGCCATTTTGCCACAGATTTCTTTCCGAAGGGTAATCTTCCATTTGGATCTTTGCCTTGTGAATTTCTTTGGACAAAATGTCTGAAGGAATTCCTTCGGGCATTTTGTTCGAAGGAATTCACATTGATCTTCCTTGGATTTATTCCTTCGGATTTATTCTTTGGACAAAAGTCCGAAGGAAATCTTTCCTTTGCCTTAGTCTTTTTTTCGAAGAAAACCTACCTTTCGGCCCTCTTCTTTGGTCCCTCTGCAAGTGTTCCCTGCCCTCCACAAGGGCATTTAGGCCCCAAGTTACCCTTCAGACCCTGCTGAAAGGCCCAATTGGTCATTTGCTTGCCCTCCGCAAGGGCACTTTGTCTTTGGAGTTTTGTAAAACGACTTGCGTGCTTTGAGCCGGCTCATGCTTTGCCTAAAGGCTTGTAGACCGACTACCCGAAACGGAAAAAGACCTGTGGATCAACCCGAGATATATACAAGGCTCAAGTCATTTGGCTCCGAAAACAGGCCTATTACAAAAGGGAAAAGCACAACAGCAGAAGGGTCAAAACATGATTGACTGCTCAAGATAGTGGGGAAGGAAGGGAGACCAATTTTTTGGCCAACAAGTCCAAAAATGGTCAACAAGTAACTTCAAATTTCAATTTAAATTTCAAATGGATTCCTTTATTTTCAATTTTTTAAAGTATCTGATTTAATTTTAAGTTTTTAACTTTAATTTTTTTGTAACTTATAAGTGTCGGAGCATTTGGTGAGGGTTTTGCATTTGATGGATGGAGAGCAAAACCTAATGGGTTACATTTATGAGGCTATGGATAGAGCCACAGAGGCCATCCAAAACTATTATAGGGGGGATAGTGTCAGATTTGATCCCATTTGAGAGTTGATTGATCGGAGGTGGAACAATCAACTCCATCAACCCATCTATGCAACGGAATACTATCTTAACCCCAAGTTTTTCTACTTTGATGGCCTCACAGATGCTAATGGAGAAGTTATGGAGGGCCTCTCAACATGCATTGAGAGTATGACATCTGACATTGAAATGAGAGACCTCATTATTTCAAAGTTGCAGAACTACAAGCAGGCTTGGGGGAGGCTCTTTTCTTCGACACTGGCTATCCAAGGGAGAACCACGCAGTCACTAGGTAATAAAAAATGAAGTATTTACTTGTACCTTTCAAGTTACAAATTTACAATTATTAATTACTGACAAACTTTTGAATATTTTGGTTGTAGGGTCATGGTGGGAAGATTGGGGTGGAAATACCCCAAATCTTCAAAGGCTAGCCCTTTGCATTTTATCTCAACCTTGTAGTGCTTTTGGATGTGAGTGCAACTAGAGTTTGTTTGATGCCATTAACACGAAGAAGCGCAACAAATTGAGTCAACAATGTCTCAATGACCTAGTTTTTGTGCAATACAACCTCTGGCTTCGCACAAGAAAGGTGGAGATCACATCACAGGATACTATTGATCTAGATGAGATCAGTCCCTACGGTTATTGGACTGCACAGGATGAGGAGGCCCCCATAATCACAGAGGACAAGATTGTTGATTTTGAGAGGCAAGCTATGGAGGGTGCAGTTGCACCAAGAGGAGATATTGGATTGGATGACATCCTTGTAGATGTTGAAGATGAGGCAGAGGTAGAGGAAAAGGTGGAGCCACAGGCGCATCATTCTAGGTAGAGGGAGGAGGGGCAGCCGAGTTGGAGGACTAGACTCAATCTCCCTTAGTTCTCTCTAGAGCAGGGAAAAGAAAAATGTAGATTCTTGTATATGTATCAATTTGTTGTTGCCACTTGACACTGTGACAGTTCATACTCATAGTTTTATAATTGTGTTCGCATGGATCTTGATCATGCAATTTTGTAATTTATTTGTATTCAAAACTAATAGAAAACACTTTCCCAACATTTTACAAACTCATTTGATACATTTTACAAATGTAATTTCTATAAAATTTAAGTTTTTTTAATTAATTTGAGTATTTTTTTTATCGAATAATGGCGAGTGGTTGTCGAATAATCACCGAGTAAACTTTTAGGGAGCTAGGTGAGTACTCTCCAAGTACGAGTATGCGAACTATGGGTCGAACCATTTGTCTACATCAACATCAATTTTTCATTCAAAAAGAGGAATATCAAAACTCACTTGTATCTTAAACATTGTCGGGCTCACAAAAGGCTTGCTTCATGATGAGGTGCCCAATATATATATGATTTGTGAAATAATATTGGATAATTAGACCATCATCTCTCACTTTTTTGTTCAAGGGCTTCATCCAATAACGACTTGAAAGGATCTCTCATTCCCTCTTTTGCCATCTATGATCATTTGTAGTGACAAAGAAGATAATCCAAATGGTCACGTGCCTCAAGATCCTACTTCCTATGCTCTAACCTCGTTTGACAAGACATACAACGATGGAAGCAACTGCTCTGACACCACTATTCCAGATTTTAATTCGAATCCGATGGACAAGACACTAATTTGCAGAAGTTTAATGTGTTGAGTAATTAACCAAATCAAGGAAATGGCCTCAACAAATAGTAATATATTGCAATGTAAATGAAGCTTTATTGAAGCTAGTAGTATATAATAAAAAAATCTCTGAGAAGAGATGTGGCGCTACAATAGGTAGCAAACTATCAGAAGAGATGTAATGAAATAACCTTAACCCACTCGGAAACCCCAAACTTGCACGAATCTGTATTTTTTGTTGGCTAGGGAATTCTGTCAAAAATTTTGCTTGCAATGTTTCATTTTTCTATTGTAGACCAAATTCATATTTTAAGCCTGCTGTATTTAATTAATTTCGTCAAACAGTTTGCTGGCACTCTGCTATTACATGCAACAGATATAGAAATGCAATACAATGATTAATATAAAAGTTCATAGATAAATATAGCCTCTAGAATACCTCCCAACCTCTTTTATGGCTGCTTAATAAGACGTGACGCCATGGTTTGCACAGCAGCACTTCAGCCTTTTCCTGGAAACCACTTACAGGCAAGATGTGTATATAAACTTGTGCAGATTTTGACTGAAACTAACTCAGCAATATAACAAATCCTGTAGCTGTAATCTCCTTGCAATCTGCTGTAATGAAGGAGACGTTGACACCATAAACAACTGCTGTAGCTATTTGAGTGCAGCGACTCACTAACTTGAACGCAGCAGTCCTTCCTTGACCCCCACGACTTGCTGCTCACTATCTCTATCCTCTACAGAAGCTTGTGCCAATTCAATCTGCAGTTGCGTTGTGAAAAGGGGAGCTCAATCATAGCCTGCAAAGTCCCACGATTTACCTCCACGTCCTTAAGCTTCTCCATGCCAAAGCCGATCCTTCCCAAACCAAACACAATAGTTGGGTTATAATCTGTCTCCACACAAACTTTTTCCAATCTAATGCCACCTTCCAATCAGTCCATCACTTCAATACTGCAAGTTCTCTGTTAGAGATTTGAGGATGGAGCTCCTCTCACCGAAACAGATTATATGTTAGAGAGCAAGCAGCCATTGCACCGAAACCAGGGATCCCAAAGAATTTACTCCTTGAGCAAAATATGAACGCGCAGGTCCATTTTTCCAAAGCAAAGCGAATGTCCCAAAATGATAATTAATTCTGCCTTCTTTTTTCAATCATATAACCAAAACCACCCTAAAAACACATTCACCCTTTTTTTTTTTAAATAAAAATAAAAATAATAAGTAATAAATACTTATCAAAAGGGTCTAATGTCCATAGGGGAAAATAACACCCTTTCTAAACATCTCAACATTAAAACATAACATTAAGTGTTTATAAGAGCCTCGATATTCTCTTTATTGATCTCACATCCCATTTCCCAAGGGAATAATAAAGGAAGGGACGAACTACGCCAATTAGGCCTCTGAGTCATGGGGAGGGGACATTACATGCAAGGCTACAATATTCTGATTTTTACATTCGGATATCAATTCTTTTATATCTATTTTTAGCAGGGAATGAAGTCTAAAAATAGAAATGAAGAGGTTCGACTTGAAATCCCAATATTCATGTGACAAGTTTTTTCCCAAGCACTTGAGAGATTTTTTCATGACCTGAAAATCATAAAATTATAAAAATATAATTCTACTATTTTTACGTGGCTTTCCATGTTTTTGTAATTTGCATTTTTAAAACCCTTCAAAGTGGAATTTGGGGGTCAAATTTGGGGGAACTTTGTTTCACACCATTTCAGCATGTAGTAATTGTTCTAAGCTTCCCGATGCATATAAGAAGTTAATATTCTGAGCTACGGTTGAGGAGATATGACCTTGACAAGGTGACGTACTAGTGATACACTAGTTTTTTTTTGGTATTCTGCCCAAAAAACTGTCCCAAACTGCCACTTGGATCACACTGTCAGGGTGAATCTGGGGTCAAAGGGAAACCTATAGATGATCATGGTCAGTGATGATTGGGATCTTGTATTGAAATCTTCAACATTCAAGAGCTTCATGGATTATAAAGATGTCTTTATCTAGATATGCAAAGACTTGAAGGGAGTGCATACAAAGACTTGAAGGGAGTGCCGATAGAATTGTGAATACATAGAATTCCTCTCATAACAAGAGCCCAAGCTATGCAAAATAAAGCATATCAAATAAACTGAAATTATGGCACTAGAGTCCAGGAAGAAATTGACAATGCTCAATGTAGGAATCATCTTTAAACTAGAAAACCAATGAATGGGTGTCCCTAATAGTGATCAGTTTGAAGAAATAAATGGGACAAATCAAAATTTGTGTTGACTTCAGAAGTTCTAAACACATTTACCATTAAGGACCCGTTTCCTATTCCATTTACGGACTCCAATTTTGAAGAAGTAGTTAGACATGAAATTTATTCTTTCATGGATGGTTTTTACGAATACACCTAGATTAGCATTGCCAAAGAAAACGAGATGAAGACCAATTTTATAGTGGAAGATGCAATCTGTCCATGCAATTGGATGTCGTTCTGACTTTGTAATGCACCAGCTACCATCTAATGGATTATCTTACACATTTTTGACAAGATGTATACAGGAAATTTTAAGGCTTCTTGCACAATTGGTCCATTTACAACAGCCAAGAGTCTCACTTATGAGCCTTGACCAAGTGCATGCAATGTTGTTTGTCAGCGAAGTTGATATTGAACCCGAAAAAATGTAGGTTCATGGTGCCACAAGGTAAAACGTTCACGCCATATTGCGTGCAAAGTTGGATTATAGACAGACCCTGATAAGATATGGGTTGTGGTGGTAATGGAATCACCTAGAGACATCACAAGGATAAATTCATTCCTAGGCCATGTTGGATACTGCCGACACTTCATCAAGAATTTTCCCCAAATTTCCCAATCCCTAGAAGCACTAACAAGGAAAGGAGCTTTGCTCTTATGGCCCAACAAAAAAAGAGAAAGCCTTTACAAAAATAAAGGTACACCTTATTAGTTCAACTATCCTTGCATATGCTTATCCAAATTGGGGCAAATAATTTCATGTGCATGTTGATGCTTCTAAGTATACCATTGGTGCTACTTTGGCACATGTGGGAACTCATAAGTTGGACCTTGTTCTTTACTAGTCGCCTATTGTCTAATGCAAATAAAAATTATAGCACCATGGAACACAAGACTCTTGGCACGGTGTACATTGTTCAAAAATTTTGCATTACTTGTTGGCAACCCCATTCACATCTTATTTGGATCATCAATATTTGTTGTACCTAGTGAACAAGCCTCTTATCCAAGATCAGGTAAGCAAACGGCTGATGTTGCTACAATATTTCACATTCAAGATCATTGGCAGGGCTGACAAAAGTCATGTCATAGCCGACCAACTCTCGAGAATCAAGTCAAGTGAACCTCCCTACTATGTGAATGAAAACTTCTTAGATGCCCATTTATTTCAAGTTTTGTCATACCATCATGGTATGAAAACATTGTTGATTATCTATTTACTACATCCTTTCCTAAGGACATGCAACCAGATGAACAGAGGAGAGAGGCATTGAAGGCCAAAACATTTCCTTGGTAAATGGGCTTATCTATAAGATGGAGTCGGATCACATATTGTGTGATATGTGATGAAGGAAGAGATTAGGGACGTACTTCAAGAATCACGTGATGGTCTGACCAGAGACCACAACAAGAAAAGTACCACTTGCAAGGTTTGGTGGTTGACACTGCACCAAGATGCAAAGGAATGGTTGTTCGGATGTGACACCTACCAGAGGACTAGGAAGCCACTAAAAGGGGACTTTATGCCCCTATGGCCTTCTCAGCCTTAGAAACTTTTTGAAAGGTGGGGCCTTGACTTCGTCCACCCATAAAAATCCATGAAGATCCATCAGGTCAAATATATAGTGATTTCCACCAATGTCTAATGAAATAAGCATAGGCTAGAGCTTTACCTAACAATAGTGTACAAAGAACAACCACGTTTATTTAAGAACATGGAGCCACTTGATATAGTATCCCAAGACAAATTACAAGTGATAGAGGTGGGCACTTCATCAACCATGTTCTTCGGCTAATGACTTAAGAATTTTTTTTAAAAAACGTTTTCTCTCCAGTTCATACTAGCCACAAGCAAATGCCCAAGATGAGACCACTAAAAAAGTATTAATTTCAATAATTCAAAAGTATTGTTAGATCAAAGGTGTAGACTATGAAGAACGTTTACCTATACTTTTATGGGCAAATCATACAACCTACAAGGTGACTATATTCCATACACAGTTCCAATGGATGTACAGCCAGAAGGCAACAATTTCAATGGAATATCTTGTACCAAGTTTGGGGATCGTGGTTGAGAATAGACTTGGAGATGAAGAGTTTGAAAAAACAACTTATGCGATTAAACAAATTGGATGGACATCTGATAATGAAGGAATGGGAAATAGAAGTCATGCAACGGAGGACATATTGGCATGACAAACATCTCCAAAGAATGAACTTTTAGGCTGCCTTAGTTTTAAAATATAATGACAAGAAATCAAGACTAGGGGATTTTAACTCATGTGGCTTAGAGAGTTCAAAAGACAAGAAATTACGGAAAATCGAGCAGTCTGGCTCAAGAACTTGGATGGGACACCAGTCAAAGACAATGAATGATTTGAGATTAAAATTACATCGGCTAACAGAGAACATCAATATAATTAATATTGAGCCTCTACATGTGGAAGATAAAGTAACTGAATTATCTACAACTGGACCCATTAGAAACAAATAAAAGGGTACGATTATTATTAATAAAGTGTTCTATACTGAAAAAAATAAAAAAATGAAGAGCCAAGCAATGAAATAGAAAATTATAAAAGCAAAGATGAGCAATTAAGTGGAGGTCTAAATATTTGTTTCCATAAGAGATGCTTTGAAGGACCATCAGATTGCTAAGAAAAAATTTGCGATAGGAACAATCATCCTATTGTACGGAACATTACTTCCATCTCATTGCACAACCAACACTCTAATCTAAATTTTCCAAAACACGACCAAGGTTTTTAAAGTGTCCAGCTACAAGGAAATAGCATACAACTCTCCACCATATGGAAATATTCCCCTTCCACTGTATGACTCGCCAGCTGGAATTGTTTACGATCAGCTTTTCAGTGGTTTTCAATCACTGTATGGCCAGCAATCATACAATTCAACTAGCCATCTGTACCTTACAGTGTGTCATCATGCTATGCCATCACCATACGCCCAAATTGTCGTTGTCGAGAAGTCATCATCGTATGCAGCCCTACGTATTTATGTCATTTGGTTTCCCAAGGTACACTATCATTGACAAGTTATGTGCTCTCATTTCTTCATTGTACGGTGTTTCTTCCTTGTCATACGGCCTTCAATTTTTCCAGTCATGAGCTCTTATTTCGCTATTGTACTCCCAAGTTGTAATATGCTTGGTGCTTCTACAAGGTCGACCATACAATTCCCATTCTTATGCTCCCCCTCAATTGTACGGTTTCATTACATGTAATGCATTATCCTTTTTGTATGCTACATATTCCTACATAGCATCGTGCAGCCAGTGTTGCATTGTTCATTTAGATTCCTATTAGGATAAGAACTTGCTAAAAACATTTCCCTCTCTTTCCACAAGCATGTGTCATTACAAGAGAAGAGCACCCATTGGTTGCAGACGTCAATCTAGCATCAAAAGATAGTCCAGGTGGGAACAAGCCCTTTTTCTATGGTTTTAGAAAGTTTTCACAACTGCTAGGGCCACATCCCATCTCTCAAAATTTGCGGCAAGAGGGTTCCTGCAAGTTTTTTGTGGTTGAAAATCATGGTTTTGCAACGACAATCATTGGTAATCAGAATAGAAACCCTCCAACTACAAGTGCAACATCCTCTTCAATTCAGCTGAAGATACGGAGGGCAACTTTGGAGGAAGGCCTTTGAAAATTTCGACAATGTGGGAAAGTCGAATAATTTTGTAGCCAACCACCACAACACCTACAAGAATGATTCAACCCTCCGACCATCAGTCGATGCAAGTTCTAAACAGGCGGCAATGAAAGAAAAACAAAAAACCATAACAACCAAAGCCCAAATAAAAAGTTTTGCCTACACAGGAAACTCTTAATTGGGAGAGCTTGCTAGTGACAAAATCTCACACATGGGGGCAAAAAAACCAGGTGATCACAAATTGAAGGTGTTATGGCGTTGCCTCTTTGGATATGATATGTTGTCAGTTGGCTGGTACCACAAGGGTCATCAACATTGTAGTATGGATAAACAACCATATAACTAGGGAGAGCTATTGTCAGCAAGGATTCAAGATTTTCTCTCTTTATAAAATAAGGGCTTTAACATAACCTAGCACATCATTATGTTGTTTCAGGATGTCATGTATACTGTCTACTTTATAGGGTGAATTGAATTTAGACACCGCTTATGATCCCACTTAGCCATTTGTGTTTCAATGGAAGCATTTGGGTATCCCTTGGGCTGAGGCTAAAGATGATAATTTAGAACCCCAAACAGCTCCAAAAATGAAGAAAACACAGTTATTGAGGAGCTGCCCACTTCATAGGATGATGATAGTGAAGGATGAAGGGGATTTTAGTGGCAGTGAAGATGAGCAAGACATTGATAATAATGATGATGGCAACAATCAGACAATGCAGCTATTAGAGCCTTCTCACTTCTTTTGGCTTCATATACCCTTCTCTCCATGAGCCTGTGGTTTCTTTTGCACCACCAGCTACGTCTGTTGCAATCCCTATTGAGTCTGTTGCAGTCACTCCATTGCCTACAAGGGATGAAACGCAACAAATAGAAGACTGGCTCAACCAACACGTTGCACTACTGAATCCAGCCTTGGGAGTCCCTCCAATCAGCCCTTTACACACACAGAAGCCATCAGTGCATGAGCCGGATGTAGCCACTGACAGACAAATTCAGCCCTTTACGAACACATTCAATTGGGGAATGAAGTAGATTTGATTTCATCAGATGTGGGTCCTTCTCAGATTGGCCCAAGTGATTCCCCAACTACTGATAGCAAGTTCATTCCACCACTTCCTCAGCCAAACATTGCCAACCCATATGAGACATTGTCTCATTTTCAGCAAAATATGGGGCCCATGGCATAGGCTTTACTTGACATTACCAACACGGTGAAGGACATAGATGTGACTGTCAAGTAATCACGAGTTCTGTTGATTTTGAATTAGGCAGTCCGCTTTTGAAAATTTGTGGAAGAGGAGTGTCACTTGGAGTTTGTTCATATTTTTGTGAACCAAGGGTGGCTTTAGCATAACATTCCAAATATGTCCTAGTAGTAGCTGCCCACCAAAAGTTATCCCATAGTTTCTCCCCCTATTCATAGTGTATTTCAATCATTGCATACCGTTGAACATATTTTCCGCTACAAGTATTTAATGCTCCAATCAACTATTTGTGAGCAATGCTGACTCGAAAGTGAAGAGTCCAAAGTTGCTCTTGAAAATGCAAAATTACGAAGCAAAATGGAGAAGCGATGTTCTAGAGTTCAGGAGCAGCTCCGCCGGTAAAGTTGACTTATGTAGAGACAGTCAAAGGGTTGTTACATATGAGCAAGGCTCGAGTGGTTGAACTTGAAAGGAAAGTTTCAGGAGGCTGTGTGTATGTTCAAGTGTTTACAGAAGCATCATTTGAAACAACACATTGAGGAAGCTTATGCACTTAGAGCTGAGTTGCAGCAGCTGAAGTCACAATGGGAATCCTCTTCCAGATCACGCTTAGTTGGAGCTGCAGTACCACCAGGGACATCTTCCTTGTCCCCTCCACCTCATTCTTCTTGATTTTGTATAGGTTATATCGGAAGGGACTCCAACTTCTTTTGAAGGGGGGATGAATGTGGATCACTGAAATTAATAAAAGCATTGTTTTTAGCAGCCGACTTCTTGTTAATTATTATCTTGTCAGCTTTGGGTGGTGTAGTAATGAGTCTTTAGTTATGAATGGTTGGCTCAACGGTTGTGCTTTAAGCGACAAATGTTGGTCCTCATCTTATAAATAGCAAGATGAATGTCAAGGTAAGGGCACTAATGTAACAGATCCTCCCTGTACCAAGCATTGTACCATACACTACCTATGCAATAAAGTCGTTGATTCTCTCATGTTACTCTATGCTATGTAAGATAAGATCAATGTAGTTGTCCATATCGAAACACCAAAGGACATGACAGGTGATAGGGGAATTCAATGGCAGATATTGGCTAACATCCATTTACAATATCAACGTTGGGGTGTAATTAATACAAATATCCGTAACACCACTAAGTTCTTAGCAGCAGATTTTTAAAAAATAGAGTCTCTCCTAGTGCTCCACGTAGGCATTAGTTTTTGGTTTTACACATTATGAATAAACATTTAAGTTTTGTTATGTATGATCTTGGCATATTTGAGTAGTAAAGCATTTTGGCATATTGTGTATCCGACCAAGTATTTTTTATTTGTATGGGTGTTATTTGAATTTGGAGATTAGTCATGATTAGGACTAGTTGTGTTTGATTGGAGAGGTTGTCGATGGTTGTCCAACTAACACAGCATATGGGCCAAGGACTATATATGTCATGACCAAACATGTTTGGGAAGCTCTCTTGGCTATTCTTCTTGGTGTTACCGTTGTCCATATTTCTGGAAAATATATTGAAATGCATGATTTGGAATATGAATAGAGTGCCAAGTGCTACTTCTATTCTCGGTTATTCTTGTGTACATTTCTCTGGTTTGATTGTGTATATTTATTTGCTATACTTGAATTTCCTATATTGCAACCCAATCACCGTCTATAAAGCCATGATGCTTTCGATTTCATAGTATGAATAATACTCATGTAACCATGCTTCTCCTATTCTCAGTTATTCTTGTTGTGTACATTTCTCTAGTTTGATTGTGTATATTTATTCGCTATACTTAAATTTCCTATATTGCAACCCAATCACTGTCTATAAAGCCATGATGCTTTCGATTTCATACTATGAATAGTACTCGTGTAACCATGCTTCTCCTCGCATTAGTGACTGGTTTATTCGTTGTGTTAGGCTTAACATCTAAGTGAGACACCTCTATTTTTTCCTCTCTACTAATTCTACCAGATGGCCTCTTGGGTTTTTTGCAACAAAGACCTATTCTAGAAGGGCACAGGAAGTCCTAAGAAATTTTCGGAGTTGAGGACTAGGTACCCTGATTGTGACAGCACACACCTACTGTCAATTAATTTTATTTCTGTTTAACTATTTTACTGCTACAACTGTATTGTGTCTATGTTTTCTTCACTCTGTTCTACACATATATGCCTTGCACACTCTTCATAAATTTCCTTGCTCTCTCTTTCCTTCATTTGATATAATTCTCAGTCCAGTTGGTAGCTGTTTGGCACCCATAATTACTATAATTTATTTTATTACTCTATTTGTTCTGTAAAGATTACTCCCTGTTGAGACCCTGATGTAGTTAAAGTAATCATAACATGCACATGTTATAGTTGTAAATCCAATTAATAAATTTGCAACTTTTAGTATGTGTATGGAATCTTTGGACACAAACCAATATTGAAATAAGCATCCAGGAAAAAGGGTCTTAATTTCAAAAACCAACAGTAGTAGATACCTATCTGGATGAAAAGTCCTAAAAGCATCAGTAAAGGGTCCTCCTCCATCATTCAGTAACATCCTTAACCACTTCCTACACCTGTCACAGTACCAGTCTGTATCATCATGATTTAAAATTTCAAGTGGACAACACAGCCATTCTTAGATTTCTTTCATCTCATCACAATAGTTTTATACAGAATTTCAATTGAAATAGATATCACTTGCCGACTCGGCATTTCAGTATCTGACATACTTTTATAAAATTATCTGCTGATTCACATTTGCAGACACATGAAGCAAATGAAACACCAATCTTTGGCGAGGCAGATAAAACAGCCCCAACTTACATATTATCTTCAAAACCTGGTCCTGGGTCACAAGAGTCAATCCTAAAAGGTGCAATATTCAGATCTCCCACAATAATTACCCTCCTTCCTTGATCTAGAAGAGCTTGGAACCTTCTCTGCTAGCGAGAAAGAAAAAAAACAGAAATCAGTTTTCATCCAAAAGGACCTATAATCAGCCTTGGCCTACCATATAATTGATCTGTATATTTGCAATCTCAGAAAAAGGATTTGTGCTTGCAACCACAGGCTACACAAACAAAGCCAAAATACTAGAAATGAAAGCAGTACATGCTAATACATGTTTTCCAAGCCTACTTAAAAACCTTTCAAAACATACAATGCCCAAATAATGCTCTACAGCAGTGCAGGCTTCCAAATTGCACTTTAAAAGAAAAGGGTTTTAAATAAATGCATGCTGCACATGTTTTGCCTTCAGTCTCAAAACCAAAGAGGTTCATAATTTCACTACTGAAATGTCATTTAAGCTTGAAAAACATTTGCATATCATCACCCTCGGCCACCATAATGCAATAACAATTTCAATCCAGATTTTTAGATATTCATCTCTATGATTTCAAATTGATAAAGGGATTTTAAATCTATTCAGATGGTTAAATTTCCAAATATTTCAGGTCGCACCTTTCTTGCCTTCTGATTGAGGTTGATTCAAATAGCACAATTATCAACCAAATTTGCTCTTTTGGTTTCTTTTTTTTTAAATGCATCATATACTACTCCAACAATCAAATGGTTACATCACCAGAGCAAAAAGCAAGAAAAGTAAAGATTTACATCAACTGAACTTGATGTTAACAGGAAGCATCTCTCCCTACATCGGCAAAAGAAAGCACCTGAGCTTGTGCCCCAATGGGCAAAGAGTTCACATCTCTTCGAAAGTACTCAAACTTAGCTTGTACAACCAAAGCCAACTCTTGTCTGAAAATACTCACTCCCTGCCTTACTGTTTGTTCCAGTCAGTTCCAGATGCCAAATGAATTGACTATACAGTAAAGTCAGAATTTGTTATCAATAACCTATTGTACGACTTATTTGTTCTATTATGCGACCTGCTATTCAAAATGGTATGTCACAAATTTATCAGGTTTGTGGCCCAATTTAACATAGGTAACCTCTGGATATAGCCAATCCAAAATTGGGAGCTTCCTAGCTAAACATATTCCCACGATAAAAGATACAGAAAGACATCAAATACTTGATAATTGTTACAATAATAGATTAATGTAGTCATGTAAGGAATCAAAACTCTTCACCAGTGGCTGTAATCATTTATTAACCTGGATCTTTTTTTTCCATTATTTTGCTTACTACCATAATTAGTGTCACCTTACTCTCTTTGAGGTATACCTATAATAGACCCTTCTTGAATTGCTCAATTCTTTAATCATAGCCAAAATCATCATGAAATATCCCTTTTAGGGCATATTTTGCAAATCTGGAAATCAACCACAAACCCTAACACCAATAATAGAAATTTCCGATTTTATTTTAACTTCAAACCCTAACAAAAATTCAGATTGCTGAAACTATGAAACTAGGGCACAAATTGCAATATTTACCATTAAATAATTGCCCAAAAATTCAGAATAATTACAGCCATCAAAACCTCTTCAAATCTGATTTTTAACATGCAAATAAGGGCTGGAAAATTCAAAAATAAATACCAGCTATCGTTCGATGAATCAAAGTATCAAAATTCACAAATATGTCCCAAAAAACAAGCAGATTAACCGCCCAAGGAGGGTCGCCACCCTTGGAAAAGCTCTTCAAGTCATTCGCTGCCCTACAAGGGCTGTCAAGATGATTTGCCACCCTCAACAAGTGCCTTCAACAGCTTCACTTCACCACATAACCCCTGCCAACTGCTGCTCTCCACCAATGATGCCCTAGGAATCCACAAATCTTCTCAAATCTGCCCAACTATGACTCTGAATGAGGCCACCCAGCTGAATATGAGGGTTTCCGTCCCCAAAATCTGATTACTGAAAAAGGGTTTCATCTTCCAAGGTAGAGAGTTAAGCAAGCATGCTCAAACTTATAAATTTTATTCAAAAAAATGGTAACCTCTCAAATGATCATCATTTCCCTTCTTATACTCTCTTCTTTCATCAAACCCTTCCCAAAAAAGGGCGCTCCACTTGGAGGGAGAGTTGAGTAGTTATAAAAAGATCATGATTTATCTTCATTAAAGGTTAAGTTAACCCATGCTCCAAAAGCCCTTTTTCCATTCATAATTAGAAAAGATATATCAAAACTATCTTTTTATATCTTAAAAAAGAGAAGCAAAGTTTTCCCTTAATTTTACCTTCCCTTAGCCTACGGGAAACATCTAGGAATTAGGCTAAGGGTCTTCGACCAATCGCACTTGAGAAGGGGACATGACACATCACTTCCTCTAGCCAAAATTAAATAGCAGTTGTATGATCAACATGGAAACTATTAATAAGGCTTGAAAAAGCAACAAAATCATCTCTTTAAATATGTTGACCATTTTTGGTCCTGCAAGCCAAAAAAATCAGTCTCCCTTCCTTGTCCTGAGCAGTCAGTCTATGATGTACTCACCTTACTGCAATTGTGCCTTTTCCCTTTTGTAATAGACCTGTTTCTATAAAGAGCCAAGTGACTTGAGTCTTGTAGATGTTTCGGGTTGATTCGGAGGCTTATTTCGCTTTGGGCAGTTAGTTTGCACAAGCCTTTCGGCAAAGGGAATGGATCAGTTTCAAAGGAATACAAGTCTTTCACAAGGCTCCGAAGGACAAGTGCCCTTGTGGAGGGCACGCAAGTTACAAACGGGACCGTTCAAGTAGGCTCCGAAGGGCAATTTTGGACCCAAGGTGCCCTTGCAGAGGGCAGAGAGCACATTTAAAAGAGATCAAGAAAACGCCGAAAGTGAAGTTTTCCTTCAGAAAAATGACAAGGCAAAAAAGGGACAAAGGATTTCTTCGGACTTTTGTCCGAAGAAAATCCATGTAGAACCAAAGGGTGAATTCCTTCAGACAAAGTTCCCGAAGGAATTCCTTCGAACATTTTGTCCGAAGAAATTCACAAAGGAAGAAACCAGGGCAAATTCCTTCAGACATTTTGTCCGAAGAAATTTATCACAAGAAAGGGCCAAGACTTTGAAGGAAAGATTTCCTTCGGGCAAAATGTCCGAAGGAATTGAGAAGACAAAGGAGCCCAAAGGGCAAGTGCCCTTGCGGGGGACTCTTGGCTGCCGAAAAGGGACCCTCTCCTCTTTTTTGAAAGATCACCTTCCCTTCGGGAGAGTTCGTTTTGCAAAAGGCCGAAGGAATTACCAAAGTGATGATGGGCCCAAGCATGTCAACTTTAACATGGCGAACTAGCCGTTGAAGGTTCAAACATTTGGTGACAGACGCGCAAACGTCAAATTCAAGGCAGCAAAATAGTTGTTGGTTTTCAAACGATGACAGGCCTGTAGACGTCAATTTTACGGTGATGAAATAGCCGTTGGTTTTCGAATAGTGACAGGCCCGCAGACGTCAATTTTGATGGGATGCGTCGGCCGTTGAAGAGAAGCCGAAGAGACAATTCCTTCGGGCAAGTGCCCAAAAGAACTCAATAGCGTGGACCCGAAGGAATTCAAAGGCACAAGGCCGCAAGGAAACTTAGCAACCCGCTAGAAAAGATAGCCCCGAGGGCCGAAGAGCCAGGAAAAGACAAAAGCCAAGCGTAGGAGCGGATAGAACAGTCCAGATGGCACAGAAAGCGTCGGCACAATGAGTTATTGCTGTAGATGAAATAGTCTCCACCAAGTGGTCATCAAGGGGAGGGCGGGCATTCAATAGAGTGGCCCGTTTTTCTTCATATTACATTAATGAGCAGACAGTGGCGTAAACTTCACTGAGAAACGGCCTTGTCATTCAAACAACAAAGCAACCCATGCTTTTGCAAGAACATTTAAAACGGTTTAAGCTACAAAGTCAATACCTACGACAAGCGACAGCATGGTTCTTTCAGGCTGTTTCTAGAAGGATGACACTAGCATGAGCAAATTCCTCTTTCCTAGGTGTTCAACACAGCATGGGCCGCTTGTTCTTGAAGGCACCAAAAGTCTTTCTCTTCATGCTATATATTGTAACCTCTCAGTTGAGAAATGATCTCACTTGTGTAAGGCGAAGCCCTGCCAAATTTTACCTTTGAATCAATAGAACGCGTTTTACCTCTATTTGACTGGTTATGCTTCTGAATATGTCTGTGTATCAACTCTGTGTTTAGTCATTTCAGCTTGATGCTTTCATAGGTTGACACCAACATATCTAGTATAGCCAAGACTATTTTTGCAGGTTAACAGGAAGTGCCCAGGTTGGAGCATAGAGACAGAAGAGCAGTTATCTGACAGTGTGCTTCTACAGCACCTGTGGTAAGTTCTTTTTCCTTGTATCTTTAATAGGCCCCTGTTGAAGCGCCCTACAGTATGGTCTTTTATTCAGATGAAGTGTCTGTTCGTCCTTTTGGTCTTAAGTGTTGATATCGCTGAGTAGATCAAAAATCATTTGGTGCATCACCGTTTAGATAGGTTCTATTTTGGTTATATCCTTCTTTCTTTTCACCCCCCCATTATTAGCAGTAGTAGTCAAAGACCTCAAAGATGCATCAAAGGGAGCTAGCCCTTATCGTATAGATTCTTTCCTCAGTTTTGCCATACCCACAACAAGAAAAAAGTCTCCATTGTGCCGCGTGGAAGAGAAAAATCGAGCCTTCTTTCAAGGGTGCAATCCACTGCGTCAACAGTTTTTGGCATGCCCGATGGAACCAATTTTTAATGCTCAGAGAAATTCCAAGATTGGTGCTGGTCCTGTTACTGTAAGAATGAACCACTAACCCAGCATCTGACGACTCCATTTTCAAAAACATCAGTCTCTAGTCAGATATCAACCTGACATTCCATGCCTAAGGTCACCACAAGATCTTCTGCCAAGAGTGTCCCTTTCGAATTCATTGAGCTGCCCTTGAACTCAACAAAGTGGCTAAGGTTTGCAAGGACCCATCCCTATACAGCAAGTCATTTTCCCAGACCTGCTATGAAATATACTTACACAAGAAGGCCCCGATTGAACCCTGCCATCACCATGGCTTTACCTTTTGTAGCCTTCCATGGTCAAAGCCCTTTAAACCTTCTACATTATGACCCAATCCCAGGGACAGCCCTTAAGAGTGTTCCTCCCTTTAATAGAGAGGGGCCTATTACTGCTATTGAGCATATCAAAAATATCGCCAACCTCTGTAACATTCATAATGTCACTGAAGAGAACAAAGGTATCAGGTTGTTGGCAGTCTTTTAAGGGTAAGGTTATGGACTGGTATAGGACTTTGCCTATGAATTCAGTCGGCACATGGAACGAATTAGGCACTCTCTTGACAAATACATTCAGGGAGAAGAGTGACCACCTCTCTCTTGCTGAGCAATTAACCACCATGAAAAGAGCTCCACATGAATTCATGCAAGATTTCAATACCAAGTTTCAAAAGACCTGGGACAGAATTCCTATTTTAGTGAGGCCGACCCCAAGCTATGATTTCCTCTATTACTTTAAAGCTTTGAACAGCGACATTGTTGTCATGATACAGTCCATGGGAGGATAAGTGTTACTAGCTACCTATGAAATAGCCATAGCCGCTGAAAATTGCCTAGTGCAAGCAGGAAAGATAGCCCTTAGACCTCATATGTCGCTCTTTCATGATTTGCCGCCCCTAGTTCATACTGTTGCACCCACCTTAGCTCTTTTGTCTGGAGTAGAAAAGCCGACTGCTACTTCGCCCAACAACCTCTATGAAGTTAAGAGCTTGTTACAAAGCGTGACCAACGAATTAGTGGCTCTCAAAAGGCAACAAGCTCAAAACTATCGATCGAATCAGGGATACCAGCAGTTCGGACAAACAAATAGACCCCCTTTTTAAAATTATAATCAAGGACAGGGTCAGTTTGCACAAGCCAAACCATATCAAAGTTATAATCCAGGCGCTCCTTCATCGTCCAAAGCTCTTGTTCCCACTCAAAATAATCTGGTACAGGAACAGTCTAATTGCCCACCCCTGGGATATGGTCAAGAACAAGTTGCTTATACAAATGAGTTGCCAAATTAATATGTGAACACGCAAGACAACCAAACAACCCAGTTCCCAAATTTTGAGGCGTCAATACAACCTGGAACGGACAACGGGCAGGCTCAATCCGATTCCACTCATGAATCACCTAAAAGGTGAATTCTATGCAGTAAATTATGTGGGCAGCATGAACAACCAGGGTGATTGTGTTGCAGCAAACACTAGGTCCAAAAAGAGGGCAATGAAGGAAGCTTAGGCAGCTATCCAAATGTCCGCAGCATCTTCTTCATCACATGTGAACCAGAAATTTTTAAATTACAAGCCGCCGGTTGCACCCTCAGCTCCTCGACTTGCGCCTCAAGCTGCAAGTGCCCCCAAAAAAAATTTAAAAAAGGGCAACCCTCAGATCAATGTGGTAGACCAGATGAAGTTGCACATGAATATCTCTTTATGGGATTCATTAGCAATGTTGGGACAAGGACATACTCCAGAAAGAATTGCACGGACTAAATGAACAAACTATCCCAGCAAAGGCTGATAATGTTTTGATTATGAATGGACACCCTTCCATAGCAGGCCAAGCAAAGAAGGATGAAAAGGTTCCTCCTTTCTATCTATCCTTAGTCATTGGAGATTCCTTGGTTCACAATTGCATTATTGACAGTGGGGCAAGCACCTCAATAATGCCCAAATGTATAGCGGATAAGCTAAGATTCAAATACGAGGAGATGACCAAGGGAGTCCTGCAGCTAGATGGATCACCAGCTAAGACACTAGGAGTGGTAAGAGGCTTGAATCTAATGCTGCACCCCTGTCCAACTTTCTCAGTTCCCCACGACGTGGTAGTGGCCGATGTTCCTCTCTACTTTGCTCTCTGCCTATCCAGGGATTTCACGTCCAAAATAGGCGGGTACTTAGCTGCAAACTGATCTTACATGGTTTTTAGAACCAAATATGGAACTAAAGTGAAGATTGAGTCGAAGCCAATCCACAGAGACCATCTAGAGCCGTACTCACTCAAGGCAGCGAATGTCAGCTACGCCATCATTGATGAAGAAGAATTCCAAATGGACCAATCTCCGCCCTCTTCCCTTGAAGGAGTTGCTGACCTGCTCTTAGACAAATGGGGAAGTGACAACTTTGAACATGACCCATACAAATTCATAGAAGAGGCAGGTCTTAAAATTTATTGCATGCATGAAGAGAGTACTTTCGTACCAAATTTGATGAAAGCAAACCAAGAGAGCTCAGGTTTATGGCAACTCTTCTTCAATGGCTCAAGAAGCAAATTGGGAGCTAGTGGTGGAGTAGTGCTAATTTCACCCTCAAAGGAGAGATACTTCTCAACTTTTAGATTCCAATTTTTCTGCACTTGCAATGTTGCAGAATATGAGTCTCTCATTCATGGTTTGGAGTGGACAAGGAAAAAAAGAATTAAAGAACTACAGGTTTTTTAAGACAGTGAGTTAATTGTAAATCAGGTGAGAGACCGAAATTTGACCAAGAATTCTCTACTTAAGTCTTTCAAGCATAGGGTGTGGGACTTAGTGGAGAGTTTCCTTGCTTTCAACGTTAATTCCATTCCAAGAAAGCAAAATAAGCAAGCAGACAAACTAGCAACAGTTGGTGCCCAGTTTGACATTCCCAAGGAGATAGGCTGAGACAGCAGTCTGCACCATTTAAAAGTGGTAATCACACCCTCCGTGCCTGATAACGTCATCAATTGGTAGGTGTTTGACAGTGATCAGCAGATAGCGCTCTTCTTGCAGGAGGAGACTGAGTTTGCTTCCAAGAATCAAGACAAGCTGTTGCAACAGTACGGCAACTAGATTGTTCAGCTGAAGAACAACCTTTTCAAAGGCTTGGTCACTCTCGAAAGCATCTTCAACGAGGATGACCAACTAAAAAATAATAAAGCAAGCATCACAACCAAGAAAAAAAACTACGAAAAGGTTGAAATATTCAAGAACAGGCCTGCTTGCACTTGGGAAGGTATGTACGAAGGATGAGAGGCATTCTTTCATTCTGCTATGTCTAGTGTTCGCCGATGTTTTTGCTTGGGAGTATAGCGACTTGAAGGGTTTTGACCCAAGCTTGGCCCAACACACCATTGACTTGGAGGAAGGCGCCAAACCTATAAAACAAAGATAAAGGCCTATTAATCCGAAGATTGAGCCTCTCATGCGGAAGAAACTCACCAAGCTGATTGAGTCCAAAATTATTTTTCCTATCAAACACTCTTCTTGGCTGGCTAATCTAGTCCCTTTTAGGAAAAAGAATGGGAAGATCAGACTATGTGTAGATTTCAGAGACCTCAACAGAGTCTCGTTGAAAGATCACTATCCTCTCCCAAATATCGAGCAGATCCTCCAAATGGTGACAAGCAGCGAACGTTTCTCCCTCCTGAATGGATATTCAGGGTACAGTCAGATTCTAGTGCAAGACTGTGATCAGTACAAGACAACTTTCACTACCAAATGGGGAACTTTTGCCTACAGCAAAATGCCATTCGGACTGTCAAATGCTGGAGCCACCTTTCAGCGAGTCATAGACATGGCTTTTCAAGGCCTGATAAATAAGATTGTACTGGTCTATCTTGACGATGTGACAGTTTTCTCTAAGGAGGCAGGCCAACATCTCAAACACCTTAGGCAAATCTTTGAAAGGTGTAGAGAGTTTGGTATCTCTCTCAACCCAAAGAAATGTGTGTTCGTTGTCCACGAAGATAAACTCCTTGGTCATGTCGTTTCAAAAGACGGCTTGACCATTGATCCAGAAAGAGTATGCGCCATCTTAGCGCTGTCCTTACCTAAGCACAAGAAAGGTCTGCAAAGCTTCTTTGACAGAATAAATTTTATTAGGAGATTTATTCCTAATTTTGCTGAGATAGTCAAGCCACTGACTTCCATGCTGAAGAAGGATGAGAAGTTTGCATGGACAGTGCAAAGGAAAGATAGTTTTGAAGGGATTAAGCAAGCTATTGTCTAGGCTCCCACATTGATCAGTCTTGACTTCACCAAGGATTTCAACCTGTACACCTTCGAAAATGAAGAGGTAATCTCCGCCATGCTTACTCAAGGAAATGATGAAAACCTTGAACAGCTTCTTGCGTTCTTTAGCCAAGGTCTAGAAGGTTTTGAAATCAGGGACACATGTTGACAAGCAAGTGCTTGCGGTCATACGAAGCCTGAAGAAATTCAAACATATTCTGTCAAACAGCAAGGTTTATGTCATGGTGCCACATCCCAGCGTCAAATATTTCTTGATTAGCCGTGATTTAAATGAAAAGAGGGCAGGGTGGATCACCAAAGTCATGGAATGACATGGATATCAAAACCACAAAGCTGATAAGGAAAAAAGCGCTGTGTGAACACCTCGCTACAGACCTTAAACAACAAAAAGAGGGCATTTTGCTACTCCATGATGAAGTTGCAGCAGAGGAACCATCAGTCATGAAGGACTGAGCACAAGACATGACACATTTCCTTCTCACCGGTGAGTGCCCACAAGGCCTTGATAGGACTAAGAGGAGGTATTTCAGACTCCAATATCTTTCTTATGTCCTGATTGATGGGGTGTTGTTTAGAAGGGATTTTTCAAGAGTGCTCTTGAGATGCATAGACTCAAGTCAAGTCGACAGGGTACTATCCGAGTTTCATGACGGGCCAGCTGATGATCACTTTGCTCATAAGCCTACAGCTGCAAAGATTATGAAGGCTGGTTACTTTTGGCCCACTTTATTCATAGACACCCATGCCTGGGTACGAAAGTGCCAAAAATGTGCCCTCTTTGATGGAAAGCAATGGCTGACTGCAATGCCTCTAAAGCCTATTCAAGTAGAGCAGTCGTTCATGCAATGGGGCCTAGACTTTATAGGAATGATCAACCCTCCTTCCAATGCTGGCCACAAATGGATCTTGACTATTACAAACTACTTCACAAGATGGGTAGAAGTTGTTGCTTTGAAGGAAGCCAACGAACGTGCAGTCCTAGACTTTTACAAAGGCCTGGTGACAAGGTTTGGAGTCCCAGCTACCATCATCTCAAATAACGCATTGGCTTTCTTAAGAACCAAAACAAGCGAGTGGACGTTGGGATACGGCATCTACTTTAGCACTTCTTCCAATTACTACCCACAAGGAAATGCGCTGGTTGAGCCAACCAATAAGAATTTGATCAGAATCATTAGAAGGACAATGGAGGAAAATTAGAGAACTTGACATGTCAAGCTGAAAATAGCCCTGTGGGCAGACAAGGTTACTCCAAAAAGAGTAGTTGGCAATTCACCATACATGCTTGTGTATGGAAGGGAAGCTAGACTTCCTATTTCGCTTGAATTGCCAACCTTGGATCTTGTCCACCAGCTGCAATTGGAGGGAAGCGACAGCATGGAAGTCAGGGTTTATGAATTGATGGAGCTTCAGGAGACGAGACCAAGCCATGGTTTCTATAACCAGCTATCAGCAGCAAACGAAGAAGCACTTTGATAAGAAATCTTCATCAAAAGGCTTCTTTGAAAGCAACATCGTCTTAAAATGAGATGAGGACCAAGCTAAACTTGGAAAACACACGAAGTTCGATGCCTTATGGAGTGGTCCGTATGTCATCATTCAGTGCAAGCAGCATAACGCATTCCAACTCTTCAGGTTGGATGGTGGAGAACTACATATCCCAGCTAATGGGATATATCTTAAGCATTGTCACTGAGCCTTCTCTCATCATGTACATATTTTCCCTTTTTTTCCCTGTTTTCCCTAAGTGCTTTTGCGCATGTTTGTAGTTTTTAGCCTTGTGTGTGTTTTGTTTACCGTTTGGGGGTAAAAGCTTCATGTTGGTTCTTTAGTCTTTCAAGGTTATTGCCAACCTTTCGGCTGTATTTTGACTCAGTGCCCAACGGACTTGTAAGCCACTGGTTTTTCTAAGCATAGTTGGCATGCTTCCCCTGAGAATAGCCAAATTTGTTGACCATTTTTGGTCCTGCAGGCCAAAAAATCGGTCTCCCTTCCTTCCCTGTTGTCCTGAGCAGTCAGTCTTTGATGTATTCATCTTACTGCAATTGTGCCTTTTCCCTTTTGTAATAGACCTGTTTCTATAAAGAGCCAAGTGACTTGAGTCTTGTAGATGTTTCGGGTTGATCTGGAGGCTTATTTCGCTTTGGGCAGTTAGTTTGCACAAGCCTTTTGGCAAAGGGAATGGGTCAGTTTCAAAGGAATACAAGTCTTTCACACGTCTCCGAAGGACAAGTGCCCTTGCGGAGGGCAGAGAAGGTTATAAACGGGACCGTTCAAGCAGGCTCCGAAGGGCAATTTTGGACCCAAGGTGCCCTTGCGGAGGGCAGAGAGCACATTTAAAAGAGATCAAGAAAAGGCCGAAAGTGAAGTTTTCCTTCGAAAAAATGACAAGGCAAAAAAGGGACAAAGGATTTCTTCGGACTTTTGTCCGAAGAAAATCCATGTAGAACCAAAGGGTGAATTCCTTTGGACAAAGTGCCCGAAGGAATTCCTCCGAACATTTTCTCCGAAGAAATTCGCAAAGGAAGAAACCAAGGCAAATTCCTTCAAACAAAGTGCCCGAAGGGAAATTCCTTCGCGCACTTTGTCCGAAGGAACTTATCAAAAGAAAGGGCCGAGACTTTGAAGGAAAGATTTCCTTCGGGCAAAATGTCCGAAGGAATTGAGAAGACAAAGGAGCCCGAAAGACAAGTGCCCTTGCGGGGGACTCCCGGCTGCCGAAAAGCCCTCTCCTCTTTTTCGAAAGATCACCTTCCCTTCGGGAGGGTTCGTTTTGCAAAACGCCGAAGGAATTACCAAAGTGATGACAAGCCCGAGCACGTCAACTTTAACATGGTGAACTAGCCGTTGAAGGTTCAAACGTCCGATGATGGGCGCCCAAATGTCAAATTCAAGGCAACAAAATAGTCGTTGGTTTTCAAACGATGACAGGCCTACAGACGTCAATTTTACGGTGATGAAATCGCCGTTGGTTTTCGAATAGTGACAGGTCCGCAAACGTCAATTTTGATGGGATGCGTCGGCCGTTGAAGAGAAGTCAAAGAGACAATTCCTTCAGGTAAGTGCCCGAAAGAACTCAATAGCGTGGACCCGAAGGAATTCAAAGGCACAAGGCCGCAAGGAAACTCAGCAACTCGCCAGGAAAGATAGCCCCGAGGGCTGAAGAGCCAGGAAAAGACAAAAGCCAAGCGCAGGAGCGGATAGAATAGTTCAAGTGGCACAGAAAGCGTCGGCACAAGGAGTTATTGCTACAGATGAAATAGTCTCCACCAAGTGGTCATCAAGGGGAGCACGGGCATTCAATAGAGTGGCCTATTTTTCTTCATTTTACATTAATGAGCAGACAGTTGCATAAACTTCACTGAGAAGCGGCCTTGTCATTCAAACAACAAAGCAACCCATGCTTTTGCAAGAACATTTAAGACGGTTTAAGCTGCAAAGTCAATACCTACGACAAGCGACAGCATGGTTCTTTCAGGTCGTTTCTAGAAGGATGACACCAGCATGAGCAAATTCCTCTTTCCTAGGTGTTCAACACAGCATGGCCCGTTTGTTCTTAAAGGCGCCAAAAGTCTTTCTCTTCATGTTATATATTGTAACCTCTCAGTTGAGAAATGCTCTCTCACTTGCGTAAGGCGAAGCCCTGACAAATTTTACCTTTGAATCAATAGAACGCGTTTTACCTCTATCTGACAGGTTATGCTTCTAAATATGTCTGTGTATCAACTCTGTGTTTAGTCATTTCAGCTTGATGCTTTCATAGGTTGACAACATATCTAGTATTGCCAAGACCATTTATGCAGGTTAACAGGAAGTGCCCAAGTTGGAGCATAGAGACAGAAGAGCAATTATCTGACAGTGTGCTTTTGCAGCACCTGTGGTAAGTTCTTTTTCCTTGTATCTTCAATAGGCCCCTGTTGAAGCGCCCTACAATATGGTCTTTTATTCAGATGAAGTGTCTGTTCGCCCTTTTGGTCTGAAGTGTTGATATAGCTGAGTAGATCAAAAATCATTTGGTGCATCACCGTTTAGATAGGTTCTGTTTTGGTTATATCCTTCTCTCTTTTCACCCCCCCCCCATTATTAACAGTAGTAGTCAAATACCTCAAAGATGCATCAAAAGGAGTTAGCCCTTATCTAGAGATTTTTTCCTCAGTTTTGCCATACCCACAGCAAGAGGAAAGTCTCCATTGTGCCGCGTGGAAGAGAGAAGCCGAGCCTTCTTTCAAAGGTGCAATCCACTGCGTCAACAAAATATATGTCTAGCCTTTCTCTAATAAGAAGTTTCACTTGAATGGTCATGAGATTATCATAGAAATGAATTTAATAACATGGGAAAAATAATCAAGGAAATCAAAATAGAACATGAATTTTCCACAGGCCTACTTTGTCAGTAAAGACGAATCCTGATTACATTTATTATGGTTAACTTTAAAATTTTGAATTCATTATATCAAAGGTCTAATTTCAGGTGTCGTGGAAAAGCTAGTTGAAGAAAATCCTCAAATAGAGAAAAATAAATTACTCGTGCTCTTTAGGCTGACCAAGTAACATCCAATAAGGTAACTGGAATGTTCCCATATCATCTCGTCTACAGGCAAGATGCACTGTCTCTAACAAATGTGGAGATACCATCATTACAGTTGGATCACTTTGGTTGAAGGATATGAAACCTTGAAAGCGAAGATTCTCCAACTCATTGAACTAGAAGAATACAGAAGTACAGTTGTGGGCAGGTTAATAGAGCATCAGCAATGGGTTAAACAAATCTTTGATAAGAAGACAGCAGATGGACATTTTCAGGCTAGTGACTTAAAAGTCGTTGTGGGAAAGCGTAGGGAAGAAACAAGTGCCACATGAAGTTATATTCCCTCTGGCTAGGTCCGTTCAAAATCAAACAAATGGCTGGGGAAAAGTCTTTTTACTTTTCTATTTAGATGGCATCCATCTTTTGCTGACCTATAATGGGAGATATTTGAAATATTTTAGTCAATAGTTGTAATCCGTGGTTAGCTCTACATAGTAAGTCCTAGATTTTTTCCGCGGTAGATTATATTGATTTGGTTTTCAAAAGTTTTAGTTTGTTTTTCATTGGAATGTAAAAAAATTATTTAGCTCACTTTTTTTGACCCTATAAATAAATTGTCATAGTCTAAGTGCCATTTCTAGCCCAACAATAAGGAACAGGTCATGTGAGTCATCATTCCTTTTAAAACCAGAGTCTAGGTCGGTTGATATGCCACATTGGTATTTCATGCCCAGTAAGAGCCACTGTTATACCTCATTTTTGCCCACAGTCGATCCGTAATTAGGATAGATATTTCACTCCCAGTTCACCAACATAAATCTTAAACATGCTAAAATCTGATGTGACCGATTTATATTGCTATTCCTTAATATATTTGCTTAAAAACAGAATCTAAGTGCTGAAATTTGTGTTAGTGATTGCATAAATTGAATAAGTATGACTGAAACAACACATAAAAGACAGAATCAACACTTAAACTTATCCTGGAGAAACCCAATGTTAAAAAATTAAAGAAGAGTGGGCTGTGCCTCCTCATCTCCACTATTATCATGCAAGATTTACAAGCCAATTGCTTCAATGAAGCCTTCAAAAATACTGTCGGGCTTTTGCAGCACTACTACAATGCACTACAAGCCTGCCTCACTCAGAAAACTTACTTAACAACTTGCTTCACTATTCTACTTAGCTGTACGCAGATCCTACAACTCCAAAATTGAAGAATATATGACCCCAAGGGAAATATTTATACAAATATATAAGAAAATGAATCAGACGGAGACCTCAAATGCAAAAATAACCAAAAAGCTGGAAGCAGAAACACTTCGCTTTCTGTTTAAATGTTTGAGTTTATAATTTTGTCTTATACGAGGCAGGTTCAACCACAATGGAAATTGACATACAGGTTCATCTTTAGTGGAAACATAAATACAAGTTCACCTGTAGTGGAAACAGACATATGAGTTCATTCAACGATTTATTTCACAAATGCGGTGGGACTTGAGATGTTGGAATCTTGGATAATCCGTGCAGCTTCATGCACCTATCTTATGCCTCTCTTCTGCTTCTGCACTTTGGCTTACCCAATTATGCTTCTTGGAATGAGTGTAAGCAAGTCTTAGATATCTCATGAGTCATGCAAACCATGAGATTGGTCTGATTACATCAATCAAACTGAATTAAAACGTCCTTAATGATACATTTGGATCAATGGTCAAATTGGTATTTTGGCATTCAAAATAAATCCCTTCATTTTTTCAAAATTTGAAAATGATGGTGCCCCATTTGTTGTCGGATCAGTTTTGCACTATGTTTAAAACAAAAATGCAGGATTCATCTCTTATGATAGAGATGAATATTATTAGATGCTTGATTTTCCCTCTCGCGGAGGTAGATAATGATGCCATCGATTCTTCTAGCCCAGGCCTTGCCACAGACATTTAATAGCACTGGCTTCCAATCTTGACCCTCCACTTCCCTCTTTGCCAACTTTATGTTCCATTAAGAAGATTGTTTACTGTCAAATGCTACACTACCGAATAACACTACTTGCAGAAAAATAAACACATAGCATGAACATAACACAAAAGAATATGAGAGGGCAATATCTTTATTGCATAGGTAGTGGATGCTACAATGCTTGGTACAAGGAGGCTTGTGGCATCAGTGCCCTTATCCTGACATTCAACTTGCTATTTATAAGACTAAAAACTGTCAATTAAGACACAACCATCAACCCAACTGTTCATAACTAAAAAGCGACCAATACACTACTAAAGCCGAATTAGCAACATAACCAAGTCGGCTACAAAAAAGTTATGTTATTAGACGTTAATAACAATACTTACATGACAGACTAAATTATACCTCCCTTAGGCAAGTCAGAGTCCCTTCCAATATAAACCAAATATAACACAATGAACAATGAGATGAGGAAGGGAGAAAGAAGACATCCCTGGAGAAGATTCTCCTGAAAGCTTCCAGACATCCTCCCTTCCTTAGCAAAAGGTGAAATTCATGAGAAAAAATCTTGCTTGGGCTGAGTTTTATAAAAATTACTCCCAACTGAATTTATTCACATAAACTCTTCATCTTCTTGATTTAATTAGGTAAACCCTTGTCTTATTGAAGTTCTGTTGAAAAATTTTGCTGAGATTTTAATTTTTTAGGAGAATCTCTCATGTGCCCAAGCTGCAATTGACTCAATTATTCAGATTTAATACTCATCTCAGTGCTTTGCAATTCACCATCCATGCCTCCTTATGCCAGATGTGTCCCTAAATAAAAATACTTTATTTTATCACTCTTCAGAAAAGTCATTTGACAATAAAGTGGAGGGTAGAGAATGATCATGCAATTCAACAAGGTCGACAATGGACTGATCCATATGACTGTACGACACTACTGAAGAACGACCATATGGCAGCACCAAAGAATGGTTGCACAGCAACACATAATGAACACACAACACCAAAGAATGAATACACGACAACACTGAAGAATGACCATATGGAATCATTGAAAAAATAAGTACAACATCACCAAAGAATGATAGTGACCGCATGACATCACCAAAAAATGACATGTCATCATTGAAGAATGACCGAATGGCATCACCGAAGAATGACCACATGACAACATAGAAGAATGATTGTACGGCAGCACCAAAGAATGACCGTAAAAAATCACCAAAGAATGGTCATACTATGCCACTGACGAATGACCGTGTGGCACCACTGAAGATTGGCCGTATGGCACCACCAAAGAATGGCCATAAAGCACCAAATAATGGTCGTATAGCATCATTAAAGAATGGCCATATGACATCACCGAAGAATCAATGTACGACAACATTGTAGACTGTCATTATGAATAAATGTAATTGTTTTCTAGCCAACCTTGTTAAGTTAATAGCTTTGACACCATCCCAACATGCTTTGCTTGCAACCTAGTGATTGTCATATCCCTGTCCTCAACTACATCAATCATGTTGATGTTTGCTTGCTTCCAACAATTATAATCGTCATGGTCTCTGGGCGCACAACATCTACATAGGAGTGCAGTGTTGTTTTGGTTAGTAGGGAAATCTCTTGCAAAATGGCCCCACCCATTGCATTTCCGACATTGTATGATTTGCCGACCTTGGCCACTGTACAAGATGCAACTACTGCTTGCACCCATATTGTGCTATCATCTATTATTATTTCTTTGATTTGGGTATCCCCTAGGGAAATGCACGAGGAGATGCACCTTTGTTCATTTGAGGCTTCATTAAGTGTAGGTAGCGTCGATGGCTCTCCTTGAGTAAAGAGAACTTGGGCACCTTTATTATTTAAGTTATATGCACAATCCTTGACTACAAGTGATCTGTAAACTAGATGGATATTCCACTCTAAGTTTCACCAACATGGACCCTTTCAAGACAAGGTGTTTCTCTCAAGTTTTATGCCATAGAAAAACACCCACAATGTTGTTTTAAGATGTATTCCGGATATTATGATTGACATATACAACATACAAAAGCATATGCAACCCTTCACATGCTACATCCATTGCATATATTCATTCACACTCTAAACATGCTACTACTCTATACATGATTGCAATTAAAATGCTTGCATAGAGGTGCAATACCAAAGTGAAGTTTTTAACCTTTATGAACAAGTCTTGAGTTCTCTTAAATGTTTGTTGTATTAGCTTAGTTCCAAGGAATGTAAACATGCAATTAAAAGAAACAACCACATCAACAACAAAAAGAGATAACACAAGACATACCTTGGAGAAATTCAATGTGAAAAAACTCCAACAAAAGTGAAGCCATGCTTTCTCATCTCCACTATGTTCTGCAATTTACAAGTTTTTTGCCTTCTTGAGCTTGCAATGAAAACCAACCTCATGGTCTCCTATACTCGTAAGGATCTCTACAATTTTTGGTGGAATACTTGCCTCTCAAGCAAGAAAAACTACTAAATTCGGTGATCTCAGTTGTGTAGTCTTCACCCTATCACCTACAACAAAGAAACAATGAGAAAACAAGAACAAAGACTCAACCTCTCAAATAAGCAATGTGAATCCAACTTCCATACATCTCACTATGCATGTTGATGTTTTCTGATGTTTTATTTTATCATCTTTGATGTATTTTGCCTTGCCAAGCCCTGTACTTATACTCACTCGGCCTCAAAGCCCACCAAGAAGCTTAATCGAACAGCCAAAGAAAAGGAGAAACATTTGCAACCATTCAACTTCTCGTGGTGCCAGATTGCTACAGCTGGCTGCCAAGTGCTACAGCTGACCCCAGAGTATTGCTTGTAAAAAGTCCACTAACTTCCAAAGGTCATAACTTTTGCATACGAACTCGAAATTACATGCCATTTTTTTAACCTTGCCTTTTTTTTTAGAGGAACTCAAATATGTAACCAAAAGGTACTTTTGATGCCAAACATATGTTGTTTTAGCCCATATAACAAAAAATAACACTTCCTTAGGACTTGGCATGTTGCAAATTACTCATGTTTGACAGCCGCTTGTCTTACCGACTAAATTGGATGATATACATGATCAAATTTCTAATCAACAAGGCTCGTAACATGACAGATTTTGCAGAAAATTTTCCTTGGAAAGCCAACCTTTGTATGACCTTCCGTTTTACAATATGTGCACCAAAAGGTCCTTTCTTTCCTCCGTGTCCTTTTTCAAATCCTTCATCATCCAGAGCATGTCCCTCTAAAGAACCTAAACTGATCATGTTTCTTTGTTAGTGGATTCAGAGCATAGTTGCCAAGAGATGGGTACGAGTATGGGTACAAGTACCAATACACCATTTTTCATAAACATAAGAGGCAGGTATGGGGAGATGACAATATATATAATTATAAATATATATATATATATATATATATGAAAATATAGAGAAAAATATATTATCATTTTAAATCATGATGTTATAGTTATAAATTATAAAATAAAAAAATTAAAAGTGAATATTATTATTTAATGACAAATGTCGAAAGCTTAAAATTGAAAAATAAAGTTAATATTAAATAACATTAATATTGGTTAAAAAAATAAATATAAAAATAAAAAAGTGAAGACTTAAATTTTAATGACGGCAATGCCCTACATTGTCGTCGAAGTGTCATGGCACATGGACGGCAATAAAAGGCATTGTTGTTATATTGGTTTAAATGTGAATACCAATGCCACTATGATTCAAAAACATTTTCATTTTTTGCACACAGGTAAACCATTGGAAATCTGAAAACATTTTCACTTTTCCCGTGCAAGTATACCACTACAAATCCGACCAATACCAATACCATTGTGATTCATGACTGTGACTGCAAATCTGACAAATAATATTGTAAATTCAGTGATTGTGTTTAGGGTTTCCAAATGGATACATGTGATCTTTGAAAGGAAATATGAAAGACATTTAGGGTTTCCAATAGATGTCTCAAGGCACGGGAGACTTCTTTGTACCCATTTGTCATACCTGAAATGCGTACCCATACCGGAGACACATCCCAGGTGGTGGGAGACATATCTCCTTGAAACTATACTTTAAATTCATTGTCTTCTCCTTCTCAAATGCAAGGATGTCTTATTCTCGATTTCAATAACCATCACACAATTGTACGTGTCCTCATAAGACAAAGGTGGGACCACCTTCATCTTGCGCAATGAGGGTACCATCCTTCAATGAACCATCTCTTCTTCAAGTCGTCGGTTGGTTCCTATTCAAGTTTTCCCAACAGCTATTTGAGCCTCCTATTGTAGGCTCATACATTCTCATCCTTACCCTACCAAGTGTTATAAAAGTTTGCGACAATCTTGTTGTCATCTCTCTAAAGCCTGAACTCCTTATCAAATGCCTTCTTGAGTCTCTCCCATGATACTTTATCCATACTTGGTTCATCTTTGAACCAATCAATATCCACCCCCCAAAGTGTGGTTGGAAAGCACCGTAACCAAAGACGCTCATTTGTGTGCCCATCGGCAGTCTAGATGGTAAGGAATATCCTAAAATGTCGTATCAGATCTTCCAATCTGTGACCAGTGAACTATTGGCCATTTTTTTTGGCCTACATACCAAAATTTTGCCCTAGTGTGAGAGGGTGAACATTCAAGCAAGACTTTGGGTTTTACAAGAGGCACAACTTATTTCACTTTATGAGTAATTAGCAGTTGAAACCCCTCAGCAAAAGTAATCCGGGTTGGAAAGCCCAAATCACTCTAAACAGTGCAAATTGGGTTTTGAGAAATGCTTTGCTTATGAAAGTTTTTTCAGCAGAAGTAATCCGAGTTGGAAAACCCGAATTACTCAAGATAGTGCATTTCGGGTTTCTCAGGGTAAATGACTTATCTCTTTTTATAAATAACAAGCAGTGAAGAATCCGAAGTAGGTGCCAATGAAGAATCCGAAGTAGGTGCCAATGAAGAGTCTGAAGTTGCAAACATTGAAGAACAAGCAAATAGACTCGGACAAAAATCCCGAAAGAATTCCTTCGGACAATTTGTCTAAAGGAATTCCTTTGGAAAAGTTCAAAAGACAAGTCAAAAATTCGAAAGACACTTCCAAAAAACCCGAAGGGCAATGTACCCTTCAAAAGGGACGTTTCCAAAAAACCCGAGTGCCTTTTTTCTAAGGGTTATTCAACAGGCAGGGACATTTGCAAAAAAGGTCCATCTGGCAAGTTTAAAGGCTTTTACAAAAAGCCCGAAGGGCACCTGCCCTTCGGTAAAGGACTGAGACAGGAAGCCCGAAGGGCTATCTTTGGAAAGCAAGGAGACAAATCTTGCGGATTTTTTATCCGCGGGAATTTAAAAAATAAAAGAGCCGAAGGGAATAAAGGCTAAGGGTAGGAAACAAAGAATTCCGAAAGAAATAAGGCAATAATGAAGTCAAGAAAAATCCGAAGGAGATGGACCAAGGAAATAAGTCCAAAGAAAATCCAAGACCAAGGTAAAGCCAGAATTCCGAAAGAATTAAGCGAGGGAAGTTGAAACAAGTCAAATAGAAGAAATATAGACCAAATATGGATAAGATAATCCAAAAATACAAATCTGCAGAAAATAGACACGAACAGGGAGACCAAAATAAAATAAAAATCCATGCAAGCAAAGGCTATTTGTGGTTGACTGGTCAAAGCTTCAGTTGACTGGTTTTTGAAGTCAAGCTCATATGTGATCAACTCGTGCTTTCAAACATTCCAACTCAGCTTCCAATGTTTCAATTGGAATTCTAATTTTAGCATGGCGTAGATTTCATGCATGCTCTTGTTTATCTCAGCACTTCAAACGATCAAACAGCTCAAGAGGAAGTCCATATTTGGAGGTGGGCATAGCATTTTGCATGATAAGAGTCTGACTTGTCAAAATTAGCCACCGTCCATTTCAACACCAAGGAGTCTTCATGCAATACAAAAGACATAGAAAAGACAAATTTGGAAGGCTCATCAATGCAAATTGGACTTGGGCTAACAAGAGAGTTGTCTCCTCTTCTATTTTCAGTGCCACTTCTTGGCTATTGTATTTTTCTATAAGTTGGCTTTCAACCTTGGATTAAAAGATCCCTCTTTTGGCAAGAAAACTTCTACCAAAGATTGTGCTGTAACCTTTTTCAAGATAAATAAGAAGAGGATTGTGTTTTTTCAATTTCCAGCAGCTAGTATAGTGTACTTTTGTCATTGATTTGCCTAAGTGATAGATTTTCTTTCTTCCTTGTCAAATCTGGATTCGTACCTAGCTACTAGCTGGTCATTTACGCAGGTCACGTTCTGTGTTTGAATGTCTTTTGTTGAGTTTACAGTGGATATTAGTGGTTGTTTAGTACCTTTCATCAGACCTATTTTTCTCATTTCCCTCAAGCTTAGATCATTAGATTGAACCTTTTCGTGAAATACTTGTGTATTGATTAATTGGAGTTAAAGTTATGCCTCTTTCCTTGTCTAAATCAGTGTTCTTGGAAACTCAATTTGAGTGGATCAAGCAAATTAGGTGTATCACCACTTTAGCTAGGATTTCCTTGCAAGTTCTTTCTCCCCTTTTCCCCAGGCAGTTTTTAGCGTAGAAGTTGAGATCCTCATTGATACATCTTACAGGAACCAGTGTTCTCTGGAGGTTCTTCTCACCATTGAGGCGCCCACCCTCATGAGAAGATCCCATTGTTTCAACTAGAGCGAGGATTAGTCATTACAGCACGTCTTCGATCAGGGTGCAACTCCAAGTTGACAACATGAACTTTGGTAGCTTCTATTTTTTTGTTGGAGTTGATAGGGAAACCATGGCTATGTAAGGGTTGCTTCTAACATGGATCTTCAAATGCAATTATCCTCAAGAATTTATGCACGGGACATTCTGCTATGCTCTCGACATTGTCGAACACGTCCCTATGCTAAATCCTTCCTTTGGCAGGGATCCATGCAATACCTTGCTCATCATCAAGTTCCCTTTCTGTATTATTCCAACCCACTTTTCATTCAATTTTCCCTAGTGTAGTCGATTATGTATCTTCGACAAATAGTTCTTCAATTCCTCATATGTTTGTCTCATACGCTACTTGTTCTTCTTTCGTGAAGAAGTCAAAATTAGGCTTTGGTTTTTTCTACACCCCTGTATTTTCCTCAAGGTATATCTAAGGTTCTCTGCTTTTGGCACCCTTTGTCTTTGCTCTTGTTGCTCCAAGAGTCTGGAAGAAAATCAAATTTCTTGGTCCACTCCCCTATTGTGTTGCCTTCTTTTCTTGTCTTTGTTCAGGGTCAATGGCATTAATCATTTATGCTTCAGTGTCAATCTTCAAATATTTCTTCCTCTTCCCAACAACACCCCTCCTCGTACTATTGTAGGATTTGTTCTTGTTTTATTGCATTTTCATGTTCGGCACAAAGGTTTCACAAGACAATATAGTGCATGGTAAGGAGTCTGGGTAAATGATCAAGTAGTTGATCTACTTCTTTCGCCACTACCAAGTTGCCCAAGATAGAATCTATAGGTAGTTGGGTCCTTTCAGATTCTTCCTTGACATGTTTCATGCACAAAAAGATCCCACAAATACTTGGAATCCTTTGTGAAGTCATCCTCTCTTTGTTAATTAGTTTCAACTACTTCTCGTATTGGTTGACCTATTAAATCTTCATATATGGGGTGCTGTCCTCAATATGTGTTGTCAACCATGTTCCTTTTTATCTGACTTTAACTTGACCCAATGTTCTAAAAGGCACAGTGCCAAAAAAAATATTCATAATATTGATCTACAAACATCGAAGAATGACCATACAAGCACACCAAAAAATGACAGTACGTTACGAAAACAACAATATGGTTGTATGATAGGGCATTGGAAGTATAGCATAGGAAAGACAACATTGTACAACACTAAAGAGACCATAACATACGATGGAATAGCAGCATATGGTTCAATAGCAACAGTGGTATATAATCTTACAGAATGAACTCACAATCAAGAGGAATGGACATTTGGAGGGTGGAAGGATGACATGACTTTTAATTAGCTGTAGAGCTGAGAGTTTAACCATACATACAATGGTTGGGGAGTAGAAGAAGAGTGAATATCGAACAATTTTCCTCGCACTTCCAAACAATAGTCAATTGGCCCTTCAAAACATTTAATATGGCAAAAACTTTTTAAACTTCTAATTAAGTGCTCCACTATGTTATAATTTTCCAGCCAAACACTCTAGTCGCATTGCCCCATTCTTCATTGCTTCATGGCATTTAAATGGCCCTACGAAATGTACTACATATTTGACTAGTTTTATTCGTCTTCAACGGTTACAATTCAATACCAATGCTCTCAGCTTGAAATTCATTTCTTCAAGGTTGTTTGTCGTCCCAGTGCTTCCTCCACCTCTTTAACCAAGTGCCCTTGGTTTGAAATTCATATGCCTCAAGTGTTGATCATAACAACACTTCATGTGCCAAGGAATGAACTTTTTTGCTCACCATGCCATGATTGTTTATTGAGGGTGATCATATTCGCATCCAGCTGTACTTTCAAAATAAATTCTGCTTTAGGAGGTCGTACTTCATCATCCATGATAATTTTATCTTCATACCTCGATATCACACTTGTTGTAGTCAACTTTGTGAACACCATGTCGGCTACACTTTCCTGGTGAGCCAGATTATTGTCAAGCTTTACATCCCCCAGTTTGTTTTATGTAAACTCGGGAGGGTAAGCTAACTCTAGCATCAACAATCCAGACAAACTCAACATCATTAACTTTTTCTTTCGATCATCTCTTTGCAAGCCTTCTATCTTCATCGTTTCAATGCCATTGCAATCAAGCTAGAACATATCATAGTCTTCCATCTACCAATGAAACAAACCATTAAGGGAGATCATCTCATCTTCAAAGCACAACTGTAACAAAAAAATTCCTTCATCGCTCATCTCCATAGTACCTCAGCGTCCATCTTTCGAGCACTCTTCTTTGGAGTTTGAATCCGACAAGTCGGACTAGACCAACTCCTCACTACTTGACTGTGCAGATCTATCAAATATTTTCGGCCTTTGTTTTCAATGGAGAATAATTTTTCTTCTAGTTGTTATCACCTTTGGCTACTATCAACCAGACACAACCCAACAATGCATCATAGGCCTTCTTTTGTAAAGGTATTAATACAAAATTCAACATAAAAGATTGGGTTCCAATAAATACCTTTTGTACCATTAGTATACCTTTGTGCCATATTGGATGTCTCCCACCAATTGGAAGGTCAAAGGCCAAGCACTTGGTTTCCTGAGACTTCTCCAAGTGTCCTCTTGAAGGACTTTTAACACCAAAACCACCATCCACAATGGTGTTCGTTAAGTTTCTCCCAACTATCTCCATGCATACTATTGCCATCCGTCGGGCTAGATTCGTTGTCAGAAGCATGGGGTTGATCACTTGGGCCCTCGAAAATAGGGACTCGACTATAGATTCACTCTTATAACTCTCACTCTCCCCATTGTTTGAGGTTACACTATCTGACACTAGGTGCATTGCCACATGTTTGATGTTAGGGTCATTGTCAAGAACATTAGTGATTATGACATTCTTGAGTTCTGATTTTTTTGCAATAAATCAGCTACCTATAGGGATAATAGTTTGCAAGGCTTGCCTTGCAATTGCTTTGTCTAACTCAAGTCGATCGTTTACTAACATACGTGTCCACTCATGGGATTGTCTTCATTCTTCATCTATGGCCTTCTCGATTTCTGCCCAGGCTTAAACAATTCTTTCCTTCTATGTCCTTGGGTCAGCGTATATGGATTTCCTTGTTTGTGCTCAATTGATTGCCATTACTTCTTCGTCCTTGGCTATGTGAATCATGTTGACATTCACCCTAGATGCTTGCTTCGGATAGTTGGAGTCACTATGATCCCCTAGCCCACATCATCTAAAGAGAAGTCTAGTAAAAATTTAATTTGTGCGACCTTCTCTTGTGAAATGTCCCCACTCGCTACACTTTGATGTTTTCCTTTCTGGGTGTTATAAATCTCAGCAAAAATTTCATTCATGAGCCTTCCTACTTATCGTGTGCCTCTATTCTACTTCTGTACTTTGGTTTTCCCAATTCTACTTCTTGGAGTGAGTGTGAGCAAGTCTTAGATATCTCAGATGTATACAAACTATGAAATTGGTCTGATTACATCAATCAATCTGAATTACATCATGTTTATTATCCCAATTTTGAAAATGGTGGTGCTTTGTTTGTTTTTCTATTAGTTTATCCAAAAAAAATTGCAGGATTCATATCTATTGTGATAATATAGCGGCATAAGCCTTGTCCAAATTCCCCTCTGCTCCATGCTCTCATCCTCAAAACCAGCACCCAAAGATCTTCCCCAAAACCAGATTCTTCTACCACACCTACCATTTGGCTGAGCGGGACTCAATTCCTAAACCCATCCATCCACTACTCAGTCAGCTCTTGATCCAAACTTCAAATCTGACGTATCAAATGAACCAATTAACAATAGCAAAGATGAATTACATAAATTTCTATATTATCATGCACGACGAACAAAAGTTAAGAAAACTCCAATATATAGACAAGAGCCGCGTACCCGTCCTTGTACCCACATTTTTTTATAACAATATTTATATACAATATAGCCATGCTCTTATCCATTTACTCATGTACCCTGATTTGAATGGCATCTCCATCTACGTACCAGCACACATACCCCCATGTCTCCAGGTAACTCTGTAATAATCAAGGCCAAATTTCCCCACAAAGAAAACAAATGGATGCTATCTAAAGATGGGTGCCCCTCCTAAGGTCTCATTCTCCATTGGTGAAATGGAAAGCAGGATTTTGATCTTAATGAAAAATCCCTCATGTGCCGCTTTATGAGAGCCTATCCAGGACCAAAAATGCACAAACTCTGAGTTCAAGAAAACTGGAATCCCTCTAGATCTATGGATATACTGATGATGCCAAAACGATACTTCATGGCAATATTCAGCACCAAGCACAAAAGGGACAAATCCTTCCAAGGAGGACAGTGGTTCATGAACAAATCAGGTCTTCTTATGAAACACTGGTCTCTTGCCTTCAACCCAACGAAGGACTAGTAAAGTTTTTGTCTAGGTTTGTCTTCCACTACTCCCAAGTGAAAATTGGCATGAAGCATGTCTAAGGAAGATAGGATCAGCTATTGGGGAACACATCACAATAAATCATGAAGTCCTCAATTATGCTATGATCTGCATCAAGTCGGAACAAGCCTTCGCTAGACAAAATCATATTGGAAATGGGTGGGATTGAATGGTAACAGCCCTTGGATTATGAAAATAGTCCCTTCCAATGCCACCTTTATCAAGAACATGGGCATCTGGGAAGGGTCTGCCCCACATGAGTAACAAACCAATCAGAAGTAACCTTAAAAGGAGACAAAGACACATCAGCAAACGATGAAAGCCCATTTGCATCTGCAGGAACAAATCAGCAAGAAAAACACTCAACAGATCCTCAAAATCAGAATGGACCAAATTTCAAATAGCGCACACAAAGAAAGGTAAAGAACAGTTAAGTCAATTGTCCCCTTACGCTTGAAATTCCAGTTAAGACTCTATCGGATACCAGACCCGGATCCCAAGATATGGATGACATCCAAGACTTGCAAGAAAAACGGGGACCTAGAAGGCACAAAATGAAGAATCAAAAGGTGACGTCACAGAAGAACAACAGGAAGAAAGGGAGAACCAAAAAACAGCAACAAGCCCTACGCAGTTCTCCTCCAAGCCCTCGGGCATAATCACACGCACCAAGGGAATGAAAGTCGGATCCCAGTAAACAAAAAAGGAGGATCTCATGCCTATAAATCTCCAAATTTGGTAGCCAAAAATCATTCAAGATACAACAAAAAGAACAGCACGAGTACAGATCTATTCAGACAAGGATTCTAGCATTACAAAGATGGCAGATAAGATACATATTTGGACTCCTAAAGCATCAGCTCTGAAAGAAATCCCAGAAGAAAGGCCCACACCTCTGATTGCTTCTTAATGCAGGTCAATTCATGGAATGTTAAAAGAGGTATAGGGGTGCCCAATAAACACTATTTCCTCAAAGAAATTAAAATCTTAGAGAAGGTAGATATGATTCTTCTTAAAGAAACTGCCAAATCTAGAGCTAACAAACAGCCTCAGTTTAGGGGTTTAGTGCAGCAAACAAAGAACTTTTTGTCCAATAACTCCAACTCTCCTCTACTGGAATCCAGCAAGGTATGATTTCATTTCTATTCAAAGTTATCCTTGTGACCTTCATGCTGTTTTCTTTTCTCATGAATGACAGATCAATGTAAATATTATTAACATGTACATCCCTATGATAGGAAACAATAGAATCCATACAATGGACCTGATGGGTGACTAGGCAGGTCCACAAATACCCAAAAATTGATCATTATGGGAGATTTTAACTTTATTAGAACCCCAGAAGAAAACACAAGAGGGGTGGGTTTCAATCGCCATACCGCTACAACACTCAACAACCTGGAGATTAACACCCACCTCATGGAACTTGATTTCTCTCAAAATTGCTTCACACGGACTAACAAAAGGAAGCACAAAAATTGTATTGCAGAAAAACTTGACAAGATCTTCCTCTTGAAGAACTGGACTAGCACCAACAAGAAGTTGGAGTCGAGGATTGAAGAAACAACCTTGTCTGACCACTGGCCAATCCTACTAGACATATCTCAACACTCCCAAAAAAAACCTCAATTAAGATTTGAAAAATCCAAAAATCATTCAAGATACAACAAAAAGAACAGCACGAGTACAGATCGATTCAGACAAGGATTCTAGCATTACAAAGATGGCAGATAAGATACATATTTGGACTCCTAAAGCAGCAGTTCTGAAAGAAATCCCAGAAGAAAGGCCCACACCTCTGATTGCCTCTTAATGCAGGTCAATTCATGGAATGTTAAAAGAGGTATAGGGGTGCCCAACAAACACTCTTTCCTCAAAGAAATGAAAATCTTAGAGAAAGTAGATATGATTCTTCTTAAAGAAAATGCCAAATCTAGAGCTAACAAACAGCCTCAGTTTTAGGGGTTTGGTGCAGAAAACAAAGAACTTTTTGTCCAATAACTCAAACTCTCATCCACTGGAATCCAGCAAGGTATGATTTTGTTTCTATTCAAAGTTATCCTTGTGACCTTCATACTGTTTTCTTTTCTCATGAATGATAGATCAATGTAAATATTATTAACATGTACATCCCTCTGATAGGACAATAGAATCCATACAATGGCCCTGGTGGGTGACTAGGCAGGTCCACAAATACCAAAAATCTGATCATTATGGGAGATTTCAACTTTATTAGAACCCCAAAAGAAAACACCGGAGGGGTGGGTTTCAATCACCATACTGCTACAGCACTCAACAACCTGGAGATTAACACCCACCTCATGGAACTTGATTTCTCTCAAAATTGTTTCGCACAGACTAACAAAAGGAAGCACAAAAATTATATTGCAGAAAAACTTGACAAGATCTTCCTCTTGAAGAACTGGACTAGCACCAACAAGAAGTTGGAGGCAAGGATTGAAGAAACAACCTTGTCTGACCACTGGCCAATCCTACTAGACATATCTCAACACTCCCAAAATAACCCTCAATTAAGATTTGAAAAAATGTGTTTTCCACCTGAGTTTTCAACAGAAGGTAGAAGCAATGTACAAATTTTCTGAAAAATTAAAATTTATCAAAGGAAAAATAAAACAATGGCATAGGATCGATATTGGTAATCTTGCATCCAAAAGCACACAGCTGAAAGCGGAGTTGGCTGCTATTCAAATCAAAATCAGAGATCAAGGACACAGACATTTTGGAAAAGGAGGAACTGCAAGCCATCTAAGACATTGCACATGCAGAAAAGGGAAGAGCTCTACCAGTGCCAGAGATCTAGAAAGAAATGGATAAAACAGGGGGATTCCAATACCAAGTTCTTCCATGCTGCTGCTCAAAACAGAAAGCAAATAAACACGGTTCGGAGAATTCAAAAAGAGAACAGGGACTACATCGTTGACTCCTCGGAAATCCTCACCTATGCCTCCAATTATTTCCACGAGCTTCTCAAGGAACCAATCCCACGAGGCAAAAATCAGCATCTTAACAGAGGATGCTTCAAAACATCCCAAAGAAATTTGAGGACAAGGACAATGAGGAAATCATTAAACCTGGCACAAAGGAGGAAATAAAATCAGTTTTCTCTTTTGACCCGGACAAAGCACCAAGCCCTTTTCTACCAATCTTTTCAAGGAAACAATCAAAACCAACTTGGCTGTCTTAGTTGAAGAATCAATAAATAATAAACAAATGCTCAGACAGATGAACTGTACCGAGCTGGTTCTAATCCCAAAAATCAACAAAGTTCATAAATGGACTAGTATAGACCAATTTCCCTCTGCAATATGGTTTATAAATTTGATCTCCAAGCTTATTTCCACATGTCTAAAAGTTATTTTCCTAGGCTGATCTCTCCATCTCAATCATCCTTTGTACCAGGTAGACAAATCTCTGATAATATCATTGCAATTCAGGAGATAATTCACTCTATAAGAAATCAAAAAAGACCAGGCACGATGATCAAACTAGATATATACAGGCCTTTGATAGATGCAGTTGGGATCTTATAATAAAAACACTGTCTTCATATGGTTTTAGCACACATGCTATACAATGGATCAATAGTTGTATAAATGGAGAAACAGGACACCTCTTCTAGAGGACTCAGACAAGGTGACCCTCACAGTCCAAGCCTCTTCATCCTTCCCTTTCCTTTCTTCCTTCCTTCTTCCTTCTTCCTTACTTTTTCACGGTGCTACCTTCGAGGAGAGGCACTAAGCAACAGATTGACATCAGTACAGCCCCACATTCCAGATCAGTGAGGCCCAGAGACACTATTCACAGTTCCCCGAGTTTATCAGGAGGCAGACTAGATCCACCAGACCTTCACAGAGGACTTTTCCTTCTAGGCAGAGGATTGGAAGACAGTCCAGGCATCATACCTCCCCTTCTTCGGGTCAGACTTCTATTCGGAACTTCTTCTCGTCAGCCTTGGATGCTAAGAGAGTTGGATCAAACTCTTGATGGGTTCCCTCCTGGTTCTTCTTTCCTACAGATCATCCTCATGCTCCCGATGTTTCAAGGTTCTTGGAGATTGCTCATTTCTTCAGCTCCCTTCTTTGGACCTAAGAATGGTTGGGTCCTTTGATGGTTTGGCTCTGAGCGTGGTCACTCTTTGCCTGTTTTATACTATTTCTTTCAGCATTGTTTTTCTTGTTTTCAGAGACTTTTTTGGTTTCCCGCTTTTTCCTGACACATTTCTGTAATTTGCAGTCCATTTGACCTACTTTTGTGGTCATTAGTTGGACATTAATATATTTATCTTTATATTTATCTTTATCTTATCTAATCAAGGGTAAAGAAATGGGAAAAATCCATGGAATATCGGCGAAGGAAAAAGATACACCAATTTCCATTTTGCAGCTGACATGCTCTTGTTCTTCACCCTTCTAAAGAAGAAAATAGTTCGGGTCAACAACATCCTAGAAAACTACCAAGAATCCTCGGGAAGATAAATACAGAAGAATTAGATATCTTCTTCATAAGCATCTCAAAGAGCAGAAAAAAGAGAAATTCACAGATTGGTAGAGATGAAAGAAGGAAAAATTCCCACTACCTACTTGGGATTCCAAAAAGGCCACTGGTATGTGGGATAGTACCATAGCCAAAATGAGTGGTGAAATGTCTAGATGGACAAATAGATGGCCCAGTTTTTCTGGAAGGATGCAGATGATAAAAGTTCATCTTCAAGCAGTCCCGATATATATGCTTTCTCTCCAACCTCTCCCCGTCTAAAGGTTGAAGGTCAAATCATACAAATCCAATGAAACTTTGTTTGGACAGGAATAGATAAGAACTTCAAGTATCCACTGGTAGCTTGGGCAACAATGACTACTAACAAAAAGAATGGGGTCCTCAATATCAAAAATCCAAAACTTTTCAGCCAAGCACTAGCCACGAAAGCTGTTTGGAGATTATAGCACGAAAGGAATATGCCTTGGAGAATCATTCTCATAGATAAGCACCAAATTTATAGCACCAAGAGCCCCCTACAAATCCCGCCAAGCAATAAAATGGCCGGAACGTCCAAGTTTATCTATGGAGCAACAAAACTCAAACCTTTTCTTGGCTGGCAAATAGAAAGAGAGACTGTCCAATTTTGGAACAGTAACGGGAATGGACTACCACCTATATCCATCCCAAATGATAATGGATTTCAATTACACGTGGAATCAAAAGGGTACTTAAGCATTGTGGGATTACTCCAGTCAAGACCAGCAAGGAATCATCATGTGATACACTTCCATTCTCGAAGGGATCAAAACTCTCTAAAGAGAACAAATTCAGCAGCTTAGGGAGGAGATGAGTAATAGACCCATTTTCCTCTTGAATGCTTAGGACAGAATAGTGCCCTTTAAAAATTCAGATAATGTTACATTGGCTTCTGCCTGTCAATTGCTAAATCAAAACAACATTCATACAAGCAAGAAATGTAAGCAAATATGGAAAAGCCACAACTGGCCAAAAAACAAAGCCTTTTTATGGCTCGTCAAGCATAACAGAATTCTAACAGCCGATTACCTTCAGAAAAGAGGATTCATTGGCCCTATTATTTGTCCAAGTTGTAGAAAGAACTCAGAATCAATCACATGCTAAATTTTATGGACTGTCCATTAGCCGGAAAATTATGGGAAAAGGTGGATTCAATGTTTGGGAACCAAGGGGGGGAAGTACAAACAATTGAACAAGCTTTGAGAAAATGGAGACAACTACCAACTGAAATGCCTATGCTCCAACAAATAGCATACATTGCCCCTGCCCATATAAACTGGTCAATCTAGAATGAAAGAAATTCTTGTGTTTTTATAAATGAAAATATTCAACTTTCATATCTGTTTCGGAATATCAAAGCCAATATACACGTTATAACGTTGTGTTATTTTTCATGTAAACAGACTCATCAAGAATGGCATACTATTGGATGGCACAGAAGTGGCGCATTCTGTTCCACTATAAAATGCAATGGATCACCATAAACCCTAAATCCCAATGGGTCACTCCACAAAAAAAGATTGCATAAACTCAGCTCAGAGCAGCAAAAAACAATCTGGAACACATAGAAATGGGCCCTGTGGGGCTGGGCTGGGCTGGCTGTGCTGGGCTGGGAATCAGGGGGTAGTAAGAGGTGAAGAATGCAACTCCAATCTGGCTTTCCTAAAAGACATGGCATTCAAACTAACAACCACACAGAATTCATAGCCTATTTCTATGGGGTTCAACTGGCTAGCAAAACAGGAATTCAAAAAATTCAGGAAGAAGGTGATTCTAAGATTATAATTGAAATGATCAAAGAAGAATTTATCTCCCAAAGCCCCCTGGACGGTATTCTAGAAAAGCCAATCAACTGGAGAATGTCAAATATCATTAAAAAATATAGTGCAAATGCTAATCAAATTCCAAGATTGTTAGCGGGGGCAAAGGCCACGAAAGTGTAACATGTGCCGGATAGCTTGGTAAACATGGCTATTTCACAGTGCGGGAATCAAGGGACTAAAACTTGCATCTACCCAAATCTCCTCCTAGATTAAACCCAAAATCTTATGGCTTTAGAGCAAGCCTCCACAAATGACAGTCGAAAATGATTGGGGAAAAGAAAAAGAAAATAAGTAACAGTAACAAGGATCATAACAACAATGACGAATTTCAAAATCATAGAAGAAGGGCCATTACTCTTCATAACAAAAAAAAACCTCTACAAACAAGAGCAAATTACAAAATAAAATTCAACAAAGGAAGCTTCAATTCACATGGACCGAAGAGATCATATAGTCACATCTTTAAGTCTTGGCATTCCTCATATTACTCAATTTGGAAACACCAGTCAGGGCATTTAAAAGAAGACTCTTGTTTTCTGATTACCAAACCTAGGGCTTTGTGCTCTTGATCAGACGACTATATATATAGTAGGCACTCCAAAATCTATACAAAAGTGAGTCTGGGGACTTGATATTAAGTCTTAGATAACTTCGTTGCCTTCTTTATTCTATAGGAATCGTGGGACGCATCACCTCACGTAGATATTTATTTACACATGCATCGTCCCCTCTTCTCATTGTTAGTAACTTATCCATTCTAAGCATCATCTATACTTACTCTTTATTTATCACCCACTCCCCTACCTCCCCAACCATGTATATGTCCTTATTTTACTTATCCTATGTTGTTTGGGTACAAGAACAGGTACGGGTACGAGGACGTCTCGGGTACGTGGATATGCCATTTTTCAAAAACCCTGATTTGGATACGTCGTGGGTACATCTTTATATATGCATGTATGTGTGTGTGTGTGTGTATAATGCATATTACTCATTTTTTAAGTAAAACACTTAAAACTACATAGTATGAAAATATTTGTCTATAAAAAATAAAACACTTAAAAATATATAATATTCATTCATTCATTACTTCAAAGACAAAATATACATTCAAATCTAGAATACATCATCTCGATTGCCCTCAAAATCATGAAGGCCACTCCCATTATTTTTCAACTTTATCATTTACTGAAGCTTTCTCTCGTAGGGGCTCAACGGTTCATTGAATCTCCTAGTGTATGCCTTAAGGGGTGCACAGGGAATGGGGTGGGATCGGCTTGGGCCACTTTGCGAGAGATGTTCTCATACTATTCTATCATACCTACATCCCTTCATGTAGCCTTCATACCTCCTATGATGTCTCCTTGAAATCTTGAAACCCTGAAATATGGCTAAATCTGAAACCCTGAAACCCTGGAATTTGACTAAGTCTGAAATATGATAGGATCTCCAAAACCTATAATTTGCATTATAGCTCTTAGAGGTCTGAAACCACTCTCAAACATCCTGAAAGTATATAAATAAAATATAACTTAAAGTGTAAGAAACTATCTTATACTTAAATGTTTATTTTATTTATATACTATTTGGTTCAAACTGGGTTTACATTTTTTGTTGACTTCCACTATTTTTCCCTACCGGAAACACCTGGGCACACTCGAAAACACCCCGAAAACGCTCGAGTACCTCCCAAAAACGTCCAGAAAGGGCCCAAAAATGTCACAACCATTTAGAGGGAATAGGCCAATCCAACCCTCCATAAAGAGAATAACCAACCCTCTTTCTTTGCAAGATGTGATTACTAAAGCTTTGGATTTAGAATGTTCAGCTTACAGGGGCAATGTTTTTCCAAAAGAGCAGCCAAGGGCAACCACTTATTCGCTGCCAAAAGAGGGAAATACAAGGCAGCCAAGGTTTGATTTTAGTGGGCCACCAAAGGCACCAAGTGGTCAGCCTAGGGAAGCACCTAATATGCCACCAAAGAAGCCTTTCCAGCCCTATGTTCCTCCACATAAAGTGCTACCCTATAGCAACAATATGAAGGATGCAAGAGATGAATTAAGAAGGAAAGGTTTGTGCTTCACTTGTAAAGATCCATGGACTAAAGGTCACCATTGTATGGGCAAATGACAAGTCCATTACATTGAGGTAATTGATGATGATTTAGATTTTGATATTATTGATACTAATGTTGAACAAAATGAGAATGTTGTTGATGAGCATGTGCATGGGGAGAACACACAAGACTTGGGTAGCAAATTTGCTTCTCTTTTAGGAGCTTCCAAGTATCATGCTTTTAGGGTGAAAGGCACATTGAGGGGACAAAGGGTGACTACATTGGTTGATAGTGGAGCCACACCTAACTTCATTGATGGAGACTTGGTTAAGAAGATGGCATTGGAAACCACAGATTGCAAGGGCTTCAATGTGACTATGGTGGATGGGTTCACTATTTCTTGTTCCAAAAAGATTCCACAACTTCTACTCACTCTTGGGAAGCACAAGGTAATTGATGGTTTCTTTGTTGTTGACATTGGGGACATTGATATTGTTTTGGGTGTTTAATGATTACATTCGTTAGGTGAATTCACCCAAAACTATAAAACCATGGAGCTAAAATTCTTCAAAGAGGGCAAGGAAGTGGTCCTCAAGGGTCTAGCTAATGGGGCTCCAAAATAAGTATCCATGAAAGAGGATGGAAAGGGCTTTTAGGAGGGGTCAAATTGCATGGACAACAAGCTGCCTTATTATAGTAAAATCAGAAAAAACAGAACAACAGTCCCTACATGGTGAGTTACAAGCTATTCCTGATAAGCATGTTCATATTTTTAATGAGTTGCCTCATGGGTTACCACCGGATGAAGGTTTTGAGCATAATATTGAGTTGGAATTGGGTGTCAAATTGGTTATTGTCACACCATATCATCACTCAAGAGATTTCAAAGAAGAAATTGCAAAGACTATCAAAGAATTGCTTGACATGGGGCACATAAGGCCTAACTCAAGTTCCTTTGCTTCTTCAGTGGTGCTAGTAAAGAAAAAAGATGGCACTATGAAGTTGTGCATTGATTACAGGTTGTTGAATAAAAAGACCATTAGGAATAGGTATCCCATACCTAAGATTGATGAATTGATTGATGAGTTGCATTGTGCCACTTTTCCAAAATTCACTTGAGATCCAGTTATCACCAAATCAAAGTAAAAAAAGATGTTCATAAATCTGCTTTTAGATGTCATTTTAAGCATTTTGAGTTTTTGATTATGCCTTTTGGATTGACTAATGCTCATGCTACATTCCAATCATGTATGAACAACATATTCAACAAATATCTAAGGAAGTTTGTGCTAGTTTTTTTTAATGACATTCTTGTGTATCGCAAAACTTTGGAGGAGCACTTGAGACACTTGGATTTGGTTTTGGGCACTTTGGGGCAGCATTCTTTCTTTGTAAAGAAATCTAAATGTGAGTTTGGACTGGCAGAAATTTTGTATTTGGGACATGTCATCAATGCACAATGTGTGCAAGTGGATAAACAAAAAATTGCAGTCATCATGGATTGGCCTATTCCCTCTACATTCACACAATTAAAAGATTTTTGTGGTCTTTGTAGTTACTATCGGAGATTTGTGAAAGGTTTCTCACAACTTGTTGCCCCCTTGACTAATTTCACTAAGGGGCTTTCAAATGGTCCAAAACAGCCCAACTAGCATTTGAAAAACTCAAGGAGGGGATGTGTTTTTGTCCGGTACTTGCTATTCCAAATTTTTCTACTTTTATAGTTGAATATGATGCTTCAGGTGAAAGAATAGGGGCTACCCTAATGCAGAATAAACACCCTATTCCTTTTGAGAGTAGAAAACTCAAGGATTCAAAAAAGGTGTATTCAATCTATGACAAAGAGATGTTGGCAGTCATGCATCATTTGAGTAAGTTTAGGCAATATTTGGTTTGTAACAAATTTGTTGTAAAATCGGATCACAACAGTTTGAAATTCTTCCTCAATCAAAAAAAATTATATGACAGGCAACAAAAGTGGGTAAGCAAGGTGCAAGCTTATGATTTTGATATTGAATATGTGAAAGGTAAAAACAATGTGGTAGCAAATGCTTTATCAAGGATGCCTTGTTTGAAATTGTTTAAAGGCAAGCAATTGTGGAAAGGGATGACTGTAATGTCCCCTTTTTCGGATCACTTATGTAGTGTCCCCAAATTGGGACCAAAGATCAAAATCGAGGTTTTTTCACAAACTCAAACAAATCTGAAATAAACACTAAAAATTATAGCCTTTTAAACCCTTCAAAAATTTTGCAATTCTGAGCAATCAATTACCAACCTATACTCTTTTCAAATTTGCCCTTAATAATTTATTATTTTTCTTCAAACAGCTGAAACTTAGAAAATTCATAACTTCTGAAATATTGGAATTTTAATACGAATGAGGATTCAAAACAACTATCAAACAAAATTAATTTCAGAATTTTCCACCCACGAAAGGTCTGCCAAAGGATATCCCGAAGTTTTGAAAACCCTAATTTTTCACCCAAAATTATACAAATAATTTTTCGAATATCAAACCCTTGAAATAAACCCTCAACAATGCCTCCCAAGCCTTCAAATCAATTCGCCCTTCTTGGGAAAAATATAGAAATAATTTTAAATGTTTCTAAAGCATAACTCAACCCAAGAACATGCAATCTTACCTCAAAAAACAATTCGCCCCTCTAAGAAAAATACATAAAAAATTACCACACCTTAGGAGAGGGTTTATTCAACCATAGACCCTCTAAAGAACGTTCCCAAAGCCCCCAAGCAAGTCACCCAAGGGAGAAACCAGCAGCTATCACTCCACAAGCAAATCACCAAGCATCCACTTTGCCAATCCACAAAACAAGTCGCTAATCTCTCCAAGTGGTTCTTCCACCTTCTAGACCTGCAAATATGCATAAAGATGCTTTCCAAGATGTTCACATAATTTTTTAAAGATGGTGTTGCAAAACACCGTTATAGAGCAACTAATAGAACTTGAAGGGTAAAATTCTTCAAGCATCTATCTTCAACAACTAAGCTTGACATACTTGATTACCAAATCTAAATATCCAGATTCACATAATCTTCAAATAAATCTTTCTCCTTAAATAACCTTCTCCAAGTGTAGCGCTCCAAAATAAAAAGAGATGGTTAATTTAAAAATCAACTTAAGTCTTATAAGCCAAGACCCAAAACTCTCCCACTTGAGTGAAATATACATAAAGTACTTTTTTCTCAAAACATAACTCAACATTAAAAATATAAAGTAACTTTTTCATTAGTAACTCTTTATAAGTGGTCCACCATGTCCCATAACCTTCTTCTACTCTTAGCCATCAGAAACAAGAATGGGCTAAGGGTCCCACCAAGATCTCAAACAAAAAAAGGGACATTACAACTTATGAACAAGTATTGAAGACCTTTAGTCTACTTTCCCCATAGACTAAGAGATCACTTCTGAGATTTTATTTTATTAATTAGTTGTGATTGTCCAAAGAGTGATTTTTATCATTTATCCATATAAGGCAATTCTAATTGATTAATAGAATATTTTTAAAAAGTGGTTTTTATCACTATGGTAATTAAAAGATCAATAATTATTGGATTATTGCCTAAAAGTAATTTTAATTACTATCTGTTATCAAGGCAATTAACTTAATATTATTTTTGAAAAAAGAGGAATGTCAACTTGGGAGATGAACAAAGAAAAGAAAAGATATCTTAAAATGTCAACAAGGAGGTGTTATGAGGTATTTTACCCCCCCAAAGTGGTTCGACCCCCTTTAGAGGGTACAAATACAAAGTAGAGATCTTATTCTAGACATGCTAAATATTATTTTGTCAATCTTCATGCTTGAAGAATGATTGGGATGTATGCCCAATAATTGTTTCCATAGTCTTAAGTTGATTTATCAATAAAAAGGTGTTTTTTGACACCACCTAATGAGGAATATTTTGTTGCTTGCCCTACGAATGGAGTGATTTGCCTTGGTGATCTTTGGAGAGCGTTTTGAGGACAAATTGGGTGTTCAATTGCTCAAAACTAGTTGCTAGAATTTATTGCTAACTTTTTAAACTGTAGCATTGGATTTGTTGGATGTTTGGCAAGGTTGTCAAGGGTTATTTAATTGGAAAAATAAATAATAATTTTATGAATTAGTATTTATTTATTTAATAGAATTTTATGGTGAATTTGACTTCGTGAAATGTTGATTTGGGCTTCATAAATAATTTATGTTTTTCCTAACTATAGCAATTTGGTTAGGCAAGCTTGAAAGGTCCTTGAAGGTGCCCTAGACCCTAGTTTATGAAGAATATTTAATTATGATTTTATTTCAGCGTTTTGACCTAAAACGACTTCACTTGGGAGGTTGTTTGGTCACTTTGGGTACCTTAAAAAGGCGCTGAAATTATTCAGATAATTTTGGTATTTTTTCTATGATGATTACAAGGGTTTGAGGAAGATTTTGGAGAGAGAACTGTGGTTTTTCTGAGTAAAATCAGATATTTTCCAGCAAGCATTTATCAAAAATTTATCTTTGTTCAAGTGGAAAAAAGGTACACTTTTGTTGATTTTCAGTTACTCATATTTGGATGTTTTGGGGTGAATTAAGGGTGAATCAATTGCTGGAAATTTCTATTTATCCTTTATACTTTGATGCCAAAGGGTTGGTGAGATTGGATGTGTATTGAAGTTTTATTTTTCAGCTAGGGTTGGTTGATTTTTCAAATTTTAGAATTCATAATTTATTTGCATAATTTTGGGATTTCAGGAAAAAATCCTTATTGGTCTTTTAGCCCAAAAAGGAGACATTACAATTCCATATGAGATAGGAACTTCATAAAAGTGCAGGTAACACAAAACTTGACGAGCTAGAAGTTGAAGCTTTAGGTGTTTTAGGTGATGTAGGAAGTGCAGAAGATGTAAATATCATTCAACACAAATAAAACATATATTTGAAAGAAATTATGTGCGTCTTCATGTAGTTGCACACGAAGTATAGCTTTTGCATCCATAATCTTTCTAACAGTTTTCTAAAACCAATTTAGAGGCTAATCATAATTAAAACATAAGTAAAATGGTGGACTAAAATTTATGCATCTCAATACACGGGACAATTTCAGAGGTCGATACATGGAACATGTTCAACTTAGTTACCTCTTCTAGGGCTCTCCCTTGAGAAGGATTTCCACTGTCGCTAATATCCATAGCAATCAAATTGCTACTATCCATTAAAAGCATGCCACCACCAAGCTTTCTATTGAAAATACACTTGCTGCAAAATCATTCTAATGTAGACATGTATGACTACAAAACTACAGCATCCTTACTCAGTATCTACTGATTTCAGTGTGAACTTTGCATTCTGTGTTTTTCACCCAGATAGATTATTTATTTTTAATACAAAAATAAGAACTTGCAAAAAGGAAAAAATTTACGCTTTATATTTTTTAAATGTCGAATGTGGGTGTCCCAATCGACACCTTTTTGCAACTAAATATACAATATTTCCGCTACAACAGGTTCTCCATATCAAATTGGAATGGGATTTCTTCCCAAACAATGAAATGGCCTCCTCATGAATCTTTATCTTCAACAAAATAAGGTACATTGAGGGTGTCAATGAATGAGGTCTTCTACAAACACAACTTGACCATCTTTCTTATGCAAGTTCAAAGATTTCTGCAAGCTATCTTTGTTCAGTAAGTCGAGCCTTATTATAGTCTCATTCAAATAGATTAAACATCATTAATTTCCACTACAACATGTCTTACAAGGGTTTAAATTACTCCCCTGACACGCTGAGCAAGGGTTTTCTACGAACAGGGTCAAACACTTATGAAATCTTGAACAAAAACAGGGGTTGGTCTCTTTAATTTGCTTTGCAAGATCTTCCACTAGAAAATGTTTGTGCTTATTTGCAACTACTCAATCTCATCAAATCTCTCTCCTGGAATAATTTGATGGCATTAGCATATTTTCTCTCACTTAGTATAATATGACCATCATTGGCTTGACTCTACCCAAGAAAGGTATCATACTTTGATACCATTTTAGAAGGTTGATGAATACACAAAATATAAGAGAAAATTGTATCATTGTAAGACCGTAATTATTAACAATATGTTTGAAGTCATTGGTAGTCCTTAACAAAGAGAATCAATGGTTGGATTTCTCCAATCACGGCCTATGGGAATCACAGAGTCTCCACATTCTCAATGAGCTTCCTTGTTTCACTGATTCTAGTAGATTCACTTGTTTTCCACATGGGAGGGAGTGAGCTTAGTGGATTATGTTCTCACTTGCAGATCCTTTAACCCCCACACCCGGGATTTCCTTATTTCCCATCAACTCCCACTTGCCAACCATGCTGCTTGAATTTCACCCTCCATGTTGTTCCTCACTCCTATCCCCCATTGCCTCATACCGCCCCTGCCAACATTAATCACGCCACAATCCACTTTGATGGTGAGTACAACATTGACTATGTTGTTTGACTCTCCCAACTTATGTTTGGATACTCTTCCCACCACAAAGTCCATGTATGATTTTTTATGTCATGCCCTCCAAGACACAACCGTTGAATCTTGTCCCCATGGGTTCTACCCTGTGTTGCAGGAAACACCCCCCCACGTCTCTTGCCTAGGCACACCTCCAGTATGGGGACGTCCCGGGCATGCTCAAAGACGTCCGAAACAGTACCTGAGAAGTCTGACACTATTCAGGCGTCTCTGAGCATGCCCAAGACGTTTCCGGTGGGGCTGCGGCAAGTTGGATTAAAAAAATAAAAAAAGTACTCAAAAAACCTCAAAAAAAAATCCTAAATCTCTGCTAAGTCCTTATAAAAGCAGCCCCCTCACTCCTTATAAGACCACACCAAAGTTTGCAGCCCTTAGTTAGCAAAAGCCAAAAAAAAAAAGGTTACAGCTAGCCCGTCAGTTTGAGTTTGTAGCAGCAATTAGCCGGTTTACTAGTTTGTCATTGCAAGGTTGAAGGTGCCAAGGACTAGGAGGAATTAATTTGTAAAGAGTTTGCAGCAGTTGCAAGGAGTGTAGAAGTTGTTTGAAGGTGGGAGGAGTTGTTTCATTTGCCTTGCCATTGCTAATTGCAAATTTGCAAGAAGAAATTGACAATCATTTGTGGAGGCAACCATTCGCACTTTGCAAGGGGGAGGAATTTCAAATTTGTGAAGGCAGCCATTGTTTGAACTTTGAACAAGTATTTTTCAGTTCTTTCACATTTTTTTTATTTTTTATTTTCCATTTCATTTGCTACAACGTACTTCATTTAAATTTTTATAAATTAATTTAGAATTACAAAGACGTAATTTCAACTTTGTTGTCACATTTCCAATTTTCCAACATTAAATACTATGTTTAGTTTTTTAATCTAAGTCCCTAACTTCTGCGTATCTCTTCGCTCGCGCGTAATGCAATCTTGAGAATCAGAAACAAAGTTAGCCGTATTAAATTTAATTTTTTAATTATTTCATAAATATTAAAATTGAAAGTTTAAAAATTAAAAAAATCAAATGTATACTTTCGTTATCTCAGTTTCTAACCCTAACTTCTGTGTATGCTCTTCTCCCATGCATAATGAGATCTTGAGAATCAGAAACAGAGTTAGCCGCACTGAATTTATTTTTTTATTTTCCCATAAATCTTAAAATTGAAAGTTTAAAAATTAAAAAAAATCAAATGTATACTTTCTTTAGACTTTATCTAACCCTAACTTTTGTGTATGCTTTTCTCGCGTGCATTATGCGTAATGCGATTTTGAGAATCAAAAATAGAGTTATTATTATTTTTTATTTTTTATTTTTAGTTTTACGTAAAGTTTTAACTTTTAAAAAATTAAAATGTATATTGTATAATTATAATTTATTTTTTTTGTTTGGTTCTAATTTGATAATTAGGATCTCTATGGCATCCAATTCAACTCGAGGGGGAGGGCACAATGAAGCAAACGGGATGAAACCTTGCTTCAAGTGAAATATGAACCTACTTCCCCTATTTGGAAACATGTAACGATACTTGAGATCATTGTTGGTGGTGGAACTTGTGTGTGGGTATGCAATGATTGTCATACCACATACAAGTCCTCATATACTCGGATCAAAACTCATTTGACTGGATATGGGCCACCGGAGATCAAAAAGTGTGACAAAATTCTCAAGGCAAAAATGGTTGAGTACATAAAAGAGTAAGAACAAGTGGATGCAACAGTTGATTCAAGAAGCCGTTCTAAAACAACACCTCTCCAAAGAGGCAAATCAGGTAGACCATCAATAACACCTCCAACTACAAGTCATCATTTTATTGAAAGTCAAACTCAAGCTCATTCAGTTGCAATACCCTCGAATGATGAGACAGATGCCACCTCACGAAAAAAACCAAAAGGACCATTGGAAAAAGCATTCAATGTTGGGCAAAGGGATATTGTCGATGAGTTGGTTGCTAGATGCATTTATGCATGTGTGCTACCCTTCAATGTTTTGAGGTCGCCTTATAGGCACAAATGTTGAAAGCAGTCAATGAAGCTCCACAAGGTTACAAAGACCTTAATTATGAAAAGGTCCACACCACACTCTTGGCCAAAGAAGTCAAACCTATTCACACTTCTTTGCAGCCAATTAGAGATTCGTGGAAGGATTCAGGGATGTCCATTATCTCAGATGGATTGAAAGATGCTCGAAATAGGCCTTTGATCAATGTTGTTGCAGTATACTTGTTGACAATTCTTCCACAAGTCAGATTGTCTTCCAACATTCGGAAAATTCACGTCTCTAGCCAAAGAAGAAGAGTGCATTGTTTTGGTAGGGTCCTTGCTACAAAGGATGCATTCTTTCGGAAGGGTTCATCAAAAAGGCTTTTACTTCAGATAAAGAAAACCTTCGGACTTTTTGTCCGAAGGATTAATCTTTGGCTTGCCTTTTGCGGACTTTCTTTGTCTGTGGTCTTCCGAATTTCTTCGGACTTTTTGTCCGAACGAATTCCTTCGGACAAAAAGTCCGAAGAAATTCAAAAGACCACAGACAAAGAAAGTCCGCAAAAGACAAGCCAAAGATTAATTCGTAAGAGTCCATTTCAAGAATTCCGAAGGGCACCTAATTCCTTCGAACAAAAAGTCCGAAGAAATTCGAAAGACCACAGACAAAGAAAGTCCGCAAAAGGCAAGCCAAAGATTAATTCGTAAGAGTCCATTTCAAGAATTCCGAAGGGCACCTACCCTTCAGAAGAGTCACTTTCAATATCCCCAAAGGGCACCTACCCTTCGGGCAGGCACAAGACCAAATTCGGAGACCGTTGAAAAAAGCCCGAGTGCCCTCCAATTTTTCCGAAGGGCACGAGCGGAGGACACTTGGTCGGTTGCCCAAGGGCACATTTGAAATCCCGAAAGGCACATTTCGGAGGGAAAGGCAACGGAAAGAATCCTTCGGACTTTTTGTCCTAAGGAAAAGTCCGAAGGAATTCCTTCGGACAAAAAGTCCGAAGGAATTCAGAAGTGGCTTGAGACAAAGAAAATTAAGTGAAGCCAAGGCACAAAAGAGACCTTCGGACTTTTTGTCCGGAGGAATTCCTTCGGACAAAAAGTCCGAAGGAATTCGGAGAAATTACAAAGCCGAAAGAAAGAACGCCAACGGTAAAAAATCCAAGGAGCTTCGGAGAAGTTGATTCAAAAAAAAGCAAAGAACAACCTTCGGACAAAAAGTCCGAAGAAATTCGGAAAGGCTTGGAGCAGACATAAATCCGAAGAAAAACAAGACTAAGACAAAAGACAAAGGCAAAACAAAGGAAATGAATTCTTTCGGACTTTTTGTCCGAAGGAATTCCTTCGGACAAGTCCGAAGAAATTTGGAAGACCACAGAGACAAAAAGACCGCGGGAAAAAGCCCGAACAAATAAGAGTAAAGGAAAAATGGCAAGACGGAAGTCCGAAGGAAATTGCCAAGTAGAGAAATCTGAAGAAAATAATAAAGCTTCCGGTGACGTCCTGCAGGCCGTCAAATTTTGTCTGCGAGAAGTAACCGTTGGAACAGGGATAAAGCCAGAATTCCGCAAGAAAATATAAACTGGGTAAAATTAGACTAACACCATCCGAATATACAGAATCCCGCCAGAAATAGATACGAACAAGAAGACCAAAATAGAACAAAATACATGCAAACATCGGAGCTATTTTTGAACATCGGAGCTATTTTCGAACAATCGGTCAAAGCTTCATTTGACTGATTATTAAAGTCCTATTCATCTCCAGTCAGCTCATGCATCCGAAGGTCTCACTCAGCGTCAACAGAAGTCCCAAATTCAAACGACGAGTTGACTGATCCAGATTTAGAGTGGACTAATTGATTAAAACACCGCATCTACTAGAAGCTTTCCATGCGAAGGAAAATGGTCTCTTCATCCAACTCAGCGTAAATAACAGTTAACTCAGTTTTCAAATGCTACAACTTGGCAATCAAGCAACTCACGTGGAGTTCTAAATTTAACATTTGCGTGGATTTCCATGCAAAAGGAGGTGGGCAGTTCATAACAAAGATAAGTTCGTTTCATCAAGCGAAGAAGCTTCATGCAAGGACAAAGGGGAAAATATATTTTATTGAAAGGCCAAGTAAAGCCTTGAGTTAACCAAAGTGAATCTTTCTCTTCAAGTTTCTACGTCAATCTTTGGCCTATTATAAATTTCTATATAATGGCTTTCAGCCTTGATAAAAAATCATCCAATCTCTCTTGGTTAGACCAGACTCTGCCATTGGTGAGTTGTGTAACCTTTTCGATCAATAGAAGGATTGTACTTTCAGATCTCAAGCGTTGGCATAGTGTATATTTCTTCAGCAATTTGCATAAGTGGTAGATTTCTCTCCCTTCCCAAATTTTGTTTCATACCTAGTTGCTATATCATCCTTGTGCAGGTCATATTAAAGTGTTCTTTATTGTCTTTTGCTGAAATTGTAAGTGGATGTTAGGTGGCAGCAAAGTGTCTTTTATCAGACCTCTCTCCATCGTTTTTCCTCAGGTTTTAGTTATTGGATCGAACCTCTGCATGAAATACTTATGCATAAGTGATTAATTGAAGTCTAAGGTCTTCCTTCTCTTTTGTTCGTTCAGTGTTCAAGGTTCCAAGTTGAGTAGGATCAAAATTCTGGTGTATCACCCCCTTTAGGTAGGATTTCCCCTTTAAGTTTTATTTCTCCCTTTCCACGGTAGTCCGCAACGTAGAGTAGGAGTCCAAATTGGTTCATCATACAGGAACCAGCCTTCTCTGGAGGTTCTTCTCACTATTGAGGCACCCACCCTTGTGAGAAAATCCCATTGTTTCAGCCGAATAGAGGACTAGCCATTTTGGCATGTCTTCGAATCAGGGCGCAGCTCCAGGTTGACAACAGTTTTTGGCACACCCGGTGGGACACATTTTTCCTGGTTTAAAGAAATTGCAGTTGTAGCAGTGTTCTTCAAAATATTCGGTGACTCCAAGCTCAAGCAGTTGCTTCTAATAGTTCAAGACAGCTTCCATGTAAGTCTATTTTTATTGAATTATCGTGAATGAATTTTGATGGCTGTGTATGGAGAGAATTCCTATGATATGTTTCCTTATCAGCCCAACGATGGATCATACCAGCATGGTCATGATACGTATGAGCCTTTTTATGAGCCTAATCAGCCTTATCAAGGGTATTGTCAAAGCTATGTGGAGCCTTATCAAGTTTCTCATGATCCTTATTATCAAGAGCATGACTCTTACCTTCCTTGTGAGCCATATCAATCTCAGGACCGGATTTCATCTTCCCCATATGGTTATGATGTTGCATATGAGCAGTATTGCCTTCAAGAAAAAATGAATGAAATAGAGCTCAGAATACTAGCATATGCAAGAAAGGTTTGTTCTAACTCTCAGTATGAGGAAGTGAATGGTCTATTTCGAAATGTGTCCAATGATCCAGAAGAGATAAATGGACTATGTATTCTTGTATTGGAAAAGATAGAGGCTTGGGAAAGGCAGAAAATCGAGTTAAACCAATTGTCTACAAAAGGCTATGGTGCTTCTTATTCTCATGAAGTTCTTAACCATCCCCAGTATGCACCAAGGGAGCTTCCTAGTTGGAGTCAAAAGCCTATTCAAAAACCTATTCAAGAACATATCCAAAAGCCTATTCAAGTGACTATTTATGAGACTAAACCTTCCTATAGTCCCCTTTCCTCACCAATCATCCCTCAAGCTCAGGTTGCCCAGGAAGACAAGCAGGTTCCAGACTTTGATGAGGTAATGGCCAAGTGGAAGGAATAGAATACAGAAGTCTTTAAGAATTTCTCTTTCCCTCCCCTCCAAAACTCCCTAGATAATTCCTTTTCCCTCAAGATTCCAAAATCCGATCATGATCAACCTCCCATGCTTCATATTCCCTCTCAAACAAATGAATTTTATCACCCTCCCACCATCCCCCTTTTTCAGGAGGATCCTGTTCTTTGGAGTATTGAGAAGGAGGTTACAGCTATAGGACAAGTTCTTACAGAGTGTGTAGAGGATGCTTCATAAGTGTTTGAGGAAGAATTTCCTATTGATACTTCTCTTGAGGTTGTCATTAAGCATCCAATTATAGCTAAGAGTGAGAAGACTAATCTTGATGTAGATGAACTTCAAGAGGCGCTGGGACAAATCGAAGTCATACATGAGTTACAGGTATCTCCTATTGAGAAGGATCCAAATAGTGTTACAGCGGATTCAATTCAAATAGATCAAAATGAGGAACAAAAAGATGATTGGCAGCTGTACCTCGAATCTCTACAAGAGATTGCAGAGCTTTGTATGGATATAGTGGCTATTAAAGAGCATGTTTATGAGAAATTTGATCAAGAATCACCTATTCAAGATCCCAGTATAGATTGGGTTGCATATTCAAAGCTCCTTGAAGAGCTAGAGGAACTCGCAGCAGTCAATAAGGGTGTGGTCACTCAAAAGGCACGCATAGATGGGGTATCACTTGACATGGTGATAGATGACAAGCAATCTGAAAACGATCAGGAAATACTTGGTGAGTTTGTCTTTGTTAGTGACTTGTTTGCTGTTGATGACCCATTTGAGAAGATGCTAATACAGTTCGTGGACAAGGCAAATGCCTCATCTGAGGTTATGACTAATAAACAACCTGCTTTGCAAATTGTACCATCTCTCGAAAGGAGGGAGTTAAAAAATTTCCCATTTGATCCAGGCGGATCATGCCTTATCATGGTTAGCTAGGTTATTTAAGTTGTTTCTACTTTCCTCCAAGTGCTGTTCAAGCACAGTAGTTTGCTTAAGTTTTGTTCAATAAGTGTTGATGGCACATTTGCTTTTTAGTTAGTTTTCTGCTTTCGTGTTTTTCCCTTCTTATTTTTGAAGGAGGTTATTACAGCAATGATCAGAGCAGATTTTTCAATCAGAAATCAGATTCACCATCTGGGAATTCATATAGCGTTTATACATGGCCTGGGTTCTCAAGCATAGCAGGCATGCTGAGCCAACTGAGTCGCCAGAAATGTTGACAATTCTTCCACAAGTCAGATTGTCTTCCACCATTCGGAAAATTCACATCTCTAGCCAAAGAAGAAGAGTGCATTGTTTTGGTAGGGTCCTTGCTACAAAGGATGAATTCTTTCAGAAGGGTTCATCAAAAAGGCTTTTACTTCAGATGAAAACCTTCGGACTTTTTGTCCGAAGGAATTCCTTCGGACAAAAAGTCCGAAGAAATTCGGAAGACCACAGACAAAGAAAGTCCGCAAAAGGCAAGCCAAAGATTAATTCGGAAGAGTCCATTTCAAGAATTCCGAAGGGCACCTACCCTTTGGAAGAGTCACTTTCAATATCCCCGAAGGGCATCTACCCTTTGGGCAGGCACAAGACCAAATTCGGAGACCGTTGAAAAAAGCCCGGGTGCCCTCCAATTTTTCCGAAGGGCACGGGCGGAGGACACTTGGTCGGTTGCCCAAGGGCACATTTGAAATCCCGAAAGGCACATTTCGGAGGGAAAGGCAACGGAAAGAATCCTTCGAACTTTTTGTCCGAAGGAATTCCTTCGGACAAAAAGTCCAAAGGAATTCGGAAGTGGCTTGAGACAAAGAAAATTAAGTGAAGCCAAGGCACAAAAAAGACCTCCGAACTTTTTGTCCAGAGGAATTCCTTCAGACAAAAAGTCCGAAGGAATTCGGAGAAATTACAAAGCTGAAAGAAAGAACGCCAACAGTAAAAAATCCAAGGAGCTTCGGAGAAGTTGATTCGGAAAAAAGCAAAGAACAACCTTCGGACTTTTTGTCCGAAGGAATTCCTTTGGACAAAAAGTCCGAAGAAATTTGGAAAGGCTTGGAGCAGACATAAATCCGAAGAAAAATAAGACTAAGACAAAAGGCAAAGGCAAAACAAAGGAAGTGAATTCTTTCGGACTTTTTGTCCAAAGGAAGTGAATTCTTTCGGACTTTTTGTCCGAAGGAATTCCTTCGGACAAAAAGTCCGAAGAAATTCGGAAGACCATAGAGACAAAAAGACCGCGGGAAAAAGCCCGAACAAATAAGAGTAAAGAAAAAATGGCAAGACGGAAGTCCGAAGGAAATTGCCAAGTAGAGAAATCCGAAGAAAATAATAAAGCTTCCGGTGACGTCCCACAGGCCGTGAAATTTTGTCTGCGAGAAGTAACCATTGGAACAGGGATAAAGACAAAATTCCGCAAGAAAATATAAACCGGGTATAATTAGACTAACACCATCCAAATATACAAAATCCCGCCAGAAATAGATACGAACAGGAAGACCAGAATAGAACAAAATACATGCAAACATCGGAGCTATTTTTGAACATCGGAGCTATTTTCGAACAATCGGTCAAAGCTTCAGTTGACTAATTATTAAAGACCTGTTCATCTCTAGTCAGCTCATGCATCCGAAGGTCTAACTCAGCGTCAACAGAAGTCCCAAATTCGAATGACGAGTTGACTGATCCAGATTTAGAGTGGACTAATTGATTAAAACGCCGCATCTACTAGAAGCTTTCCATGCAAAGGAAAATGGTCTCTTCGTCCAACTCAGCTTAAATAACGGTTAACTCAGTTTTCAAACGCTACAACTTGGCAATCAAGCAGCTCACGTGGAGTTCTAAATTTAACATTTGCGTGGATTTCCATGCAAAAGGAGGTGGGCAGTTCATAACAAAGATAAGTTCGCTTCATCAAGCGAAGAAGCTTCATGCAAAGACAAAGGGGAAAATATATTTTATTGAAAGGCCAAGTAAAGCCTTAAGTTAACCAAAGTGAATCTTTATTTTCAAGTTTCTACGCCAATCTTTGGCCTATTGTAAATTTCTATATAATGGCTTTCAACCTTGATAAAAAATCATCCAATCTCTCTTGGTTAGACCAAACTCTGCCATTGGTGAGTTATGTAACCTTTTCAATCAATAGAAGGATTGTACTTTCAAATCTCAAGCGTTGGCATAGTGTATATTTCTTCAGCAATTTGCATAAATGGTAGATTTCTCTCCTTTCCCAAATTCTGTTTCATACCTAGTTGCTATATCATCCTTGTGCAGGGCATGTTAAAGTGTTCTTTATTGTTTTTTGCTGAAATTGTAAGTGGATGTTAGGTGGCAGCAAAGTGTCTTTCATCAGACCTCTCTCCATCGTTTTCCCTCAGGTTTTAGTTATTGGATCGAACCTCTGCATGAAATACTTATGCATAAGTGATTAATTGAAGTCTAAGGTCTTCCTTCTCTCTTGTTTGTTCAGTGTTCAAGGTTCCAAGTTGAGTAGGATCAAAATTCTAGTGTATCACCCCCTTTAGGTAGGATTTCCCCTTTAAGTTTTCTTTCTCCCTTTCCACGGTAGTTCGCAGCATAGAGTAGGAGTCCAAATTGATACATCATACAGGAACCAGCCTTCTCTGGAGGTTCTTCTCACTATTGAGGCACCCACCCTCGCGAGAAGATCCCGTTGTTTTAGCCGGATAGAGGACTGGCCGTTTTGGCATGTCTTCGAATCAGGGCGCAACTCCAGATTGACAACAATACCCTAAAAAGGCTATGTTCCTGAATGCGGTGGATTGGGAGGGCGAAGTGAAATATGCTCAGTTTATTGCAACATTTTGATAGAGGCTATTGAGTCTGTGGGCCCCCAACATGTTGTCCAAGTCATCACGGACAACGCAAAGAATTGCATAGCAGCTGGGTTGATTGTAGAGGGTAGATACGAGCACATATTTTGGACACCGTGTGTTGTCCACTCCCTCAACTTGATGCTGCAAAAGATTGAAAAAATCCAATGGATATAGCAAGTTTATGCAGAGACCAATGACATTCAAACATTTGTCACAAATCATAACGTCTCAGGCCATCTTTAGAAAATTCTCAAAGTTCGAGTTGTTGAAGGTAAGAGATTCGAGAATAAATTCTTTCTTTTGAAGTTCTTACTTTCAAAGTTCTAACTTTCTAATAATTAATTCTAGTTGTTTATCAATGTTTACGGTTTGGACAATCAAACTTATAAGTCTTATTTTATTTTTGTAGATTGTTGAGACTAGATTTGCCTCTCACATGCTCGTCTTGAAATGACTTGTGAAGGTAAAAGAGGCACTAAGTAGTATGGTGATTAACAATGTTTAGAGTGTGTAGAGGCAAGCAAGCACCACCGGCATTGAAAAAGCCAATAAGATGAAAGCATTGATCCTTGATGATAACTGGTGGACCAAGATTGAATATGTGCTCAGTTTTATAGAGCCTGTTATATCTATGATCCAACTTACAGATACCGATGCAGCTTGTATGGGAGAGATTTATGATGGGATTGACTCCATGCTTGAAAGTATGAGAGAGATCATACAAAAGAAAGAGCAAGACCGAGAAGAAATATTTTATAATGAAATCAAGTCTTTAGTCATGAAGAGGTGGAATAAAATGACCACCCATTACATCTCCTTGCTTATGCTCTCAATCCAAAATATTATAACAATGAAATACTTCGGCTACCTAATAGGCAACCACCATACAATGATATAGAGGTTGCAAATGGAACTAGGCAAGCATTCAGAAGGTTTTTTCCTGATTTATTTGTAGCTAGTGCGGTCCGCAATGAAATGGGTATGTTTGTAGCTTTAGAGGGCAGCATAGGAGAAATTGAGACTCTTTTTGACAAATCTGGCTTGTCTCCAATCAAGTGGTGGTATGTACATGGCCATGATGCCAAGTACCTACGACCTATCGCAATCAAAATTCTCTCAGGTATTCAATTTGAATTAAATCAAAAAAATTATTAAGTTATTGACATTTTTTTTTACATTGTTACAGTTTTAAATTCGAAAATTCTAACAATTAACAACCTTTTTTTGTGACAGGTGGCTAGTAATTCTTCAGTGAAGAGGAATTGGAGTTCATATGGATTTATCCATTCTGCTAAAGAAACAAGTTGGCATCCAAGAACGTTGAGGATTTGGTATTTGTGCATTCCAATTTGCGCCTCCTTTCACACAAGTCTAAGGAATATATGCAACGGCCTAACAAAATTTGGGATATCCTTATAGAGAATACAGACTTGGATGCCTCCACATCTACATTTGCCCAACTTTCATTACTTGGTGTTGCTGATGTCGATGACAATGAAGAGAATTCAACATGAGGGGTGGAGAGTGGAGCTAGTGGGAGTTGTCCGAGTGGTCCAAGTGGTCCAAGTGGAGCTAGTGGGAGTGGCATTCATAATTATGAATATGAAGACAATCCGAATCTAGATGAATCATAATTTATTTTAGATTTGAATTTTGAATGTCTTTGCAATGTCTACTTTGAACATTTTGAAGCAATGAATGAACAAACGCTATGCATTTTCAAGTGTTTTACTAAGAAAATGAGTAATATGCATTGTTTAAATATATATGTACCCACGGCATATCCAAATCAAGGTTCTAGAAAAATGGCGTACCCACATACCCAAATCGTACTCGTATCTGTACCTGTACCCGTATCCAAACAACATAGGTCCTGCCCTATGAACCATTGGGACGATGACAAGTGTAAATACCTACATCGAAAACATAGTTTTTCCCTATCTCATCAACCTCGCTCCATACCCTCCACTCAGAGATTATAGGTGTCTCTCTAATGAAATAAACATGAGTTTCTTATATGTAGACGACTTGTTCTCCTTGCTACCCTCCACCTTTACCCTAAGACCTTTTGGTACACTCTCCTCCCATGAAAAACCCTTGCTTCTGACATTGACCCCCAAGCATGGGTTTCCTATGTTAGTTCTCTTTATGGCATCCCAAACCAGCTTATTGTCATTGTCTCCACTCCACAACCATATTCTACTATTTTCTCTACAGGTACAATCAGGTGGGATATTCAAAAGTTGTGTACCAACATAGCATAGATTGCAAGGGCCTCTGAACTAAGTTCTTCAAATATGGTATGGATTCCCTTGCCTCCCCATTGGCAAAGCTCCTTAATGAGGTTGTTTGCTAGGGTATTCCACATTCTTGGTCTTAGCACATAATGCATCCCATTCATAAGTCCAAGGATAAATCCAACCATAGCAACTACATGACCATTATGACTGGACATACGTTTGCCAAACTTTATGCTATGGTGTTAGACATGTAGTTTTCAGAGCACTTGGAGAGAGGTAATCTTAGAGCAAGGACGCAGCCAACTTCAAGAGAGAATACCAGACTATTGACCACATCTTTACACTGTAGACTCTTGTTGAGGAGGCTCATCATCGATCTTCCAAAGTCTTTTCTTGTTTTGTAGACTTTTGGAAGGCCTTTGACTTGGTTTCGAGACATCTTTTCCAGAAGTTGTGTGATGACAGCATTCCAGATTCTCTCATTACTGCCATTTGGAAGCTCTATGAGAAAGTTGTCGAGAAATTGCATACTTCTCATAGTCTTTCTAGCTTTTTGAAGTGCAAGGGTCAAGCAAGGCTGCCCTCTCTCACCGACCATCTTCAACATTTACATCGATGAGCTAGAGGAATTTCTTTGACAACATACCAATGTAGATAATGGTTGCATTTTACATGATGTGGTGATATCCATGCTTCTTTTTCTATGACATTGTTCTCCGCTCTCACTCTATTGATGGTTTACAGAGACAATTTGATGTTCTCACTCGTTTTTTTTAGTTTCATCACTAGTGGTCAAACTTAGCAAACCTAAGGTCACAATAATCAACACCTCCAAACGTTGTCTTTCTCGGTTCTAGTTCGTCTACAAAGGGGAATCTTTGTGGATCACATCGGCCTACACTTACATGGGGATCCACTTTTTTGAACCGTCTTTTACTATGAAGCCTACCTCACAATAATGCCTTTGCAAGGGATATGCCTCCCTTTTTGTGTTGGAGTGCCAATGTTTTCTAAGCCACTTCTACGATATCCCTTCGAAGATACACCTCTTTGACACAATCATCAAGCTTACAATTTTTTATGAATTTGAAGTTTGGGATCCTAGTTTGGGGTCCAGTGATTGGGCTCATATTGAGAGGGTCCAAAATCTCACGATTCAGTGTATGATTAATAGCAAACGGATTGTTCTTCAATGCATCATCCAAGTTGACTTTTTCATCTAGCCTCTATACCTTGAAATTGTCTTCAAGTTTACTTTCTACATTCACATACTCATAACTATGGGGGATTCGGCTTCAAGTCGTGAGACATATCCATACTTAGCCCTTTTTTCTTCATTGAGAATTGCATCATTGGGCCCCAATAGACGTTTGCGTTGATGATATTCTGAGACTAGTTTGCTCCTCCAGTCTATCAGATCTCTATTAATAGGTTACCTCCTTTCAGGTACTCCTTGGATGCCCCTCCTCGACTTCTTCCCCTAAAGGAGGTCATCATTAGAACTATCAGAGAGGATATCTATAGGCAATACATCTAGGTCACTTGGAGCTCTCCTCGGTCGCTCAGCCCCAAGCTTGCTTTTTACGCTGAGCATTTCTTGTGGGTGATGGATCGTGTCATTCATCATCTTGACCATCTTCGACATCACGGGTCTCATGGCTTGAGGTTTCCCCTTGGCCAGTTGAGGGGGTGCTCTCACCAGTTGTGGGTTGAGACCAATCATCATATTTCATGTGGGGACCAAATCTGTCGTCTTTGCTCCCTCTAGGTGGAGACTAAGGATCGCTACATTTTCAAAATCCCCATTTATTATGAGATCCAGGAGAGATACCATTGTCTTATATAGACTCAACTGACTCTCTATCCACTTTCTTTTGGTGCCCAGATCAATGATACTTGGCCTTTTTTCTTCAAGCAGTTCTCACCCTTTGACAAGTCCCTATAGGGAGCCCCTAGGCTGATTGCTTCTTTCTTTCAACCCATCATTGAGGTTGGCGACACTGAGCACCCTTTGGATACTGGAGCTTCACACACTGAGGGGGGTAAGTCAATGAGGTGGCACTCATATTTGCACAATACTACAACTAAGGTGCCCCAACACACTATCTCTCAACAACATGAATCTTCTCCTTGGCATCATGGATATGCTCCTCACCATTGTGGATTTACTCCTCGATTGCTTCTTGGACCGCAGGGGCAGGCACACATTATGAGTTTATTTACTATGACAAGAGTTTCTTCGACCTTGGATTAGGAGGGTTTCTAGGGGGAGTGCTTTGCTTCCTCTTAAGATTACCCAACCTAGTCCCCTCAACCCTAGACACTCCTCGATAAGCATTATCACACCAGCAGTAGCCTTTTCACAGTGATAGGCAATGAAACAAATGATTCATTTGTCCCAGGCATGGTCAGAGATATTTCATGGGCCTAGCATCCAATCTTTCCAATTTTCATCAGCTCATGCTCTTTGGGGGTTCTTGCTCCCCCCACATCGCTATTTGTATTGGTACCTTAACCACATGGGCTGGCCCTTTTTTACTTTGGGTATTACCCTCGGTTATTTTTAGTGCTCTTGTTCTTTTTTTAATTTAGTTGGTCTTTAATCCTAGGGTCCTTTTACCCTAGTACATCATATTGTAATTGGATATATTTTCGAGTCCCATTGACCTACTTTTGGTCATTTGTGGACATTAATATAATTTCTTTCTTTCTTTCTTAACTACCCCTTCTTAGTTCCCTAACATTATATGTTGGTCATCTTGATCCAAGTGGCAATTCAGGGCAATCTTTTGGCATACTACTAACAAACTAGTACATTACCTTATCGAGGTCATATCTCCTTGACCATTGCTCGGAATTTGAAACCATGATATGCATTGGATGCTCAAGAAAGGAACAAATATTTATGCCCATAAAAGTAACTTTGCACCCTTTATTGCATTTGGCAAACTTTCGAGGCAAATTCCACTCTGAAGGGCCCAAAAATGCAAAATACAAAATTGTATAAAAATACCTAAATATAGAAAAAACCGAATGTTGCATTTTTATGAGTTTCGAGTTACAACTAAACATCTAAACTTCTTGGAGGAACACTTGTCACATGACTTTTGAAACTCCAAGGCATATCACTCCAAATTCTATTTTTAGATTGTTCATTTACTGCTAAAAATAGATATAAAGGAATTGTCATCAAAATGAAAAAATCATAAAAAGAGTCTCGGAGCTTCACATCTCGTCGAAGATAGCTACCCTCTTGTAAATTACTATTGACTTCAATAAAGCTTCAATGCAATGCAATATTGTGTCATTATTGAGTTCGATTCATTATTTTGGTAGCACATTAAATTTATTCAATTTATTGTGTTGTCCACCAGATTTCCAATCAAATCCAGATCACATGTAGCAACGTTGAGTACTTTTTCCTAACCCTAAGTCAGTAGCACCTTGAAATATAGGTACAACATATTCATGTTTCTTATCACAAGAGATTTCAGGTGTGAATGGGAATATTTCAGCACCATTTATTTTTCTTGAGTTTGCTTCATGCCATGGTCCATAGGGATAAAAATTTCTTGTTTCTTAGCACATGAGCTATCAGATGGGAATGGGAATGTGGCAATGCTATTTATTTTCCTTGGCTTTGTTTCTAAACTTGGGCTCTTTACCTATGAATTTCGGAGCTTTTTTACTAAAATGAGTTTGAAGTTTATGCTTATTAATTTGCATTGTACATTTGACTACTTGTTATTGTAGTATAATTATTGTCTACTAAGATACTAGACCATCAACAGCACCATACACAGAATAGTAATCCAAACAATGGAAGCTTGTATTCATAAAAGATAAGTCTCAATACAACTCTCCCTGTACAGGGAGAACCTGCTACAAGTGCCCCTACCCCGACATACAATATGCCATTTGAAGAACAAGACCCAACAGTTGTCGATTAACCCAACTGTCATAACTAAGGGTCTTGCTACATCACTAACGAAATGCTAACAAAAGACAAGCAAAACTATGTCTGCTATAACAATACATGTTTTCATAATCGACGGTCTACAGTTATTTAGATTTACATATCTTCATATTTATTATGATGTTTATGAAGTGGATTTCTAATGGAATGGAAAAGGCCCTAAATTTTTTTGTCAAAACTAAAATATTATATTTATTATTGCTGAGTGGCAAGTTAACTCTTACCCTTTCTCTTGTCAATTTTCCAAATCTGGTTCAGACGACTTCAGATAAAATCACCTTGAATAACTTTATCCTAGTTCAATAGAACATGGCAATTTAGATCATAAGCCTTAGGGTTAAACTTTTAGCAAACACTAAATTTTAATTGAAAGTATAATGAGAATTCTCAGATGATTAATTTAATCTACTAAAGTCACATTAATGAAACTGTCTTATTTTTTTCTGCATACCAGTACAAGCATTCATCAATATTCTCATGGGAAAGTCTTGTGAATTTATATTAAGGCCAATCACTTGACCAATCAGACAAATTTGATCGTGTTAATACAATAATGTACTAGTTCTTTTATCGTAAAATAATACATACAGAAAAGAATAGCATTAACTAATCTAATTTTAATGTAAAGTATGACTGATTCAAAGTGTCCACATATAACTGAGAAACATAAGACCATATATTTGCAATGTGCGGTGCTGCTTAAAATAACTTCGGAACATACTCAAAAGTCTGTGGTGTTGACAAACATTTTATCACACTGAAATGAAATTCCAATCAAATAAATTGCTTAAACCAATAATTTACAGGGAATCTCCATTGTCTTAAATCATCCTTGCAATGAACATTATAAATATCACATGCCACAACATTGACGACAAAGTAAAATATACCTGTAACACCTTAAAGAAATTGAGCTTGAACTGATAACGCTCTGAATCATCGCAAGAAGCACATGGCCCATAGATATTGAATAGAACTGCAATCATTGAACTCAAAAAAAGCATTAGTCAATAGGTTCACATTTGTGAGTCAATATTTTGAACAAACAAGGTTATATTTAAAATCTTCCTGACAACAGCTTTGAAGTTGTAAAAGCTTCAATGGTGCTTAAACACCTTTGCATTCTCCCTGAAGCGTAAAAATCTAATTAAATTAAATCTAAACAAATATTTATGCATACATATAAATTCCATATATCAAACTATTCGCAAAATATATGCTCACCAAAGTGTCCATGATCTGTTATAATACAACGACCTTCACTATCAAGCTTCAGTAGTTCCTCTCTTGTAAGGGACTCTGATCCTTGCATAACTTCATAATTACCAACTCCACTAACTGCTGTGTTAGTTTCCCCCACCCTTGAGCACTTTAACAGACCAGTGAATCCCTCCTCTACTGCAAGCGGCAAAGTGACTTCTGTACTTGAGAATGCCATCTTTACCTTACAAAATGTTGCAACACCTACAACCAAGTAAAAAGGAGACAACTTGATGAATAGAGTTCCTACAATTACTTATAAAAGCTTTAGGAAGCTTGCATTTAGCTTCATGTCATTATATGCTCACTATAATAGGTGCAATGATACTCCCCTCAAACAGACTGGTGAAAGTTATTCAATTGCAACCACACACTCAAATGATGTCAAACTATCCAAATTATGATGATCAAAACCAGAACACTATTGGCAGTGCCCAAAAGAATATGACGACCCCAATATATCAAAGCATAGTAGTAATGTCGATGTTGTTTCATTACACTTAATCTTACATGTAATTGTACTTATTCATACACTCTCGACTCTAAAAGGAATGCATTTGCATATGGTGGTCAACATCTCAATTTACTAAACGGTAGTACTTGTTGCAGCTCTAGGATGGCTTTTAAAATGTTTAAAATATGCTATAGCGGTTAATCTGGTACCCATAAAAGGAAGTGTTCAGTCTCAACTGATGGTAATATAGAAGCTTAGTTACATCTGCATGGCAGACAAGAAGATAGAGAAACGGTTGATCCTACATTATCAATCCAGAGGAAAGGATTTAACATTAAGCAGGTAAACACCCACCCAGACAGATAAGAATTGAAAAGCAGATGAAGTTATAATTGACCCTTCCTTGAAACTTGAAGTTATTTTTCCCCACTAGCTCAATTGGAGCAATTGCAGAGAAGACCTGTCTAAATAAATACAAGTATAACCCCTTCAACGTTAGACATGCAATGCTGCATGTATAAATAGTTATTATGACTACATGCTGATAATTCAGACCAGTTTCAACAGCACGCATAAACAAGCCTGCAAAAATATATCTGATAAATGAAGGTAATTGATCACACTGGACAAAAATTTGCACAAATTCTAAACGAACTTGAATAGAATCATCAAAAGCCCTCATCTCATAAGTAATGGAGCTAGAAAGAAACAATGGAGAATTTACGGACAAACATGAAAAGGTCCAATGATACCTGCAGAGTTCATTTTGCACATGTATCATAAATATTGCATTTTTTCAATGAATTATGCAGAGAGATTTTTATCTAGGCAGATACCAACCATAACATCCAGTTTCAACCTTTTGTCCAAAAAATGCTTGCTCTTGTATCTAAGCCCATTATTAATGGGAAAAATTCCTCTATTAACCTCTACAGACATAGCCACAGAATTTTAAATATATTTGTATTGAAACAGATTTGTTTAGGAAACACAGTCCTTTGATGTGTATGCTGACCATTAAATCAACATCAGATCAGGAACCCCAAAAAAATGGAAGAATCTAAATTTAGGCTCATGAGGCCCATGCAGACCATCAAGAGAGAGGCCCTTAAACTAACTTTACTCCTGATATTGCCGTTGGATGCAACTTAAGGGAATAAGCAAAAATCATTTATGCTATCAAGACAAAAGTTGTGAATGTTGAACCCTGTTGCAATGAATTTGTGCTGCTACTTTATGCTCGTTTGAGTTGTATATAAGTCTCATACTCTTTATAATTTGTTGGAGATTAATCTTTATTTAGTTTAGTATAAGTTAATCCTAAGTCTATTTTAGTTGTGCATTTCTTACTATGAGAAATTCACTTATCCCAGATTTATAAATTGTCGCTCTCTTTCATCTTTTTATAGGAAATCTTAGAGTTACATGTCACATGTAGCTCCCCCCACACTTGTCACACACATCCCCCTCACTTTATAGAGATTAGGAACATTTGACACACACAAGAAGGTTGTGTAAGTAACTCATCTTTCTTTCTAACTCTATTTAATGAGCTCTCTCCTCTCTCAGTCTACACACAAGTTTATCTTGAAATTTCTCTCTTATGGCTTGAGGCCCATCTCTCTTGTTCCTTTTTTCCATTGAGATTGTACTTGCATAATTTTGTTTTGCAAACCTTCTTAACACACATGGGGTTTTATTCCGTTTAATAGTTTCCCCAATTGACAATTCATGTGTCCTGCGTTATCTTTTGGCGTGCCATTAAGGTAATATTGTTTCATTTACGCATTCATTACTTCATGTTTTCAATGTTATTTTATCAATCTTGGCATAACTCCTAACATGGTATTGGAGCAAAACTTTTTTAACGTTGAAGTTCAAGTATGAGAAGCAAGAGATTTTTTGAGACATTTTTTTTGCAAGGGCTCACACCCTTGCAAACATTTTTGTCTTCCATTAATTCTCCTAACCCTTTACTTGTCTTTTTATGCCTTTATAGCATTAATATCACTCATAAATCATACAACTCAGTTTTGGGAAGGAATAAGACAATTTGTTTTTTTTAAACCCGTCAAACAAAACAGGTTGTATCTTTTTATTTATAAACTAGGTTTTTCTGGTTTTTTATGGGTTTGTTCATTTTTAAGCTAAGAATAACCTGTTAAAATTTTGTGCAAACCCATATCGCTGTTTGGCAAAAAAATGTAAATGATGCATTTCAAAAAACGTGTTTTTTTTTGGTGTACAAAATCAAAAATACTATTGGGTGTTTTTAATTTTTTTGATTGGCATTCTAATTGCAAATTAATTCTTGTTTTCCACCTGAAATCAGCCTTAAGTTTTAAACCATTGCAAAATCTTATCAAACAAATGAAAACTATTTCCTTTCTTTGCCAAGTTTGAGTTAATCAAAGATTTAAGCTTAGTTTAAGTTTTTTATCACTTGGTATAACATTTAATGCTAAGTTTGGCTTTTTAAATGACTTGGTAATTTATGCAGTAATCTTTTCCAAATCTATAATTATAGAAGCTTTTTAAAAACATTTCTCATATAAATGAGATATGGTATGTTTTTTAATATAAGCATATACAATTTTGTTTTTCTCTTAGCACCATAAGGTAATTTTATAATTAGCTTTTAGATGTTTTAGTTAAATCTTTTGCCAAAATAGCTAATCTATAGCTTTTTAAACTAGCTTTATTTTTAGCATTTACAAATGTTATGTGAAAAATTGCTTTCCAAAATGATGAACTTTCTACTCTTAATGTCAACTTGCATGTCAAAACATGACTATTAATGCTTTGCACAACTCTTTTAATGATAAAATGGAGAATATGGAAAATTTAATTGACACTTTAAATGTAAAAATTACGTCTTTTGACCTTAATGATGCCTCTAATGTTAAATGTGTTTTTAGTGAAACTTGCACTTCTTTGCACTCATTCTTCTAACCCTGGCTTAAAAATTATGCACTTAATGGGTTATAGTGGAGGTGGTCTTGGAAAATGTGAAAACAACATTCTTGAGCCTATTTTGCTCAACTCTAATGCAATTGTCATAAGGCTCAGTTTTAATGCTTCCAATGTGAATTTGAAGTCATATTGTCCCCCTCACCAAAGGACATTGCACAATTGTGCCTCTCAATCTCATAAGACATCTTTTGATTCTAATGTTTTTCAAACTCATACCTTGGTTAAAAACAATAAAATTTGTGAACATTGTGAAAAACACGGGCATCATATTTATAAATGTTGGAAATTGCATTCATATAAATCTTGTGGAAAATCAACTCATGACATTTTGCATTGTTGAAAAACCACTAAAACACTTAATTCTAAGGATAAAACAATTTGGGTTCTTAAAGCCATAGTTTGCATAACTCATTAGGGCGAGTACTCGCCAAGGGGCCATTTTGGGTAATCGGCGATTATTCAACAAAACTGGTCGAATAAACAGCAATAACCGACAAAGGCAAAAAATACTTAAATCTCGCATTTTGTAGTGCCCTACTGCGAATCCTACATTTTTGCAGCATGGGGAGAAAACCGACTAGTAACTCCCAGTTACTCACCATGTCAAAAAAAAATTCAAATTTTTTTAAAAACCGCATTTCAAGTGGCGGTTATTCGCCATAAGCATTTGCCGGCGAGTAACCGACCAACCAGCGATTACTCATCGATTATGCCATCCATGCCTAAAGCTATGGTATCTTCTCGAGACTTTGAAATGCGTTCTTTTGATAATTCTTTAGTGTCTTAAAGTAGAATATATTTTTCAAGTGATATATCTTCTTTGTCTCCCTTTTGATAAGTTTAAAACTCATACTTTTATGCATTCTTTGTTTTTATGTTTACTTATTGTTTTAGGTTGTCCAGGAAATATGTTTTGTTTGGAGATAATTTTTTGGGCTAACTTCTTTTTCGTGTCAGTTTCTACACTTTGTTTTAGAAGTCGTCTTTTGCTCCTTTTCCCTTTAGATTTATTTTTATTACATTTATTGTATGTAAATCATATTTTATGACATTTTGTTTACTTAACATGAAAGATTGGTGTAAGCTTCTATTTTGTAGGTATCGTGATAATTTTTTCCTTCTTCTTTCTTGGTTTTTTTTTCCAATGTGAATTGACCATCTTGCCTGAAGAGGATTCTTGAAAATTGTTGATGATCACACATTCGCCTTTGCAAGCTTTTTGGCAACACCTTCTCTGCTTTTTTCTCTCGTGCTATTGCAATTCCTCTCGAAAGAAGTTTCCATTAAAGGGGAGAATTATGTAATGTCAACTCCTTTGTAATATTTTCTCCTCTTTTGTAACCCCGAATAAAACTTAAGAGTGAGTGCTGGAGATTAATCTTTATTTAGATTAGTTTAGGTTAATCTAAAGTATATTTTAAATGTGCATTTCTTTCTATGAGAAATTTGATAGGTTTTTTTACTGAGTTGCACAATTTCAACACACAATAATATTCTTCATTTCTTATATTCAATTCATTCAAGATTGTTATTCATTAAGAGAGTTTACATTTTTATAGCCTTTCCATTTCCTATAGAAAAGGAGTTGAGGATTATCAATAGAATCCCACAAATTTCTCAAGTTATCTCTCCACCTTTATTCTCTCATAATCCTATCTACGTGAGTTGTTTCATAACAACTCTTATTTACACCTAAATATTACTACTCGCATATTAATACTATCTTGCTAATTAACTAAATATCACACTCACCTAACTATTACGACACCATGGGAATACTAATTTCCTATCATTCTCCCCTTAGTGTGTACATGGCAAAAGAAAAACATATCATGTTGACGCCGCTCTCTAAAAATATAACTTAGATCAGGTACAACTCCATCAAGTTGTCTCTTTACCCTCGTAAAGGCATAGCTTCCAAGTCAAATTCTATGGGACCGTTCCCATTCCTTGGGTTCCCGAACTTCGAATCCTCCATATTACTAGAGCTCCAGAACTATCTAGACAACAATCCACTTTGAGTTTATCTCAAAATCTTCGTCTGCCCTCGAAGAGTGCTTCTTTGGAACATGCCTCTTTCCCATATGTCAACAAGGGTTTATTCAGCACACAACAAAAACATGAAAACACTAAAAAAGGAAAACATGAAAAGACATGCCACTAATACATAAAACAACACAGCTCACGAGAGGATGTTGAAAGCCCTCCTTCTGTTGCCTCCATCCTCCTGTATTATGTTGCTTACTCAACAAGTTTGGCGTTGAGGCTCAATTGCATGTCAGTTTTAATAACATACCCCCTCCCCCACAAGTTGGACATCAAGTTTGCTTGAGAATGCGTCCATCACATAGAGGTAGATGTTTGACTTTGACTCTTTTGACATTATTACTTATGACACACAATGGTTTCTTCTAACTAAGAGGACATTAGCCTAACTTAAAATTTTGACAACTAAAAATAAACAAACTCAAATAACTTTAAAAAGGTGGTTTTTGATCAATTTTGACATATATATTAGTTAGCAAATGAATGAAGAGACAATGTTGAGAAGCACACGATGTACAATCTGTGCATAGATCTTATTTATGATATGCAAAATTGGTTGCAACATGGTTACAGCAGTTATAGGAGGTTATTAGTTTAGAACTTAACTAAAATTAATTAAGTCTTATTACAATATTAACACCCCCTCTTAATGACTAAACTAGAAATGACTCCAAGTTTGTTTCGAAACTTTACAAAAAGAATAGAACCAAGAGGTTTAGTCATTAGATCTGTCAGTTGTTCTAAAGAAGCACAGAAATGGAGAAATATCACTAGAATCAACCAATTGTCAATTTTAGTGATGATGAATCTCGATGTATTTGGTGCGGGCATAAAAAACAGGATTCTTTACTAACTTCAATACACTTTGATTATCACAAAATAGTGGAGTAGGTGTAGATGAAGGAAGTTACAAACCAGCTAGAATCCGACGTAGCCAAACTACTTCACAACAGGCACTAACTGCTACTTTGTATTCTACTTCAGTGGAAGAGAGAGAAATGGTATGTTGAAGCTTGCTCTGCCATGAAACAACCCCTGATCCAAAAGAAAACATATACCCGATGGTAGAATTCCGAGTATCAACGGATCCTCCCCAATCAAAGTCTGTATAACCAATCAACCTGAAATCTGATGTCCTTTGATAGAGAATGCCAAAGTCAAGAGTTCCTTTGACATATCGCAAAACATGTTTTGCTTCTGTCCAGTGTACTAGCTTCGGTTGAGACAAAAAACGAAAAAGGTAGCTAACAGCAAAACATAAATCTAGTCGAGTGGTGGTAAGATATATCAAGCTACCCACCGACTATATAATGATTCATTGACCAATGATGAATCATCATGAGCTAATAATATCAGCCCTACCTCCATAGGTGTAGAAGCAAAATTACAATCCATCATTCCAAACTTCTTCAAAAGAGTAGTGGCATACTTGACCTGAGTAATAAAAATGGAGTGGTCATGTTGCTAGAATTCTACACCCAAACAATAGTGTAGGAGGCCTAAATCAGTCACATCAAAAGCAGTGCACAAATCTGATTTGATTTTCTAAATCGTTGTGTCTCCACTACCTGTGATGGCAAGGTCGTCAACATACACAATGAGTATCACAATGTCATCATCAATGCTTTTGATATAGAGATTCGAATCAAATGGACTTCGTTTGAATCCAGAATCTCGTAGATGTTGATCAATTTTGATGTACCAGGGTCGAGGAGCTTGCTTAAGCCCATAAATAGACTTCACCAATTTGTAAACCAAATGATCATGACCAGGTTCTTGAAAGCCTTTAGGCTACACCATGTATACTTCTTCATCCAAATCGCCATTAAAGAAAGCGCTTTTGACATCCCTTTGAAACACTTTCCAACCAAACTGAGATGCAATAGAAAGAAGTAACCGAAATGTGACCATTTTTGCAGTAGGAACAAAAGTCTCCTTGTAGTCTATTCCCTTTTGTTGTGAAAAACTTTTCGCAACAAGATGGACTTTGTAATTGTCCAAAGTACCATCAGCATTGCATTTGATTTTATACACCAATTTGCAGGCAATGGGTTGCTTACCTGGAGGTAAATCCACCAATGTCTAGGTATTGCTTCTCATCAAGGCGTCATATTCTAATTGCATTGTCGTTTCCCACTTAGGTTTGCCTTGTGCATCAGAATATCTCTAGGGCTCTGAAATATTGAAAAGATCAGAAGCAAGAGCCAAAAACTGTTGGAAATTTGAGCAAGGAGACAGTTGACAATTTTGATATCATGATCCAGAAAGCACTCTGAGGACTAGAGAATTGTCATTCCCATCTAAGGCAGAATGGAATTGTCATTGATGTCAAAGGTTGATGTCATTGATGTCATTGAGATTGAATCCGATCATGCATTAATGTCAAAGGTTGAGTTGAGCAGACTTGTGGAGTAAATCGGGTTTGTGAAGTGCTCTTACTTATAAAATAAGTAAAGCAACTCTGAACTGCTTCTCTCAAGTTGATAAGTCATGAAGGATGGAAAACCTGAAGTAGTCTTGAAGAATTCTTTCGGAGGAATTCTTTCAAAAAAATGGCAAGGACAATTCTTTCGGAAAAATTGTCAAGTCCCTTTCAGAAAATTGCCCCTTAACAAAAGTCCGAAAGGTACATTCAAAAAGTCCAAAAGGTATCTTTTCAACGTTCCGAAGGGCAAGTGGACATTTTCAAAAAGTCTGAAGGGTATCTTTTGAACTTTCCGAAGGGCAAGTGGACCTTTTCAAAAAGTCTGAAGGGTATCTTTTGAACGTTTTGAAGGGCAAGTGGACCTTTTCAAAATGTCCGAAGGGTATCTTTTGAATGTTGCAAAGGGTATGTGGACACTTGCAGAAAAGCCGAAGGGTAGATTGCAAAAAGTCCAAAGAAATGTCTTTTGTCCGAAAAAAAGATTTCCGAAGGATTCTTCCGAATAGAAGCCATGACGAATTCTTTTGGAGAAATTGGAGGACACTTCAAGATGAAATGGACTTGGACAAAAAGTCTGCAGAAATTGTCCCGAAGACACAAAGGCCCGCAACAATTTGTATAAAGGAACCTTCCGAAGGAATTAAAGCAAGGTTGAAAGACAAGCAAGTCTTTAAGGATCGACATTGCAAGGAGCGTTATAAGAATGCCGAAGAAAATAAGATCACGCCAACATGCTAAAGTTTAACGCACAATACAAAGGGTAAAAATCGAGCATATCGAGGACAATCGAAAAGAGCAGAAGCGACCCCATGATATAGAAAGCAGTGAGATGTGAAAAGGGAAGAAAAGAAGCTCGATGGTTAATGGCAAAGCAAGAATTAAATTTCATGCTGCTTTTAAAAGATCAACGACTCTCGTCTGATTGGTGCATTAGATCCAATGGTGTGAAGCAAGCCCGAATTACCCTTCGAGTGCACGCGCATTTGACAAGTGTCAAGAGGTCATACGGAAAGATCCAACAAAGAAAAGAACATGAACTTGGCCCAACAAGAAATAAAAAACCCGCATTTAATGTCTTTTGTCTGTAAAAGAACAACTGGAACTGGGGATGAACTCGATATATTTTCACCGAGCTCGAGATTAATCAATCTAATTGATCGAGGAAGTGGCGCAGTTAAGAACAATAGAAGTGCAGATGCCAAAGATAGTAAAGACATTTGAATGTTGCCGTTTGAAGCATGAATCGAAACACGAAGTCAAAGTCACATTGAATGCAGATCAGAAGTGATCGAGGAAGCGACGCAGTTAAGAACAATAGAAGTGCAGATGCCAAAGATAGTAAAGACATTCGAATGTTGTCGTTTGAAGCATGAATCGAGACATGAATTCAAAGTCATTGAATGCAGATCAGAAGCTTGAACCGATTAAGAGCAGTTGAAGTGTGAACACTTTACAGATAGAAAACCCTAAGATGCATTTGTCTATATATGCTACGAACAAAAAATTTGAAAGGGTCTTTGCTGCTGCTGCGATAATAATTAGAGTGTTAACTCAAAATTGTCGAGTGAGGGCATATGCAGATAGCGTAAAAAGGTAAAGCAAATAAGGTGTGTCAATATAGAGGATATCCAGACACAGAGATAGAGGCAGATAAGACGGGAAGGCACACAGCATGAAGGTGCAGTTACAGACAAGACTTGTAATAGAAAATTGAACAAGATTCATTCTGAATCTCTTTTGTATTCTGAAGTTGTAGCTTCATTTCTCTGATAGGTTGGTGCCATCAAAAAAACTAAGTTGGTGCTCAGTTAGGAAATTGACGCTTCCTTAGAGTGGGTGCTCTTGAATGTAACCAGTGAGATTTATCTGTGAGGCTAGATTAGAACAGTAGCTTCTAGCAACTTTTCTCACCATGGTTTTTCCCTTTGGGTTTTCACGTAAAAATCTGGTGTTGAGCATTCTTATGTGTGTATGATCTCTGTTTTTGTTCTTTACTTTGCATATACATTATGTGTCTTGTTTAAAAGCTTTAAGAACCAGGATTTAGCTCATCTACTGATTCACCCCCCCTCTCAGTAGATAGTGTGCTCAACAAATACATATGCTCTTCATCATCAGTTGAATCCACAATTGACTTTCCTGGCTGTCAAGACCGTGTATGAGATTGAGGAAGATCACCTCGTACATCCTGTAGAGTGGTGTAATACCACTTGGGTCTCTTTTGTACCAAGGATTCTTGTTCCTGCTGAACAATAGATGGAGAAGTGATCGACTCAAGTCGACGACGCTAATAGACTAATGGAGTGTTAGCCATAGATTGTTGCACTGAAGACTGTGAGGGTGTCTCCAAAACATGTGGTTCCTCATCTTTCAGAGGAAGTACAATACTCGATGTAGAAGCCTTTGGATTATTAGAGATAGCTTGTTGATTACAAACAAAAAATGATTTTATTTCTTTTACATCAACATCCCGACTAATAATGATCTTGTTAGTAGACACATCTATTAGTCTATATGCTTTGGATTGAGTACTAGAACCAGCAAAGAAATATCAAGTACGTTTAGAATCTAGTTTACTTCTTTGTTTCTTAGGAATGAGAACATATGCAGCAGAACCAAAAATGCGAAAATGTGTTACCTCTGGTTTGATGCTGGACCAGTTTTCTTCTGAAGTGATGTTCTCTAAAGCCTTGCAGGGACTTATGTTCAGTATGTGGACTGTCGTGTTTACTACTTCTCCCCAGTATTTATACGGGACACCTCTGTTGTGCATCATGGACCGAGCCATCTCCATGATTGTGCAATTGTGCCTTTCAACCACTCCATTCTGTTGAGGAGTGTATGGGGTTGTTAGTTGTCGATGAATTCCTTCCTTGCCACAATAGTTTTGAAATTGCTTTGAAGTGAATTCTCCCCCATTATTGGATCGTAAGGTTTTCATCCACCAACTTGTTTGATTTTCTACCAATGCTTTGAATTTTACAAACTTAGCAAAACAGTCAAACTTCTTGTTCAAGAAGTAGACCCACATTTTTCTAGAAAAATCATTTACGAACAACAAAAAATACCTTGCACCAAGAATAGTAGATCACTTCTAAGATGGCTCACATAGATTTGCATGAACAAGATCAAGGAGCCCCTTTGCTCTCTAGGCACCTTCAATGGGAAAAGGTTTCTGCTTCTGTTTGCTAGACAAACAACCTGTACATAATCCTAATTGACTTGGATAGTAGGCAATCCAAGAACCATATTCGATTATTGGAGTTTGGCCAAATACTGAAGATTGAGATGTCCAAGTCTCTCATGCCATACAACACTAGTATTATCCTCCACAATTAATGCATTCAAACTGACAGTGGTAGGATCAACAAGTCTATACAAGCCATTTTGCCCAATGCCTAGGGCTGTGACTTTATCATTTTTGATATTAGACAATGCATTTCTTTCCTGAGAAATTTATTGTAATGTGAGGGTTTTCAGTTAACTGACTGGTTGATAGAAGATTTATGTTCATCTTAGGTACATACCTAGCATTCTTGACTATGAATTTTGCAGCATTATTCAATACAATGTGTATATCTCCTATCCCTTCTACAACATGTGGCCTACCATCACCCAAGGAAACTAAATCAGAAAAAAAATCTTTTGTGGTAAAATTAACATACCAGTCTTTTTGACATGTAAAATGCCTTGATGCACTGGAATCAAAAAACTAGTAATTGGTAGACCTCTCATCGGAGCATGACACCATGAGAGCATATTCTTCCTCAAATTAAGCTTCAATTGCTGCCACATTTGCATGCCCTTTTGCCTTCTTATTATGTGTTAGATCATATTGTCTTTTTCTGCATTGTTTCTTAGTATGACCAAATTTTTGACAATAATAACATTTTACCTTGAATTTTGGGGAAGATGAAGACATATCCGAATGTCTTTTCCATTTCGCTTTTGATTGGGCAACAAATGCACTTTGTGATTAGCCAAAACTGAGCTCACTGAAGTGTGTTTGCCTACGTTCTTTTTGAAGCAAATATGAACTCACTTGATCAAAGGTGAGAGTGTTACTCTCTGTAATCAGGTGCAAAGCTTCCACGAACAATTCATTAAGTGTCAGGCTATTCAAAACAAGAGCCACCATATCATCGTCATCCACCTTTTTGTTGATGGCTGACAATTGGTTACAGAGATCTTTCATCCATAATAAAAATTTTGACAAAGACCCACCTTCTGTCATTTTTGTGGATAACAATAGATTTTTCAAATAAAGTACTCGACTCTTTTCTGAGGTCTGGTACTTGTTCTTGAGACTGGTCCATAGTGCACTTGCTTGTGCAACATTCCAAACCTCCGGAATCATATCATCCAACACAGAAAGTTTCAACAAAAGAAGGGCTTCTTTATGACGTTTGTCATAATCGGCAAAATTCGTTGTCGGTCGTTGTTCTGTGTCAAGTATAATCTTGTCACAATCACAGAATTCAGCAATTGTCAAGATTTTATGACCACACATTATAATTCTGCCCAGTTAATTTTTGGGCCTCAGGACGGACAAGATTCTGGATATTGGTCATTTTTCACTCTGAAAAATAATTTTTAACCAATAAAATAAAAATTCCGTAAAGTTGTGGAACTATTTTATCTTTCTGATGTTGTTCTGAACTATTTTATTTTTCTGATGTTCTTTTATAAACCACCCAAAAATTTTAAAAAATATATATCAGAAAAGTATTTACTAGAATTTACTAGTTTGTGTCGGACGCGTCTCCCTACTGCATCATTGTTTTCTTTGTGCCCTTACTCGTTTGTCGTTCTGCATTCTTGGGGACTGTGTCCCCCCCCCAAAAAAAATCCTTCCTATGCATTTGACTGCGTCTTTGAGAATTCTATGTGTGCCCTTCTACAACCCTTCCTGCATTTCTACGACTTGTGCCCTTTCGCGACCCTTCCTCGACTTTGTCTTCCAGTGACCCTTCGTGCCACGACTGTGTCTTTGTGAATCTGGGTGTGACTGACTGAACTCAACTGCTGTCATGATGATCTTTGACGACTGTGTTTGTTTCCCACGTGAAAGCCTTTGACGAGACTATGTCGACAGGTTGACGGGACTCGAAAGCCCTTGGCCCTTTCTATCTGCAACTAAAATTCGTGTCCTTCCTTCGTCAATTGTGATTTCTTTCCACCTTCAACAGGGATGTCTCTCTTACGGGACTTGGATCCTCATTTTTCCTCTTCTCCAGTTCGTACCCTAGAACCAAGATTTCCTCAAACAACGAATCACTCGTATCTTTTCGACTCCTCGAGTGGTGGCTCTGATACCACTGTTGGCAAATGAATGAAGAGACAATGGTGAGAAGCACACGATGTATTGATCTGTGCATAGATCTTATTTATGATATGCAAAATTGGTTGCAACATGGTTACAGCAGTTATAGGAGGTTATTAGTTTAGACCTTAACTAAAATTAGTTAAGTCTTATTACAATATTTAACAATATTTTGATTTCAAACTAATTACTAACAACTTAAATATCTAAAGAAAACTGACTAAACTTAAAAACAATATACTAAAACCAACTATTAAAAAAAACATAACCTAAAACCTAAAGAATGAAAACACCCAAGTAATAGTAGTCACAGATTTGAGGGATTGACTGAGCTCGAATTAGGACTCGAGGCGGTCTAATGATGAGTTCACCATGTTTTTCAAAATATCCATTTCTATCTGGATCTCTGAAATAAAAATCTTTTGCATCTTGATCATCAAAATCATCTACACGTTCAAAGGATTTTGAATATATTTCAATTTGAGATTTTTCTCGCAAGGACTCTCTAAGATGAAAATTCAAGGCTCCATTCAACAAAGAAATAGTTGAAACTTCAAACTCTTTTCCAATGCCCCCTTTCACAAACCAAATGAGCCTTAGCGGTGAACAGGAATTCAATCTCAATTAAGGGCTTGTCTTTGCAACTGATCCTCCACCATTTCGAGGAGATACACTGCATTTCACTATGTTATGTCGCCCTTTAATGCTTGATACAAATAGAGTGTGAGAGAAAATAAATCCATAGATTTGACTACCTGAGTACGAGAAAAGGCCTTCATAATCGATAGAGTCGATGAAGATTGTTCATGAAAATGAAAATGAAAATGATAGAGATGGTATAGGAAAATGAGCACAGTGCACGAGGGCAAAGAAGACAACGATAGAAGATTTGAATCATATCTACACAAACTCTTTCAATAAATGGAGATTGTAGGACACTCGACAGACCACATGATGAAGAAGACAACAGTGCTAGCTTCGAGATGCCAAAGACAAAAAGATAAATCACGCTGAAAAAGGTTCTGATCATGCATGAATGATTGGCAGAGGTGCATGGAGGGAGAACCAACTAAGGAGTTGATTGATGTCACTTTGTCTGGCCGCATGACAATTACCCTAAAACAAAAAAAAACTAATATTTATAAAACAAAAGCTAAATCTATGTTACAAGCTCTTCACATTATTTCTTTTCATCCTCAAGGGCGAACACAAGCTGACTGCACCCTTTTTTTTAATTCTCCATACCCGCTCTAATACCACTGATAGGTTTTTGACTAAGTTACACAATTTCAACACACAATAATATTCTTCACTTCTTATAATCAATTCATTCGGAATTGTTATTCATTGAGAGCTTACATTTTTATAGCCTTTCCATTTCCTAAAAAAAAGAGTTGAGGCTTATCAATAGAATCCCACAAATCTCTCAAGTTATCTCTCCACCTTTATTCTCTCATAATCTTATCTACATGAGTCATTTCATAACAACTCTTATTTACACCTAAATATTAATACTCACATATTAATATTATCTTGATAATTAATTAAATATCACTCTCACGTAACTATTACAACACCATGAGAACACTAATTTCCTACAAAATCCACTTACCCTGGATTTATGAGATATCACACCTCTTTTGTCTTTTTGTAGAGAATCTTGGAGTTACATGTCACATGTAACTCCTCCCACACTGTCACACACAACCCCTTCATATTATGGGGATTATGGACACTTGGCACACCCAAAAAGGTTGTGTAACTCCTCTTTCCTTTTAACTCTATTTAATGAGCTCTCTCCTTACTCATTCTACACAAGTTTATCTTTAGATTTCTCTCTTATGGCTTGAGGCCCATTTCTCTTATTTTTTTCTTGCATTGACATTGTACTTGGAGAATTTTGTTTTGCAAGCCTTCCTAATACACATGGGCTTTTATTCTATTTAACGGTTTCCCTACTTGACAATTCTTGTGTCTTGCATTCTCTTGTGGCTTGCTATTGAGGTAATATCGTTCCATTTACACATTCATTATTTCATGTTTTCAACGTTATTTTATCGATCTTGACATAATTCCTAACATAATTTAGTGAACTTCAAGCATTAACAAGTTGCTTATTCAAGACCAAAAGTATATCATTCAACATATCAATTGTGGGTTCTATAAGCCAATCTACAATTCTCCACTAAAATATGCAATTCCAGGAACTTTTTGGCAAGAAACGTCCCAATGAACTTCATAATCTGCAATTTGGAATAAAATAAATTTTGTTTCTTCCATGTCACTCCTATATTCTGCATGAACTGCACTCTATAAACAACAGGTAAAGCACTGGATAAGTAAACCCCGAAATTGTCAGCTTGTTTGCCACAATTATGCTTCCTTGTCATGTCTACTTTGCCAAGTTGTAGTAAGAGTTACAATAAAAATATGATCTGCCATGATAAGCATGGCATGGAACCCCTAGGATGATGTAAAAAATTGGATAATAATGTGTGAAATAACGGACTGTAGCAAGACATTACTGGTTTTCAGGTATTGATGTGTTTCATGCTGCTAGCTGTCCATTGATCAGATACCACAACTTGTCCACATAAGTGTGCATTACAAGTATTGAAATTTTCCATGGCCATGAGAAATGTAGCTAGAATGAGAGAGAAGCCCAATGCTAAGCACTACCCCTTGATGACTAGATTCACAAGTTTGAAGCATGCTTTTGATCCATCTTCTCTCAGCTAGTACAAGTCGAAAGAGATATTAGACAATGTGATTGATGCTTTAAGTCACATGCAAGTCATCATTGCAATGATTCCTGTAACAATGTCACTTTGACCGTGTGGCACTGGCTGTTGATAAGGGATCTCCTTGGCAAGTGTGTTTGTTGTATAACATGTTCCTAATGCAGGTTCCTTTGTGCAGATCTAATGTGTCTACTATATTACATACTTAATAGTACACTAGGACTGAAACATGATGAAACTATAACCGTTGGTATGGTGTCTTCAACTATGTGCCAACAGCTTCCCATTCACTTAGACATTGACAGAAATCTTGGCGATCAATCATGAGAGTCATTTTAAAGTCTAACTAACGCAGCCAAAGCAGCATGCCAAAAACAAAATCCCACTCACTAGCATCATAGCCATTATCACAAACAATCTTCAATAAAAGTGTCTTCCACCCTGATCCCTTAGCCCAACTAACAAGACCTCATGCAAAAAAAACATAATTCGTTGAAAAGTTCACTTGTTCAGCCCATACAATTGTGGCAACAAGGCCTAACAATCTTATGGCTAGGATTTTAGCAATAACTTTGTAAATGACATACAAAACTCTCATTGGATACCAACTTCCTATCGTGTCTTCATTAGAGCCTTTGTGAATTAAATATTTCTCACATTAATCTGTACTCATAAAGACTCTATGGCGAAGGGTTCCTCATCACATTAAGATTAGTCCATACTCATTGTGACTTCCACATCACATATGTAACCCAGTCATCCTAGCCGACCGAGCCCACCAACATAGAGTGAAATTCATTGGGCCTTTGTTCAGCTTGAATCTTGCATCCCAGCTTCACATAAGGGACACACATCCATGGTCCTCGAGAAGAATTACTTTCAACTTCATTTTCATAGATACTCCATCCAAAATCAAGTTCATTAATTCACTCATCAAGTGAGAGTTGTGTTTTGTTAGATATTTGGGGTCTTTGCCTCATGGAATAGGCACATTTAAAGATAGTGCAAACCAAAACATCATTCAAGGCCATCAAACTATTCCTCGTAGTAGTGTACAAGTAGAAATTTATGTCTTTCCCTATCTCATAAGCATGTCATATTCAAACTCATTACTTATCTCCATAGGGTTAGGACCATGGTTCGCATACTCGTACTTGGCAAACCAAAAAGAATGGACTCGGCAATACTCGGCAACTTTCAAAATAATTTATTAACATAAATTTTATACAAATTACAATTACAAAATGTATCAAATGAGTTTGTAAAATGTTGGAGAAGTGTTCTCTATTAGATTTGAATACAAATAGAGTACAAAATTGCATAAACATGCAAATACAACAGCAAACTAATACTTATAAATTTATGATGATTGTCAGTAACAATCATCATCATAAATTGCATATGGATGCAAGTAACAAATTACAAGAATCTACAATTTTCTCTTCCCCATTCTAATGAAAAATATGGGATACTAAAAGTCTAATCCTCACACCCTGTTGCGCCTCCTCGCTTTGCCTAGAATACTTTGCCTTCTACTCTACCCTAGTACTAGATGGCAGTGACTCCTCTGTTTCATGTTCGACAACATCTACAAGGATGTCATCCAATCCAATCTCTTCCTACTTTTGTTGTACCAACTACCTACACCCTCCATAGCTTACCTCTCAAAATCAGCCATCTCGTCCTCTGTGAACAAAGGGGTCTCCTTGTCTTGCACAATCCAATCACTATAGGGATCAATCTCATCCAAATCAATAGAATCATGTGATGTGTCCTGCACCTTTCTTGTGCGAAGCCGAAGGTTGTATTTGGAGTGTCCCTTTTAGTCTGATTTTTCCTACAGCAAGATGGTTATACCGATCCAAATGAAGGCTCACAAAGGGCACAATTGTATAGTACAGCTCACAGCGGGAGTCGACTGATTTTAACAAGATGACAGTTGTAGATGAAGGTACGGCAGGCTAGACACATAATTACAATAGCATAAACTCCCCTAAAACCCTTCACCAAGGCCTGCACAACAGTCCCAAGGCTGCAATTTGCAGTGCAAGTCCCTAGATGGTACGACAACCAAACCCTAGGGTATGTCAGCATTTATTTGGCATAAGACCCTAATTTGTTGATCCAACAAACCCTCACGAAAATTATAGAAATTGATAATACCTTGCAGCCAACTGAAATATGAAAATAATCGGATTTGTCTATACAATTGAAATCCCTGAATGGAATCACCTCAATGGGTAAAAGGGTTTTTGTCCTCAAACCTAAATCTGAATGGTGAGGGTTTTCATTCTCACAACTCGTACTAACTATAAGGGTTTTCGTCTTTATGTTGAAAATTGATGAACTGGAAGGTTCAACAAATTGAGAAAATATATTTGATCATAGACTTGAATATGGATAAAGACGAGAGAATTCTCAATACATAGACTCAATTGCCACTTTTAGGGTTAGGGTTACACTTTTAAGTTTTACTCTTTTCTTTTATTTTCACTTTTCCCTTTTCTCACTTTTTTCTTTATTTCTAATAATAATAAAATATTATTAAATTGTCACTTTTTTTAATAAAATAAAAGGTAAGTCACTTAAACAGCTTAAAATATTAACTTTATTATTTACTTTATTTGAAAAAGGGGACTGACAGTTTTGCACAAAAATTAGGTCATTGAGGTGCCGTTGAGTCATCTTATTGCGCTTCTTCATGTACATGGCATCAAACAAACTCTAGTTGCACTCACATCCAAAAGCGCTACAAGAATGAGATAAAATTCAAAGGGGTAGCTTTTAAAAATTTTGGGTATTTCCACCCCAATCTTCCCACCTTGAACCTACAAATAAGATATTCAAAAGTTTGTAAGTAGTTGATAATTGTAAATTTGTAACTTGTAAGGTATAATTAAAGACTTCAATTTTATTTCCTGGTGTTTGGGTGGATCTCCCTCGGATAACTAGTGCCAAAAAAAAGAGCCTCCCCCTAGCGTGTTTCTAGTTCTGCAACTCTGAAATAATGAGATCTCTCACCTCAATCTCAGGTGTTATACTCTCAATGCATCTTGAGAGGCCCTCCATGACCTCCCCATTAACATATGTGAAGTCATCACAGTATAAAAATTCGGGATTAAAGTAGTACCCCACCGCATGAATGGGTTGGTGGAGTTGATTGTTCCACCTCCGATCAATTATCTTCCAAATGGGATTAAATCTACTTTTATCCCCCTATAAAAGTTTTGGATGGCCTTTTTGGCTTTATCCATGGCCTCATAAATGTATCCAAATGGGTTTTGCTCTCCATCCACCAAAGGCTCCGACACCTACAAAATTACAAACTTACAAATAAATTTAATACTTTAAAACACTGAAGATAAAGGAATCGAATTGAAATTTGAAGTTACCTTGACGATCTCTATAGCTCTCTTCGCAAAGACATCATCAAAAATTGTCTTTGCGGTCCTCTCTCCATCAGCTTTCTTTGAATATGTTGAGTCAACTATGCTTGACTCACAAACATCTGATTCAACGATGTTAACGAATTACAAATACCTTGCAACGTAAGAAAATTAGTTGCAAACCTTGTGACATCTACTCGCACAAGCTCTTTCCCCTTGGTATGATCTCTCGTCAAGATGAGAACCCAAGGGTGATTATTAATGTATTTGAAGGTCAAGGCAATGGGTCGTGCAAGGGATCCAAAAAAGTGATGGATGTCTCTCCTTGAGCAATCTCCCAGCTGCCACATATGATGTTGCATTGTCAGTGATAACTTGAACAACATTTTTGATGCCCACCTCTAAGACAACCTCCTCGAGTATCAAGCTCAAAGTTTTTGCATTCTTTACTTTGTTAGAAGCATCAATGACTTCAAAAAAACCATCTCAACATTTGAAGACGCTAAAAATTTGATGAGTTGTGGTTCCTTCCATCTATCCACCCATCGAAAATAATGGTGCATCCAAATTTTCACCAATGCTTCTTTTGATCTTTCATAATTGACTTTGCATCTTTAACAGAATCCTAGAGCAACCTCCCACATAAGTCTTTTGTAGAGGGTGCCTTGTACCCTTTCCCTACAACTGCCAATGTCATCACCAAATACTCTTAGTACAGGCTTTTCGCCACATTGAAGAGAAGGTTGTTGTCATGCCAAAAATTTGCACATGCCTTAGCTGCTTCCACATGCACCTCTTTGTTTCACCCTATACCTTACAGCTAAAGTTGTGCCCCAAGTATGTTTCTAGGTACAAAAAAGTTGTGTATGGCTTTCGTTCAAATTGGATGAGGTTGATGCACCTCGCATGCGTGAACCATAACTAGAGTCCACATTCTCTATCATAGCTACCTCATTTTCTGTTGGCAATGTGGGAGCAAGGACTGGTACTGCGATTGCTTGTACCCTTAACATCTCTAGTTTCTTCTCATCCAACAATGCAAACTCTACATTCATCTCTCGTTTTGCCTCTTAAGTGGTATCGGGACATGGTGTCACATCACAACAAGGAATGCATGCGATATGATACTTGAGGTAATTGATGCCTCCAAAAACCTTATTCGAGCTAAATGCACAAATCACTCCCCTAGGACGGTCCAGCCTGTATGGCATACTTCCAAGCAGTGGTACGACCTTTAGCAAGACGACTACCACTCATTGATGTTGACCCAAATGTGGCACTGGATGCCATTGCATGCTAACAGTTAACTTGTAGCATGTTTAAATGCAAAAATATATAAAAAATAGCATTTTTTTAAAAAAACTTAAATTGTAAAGTTTTAAATGTAAACACCAAACACTCTGTATACAAAAAAAAATTAAAAACATCTAACAAAAACCTAAACCATAAATTTGTAGAACTAAACCCTATAAACAAGAAAAAACCTGTAGTTTTATTCATAAATTATGAAAAACTATTGTGAATCATGAATAAGAATTATGATATTGAATGAAATGCATGTAAATTTGTCAACATATTTCGAAACCTAATATTAACGATTTACAAAGAATCTACATCCTTGGAAAAAAAAAAAAAGCCCTGCAAATGAATTTCCTCAAATTTACCATAGAAATTTACTACAAGCTCTCGCTAATTCACTCAAAGGATGCTCAAATGCTATGTGATGAAAGTGTGGGGGCATGTGTGCTTAAAAAAGAGAAATTTATGTGTTTCTCCTCAATTTTTGACTTTTTTCTCAACGTTTTTGCTACGTTGACTGCATGTTCAAAGGCAGACGAGTTCGTACACAGTACTCGCTGAGTGATGTGCAAACACTCGCACAGACTCGCCAAAAAAAACTGCGAGTATAAATGAAGCATACTCGTGGGACATAATGTTTGGCGAGTACTTGCCAATTATTCCATCTATGGTTAGGACGATGTTTCATTAATTGGATTTGGCTGAGATCAGCAATCCTTGTTAGCGCCTTTTCACCCAATTAGATGTCTCACCATCATCAGATGGGCCAGAGGATTTTATTACTAGAGAGAAGTGGGTCTTTATTATGTAGATAACCTCATTTCATTGGTTGGGTGCAAATACTAACATTAGGAAAGATCCCTTATTCTGTTTTTGGGAAAGATTGGCATCCTTGGACCAAGCAAGTTGGAGTTATCACTCATACACCACCATCTATCTGCTCTTCCAAAGAGTAGGTATCAAAATTAACTGTCTTTCTAAATTTTTCTATACTTGCCCCTCCTCATGTCCACTTTGGGAGGGAGACTGTTGAAATTCAAATAATGTTTACAAAACTTTAATTCAGATCTTTTGGACTAAACCTCCTACAACTCTTAAGTATAAATTTGCATTTTATTCAAAGCGCACCCTCCAAACATCTTATGCGTTGGTATAAGATGGGCTTTGGTCTCCTCTAGGTGAGCTCTAAGAATGTTCTCATCAATAAACTATAGAGACTAACCACCACCTTCCTTGAGAGGAATGAATCTAAAGGGTTTGTTCCTTCAACAAGGTAGAGATCAAGGAGTAGTTTATCTTTAGATACTAGGAAGCGTTGGTCTAACACTCAATTTGTTGTTGGAAGTTAAGGAGAGCAAGCACCAGTGCAACATAAACAACCTATTTCAAATGGCTAAATGCTTGGGGATCCTATGGACTCCAATTAAGAGTCTACTAGCTAGTCAACTGATAGAAGAACATGTGAGTAGTTATGAATGAAGTTCATACCTCCTTGAAAAATCTTTAAATCTGAAATGCTAGAAGTGAGCCACTCACGAAGGAGCTTGAATTAATGTGGGGTTGCATGTACTGCATGCTCCTCAATTAGGAAGCTCAAGCATTTAACTAAGGCTTGCCCAAAGAAGGACAAATTCGTATTCGCTCATAGGTAACGTTGGCAAAGAAGATTCAAAATGGTTTACACATGCACTATGTGGTCACCATAGTTCTTGCTTGAGACAAAAAAAAATCTGGATAGACAACAGACTATTTGGCAAGATGGGGCCTAAAAATATCATTGATGATGCCCATGTATATGGCAGGTGCATTGCGGAGGCTAAAAGGCATGACTAACCACTCATTGAGCCAAAATTTGATCTTGAATGTTATCTTCTAGACATCACGGGACCCCACGTGAACTTGATGATATTCAGAAGTCAAGTCGAGATTAGGGAAGCACTTTGCACTTTAAAGCTAATCAAGAAAGAAAAAACAGAGAAAAATTATATTATTGTCCACAAATAACCAAACGTAGGTCAATGGGACTCGAGAATACATCCAATTACAATGGAAAATTCTATGGTAAAAGGGCACTAGGATCAACAACTAACTAGATAAAAGAACAAAAAAAGCACTGAAAATAAACAAGGGGTAAACCCAACATGATAAAGCTTCCAACCCATGTGATTAGGCTACCAATACAAATAGCCATGTGCGGGGGAGCAAGAACCACCGAATAGCATGGGCTGATGAAATTCAAAAAGACTAGATGGTAGTCCCATCAAACATCTTTAACCAAGCTCGGGTCATAGGAATCATTTGTGTCATCATCTATCACTGTGAAGGAATCAATGTAGGGTCTGATAATGCTCATCAGGGAGCGTCAGGGTTGAGAGAGCCAGGTTGGGTAAACCTAGGAGGAAGCAAAGCACTCCCCCTAGAATACCTCCTAACATCCACGGCCAAAGAAACTCCCATGGCAATGAAGAAATTATAAATTTGTGCTTGTCCCAAGTAGTCGAGAAGGAGCAAATTCATGACACTTAGGAGCAAATCCATGACACTAAGCAAGGGCAGATCCCCATCACCGAAAGCTAGTGTGTTGGAGTACCTTAGTAGTAGTGTTGTGCAGAGATAAGTGTTGCCTCACTGACCCACCCCCTTTAGTGTGTGAAGCAATAGTCTCCAAAGGGCACTTAATTCTAACAACCTTTGTGATGAGCTGAAAGAAAGAGGTGATCAACCTAGGGGGGCTCTAGGGGCTCCCTGCAAGGACCTGTGTCAAAAGGCGACAACCTTTCAAAGAAATAGGACCAAGATCGTTGGTCCAGGTACCAAAAGAAAGTGGATAGAGATTTGCCCAAGTCTTTGTTAACATAGTGGCATCTCCCTCGAATCTCATAATAAATAAGGCATCTAAAAATGAAGTGCTCCTTAGTCTCCACCTTTTGGAGGGAACAAAGATGACATACACAGTCCCCACGTGGAATATGAAGATCAATCTCAACCCATAACTGAAGTGAGTAGACCCTCAACTGGCTAAGGGGAACCCTGAAGCTATGAACACCGGAGATAGTTAGGGCAACAAATGACGCCATCCACCACTCACAAGAAATGCTCAATGCATAAGGCAAGCTTGGGGCTAAGCAGCTGAGGAGGAGAGTGTCATGTCCCCTTTTCAGAGTTAACTTAATTGGGAGACTCGTAGTCTATTCTCTATTTCTCATAGGCTAAGGGATAAAGTTAGGGAAATAATTCAATAATAATATTTTAAGTTGTCTTAAGTATCTTTATTTTATAACATTGTAAAAGGACGACTTATGTATTATTACTCTATTTAAAGTGGGCCTAATGTAATATTTTATTAAAAAGTGTTTTTAGACACTTCTAGAAGGAAATTAGGTAGGAAAAGGAAATCAAAATGAAAAGGGTAACCATAAAAGGAGCTAGGCTCAAAAAAAGACATCCATTATCTATAGAAATCAAACCTTTTTTTAGAGCTTGAGCACTTGTTTTCATCTTTTCACCTGAGGATGAAAACCCTTTGGTGTGCAAGATTGAAGGACTAAAATCCTCTTGTCTATTTATAGTGATTCCATGCAGGGATCGCATTTGTGCCAAAAGATTGAAGTTTATTCCAATTTCAATTTGCTACAGTGCCGCTACGGTACTTCCATACCGCTGCTACAATATTTCATTTGGGATAATTTATGTATTTGTTAGTGGTGGTGGCTTACTTTGTATGTTGTCGTAACATCCTCAAGTTGTTATACGACCTGCTGCCAATCGTATCTTGTTCCCATATCAAACACAGCCCTAGTAAGCTCTTTTGTTGTTGTACGTAATCAATAAAATTGGGTTTTTATGCTACATAAAACATGTAAGGGTTTCATGTGATTTATCTTTGTTATTCAGTAGTATCATCATTTGTGTTTTGTGGGCATTCAATACATTATGATAAAGGTTTCAATTCGGTTTAGTACTTCAGTATTTTATGTTGTGATTTGGTAATTTTATTGATATTCCAATATTGAAAAAGAATCACAAAAGAAAATCAGAATTAATAAAAATACCAAATAGGGATATTACAAAGAGGTCCAAGTGACCTGGATGTATTGCATATAGATATCCTCTCTTACAGCTCTAATGATAATGTCCTTCAAAGGAAGACGTTGATGAGGGGCATCCAAAGAGTACCAAAAAGGAGGTAACCTATCAATAGAGATATCAATAGACTAGAAGAACAAACTAGTCTCAGAATACCAGCAACATCAATGTCTATTGGGGCCCAAAAATGCAAACCTCTTTGAAGAACATAGGGCTAAGTATGGATACCTCCCATGGCCTGAAGTTGAATCCTCCATGGTTTTGAGTCTATGAATGTAACAAGTAAGCTTGAAGATAGTCTCAAGGCACAAAGGCTTAGCAAAAAACTCATCTTGGAGACTTGGATGATGCACTGGGGAACAGTTTGTTTGCAAAAAATCATGCGTTGAATCATGAGAGTCTGGACCTTCTCAACACTCAATCAACGGACCCCTAACTAGGTCTCCAAACCTCAGACCCATACAAAACCGTAGGCTTCATGACGGTATCGAAGAGGCACATCTTCAAATGGATATATTAAAAGTGGATTTGAGAACAGTGGTGCTCCAAGACAGAAACGGAGGCATATCCCTGGCAAAGGTGTGACCACAAGGTAGGCTTCATACTAAAATATGGTCCAAAAAACTGGAACCCCAAGTAAGTGTAGGCCGATGTGATCTCCAAAGGTTCCCTTTTGAAGAGTAATTGGAACCAAGAAAGAGAATGTTTGGAGGTGTTGAATATCATGACCTTAGTTTTGCTAAGGTTGACCATCAACGAAGGAAGCTCACAAAAACAAGCAAGGACATGAAGTTGTCTTTGTAAACCATCAACAGAGTGAGAGAGGATAAGAACGTCGTCGGCAAAAAGAAGTATGGCTATCACAACATCAGTAAAAGGTAACCATCATCTCCATGGGTATGCTATCAAAGAAGATCCTCGAACTTGGGAAGTGGGTAGCAATTCTTCATAAAAAAAGTGTAAAGAGCACAAAAATTTGTGACTAACTGCAACTCATTACGCTCCTTTGACACTACTAGTGTCAAAAAAATGTAGGGAGAAGTGACGAGTTGTATCTTTCCCCCTTCAAGCAAGTGCTTTATTTGGTGCTCTATCTGAACACACTCAATGGGTGTAGTCCAATAAGGTGGCTGATTGGAAAATTGAGAACATAGCATAAGCTCAATATAATGATGAGTGGACCTCAAAGGAGGAAGTCCTTTTGGCTCCTCCAAAACATTGCTCCAAGTGGGAGTTTGTAAGCATTATGTTTCTTAGCTTCTTGAATGATAAAAATGAGGAAACTTTACGCAAATTGACTTGTTTAATTGCAGGCCTGCCAAAGAGAAAAGGACTAACAAAAGAAGTGAATTTATACACTTTATCGTCCTTTTGCAGTCTATAGATCTTTTGGAAGCCATCAAAGATAAACCTATTGTTGCACTGATAAGATGCTCCAAGTATAGAAGTGCAGCAATCAAGTGAAACATCACGATCAGCAGTGATCTAGAATGGCTCAATGCCAAATGTGAGTAAATAGTTGCAAGACACAAACGTAGATTTTCCCTACTTGACCCATCTCCAATGGTATGGATGTTGATGTCGTGCAATCATAGTCACAAGGTTTGGAAATTCGAATCCATTCAGGAGGGCGAAAAAATCCAAAATCCGGAATTATTGAAAAAATTCGGAAAAATCTGATCCGGAATAAATACATATATATATTTGAGCATAGTTTTATAAATATGTAAACTTGACAAATTCAATGAAAAGCATTAATAAAATAATATAAAATGTTAATATTATATGATATTTATGGTTTCTGAGCCTTTTTTTGTGCAAAAAACCTATAAAATAAAAAATAAAGCAAAATTATTTTTTTGAAAAAAATAGGGCTAACCCGGACGAACTTTTCCAAGTTGGCCAAAAAATCCGGATCCGGCCGGATTTTGTGCCGATCCGGCCGAACCTTGTGACTATGCGTGCAATTGGCAAATGAACATCATCTACCAAATTTTGAGAGACCAAGGTCTTTTGGGTGCCTTATCGAGGATAAGATGCACTCATCTATCTTTGATTTGAATATTATGGGTGAAAGGAGCCTCCTTGTTGTTGGCAGGAAATAGTCATTCACCATGAGAATGAGCTGAGGATTAGAAACATGTGATTGAATATTGGAATCTTTGAATCTCCAATGTGTGGCTTCTACTCAAATAGAAGGAAATTCTACTCAAAGAGACCTTAAACTGAATTTCCATTGTGCTTGTGATAAGCATAATACTTCTTGCCATTACCTAAAAAGGTAGACAAACCCTTAGAGGGGCCAATGAGTGAAGATTTTGTATTCATTGACAGTTCCACAAGATTTGAGAAGCTAGAAAGGGTTGAACATGCATTATTTTGGGATGAAACAGATAGGTTGGGCATTCAATTTTCTACTTCGCCTTCAACTTTAACGTAGTTGGAAAGCATGCTCTAAGGATGTGATGGCGAAGAGCTCTAACTCCTGTTGATAAATAAACAAACCTCAAACGAACTTGATGTGAAGAACCTCATCAAGATATTGTACCTCTTAGTTGATGGGGATATGATTGAATTTATTGGCAGAGGACCTAAATGAGACCCAGATTCCTAAAGACGAAGGAGCCAACATGCTAAAAGTCTCTTTGAAGACTGCCCAAAGTTGCAATGGTTGGTTGCTTTGTTGCAGCCAAAATGTTTGCATAATATTGCCACCAGGTGAGTGCTTGATCGTGATCAGGTTGTGTTGTTGCTCCATGAGTATCATCTACATCTTGATGTAAGCCTCCAAACTGCAAATCTAAGAATCCAACTTATCCTTGTCGATTGCATCCCCAAAATGGGGAATAAATATCTTTTTGTCCAACTTGAAAGTGGGTTAGGCAGCCGGGATGGAACTGTGAATACAGGTAGAGGTAAGTTGTTGAACTAGAAATTGTTGGATCATGTTGGTCATTTGAAGTTTGAGTTGAAACTTGTTTTGTTGTTGTCATTGATCATGTAGCACTAGGAGTTGTGGGAGCACATTGGTCATTTGAAGTTTGAGTTGAAACTTGTTTTGTTGTTGTCAATGATAATGTAGTTCTTGAGAGCATTAACACCAAGTTGGGGTTTAAGGTTACACCTAAGGGACTGTCGAGACTTAATAAAAGCATCCATGAATTTTTTTTGTATAATAAATGGTGAAAGAAATTAAAACAAGATGATACACCAAGGCAAACCAAGGAAAAGCGCATTTTTTATTTTGTGTGTGCCTTGTTTTTAAGGGATACAATACAAAAATATTACAATGAAAATCCCAAGTGAGAGTGAAAGGCGTGATATTACCTTGATTAAAAAAAATCCACCTCTTTGACTTGGATAAATAACCCGTAATGTTTTTATTTTTTATATATTATCTAGAAAAGAGAACCTACACTAGAATGAAGGGGTAAATACAACAATGAGGACCCCTTTGTATAAAACCACCTGGAGACTAAAAGTAGATGACTGGAAAAAGAATGACCCGGGTCCAAGAATGCATCCAACTTGAGAGTTAAAAATGCATAGCACTATAGTCTCAGTCGAAAATGTAAGGAGCTGAAACTAGGCTCTGGTTCCAAATGATATAACCCTACAGAGCACACAACAGGTAATGCACACGAAGTAAAGAACAGCAAGACAAAACAAGGAGACTATCGCCAAATCTGTTGCTGTACACTCTTCATTAGCATAGATTAAATAGATCTACAAGGATGAGAACGTGTGCTGGCTGGATAAGGACAGGCACGTGCAAGCTACCCCAGAGCTGGGCACAAATCCATCTCAATTAGTCCAACATACTTGCAGTCTTTGAGGCTCGAATACAAAAGGCCAGGGGTACTTAAAATGATGTGGATAATTACAATGGAGGAGATAATTACGAGAATTCTCATCACGTCAACACCTTCCTTACAGAATTTCAGGCTGGAAACAACAACCAAATTCTTTTCAAGTACTAGTGGTACGCTGTCATTGCCACCCTGGATTATTTTGCAAGGCCCTAACAGCTCAGAACATTCTGCAACAGCATTTGTTCTTAACTAACAGTTCTTAATTACAAGGCCAGCATTTGTTCTTAACTAACAGTTCTTAATTACAAGGCCACGATAAGTAGTTATTTCTCTCTTGTTTCTCATATATGTATTAGTCGGATACTTTTGTAACCCTCTTATGCTTGTTGAACTTGTGTATTTTTGTGACTAATGTATTTCTTTATTTCATTCTTTTTTAAGGAACTCCCACCCTTTCATTGGCCACTCCTGTTAGCTGTTATTCAGGACTAAGTATTTAAGTGCGATTGACCTGCTTTTGTCATTTTTGACATTAATATAATTTCTATTTCTACTTCTATTTTACTGCTATTTAACTGAGTTTATTCAGGGAAATGCTCATAATAGAACAAGGAAATTCTAAAGACCACCATCTCTGGTAAAAGTTAATTGTGCACATAGCTGAATTGTAGAAAATATCTTTTAAGAATTCATAGACATTTCAACTACTCATATTTTCTGTAAGCTATTCCGTTATCCTAGACTGCATGGCATCATAGTTGGCATGAGCTTAATCCATGTAGAAGTCAACTACTTCCTGTCCAATTGTCACAAGTGAGACTGTAGTCAATGGCCTGTACATCTGCCATTGCGATGACTGCCCATTATATGGCTGAAAATATTGGTTAAGAAAAGATAGAAAGATCTTCCTTTGGCCCATGATCTTGCATTAGGCACTTCATTTTTACATGTTCACAGAAATGAATTTTTACTCCCAACAAGACGTGATAAACCTAGCACCAAGATGCATTAAAAAAATTAGAATTGCAGACTCCAACCAGAAAAAATCAAATAAAGAAATCGCATTAGAGTGATTTAAAAGAAACCACTGGTGGAAAAGGAAGATAACGGATGTTAGTACCAGAGTATCTAACACGCCCTAGACTTGTTGTACGTGTGACCGAAAAAAAAGATTCATATCCCTCTGCCGTAGTTATATCTGCTGAGAGATCTTGTCTTGACAATTTTGTTTCCTGCAATACATCACTCATTTAATCATTACATTGACTTCTTACGAAAAGTAGGCTAGAGTGCAAGGCCATTTTCAAATGATTTCCTGTATAGTTCGATACCTACTTAGACATAGCCAGCTTCAACTAATGCTAGAATTCAATTACAAATCGGTGATATTCTAAGCAAATACAGATGAAATATAATATTCTAGAAACCTTTAAGCCAAAACTGGGTATTTTAATACAAATAATTCTTTGAGCAGGCTTATAGGCCAAGTTTAGCATGACCAGGTTCAATAGCAACGTATTCTAAATAATGATTTCCAAAATCAATGCTTAGCAGCTAACATATAGATTTCATCAGAAACGGGAAAAAAAGGCCATGAGAGAATATATTTAAACTTGACAAGATGATTAAATGATGCTAGAAACAGAACCAAGATAGTGAAATGATCCCCACGTATATCAATACTCTCATTAAATGAGTTCCTGAATGCCCTAAGCAACTATTAGCTCAAAATATTTTCCACGATGCCATGGATGATTGTATGCACTTCTAACTAAGTTATGGCAATGCTCAATGGCATGCTAAATTGATGACACCCACCCCACCATCTTTTAATGCACAGACAAACACACCATAATGCATAGAACACCATTGGTTTTGAAGCCACATAAAAGGGGTTTCTTATTCGGCAAAATCTTCCGGGGACATGCACCCAACATTGTCCATGTGTGGGCTGCATTATTGTGCCCACTTTAATATAGGGAGTAGGCCCATCAGGGCTTGAACCAAGGTCATCATCATGGCAATTGCTTTGCCTTGCCACTAGACCACAGTCTTGTGTAGAGGTCGGAATCCCAAGGATAATTTCAATCCTCTTATGAATCAACTTTACAGCAGAAAAACTTTATAAGTTATAACAAGAAAGTATCAGCATTCCACAATTGCTAGCAAAACTCCTTTGAATGCTGTAAAAATATATCATATCATGTTATGAGACAGAAATTGTTGGCAAAAAGACTCGTTAAATGTTCACCAAGACAAAAGTGCCAAATCATAAGTGCAGCGGAGGAGATCCAAGGAAGCACAGACAGAGAATGCACAATTCAGAAATCATAAGCGCAACAGAGGGGAGATAAGGGAGCACAAACAAAGAATGCACGATTCACCAAGAATGTAGAAGAGTGTGGCGTCGAGACAAACATTAGCACTGAAGAAATAAGCAGCTGCCCAGGGAAAATTAGTATCGGCTCAAAAGGAAATAGCTACCACCGAGTGTTGACCAAGGAGATGAATACACCAAGATGACCGTCCACTTGATTGAGCACCAAGGGATGATCACCAAAGACAAACTAGATAGGTTAGGTAGACAGCTGGAACAACTGGATAGGTTAGGTAGACAGTTGGAACAACTAGATAGGTTAGGTGACCAGTTGGAACAACTAGAAACATCAAATGCCATTGAAATATTTTTATCCTTTATATACAGGGTCCTCCTATGTAAGAAGACACTCAGACATAGACTTATCATTCATATCACCTACTCCCTTTTTTTGGCAAAACTAGGGTTGGACAAACCTTAAGCCCCTAATTAGGCTGACTAATTAGAAATAGAAACTAAGAAACTACTAGAAGACCAATCAATTTGGCCACTCCATAACTAAATCACACAATGACATGTGGAGGGTTAGAGGTGTAACACGCCCTGCTTTAGAAAAGTGTTTCCCTCAACGTTATTGTGAATTCTTGCGCATGAAATTCTAATCCTCCAAACTAGCATCTTCAATTGACAGGATCTTCCATTCCATGAGATATTGTGCAATATAACTGCTTCATCAAATTGAAAATTCAAAGGCCTACTGACTCATGGATCCTAAAACAGAAGATATACATCAACAAAGATGTTGTATTTGATGTGAAGGGTGAGTCCAATCCACCTTCCACTATGTCACATGTTCCAGACACTGCTCATGTGTCTCTTTGATGATGGCATTGATGATGATGGTAGTGATGATGAGGACAGTGATGGTGATGATGATCGATTTGATCCTCCAACTCCAGCATCCACAAGAACTACACAACAAATACCCAAGTGGTATACCAGTACTATTCGAGATGCCAAATTGGAAGGAGCCCCAGACACTTCTACTTTAGGACTGAGTACTCGTAGCATGGCTCATGAGGAGGCGAACATAGCCCTTATGACCATAGTTGCAGAAACTTTGTGCCCTCAACAATTTGTGAAGCCCACGAGTCAAAACCTTAAAAAGAAGCCATGGCTACTAAATATCGGGCGCTCATGAAGAACAATACATGGCAACTTGTTGATCTTCCAACAAGGAAGAAACTTATTGGTTGTAAGTGGGTCTTTCAGACTAAGTACAAGGCAAATGGAAGCATTGACAAGTACAAGTCGAGACTTGTAGCAATAAGTTAATCTTTTACTTAATAGAACTTAATAACCATAATAACACCATTCACACAAGATAACACAATTAGGAGACAAGATTAGTATCACTCCACTAGAAGCATGTTCAAGGTATAAGTCTTCTATCTCTCATCTTTTTGATTTTGGTTGCAAAGCACATATGCGCATTCCAAAGAAGAAGAGATAAAAGTTAGATGAAAAATCCTTGGAATGCATATTTCTTGGGTGCAGTGAAAATTCAAAGGCCTACTGACTCATGGATCCTAAAACAAAAGATATACATCAACAAAGATGTTGTATTTAATGTGAAGGGTGAGTCCAATCCACCTTCCACTATGTCACATGTTCCAGACACTGCTCATGTGTCTCTTTGATGATGGCATTAAAGATGATGGTAGTGATGATGAGGACAGTGATGGTGATGATGATCAATTAGATCCTCCAACTCCAGCATCCACAAGAACTACACAACAAATACCCAAGTGGTATACCAGTACTATTCGAGATGCCAAATTGGAAGGAGCCCCAGACATTTCTACTTCGGGACTGAGTACTCATAGCATGGCTCATGAGGAGGCGAACATAGCCCTTATGACCATAGTAGTAGAAACTTTTGTGCCCTCAACAATTTGTGAAGCCATGGAAACTAAATATTAGGCACTCATGAAGAACAATTCATGGCAACTTGTTGATCTTCTAACAGGGAAGAAACTTATTGGGTGTAAGTGGGTCTTTTAGACTAAGTACAAGGCAAATGGAAGCATTGACAAGTACAAGGTGAGACTTGTAGCAAAGGGCTATGAGGAGACTTTTGCTTCCACAACCAAGATAAAGACTATCAGAATGGTCATTGCTATGGCTGAACAATTTGGTTGGAAAGTCCATCAGATGGACATGAAAAGTGTCTACCTGAATGGAGATCTGCAAGAAGTCTCCATAACCCAACCAAAGGGTTTTGTCACCCCTGGTCAAGAACAAAAGGTATGTAAACTTATCAAGTCTTTGTATGGTCTCAAACAAGCTCCCCAAGCCTGGTACATCAAGATTGATGAGCTTCTTGTACAACATGTATTCCAATGGAGTCCGTATGATCCAAACCTCTACCTGAAGGAACAAGGGAGGAGATTGTGATTCTCATTGTATATGTCGATGATCTAGTCATCACTGACAGCTCAGAGAAGAAGATTGATTTCACAAAGAATGATCTTAAATGATCATTCGACATGACAGATCTCGGACTTTTGCACTACCATCTTGGTTTGGAGGAATGGCAAAAGGGACACCGCATCTTCATGTCTCAAATGAAGTATGCCAAAACTATGCTCGAGAAATTCCAAACGATGAATTGTAAGCTTATTGCAACACCCATGGAGACAAGACTATAGTTGTCTCATTTTGATCCATCTCAGCAAGTAAAAGTCACTCTCGATCCTCAATTGATCGTGAGTCTCATTTACTTAACCTACACTAGGCCAAATATCAATTATATTTCACAATTCATGCAGGAACCAAAGATGAGTCATTGGAAAGCAGCAAAGCAAATATTGAAATATATGCAGAGTAATATGATATATGGCCTAGAATACAAGAAAAAAGATCAATTCTTCTTGACAAGATACACAGACTCAGATCATGGAGGTTCTATTGATGATAGGAAATCCACATCTAGATTTGTTTTCTTTCTAAGGTCTGGTCCTATCTCATAGGGGAGCAAGAAGAAGAACTTTGTTTCTTGATATTCCACTGAAACAAAATATCATGCAGCAACAGGAGTTGTCTATGAAGCGATATGGCTACATCACAAACTTACAAGACTAGAAATGCCACAAAAACATCCAACGATCTTGTACTACGACAGTCAAGGTATACTACAACTTGTTTGCAATCTAGTGTTCCATGAGCGCACAAAACACATTAAGGTTTGGCACCACTTCATATGCAAGCATGTCGATCAATGAAATCCTATATAGGCACAGTTGATCCTTGTGTCATTATGAGTCGCCTCTCCAAGAAAGTTGAAGTTTTTAAATGAGTCATTGGGTTGTAGGTTCTTGTTGCCACTTTAATGCTATCACCTCAACACAATCTCAATCTTAATTGCACAAAGAGAAAAGCCCTATCTTCTTTCTTGGAAAGTGCATCTGCTACAACATTCTCCTTTTCTTCCCTGTAGATAATATCAAAGTCATGCACCGGCATTTTGGTAGGCCGATTTTGTTGTTCCTCAGTAGAGAGCCTCTATTCTAATCCACATTTTAGGTTGCAATGTGATCAGTTTCAACCTTAAAGTGCCTCAAATTAAGTACAGTCACCATTGCTTGACTACATGCAATATAGCCAAGAATTTCATCTCATATGTGGACTCAGTTACATTGTTAAACTTAAGTCAATGGATCTCAAAGGCTAGGGGCCTTCCTTCTTGCATCAACACTACTCCAAATCCATGATCCAAAGCATCACACTCATCTGTATATATTTAGTTAAAATCTATTGTTGCCAAGACGTATGTTGTGCATGTGATCTCCTTGAGTTTCTCGAACACCTCAGTTGCTCCTACAATCCATACAAATACATCTTTCTTTAATAGTGCAGTGAGAAGAACTGCAATGTGTCCATAGTTCTTCACAAACTTGTCATTGTAACCTATAAGCCCTGAGAATCCTCTAAGATTCTTGATGTTGTACAAATTTGGGAGCTTGATATACAAACAATTAAGGCAATCGGCGAAGCTTTTGTTCTATGTGCATTTCCATAGTTTGCCAACACCACTAACTTTTGCCTTGTATTTAGACTATCCTTGCTATATTTACTATCCGAATTGTAGCATAGCCATTATTCCTTCCTTTATTCTAGTTGTTGAGTCAACCGTGTTGGTTGGGGTTTAGCCCTATGAGTTGCCACCACAATCTCCGCCACATTTATTTCATCAATATCGCATGCCAAGGCCATAGATTCTTATGGATTCGAAGGTTTATGAAGGCAAACATCATGCTAGATGTTGTCTTTTAAACCTCCCATGGATGAATCCAGCATATTCTTATCCAAAGATGTCATCCATCCTTGTAAATATCCTTTTGAATTGCATGTTATGCTCTCTTACCGATCTTGTTTGGAAAATTCCTCACTAGCTAGCTGCGAAGAAATTGTCCACTGGCTATCATAATGAAAGGCTAGTTCCTGTATAAAAGTAGGCCATGATCAAATGGAGTTCTTAAACTTCAGCATCCATTGATATTGCTCAACCATGAAGTTTGTTATAATTCAAACAATTGCCCCATCTAACTAATCCAGAACAGGAGGTCATTGTCATCAAACATGTGAATGCTACTAGCATTGAAATCCACAAAAAATAGCAAAGCAGCCCATAAATGAACAATTCGGAAACGATAGATGAAGAGAGAATGCCAAAATGCTGAATTAATGAAATAAGAAAGCAATGCCATTTTGAGGGGCAGCCTCCCAAAAATGCTAGGCCAACAAAAATGAATTACACTACTGATGATCTCCAAATGGATACCTGTTTCCCTATTCATACACAAAATTAGGGTAGGATGACCCTTAGGCTGACCAATCAAAAATAGAAATTTAGAAACTACTAGAAGACCAGTCAAGGGTTATGCCCATCAAAAATAATGACATGTGGAGGGTTAGGAGCCTAACATACATAGTTCTTTTGGGTAAGAAGTAAAGGCTTCAGTGATCTGTTTTAATGTTGAAATGCCAACCCAACAAAAAATTCCTGAACTTTTCTACCACATGCATGAGAGCTAAAAAATTATTATCATAAGAGTTTTTTCATTTTGGTCAACTTCTTGCTTTGAAAGGCAATAGGCCATCCATTTTGTGGAAGAGCTGCCCCTTTGCTTGTTCTTGAAGCATCACATTTAACAACAAAAGGTTGTGAAATACAGGTAGTGCTAAAATTGGGTTGAATGTCATTTACCCTTTTCATGAGTTGTAATGTCGATTTTGTTGCCTTTGTCCAATGGAACTGATCCTTTTTTGTTAGATTGAAAAGTGGATCCACAAGTCCTTTACAAACTTCCTGTAAGAACTATACAGACCTAGGACTCCTTACTGAGTTACATTTTTTAGGTGTTGGCTGATAGAGAATGGCTTTTATCTTAGTCCACTCTACTTTCACCCCTTCTTTACTGACAATATGCCCCCGAGTGCGCAATTTCGATTTTTGCAAAGCCGCACTTCAATTCTTTAGCAAAGACTTCCTTAAGAATTCTAAACCAATATGTAAAGATGTAGATGTTCCTCCATATTCTTACTGTAGATCAAAATATATCAAAGAATGCAAGCAAAAACCTCCTTAAATAAGGCTGTAATTCAGTCCAGGGTACGTAGGAAGGTCATTGGGGTATTTGTGAGCACAAAAGCAACTATCTTAAACTCAAAGTTAACATGATTTCTTAAGGCAGTTTTGTATTGGTTACTTTCCCTTATCCTAATTTAATGATAGCTTAATTATAAATCAATCCTTGTAAATAGAGCTGCCCCACGCAGTTCATCCACTAACTCATCGAGGCATGGAATAGGGTATTGATTCTTACCAGTCTTCTTATCCAGTCCCGTGTAACCTACGTACATATAGAATGATTTATCCTCCTCCACCAAATGACCGCTGATGCAAAAGAACTCTTGTTGGGAGCAAAAAGTCCTAAATCCAAAAAATCCTGACTAATTTGTCAATTTCATCTTTCAAAAAACACAGGATACTGGTAAGGAGGAAAAATTACCAGTTTAGACCATGGCTCCAAACCGATAATGTAATCTGATCCTCTTTCTGGTGGTGGTCCACCAGGCAAGTTTTTGAAGATGTCTTCCAACTCATCAATCAGATGTTATACCTTATGAGATCGTGTTGATTGTTGTTTCACAGTATTCGCATGCAACCCTTTCATTGCATTGCACTCAAACATAAACCCTAGCTAACCCTTGCCAATACGTTTTATTATCTTGCAGGCCGAAATAAACGTTTTTGCACTGGGCTGTAAACCTTTTATGGTGATCCATATCTGATCCTTTTCATTTTTCAAGAATGTCTCACCATAATTCATGCAAAAATTCACCCAATTTATTCAGCTGTCAAACTCCCATGACGACATCTGCTCTTAGTAGTCTTACCTTGATACCACTGTACCACATTAAAAACAGAACCGATTTTATGACCTTAATTAGAGACCTTTTACCATTCCTTTGCATTCCGTCATAGTTATGTTCTGATCTGAAAAATCTGCAAAGGTTTCAACTGTATACCAGAAGAACTCACCAATTTATTATTAATAAGTTGTGGGGGTTGCGATTGTCAAGAGAGCTTCGGTTGGTCTGCCTTAATCTGCGTCTAACCCCACACACAAGCAGATACAGCGGAATGCCCAAGATGTTAGTGAGGGAGACTGGAGCAATATCTAGTTGTTCAGGGCCTGTGAATTAATATTTTCATTGTCCTTTTCAGTCCAATATTAATAGTCGTTCATCAGTTTATTGGTAAAGTTGTTTGGTTCATTAAAAATCCATAAGGGTTCACAAAGAACTTATCAAGGATCAATTCTTCCCTAACACAACGGCCTGACACCATAAAAGATAAGGTCAGGTTCGAATCCTCCTCAGACCTTGGCACTAAGCTAAATGAGTTCAATTATCCGTAGACGAGATACCAATGGAATGCTAAAAGACTACATCAAATATATACATACTCTCACCAATAATATCGAGCATCTGAATGCCCTTGGGTGTCTTGCAATTCTGACCCATATGGACCTAAGCTGGAAAATAAGTAGCTTGGAAACCATGAGCAATAGAACAGTTATGTTACATGTGGAAAACTAGAAACCTGAAAGGAACACTCAGTTGGCTAATATGAACAATCACTCAATGTAATTAGCTTAGCTTTTGAGGGGTTTCACAATGGCCTGAAATAAACATTTGTCACCGCTATGTTTCTGTTAAAATAAGTTATTTTTTTATTCTGAGAAAAAAACACAACTCATTGAAGATTTTTTTTGGTTACATCATAAGTCAAAATGAACGAGTCCACAGCTGCAATTTTTTTTTTCTTCTTTTTTTTTTTGGTAGAGCACCTCATAATTCCCGATTCCTACCCTCAAAAGAAATGCTTACACATTCCAATACACTAAACCTGGGCTGTCATTTAATGTAATGTTGTACACTATCAGCATGTCCTTTTTTTTCTTTCAAATAATGCAGAATGTTTAACAGTGACAAGAATCGAATCCAGGAAAGAGAGAAAATATACCTGCAGGCATATGATATCCGCATGGAGGGAATTGAGGAATTTGAGAAGGGATCCATGAGAATTTACGCGTGGCCGAAGCCCATTCACATTATACGTCACGATCTTCATCCTTTACTCTTCCCTCTCCCCCACAGCACAGCTATTATTTGAACTATATATATATAAACTCCACAGATACGTTGTAATTAGGTTAATCCCACATATGTAAGAATTTCGTCACAGAATTATAAAGCAGTGTATATGTTTTGTTTTTTTTTAAATATAAATCTATTGTTAGTCTTGTGTGTGTTTTGGTTGGGGCTAATTTGATTATTATTGGAATTTGAATTTAGGGTATTTTAATACAAATGTATTTATTTAATTGTTGATAGGATTTGAATTTAAGTTGGTCTCATATAAAATCTATTTTATTTAAATGATTTTAAAAATATGAATGGGATTTGTTTTTAGTTTTTAGTTTTTTAATTAAAATGTTTAAGAGTGTGAAATAGGGGAAGGGTAGTAAAAATCTATATTTATTAAAAATGTTGTGAATAAGTATTAAATTGAGTCGAGCATCTTTTATGTTTTAAAATTATATATTTTTTTTTTCATTTTTATATAGTGATCAAATGTAAGTGAAATGTTGATATAAAAGTAAGAGAGTGAGTGCACTCTTAATATGGTAGTAAAAGTCAACCCTTGACAATTAATATTTACCATAATCATAACCATAATTTTCCAAATTATCTTAGTATAATTGATGATAAGAAGTATGACCATTGACTAATGCTCGTTGATATTGTTTCATAATGTCATACTTTGTGAAAATCACTAAAAGCTTTGGGTAAGTTTCCTCAATGTTTTTTAGTGTTTGTGTGCTTCAAACCTTTTATAACACAACTTCTATCAAAGAAAATCGTTAAACATACATATTCATTTGTTGAGTTGTTGCGTACTTCAAACCCTTTATAACATAACTTCTATCAAAAAAAAAAATTGTTAAACATGTATATTTATTTGTTGATTTAATGTAACTTATACTATTTGATTCTTTCAACCGTGTTTTTTTACCGTCACCCCTATCTCACATTATTTAAATAATCACTCTACATCAAATCCCTAATTTGATTGTTTATGTTGAAACACTCGATCATCATCAGCGAAAGAATTGATCTACTCCAAAACTACATTCTAATCACTATAAAATCTCCTCCACATACTTATAATTTTTTTATTTTCAACTATTAACAAAATAAATATACCACAAACTAATATTGTCATAAATTCCATCATATAAACATAGCAAGGATCTTTCAAAATAAATAGAACCAAGATATAGTGCCTAAGGTTCATACCTTAGCATGATTGAAGTTTCCGTTTTGGTAAAGTGAAGATTTATAAATTGAAAGTGTGTAAATCTACAGTTGCATCGCACTTGAAACCTATGACTTTCGACCTCATCTAACATTTTAGTCACAAACATTAAGAAATAACATTTTGATAATTTTTTATAGAAATGACAATAGAAAACGAGGTTGTGTGTTTTTCATATTATGTGGAAGTGCGTTGTGTGGGAAAGAGACATTTTGTTTCTACTTTTATTATAATATAAGTATACTCTAATATTTTGTAATAATTATTATCATATATTATGATATTATTTGAGAAAATATTATTGTTATAATGAATAATATTATAATATATTCTAAAATTTATAGTGCTCCTAATCATTGTATATTGGATATTCATGTTGACATGTAACATATTTATCTTCTAAGGACATGTAACATATTTTTCATTAATTTTGACATAACAAATGACAAAATTAATATAACAAATGTCTATCTAAATAGATGACATGCCACACATCAAGTCGAATAATTCACCAAAAGTGTTCAGGGATGAGTACAATTTTATGATCTCTGACCTTGAAAGTGACAACAATCTCAAGAAGACAAAAACAAAAGACATTGCAAACCACTCAAATACAGAGATGAACAATGTTTTATACAGAGGCATTCTCAAACCAATTAAAAATAACATTATTAGCATATAACACGAAATTAAAAATGGAGAAAACATAGACATTATGTAGATCTTATCGTGTTCTAAAAAAGGGATTGGTAATAGTTACCTGAGCCAAATTGAAATACATGTGACCTTCGACATAACATTACATAAGTGAATCTTTGTATTGAATGTCAATCTAAAAATTGGAATTAAATGTATTTTTATTGTATCTTGCTCTTCTCCTATTCTATAAATAATATTGTCATCAAACCTTTGAGAAGGCCCTGAGCATGTTCAAATCCTCATTCTAAAATATAGTAATTATTTTGACATAATTTTCATGTTTTCAGAGAGCAATACCATATGCATGCATCAATACGATCATATAGGTCCAACTTATTTAAGCCAACCAATTGAAGTATCATTGATCATATGTTTTAAGTGAGATATGACTCTCAATTTACACATTTTTGTTTGATAAAAAATCGCTTTACAAAACAAGTCTCATGATGCAGCTTTAGTACCCGCTCCTAAGAGGAATATTTAGAGTTCATTAGTGTCAAGACTTTGACTATAGCCACGGAGTGTAATAGATCATATGAGCCCACGAGGACAGTTAAAGTGATTGTACATGGAGTGTTGTCATTTATTTAAAAGCGTTTGTGAATCATGGAGAAAGATGACAATGATGATAACAATAATGACAAAGATATAAAGTCTTTTGATTCAGATATGTGCAAGGAGAGATCAAACCAACAAGTTGAAGTGCCCTCCATTTAGGGAATTGGATTCACTAACAATGAAGGAAAAATGTGCTCCATCGACTAATATTCTCATAACACAATCATATGGCTCTGAAATTAACCTATTGTTTCAACAATATAACATAAAAAAATAATTTAAGGATGATTTTTTTTTACTTCCAAAAATACTGAATTTAACTAGAATGTTATTTCTGATACACTACATTTTATTATGAATTGCATGTAAAACAGAAATCCATGTAAATATAAAATGACTTTAGAACCAATTAGATAAAAAATTGAAAAGGCTTCTTTAAGGAAACCACAAGTGCTGCCAATTCTGGGTAGTCCATTAAACTTGGGTACGAATCCATACCAATCTCTGCGTAGTCTCTACAAGCACTTTGGTGGTTTGATGCAATTCAAATTAGGCATCACCCTGATTGTTATAGCTTCCTTTGTGGACGATGCAACTATCATATTGAAGAACATAAGTTGCACTAAAAGGGATGTAAGTTTTTTTTTGGTAAGAGGGGGTTTGTAAATCACAAGAGTGTAAATATATAGTTGCATCTCCCTAGAAACCCATCATCACTGACCCTATCTAACATTTTGTGCATGAAGCGTTAAGCAACAATAATATGATATTCATTTTAATAATCTTTCCAAAACATATTTTTCCTAACTAGCAATCCATTGGATTTTATGTTTTTTTATGTGTGGATATATAGGGTATTTACGTAGACAAGCTCTAATTGTGCCCAATTTTACTTCTAGAGTTCGAGTATGAAATTTTAATATGTTTTTATGTCAGGGATAATTGCTCCAAATGTCAATATATTTGTAGCATAGATGAATGGAAGCTACAAGATAGAATCTATGATCTCTAAATCTTATAATATGTATAGAGCATGTAAATTTAATAGCTACCCTAAAACCTAGTTTAGTGTAGGATGTAAGCCCCATGTATATATTATATATTTATTAAGTATATTATATATTAAAATAGACAATATAATAATAATATATAATAACAATTTGATTAATTTTGTTTATATTATTTTTAAAATTTAAATTTATTTTTTTACAATTTTTCAAAAAGATAAATTATTAAATACATATAATATTTAAAATATAAATAGTAATAATAATTTGTAATAATACATCTTACATATTTAAAGGACCATAACAAATATTTTAAAGCATGTATTATAAAAGAGAATATTTATATATTTATTATAAATCACATGTTTAATATTTAAAAATAAAAAAGGACCCATGTCTTATGCAATTTCCAAGTGTCTTATGCGGTGGGTTGTTGGGACGATGATGAACAAATTTGCGAGTAGGGAGTTAATAAAACTAAAACAAAAATAAAACACCAAAATGTTGTCTTCTTTCCCTGATTTCCCTATGCAAGATGTTAAAGAAATATCAATTTTAGTTCAGAAAGAATGTGAAGCGAAGGTAATATTTAAATACATGCGCACATATTTTATTCTATGATAATAGTTCCCCTCTTTGTAAGCCGATTCAAAGCATAATTACATTTGTAAGTTAAACGAGGCAATGGCAAGTAGTTCCGGTCCAACACAATCTTGTGTTGTGTGAGGTCCTTTCACCTTACAAATGTAGTGGGTGCGGACGATATGGATCAAGATTTAACTCCAACATAGAAAATTCAAACTATGCATTTGTGTTATATTTACATGTGTCCAAATCTTCCACAGACAAGCTTAACAAGTACTCATAAATTGGTTGACTTAAATTAGGCTACTAATAATATATATATATATATATATATATATATATATATATATATATATATTATACTTTTTGGTATGGATTTATGTGATTGGTTAAGATTGTGGACCCCAATAATTTGTGAGTGTGGTTAAGATCAATCCTCTCCCACGTCTTATGTGCTCCAATCTAAGGAAGATGAATTTGATTTGCAATGTAGGAAACATAAAAAGGTACACTTAATCAAGGTTAATCAAGCTGCTAAGCTATTTTAAAAAGGTTGGAAGCATTGATAATTATCACTGGCCCAACATGGTCATAAAGGAGAAACTAGATCAGAGGAAGAAGACATGGATGAAGCAGAACAATAAATGGTTGGCCAAGTGTGACATTAATTTACAAGAATGTCCTAACAACAAGGAGGAAATAAAGAAGTTTGTGTTAGAAAAATTCAGGATTATCATGTGAACAAATCATAATGGATGGAAAAAAACACATTATATCAAAGAATTCAACCCCACATGGGAGCATGGTGAGAAGGCTTATATGCAGGGTATGCTTAAAGACAAGGCTAGGATTTTAGTGGTTCAATTGAGGATTGGGTCACGTTATCTTAGGTGTGAAATTGGTAGATGGATGGTTTCAAAAGAAGAGTGGGAAGAAAGAACCTGCATTCTCTGTAGCAAAGGGGTGGTTGAAACTGCAAGGCATTTCATAATTGAATGCACAATGTATGCAGATATTTGGAGTCAATATGAAAATAATTTGAAAGTTGACAGCCTAATTGAGCTTTTTGAGGAGCTTAGGTTGCACAATAAGTTAATTTATTGATCAAGCTTCATAGTTGACAGCGTGAGTGCTCATCCGTTTCAACCACCCTTGTAATGCAACAAACACAAACCCTCTTGTCCCACTGCTCCTTAGGGGCTGTCGATCTCCCTATCTCGCATTGGAGTATATGAGAGCCAATTCTTAATTGAGCAATGAGGATATTTTCCCTCCAACTGATTCCAACCCCTATATATGTTTTTTCATTGTGTTCGTAGTTTAGATTGAACATTAAGATATAATGTTGTCTTTTCTTGCTTGTCCCATCCCTCCACATTACTGTTCTAAATTTTTCATTCACGTAATTTTTTATGTCTTTATTATAATTTGGACATTCATTTAGGTTTATATCCCATCTATTCATCCACTTGTAATTTTGCCTCATCCAGGTGTTTTTCCTCCTGTGCAATTCTTCTTCTCGTACTGCCCTAGGCCATCTGTCGGACTTCATGCTTTCGATTTTTTTCAAGTAACATCATAACCTGGTCATAACGGTTGCCTCTAGAGGGAAAGTTCTTGTGTCGACAATAATGATTTCATATGGAACTAAGTCCTTGATTCTGAGTTTGTTTGTGATTAGCCATTTTTGAATCTTTTCTATTTGCCTCCATTTCAAGCTTGTTGTTCCACTAGCCCACACCTCACAACCATATAATACCACTAGTGTGACAAGTAACCCAAGTAAGATCCCGGTGGTCTTCTAGTCCCATAACTCTGCATTCCTGCATCTGTTCTGAAGTGCATAGAAAGCTCTTCGTTCACCTTGTATTCTTTTCATTATGCAAGTGTCTCATCTAAGTTTGTTGTGAAAGTGGAGGCTGAGATACTTGTATTCTAACACCACTTCAAGAGACCCTCCTGCAAACTAAAAATTGGGGTGTTGTGCCTTCCTTGTCATTGAAAAAATTATAATTTTAGTTTTCTCGGTGTTTACTTGCATCCCCACTTCTTTACAAAAGAGCTCTAGAGCTCGGAGATGATCTCTTAAATCTCGGATTGTTGTTGCCATTAAGATTAAGTCATCGGCATAGAGCAAAAATTTTACCACATAATTAGTTAGGTAGACCCCCTCTCGTCTGAATTTGTTCACCCAATCCCTATCAATGTAAAGCCAAAATAAAATTGGGGATAGAGAGCAACCTTGTTTGACGCCAATGTCATTCCCAAAACATTCAGACAACCCTATTTGAGTTTTGATTTTAGCCTTGACTTGTTCATATAATCTATGAATTGCTGCTTTATAGTGCGTTGAAACCTCTAATTCCTCCATTATAGCCCATAATTTGCTCCTTGAAACTGTGTCAAATGCTTTTTTGAAGTCTACGGAGCAACAATATGCATCTTCCTTTTTATCCCACACCTTTTCAACTAGATGTCTAAGTGTGACCCAATGATCAATAATAGAGTTTTTGGGCCTAAAGACTGCTTGTCCCTTTGCACCTTGTCTTTTTTTTCTGCCCAACTACTAATTATGCATTCTATCATACTCCCAAATAGCTTTGCAAAGAGTGGGTTGACCACGATAGTACAATAATTTGAGGGCTTGTTCACATCTCCACTCTTAAATAAGGGTACGATTAAACTTGTTATCCACTCTATCGAAAAGCCCTTTTGGATGACCTCGTTGAAGATTTTTTTGATTTTAAGTGCTATGAGATCTACCCCCCATCTTAAATGTTCTACTTGTAAATTGTCTATGTCTCGTCCTTTACCCGTTGCTAGCTTTTTAATCCTGTTGTCCCCGAAAAATGTCACTTATTTTTGGGACAACCGATGGACTATTTTGGCCCTACACAAACCAAAATTGTCTCTTCCCTTTTCAAAATTTGTCATGAGTATTCAAATTCCTCATTTTTCAAGCTTCTCAGTTTCTATGGACTTCGCAGGAAGAAATCTACAGACTCAACATGCTTGAAATTAACAGGTTCAAAGGGTTCGATGACTTTAACAAGTAAATTCCTTCAAAAGAGCAAGTTTCCAACACTTATACATTTCTAGGCTTTGTTCAATCGGTCGGTTCAATCAAACAGTTCAAAGGCGCGCGCAAAATAAAAAGACGAGCGGAAGCTGCCAAGTATCGTTTGCCGAGACACATTATGATTTGCTTCTCAAAGTAGCGGAACATGCCATGTGTCCCTTGTAGAGTTCCGTGGAAAGCGACAAGTGGTCGTTGTGGAAGGTTTCAATATCTTTTTCTCGAAGCAACGAAACGTGTCACATATCATCTGCAAAGCTCGACGGAGGCTGCCAAGTGTCAAATGGTTGTTGCATCTTCCTTTGGTTTCATTATCGAGTAAAGATTGTGGCGGGCCCCAGGCAAGTTGCTCAAAGAATAAGCGGAGCGCTCCAAGTGTCATCCTCCATGTGATTGCTAAAACTGAGCAAAAGTTGCCACGTGTCCCTGGTAAGAATTAGTGAATGCCGCCAAGTGTTGCAATCTGCAGTTATTGAGTAAGGACTGTGGTGGACCCCAGGTAAGTCGTAGGAACAAATAGAACACGCCAAGTGTCATTGTCTGCGTGAATCCAAATGAGTCCTGAATGTTTTTGTAAGTGTTTCTAGAGCTCATCAGAATCCATAACGTGTCATCTCCCGCAGGACTCTCAAAGATTTCTAAAAGCCCTTATAAGTTAGGTAGATGATGCCAAGTGTCCTCACCTGTTCCGGTGGAAAATGCCACGTGTCACTTGTTAAAGGCAGCAAAATGTGCCACGTGTAAAAAATGAAACACTCCCAATACAAAGACGCAGAGCCAAGGAAAGATTTCCTTCGGACAAATTGTCCGAAGGAATTCCTTTGGACATTTTGTCTGAAGGAAATAAAGAAACAATAGTCTTTCAAAATAATTAAAGCCCGAAGGCCGCTCGGGAGATACTGAAGGGTAGGTACCCTCGCAAAGGATAGTCGACACTCAAAAAATGAACCTTCTTTCAAGACCCCGAAGGGCAAGTTCCATTCGGGAAAGATCAAGCCTCAAAGTGTAGCGAAAGCTGCCAAGTGTCGTATGCCGAGACACATTCTCTAATAAGTTTCAAAGTGTCAGAACGTGCCACATATCCTTTGTAAACAAGCGGAGCGTGACAAGTGTCTGCATCCACGCTTTAGGGTTTTAGCAAGTTTCAAAGCTTATCTCGATAAACTCATTTCAATGTTGCAGATGCTGCCACATGTCCTCGCTTGTGTCACAGCAGAAAGCAACCATAGCAAGTGAGAAAGACATGAAGGAATTGCTAAGGAGGATGACAAGCCTACAGATGTCAAATTTAAGACGACCAACTAGTCGTTAGCTTTCAAATGATGATGGACCCACATACGTCAAATTTGCGGCATCAAAGTGTCTATTGATCTTTGCAAGCTTGAATGTAGACCCGAATGCATTTCAAGGGCCTTAAGGCCAAGACCGAAAGGAAGAACAGTTCAAAAAATGAACCAAGAAACCCAAAAAAGGGAAAAGGTAGCCCAAGGACTCAAATCACAACAGGAAGATACAAAGAGGGAAATATCTACAGGATTTATTTCTAGTAGGTGGAACAATTCATCAGGTAGATATTTGGGCTTGAAAACATTGAAAGCGCAACCTATTTGTCTCCTTTGAAGTAAAGGCAGAGTGGACAGATGCGCGGGTAGCAGGTGATAGAATAAGTGACTTAGGTTCAGGAGGAGACATTAGAGATGAATCAACACAGCACAGTTAAGGCAGTCGCCCTATTCCAACATAGCCCTCCTTGACAGAACCAAAAATGCATCCAAGGCATTAATGCACAGCATGGGACGCTCCATTAGACACTCCATGGGACAAAGTGCCAAGCCTTCCTTGGCCTTTATATAATGTAATATCTTGTATCATTTTAAGAGAGATCTCCTCGTTACTAGAAGAAAAACTCTACCTAAATTAAGAGGCATTACTAAGACTTTGAGCTCAGATTGTTCATCATATTTCTTTGTTTGAATCATAAAGCAAGTTACTTTCAGACTTTGTGTTATTATAGCTTGTATCATTCTAGGAGATTGTTCTTATGTCTATTTCCTAAATGTATTCTTGTTTATGCAATTTAATAAGCAGAGCTAGTGGAAGTGATAAGGAAGGTGTCCTGAAACTAGTTACTTTCAAACTTTGTGCTGACATAATTGTTTTCAATGTGTATTTTTAGTTTCTTTCTGTGTAAAGGACATTGGGACGACTTTGTGCCCCCATTGTTCTTCGTATTTCACTCTTGGGCAGTCAAAGTGGAGACTTTGTGCTACATCTTAGATTGTTGGTTACTCTGTACTCTATTACCAGTTACTTATCCTACCTGAAAGAACTCTTGTTGTCCCCTACAAGAACACTTCTGAAAAAAGAGAAGTGCCTTCAATGTTTTCACCTGGATTTTCTTCTTTGTTTGTGAACATCATCTCTGAAAGAAGCGAGATAAATGGTGTATCCTACCCCTGAGTGTTATTTTTTGCTTATATATATAGTATATAGCGCATTTATACCTATAGGGAACCTCCCCTTGATGAGAGGAGAGATTCGTCCCCTTTGGATGTGGTAAACCTGCAACTTTGGAGGACCAATCTCCCTATGTTGTGGTTGAAGAGACCTATTTTGCTCACCAGTTAGCTGGTTGACAAAATATTCACCCAACAGTCTTTTTGGCGACTTTGCTGGGGAAGGACAAGCAGTTTGAAGCCTCAAGCTTCAAGTTGAAGTAAGACCAGTCCTTTTCCATTTTTGTTTCATAATCTGGCAACTCCACGTATACCAGAAGCCAGAGAGTTCAAGGTGTTGTTGACCCTGTCTTTGAGTTGGTGCAACAAGGAAATTTCGACTTACTTCCTCCCCAACTTCAAGTTCAACGATCCAGGAGTGTTCCTCCTACCTGTACCAGGACACCAACACAAGACAAAGCTATTTTTTCTATTGTTAGCAGAGCTTTGCCTATATGTACTCCACCCAGATTTGTTATCCCTGCTTTCAATAATCCAATCATGACAGTTCAAGGCCCCTAGAGTAACACTTTATGTCCTCTAAATTTGACCCCACCTCTGCATGAGCTTCCACGCAATTAAAGGAAGAATTTCCCCAAATTCTTTCATGATAGGAAAGTTCATCCTGATGAACACATTGCAGCCTTCAACATAGCCTATGGTGTAATAGGAGTGGAGTTTGAGGATGTGGCAGTTAGGCTTTTCGTGGAAACACCGCAAGGTGCTGCTGCATATTGATTCTACCATTTACAAGCTAGATCAATAACTGATTGGGACACACTCAAAGCTAAATTTGAAGCCAGGTTCAAGCCTACGGAAGATGCATATGCCTTGCTAGCCCAGCTCACACAGATGAAGAAGGAACCTCACGAACCTATGAGAGATTTCATAGCAAAGTTTGACAAGCTGAGGAATCGAATTCCCGCTATTGCTCAGCCGACAGCTGAAAACCTCATATATTTCTTCATCAACTCACAGCTGCCTGAAGTGAGTTTTTTGCTAAGACGTGTTGGCCATATAGACCTCAAGGCTGCTCAAGATTTGGCTACCGAAGTTGAAGATGACCTTATATTGGCAAGAAAGATAAGGAGAGATCCAAACAGAGATAGATCTTCTTCTTCCTCTGAATACTCCCCTTCAGCCACCACTGATCTAATGGTGCAGAAGCTAGCAAATGAATTGCTGGCCCTCAGAAAACAAATGGCACAAGGGATGTCATATGCTCCCTCATACAGATATGTACCAAGGAGGACATTCCTTATCAGTCCTACCAATGCCATGCTGCCAGGAACCAAGGGCAAACCAATCGTCTTCATTCCCCTCAGAGGAATAACCTTGCCATTGAAGCACCTCCAACTAACTCAGCGGTTGGATATCTTGAAGCTGAATCGGATTTCTCATTCTAGCCTGAGTTGAGTCCTGAAGTTGACGCTAATCTCTTCACTGAGGAAGAAGAAGAATAAGCTGGTGACTCCAATATTGGTTTCCTGAATTATCAAGACGAACCCAGAAGTGAAGGTAATGTAGCTGAGGGATCACATGCTATATTCACCCAGTCCAAGAATCAATCAACTCAACAAGTTGATAAAAAGAAAACAGAGGGGCAACCTCAACCAACAGTTTCAATTGTTAAACGTGGGACCATTTTGCCCTTCCAGCTAAAGGACCCGGTGACTGCTAGAAAGGTAAGTATCTCAAACATTTTTGCACCTTCAACTTCAAATTCGCAGTCCAGTTCTCCCCCTCCTAAAACTCAAAATGATGAACTCCCATCCTCTGTGCCTAGTTCATTTCCAACATTTGATATCATTGACCATATAAAGAAAACCAAAATTCAAATATCTGAATTTGAATTTCTGCAGTCCCATCCTGAGCAATTAGACAAACTGGTTCAATGTGTTAAAAACCAGGCCGTCCTTATAGGACAAACAATTCCCAAAGTGACACATGATCCCCCCAAAAATGCACCCACCAAGAACAATCTTGTCATTACACCTCCTACTGCTCCTGGTAGGAATGAACCCTTTTATGTCTCATTGCTGATAAATGGACATCAGCTGAATAATTGCATCATTGATTTCGGTGCTTCAGACAATGTCATGTCTGCCAAAGTGGCAAAATCTCTTGGTCTCACACTTACCAAAACATTTGGTAGATGATTCTCCATGGAGAACAAGCAAGTGCCACTACTAGGACAAATCAATGACGCCCAATTTGCATTTATGGCATTCCAAAACAAGAGAATCAAGATGATAGTTCTGGCGGCCGACGTCCCAGCATCCTATGGCATTCTGCTTGGATGAAATTTCTGCAAAGATGTGGGAGGATAATTAAACATGGACCTATCTAAGGTAAGTGTCCCTGTCAAAGGTGTTATGAAGAGGCTACTCCCTGAAAAGGAAGTAAAATATGTTGTCACTCAAACATCAGCACTTGAATCTCAAATTCTATTTGAGTCTTCAGACAGGGGTAATTACTTCTTATCCACAGAGGATGTTCATGTTTCAGTAGGTGAAAGTCCTATAGGTGGCGATCCAAAGATTGATTCAAGCAAAACATCAGAAGAATCGATATGGTGCAATACATATGAAAAAATATCTTCCCTCTCTAATGAAGAAAAATCTGATAGAAGATCAGTTTTTGATGATATTTGGATTTGAGAATTTGATGGCAGCTATTCCTCTACCGGTGTTGGAGCCGAGATGGTGTTGATATCTCCTCAAGGGGATATTCTTCCTCCACACGAATTGCAGTTCAGCAACTCCAACAACACTGCCGAGTGCGAATCTCTGTTACTCGAGTTGAAGGCTGCTCAGGATATAGATGTCAAACTCTTTCATGCCAAAAGAGATGCTAAACCGATTGTTTGTCAGGGGTCTGAGGGTGAGAATCAAAACATGTGCTGGATTGAACCAACAGAACAACAAGCTATGGTAGTGGACGATACTGCTGCGCTCCAAAGTCGCAAAAGGAACTCTCCACCAAGAGAGCAAAGATTTATGGTTTTCAGATTGAAAACCACGCCTTGCCATGGGGCAAGAAGAGAGAACCAAAATGAGTGCACAAGAAATGTGATTCCTAGTGGAGAGCTCCATTTGCCCATCACCGATTCTAGGGACAAAATGGTTTCCTACTGGTTTATCAGGTCAAAACGCCATTTTCATTGTCTCACAATGGGCAGCGTCTGAATCACTTCAATTCTTGAAGTATCAGATAAGTTCACCTATACATATGTATATTTATATAGCCTTTGTTTCTATTGTGTGTTGTTCACTTTCATTTTTTGGAACCTTTTTTTTGGGTGGCGTGACTCCATAGCCCAATGGCATACTTCAAGGCACTTGAGATTCTGGTTTCTACTCCCCTCAGCTGTGTTTCAAATTTTCAACTGAAAGAAGTTCCCCAATTGGAGCCAGCGATTGTCCCTGAAAAATGTCACTCATTTTTGAGACAACCTATGGACTATTTTGGCCCTACATAGACCAAAATTGTCTCTTCTATTTTCAAAATTTGCCCTGAGCATTCAAATTCCTCATTTTTCAAGCTTCTCATTTTCTACGGACTTCATAGGAAGAAATCTACAGACTCAAAATACTTGAAATTAACAGGTTCAAAGGGTTAGATGGCTTTAACAGGTAAATTCATTCGAAAGAGCAAGTTTCCAGCACTTATACATTTTCAGGCTTGGTTCAATCAATCGGTTCAATCAAACGGTTCAAAGGCGAGCGCAAAAGAAAAAGACGAGCGGAAGTTACTAAGTGTCGTCTGCCGAGACACATTATGATTTGCTTCTCAAAGCAGCGGAACATGCCACGTGTCCCTTATAGAGTTCCGTGAAAAGTGACAAGTGGCAGTTGCAGAGTGTTTCAATATCTTTTTCTCGAAGCAATGGAACGTGCCGCATATCATCTGCAAAGCTCGGCGGAGGCTTCCAAGTGTCAATTGTCACTGCATCTTCCTTTGGTTTCATTATCAAGTAAAGACTGTGGCAGGCCCTGGGCAAGTTGCTAAAAGAATAAGCGGAGCGCTCCAAGTGTCATCCTCCGTGTGATTGCTAAAATTGAGTGGAAGTTGCCACGTGTCCTTGGTAAGAATCGGCGGAGGCCACCAAGTGTTGACATCTGCAGTTATTGAATAAGAACTATGGTGGACCCTGGGTAAGTCGTAGGAACAAACAAAACACGCCAATTGTCATCGTCTGTGTGAATCCAAATGAGTCTCGAATGTTTTTGTAAGTGTTTCTAGAGCTCAGCGGAAGCCGCCACGTGTCATCTCCTACAAGACTCTCAAAGGTTTCTAAAAGCTCTTATAAGTTAGGTGGATGCTGCCAGGTGCCCTCCCCTGTTTCGACAAAAAATGCCACATGTCACTTGTTAAAGGCAGTGGAATGTACCACGTGTCAAAAACAGAACACTCCCAATACAAAGACGTAGAGCCAAAGAAAGATTTCCTTCGTACAAATTGTCTGAAGGAATTCTTTCGGACATTTTGTCCAAAGGAAATAAAGAAACAATAGTCTTTCGAAAGAATTAAACCCTGAAGGCCGTCCGAGAGATCCCGAAGGGTAGGTGCCTTCGCAGAGGATAGTCGACACTCAAAAAATGAACCTTCTTTCAAGACCCCGAAGGGCAAGTTCCCTTCGAGAAAGATCAAGACTCAAAATGTAGCGGAAGCTGCCAAGTGTCGTATGCCGAGACACAGTCTCTAATAAGTTTCAAAGCGACAGAACATGCCACGTGTCCTTTGTAAACAAGCGGAGCGCGACAAGTGTCCACATCCGTGCTTCAGGTTTCTAGCAAGTTTCAAAGCTTATCCCGATAAGCTTATTTCAAAGCTACGGATGCTGTCACGTGTCCTCCCCTGTGTCACAACGAAAAGCGGCCATAGCAAGTGAGAAAGACATGAAGGAATTACTAAGGAGGATGACAGGCCCGCAGACGTCAAATTTAAGATGACCAACTAGCCATTAGCTTTCAAACGATGACGGACCCGCAGACGTCAAACTTGCGGCATCAAAGTGTCTGTTGATCTTTACAGGCTTGAACGCGGACCCGAATGCATTTCAAGGGCCTTAAGGCTAAGACCGAAAGGAAGAACCGTTCAGAAAATGAACCAAGAAACCCAAAAAAGAGAAAAGGTAGCCTGAGGACTCAAATCACAGTAGGAAGAGACAAAGAGGGAAATATCTATAGGAGTTATTTCCAGTAGGTGGAACAGTTCATCCGGTAGATATTTGGGCCTGCAAACATTGAAAGTGCAGCGTGTTTGTCTCCTTTGAAGTAAAGGCAGAGTGGACAACTGCGTGGGTAGCAGGGGATAGAATAAGTGAATCAGGTTCAGGAGGAGACATTAGAGATGAATCAACATAGCACAGTTAAGGCAGTCGCCCTGTTCCAGCATGGCCCTCCCTGAAGAACCAGAAATGCATCCAAGGCATTAGTGTATAGCGTGGGACGCTCCATGGGACAAGTGCCAAGCCTTCCTTGGCCTTTATATAATGTAATCTCTTGTATCATTTTAAGAGAGATATCCCCGTTACCAAAAGCAAAACTCTGCCCAAATTCAGAGGCATTACTGAGACTTTGAGCTCAGATTGTTCATCATATTTCTTTGTTTGAATCAGAAAGCAAATTACTTTCAGACTTTGTGCTGTTATAGCTTGTATCATTCTAGGAGATTGTTCTTATGTCTATTTCCTAAATGTATTCTTGTTTATGCAATTTAATAAGCAGAGCTAGTGGAAGTGACAAGGAAGGTGCCCTGAAACTAGTTACTTTCAGACTTTGTGCTGACATAATTGTTTTCAGTGTGTGTTTTTAGTTTCTTTCTGTGTAAAGGACCTTGGGACGACTTTGTGCCCCCATTGTTCTTCGTATTTCACTCTTGGGCAGTCAAGGTGGAGACTTTGTGCTACATCTTAGATTACCGATTACTCTGTACTCTGTTACCAGTTACTTATCTTACTTGAAAGAACTCTTGTTGTCCCCTGTAAGAACACTTCTGAAAGAAGAGAAGTGCCTTCAGTGTTTTCACCTGGATTTTCTTATTTGTTTGTGAACATCATCTCTGAAAGAAGAGAGATGGATGGTGTATCCTACCACTGAGTGTTATTTTCTGCTTTTATATATAGTATATAGCGCCTTTATACCTATAGGGAACCTCCCCTTGATGAGATGAGAGATTTGTCCCCTTTGGATGTGGTTAACCTACAACTTTGGACGACCAATCTCCCTATGTTGTGGTTGAAGAGACCCATTTTGCTCACCAGTTAGCTGGTTGACAAAATATTCACCCAACAAATCCCTTGCATGATATTTTCTGTCGTGAAAAGCTCTTTATTGACACTGATTTTGGGAGGTGCATCTTATTCACTTTCACACTCATATAGTTGTTTTGAGTACTCCAACCGCTGCCCTGTTGTTATGTTGTTTTCAACTTGTCTTTTTTCTTTGTGAAGTTCCCTCCAAAATCTTTTTGGTTAATGTTTTCTTAAGTAAATTAACTCTTTCCTCTAAGTTCTAATATACTTTGCTTTCTTTTCCCTTACCATTTGTTCATATGCTTTTTGGTTTGCTTTTGTTCCACCTTTTGGTTCTTTTAACAATCTCTATGTTACTTTGCATTTTTCATCATACCATGGATTAGTTGGGAAAGTATTTCTCCCCTTCTTTTTAGTTTTAGCTCTCTTGCATGTTTTTAGTGCATCTTGAATAATGCTCATCAACATCTCACTTTTTCGTATATTCTGTGTCATTGTTATGTGCTACTTTCTTTCCCCCTTCCTGCATCTTGCTTTCCAGTGGTGCTCTAAAGATTCGCCAATTTTCCTCTATCAAGAGAATGTTCCCTGTAGGCAACGACTTACTTTGGTTGACCTCAGTTTGCTTATCTTGATGATTGTCTATTTTTAATTGGGAGGCTTGTAGAGCTCCAAGGATACAAGGGGGTGGAAAGCCTTGTACATGCTCCAAAATATATGCAGATCAACTGAATTATGGGATTGGACAACCAAGTTGACTCCTTTTGGGCTACTTGTTATCCTGGCAGTGTTGTATGGTTGTGAAGTTTGGGGCAGCGACACATTAGCGACGAAATGGAGACAAATAGAAAGGTTACAAAAGCATTTAATCACAAGTAGTTTCAAAATAAAAGCCACTGTATCGTATGAGATCATGCTAGCTGAGGTTGGGACCTTTTCGATGGAAGCAACGGTCTTGATCAGGGAATTAAAATACCTAAAGAAAGTGGAAAACATGGAAGGATGTTGTTGGCCCAAAATAGCAACGGAGGAAACTCTGAATAGAAGGAAGAACACATGGATGAAGCAAAATGACAAATGTATGAGCAAATGGGACATTAACATGCAGGACTGTCCTAACACCAATGCAAAAATCAAAAGATATGTGCAAGAAAAAGTCAAAACAACGATGTGGACAAAACAACTGGGATGTAAAAGAGAATACTATGTCAAAAACTTTAATCACACATGTGACCATAAGCAAAAGCACTATATTGGAATGGAGATAAGGTGGAAAACTAAAATGTTATTTGCCCAATGGAGAACTAGCTCACACCATCTTAAATGCGAAACAAGGAGATAGAAAGCACCCAAAGAGGAATGGTCGGAGAGGGTTTGTCAGTTTTGTAAGTTCGGATCGGTGGAAATGGAATGGCATTTCATAATGGAATGTATAGCATATGAGGGCATTTGAAGTAGTTACGTTGATATCCTACAAGATGAAGGATTTACAACTTTGTTTGAAGAGGAAAAGATAGCAAAACCAACAAACTACTTGACTAGAATTCATAACAGAGGATCCAAGCTTAACAAAAAAATTGAAGAAACGCAAAAGTTGCAGTGTAGGATAGTTTATTTGGTATCTTGTCGACTGGTTTTACTCTTGGATCCCATACACTGATTGGACTCATGAACGTTATTAAAAACTTTCAATGCAATTCAATTCAAATGGAGTTTCACAAAAGTTGAGTTGAATTATACAAACTGCTCCAATATGCTCTTGAAAGACATTTATTCTCACCCAGACTGGTAACAAAAAACCCACCATAGAGGGCAATCATATCCATTGCAATCTGAACATCATTCTCACTTACATTCAAAAGCTTAGATGATTCCTGCCTAAATGTTGTGTCTGCACTGAAATCTGGTTCCCTTCCATAACATTTATTACTTACAGCAAGCATTTAAAACCGTTGCATCGGATGCCATTCACTTTCTTCATGCCTGCCGGGGAATTTCAATGCCTTGTGCCTTCTTCGGCGGACGCGGCAGGACTATTGACTTTGTTTTTCCGTCGGAGACGTTTAAATTGAGAGACGAACACCATAGACTCGTCTTATGGTTTCGCAGATCTGTCTTAGATGCTCAGTGGTTTTGCAGAGCAGTTTCCTCAGTTCGGTTAGTGAGTGGAGTTGACTGTGGTGGGTGACAGCTAGGGATGGGACCGACTGCTGAGAAATTTCTGCAAGGCCCCATCATAATCATCGGGGTTTTCATAATGGTGGTCTCTCTGGCGGGATTCATAGGGGCCTGGTTCAGGGTCTCGTGGCTGCTGTGGACCATACTCCTGCTCTTTTGCTTCACCGTTTTCGCGTTAATGGTCACAAATAAAGGGGCTAAGCAACTGGCGTCAGGGAAAGGCTAGAAGGAGCACCGTCTTGGGGACTACTCCCACTGGTTGCAGAAAAGGGTCCGAAATACGGATAACTAGAGAAAAACAGAGAGCTGTATGTGCGATGCCAAGGTCTGCAAAAGCCTTGGCGGGGACGATGTAAACCATGTTGCCACGGAGTTTTACTAGAGAAATTTCTCCCCAATTCAGGTCGGTACAGACAAACTGTTTATTATTTTCAAACCCTAGTCAAGGCACAAATTGTGCTAGAAATAGGTCGATGTACAATTTTTTAAACCCTAACCAAGGCACAAATTTATCACTGTTTATAAACTTATTTATCATGTGGAGGAAATATAAATGAATTGGTTAAGTGGAATTTATTTAAACCTATAAAATTAGATTAAAAAATGTTTGAGGAATCTAAATTAAAAAACACATTCATCGTCTCTCACAAAAATTAAAAGAATTAATATATCTCGCTTTATATTTATACACTTTTAACCTTACAAAGGTGTTGAAGTGATGAACCATTTTTTATTCCATTAAAAAAGTAGAGGTTTACATTTAAAAAAATAAAAGTTATAAAGATAGAGGTAATAAAAATAGAGTATAATATAAAGATAGAAGTGATGGAAAGAAGTATATCATGGAGAGAGGTTCATTTTTATTTACATTAAAAGAGTAAAGCTACTTTATATTGCTTTTAAAAAGGTGTTGAAATGGTGAATCATTTTTATTGGCATTAAAAGCGCAGAGGTTATAAAGATTAGAGGAAATGGCACTGAAGTATAACATAAACATAAAGGTGATAGAAAGAAGCATACCGAGAAGATAGAGGTCTATTTTTATTTATATTAAAAGAGTAGAGTTTATAAAGTTAGAGGTAATGGAACATAAGTATAACATAAAGATAGAAGTGATGGATATAAGTATATCATGAAGATAGCGCTGACGGAAAGGAAGTATAACACAAAGATAGAGGTGATGGAATAATATGAAGATAATTCAAATCTAATTCTTTGGTATTCATCGCAAGGAAGGTGACTCTTTTATTTTCTTAATAGGTGGTGTTGAGAATATTATGAGAGATTAGTAGTCGTGTCAATTTTATAGTAATTATTTTTTAAGTACTATTACAATTTTTAGGAAATATTGGTTATAATTAATAATTTTATATTTATATATAGATTCTAAACATAATAGTACCATTTAGACATTCTATTTGGTTAAAAACAAAATAAAAGCAAGAGCGAGATGCTTATAGCCCCTTCTTTTTATTACCCATTCAAAAAGAATCCATGAAATTTGATGAGTAAGCTCTTAAGTTCAATTGCTTAACAGAATTCACATAATCATAACATGTTGACCTACTTGAATTACACTATATAATCATAGTTTTTGCTTTAAGGACTTAAGGTAGTGTAATATGTTATTGGAAAACATAAACAAAACTTGTAGTACTATGATATATGAACATAATAATTATGAACAACAAGATAGAGAATAAGAACAACAATGGACACAACGATTTTAGCCTAGAAAACCTCGATGTGGGGAAAAACTAGTTAGAAGTGAAAATAACTCAAATACCTTATCTTTCTTATGGCCAAAGATAGTTTACAAAAACATCGATTGAACAAATACAACATTTACTCTATTGTTTTCTCACTCAACTCCTCTTTACAACCTTTCTTCCTCGTTCTACAACCAATTGACCACCAAGTCTATCTCCCACATACTCATGCCCCATTATATATGTGTGCCTCCTTCCTATCATGTTCCATTATTATACTTTTGTGCACTGCAAGACTATCAGAACCAAAGAGACAACATCATACTACCATTACTCTAATTGTTTAGAGAACTTAGGAGAAATTGTCGTTTATTTACACAAATCGATGATTTTGAAACTATCGTGCAGTAGTTACGTAAATATGCATGTGTTACCCAGTGGTTACAAAATTGTCAGATATATATACTGGTGGTTACATAATTACCCCTTAAGGGAACTAAAGCTACACATTTGCTACATATGCGAGTTGTTTTGTCACCATACAATAAATACTTATTTTGAGTCGTGTTTTATGATATGACCTAGTTGTTCTCTAGTTGGATGATGAACAAGTTTAATTTCCTAATCCCTATGTATCATACCTCCCTTATGAGAGGTTTTTGGTCTCAAAAGAGCTCTCTCACTTTCTCCTTGAGGTACCACTTTGATTTTCTTTGTGTCTTTCCTTTGATACCACCCTACCAAGAATTTTATGGTCCTCTTCTAATCTCTGTGACTTCATGTTATGACACTGCATCCTCCTCCAACTCCCCTTGGGCATCCATGATGAATTATTCTATGGAAATTAGCAATTATCACTCTTCTTCCTTGTCCAACATGGATGGTTTATATCGGTGCAAGTTTTTACTCTTTACTATTGAGCACATCCTCATGAATGGTGGTAAATCAAACTTGAAAACATTATCTCTTATATTGTTGAAGATGGTGTATGGTCAATATCATAGAGGTTTGAGCATCCTAGCTTGCCCTTGAAGTTTCTATTTTGGCAAATACGACCACACTTTGTCCCTTGTTTTAAACATGTGTTCTCTTTGATGTTGATCAGGTCTAGTCTTGTGCTTGACTTGAGACTTATCTAATTATTCTTTCACCTTGAGATAGATTTACCTAATCCTCTCAATTTATCTTGTTGCTCTTGTAACCTTTGAATCTATTATATCTCATGATTCTTGTTATCCCATTGCAACATCAAGTGGATTTATAAGCAAATAACTCAAACGTGCCTCAAAAGGCAACTTGTTAGTGGATGTATGTACTACTCTATTGTATTAGTGTTTGATATATGCCAAAGAATCATTGCAAGTCCTTGGATACTTAATATTTTATCTCCTTATTAGTTGTACCAAACTTGTATTTACAAATTTTGTATGCATATTAGTTGAGGATGAAAAATTATGCTTCTTTAGATGTTGGTTTCTAGATTTCCCCACAAGGTGGTCCAAAATTTTACCCAAATAATGGAGTTTTTACTTAAAATATGGACTTGAAAATAAAATATGCATCCAAACGTTATAAAAGTATAACTTGTGTGATTCATGCCATTTTATTGTCTTCTTACATGGAATCAAGATACACATTTTGTTGAATCTATCTACAACATCATATAGATAGACACAACCATGATTATAAATTGGAAAACCTCCTACAAAATCTACATATATGTTTTCCCATGGTTTAATAGGCACAATTTTCTTTTTGATAGATTGGTCTAATAGGCACAATTAATGTGTTAGCAGAGGTTGTTGGAAAATCCATCTGAATATGTTAATGTGTGTTTTACGTGCGCAATAGGAAACATGAATAGAACACAATCATGGATATCTAACAAGCAAAGTATTTTCTTCAGTTTAGGATTAGATATTAATACATGAAGCATAGACAAATACTTATAAAACATTCATTGTTGTTATTATATGATTAATCAGATTTAAGCAAAACAAAACATTTATTAAGCATAGAATAAGGATAAAAGACGTTCAAGAAAACCATCATCAAATCTCTATATTGATCTTTATATGTTCGAAACTTCTTTCCATTAGAACTGATCATTATATATAGGTTGTTACAGCGCATTGTCACTTCACATTCCATCCTTTTGATTTGGGCACAAATGAGTCCTTTCATATTCCACAAACTTTTCTAATGTCAACATAGGTCGAATACATCCAAAATACAATACATTATATTGGTTAATATATCACAGACTTGTCCTTCATCTACATTATGTGCTTATGTAGTTATCTACTGCTATCAACACTTTCTCAAACTTAAAAGTTGTCTTGTTTTGAGACAAAATCGTAGGAAGTGCACCTTTTGAAAATGCTTAGAAAATTGTCTAAGCTGAGGAACTGGTCCAAAAACATTACTTGTGGTAATCGCTCAAGGTGTCGTTTACTAGTTTTCACCTCTTACGCACTACTTAGTTTCCATTTTAGGTTTTCAACTAAATAGCGTACTAATCTACCGCTATTTCAAGTTTTCAACATATTAACATAACTAGGTGGTTGCCCTTTATAGGTTTTCAACCAACCTGGCCCCATTTTTAATGCTTATGGCCTTCCTATTATAATTTTTTTTCAAAATTTTAAAACTAAAATGTATGCAATACCTACAAAGAAGGTGGAGGCATAAGATACGATGTTGGAACTGATGGCGACTGAGAAAATGTTGTCGCTGGAGTTGTCAAAGAAATCGTAGCTGTAGAATTAGGTGTTGGCTACGCTTACTGAGGTTGGATGGATTGTTGAGTGGTTGTGGTAGCCTTTTTTTAATGAAGCTCTATTTTTTAGTTGGTTTGGAGGGATGAACTACAACTCTTGAATGATGTCCATGATAGAGATATCTAAATGTGAAGAGTCCTTTTTGAACATTGTCTAGTCAGTGAGAACTTCCTGCACCATATTGATCATTATGTGCAACAAAACTTGACACACCATTATATTCTAAATATTGTCTTCTTCAGTGATGGTAAGGAGTGCCCTAGCATTCAACATTTTATGTTGAATTTCTAGGGATAACTCTTCGAGGCAATATACATGCCTTTGAGTTTTAATGATAGACAATGTATTGTGTAGCATCCCATTTTGCCACATTTTTAACTTGTGCATGACATTGTGTCTTGATTCAAGTGACTACATGAGTGCAATGTCCAGTGCATTAGAGATAACTGACTGATCCTCCATTATTGCTTTGGCTTTATCCACCCTGACAATTTCTAGTTTGGCCTCAAACCATGAAGTATTCAATTTTTGCTTCTAGTTGAGCATGCCTCAGGCTATATGTTGAGCTTAGAGAACATATGTATCCAAGACTTGTTCATATTTTTATAATAATTTCAAAATTACCTCTATTTATGCCTTAATATTCTAACCCTATGTGTGAAGTTGTTGTAGTTGTTGCGCATCAAGCTATTATTTTATGAGTTGGGATAGGAGGTGGAGAATTGCTTATCTTCAGACATCACTTGGTCACCTAAGACTTGAGTGACTAATGCAGGACAAGTGTTATCAATTACTTGGCAAGCTTTGGTGAGGCATAGATGTAGGTCTATCTTTTACTCCTGTAGCTGTGATAGATCTTGCTATAATGTCAAAGCCTTTTGAGTGATAGATGCTTGAAATGTAGCTGCTCCTTCAATTTGCTTTGACAGTGGAAGTTAGGAACCATCAGGAGATGCTTCCTGCACTATTGTAGCTAGAGCCAAACTTGAAGTCATAGTTGTGATAGGTGCCTTCCTTATTTGTGCCATTGATAGAGAAAAAGTTGTTTGTCAAGTTGAGGTTATAGGTACATTCCACAACCATTAGTTGGGGAATTTTTGCTTTTATTGAGATGTTTCCTCTTGCGTAACCACTTGAATGGAACCTGAGCGTTGTGATGCAGAAGGTGGCTACTAAACTTTAGGTATCACACCTTGCATCGAGGACTATACTATCTGTTTTATTACTATTTGTTCTTGCATTGTGCACTTTGGTTCTGACTTTGCTTTGGCAACTGCCTCTTCTTGCTCTTTGTTCGCTTGCTCTTTGGCCTGTGTTTGCATTTCATCACCCTGTTTACATAGGACTTCTACTTTTTCTTTTGCTTCAACCTTTGTTGTTGAATCAACTTCAACCTTTTATATTTGTGTTGCTTGCACTTATAGAGTTGCTTGCTCTTTTTGCTTCGTCGCAACTTGTTCATGTTGTTTCTTCTTCCCTTCTTATTTCTTACTCTGCTCCTCCTCTTCAATAGCCTTGTGTGTCGTTTCTTCCTTCCTTTTCTTTTTTTCCTCTTTCTTTGCCTCCTTCCTAGCCTTATTAACAACTTCCTTCTAAGTCTTTTCATGCTTGAGTTGATCCTTGAAAACTTGCTCTTGTTACAAGGTATGCTTATGTGGTTGGCTACTATGGTTGAGGTCATTCAGTCTCTTGTGGGTTCTGCATCAAAGTTGGTGAGTCAGGGTCTGAGAGTGACTACAAAGTAAATGGTGAAGAGGGTGACTCCATCATGGTGCACCTATATGTTGATGCTTTTGGCCCAGCTAGGGGGACCAAAGTCTTTTTGATCTGCTTGTAGGCTCAAATTGTTTCTTGGGGTTGTTGATTCGGTACCATGAGCTTCTGTGGCTCAACTTGCTCCACCTGATGTGGTTCAACAAATGAACCCATACATGTCACAATGTCTAGTGATATCCAAGGCATAATATGGGTTATAACTTATGTAACAATGGATATTGTGGGCTTTATTGTTGTTGTGGGCTTGCTTGAGTCGTGGAAGACCCTACGCCTAGTGATACCTCAAAAATCGCAACCATCTTGTGAATGCATTCTCATTCCTCCACCATTGTATAAGTAATTATTGATTCTAGAGGTATAGGAATATCCACTAATAGGATCTTTGGAACATTGTTCCACACATGGCAAGTGTTCACTGCATTCAATAAGAAAAACTATTTTTCTTCTTCTTCATGGTCCTCAGTGATTATGTCTTCAACCATGGATTTATATACATCCTTCCCTGCGACTCCTAGCTGAGTCAGATCATATTTTGTTCTGATTTGTGGAATAATCCTATTGGAAGTGCAAGTTTTAGTACTACATGTCTTCTTCTTTGGAGGAGGTGAAGTTGTATACACTAGGGCCTTCCTCTTCGTTACTGCAATCTACGATGGAGTTGCTTGTCTCTGGTGGTGCATGTGCCTTTACTTGTGGTTGTGTTGTTGGTGGTTGGGCTGATGGTTGTTGTGCTCCTAAAGGTATAGACCACAATGGTGGAATAGAGTGAGTAGCTAGAGATTTGCTATCGTAGGACTTAGGCCTATGCATCCAACATCTTGATGAAGAATGGTAAAGAAGTTATTGGTGTTTTAGGGAGCTCATAGACCATGATTTAAATCCCATCACGAAACTTGGTGACTAAATCATGTTGCCCCAAGTATTACATAACATCAACAAGTATGCGAGGGTGTGAAAAAATGAGTTACTGAACTTCCACCCACCATGAATTAAATCTACCAAGTTGCTCATAGTATTAACCTATTTTAGTCTACGTAATGTTGGCAAATGCAGTCGTAGGCTAGAAATCCACATCTAGGTTAACTGGAGACTTCCACTGAGTGAAGTAAAGGAAGAGTACCAAAAATTAATCTTGGAAAACTTGTGATATCCAATGAAAAGCTTCTCGATGTTTGTGGTGAGCTCAGCGACTAAAAACTTTGGCTAGTTGAAATCTTCTTGTAATCAGATCATTTGATGTGCAATATTGATGACTCATTTAGTGGCTTGTTTGGCACTTTTGGTAGTCTAATATAAGCACTTGGTTATGCATTCAAAGAGAATGCACACTGAAATATATTTCATTGAGTCAATAGGGATCCATTTGGATGCCCTATTATATTTTTCCCTTGTGTCAAAATGAAGGGGAGGAGCCTTGGTTTTATATTGTAGCAGAGATGTTATATAAGCTAAGAGTCCTCTTGCCTATGCCATGGTCGTTGGATTAATGAATATGGTATGGATTGCACCTTCATTATATCAGCGAGGAAGTGTCATCATTACTTCATCCAATTACCCAAATGTAAGGAGCTTGACGAGCCACTCCACATTAGATCCTCGTAGAAGGTGTTGAAGAGTTAGGGCTTCTACTTGTGCTACATTTGGTTGATCTGGAACAAACAAATTGGCATCTACCCGCATCAATAAAATCAAATGGATTGAGATCAAAATATCTTGTCTATTTGAACCCAAGACCAATCCCTATTTATTCCTTCTATGCATCGTTGAGGGGTATCATAAGTTGTGTATAATCCATGGTTGTTTTAGATTAAGGTAAAAGCAAGTTTTGAAGGGACCCCAAAACCCTTTAACAGAATCAAGAAAGATAAAGCATTAACGACCTCCAGGAAAAGCATTCCTGAAACCTGCTGAAAAGCAGCATCACAGTCAGGTTTTACAGGGACCTAAAACCACAACTATATTCCAATAAAAGTACCCAGGTTTTACAAGGACCTGAAACCTCAAAGTAGGTTGTATAATCCATGGTTGTTATTGTAGTTGTGTTTGAGTAATTCTTTTAGCTAAATTGATGCTGGTGAATTATCTGGCTGAAATTGAATGATTTATGCACAATTCACAGAGGGATTTTATTCACAACAGTGTGTAATGTCATAGTTTTCTTCATGCCCTTGTTTATATAACTTTTCCCACTTGAATCCATTTGACATGTTACTCTGAATGAGTTAAGTTGTCTGTGCACCATTTTGTTGGCTGACTTAATTGTAATCGGTTGTTGATGATGTGACATTGGCAATTCAATGACTTAGAGCATTAGTTCAGATGATAGGGAGTGATTGATGTGACACATCATATTTTTCATCATCCACTTTATTTTATTGAACACCCCCTAAGTCTAACATGTGATCCATTGGGAAAGATGAAATATTTCAAGTGTTGCATTATTAATGGATTTTTGAATGACCGTTGATTGCCCTTCCTTCGTACCTTGTTCATCAATGCCTCATTCTTGGAATTAATTGGTGAACTCCATGTTGACTTTGTGTTATGGTTTTCCTCCCATGTTGGGTTGCTTCTCAAATCAAACTCTATGACTTTGAATTTTCTAACTTAGTTTCAAAGTCCTGCAATGTAGAGATCACACTGTACAAAAACACACAAACTTAAAACCAAAACAAGAAAATAATGGATTAAACAAAAAACAAAATCTACATGGTGATACTCAACACAAATGGAGATTATTGATGGTAAGACTTAGGCCTGTAACCATTTACATGTCCTGGTAGAATGGTTCCCTTAATATCTTTGAAGACAATTATTGATTATGGTAAAATGTCATGAATGATGTAGGGTCCCTTCCATAAAACACGCAGTTTACTCGTAAATGCTCTAAATTTTTTTATCATATAATAATAGTTCCTGCTTGGGAAAAAATTCTTAGGATCGCACGTCGTGATCATGCCACACTTTTTGACTTTGTTTGTTGACTTCCTATGTCCTGTGCGCTCTTTACCTATTTTCTTCCATCATTATAAAATCCATTAATTATGCATGTAGAAAATTGTGATCTCCTAGTCACATGATCATTGTAATGTGCAAATTAGGAATAATATACTCCATTGGCATGACTACTTATAGTCCATAAACCAAATGAAACAAAGTGAACCTTATCGCACACATGTAAATTTTTCTATACACCCATAGGATCTTAGGAATTTGATCCTTCCAATCATCCCTTTGCACATTGCATATATTTGTGAGCATATTTCTAATGACTTTGTTTGATGCCTCTCTCTACCCATTAGCCTATAGATGATATGCTATGCTTTTATTATGCGAGATCATAAACTCCTATGTTAGAGTCTTGATGGTGTTGTTTATGAAATGTGTTCCTCTATCACTAACCAACTTCAAAGGACATCCAAATCTATTTATATTATTTTCTTATAGAAATTTGGTTGCGTCCTTAACACTACAACTTGGCATTGTAGTAGCTTCCACCCATTTAGTGAAATAGTATATTAAAGTAATGGTGTACCTTACATGATTGCACTTATTGGGTGGGTTGATTGGTCCTATAAAGTTGATTCCCCACTATTCAAAGGGATGTTCAACTCGCATAGGATTCAATGGCATTTCATCTCTTTGATTTGGCTTCCCCATCCTTTGTCAAATATCACATTATTTTGCTACTTGGTGTGCATCCTAAAATAAAGTAGGCCACCATATTCCACTTTGCAATATCTTCCTTGCAATTGATTCACCTATGAAATTTCCACCTGTGATTCCTTGATTTGCCTCTTGAAGAAGTGATCGCTCATATTCTAAAGCCACTATGTGTAGTACATTGTCTTTCCCCATTTTGTATTTATATCCAACAACTAAATATGAAAGTAAAAACTATTATATGAAAATTGAACAACAATGCCAAAAGAAAACTAATCTAGGTTATCTAATGTATTCTACCCTAACTACAACTTACAAATAATTCTAAAGTAATGGATGATTGTACATTTGAGAATTAATGCTTCAAGTAATTCCTATCCATTAGGAGTCATAGATCATTCCCTTGTAGATCTTTTAATTTGAATGAGTTGTTGCCAAATATCTTTGATATATGGTACAAACCATTCCCTAATGGAGAAAATTTTGCATGCTACCATTTATTTTCATGGGCTTTATCCCAGATCAGAACCATGTTTGAAATTATGAAAGATTTTACCTTAGCTTTCTTATAAAACCACCTTTTGACAATATGGTAGTGCTTACTAAAATTTTGAAGAGCTTCCTCATGTGGATCCTCCATTTTAATGCTTTGCAATAGTTTTGTATTTATTCGATCGTTATCTTCCATGTATTCCTATATAAATTGGCACGTAGGCAATCTTAGTGTTACTAGAATATAGATTCTTGTTCATATGCCATTAAAAATGGTGAAATATTGAGGCCCTACTTGTATATTGTTCAGTTAGTCCAGAGTAAATATTTAAAAAAAGAATGCTAATCCAGGGGTTTCTTTTTAGTAGGTCTCTTTATTGCATCTATCAAATTCTATTATTGGTATATTTGGCTACCCCATTCCCCTACAGGGAACAATTGGATGAAAAATTTAAGTTGATGTAATCATAGGCCCACTCTGTGAGTTTTATTGATTGGAAAAGTAGGCCCTTTTTCACAAACTAATGGAACTGACATACCAAACCTGGTGACTAAATTTTATTCTATAAACTTGATTACTTCCTTTCCAGTACTATTCTTGGCGGCAACAACTTCAGTCCACCTTGTAAATAATGTATAGTAGTATGTATAAATTTGTGTCCTATTGAAGAATCGGGGTTAATCACTCCAATTGAATTCAATCCCCACTAAGTAAAGGGGCACCCTTCAATTATAGGATGAAGTGGCTTTGTAGCATGGACCTCCATTTTGGTGAATGTTTAGAACTCGTGACAGGGTCTAACATGATTATGTGTATATCTAAAGATCTTGGGCCAATAGTAGCCTTCTCGCAAGATCTTATGTGCTATTGTATTCCTAGAGGGATGGCCATTGCCTATTTTTTTTGTGAAAATTGGTCGTGTTTTCTTCAACTTCCTCCGTTGAAACACATTGAAGGTAGATTCATTTTTTTTTCTATATAAAACACTTTTATTTATCATATAATTACTATTTTATCTTAAAATTTCACCCTAGAGAACTCAAGTAAACCTTCTCAATTTTAGGACAACATGGAACTATCTCCCTTCATAGGCAAGCTACTACAAGAGATAGATCTCTAGGTTTGAAAGGGCTAACTCCCTTGATTTGTCTCTTAGGCTCACACTACACTAGGCTAATCGCTATTGGGGGTGAAATGAGATGAAAGAGACAAAAAAAACCTATGCTAATGAGGTGATAAACCAAAATAACTCCACACAACACACTTGCATTTGCATTTAAGAAAGAAAACTACTCAAACTGACTTCAACTATGTCCTTCTAACATAGTATTTCTCATAGAGATAGATTGCTATGCCTATCTAGAGGTGAGTGAAAATAAGGTTGTTGGAGAGTTGTCAATGATGTCATGGAGGTGCCCTGGTGAGTGGATGAAGTGCCTTGATAGCTTATGTGACAATGACAAAGTGTGTAATGTGTTTGTCCTAGCATGGTTGAAGTATGCTTGGTTGATCTTTAGTTTTGGCATGGTTTGAGATAACTAAAGATGATTTTGAAGTATTGAGCATGTGCAAGGGGTCCTATCATAGGTCTATGGTGGTTTGAGTGCTTGTGCGCTTGAGTAGAATTCATTTGGTAGTCTATTGTTTTCATCTAGACATTTTGGGTCTAATGGCAGAAAATCTGAATAGGCAGTTGTTGATGTCACCATTACCACATGTGGATGAGTCTGGGGGAGTTGGTCATATGGTTGTGATCACATTAATCTTTAGTTTTTATGCACCAGATTTCAAGTCATGCGATGATCCATGGTTGAAGATACGAGGATGCAAAGTTGGCTACTCAGATAAAATTCACTAAGCTCCCATACTTGGCCAAATTTGCAAAAGGCTTAAAGCAGAGCCGAGTAAGCATGTTGATGAGGTCAACATTTGCACACGTGCAGGTGTCAGGACAAAATGATCATATGGGTTTGTTCATTTTTGTGTCTAGTTTCTATGCGCTAAATTTCAGACCATGCAACGAAGCATGATAAAAGATATGCATGTGCGAAGTTGGGCTCCCAGGAAGTTTGATTATGTTTTCCTATACTTAGCCAAATTTACATATGGCAAGAAAAATTGTGTAGGCATTTTGATGGTGTTATATTTCACACATGTGACAGTTTTAGAAGAAGTTGATCATAGGGGTTTATTTAGTTTTGAGCCTAGTTGATTTGAGCTAAATTTCAGATCATGTGATGAAGCATGTCAAAAGATATGCATGAACAAAGTTGGCCTTCTAGATAGGTTTTGACATAGTTGGTTCTGTGACAGAAAAATCTGAGTGAGTAGATTAATGGCGTTATATCTCACATGCGTGAAGGTTTCAAAAGCAGTTTATTATATGGATGGATTTTCCTTTGAAAGGTGATCATATGGTCCAAATTCTAGATCATGCATTTAAGAGCAACAAAAGTTATTGATGTCTAAAGTTGGTTTTCCAGACTTATTGTAGTGGTTCACAAACTTAGTCAAATTTGCAAGAGGTAAAGATCGAGCAAGTCTCAAGGAGATCGACGGAGTGTGTTTGCTCCAAGATGTCAGGAAGCAGTGAGATGAGGACAAGTGTTCAAAGTTTAATGTTGAGCAGAGATAAAGATTGCACTTCTTCAGAAGATCAATGGTGAGCAGGTGTTCATACTAATCAAGATCAACGGTGCATATGAATGTCAAGAAGTCAAAGTGACAATTGTTCAGCATGATTAAAATGAGGACAATCTCGAAGAGATTGACAGAGCGTGTTTAGTCAAAGATGCCAGGATGCACGAGATGAAGTCAAAGTGATAAAAGATTAACATTATTAAAGGTCAAAGGAGATCGACTGTGCGTGTTTGATCTAAGCAACGAGGACACGAGATGATTGCAAAGTGGTCGATGTTTAACTATGATCATTTGAATTTGAATTTACAAACGGAAAAACCAATGCTTTGTATTTTGGCAAGAACTTTTGATCCAGGACGAATTTGCTATTGTTGTAAAAAGGAAAGTTGTAGAGGACTCAAAGGCGCATCCATTGAACCTAGTTAGGATGTCTAAATATTTGTACAATCAAAGTTATTGAGCTCCAAAGTTGATTGTGTGTGTCTACTATGTTATGTAAGTGACCCAAGAAGGATATTTGAGCTCGTCTTGATGGTATCCGAATGTCTCATGATGAATTAGCTATTGGGGAGTGTTGTAGACTTCATGATGATGATCTTTATGGTATTTGGAGGTTTGACCAATCGATATTATGTATGAATAAAGGTTAAGAATTTGACTGTGTGTTTGCTCATAATGTTCCTGTGAACCAGGTCAGTGTTTGAATTGTTTAAGCATTCGTAAAGGTGAGCAAAGATGATTGTGATCATTTGAGGATGTCAAAGGGGACATGAGTGGACCCATGTATTTGAATGTGGTCTTGTGTTCTTGTTTAACTACAAGGGATTTGTTGAAAGGTGTAGCTTCTTAAGGGTGACCCATAGATGCTATGGCCGACCTTTGAAGATTGTTCTGAGCCGTGTCTTAATATGAGAGAAGCCTTAAGGGTTAAGTCAAATGCAATGGCCAACCAAGGAGTTGACATTCATGTTTGCTCTATATATAGTGAAACCAAATGAGATGGTTTCTAAACTAGTAGGAGGCTTGTGTGTGGAGTAGAGGAAAGAGTTGAGAGGCAAAGGAGAGTAAGTGTGCCCAGTGGATGGGATGATGAGTAGAGCAGATTGTGTTCTATGTGTATGACCATTGGGTCATGTTTCTGTTGTTTTGAAAAGTGTTCTTGCAAGTTTGAAGGCTGAGCATGAGAAAAGAAGAGTAGGTTGATCCAAAACGCTGTTTTGGATGTTTTGAGTGTGTGAGAAGGCAAGGAGAAGGCTATGTGAGCTTAGTGGTTGATTTGAAAGGTAGATTAAAGTTTGAGTTGTGTTATCAGAGGTCTATCATAAGGTGTTAAAATCATTAGTTCAAAGGTGGAGGTGTTCATTCCATAGGAGGTCATAAGGACTTGATCTTTCTTAGGGGCAGTTGCTCTTTGTGAAACATGTGTTTCACTAAAGGCCTTGCTCAGAAGGACTTGATTGAGGTTGTAGGTCAGAAGGACTTGACCAAGGTTCTAGATTAGGACTTGAATGAACAAGTGGTCAGAAGGACTTGATCATCTTAGGGGCAGGTGCTCCTTGTGGAACTGTTGTTTCACTAAAGACTTTAGGTCAAAAGGACTTGACCAAGGTTTATGATTAGAAGGACTTGATCAGTGTTTTGTTTGGGATCATCTTATAGGATAGTAGTCCATGTATTTGTAGGTTTGAGAGTGGGTTTTATTCTTCAAGAGGGTTTCCCACGTAGATCTTCTATTGTGTATGTGATCTTGTTTTATTCTGTTTGTTCACTGCTATGAATGATTTGTATGCTTCATGAATAATTGTATTGAATGCTTAAGTATTTGCAAGGGTTTTGAAAATTTAATTGGATTGTTTGCCACCATTGATTCACCCCCCTCTCAATGGATTGTACCTCTAACAAAGGTCTGATACAAGACACTAGTAGTCCCTCTCACACTTCAAGACACACTTAAAAAACAATACACTTTATGAAATATGTTAGAAGAGATATCACTCACACAAACATGCAAGAGTAGAAATGGAAGGAAGGAGAACATGTTCATCACTTGTCAACCACCTAAATCACTTAACACAATTAGGCAAGAGACTGCAGAGAATGAATCAACTTCAAAAAGCTTTATTCAAAGGCAAATGAGGTGTCAAAACGAGTAGGGCTTTGCCATACCAATTGTGGATCCATTACAAAGCCAAAAAGACTTGAATATATAGAGCATATGAGAGGAGAGAGAAGAAGTGAAGTGGAAGGGTCACAAGACCAAGTGTCAAACTGTGAGAACCAATTACAATGCCATAGATTGAAGTGTAAAATAAGCTATGAAGGTCTTCTTGGACAACTGTACATCTGAAGCATGACACATTCCTCAAATTGAGATAAAGACTCTTCATGTTCTTGTTTTGAAACTGCCTTGATGATGAGTCATCCACTTGACTATCTAAAACTGCCATAGGAAGCCTTGACACATAATCTATCAAGAGAAAGTGGAAATGAGGTTAATTTAGGTCATCTACACCTCCCTAACTGATGAATTCATCCTTGTTACTTGTCATTCACTGCCTGTAGTCATTCATCACTAGTCCTCTAGGTTTTTCCTCACACTTGTCACCTAAGTGACCTGCAGTTGCTCATGGAGATGGATTGTAGAGGATGTAGCTATTTAGAACCTCTTTGCCTTCCACTCCATCAAGTAGACCTCAAAAGTTTCAAGGTCACTCTTTTCACTCTCACACTTAGGTAATCATTTTGCCTTCTCACTGTCTGTTTGGACTGCCTGTGATGAATGGTCTAAAAAAGAGCTCTTCATGCACAACCAAGGTGATAAATGAGTTTTACGAGTTAGGACAAGTCTCTAAAGACCTCCCAAAATGATTCTCACTTATCCATTCTCCTCCACACCTGCATAATATCTTAATTCCTTCAAAAAACATAATATTAGGTCTGTCCGTATAGATAACTGTTGACCAAATTTTGGTCCTTCAGGTCAAAATTGGGCACTCCTATTTGAAAAACCGTCTACGTCTATATCTTTGGCTAGGTCTAGTACTTAGATTGTATTTGGAAGGAGTGTTCTTTGATTAAAATCATCATATATTTATAAGTCTAATCCTTTTGGAGGGTTGGTTTTGGTCTTTTACTAAGTGTTTATTCTTTCGGAGTTTTTGTCTTTGGGTTTTTATCTTCGAGTTTTTTAAGTGACGATTTTTTTCAGATAATTTGTTTGAGACAAATTTTTTGAAGGGCAACTTGGAACTTTTTTGAAGGAATTGTTTCGGACATTTTGTCCGAAAAAACTTTCCCAAAGGGTATCTTTCTTGCAAGAAATGGTCCACTTCAATCTTTCCAAAGGAATTGTTTCAGACATTTTGTCTAAAACAACTTTTTCGAAGGGTATGTGACAACTTTTTTGAAGGAATTTTTCAAGTGAAATGACACTTTCAAATCTTCCGAATGGTCACTTGCTTTTTTTTCGAATGGGCACTTGCATTTTCAAAGGATTATTTCATTTTTTCTAAAGGTACTTCTCAAAAAGTCTGAAGGACAACTGCTTTTTGTCTGAGACATATTTTCTGAAGGGTACCTTACAACTTTTTCTAAAGGGATGTTTTCAACAAGATAAAGGGCACTTTCATTTTTGTGAAGGGCACTTATCAAAAAATCCAAAAGAATTCTCTTGGGAAAATTATCCGCAAAATTGTCCAAACAAAAGCCCGAAGGAATTCTTTCAATGAAATGGACCAAATAGAAAATTCAAAAAAATTGTTTCAGACATTTTATCCAAAACATCTTTTTCGAAGGTCCAAAATAGCTTTCTCAAAGGTCAATTCGAAAGAAAAAGGCATCTTCAATCTTCTGAAAGGGTCATTCCAAAAAGGCGAAGGGACATTTTTCAAGTACCAAAAGGAATTGACATAGGCAAAAGATCTGCGAGAAGAAGGCTCAAAACAAATGATTTCATTCGGACAAATTGCCCAAAGGAAGGAGTCCACAAAAACCCTGAAACAAAGAAAGGACCAAGCAAAATAAGCTACAGATAAAAAGTCTGAATGAAATTTTTGTGGGAGAAAATGCCGAAGGATTTCCTTTGAAGAAAAATCCAAAAGGGCTAAATTCACAGAAATAGACAGGAAACGAAAGGGTGAAAGAATGTTCAGGAATTTTTTTCATAAAAAGGGTTGAGATAAATTATCCAAAAGAAATATTTGAAAGGTGACGTCTCATAGAACGTCAATTTCAAACTGCAAGAACTAGTTGTTGGAGTCAAAAAAGTTTGGCAGGAACCTGGAAACAAGTGTGGAAATGACAAATGGCAGAATCTTGAGCATCTAATGCACAACAAGCAAAAATAGGTAGGTTGATGGTTCAAGTTGTTGCATCGTTACACAGCTTGACGAGCCAATAAAGAGCAGCTAGCATCAAAATGAATTTCCAACAAATGGACCTATTATAGCAAAATGCAGTTCTAAATATCTTGATTCTGTTGGTGTAATTGTAAGGAGAACATCTTACATAATGCAGCATAACTATTTATAATCTCAAGTGGACACATGTCCAAATGATCTTTGAACTCCCTTACTTGATTCCTTTCTAAAAAGTTATATATATGCATTCTTTCAACTCTTTTAGGGAGCCTCCACTGGTTATTGGAAAACTCTAGCTAGATTTGTACTTGAAAACTCTTAAAGAAATAATAAAATTTATTTTCTCCACTCACATGCTGTACTATTGAGTATTGGTTTAAATCTTGTTGTTCTATAGAGAGAGAGATCATCTTTCCTAACATGTTATCCTTGATTGCCTATCAAATGTGCACAAAGAGTGTTGTTGCAAGTTCGTGTTCTTTCTAAGTGTATAGACATTTTAGAAGTGGTATATGACTATATTCCTTTTGGAATCATCTGTTGCTCTCCTGAATGTTTAATGCCTTCTTGAACCTAACAATACGAAATACTGATGTGACAATACACAAGAAGTTGTGAGTTTTGTGTGAGAAAACTTTCTTGTTCTTTATGTAGTGATTTTAGTCAATTGACAAGACATATTAAATTGGTGCATCACCGCTTGTTTTCTTAGTTGTTTTTCTTACCCCTTTTCATACATAATTGATAGATTAGAAAGATCTTTAAATGTGCATCAAGTGGAGCTAGCCCCTAATCTAGAGATTCATCTCAACAAAATTGGCACCCACAACAAGAGAGATGATTCCATTTTGCCGCTTAGATGAGGAGAGCTAACCATTTTTTCAAAGGTGCAAATCTAAGCATCAAAATTTTTTGGCACGCTAGATGGGACCTCTCAGTCTTAGCAGATTGTTCAAGACTGGTGTTGGTCTTGGCATTGTTGAAGAGAAAGAAACATCTACATTCATGACCTGGCGACTCCATTGAAGAATTCAAATCTTTGGTTGATGATCAGTCCTATTTTCCATGCCAAAGGTGACCACTAGGTCTGCTGCTAAAGGTGTACCATTCAAGTTTGTGGAATTACCTCCATATTCCACTAAAAGATTCAGGTTTGTCAACACTCATTCTTACAAAATAATTTTTGTGTTTAAATCTTCCAAGTTTGTGTTACATTCCATTCCCAACATCCATAGGGATCATTCCAAAATGGCTAGAAGACAACCTTTTGTGCCTTTCACTAGGGCATCTCCCTTGCATCTTGCCCAATATGATCAAATTCCAGGAGTTGCCCTCAAAAGTGTTTACATCTTTTGAGGGCAGCTGCTAAAGGTGTACCCTTTGAGTTTGTGGAATTACCTCCATATTCCACCAAAAGATTCAGGTTTGTCAACACTCATTCTTACAAAAGAGATTTTGTGTTTAAATCTTCCATGTTTGTGTTGCATTCCATTCCCAACATCCATAGGGATCATTCCAAATTGGCTAGAAGACAACCTTTTTTGCCTTTCACTGGGGCATCTCCCTTGCATCTTGCCCAATATGATCAAATTCTAGGAGCTGCCCTCAAAAGTGTCCCATCTTTTAGTGGAGATGGTCCAATTACCGCCATTGAGCACATTGGGAATATAAAAAACTTTTGTAATATCCATAATATTACCTAAAAAATTTTTGGTTTTAGGTTGTTAGCCTTGTTTTTCAAAGGAAAAGTTTTGGACTCGTATGGGACCCTACCTGTAAATTCTATTGGCTCATGGGATGAGTTGGGGATTCTATTGACTGATAAGTTTGGGAAAAAGAGTGATCACCTATCTCTAGTTGAACAATTGACCACAATAATGAGGGCACCACTTGAATTCATGCAAGATTTTAATACTAGGTTCCAAAAAACTTGGGACAGAATCCCAATTCTTGTGAGGCCAATCACAAACTATGCATTTTTGTACTACTTGAAAGCGTTGAATAGTGACATTGCCGTGATGATTCAATTTATGGGTGGAAACACGTTGCCTGCTACCTATGAAATATCTATAAATGCTAAGAATTGTCTTGTCCAAGTGGGAAAGATAGCTTCTAGACCTCCAATCTCACTATTCCCTGATTTGCATTCTCCTAATCAAGGTGCATTGCCCACTTTAACCCCTTTGCCTAATCAAGAAAGGTATGCCATTGCCCCTACCAATGAAATACATGAAGTCAAAAGTTTTCTCCAAAGTGTTACTAATGAACTGGTTGCTTTCAAAAGGCAACAAGCCCAAGGTTATAGGCCATATCAATCCTACAATCAATTTGGACAAACAAAGAAACCTCCTTTTCAAAGTAGTGCACAAGGACAAGGCCTAATCACCCATGTCAAGCCTTATCAAAGATATAATCTTAATGTTGCTTAATCTTCCAAAGCCCTTGTCCCCACTCAAAATAATTTGGTCCAAGAACAACCCAACTATCCATCTTTTGAACATGGTCAAGAACAAGTTGCTTATGTCAATGAGATGCAAAATCAAGGCATGACTACACAAGGTGATCAAACATCTCAATTTTTAAATTTTGAGATGCCAACGCAATTCGAGATGGAGAAACAACAAGTTCAGTCTGATTCCACTCTCATGAATCATTTGGAGGGTGAGTTTTGTGCCATTAATTACATGGAAAATACAAGCAATTAGAATACTAGTGTTGCCTCCAATACTAGGTCCAAAAGGAGGGCTATTGAGAAAACTCAAGAAACCAATCGACCTGTTTTGACTCTTACATCAGCTTAGATGGGAGGTGGGTCTAATTCAGCCCCTAAAACACAAGAAAATTAGAAGATTCCAAGCTTTAGACCAGCTGCCACAACGCTACCTCCACAAGCTACATCACAAAGTGTAAATGTTCAGAACCCAAAGGTGAGTAATCCTTCCATCAATGTGGTAGACTAGATGAAAAAGCTCCATATGAACATCTCATTATGGGATTGTCTAATATTACCAGGGCAGAAAAATATACTCTAAAAGGAATTGCATGGATTAGGTAAGTAGGCTGGCCCATCTAGAAATGACAATATCATTCTGGTAAATGGAACTCAATCTATGGATGGTCAAGTGAAGAAAGATGAGAAGACTCCTCCTTTTATCATGGCTTTAATTATTGGTGATTTCTTGGTTCATAATTGCATCATTGATAGTGGAGAAAGCACATTAGTTATGCCAAAATACATAGCAGATAAGCTAGGCCTCAAATATGAGCCAATGGCTAAAATAGTTTTGCAATTGGATGGATCACCAGCCAAGACTTTGGGGGTAGTGAAAGATTTGAATTTGACCCTTCATTCTTGTCCTAATTTTTCAATTCCTCGTGATGTGGCAAGAGCAGATTTACCTCCCTATTTTGCTCTTTGCTTGTCAAGAGACTTTACATCCAAGGTAGGTGGATATTTGGCAACCAATTGGTCCTAAATGGTGTTTAGTACAAAATATGGCACTGAGGTGAAGATTGAGTCAGAACCTATCCATAGAGATCACTTGGAAACATACTCACCTAAGGTAGCAAATGTTAAGTATTCTATCATTGATGAAGAGGAGTTTCACATTGACCAATCCCCATCATCTTCCCTTGAAGGAGTTTCTGATTTGTTCCTAGATGAGTGGGGAGATGACAACTATGTGTATGATCCTTACAAGTTTATTGAGGAATTTGGTCTTAGAGTATATTATATGTATGAGAAGAACTCTTTCATACCTAATTTGATGAAGTCAAGTGAGGATGTGAATGGCTTGTGGTAGGGTTTATTTGATTGGTCTCGAAGCAAGATTGGGGCCAGTGGTAGAGCAATTTGGTTTCACCTTCAAAGGAAACATATATTTCAACTTTTAGATTTCAGTTCTCTTGCACCTGTAATGTATCGAAATATAAAACCCTTATTCATGGTCTTGAATGGGCTAGGAAAAAAGGTGTCTAAGAATTGCAAGTGTTTGGTGATAGTGAGCTTGTTGTCAATAAGGTTTAAGGGCAGAATTTGACAAAAAATTCTTTGCTTAGGTCTTATAAACATAGATATCTTGTGGAAGATTTCATGGCCTTCAACGTTACTTCTATTTCAAGAGAAGATAATAAGCATGCTGATAGGTTGGCATCAATTGGAGCTCAATTTGATGTTCAAATTCATTGAACTATGCAAGGAGTTTAGTGATATTTTTGCATGGGAGTATAGTGGCTTGAAGGGTTTTGACCCAAGCTTAGCTCAACACACCATAGAGCTAGATGAAAATGCCAAACCCATCAAGCAAAGACAAAGACCAATCAATCTCGAGATTGAACCACTCACGAAGAAAGAACTCACCAAACTGATTGAGTCCAAAATCATTTTTCCTATCAAGCATTCTTCTTGGTTGGCCAACTTAGTCCCTTATAAAAAGAAGAATGGGGAGATCAGGTTGTACATGGATTTTAGACTTGAATAGGGTCTTTTTGAGAGATCATTACCCCCTCCATTTTATGGAGCAAATTCTGCAAGTGGTGTCAAGTAGTGAGAGGTTTTCTCTCCTAGATGGTTATTCTGGGTACAATCAAATTTTGGTGAAAGAAAGTGATCAATACAAGACAACCTTCACCACCAAATGGGGCACATATGCCCATAGGAATATTCCATTTGGATTGTCAAATGTTAGAGCTACTTTTCAATGTGCAATGGATATGGCTTTCCAAGGATTAATCATTGACATTGTATTGGTTTATCTTGATGATGTAACAATTTTCTCCAAAGATGCAAATGATCATTTGAAGCACCTAAGACAAATTTTTTAAAGGTGTAGAGAGTTTGGGATGTCTCTAAACCCAAAGAAGTGTGTGTTTGCTATCCATGAAAGCAAACTATTAGGACATGTTATTTCCAAGAAAGGTTTGTCCATTGATCCTAAAAGGGTAAGTGTCATCTTGGCATTATTTTTGCCTAAACATAAGAAGGGTTTGCAATTTTTTTTGGTAAGATCAATTTCATTAGGAGGTTTATTCCTAACTTTGCTAATTTGGTCAAACCTCTAACATCTATGCTAAGGAAGGATGAGATATTCACTTGGACAGGAAAGAGGAAAGAAAGTTTTGAGGAAATCAAGCAAGCCATTGCTCAAGCTCCTACTCTTGCAAGTCCTAACTTCTCTAAGGACTTCAATCTATATGCTTTTGGGAATGAAGAGGTAATCTCCGTCATGCTTACCCAAGCAAATGATGAGAATTTGGAACAACCTATTACTTTTTACAATCAAAGTTTGGAAGGCTATGAGATAAGGTACGCATATGTTGAGAAACAAGTGCTTTCAGTCATAAGGAGTTTGAAGAAGTTCATGAATATGTTATCTAATAAAAAGATTCACATTTTTGTGCCTCATCTTAATGTGAAAGACTTTCTGTTGAGCAGAGATTTGAATGAGAAAAGGATAGGTTGGATCACCAAAGTGATGGAATATGATGTGGAGATCAAAACAACCAAGCTAGTGAAAGGAAAAGGACTGTGTGAGCATCTTGATTTAGACTTAAAAGAGTAAAGAAAGGTTGTTTTGGCACTCCATGATGACCCTATAATAGTTGTACCTTTATCTATGAGAAGTTGGACACAGGACATGATCCATTTCCTTCAAACTGGTGAGTGTCCACTAGGTCTTGATAGGGCCAAGAGAAGGTGTTTTAGGTTGCAATCCATTTATTATATACTTGTTGATGGAGTGCTATTTAGAAAAGACTTTTTAGGTGTGTTGTTGAGATGTATTGATTTGGATCAAATTGAGAAAGTATTGCATGAGTTCCATGATGGACTAGCTAGTGGTCACTTTGCTCCAATAACCACAGTTGGCAAGATAATGAGGGCTAGATACTTTTGGCTTAGCCTATTTAAGGACACTCACGCTTGGGTAAGGAAATTCCAATAGTGTGCTCTTTTTGATGGCAAACAAAAGCTAGTTGCCTTGCCTCTTCATCCAATCTAAGTTGAGCGACCCTTCATCCAATGGGGTTTGGATTTCATAGGCCTAATCAATCCTCCTTCTAGTGCTAGTCACAAATGAGTGTTGACAACCACTGATTATTTTACAAGTTGGGTGGAGACAGTAGCTCTTAAGGAGACAAATGAAAACTCAATCCTGGACTTCTATGAGAGTATAGTCATAAGATTTGGAGCTCCTTAAACAATCATCTTAGATAATGTATTAGCCTTTCTAGGAGCAAGAACAAATGAATGGGCTTTGAAGCGTGGCATCTACCTTAGCACCTCCTCCAACTACTACCCCCAAGGGAATCGACTAGCTGAGTCCACAAACATGAATTTAATCAGGATCATAAAAAAGACTATGGAGGAGAATCAAAGGACTTGGCACACGAAGTTGAAGACAACCCTTTGGGATGATAGAATCACCCCAAAGAGAGCAATTGGGAACTCACCATACAGACTTGTGTATGGAAAGAAAGCTAGACTTCGTATCTCACTTGAGTTACCAACTTTAGATCTCACCTATCAGTTGCAATTGATGGAGAATGACAGCATGGAAGTCATACTATGTGAGTTGATGGAGCTTGAGGAAGCAAGAAATCAAGCTATGCACACCATGACAAATCACTAAGAGAAAACAAAGAGGTATTTTGACAATAAATCCATGCCAAGGAGTTTCAAAGAAGGAGACATTGTCTTAAAATGGAATGAAGATAGGTCCAAGCCTGGAAGACACACAAAGTTTGATGTTTTGTGAAGTGGCCCGTATGTGATCACATAGTGCAAGCAACATAATGCTTTCCAACTCTCAAAGTTAGATGGAGAGGCGCTGCATATCCCAATCAATGGGATATATCTAAAACATTGTTATTGAAGTTTTCATTTTTTCTGTTGTACATAGTTTCCTACTTTCTTAGTGTTCCTAAGTGCTAATGCACGTGTGAGTTTGTCCTTGTCTTGTTTTGTGTTGTCTTTGCTTGGTCTTGCTATTGTTTTTTGGTGTGTTTCCTTATGTTTTGTTTTGGCATTATCCTTGTTAGTCATCTTCAAGAATCTATTGACTCCATTGGCCCTGAGTTGGATAAGGCTACTAGTCTAGTTAGTATAGCAGGCATACTACCCCTATGAGTCACCAATTTATTGACCAAATTTTGGCCCTTCAGGTCAAAATTGGGCACTCTTATTTGAAAAACCGTCTAATTCTATATCTTTGGCTAGGTCCAATATTTAGCTTTTATTTAGGAGTGTTCTTTGACAAAACTTGTCACAAATTTACAAGTCTAATCCTTTCAAAGGGTTGGTTTTGGTCTTTTACTAAGTGTTTATTCTCTCAGAGTTTTTGTCTTTGGGTTTTTGTCTTCAGGTTTTTTGTTTAAGTGACGAATTCTTTCGGATAATTTGTCTGAAACAAATTTTTTGAAGTGTAATTTACAACTTTTCCAAAGGAATTGTTTCAGACATTTTGTCTGAAACAACTTTCTTGAAGGGTATATTTCTTGCAAGAAATGGTCCACTTCAATCTTTCTGAAGGAATTACTTCAGAGATTTTGGTTGAAACAACTTTTTCAACGGGTATGTGACAACTTTTTTGAAAGACTTTTTCAAGTTAAAGGACACTTTGAAATCTTTCGAATGGTCACTTGCATTTTCAAGGGATCATTTCATTTTTACGAAAGGTACTTCTCAAAAAGTCCTAAGGACAACTACATTTTGTCCAAGATAGATTTCTTTAAGGGTACCTTACAACTTTTTTGAAGAGATGTTTTCAACAAGCCGAAGGGCACTTTCATTTTTGTGAAGGTCACTTAGCAAAAAATCCAAAAGAATTCTCTTAAGAAAATTGTCTGCAAAAATTGTCCAAACAAAAGCTCGAAGGAATTCTTTCGACGAAATGGACCAAACAAAAAATCTGAAGGAATTATTTCAGACATTTTGTCCAAAACAACTATTTTGAAGGTCCATAATAGCTTTCCCGAAGGGCAATTTGAAAGAAAAGAGCATCTTCAATCTTTCAAAAGGGTCATTCCAAAAAGCCGAAGGGACATTTTTCAAGTACCAAAAGGAATTGATAGAGGCAAAAGGTCTGCGGGAAGAAGGTCCAAAAAAAATGATTTCATTTGAACAAATTGCTTGAAGGAAGGAGTCTGCAAAAAACTTGAAACAAAGAAAGGACCAAGCAAAATAAGCTACGGATAAAAATTCTGAATGAAATTTCTGTGGGAGAAAATGTCGAAGGATTTCCTTCAGAGAAAAATATGAAAAGGTTAAATCCACAAAAATAGATAAGAAATGAAAGGGTGAAAGAACATTCAAAAAAATTGTTCGAAAAAAAGGTCAAGACAAATTGTCTGAAAGAAATACCCAAAAGGTGACGACCCATAGAACGTCAATTTCAAATTGTAAGAACTAGCTGTTGGAGTCAAGGATGTTTGGTGGGAACCTGGAGACAAATGTGGAAATGACAAATGGCAGAATCTTGAGCATCTGATACACAACAAGCAAAAATAGGTAGGTTGATGATTCAAGTTGTTACACCTTTACATAGCTCAACGAGCCAGTAAAGAGCAGCTAGCATCAAAATGAATTTCCAATAAATGGACCCATTTATAGCAGAATGCAGTTCACAATATCTTTATTCCACTGGTGTAATCGTAACGAGAGCATCTTACAAAATGCAACATAACTATTTCTATTGTCAAGTGGACACATGTCCGAATGATCTTCGAACTCTCTTACTTGATTCCTTTCTAAAAAGTTATATAAATGCATTTTTTCAACTCTTTTAGGGAGCCTTCACTGTTATTGGAAAACTTTTTGGCTACATTTGTACTTGAAAACTTTTGAAGAAACAATACAAGTTATTTTTATGAATCACATGCTATACTATTGAGTATTGGTTTAAACCCTGTTGTTCTGTTTAGAGAGAGATCATCTTTCCTAACATGTTATCCTTCATTGCCTACCAAATGTGCAGAAAGAGTGTTGTTGCAAGTTTGTGTCAGTGTTCTTTCTAAGTGTATAGACATTTTAGAAGTGGTATATGACTATATTCCTTTTGGAATCATTTGTTGCTCTCATTAATGTCTAATGCCTTCTTGAACCTAACAATGCAAAATACTGATGTGACAATACACAAGAAGTTGTGAGTTTTGTGTGAGAAAACTGTGTTGGTCTTTAAGTAGTGATTTCAGTCAATTAAGAGGACATATTACATTGGTGCATCACCGCTTGTTTCTTAGTTGTTTTCCTTACCCCTTTTCATACACACTTGATCAATTAGAGAGAGCTTTAAAGGTGCATCAAGGGGAGCTAGCCCCTAATCTAGAGATTCATCTTAATGAAATTGTCACCCACAACAAGAGAGATGATTCCAATTTGCCGCTTTGATGAGGAGAGCTGTGCATTTTATCAAGGGTGCAAATCCAAGCATCAATAATAACAATACAACAAAAGTGGATGTTAAGGGACCTAGGAGAGTGCTAAGTATGTCTAAAATAATTTATAGTCCATTTGACCACCTTTGAATGCATCGCTCTCTAAATATTCTCCATCAGGTTTGCACAAGGATTTTGAGAGGGTTTTTGGTCATTCTGACTCTTAGTGATGATTCATAAAAACCAGATGTCTAACTCCCAAACAAATTCCATTGAAAACAAGGTAGAGACCCCCTTTAACTATCCCCAAATCTTTAAGGTCTCATGCAGCTTGTCCGTACAAGTGTGAGAAAATGAACATGGCCTCTCGAGCTCTTGATTGTGTTATGAGTAGGTTTGAGGTAGTTTTATGCCTAAATGACTAATTTTGATTGATTTTTTGCAAACCAGTGGAGCTAATCCATCTTAAAATTTCCCATGATGGTCCTCACATGGTTTAGAAAGTTATCATGGTCATATTGATTAGTCCAAGCACCTATAGGGCTTAGGCCTAGTTCTAGGCCTAATAGGCCTAACTGTGTGTTTAACCCTTTTGAGGGTTTCTAATGATTTTAAGGCCTTTCCCATCTTTTTTCATCTTCAATTCAATTGCAGACAACATCCTACAGTCATCTAAGCCCTTTCATTCATCATTTCACTCTCCTGTGAACCAAACCTGCAGGTTGTCTTGCTTAGAGAGTGCCCTCTATTTGAGACAAAATAGAGGGCATCTCCCCTATATGCCTAGCTCAAATGAAATTATTCATATATTTATTATGTCATTAGGACCTTCTACACCAAATTTCAATGTTTGATCTCATTCATATAGCCTTCAACATCTCTGATTCCCAAAACTAGCTTCTATCACTTGACTGTGCAGGGTGTTGGACTGACTGAGTATGGAATTTGAAAACTAGTCTTTTCCCTGATTCCTTATGTCTTAGGATCTCATGAAAATGTGTTAGACAAGTGTGAGAATGTATTCAACATAGTTATCCATCTTGTCCTTTTCAAACTTGCCTCTGACATTAGTTTAACCTGGTCTACTGACTATGTACAATGTTTTTGGCAGACGGTAGGTTGGGATTCAAAGCCCAATACCAATTTGTTCATACATCTGAGAATCACATAAAATGTGATTTTATTACTGTGAAATTGATTCTTTATACGATCATTCACTTTACCTATTCCAACATTGCCAAACTTGCATTCTCTCTTTGCCAAGCTAGTTTGCAAACTATCTGAAATGTAGGTGTGCATTAAGCAGAAGTTGAAAGGCTCATATAGGTGTTTATTCATACTTTAGTATTGTATTTCTGCATATACTTGTTTGTGAGGTTTCTGGGACTATTTCATACCTAGTGGTGTTCATTTATGCCTTAGAACCATGTAGTCATCTTTCTCTACTATCAATGTACCATAAGCTTGTAGTCAGATTGTAGATGTCAATTCAGGGAGTTATGAAATTCCTGTAGGTGCACATTTTTGTTTGAACATTATGTTTTTAGACCTCCATCTTCTATTAAGGTCACTGAGGACCATTCCACACTTGGATGAACTCACTTATGCTTGTAGGTCATGCTCCCATCTTTATTTTGTCAATGCACTAGGAATTTGCAAGCTTAAGGTTCATTTTGCTTGAAAGCACTGTAGCTTTCACTAAGTGTCTATAGTGAAAACTTGATTTAATTGAAATCATCCAACCATTATCTTCTCTTGGTCAAATCCACCTCCTATCATGTTGAGATGTTTTTACTATGTCCATGCTACAAGAGAGACACCATCAGGCTTGTCTAGAATTCAAGACACTTCACTATGAGATGGCAAATTGTATGAACAAAACCTTATTCAAAGAAGTTAAGGTAATTGTTGCCACTAAGCAACTTTTCCAACTGTGGTTGACTACAACTTTTGTAATGATTGCAAAGTCTACACTATGAACCTTGAATATACTTGAGAACCTCCATTCAAGTCTTGGAAATGTACATAATCTATTTCTTGGGTTTTAAGTAGCCTTACAGTCCTTTGTACACATCTACAGATGACTGTATGTATTATAACTTTGACAAGTCCTTACTCATTGTCCTAGAACTCCATCTCAGTCAACTTCCAGGTCCCTCAATGGGAAATACAGACAATCCATGCTATGTAGGAAGTGAGAACAACATATTAGCATTGAACCTAGTCCACTTATAGAGATATGAACCCTAGAAGTATGGAAACCCTATTTGTAGACCTCAATGGTATTCATTACTAACACAATGAGATGTTTCTGCTAATCTAGTTGTCGTCACACATGCAAATCCAGTTGGAAACAACATGAAAGGAGTGTGCATTCTTTGGAAGACCATGGTCATTGCTTGGTTGATACGGACCTATATAAATAGATGGATAACTTGAAGCCATTGGGGATGTGTAGGTAGAATTGAGACACTAATAATCTTAGTGATTGTTCATAGAGCATAATACGCCAAACCATAAGCTATTGCCATAGAAAGGGAGAACAAATGGAATACTAACAACTACCAAATGCATTCAATCCAACTCCTTCCCGCCTGTCCATACTAACAGAAAATCAGTTGACTTCTCTGACTTGCCCAAGAGAGTGATAGAAGAGATGGAGCATTTTTGTCATTTTTGTTGTTAAAGCTTCTCAAGCTTGGAAAAGACATGTGGGAATTTGAAAAGACCCTCTTGAAGCCTCCCCACATGCCAAGTGGTTGTCCTTCACTGTACAACTGCTTGAACCTGTTGTTATCTTCTTGAATCCACGTTGAACTTGCATCATGTCAGTTACAGAATAGTTTCTTGATGCTCAACTGACACCTTGTATGCTAGATATTCTCTTGACACACTTGTCACCTAATGGAAACCGTATAATTCACCTAGAGTGGCTAAAAATGTGACATAAAGGAATATTAAGACAATGCCGCATATAACAAGGATAAAACATATAATGTGACCTTAAAAATGGCTTAACAAGACCCTATAGGAAGTTTGACTATATAGGGGGTTGACTTATTTGACCAAGGGTCAAATTAGACAATATTTTGGCAATTTTCTAGGGGTAGCAAGCTTGCTATGCTAATGATCAGTTGCCTTTTCCTATCCTTGGGCAATGGAGTCACCTATACATTGTTCTTGACATCGATAATTATTTTAAAGGACACCAAACACACCACACACAACAAGGAAACAAGCAACAAGACCAAAAAAAAACTCACACTTGTGTTCTCATGAACACTTAGGGAAAACACAAACCAACTGAAAGAAAACACACCTATCCTAGTACGTACAATACCTCAAGGCACTTGAGGTGAAAAGAATCTTCTTCATTACTTCAACCACAGTCAAAGACAATGCCTCTTGCATCACTGCTTCCCTAAGAAAATAGATCCTCATATGATCCATACTTGTCCATGAATTCTTTTTTGTAGAGATAGTTAAAAGACCTACCATCATTGAAGTTTTTGTCCCCCAAAAATATCACTCATTTTTGGGACAACATTTGAACTATTTTGGTCCTACAGACCAAAATTGTCTCTTCCGTTTTCAAAATTTCTCCTGGGCATTCAAATTCCTCATTTTTCAAGCTTTTCAGAAATCTATGGACTTTGCAGGCTTAAATCTACGAACTCTGCAGGCTCGAATCTACGGACTATGCAGGCTTGAATCTACGGGCTCTGCAGGAAGATAAAATCTACGGACTCAGCAAGAAGAGAAAATTTACGGACTCTGCAGACCAACTTCAATGGGTTTTACAGGTTGAGTTCTACAGACTTGATTTCTATGGACTCTGCAGGCAAGTTCATTTCTACAAGTTCAATGGGCTTCACAGGTTCTGCAGGCGGGTTCGACCAAAAGAATCCGTTTCTAACACTTGGTCATTTTCAGGATTGTTTCAGTGCCTCGGTTCAATCAAGAATCTCCATCGGCAAGCATCTAAGCAAAGAAGGCTTGAACCGTTGAACCATTGAACCACTTTGGTTCAAAGGTTCAATGAGTTCAAAGTTCAAAAGGTTGAACCATCTTGGTTCAACGACGGGTTTAATCAAATGGTTCGTAAGTCGATTCAAGGCTTTGTTTGAACCGTTGAACCAAAACTTGGTTCAATGGTTGGTTCAAACAAATGGTTCAAAGGCAGGTTCAATCAAGTGGTTCATCCGCTTGGTTCAAAGGCTCAGTTCATTCAATTGAACCGTCGGCATGAACCATTTTGGTTCAAAGCTTGGTTCAACGAAGTGGTCCAACAGTTGGTTCATTGCCTTGGTTCAATGTTTGGTTCAACCAAGCGGTTCATTGCCTTGGTTTAACGAAGTGGTTCAACGAAGCAATTCAATGCCTTGGTTCAACAGAGTGGTTCAACGCCTTGGTTCAACAGAGTGGTTCAACAGCTTGGTTCAAAGGAGCGATCCAATGTAAAAGTTCAAAGAGCCTCCCGAAGGACAAGTGCCCTTACGGAGGGAACTTGGTCGACAAAAACACCCTTCAGAAGGGTCATTTTCGAAGAAGGCCGCAAAGGTAAATTCTTTCAGATTTTTGTTTAAGGCATTTGAAAAAGTCTAAGGCACAATTCCTTTGGACTTTTTGTCCAAATGAATTCCTTCGGACAAAAAGTCCGAAAGAATTCAAGAAACAAGCAAACGGAACAATTTCTGCGGATTTTTTATCCGCAGGAAATTTCTGCGGGCTTTTTTATCCGCGAGAAATTTATGCGGGCTTTTTTGTCCGTGAGAAATTTCTGCGGGATTTTTGTTCACGAGAATTTGCCTGCGAAGAAACCTGGGGAAAATACTCGCGGGAATTGTCTGCAGGAAAGCCCAATGAGTAGTCCACTAAAGAAAAGGCCACCGAAGGACCTCGAAGGGCAGGTGCCCTTGCGAGGGACCCTCGGCTGCCAAATTAAAGGATACTTCCCTGAAGTTGCAGGGTCACCTTCCCTTCGGGAAGACATGAAATAAGAAATCCGAAGGAAGAACTCTAGCGACCCTCCAGAATAAAGAAGCCCGAAGGTCATCTAAAGACTGACCCGAAGGGTAGATACCCTTGTGGGGGGCTCTTCTCGCCCTAAAGCAGGTCATTTCTTAAGGCCCGAAAGGCAAGTTCAATCTGAGAAAGTGCCAAACAGAAAAGCCGAAGAAGGACCAAGGGGTGACGCACCCGAAGACGTCAAATTCAAGACAACAAACTAGCTGTTGATCCTTTGAATCTACAGACCCGAATGCATTCACAGGCTTTAAGATCAAGGCTAGTAGAAAGCGACTAAAGGACAAAACAACAAATTGAATCCAGGACCCGATTCAATTAACCAGAAAAGAAGGAACGATGAAGATAGGATCAGATCCCCAGGTAGACATTGAAAGTTGCAAACTTTCAATAGCGTGACTTGTTTCTCTGCATTGATAAAATGAAATGGGTAAATGCCCGTAAGTTCCAGCCTGTCTTCTTAACAAATTTCAATGCAACATGATGTGTTATTGTTCCCGAGTCCTTCTTGAAGAGGCTATATAAGGGACTCTCTTCTATTGTAAATGTATCTCTTTTTGACAATCAGAACGAAACTCTGCCCAAATTGAAAGACACTTCTGAGACTTTGAGCTCAGTTTGTTTATCATATTTTGTTATTGGAATAAGAAAGCAAGTGGTTTTTCAAACTTTGTGCTGTAATATCTTTGTTATTGAGGAAACTATTCTTATGTCTTTTTCCTCAATATATCTTCTGTTCCTTTAATTCAACAAGCAGAATTAGTGACAACAGTCAAGAAGGTGTCCTGAAGAGTCAACTGTGGAGAGACTTTGTGCCCCCATAATTGCCTTTAGTGTGTTTTCTTTTCATTTCTGTGTAAAGGACCTTGGAGCAACTTTGTGCCCTCATTGTCCTTCGTATCTTACTCTTGAGCAATTCAGGCATAGACTTTGTACTGTGTCTCGATTTGCTGGGTATTACATCCTTTGTTACATTTTGTTGTTACTACCTGGAGTATTCTTGTGACTTGCTGAATAGTACTTCTGAAAGAAGAGCGCTTTCTGTCATTTTCCTTGAGTTTCTCCTTTGATCCACACACATCATCTCTGAAGAAAGAGAGATGGATGGTTTGTCCTACCCTTGAGTATTATATATATATATATATATATATATATATATATATAGCCTATCTATAGGGAGCCTCCCCTTGATGAGAGGAGAGATCAGTCCCCTTCTAATGTGGTAAACCTACACATTTGGATGACTAATCTTCCTACTTTGGCTAATCAGACCTATTTTGTTTATCAGTACACTGATCGACAAAATATTCAACCAACAGAAGTTTCCAATGACTACAAGTTTGCCATTTGTAGTACTCAAGAACACTCCATTTAGCTCTCCAAGAAACTTGTTTGAGGTGGTAACTTGCTTAGAATTTGTCATGTTCACTTGATAATCTTCAACATGATCATTGGAGATCATCAAAGCTACTTCAACTTCAGATGCACTTGAGACAAGACATGTCTACTGTTTGGAACCCTCAAGGTTGTCTTCTTGTTCACCAAATACTACTTGATATATCAAAGTTGTTCCTTGTTTGACATAGACCTCAAGATTTCCTTTATGCTCATCAAACACATGATTGATCTCATCATTAAGTCTACATTCTTTATAAATAATTGTAGGCTTGCTCAATTCCTCAAATTCCTGCATAATGGCATTGAATTGCTGCCACATGACATCTGCTTCCTCTTGAGGTTCTTGCTCATGAGTGTTCTCTTCCTTTGTAGGCAGAATTGAGTGCTCACCGAGACTGTCATGCTTGTCGTAGCTGAGATGTTTAAATCGTCATTCGTGTGTACAAGATAGTTTCTCAATGCAACTTGCTCTAGAATGTTATCAAGATCTACCTCAAGGACTCCATCATAATCCTCACGAAGTATGTAAGTTTCAAGACCAATTTCTTCAAATCCACCTTGCTCAACTCCCCACTCATCAAGATACAAATCAGATATGCCATCAAGGAGAGTTAGAGGCTCTTGATCACTAGGGTGATCATATTCTTCAATCACATTACAATTCATGTTAGAAGTGTAAGGCACATAAGGTTCAACATGAAAACTAGAAAGAGGTTCAGACTTGATTGTCACTTTTGCACCATATCTAGTCTTAAAACCCATATAGGACTAGTCTGGAGTCAAATAACCTCCAATTTTAGCAATGAAATCTCTTGATAAACAAAGTGCAAAATGAGGAGGCATATCTACCACTACAACATCCTAAGAAATGGTGAATGTAGGACATGCTTGGAGAATCAATTGCAAACCTCTGATTATGCCAATGGTCTTGACAACTAACCCATCCAATTGTAGCATTCCTTTGGCATGAGGCTCATACTTCAAGTTCAATTTGTAAGCTACTTGCTTGGACATGACACAAGTACTATCTCCACTATCAATGAGACAATTATGTACCAATGAATCTCTAATAAAGATTGATAGATAGAAAGGAGGAGGTTTGTTTACCTTTTCAACTTTGATTGATTGTATTTCACTTGGCTTCATTATGTTTGTCAAGGCCGCATCTCTTTGTCTAGGCTATTTTGTTGTCAAACTGAGTTTGAACAATTCCTCTTGAAGTAGGTCTTCTTGTCCAGGTATTACCAATGTATCCCACATTGACACATTCACATGAGACGTCTTCATTTACTCTACAATGTTAGTGAAAAGACCACTAACTTTTGCTTGTCCACTAGTAGGAACCATGCTACCTACACCTTGAGAATTTTGAGGTATGAAATCACTTCTAACATTATGATCTCTTTGAGTTACTTGTGCATTTGGAATGAAATTAGACATACTTGCCCTTGTGTTTGTTTAAACATTCATTGGTTGACCATCAACTGCCTTCCTCTTACTCCTCGTGTTTGCAGCTACAGAACTCACATCTATGCTTGACTGCCCTTGATGATTGACTGCACATGAGTCATCCTACTTCCAATTGCCTAATACAGACCCCACTTGAGCACCCTTCCCATCAGTCACTCCTCCATTTGGTACTTCATCTTGAGTCATAGTTGGCATAGTTCCCAAACTTTCCATGAAGGCTTGATTGAAGGACTCATTGACACATGGAGATGGATCATAAGGTTGATCCAATGAAGGTTGATTGTTGTGATCTTGGGCAAGGTTATTTTGAGTAGGCACTAGTGCCCTTGAGGTGGAAGGAGCATTGGGATTGTAACCACCATATGGCTTAGATTGGACCAGTTGTCCTTGAGCTTGAGTATGACCTTGGAAAGGAGATCTATTGCCTTGATAGTTGGGGCAGGACTAACTGGGTTGGTATTAGCTTTGGAAGGGCTTAATTTGATGTTGTTGGATAATGCTCTTTAGACCTATGATCTCTTGCTTCAAAATTCTCACCTCATCTACCTCATTAGACTTTCTTGGTTGAATAGAGGCATCAGACTTGCTTTTAGGTGTAGGAATAGGAGCAACAACAGACGTAGGAGTTTGCAAATCAAGAAATAGGGGCATGGCAGGTCTTGGGGCAATCTTCTAAGGCTGAATCAAACAATTTTCTGCCCTAATGGCCACCTCATAGTCATTAGGCAGAGTGTCATCTCCCATAGATTGTATCATCATTGAAATGTCACTATTAAATGCTTTAAGGTAGTAAAGGAAAAATGGTGAGTTGTTGGTCTTACCAAGATTGGGATCCTATCCCATGTCTTCTAAAATCTTGTGTTGAAGTCTTGAATGACTTCTTGAGGTGCTCTCCTAATGGTGGTCAGCTACTTTGTTAGTGTCAAATTGTCACTCTTGTCCTCAAATCTTCTTCTCAATGCATCTCACAACTCATCCCAAGTTATGATTGATTCAGGTGCCAAAGTTCCATACCAGTCAATAACTTTTCCTTTGAAGGAGACAACTAACAACTTGATTGCAATGTTCTCCTCTATGATGTGATGGATATTGCAGAAGTTAGAAATATTTCTTATATGCTCAATATGTGTGATGGAAGACTCAAAAGTATATGATGGAACACTTTTGAGGGAAGATATAGGGATATCATCATACTAAGCAAGTTGTAGAGGACCATATCCATTGAAGGCAACAAAAGGATGTTTCCTTGCCATGGTGGCTTTATGACTTTGCAAAAATAGGGAATCAAGAACTTTCTTATGGGCTTGTGAGCAAGATAGGATTTTTTTGGGTAAGGATGAGTGTTTTCAAATATACTTGCTTTGTAAGAATAAGGAGGAAGGTCTTGAAATTCAAAAGGTATGCCTTTGGTGAGAGACCTTGTGTTTACCTTAGGCATGAAAGAGTGCACTAGTTTGCAACCAAGATTGAAACTTTGGAGTCACCAAATATTGCAAGAAGTGGACTGTTACATCTCCTTGTTGCCAAAGCTAGCATCTACCTTGAACAACCTTCATGGATTTCATGTCCCAACTAGTGTGCCAAAACTATTGTAGCCTAAAATTTCACCCTATAGAAGTCAAGTAGACCTTCTTAATTTTAGGACAACATGGAACTATCTCCCTTCATAGGGAAGCTATTACAAGAGATAGATCTTTAGGTTTGAAAGCGCTAACTCCCTTGATTTGTATCTTAGGCCCACACTACACTAGGATATTCACTATTGGGGGTAAATATGGAAGAAAGAGACATAAAATAAACCTATGCTAATGAGGTGATACACCGAGATAACTCCACACAACACACTTGCATCTACACTTGAGAAAGAAGACTACTCAAACTGACTTCTACTCTATGTCCTTCTAGCATAAGTATTTATCATAAAGGTAGATTGATATGCCTATCTAGAAGTCGGTGAAAAAAAGGTTTGATATAAGACACTACTGGTCCCTCTCACACTTCAAGACACACTTAACAAATAATACACTTTATAAAACCTGTTAGAAGATATATCACTCACACAAACATGCAAGAGCAGAAATGGAAGCAAGGACAACATGTTCAGCACTTGTCAACCACCTAAACCACTTAACCTAATTAGGTAAGAGATTGTAGAGAATGAATCAACTTCATAAAACTTTATTCAAAGGCAAACGAGGTGTCAAAACCAGCAGGGCTTCGCCATACCAATTGTGGATCCATTACAAAGCCAAAAAGGCTTGAATATATAGAGCATATGAGAGGAGAGAGAAGCAGTGAAATTGAAGGGTCATAAGACCAAGTGTCAAACTATGAGAATCAATTACAATGCCATAGAATGAAGTGTATAATAGGCTATGAAGGTCTTCTTGGAAAACTGTACATCTGAAGCATGACACATTCCTCAAATTGGCATAGAGACTCTTCATGTTCTTGTTCTGAAGCTACCTTGATGATGAGTCATCCACTTGACTATCTAAAACCACCATAGGAAGCTTTGAAACATATGATCTGTCATGAGAAAGTGGAAATGAGGTCAATGCAGGTCATCTATGCCTTCCTAACAGATGAATTCATCCTTATCACTTGTCATTCACTGCTTGAAGTCATTCATCACTAGCCCTCTAGGTTTTTCCTCACACTTGTCATCTAAGTGAGTTGAAGTTACTCATGGAGATGCCTTGCAAAGGATGTAGAACACATGTTTATAACCTCTTTGCCTTTCAGTCCATCAAGTAGACCTCAAAAGTTTCAAGGTCACTCTTTTCACTCTCACACTTAGGTAATCATTTTACCTTCTCACTGTCTGTTTTGATTACCTGTGATGAATGGTGTAATAAAGATCTCTTCATGCACAACCAAGGTTAGAAATGAGTTTTAAGAGTCATTAAAAGTCTCTAAATACCTCCCACAATGATTCTCACTTATCCATTCTCCTCTGTACCTACAAAATATCTCAATTCCTACCAAAAACACAGTATTAGGTCTGTCTATATAGATGACAGTATCGTAAAATTGGATGTGAAGGGACCTAGGAGAGTGATAAGTATGTCTAAAACAAGTTTTGGGCCATTTGAACAACTTTGAATGCATCACTCTCCATATGTTCTCCATTGGGTTTACACAATGGTTTTGAGAGGGTTTTTGGTCGTTTTAACTCTTAGTGTTGATTCATAAAAACTAGACGTCTAACTCCCAAAAAAATTATACTGAAAACAAGTTATATACCCCCTTCAACTATCCACAACTCCTTGAAGTCTCATACAACTCATCCGTACAGGTGTTAGCAAAGGAACATGGCCTCTCGAGTTCTTGACTTTGTTTTGAGTAGGTTTGAGGTAGTTTTAGGCCTGAATGACCAATTTTGAATGATTTTATGCAAACTAATGGATCTAATCCATCTTAAACTTTCCCTTGAAGGTATTCACATAGTTTAGAAAGTTCTCATGGTCATATGGATTAGTCTAAACACCTGTAGGGATTGGGCCTAGTTCTAGGCCTAACTATGTCTAATTGTGTGTTTAATCCTTCTGAGGGTTTCCAATGATTTTAAGGCCTTTCCCACATTTGTTCATCTTAAATGCAATTGTAGACAACATCCTACATTCATCCAAGCCCTTTCATTCATCTTTTCTTTCTCCCATGAAACAAACCTGCATGTTGTCTTGCTTAGAGAGTGCCCTCTGTTTGAGATAAAACAAAGGGCATCTCCCCTATTTTACTGGCTCACATGATGCTATGCATAGATTTATTATGTCATTAGGACCTTCTGCACCAAATTGATCTCATTCATAGAGCCTTCAACATTTTTGATTCCCAAAACTAGCTTTTATGACTTGATTGTGCAGGGTTTTGAACTGAATGAGTATGGCATTTGAAAACTAGTCTTTGCCCAATTTCCTTGTGTTTTAGGATCTCATGAAAACATGTTAGACAAGTGTGAGAATGTATTCAACATAGTTATTCATTTTTTCCTTTTCAAACTTACCTCCTACATTAGTTTAGTCTGGTTTGATGATTGTGTATAGTGTTCTTGGTGGATTGTAGGTTGGGGTTCAAAGCCCAGTACTTCTCTATTCATACCTCTGAGCATCACATAAAATGTGATTTTGTCATTGTGAGATTGATTCTTTACATGATCATTCACTTTACCTCTTCCAACTTTGCCAAACTTGCATTCTCTCTTTGCCAAGCTAGTCTGCAAACTATCTGAAACTATACGTGTGCATTACGCAGAAGTTGAAAGGCTCCTATAGGTGCTTATTCATACTTTAGTACTGTATTTACACTTATACTTATTTATGAGGTTACTGGGACTATTTCACACCTGATTGAGTTCATTTATGCCTTAGAACCATGTAGTCATGTCTCTCTATTATCAATGTGCCATAAGCTTTCAATTAGATTGTAGATGTCAATTTAGGGAGTTATGAAATTCCTGTAGGTGCACATTTATGTTTGAACATTATGTTTTCAGACGTCCTTCTCTTGAGGTCACTTAGGACCATTCCACACTTGGATGATATCACTTATGCCTGTAGGTCGTGCTCCCATCTCTATTTCGTCAATGCACTAGGAATTTGCAAGTTTAAGGTTCATTTTGTTTGAAAGCGTTGTAGCTTTCATTGATTGTCTATAGTGAAAACTTGATTGAATTGAAATCATCCAACCATTATCTTTTATTGATCAAATCCACCTCCTATCATGTTGAGATGTTTATTCTATGTCCAGGCTACAAGAGAGACACCATAATGCTTATCTAGAACTCAAGACACTTCACTATGAGATGGCACATTATATGAAGAAAACCTTATTCGGAGAAGTCAAGGTAATTACTCCCACTGAGCAAATTTCCAACTTTGTTGACTGCAAGTTTTACAATGACTACAAAGTCTACACGATGAACCCTATTGTCCTTGGGGTTTGAGTAGCTTTACAGTCCTTTGTGCACACCTACAAATGACTGTGTGTATTGGAGCTCTGACCAGTCCTTACTCATTGTCCTAGAACTCCATCTCAATTAACTTCCAGGGCCTTCAATGGGAAATATGGACAATCCATGCTATATAGGAAGTGATAACAACATATTAGCATTGAACTTAGTCCAGTTATAAAAATATGAATCTTGCAAGTATGGAAACCCTATTTATAGACCTCAATGGTATTCATTATTAGCATAGTGAGATGTTTTGGCTAATCTCCTTGCCTTCACACGTGCAAGACTAGTTGGAAACAAAATGAAAGGAGTGTGCATTCTCTGCAAGACCAAGTTCACTGCCTGGTTGATACGAACTAGTACAAATATATGGGAAACCTGATGCCATTGGGGATGTGTAGACAGAATTAAGACACTAACAATCTTAGTGATTGTTTATAGAGCATAATACGCCAAACAAAAAACTATTGCCTTGGAAAGGAAGTACAAATGGAATACTAACAACCACCAAACACATTCAATCAAACTCCTTCCCTCTTGTCTGTACTAACATAAAACCGATCGACTTATCTGTGTTGCCCAAGAGAGTGATAGGAGAGATGGAGTGATTTTTGTCATTTTTGAACCTATTAAAGCTTCTCAAGCTTACAAAAGACATGTGGGGATCTGAAGAGACCTTTCTGAAGCTTCCCCACATGCCAAGTGGTTGTCCTTAATTGTACAATGACTTGAAACTACTATTATCTTCTTGAATCCACATTGAACCTGCATCATGTTAGTTACAAAATATTTCCCTGACACTCAATTAACACCTTATACATTGGATATTCTCTTGACACACTTGTCTCCTAATGGAAATCGTAAAATTCATTTAGAGTGGCCAAAAAGGTGTCATAAGGGAATATTAAGACAATGACACATATAACAAGGATAACACATATAATGTGACCTTTAAAATGAGTTAGCAAGACCCTATAGGAAGTTTGACTATATAGGGGTTGACTTATTTGACTAGGGGGTCAAATTAGTCAATAATTACTTTCCTTCATCTTGAGAGATCTTCTCTATTATTTTTTCAATTATAAAAGGAACCTTCCATACAACAAGTAGTGAATGATTTGATCATACAAATCATGGCCTATCATTTATGCATGATTCACTTGTACAATAGTGATCCTAGGGTTGACTCCTATCATTATTTTTGTGAGGACTTGACCCCTTGAATTTTGGTTGGTTTAATATCTAGGTCATATTATTGGATTTTTTCCATCCATTTCCCTCTTTGCTCACCCAATTCCTTATGTCCCAACATGAGTTTGATTGTTGGGTCATAGAAAATTATGTGAACTTTGTTGCGTAGCATGTAATGTTTGAATTTATTTAATGTTTTGACCAAATCTTAGGCCATATTGTCCAAAATGGAATATCTGAGCTTAACTTACTTCAAATTAGTGCTCATGAATGTTACAGGGTGCTCTTCACCATCAAATTTATGTGTGAGTACAACAACAATAGTGTGGTTAGATGCATATGAATAAAGGTAAAATTCCTTGGTGAAAACCAAACTAAACAACACTAGTGCCTGGGTGATGGAACTTTTAATGTCTTGGAATGACTTCTTAGCTTTTGATGTCCATTCCACCTTTGCATCCTATTTTAGCATATCATTCAATGATATGAGAATCTCAACAAATCCTGAAATTAACTTGCATATAAAATTGATCTTACCAATAAATGATTTTAGTTCTTTATTATTATTAGGAAATGGAATATTTGAAATGGAACTAGCTCTTTCTCGGTCTAGGGAAATACCTTCCTTAGTAATGACACAGCCCAATAACTTACCTTTTGTGATGCCAAAGATACTCTTTTTAGGATTCAACAAGACATTGTACCTTCTACAAGTGGTGCACATGTTCTGACCTCTTTCTATTGAAAATAGTAAGGTCATCCATTTAGATAATAATACACTTACCAACCAAACCTTGAAAGGTGAAGTACATAACACGATGGAATTTGTTTTCTTGTATTTATTAATCCAATGTGCATCCTTATATAAGTAAATGTTCCCCACTTGGTAGTGACGATTGTTTTAATTTTGTCTTCTTCATCAACCAAAACCTAGATGTATCCTGAAAAGCCATCCAAGAAAAACATCATCTCCAAACCACTAACAATATGAATAACTTCATCAAAATAGGGTAAAGGATAATTATAATTATCAAATTCCCTATTTAGGTTGCTTAAATTGACACAAGCTGATCTTTGAATTATTTTTCTGAACCAATACCAAATTAACCACCAAAGTTGAATGTCTGATAAGGAATATAATTCCTGCTAGCAACAAAATTTGCACCTCTTCTTGAGTGAGGGGTTACATAATGGGATTGATAGGCCTTTGCCTTTTCCTAAAATACTTTTGTCCTTCTTTGAGTGGGATAGTGTGAATAATGATCCTTGGATCAAATATTTTCAAGTCATCGTATGACCAAAACATCATGTCTTTGTAATGTTGGAGAAAGGATTTGAATTATTCTTTTTCCTATTCATTGTAGTAGATGCCTATGTTTACATACTGTGGATGTTTCAGTGATCCTATATTAATGGAGGTGAACTTGTTCTTGGTAGATTTTGACTGCTTTAAACATCTAATGTAGATCAAATGTCCTTCTCAGTGACACCATTCATTTTGAAATCATATTTTCTTTGAGTTTGATTATCCCATCATATCCCACTTCATTTTATTGAAAGGCACCCCTATCATTTTCATCTATCACCTATGATTCAAAAACACCGATATTACTAAAAAATTGAAAAAATGTTTGTCACCATCAAACACCTAAAAGTTATCAATATTATCAGGGACAAATGGGCATGGGATTATTTCAATTGAAAATTAATATAATAATGAATCATTATGGGGAAATCTGTAGAGGTTGTAAAAAATTTAATAATTGATTTTTCTCTCTTAGAATAGGTGTTATATTGAAAGCATCAAATGCCTCAATTAGATCTCAAGTCCCATGTTTGTACTTCTTTAGATATGTCAATTTTTTAGTGGTATCTACTCCTTACTTGACTAACTACCAACTTATAATCTTCATACATATGTAATTCCTTTACACCATATTCAAAATAAATTACAATCCTAGGATTAAAGATTCATACTCTGAGAGGTCATTAGTATAAGGGAATAGAATACAATAGGCTGCAAGATCCCATGTGGATTGTCCAATACTATGCATGTCCCTAACCCTTGATTAGAATGGGACCCATAAAAATGTAGGGACTATAAGCCTTGTGAATTGACTTGTGTCTTGTCTTTAGCAGTTGTGGTAGTAAGAATATATACGCCTTAGTTAGAAGAAACAAAGTTTACATTTTCATTTTGTGTGTTATATTTGGTAATCATATATTTCACTTTAAGTTCTTTGTCAACCCAAATTCTATTTAACATGACTCTCTAGGGAACCACATATGTGAAAAGTTGGTGGCCATGTATATGTTGTAGGCTAGAATTTCACCCTTTGTGGGAAAGTTTCTCAGGGTCTATCACTCCTAGCTACAAACATTGTGACAACCTCAGGCTGTGGGTATCCTATAGTGAGGTTGAACCTTTATGATTTTTAATGAGGCTAGTTCCTCAAATGTTTCACTTCTGCTCTTATCTCCAATGCTAAAATTTACTGCTGACTAAAGAAAAGGGATAAAAGGATAACATAAAAAGGAAATCTAAGCTAAGGGAGGTGATGCACCAAATAAAGAGTGATCCACATTCAAATTGGAAACTTTAATGACTACTACTGAACTTAAACAAGACACAATCTAGCTGATCCTATTTCAAAGCTACAAACATGACTAGTTGTGTGGAGGTCAAAGAGGAGGATGCACTTTGAAGGGCAGGAAGGAATAGGTCTATAGGAGAAAAATTTAACTTGTAACACTTCAGAAAGGCACCAAAGGCTAACACATCACATGACCTGAAAGAAAACTAAAGCGAGGTGTGTAGAGAAATCACAGATGATGAGAGAAAACATACATTCTGCAAGTTAAAATCTAATAATGCACACTTGACTTTAACAAAAATCAGAAAGTTGTTGTGTATTGCTTCAGGAGAGTGCTAAATTTTTTTCTTTTTTGACATAGTAACTCTATCACCATTCGAGGGTTCTTTTTCTAGGGTCAAAAACATGTATATATAGTAGAAAAGGATGAGTGAAGAAGGGTCTTGCATGAAAAAATGGAGAGGGATGTCATAAATTGCTGCAACCACCAGTATTATCCTTGAGCTCCTTTTCTTTCAAAGCATGCAACTGCCTTGACCATGAACCATCTAAGATTGCTGCAAATCTCCTCGATTCCTTCATGCCTTCAAGTCTCCCCCTATTTTCTAGGACAAGATCTCCATACTTATGCATTTGGTGGCGTCATGATTGACCCTGTTTTGGGTGGCTATCTGTTGAGGGTATGGCTCAAGACACCCTTTATTGAAGTCACTGACCTAATTTGTAGAAGTAGGTGTGAATAATTTGCTTGCATCTTTGAGGGGTCTTGCTTCTACGTTGAGCAACTGCCTGTCAGAGATAATGGCCATGTCAAAGGATGAGGACCTCTCCATTGATTTCACCTACCAACTCCTACTTTGAAACCTAGACCAAATCTTTCCTATAGATGGAAAACCAATCTAAGGACATTGGTTTTCTTGTGTTGATTTATATTGATCCTTGTTTGCCCTCATGGTTCCCGCCAAGCTTCCTTTATCTTCAATGACTATTTTTTGAAGTTTAAAGTTGACATTTTACAGGCCATCATCCTTCGGGTATTTTATTCAGACTTTCGTTTTCCTCGGACACTTTCTCCTGAAGGAATTCCTTTATAGGAATTCCTTCAAACTTTTTATCCGCTCAATTTATTTGGACAATTATCCCAAACTATTTCCTTCGAAACTTTTTAAAATGGCCCTTCTGAAAGGAACATGCACTTCAAAAAAGTTGAAAAGTACCTTTTGAGAATTTTGAAGAGGACCACTTCTTTTGAACATGCCTTCAGAAAAAGTGAAAAATGGCCCTTCAAAAAAGTTGAACTACCCTTTTCCTTGAGAAAAAAATACATTTCGAAAGAGTTGCGATGGATTGCTCCTCGAGAAAAAGACCCTTCGACTTGTCCGAAGAAAATAAGCTTTCAAAACTTTTCTTTTAGACAAAAGTCCAAAAGAATTCTGACATTAAAAGTTTGAAAAATGCAAGTAAAGACTTAGCTGAAAATGAGATTTTGTACTTAGCTTCTGCTTGATTGGGTTTTCCACACTTGCCTACTTTAGACTTGTGACTTATTGCAACTAATTTGAGAAACACGAAGTCTCCCTCCTGAGAAAACCTGAAGTCATCGATTGGAGCAAACACAAAGTGCCTTTACTTGGGAAACCTGAAGTCTTATTGCTCAAGACTAATTCAGATTTTGCATGCCCTCTTACTTACTTTAGGCTTATGGACCCAAGTAACTTATATGACAAAGCTCGAAGTCTTCCAATACTGAAAGCCCAAAGTCTTCTACTGTTGAAAACCCAAAGTGCCTTTACTTGGGAAACCTGAAGTCTTATTGCTCAAGACAAGTTTGAGTTTTCCAGTCCTCACTACTTACTTCAGAGTTGTGACTACTTATGACTTATAAACCAATTTAAGTAAAGTAGTTCTAGAAACCTGAAGTCTTCCCCTATTGAGAACCCAAAGTCTTCTTTCTAAGAGAGCCCAAAGTTTGAAGACTTGTCATTTCTACTTGATCATGTCCATCTTTTCAAACTTAGGTAGGAGTTTGTTATGTGGGTCAAAAATGGCAAATATTTCTGGTGACCCCCAGGCAAGCATCCTTATTATGCTTGAGAACCTAGACCATGTTGGCTTGTCTAGTCCATTGGGCATGGAGTCATTAGCCTCTATAACTAAGTTGATATGAAACTGGATACAAGGATGACCCTTTCTAGAACTTCCCCTTGAAGCAACAAGGACAACAAGAACAAAACAAACATTGTGCCCAAGGTACTTAGGAGAAAACAAGAAAAACAATACAAAAGTACCATATATACAATGGTTGAAAACTTTTATAATAGCAAGGTTTTAGATGAATCCCATTGACTGAGATGGGTAGTACCTCTTCATCTAATTAGGTAAGCTGAAAAGCATTATGTTGTTTGCATCCATGGATCAAATAAGGGCCACTCCACAAGCTATCAAACTTGGTATGGTTTCCTGGCTTGGCCTTATTTGAATCCCATTTAAGGACTAGATCACCCTCTTTGAAGTCTCTTGCTATGGCTCTCTTTTCAAAGGCTTTCTTGACTTGAGCTTGATGTGACTCTAGTGTCTTCATTGCAAGGTCTCTTATTTCTTCAAGCTCCATGAGTTCTGCCAATCTCACATTCATGGGCTCATCTTCCAACAGCTCTAGCTAATGGGCTAGTTCTAATACAAGCAGCTCTAGAGATATGGGCAACTTGGCCTCCCTTCCATATACTAAAACATATGGAGAATTACCAAGGGTAGCTTTAGGAGTCACCTTGTTAGCCCACAAGACTATCTTTAATTTGGTATGCCATGTCCTCTGATTTTCTTTCATAGTTCTCTTAATGATTCTCAATAAATTCTTATTTTTGAACTCAACGAGTCCATTTCATTGAGGATAATAATTGGAAGAGGTGTTGAGGTAGATGCCCATCTTGAGAGCCCATTCACTTGTTTTTAGACCAAGGAATGCCAATGTATTATTAGAAATGATAGTGGATGGAACACCAAAACTGGTCACAATGCTGTCATAGAAATCTAGGACTACACTTTCATTAGCTTCCTTCAACGCAATGGTTTCCACCCATTTGGTAAAGTATTTAGTTGTAGTAAGCACCCACTTATGCCTTGCACTTGATGGAGGGTTGATCACTCCTATGAAATCCAAACCCCATTGCATGAATGGTTGCTCTACCTGAATTGGGTTGAAAGGAAAAGCTACTAATATTTGTTTATCCGTAAAGAGGGAACATTTTTGACAATTTTTTACCCATGCATAATCATCTTTGAAGAGGTTGGGCAAGTAATAACCCGCCTTTCTTATCTTCACTACTGTGGTTCTAAGTGCAAAATGACCTCCTGCAAGTCCATGTAATTACTCCAAAAGCTTGGTCACTTGGTCATTATCTATGCACCTTTGAAGCACTCTATTGAGGTCCTTTCTGAATAAAACCCCATCAACCAATGCATAAGGTATGGACTGAAGTTTGAAATACCTTCTTTTTGCCTTGTCTAGACCTTGGGGGCATTCTCCTGTTAGCAAAAAATGTGCCATATCATGGAGCCAACTCTTATGAAGTAGAGATGCCTCTGCTTGTGAGTTGTCTTGAATCACCATGACAACTTCTTTGTCTTTTTGAAGATATTCCACCATGTGCTCACACAAACCTCTACCTCTAACCAACTTGGTCACTTTGATTTCCACATCAAACTCCATGATTTTGGAGATCTAGCCAGCTCTTTTCTCATTCAAATCTCTTTTAAGGAGGAAATCCCTAACTCCAGGATGGGGCACCATGACATAAATCTTATTGTTAGAGAGCATTGGTCTGAACTTCTTAAGACTCCTCACTATTGTAAGGATCTGCTTATCTATAAAAGTGTACTTCACCTCATATCCTTCCAGCCCTTGACTAAAAAAAGCAATTGGCTGCTTAATTCCCTTACCATTCTTTTGTATCAGTATAGCTGAGAAGTTGTCAACATTGGCAAAGGTGTATAGCATGAAATCCTTGGAAAAATTAGGATTTATGAGTGAGGGTGCTAGGGCAATGGCTTGTTTGATGGCTTCAAAAACATCTTTTCCTTCTCTTGGCCGAAGAAAAACTTGAATCTTATTTAACATGGTAGTAATAGACTTGACCAAGCTTGCAAAACCCGGTATGAACCTTATTACAAACTTTATTTTGTCGAGGAAGCTCTGAACTCCTTTCTTATGCTTGGGGAGAGAGAGTGCTACGATGGAAACTACCCTTTCAGGATCAATAGACAACCCTTCTTTTGTAATGATGTGGTCCAACATCTTACCTTCATGTACGATGAACACACACTTCTTGGGATTTAACGAGATCCCATACTCCCTGCATCTTTCAAAGATCAGCCTCAGGTGGTCCATGTGTTCACTGACATTCTTGGAGAAAATAGTGATGTCATCCAAGTAGACCAACACCATTTGATTCAACAGTCCTTGGAAAGCCATGTCCATGGCTCTTTGAAAAGTTGCTCCAACATTTGACAAACCAAAGGCATCTTTTGGTATGCATACGTGCCCCATTTGGTGGTGAAAGGAGTCTTGTATCGATCTTCTTTTACCAATACTTGGTTATAACCTGAATATCCATCCTAAACAGAAAAATGTTTTGACCCTGCAACTATTTGAAGAAGTTGCTCGGTAGAGGGTAATGATCCTTCACAGTTTAATCTCCCCACTCTTCTTCCGTACATGTACCAAATTGACTACCCATGATGATTATTTGATGAGAAAGATAATCTTGGATTCAATCAACTTGGTTAGCTCTTTCCTCTTTTATTTTAGGTTTGACAGGCCTTTGCTTTTGCCTCACAGGCTTAACATTAGCCTCCAACTCTATGGTATTATGAGCTAACTTTGGATCAAAACCTTTCAGGTCACTGTATTCCCAAGCAAAGATGTATGCGTATTCTTGGTAGAGTGCTATGAAAGCATGCTTATCAGTCTTACTGCTTACCTTCTTGAGCTTAAGAATTTTATCTTTGAAGATGAGGACTCATAGTTTTCTTCATTGGTTGACATTATCGCCTTTTCTTTTCTCGTATGGTCTCCCTCATGTGGAAGGCCCTCAAGTGTAACCAATCCTTTGGGAAGCTTTTTAGATTGTCATCAGACAAGTTGCTCTCCATACTATTTTTGACACTTCTCCTGATTGGCAGAGGAGAACATCAGAGGAGAACTCAACTTCTTGCTATAAGAAATAAGCAATTTGTTTGTCATTTTCAAAAACTTGCCAATGGACTTCATTATCTGGCACTGATGGCCTCACCACCACCTTGATGTGTGGCTGAACCTTGGCCTCTTTCAACTTACTTGGGATGTTGAACTGAGCTCCCACAGCTGGCAACATATCAACATGTTGATTCTGGTTCCTTGGCATTGCTTGGATGTTGAAGGCTTCAAAATCTTCAATTAGGTTCCACACTCTATTTTTGTAAGACCTCATCAAAGGATTTTTTGTAATATGCAAACCTTTGACTTAGTTCGATATAAACTCACTGTCTCCATATGCTTGCAACATTTTGATTCCTCTTTTATTGGCCCATTAGATACCACTAATCAAGCCTTCATATTCTACTGTATTAGAAGAGCAACTGAAATGAAACCTATAGGAAGAGAAATGCTTATTACTTGAAGGGGAAACCAATATTGCCCCTGCACCTATTCCATTTTTGCTCTTTGAACCATCAAAGAACAACTTCCACATGTCATTGAGGTCTTCTTTAGGTCCAATGAGGGAAAACGTGGGTTGATTTTCTTCATGTAGCAGATAGACACCCATGTCTCTTTCTTCAACACCCTTCAAGGGGTTGAGAAATTGGTTATCGCCCCATAACTCATCTAAGAACAAGTCTGAAATCTCCTCAGGATGAGTATTCAACTCTTGACCAGTTACAAATTTGTCTTCATCAAGAATATTGCAATTGAGGTTTGTGTTATCTAGCTAATGGGACTCAATGTGAAATTGTGCCATGGGCTCAGCCTTGATTGATACCTTCATTCCATACCTCATTTTGAATGCCATGTATGACCAATCTACTGAGAGATAACCTCTTATCTTTGTTGTGAATTCTCTAGAAAGGAATAATGTAAAGCGAGGAGTTACATCAAGGATTAACACATCTTGAACCACTGAGACACCAGGACAAGCATGTAGGGTTATATTTAAATCCTTGATGATACCAAATAGCTTTGTGAAAGAATCATCAAGTTGTAGAACTCCCTTGGTATGTAGCTTATATGTGACGTTCAATTGATTAGTTATGGACTTTGGCATTATCAAAGTGCTAGCTCCACTATCTACTAAGAAATTATGCACCAAGGAGTCACCAATGATTAATGAAATGTAGAAGGGAGGATGTTTGACCACATTACTTGACCTTTCTCCCATAGGACTCTTGGCTTCATTAGTGAAGACCTCAACTTCTTTACCTGGTTATTTATCTGCAATGTTGTAACACCTATCTTGGACAAACCTTCTTGAAGGTTATCCACTTGATTGGGCATGGAAAGCATGCCCCACATTGGTACACTCACATTAGATTTCTTCATTTGTTCAAAAATATTGATTGGTGTACTACTACCCTTTTCTTATGCTTTTGGAGCCACTACTGTTGTTTGTTGAATTTGTGAGCTTTGTGGAGGTGTCAAGTCCTTTGGAGTGACAACAGGCTCGTTAGGCTTAGACAATGAAGGGGTGGTGGCAGGGGGCTCCTTGAATGCTCTTTGGTTACCATTCATATTCCTTATTTTGAATCTTATATTTATTGGCATTGGAATGTATGCTTGGCTAGAACTAGCTTGCTAATTGAGTGCATAACACTCTTCTTGCTCACTGATGACCATTGTAGCATCTGGCTAGTTTGGTACCTGATTAGATCCTTGGTCTTGTGGAAACTATCTTGGTTTTGTCATCATGGGGATCTCTATGTTTTGAGCCATTATGGCTTGATTATATCTATAAGCCACAAATTGCTGCCATTGGTCATTGAATGCTTGGTTAAAACCATCAGTTGGGATAATGGATTGCCCAAAAGATTGATCCCAAGGTGTGGTCCCTTCAACCTCTTGAGCCATATTGTTTTCAATAGGAACCAAGGAGTTGGAAGAGCCTGCGACATTTGGGTTATAGTTGCTCTGCTTATTGTAGCTAGGTTGTCCTTGCCTTTGCTCATGGTTCTAGTTTTGGAAATTTCCCTTGAAGTGTGACCTATTCCCTTGATAAGAGTGTTGTTGAGATTGATATGGAGCGTGATAAAGTTTATTGAATTGAGCTTGCTGCCTTTTAACATTTACTACATTGTTTCTTGAGGATTAGAGCATGCTCTTAAGTTATAGTAGTTTTTCAACTCTTGGGAATTGCTTGATCCACTAGTGGATGACTTTTCTTGCTTAGGTGAAGGTATAGCATCAATTGTTGGAGTTGGAAGAATAACATCAAGTGGGGGAATAACCTTAGGGGATGGTTTGATTTCAGAGAAAAGAGGCATTGGGGGTCTAGGAGTGAGCTTGCCAGCTTGAACTAGGCAATTTTCTGCTTTAGTAGCCACCTCATAAGCATCTGGCAATATGTCCCCTTCCATGGATTGGATCATTACAACTATATCACTATTTAGAGCCTTCAAGTAGTATAGGAACGCAAAGTTAGGGGACAATCTAATAGAGGCTGGAATTTTGTCCTAAGCTTTTTAGAATCTTGTGTTGAAATCTTGCATGACTTCGTTGGGGCTCTCTTAATTGTGGTAAGCTATTTTGCTAGTGACAAATGATCACTCTTGTCTACAAATATTTGACACAAGGCCTCTCCTAGCTAATTCCATGATTGAATAGAATTAGGAGCTAAGCCTGTATACCAATCTAAAGCCTTTCCCTTAAGGGATACAACTAACAGTCTAATAGCTATATTTTATGCAACGACATTATGGATATTGCAAAAATTGGTTGTCATTGATGTGTTCAACAGGGGTTATGACTTAGTCTCCTATAAAATATTGGACGCTTTTGAGAGCTGCTACTGGTATAAGATCGTACTGTGGCAGATTCAAGGTACTTTAGCCATTGAAGCCTACAAAAGCTCTTTAGGGAATCATGGCAACAAAAGGGGCTAACAAAGGTCTTCTTATGTAGGTATACCTTACGACTAGTTTAGGAAAAAGGTTTCCTACGTATAGGTGAGTATAGGCGAACCTTAATCTTTTAGCTAAATTTAAGGGGAGTTCAACAAACTCAAAAGGAATACCTCTAGAAGTTGATCTTGTGGTCACATTTGGCATGAAAGATAACTACTATTTTTCCACCAGATTGCTAAGTCTTCTTTAGAGTCATAAGATACTGAAGATGAAAACTTTAGCCACTATAAATTGATCAAACCAACATCAAACATGACCAATCTTCCTCGAAAGTGGTCTCATCGAGTGTGCCAAAAACTATTGTAGGCTAGAATTTCACCATTTGTGGGAGAGTTTCTCTGGTTCTCTCACTCCTAGCTACAAATTTTGGGACAACCTCAAGTTGTGAGTATCTTGTAGTGAGGTTGAACCTTTAGGCTTTTTAATGAGGCTAGTTCCTCATATGCTTCACTTCAGCTCTTATTTTCCATGCTAAAATCTACTATTGACTTAGGAAAAGGGATAGGAGGATAACATAAAAAGGAAATCTAAGCTAAGATAGGTGATGCACCAAATAGAGAGTGATCCACATTTAGACTGGGAACCTTAATGACTACTATAGAACTTAAACAAGACACAGTCTAGCTGATCCAATTTCAAAGCCACAAGCATGAGTAGTTATGTGGAAGTCAAAGGGGAGGATCAACTTGAAGGGTAGGAAGGAATAGGTTTGTAGGAGAGACACTATAACTTGTAATGCTTCAAAAAGGCACCAAAGGCTAACACATCACACGACCTGCAAGAAACTAAGAAAACTAAAGTGAGGTGCATAGAGAAATCACAAATTATGAGAGAAAACATATATTCTGTAAGTTAAACTCCAATAATGCACACTTGACTTCAACAAAAATCACAAAATTGTCTTGTATTGCTTCAGAAGAGTGTTACAACTTTTTGATAGAGTAACTCTATCACCAGTCGAGGGATATTTTTCTAGGCTCAAAAGCATGTATATATAGCAAAAAAGGATGAGTGAAGAAGGGGCTTACATGAGAAAATAGAGAGGGATGTCATAAATGGCTGCAACCACGACTATTGTCCTTAAGCTCCTTTTTCTTTAGAGCATGCAACTACCTTGACCATGAATCATCTAAGATCGCCACAAATCTCTTCGATCCCTTTGCACAGTCAAGTCTCCCCCTGTTTGCCAAGACAAGGTCTCCATACTTATGCATTTGGCAGTGTCATGATTGAACCTATTTTGGGTGGCTGTATGTCGAGGGTATAACTTGGGATGCTCTTTATTGAAGTCGTTGACCTACTTTGTAGAAGTAGGTGTGAATAATTCACTTGCATCTTTGAGGGGTCTTGATTTTACGTTGAGCGACCACCTTTCAGAGATGATGGCCATGTCGAAGGATGAGGACCTCTCCATTAATTTTACTTACCAAATCCTGCTTTGAAACCTGGACCAGATCTTTTCTATTGATGGAAAACCAATCTAAGGACATTGGTTTTCCTATGTCGATTTATGTTGATCCACATTTGCCCTCATGGTTTTTGCCAAGTTTCCTTTATCTTCAATGACTATTTTTTGTGGTTTAAAGTTGACATCTTATGGGCCATCATCCTTCAGGTATTTTCTTCATAATTCTGTTTGCCTCAGACACTTTCTCCTGAAGGAATTCTTTCGGATTGTTTGTTCACTCAATTTTTCTGGACAATTCTCTTGAACTATTTCCTTTAGAACTTTTGAAAATGGCCCTTCTGAAAGGAACATACCCTTCAAAAAATTCGAAAATTACCTTTCAATTTTTTTGAAGAGGACCACTTCTTTTGAAAATGCCTTTCATAAAAGTGAAAAATGGCCCTTCGAAAAAGTTCAAGTGCCTTTTTCCTTGAGAAAAAATACCTTTCGAAAGAGTTGTGATGGACCGCTCCTCGAAAAAAGACCATTCGACTTGTGAAATTGAAATTTCTAAAGGGCAACTACCCTTTGGGAATCTTTAGAATGGTTTTTTCAAAGGGAAAGTACCGTTCGACAAACTTGAAAATGAACCTTTTATGAAGGATATGCACCCTTCGCATTTTTTGAAGTGAACCTTGTTCCTTTGACAATGAACTTTTTCTGCAGGCTTTTTTTCTTTCGGCTTATTTGCATCGAAAAAAAGTCTGAAAGAATTTGACTTAGCTTTTTGGTGTGGACATTTTTGCCGAAGCAATTAGGTCTTTAGAAAAATTGTATCAGAACTTTTGTCAAAAGAAATCATCCATGGGATCTTTGCCTTAGTCATTTTTTAGATTTTTCAAATGTGTCCCTTTCGAAGGGAAAGTACCTTTTGGAACTTTTGGAAATGCTCTTTTTGCCGAAAGTGCCGTTCGGCCCTTTTGTAAGTGGACTGTTTGCATTCTTGAAAATGACTTTCTTCCCGAAAATGTCCCTTCGAAAAAGTTGAAAAGGACCATTTCCTTTCACAAGTGCCCTTCAGAATCTCTTGAAAAGGACCACTTTCTTGAGAAATGAACCTTTCGGGAAAGTTGTATAGGGCATTTTGCTTGAAAAAGATCATTCAAAAAACTTTGATTGGACACTTCTCTGAAGAAAACAACCTTTTAGAACTTTTCTTTTTGATAAAAGTCTGAAAGAATTTTGACACTAAAAGTCCAAAAAATGCAAGTAAAGACAGCTGAAAATGAGATTTTATACTTAGTTTCTGCTTGATCAGGTTTTCCACACTTGCCTACTTTGGACTTGTGACTTCTTGCAAATGATTTGAGAAACATGAAGCTCCCTCCTGAGAAAACCCAAAGTCCATTTACTTGGGAAACTCAAAGTCCTATTGCTCAAGACTAATTCGGGTTTTGCATGCCCTCTTACTTACTTCAGGCTTTTGGACACAAGTAACTTATATGACAAATCCTGAAGTCTTCCACTGCTGAAAGCTCAAAGTCTTCTACTGCTGAAAACCCACAAACCCTTGCTCAAGACAAGTTTGGGTTTTTCAGTCCTCATTACTTACTTCAGAGTTGTGACTAATTGTAACTTATAAACCAATTTAAGCAAAGTAATTCTAGAAATCCGAAGTCTTCCCCTATTGATAACCCGAAGTCTTCTTTCTAAGAGAGCCCAAAGTCTAAAGACTTGCCATTTCTGCTTGATCATGTCCATCTTTTCAAACTTAGGCAGGATTTTGGTATGTGGGCCAAAAATGGCCAACAATATCCATTAAGTGTTTTATAACAATACCTTCATAATAACATTCTATAGACTTTGGGGATTTCCACCTCTTGGATGTCCATGACTGTTGAATTCTAAGCTCTGAGGTTGGTTTCATGTGGATGTTTAACAATTTCCCAAATACTTTGACTTTAGTTTTGTCCAACTTAACAATAATTCCATCATATTTCACGAGAGTCAATCCTAATTTATGGAAACTACTTACAGGTATGACATTCATTGATTCTCTCGAGTCCACTAGATAATTATGCAAGTTCTTTCCAAATATTGTCATAGTGAGAAGGAATGAGGGAACTTTAGTTTTTGTTTTTTTTATAACCACATTTGTATGTGATATTTTCTATTTATTTGTGATGGGTTTATGAGTGAGAGCCTTGATAATCAAGTCACATTATTCAATAACTTGAGCCAAATCATACAACATTATGTTTGGTTTAATTCCCTTCATGTCCTCCACTATATTATAGCTACCTTTAATAAGAGTATGTTGGGTTTCAGAAGCAAGACACTGATCATTAACTTTTGGAGGTGATGGATCCCTATCTGCTATTGGATTTGGAGGTATAGTTTCATGGTTTGGTAGAGTATACATTGTAAAGGGTTGCTATTGTCTAGTTATGAGTGCATAATTTCTTCATTGATATTGTTGAAAAACATGCACTTCATCAACATTTTCCTTAGGCTCATTATACCCTTGATTAGGGTACCTAAAGGTTCTCAACATCATAGTTTTACTATTGGAGGAAATTGAACTCAAAGTGTCGGATGCACCTACATTGTGTTGCTAATTAGGGACCACTTCATATACCTCCATTTATTTTTGAATTTTTTTTAATGCATTGTAGAATTGACCATAATCGAGCTCACCATGTTGAGCAGTACTATGCACCCTACACCAATTTAGAAAGGCCAACTCATAGATATTAATTTCAAGGAGTCTATTTGGTAATGGATCCACATTACTAATTACTATTCAAATGATTAAATGGCTTCTTATATATTTGATACATGAACTTTTTGTTGGTGTTTTCCCCATTAGTGTTGCTTATTTGCTTTTTCAGGCTGAGGAAGTCATTACTAAGTTTTTGGACCATGTGTTGTATTACATCTAGTTTCCCTTTCATGATATTTTATGTTATGTTTTGTGTGGTATTAGTGATAGATGCCAATAATTGGTTTTGAGTTTTACTCGTGTTTTGATCAGATTGTTCACCTAAGAAACGTAGCTATTGATTTAGGGCAACATGCCTTAAGGGTAATACATTATTAATTGAAACTGTAATAAGTAAATGAGCAACCTGATTCCTATTTGGAATAGGATTCAAGGCTAGCATATTTCAGTTGAAATTGGGAAAGGTTACAAGTACATGACCTTGAGGGTTCAAATGCCTATCCACCTTAATGGTCGTAACATAGGATAGTGTCAATTTTCTCACAGTGGCATCTCTATGAATAAATAATTTTGTCATAGGATCTAAGGCATTCTTATACATTTCTAATGTTAATGGAGTGTTAGGCCTATATGAGGCTATAACTCAACTATACATTTTCTAAAAACTCACATTAAAGGCTTTGATGGGTTTATTGGGTTCAATTTTCATGCTAGCAAAATGTTGGTACAAGATATTAAGGCTAGTAATTTGTTTGAATTGGGAAATAAAAGTGTCTTGAAAAGTTTCCCAATCATTAATAGAATTCTCGAGTAAGTATAAGAACTAGTCATATACAGTAAAGTGGAAGAGTATGTGTGTCACCTCTTCATGTTGCACATTTAAAGTCTTAGGGAGTATTTAAATGAGTTTATACATTCCTCTGAAGTGTATCTCCATCCAATGTAAAACTAGGGAGGCAACTTTTGGGGTTTCTATGTAACTCATGGATGTATATAGGGATGTTTATGGTTGAACCTGATAACCAAGCCATAGGTTTAAACTAGTGAAAATTGATGTTTAATGGAGAACTTGGTTGGGTTCTTGAATTTATAGGTCTTTCTTTATTAAATCTAGGCCTTTGATGGACACCTAATGGTTGAAGCAACCTTAATTGTGATCTAGAGTTGGACCTAGTGAGTATTTGTGATATATCTAGATTTTTTGGGTTTATGGTTCAGGGCCTCCTTCTAGCACTAATTTACCTGATTATGCGATTTAGAATCACCCAATAGGTTGATGGAAAAAATATTTTTCATTTTAGGTTAAGTGGCCAAGCATTCCAAGGCATAAGTTGCAAGTATTTGGTTTTATGATAACCATGAGGTGAAATAGTATCGAGAGTAATATAATTATCTGTCACCCTCAAACACTTCTAAATTTTTGTAAGTTAGGTTATCCTGAATCTTGACTGATTATCCTTGAAATAAATGGACTTGTTCACATGTGAAAATATTCTAAAGTAATGTAGATCTGTTAAAAAACTCAAAAAGGGGAGCAAGGTAAGGCAGAAAAGAAAAGACAGTCTATGTTTACATGAATTAAATATTCAAAACAAATCAAATTGTGAGAGTAGTTATGCAATTAAACTAATGCATAACATGTTATAATAGTGACTAAAACCAAGTTATAAATAATAAAGAGTATATGGAAAATATTTGCAAAAGAAATTTCCTAACATTATCTTAAATATGTTTGGTTTATAACAAATTGCATGGTGCATATTTAATTATAAGTCAAAGTTGATCCTAACTTTATATATATATATATATATAATAATCAAAATAGTTATTGGCTCAATCTAACTCCTCATAAATCATGAATCACATAAATTAATTTGCTTAATTAAGATCAATCATGTATACCATAAAATTGAGAAAGAGAATAGAAATAAAACACATGTGGACTTTCCTAAGAATTATGTAGATCTTATTAATGTTGACAAGATCCTCCTCTCTTAAGAGGTCAAAATACAAAGTATAAATAAGCCTAAAAGATAGAGTCACAAAAAATTAAGACAGTTCATAGAGATAGAAGAGATACTTAAAACACAATTGATTTGATGCATTTCAAAAAAGACTGCTAGATTCTTAAGATTGACTCAGAGTCTGTGAAGTAATTGGGGCTTCCATGGTGCTAGGTGCTAATGAAGCACTAGGATTTGAAGAACCACTTGGTCCTACAATCCTATTTGGACCTAGTTGTTGACTCCTTATAGCAAGTGACACTGCAATGAACTATTTTTCAACTCTAACTGTGTCTATTATAGGTGGCTTGAATAACACCTTTGTTTTCTTTAACAACACTTTGTGAAATCCTAGTGGTGTATGCACAAATTCTCTAACCAAAGTTTCCCTTTCAATATTTTCCTTAGCATATGTGATTAGTTCAATCACTTCACTACTACTTCCTTCATTTTATTGTGAGATATTTAATTTAAATCCTATCATGAAAATGATAAGTAGGGCAATGAAGTGTGTGTATGGGGTCAATTATACATTGGGCATCAAAATTACATTTATCTTAGCTTCTTTAAACAATTCTAAAAATCTTCTTGTAGCATTATCAAAAGATTTAAGTATTGAAGACATTTCATTATCCCATTCCAATAAAGATACCATCTTAATAGCCATAGTCTATACTAAATATCTACCAAAGGCATTTTTTTCAAGGTGAGGGAACAAACCCTGTTTGACTGTTTTGTCTAAGGTATCCAATTTGACTTCTAATTGCACAATATTATCCTAGTATAATTTAACATTTATCCTTAGAGTTATGGCCTTATATATGGACTCAAAAATAGTGACTAACAAGTTATAAAGTGAATCCAATCCCTTTTATACACTAACAATAATATTGTTAGGGATTACAACCCAGATCTGAGCTTCTAATCAATGCATTTTTTGAGCCATCCCTTTAACTAGAGTCTCTACCACCTATCCAGTAGCTCAAATTACTAACGTGGCATCTTGTTTGAACCTTGGGACTTCCCATATCCTAGTTCCCATTATTATTATTAATTACAAAAAATTATTTTCAGTCTCATAGAATGTAGGGGTAGCCCCTTTTGTCACTTTCCTCCTTGTGACTCTCTTGAAGATCTTGGTCACTTGTTCAAATTGTAACCTAATTTCAAGTTCATCAATGATGATCATCCATTGTCTTTTGGACTTGGACAATTGAAATTTCTATGTCCAATCTTATTTTCTTGTGGTAAGGTTGAGGCAAAGAAGTATGAGGGATGATAAATATGGATGACATAGATGAAGTGGAATGGAGCAAGGAAGCATTAAGGTAGGGTCCATGAGGATGAATTAAGTGCAAGTGGTGGTGGGGTGGAAGACACATGGATATGTTGTGTAGTGGATGTGTAGGTGATAGGTGATGATGTAAAATAAGACTTTGCGACCATGTCCCCTAATGATATTGGTTTACTTGTTTCAAGAGTGGTATACAAAATATTCTCATTCATTTTCCCTTTTCCATAGGCCTCCTTGGCTTTTGAAATGGTTCTACTAATAATATTTGGTAGTTCTGCCATGATGGCGATCTTGGAGTAAGGGGTAATGTTTAGGGGATCCACTACAGGGATTGCATTTGTAGGCAATACTACTTGAGACTAAGAAGGCTCAGATTGTCCTTGAATATGAACTTGCTTATTTAAGGCTTATGTTATGACTATTGTATAAGAATTAATTGTTGTGCCAATCGACATAGAGGAAATTTCTATGGCAACACTCTTGTGGACTTTAGAGCCCAAGTTTTTGCATCCAAGTGACTAAAAGAGGAAAATTTAAAACATATCCTACTATAAACCTTCACCACTTGAATAGGTTTCATGGGAGCAAGGGGAGTTGATATTATAGTTTTAGATTAGCATGAGGTGTTTAAGGTGGCACATCCACTAGAGGAGCTATAAAAGGTGAAGGGGGTTAGAGTCATAAAATAAAGGACTATAGGTCCTATGCTTGTAGATATTTAAGGAGACCCTTGAGAGATAATGTGTCTAATAATATATGTATCAATAAAGGACTGAATATCAACATAAATAGGGAACTATATTACCCATTATGGGATCATTTTATGAGAAGTTGAGGGAGGTGGAAGCCCTTGCAACACTTGCCTCCTAAGTGAGGGATGTGTCGATGGTGAGTCATCCCTCATCATTACTTCCCCTAGTCCTCCCTATAGTTTTTGTACTCATTGTTTCTTTGGAGGAGAATAGGTCATCCCTGCTCTTTGCATCTTCTATGCTACCTCCCCATCATTTAAAGCATTCACACCCATAGGGTGATGCTCATAATATTATGGCACTTTTACTTTTAGTGAATTTAGGTATGCATTCACATTCCCCTTGGGGCCCCATCTCCTTAGATCATGATCATTAAAATTGAATGAACATCTATGTGTTTCTATTGTCAAGAAGGCGAGCCAAGCCTTAACATCGCCTCTTCCAAATTTTAATGGGATAAGGGGCCATGGAGCACATTTCTTCTTTTTGTATGCCCCTCCTATACCATGTGAAATTTGATATAAAATTTCTTAATCAACTAGCTTGTCAGACACAAAGCGATGAAGCTTGAGAGGGTAAAACATGATACCCCTTAATGATAATACAGTCAAGGTAGTACCAATAAGATCTTATTTCAACAAGTGACATTCTAATTTATTCTGAAAGCCTAGGCATTGGGGTTTCTTTGGTAACCATATAAATTGGTGGATATTTTTTTCACAAATTTGCTCAATGAAAATTTATAACCTATGCTTATACAACTTAGAAAACATCTGATGAATTGTGATACATGATCGGGTATCCACCTTTGATAAGATTGAAATTTAATGGCTACATAAGTAACATCAACTAGGTAAGATATCATATATATTTTTTTCCTTGATGCACTCCTCTTATTTTATGTGTTAAGCTAAAATCCATGATTTCTTCAAATGTCAGTGTCTACCCATCATTTATCATCATTAACAATAGGGGATCACATGTTTTTTTCATATGAACAATGTCCGTGGCACCAAATAATCTGCTCATCAGAGCAATCCAAGTTCTTACACTAGGTCTGAATACTCGAATTGGAATTTGGTTGATATTAATTTTATCCATCCATTGGTCAAGATTTTATGCCCAATCTTGAATAATTTCTCTTAGATTATGGTTGTTTAGCCATTCTAATGTGACTGCCTAGTTATAAACCATGGTTGGTTGTGGTAGTCTATAGTATCCTTCTGTTTCCAACCCAAAAATGAGTGCAATTTGATTACAGTTCCTTATAAATAAAATCATATAACTATTATACATTGTTCCAGTAAAATATTATAAAACAAGTCAACACATGGGAATGCCTCAGGTTTGCATGTGACGTAATGGAGGCCTATGCTCTTTAGAGCCAATAGGTCATATGTATATGTTGTATCTGTCGAGGTGGGGCTCTCTTCTTCTGGTATAGGCTTCACCACTTCCGCTTCTTCGAAGACTGTGGTGTTAGGTTTTAAACCTAGTGCCAATTCATTTTGGTTGAAGACTATATCTATGAAGACCTGAGGGGTACCAAATGAAAATAAATAGGATGCTATTGATATGTAATTTTTGATCTTGATAGAGTTTAAGAAATTATGTAATTTATATAGGAAAGAGGAATTGTGATAGAGCTCTTGATTGTTATCTTCTATGAATTCTGTTGGATAATGATTTCCCTCAAACATAGATTTTAATAATGAATTCGCTCCACATTCAATTTTGAGCCTTAGTTCATGTTCGAATGCATTAACTACAAAATATGGATCCAACGTATGTTTTTTTGCATTTGGCATTTTTATTTTAACATTTTTATCACAAATTTTGTTGAGAGAGAGTGGCCATCCATGTGTCTTTGTTTCTCAACATCTTATGAATTTATAATGACACCATGTCATTTTTGCATGCCAAAATAGTTTCCAATCAATCCAGGTCTATGCCATGCCATTGATTTATCAAAATGATATTGAGTTGTCGTGACTGGGAGAACCCCTTAAGACACATAAAATCATCTGATTACTTTTCACTCGCACATCATCATAACTTTGTGGTGTAACGTTGAACTCCATAAAGTGCATAATAAATGATTAAGCGACACATGGATTTCTAATATTACTTTGCAATATTGAGTTTGGATATATGATTTGATACTCATGCATTGCATGGTTATAATTGAATAGGATTCTAACACATGGATTCATCACACAGTCTCATAGTCTCACTCTTATAAAGGATTTGATGTTGAATATACGAGGGGTATGAAGACGTGAGTGAGTAAGATAATGATACATGGCATCATCTCGTTATCTCACATTCTTTAGATTTTGTTGTTGAAAGAAACCATGTTGTGAAGAGGCATGAACAAATGTTAGTGTTCAAGAGAATTAGTACTTTGAAAGTTCAAAAGTTGCGATGTCTGTGAGAGGTGTGGACAAGCTAAAATGGGACATGTGGAGTGTGTCTAGGTGTACTTGCATCCTTTTGAACCAATAACAAGTTTTTGTGCCATATTGTAAAGTTATACAAATACAATAAGACATATACAAAAATTAGAAACTTAGACCCAAATGAGAAGCACAAAAACATTAATTAAAGTTTGTGCAAAGAGTCAAATGTTAAATTTTTAGCGTAATGAATTCCACTTTTCAAACCCTTCAACAATGTGTGAAGACTTGTGAACAAGTGATATAAAAGTTGCGATATAATCATTAATAAATTTAATGATGAGAATAGGAAAACCATGAATTTTTATACCAAAATATGTTTAAATTTCACTGTTGTTTGAAATACAAAATGTTGATTAGATGAGACCAAAATTTCACTTGTTAAATTCTTTTAGGACAAAGGGGATCTCCATTTTGAAGTAAATAGGGCATGTTGGTGACAACGTTAAGGATATTTATTAGATAAAGTATTATGTATTGAAAAAAATATGTAATGTTTTTATTACTTGATATATTAATAAAAAGGAGTCGAACACACCATTAATGGATGACTATGCTATTTGAGGCTTGTGTTCATTATATTTACTATTAATGATTGAATTTGTCTCTAAAATGCATATATGATTCCCTTTAAATGCATTAAAGTTGATAAGTGTTCTTTTATTTTTATATATTCTTAAAATGCATCATGATTAAATATGTTGTCATTTTTTGCGACTAATCCAATGTGCCCAGGGAGTCTCTCTATATGCCTTGGGTGACCATGAAAGACAACTTACATGATATGTAAATGTGGTGATTGATAATTTTAAGGGTAAGCATAGTGGAATTGACACCCTATTTTTCACATAGGAAGATGCCCAAACACACACCATAAGGCCGAAGATGTTGGTGTGTAGACAACCATGTAGTATTGGTTAAAAAATTTATGGGTTATAAACATGAAAAAGAAAACCATTGAAATAGTAAACCAAAACACAGTAAAATATGTAAGTGTTTGGATAATGTTACAACCTATATTTAATGTAAAATAATCGGGAGAAGTATAAATGTGTATAATTTTTATAAAGGATAGGAATGCATGTTCTCATGATCAAAAGGGGAAATACTTCTGAGTGTTTTTATTAGACTATAATAGAGAATTGTAGATATGTGTAAATGCTAGATACATAGGCATGCTAATATTATACTATCTAGATGCATATTTGATCCCTCAAGAAATGAAGAAATAAAATATATATACCCACACATATATCATTGAAATAAGGCACTCATAGAAAGAACATTTAAAAAATGGTTCAACTTTTTCCCAAGTGATGATTCACCATTCTATAGGCAATGAAGTTAGAATTCTAGTGTCATGATATGATGAAAATTTATTTTACATGGCATATATTTGTAATGTGACACTTGGAATGCTACATGATTACACTGTATTGACATGTAGGTGTTAATTTTGAGAGAGTATTGTAGGGAATTGAAGTACTAAAAGGTGTTGTGTGGCGTTGCAAGATACCACAAGGATACAAAGTCTAGGGAGTCTTACCCATCAACATGGAGTTACACAATAGTTTGTATGGTGCTGCACCATTATGTGAGGATATCTCAAGTTTATATATGTGGTGTGAGATGACACAAAATAGAAAAATTTAATGTACTAAGGAATAGTGTGCTAATTATGATGATTGTGCACATCACTTTGGAGATCAGAGTGGCAAAATGAAGACATAGGTTAGACATAGGGTAAATGCAGGATAATGGGGGACAAAAAGGGGGTATAAATCGACATTTTTTTCTTAAAATAACAATAGTTGAACTTGGAGAGAATGTTAAATACAATTTGAAAAGAAATTTGACAATGACATAAGAACACAAATTGTGGTATTTTGAATGTAGTTTCTCAATATATTATTTTTTTCAATACCCAGATGATAAGAGTGTGAGAAATAGATGCATTTATGATAATAGGTTGGTCATTTTTTGTAAAAAGATAAGGAGATTGCATGTGTATGGACACTCTTTTTTTGAGTAAATAAATCAATTTTTTTTTTGAAAATTCATATATGGATAGGTGAATTGTCAAATGTTGTTGATAATATTTTTTATTAATTTATTATTATATATATATAATTTTTAAATAATTTTACAAGTCAAGACAATTGGAAAATTGAAACTGTAAGTGTATGAATACAACTTTTTTGACCTTAACTCCATGAAAATCATTTTTTTAAAGAATTGTTAACAATGCGTAGATTGTTGAGATATAAATTTTATAAACGTTTGATAAATATTCAAAAAGTTATAAGGCAATTTGTGACGATATGTATATAGTCCATAATGAGGTATGTTATGTAGAAATTAAGTAATAATTATAAATAATATTCTAACATTAAAAAAATTATATATTCTAAAACTAAACTTTCTCCTCTACAAACCCGTATATATTTTTTTTAAATAAATAAAATTGCCTGATCAGACATGTCAACAAAGATAAAAAAACCCCTAAATTTCTTTAAAATATCTTTGACTGGTTCATGATAGAGTTTGGACTAGGTTCAATATCCCCTCAGCCTAAAAGTAAGGCAATTTTGTAGGGAAAGCATCGATTTTTTTTTGTAAACTTGCAAAGGGCATACGCCTTATGTAAACCAACTTTTTGCACATTAATCATTTTTGCCCATTTTTTTGTGGATAAAAAAAGGCGTGTGTGCTTTCAAAAGCATGCATGCCCTTTGTGATTCATGAATTTCTCTTGGCTTTCCCACAAAATTTGCTCACTTGTTTTTTTCTTTGTAAATTAAAAACTGGTCTTGCTACTATAACTATGTGAATTTGGTAAATTATCCATTCACTTCATTTGAATCACTACAAATTCTTCAAGTTTAAATATAAAATTATCTTATTTTGGTAAAGATAAATAATGGGGTTAGGAAGTCATTGCAAAAGACCATTCAAAGAGTTAACAAATGAGAAAATTGAAGAGAAAAGAGAAAAAGAAAGAAAAAGGCAAGCGGATATGAGAGCATCCAGAAGGGCTTCTAGACAAGGTGAAGGTGTTTCCTCCACACCAGGTAATATATCAAATGAAAATAACATGCCCAATTCTATAGAATTTAGTTTAGATATATCTTCAAATAAGATAAGAAAATTCAATAACTCTTTGTTACATGATGAGATTCAAAATTTAAAGCATGTAAGTAATGCATTTGTAGTGAGTGAAACATGTGGACAAACACAATATAATGAAACATCTATTCATAATAATTTTTTTGTGTATGATGATAATCAACATCAAGTAATTGTTGTCACTTAATTTTTCACCTTTGGAGAGGTAGTTCAAGCCTACTCCAATTGAGTGAAATAATGGGATTATCCTTAGACCTATGGGTTGTCTATAGTGGGGGTAAACCTCTAGATTGAAGGGCTAGTTGCCTTGATATGTTTATTTAAGCTCATCAGCTATGCTATTAACTTGTTTGGATGAAAAGGGATAGAGAAACATGAAAAAAACCTAACCTAATGAGGTGATGCACCAAGTTTAGCTCCACAAAACTACCATGAACTTGCACTATGAAAGGTGATTTACAAAACTGATCTTAACATTCAAGATTTCTCTAACATAAGTATTTCAACATGAAGGTAAGATGCAATGCATTTCTCAATGTGGATAAATAAGAGGTATGATTGTAGACTACAATACTCTTCTTTACACTTAAAGACATACAAGAACACTAACTACACTTCATGTGACCTGCTAGAGAGCAGACTACTTGCATAAAACATGAAAGAGTAAGGTGAACACAAGGATATATGATTATCACTTGTCATTAAACTATGCACTACTTCAAACACTTAGACAATAAGTTGAGAACTCAAAACCAGTTTGAAATCTTTTATTTAGGCAAAATTAATACTCAAACTCGTAGGGCTTCGCCATACTAGATGTGGATTGATTACAAAGCCAAAAATGGCTGCTTATATAGAGAATTGTGAAGAAAGAGAAAGGGGTGTAATAAGAGAAGATTGACAAGTGTACATTTGAGTTACAACAAGAAAATGGGTTATGGAATAGTCACAAACAAACTTAAAAATCCATGTGTCTCATTATTGAAAAAGCTCCAACCCCCCATGTGGCATAGGAGTTAGAAATTAGCTTGACACCTTGACTAGCTTCTTGAAAACTGCACTTATTTGCATAAAAGAGTGAAAAATAGACTTATAAATCATGAATTTTCCATGAATGCCTGGAGACCATCTCATTGGACACCTATCATGCCTTAAAAAACTCCTCTGATTTGACATTTCATCATTCATGTGCATAGGTGTCTTGAGACTCTTTATTTCCCACACCTAACTTGGTCAAAATGGCCCAAAACTCAAGTTCATCTTCTTCAAGTAATCCTATCTCCATGGATGGTCTTAAAATATATTATCAGACTTGAAACAAACCATTTTGGTTCCTAGAACAACTTCCAAGATTCCATTTTACTCCCCAAGCTCTTGCTAGGCCTATTTTCCTTGTAGCCCCAAAAACTTATAAACCTCCTTGTGTAGGAGAATGTACAGAGAGTATTGAAAAAATGAAGGCATATTATAGGACCTAGTATGGCCTTACATCTTCATGTCAAATTTCATGTCCTGAACCTGAGTGGAAGCCCATGTTTTCTACCTTTCTCTCTCTTCAATTAAGCCTCAATTAGGCCTCCTTGCCTATAGCCCTATTTTATTTCTCTAGACCTCTCCCACACTTTTGAAATCAACCAAAAATGTGTGATTCACTTTTCTTAGAATATCAACAACCTCCATGTCGATTTTGATGAGCTATGACCCTGTGGAAGAATGAGAACCATGAAATGACCTTGCCACCTAGTCTCATTTTAGCCCTGTTTGAGACTTCCTTGGAAAACAAGCCTTGTTTGAACACCTATAAAACATTTTGTGCATATTTTTGGGCTTGAATAATTAGGAAACATCCCAAATGAATTCCTCCAATGATTATAAAGTTTCCCTTTGCTTGGAACCCCTCTAAAACACCAATTTTTTTTGCAAAATAAGGCATTTATTGTAGTTTGTACAATTACAAGTATAGATAAAGTACACATGGATAACCTCCCTAGAATCCTAAACAACATACAAGAGTTTTTAGTATCAAACTATGACATTAAATATGCTTTAGAGGTCTATTTGTTCTAGCTGGTCACTATCAAGGTTTTAGGAGGGTTTAAGACCTGGTTTGTTCTTAAAGATTGTTCATAAAGAATAGATCCTCTTTCTCTCTGATAATGACACAAGATTTTTTTATGGGACCCCTTCATCACATCCAATCACCAATGGTTCCCATGTAAATCCTCATGAAAATTATGAGCATGAAAAGGTGTTCTTTAGGTGCCAAATGTGCATTCTATGCTCTGTAACAAAAGTTCTAGGCCAAAATGGTCATTTCTAGGTTTCTCTCTACAAACCAATACCTCTCTCATCTATGCAAATTCCTTAGGAAATATCTAATACCTATCTTAGGTTTTCATTCAACCTCTTCTGTTCTAGACCTCAGTCTCTAGATGTTGATGTCTTGAGGAAGGTACTAGGCCTATAGGCCTAATGACTGTGTTCTCAATATTCTACCTTTGAAGAGAGTAATATAATCATTCAAACACATTTAAATGCATGGGACTCACTCTATTAACCAATTAGGCGACTCATATTATCTAACCTAATCCATTTGTTCACACTCTTGCACTTAGGTCTGCCTACATACGAGGATTAGGCCTATAGGCCTAGCTAGAGTTTCATCAACATTCCATCTTTCTTACTAGAGTTTGAGGGTTCCATGAAGACCATATTAACATTATGAAACCATAATCAAATACATTCATCCCTTTAGAGCTCTCACAAGACTTTTCATTCTCAAATCAAGTAAAAACACTCTTGAAGAGCAGTCAGACCTGTAGGTTGCCTTTTGACTGTGTACGGGGTTTGAAACTCAGATTTGATCAAATTCATTTATCAAAACAACATGTTCCCTTTGGTTTCAAACAAACTTATGATTTGTATATAAACTAAAATAGACCTCAGTGTTCTTCATATCATGTTTTGCTCCTTTCTTTAAGTTTGAGATCAATCTACTCTTCATTAACAACCTATAGGTGCATATTAGGGTACTTGAATACATTTTTTAGTCTCAAAGACTCAACCTTCAGACTTTGTCATCAAAGAATTTGTTTCATGTTTGTAAGAATATATAACCCATTCATAATGTACTCTCTTAAGTCACTTATGACTTCACAACTTACCAAGTTTAAGGTTGCCTTCCACATGGCTATAGGTGTCAATGTGAAGAGGGTATTGACTGTGTCTTAGGGGTTTAGAAACTTGATGTCAATCCTTGGGTAAAACATTCATCTCACTGAGGTTTCTCAACCTTTCACACTAATCCAACATTTTCAAGATGTTATCCTTTCATTGTATGAACTTTTAGGTCACACCTTTCAAGGCATGCTTGTAGGTGCCCATTAGAAGAAGGTTTGAGCATAAGGTCTTGAACCTAGTATTTTTTAACACTTTCATGATCTTGAAATTATATAATCCCCATGGAATATTAATTATAACTATCCTACAAGGTTTGTTGGCTTCTTACTGACATTTTTAACCTCCTTCCTTTCTCAATTCCTTATACAGTCCTAAAAGCAACTATTAGACTATGAACTCAGTCTCATTTGACCTTCATTGGATTGTCCAATCACTTAGGTGTTCTTTGATGAGTTGTGACATTGTATTCCTCTACATTAAAGTGAAGTCTCCATGTTTTAGCTTTGCTTTTGTTGATCTAATGTTGATTTGATCCACAATGATGACTTATAGGTTTAGGGCCTGTAGGTCACTACTTGCTTGCTTAAGGCCACAAGGCCAATTCTTGAATTCTTTAACTTCTTGAAACTTTCAAACCACTTCTCACTTCCTTGTCACTCCTTCAATGGTCTACAAAACCTATGACAAACACCATGTCACCCTTTCCAACCTCCCTATCTAATTGGTCTGTACAAACTGCATACAGTTAAACATCTTATAGCCTTGTTTGAGAGCATGGTTTGATTGCATATTTCCAAAAATTAAACTTCAAAACTCCCAAAATAGATCAAACATTAGTCTTTCACAACCATTCAGATCAAACATGGTACTCAGACTATTGGAAGACCATTTATGAACTATACTATGCATTTCAAGAGCAAGGCATATGACATTTATTAGAGACTAACAACAAGGAGATACTTCTCAAGAGAGTACACATGAACTGTGAGAGAGTGGGGAGATTTTTTATGAATGGAGTTGTGGAAACCCCCTAAAGTGACCAACACCTCAGACAAACAAAATTTCCAATAGGAGTGGGTGAAACACTCTGTATATTAAGACACTTTTCCTCTAAGTTTAGGAGCTTCATGGAGATGATTTAACTGATGAAACCACAATGAAAAGGAGTTCCTTGACCTCTAAAAACATCCCTCAAAATAATTATTCTCTATCAGATTCTAAAATGGAGTAATAAATACAAGAACAAACCTTGCTTGGATGGGTAGGATGTAATCACTTACTGTCACTCTTAGAGATTGTTCATAAACAATGGACCATCAATCTTTAAGCTGATTACACTGATTTTAAGATTACTAGGACCCCTAACAATGGCTAATGTTTCAACTCCTAACTCTCTTTCTCCTAGTTGTACCATTCACTCCAAATTTACCTACCTGAGCTTGTGAAGATAACAATGGAAGAGAAATAATGTTTTAAGTGTTAGTTCAACTTGAAACTTGGCACAAATTCTAGAAATGATCTGAGGGATCCCAAGAGACACAAACCATTTTTAACTAAAATTTGATCTTGAAATTCTATAAAAGTGTTGGTAAAGTGTCATTTTTCTTAGTTTAGGAATTGAATTGTAGATATTGTCAGTCTCTGACCATCCTTGAACATTCTTTGATCCATTTTTGACATCAAGTACATTGTTAATCTTCTTGAAATATTTTATTCCTGGAATGGTACATGCAACTCCTCCAAACAGGCCAAAAGGTGGCCAAATTGTCATTTTAGCACAATAGAACGTAGTAAAAGGTCAATGCATGATAATATGAATTTAATGACATATAAATAACCTCTTATAGTGACTTTAATATATACCAAACCTTTAACCATGTGTGACAACATCAAGACCTTGTAATTGACCCATAGGACTAGATAAGTGAACATAAGACCAAACTTTAGACAATACTAGACAAGGATAAATATGACCATATGGAACTATTTAAGACCATTTAAAACCATGAAAAAACCATGACAGGTTTTTTAAAACCCTATGAAGTTTCAACCTAGAGGATGTGACCAATTTTGACTTATGTCAAAAATTGGTTAATAATTTGGTGATTCATAGGGGTAGCATGCCTAAAATGCTAAATGGACTAGTAGCCTTGTCTTTCCACTGGGCAATGGAGTCACTCTTATGCTTTAGTCTGAAATTGGCATACCTTATAAAGACTTCAAACTCACACAACAACACACAATAAGAAGCAAACACACTATGCTCAAGGCATTTAGGAAAAAACACACAACAAAGACTCAAAACAACACACCTAATCTACTATGTACAGACCTCAAAATATGTTTGAGGTGATGAAACAATTTCTCTTGCTTCAACCAGGATAAAAAATAATGTTTCTTGAGACACAATTTCTCAATGAGAATAAGTCACCATATGATGGTTGTTTGTCAAAAAAATTTTGCTTGTGAAGGTGATCAAAGGACTTACCACTCATGGGACATCTAGTAGATGCAAGTGAATCACTTGAAAATCTTTTGAATGGTCCTCTTAGCTCCTATTGAAGTTTGCTTGACAATGCAACCTAATTGATCTCTTTCATACTCATTTGATGTTTTTCAATCTACGTCTTGGGATTCATGAAATTTTTTATCAACTTCACTTTCATCTAAACCATGATGTACTTGATGTGTAGGACCATCATACTTACCTTATTACTAGCGAATCATGTCTACAAGTGACTTAATGTCAAATTGAGGCCTAGGCTGCTCTTCAACCACTAAAACTTTTGCCTTATTTTGATTGTACTCCTCCAAGACTGCAACCTACTTGAGAGTGATTTGTCAGTCCTTTTCATGTTCAATAGGTCTACTGATGAATTTGTATCAAACTCATGTTTCTTTTGAGGGAGAGTTGCGTTGTTCAAATTCTTGAACTGTGGCATAAAACTACTGCCATAGATCATCATCTTCTTCTTGACTATTACACTCATGAACTTCTTCATTTTGGGCAGATAGAGTTGTACCATCTTCCTCATTATCATGTTCTATCACACTTGAAGACTCATCATCATCATCATCTATATGAAGAAATTAGTTACCCATTGCATCTTGTGTGAGGGAATCATCAAGACTTACCTCATAATACTCATCACCTTGATCATGAATTATGTATATGCCAAGACCTATCTCTTCAATGAAAGCATAGGGATCATACTCATAGGTCTCAACACCATATTCATCTAAGAAGAGATTATAAATACCTTCAATTTTGGAAGATGCTCTATCATCTATGGCATGCTCCTCTTGCTCATTAATAGTGCAATTTATATTGGAACTAGTTGCATATGTTTTAATGTGAAACTTGGCTAATGGATGTGTTATTATAGTCACTTTAGATCCATACCTCATTCTAAAAGCCAATAAAGACCAATTAGCATAAACATACCCTCCTATCTTGGCACTGAAATTTTTGGATAGGCAAATGGCAAAGTGTGCAAGCAGATCCACCACCACCATGTCTTGTAGAATTAGAAAACTTGGGCAGTCATGTAAAAATACTTTCAAACCTTTGATGAACCCTATTGACTTGGCTGGTGTTCCATCAAGCTGCAACACTCCTTTTCTATAAGATTCATACTTTAATCCCAACTTGTCTGCAACTAGTTTAGGCATGACTGAAGTACTTGCCCCACTATCGACAATGCAATTATGGACCAACTTATCTCCTAAAATGAGGGTAAGAGAAATATGGGTTTTTTTAAGACTTGGTGGAAGGTTCAACAATATGAGTAGGTGAATTTGTGAGGGCTACACCTATATGTTTTTCTAGTTGAGGGCAAATATGGAGTTGGGATAACTGATCTTAAAGTAACTTCTTTTGACCAGGCAGATGGAGTACCTCCCAAAGGGATATGCTTATTTTTGTGTTCTTCAAGGAGTTAATAACATTCAAAGGGGAGACACTAGCCTTTTATTTCATCCTTGGAGGCAATGTAGTACCTTGAACTTGAGGCAATGAAGGTTTGACCACCTTTCTCAAGTTCTAATTTTTAAGAGGTGCAAGACTTGTAGAGGCTGCCAAATTTGCATCCATACCTTATTTCCTTGAAGGGAGGTTATTTGGAGATCTATCCATATATTGAGAATCTCCCAAAGCTCTCCTCTTTGACCTTGTGTTGGCTACAACTGAGGTGCTCTAATTTAGGACAAAATTATCCTCCATTTGATAGTTCATCAAGCTTGCTCTTGAATTACTACACTCTCTAGTTGGTTCTGCTTGCATAGAGCTATCATATTCTAATGTCAAGTAAGGAGTAGTCCCTCATTGAGCCACAAAAGTTTGACCTTCCCTCTCATTAGCATTCATGTACTGACCTTAAGGTTGCGCTTAAGAATTTAACCATTCTTCTCTTTGAACTATGTTGTTATGGATTGCAACCATGGCTCTTGAGGTGGGAGCAGAATTTGGATTGTAGGCATTAGGTGACCTATTGAAATTAAATAGACCTTGCCCCCTCCCTTGACCATTATGCTGATGTGTAAATCTGTTTGCTTGTGGAGGGTAATAGTAGGAGTTTTGGTAAGCTCTAATATGTTGGTCTGATTACCTAGTTGAAGCTTCTAAAGCCTTATATTTTGCTTGCCAATCAATTGCATCATCTAATTTTTTTGGAGCAATTTTAGACTTGCTATTTGGATTTGGAAATGGAGCAAGGCTTGGAGGGGTATTAAGCATGTTAAGGAAGATTGGCATTGAGACATTTGAATAGATTTTATTAGCTTGGATCAAATCATTCTCAAATCTAATAACCACCTCATAGGCATTAGGAAAAGTATATCCTCCCATGGATTGCAACATGACAACTACATCAATCCCAATAGCTCTGAGATAGGTTGGGAAAACAAAACTTACAGGGGGTCTCATGGGGGGTAGAAGCATATTCCATGTCCTTTAGAACCTTTCATTGAAATCATGCATGGAATCCTTAGGCCCTCTTTGGATGATATTCAGCTGATGGATTAGTCATGTATGATCACTCCTATCCTCAAATATTTGAGTAAAAAACTCCCCAAATCCATCTCACATTGTAATATATCCTCCTGGTAAGGTTCTATACCAATCAATGGATTTTCCCCTAAGGGACATGGCAAGCAATCTGATTACTATATTAATATTTATGATCTTATAGAAATTGCATAAGTTGGATATGTCTCTAACATGTTCACTTGGGGTGATATGACCTTCCCCATTGAAATTAGGGATAGTCTTGGTGGCATTGAGAGGGATATCATCATGGGCAATAAGGTTTATGGGATTTTTAGTATTGAAACCTGGGAAATCATGTTGCCTAACCATGTTATCTTCAATATATTCTTCACTCTCTTGGTCCTCTTGACTTTCAAAGTATTTTTGCTCTTCAGGCTCTTCTTCACGATTCTCAAGTGTCAAGAAAGGCTCATGGTACTGAACTTCAAGAGGAAGCTCAGGATGATTACATCTACTAGTAGCTAATCTAGTAGTGACCATAAAGCATAAAAAATGAGAAATTGGTCTACAACAAGATGATTGCTTTCAGTGGAGTCACCAAATGCTAAGTAAGAAACACTTGTGCAACTGTGATCTTGTCATAGCCAACATTCACCTTGACAAGAAGTGCCTAGGACAATTGTCCCACCAGGCATACTAGAACTTTTGTCACTCAAAATTTCACCCTTCGAGAGGTAGTTCAAGCCTACTCCAATTGAGTGAAATAATGGGATTATCCATAGACCTTTGGGTTATCTATAGTGGGGGTAAACCTATAGATTGAAGGGCTAGCTTCCTTGATATATCTATTTAAACTCATCACCTATGCTATTAAATTGTTTGGATGGAAAGGGATAGAGAAACATGAAAGAAACCTAACCTAATGAGGTAATGCACCAGGTTCAACTCCACAAGACTACCATGAACTTGCACTATGAAAGGTGATTCATAAAACTAATCTCAACATCCAAGAATTCTCTAACATAAGTATTTCAACATGAAGGTAAGATGCAATGCATTTCTGAAGGTGGATGAATAAGAGGTATGATTATAGACACTAGTACTCTTTCTTCAACTTAAAGATATACAAGAACACTAACTACAGTTCATGTGACCTGTCAGAGAGTCGACTACTTTCATAAAATATGAAAGAGTAAGTTGAACACAAAGATAAATGATTATCGCTTGTCATTCAACTAAGTACTACGTCACAGACTTAGAAAAGAATTTGAAAACTCAAAAATAGTTTAAAATATTTTATTCAAAGGAAAAATTAGTACTAAAACTAGTAGGGCTTCACCATACCATATGTGTATTGATTACAAATCCAAAAGTGGCTACTTATATAGATAATTATGAAGAGAGAGAGAGGCGCGTAGTAGGATAAGATTCACAAGTATCCATGTGAGTTACATCAAGAAAGGGGGTTATATAATAGTCATAAACATACTTCCAAATCCATGTCTCTCACTCCTAAAGATGATCCAACCTTCTATGTGGCATTGGAGTTATAAATTAGATTGACACCTTGACTAGCTTCTTGAAAACTACTCTTCCTTGCATAAGAAGAGTACAATGGACTTATTAATCATGAATTCACCATGAATGCCTTCAGACTAACTAATTGGACACCTATCATGCCTTAATAAACTCCTTTGATCTGACAGTCCATCATTCATGTGCATAGGTGTCTTATGACTCTTTATTTCCCATTCCTAGCTTGGTCTAAGTGGCCCAAAACTCAAGTTCAAATTCTTAAATTTATTCTGTCTCCATGGATGGTGTTCAAATATCTTATTAGACCTGTAAAAACTATTTTGATTTCTTTAATAACTCCTAGGACTACATTTTGCTCCCTAAGCTCTCGCCCCAAAAATCAATAAAAGTTTTTGTGTAGGAGAATGTAAAAAGTTTATTGACAAAATGAAGGCATATTATAGGATCCAATATGGCCTTACATCTCCATGTCAAATTTCATGTCCTGACTCCGAGTGGAACCCCTTTTTTATGCCTTTCTCTCTCTTCAATTATGCCTCCTTGCCTTGAACCCTATTTTCTTGCTCCAAACCTCTCCCAGACGTGTGAAATCACCCAAAATAATTTGATTCACTTTTCCTAGGATATAAAAAACCTCCATGTCAATTTTGAGGCCCTGAGACCTTGCAAAAGTATGAGAACCATGAAATGACCTTGCCACCTAGTCTCATTTTTGCCCTGTTTGAGACCACCTTGGAAAATAAGCCTTTTTTGACCACCTAAAAAATATCTCATGCATATTTTTGGGATTTAATAGTTAGGACACATACAAATGACCTCATCCAATGATTTAAAAGTTCTCATTTGCTTGGAACCCCTATAAAACACCCAAAAACATGCAAAATAAGGCATTTATTTTAGTCCATACAACTGCAAATATGGAAAAAGTACATGTTAATAACCTCCTTGGAGTCCTCAACAACATACAATAGGTTTCAATAACATACTATGTCATTAAATATGCTTTAGAGGTCTATTTGTTCTGCCTAGTCACTATTAAGGAAGGTTTAAGCCCTGTTTTGTTCTTAAGGATTGTTCATAAAGAACATATCCTCTTTCTCTCTCCTAATGCCAAAAGATTATTTTTAGAGGACCCCTTCATCACCTCAAATCACCATTTTTTCCCATGCAAATCCCCATGAAATTTATGAGTGTGATAAGGTGCTCCTCGAGTGGCAAATGTGCATTTTGTGCACTTTAACTGAAGTTCTAGGCCAAAATGGTCATTTTTAGGTTTATCTATACAAACCAATACCTCTCTCACCTTTGAAAACACCTTAGGAAATATATAATACCTATCTTAGGTATCCATTTGACCTCTTCTTCTCTAGACCTCAGTCTCCAAATGTTGATGTATTGAGGAGGGTATTAGGCCTATAGGCCTAATGACAGTGCTCTCAATATTCTGCATTTGAAGAGAGTAATATAATAATTCATACAAATTTAAATGCATGAAAATAATTATATTAATCCCTTCGGTTACTCATGTTAGCTCACCTAAGCCATTTTTTCACACTCTTGCACTTAGGTATGCCTGCATGCAAGGATTAGGCCTACATGCCTAAATAGAGTTTCATCAACAATCCATCTTTCTCACTAGAGTTTGAAGGTTATATGAAGAACATATTAAAATTATGAAACCATAATCAACTAATTTCATCCCTTTAGACCTCTCACAAAACTTTTCATTCTCAAATCAAGCAAAAACACTCTTTAAGATTAGGTAGACCTGTAGGTTGCCTTTTGACTATGTATGGGGTTTGGAACTTAGATTTGACCAAATTCAATTGTCAAAACAACATGTTTCCTTTGGTTTCAAACAACCTTATGATTTTTCTATCAACTGAGATAGACCTCAGTTTCCTTCATATCATGATTTTCTCATTTATTTAAGTTTAAGATCAGTCTACTCTTCATTAACAACTTGTAGGTGCCTGTTAGGCTACTTGACTACATTCTTTGGTCTCGAGTGTTTCTACTCACTTTTTGCTTTTTTACATTCAGAAGGAAGAAAGAAACTAAAGTTAAACAGTCAGGGATTAGATGATACCCAGATGAAGTTGCGCACCGTATCCAAGCGATTGAAGGAGCTCCTCTTTGGCTATGGAGGACGACACCTGTAGATAAGAAGACTTAAACAAAGAAAATGTTAAATAGATAAATGGTGGACTGCCAAGCAAAGCTCGGTCCTAGAAGTGCAAAGACTTCCTTGAGGGATTACAGTCCACTAGTTGATAAAAAGAGTGTCGGATAAAGAGAAATAATGAAAGACTAAGCAAAGGAAATAAAGATAATGCATACCTGTATGCTGTTGTAAGTCTTCCAGAGTCACCGACGCTAGTTAGTCTGCCGTCGTCGGTTGTCAAGGTCACTGACATCGGTTAGTCTGTCGTCATCGGTTGAAATGTTGCTGTCATCGGTTAGGTTGCCGACGTCGGTAGGGGTAATGGACTTTGGATGAGTCTGAGGTTGTGTCTGTGGTCGATAGAAGGGGTCTGGGAGTCTGAAAGGCTTTGTGCAGGGTTGCAAGATAGTGGGCAGAGTCTTAAGAGGGACAAAGGTAGGGGATAGGGTATCAGAATGGGTAAGGATAGGAAGAAGGCTTCTCAACCTCTTCAGAAAGAAGTTGGGTCTGGTTTGGTAGTATTTTAGAAATAGTAAAATAGGAACTAGTTACCAATACTTCCTAAATACTGAAATAAAAGGGTAGAAGAAATACTTAGCTCTAGTGAGATGAACCGGAGGTGTGAATGCTTGTTCTTGTTGTTCCTGTAGCCAGGGGAGAAGTCTGGTGCTTGGTCTTTAAAGAGTCCCTATTGATGTCAAAAAGTCCAGTAAGAAGAGAGAGAGAGGCAGATCAAAGTCCCAAAGAGTGTCTAAGAGTCCCAGAGAGTCGAAGAGTCGAAGAGAGCAAGAGAATTAGCCTTCTCATTCAGAGAATTTGCATTCGGGTCTTGGAGAGATTGATTAGCCTTCCTGTGTGCAAGAATTTAGTTTTAAAGAAACCGACGTCGGCGGTTAGAGAATGGGAAAAAAGGCTAAAATGAGCTTTTTGCCTGTTCTTCCATCTGCCAAGGTCAGTTGTCATTGTAAAACGGTCCAAATGGTGGGCTTAATAGGCGCGAGGATTAGTGGAGGAGTTGAAATAGGTCTTAGGTAATTATGATTAGCCATAGGGTGATAAATGAGGGTATCCAAGGTGAGATGAGGTGTCATGGGTGGTGTTATTAATTTTAAAATAGGTAATTATTTTAAATTAATAAGTGTGTGGGTTAGGAATGTTTAGAAGTGGACCAAGGGGGGTTGACACTATTTTGGTGTCTACATTTGCCCCTTTTTGTCTTGTTGGTTGTTCTTGACGAACTGCAAGACAAAAATAAGAGTAAGTTGCCCCAGGTATGGGATAATGTCATTTTTGTCCTGTTGGTTGTTCTGACGAACTGCAAGACAAAAATAGGAGTAAATTGCCCCAGATATGGGATAAGGTCATTTTTGTCTTGTTGGTTGTTCTGATGAACTGCAAGACAAAAATAGGAGTAAGTTGCCCCAAAATGATAATGAAGTATCCCCCCTCAAAGCGAGAGTCGAGGGAAGGCAACCTGATATCGGGTGCCGATTTGATAGGTAGTGGATGGATATGTCAAAGGTTGAGTAAGAACGTTGCAATAGTTGAGATTGCACGTATACCACTTCATGTGATAGATAGGTCAAATTGTCATGGTCAAAGGTCGAGGAGTGTTAAAATTGAAATAACCGGTCCCCAACATTTAGTCATAGCTGATTGGGTTAAACGATCCAAGCTGTAGCTCCAATGGTCGTTGTGTTCCAAGTATCTCAGACTCAGGAAGTGCTCTTGGAAAACATGAAAAGGTCACAAGTAGTAGGGATCAATTGGAGCCCGAGCTGATACTTGTGAGGGTCGTGGACAATTTGCTAACTATTTGTGAGGTAGCATATGCAATCAAAACAACCAAGGCAGAGTTGTCTCGAAAGTGGTCGTGGTCGGAGGAGATAGTCACAATCTCCAAGGTGAGTGGTCGAGTCTGGGTGAGGTATAAGTGATCTCAAATGTGCCCCATGAGGAGTCTAAGATCACTTCTACAGTGTCAGGGCTAGTTGTTTGGTCATGATTTTGGGTTTTTATAGACGGTTGGTTCATTAGATGGACGGATGAAGGAATGGACGACCTACATCATTAGGGAGACAAATGGGTGAATGGATGGAGGAATGGATGGCTGAGCTAACCTCAGAATACCCCATGTCAACTGAGTGCTGCCTACATAGCCCCTGTTTTAAGGGCCTCAGGCCAATGTAGTTCTCCCTAAAGGGAGGAAGGGTAAAAGTGGTTGATAGGTTGGTTTGGTCATGGTAATGGTTTAGCACTTCCCATATGTGTGATGGTACATGCTTGAAATGATGAAGGGTATGATGATGTTACAGTGTTTTCCATATTATGTGATGGTGTATTCTGTAACATTGGTTATGTGGATTTTCATTCCTAGCATTTTTCTATATTGATGATGGATGTATGCTAAAAATGAAATGAGTATATTTATGCTTCAACAATTAATGGTTTATGCTTCACATAAATTGTGTCTAGTCGACAGTTTTCATGTGTATTGGTTTCCATAGAAACTAGTGTGAATAGGCTAATGTTAGTGGTCTGAAAAAGATTTGAGTGGTTTGGTTTGGTTTGAAAAATGATTTGGTTGTATGTGACCAAAGTGTATAAGAAGTGAAAGGCGCATTGCTCTTTCATTGACAAGGACCATAATGATAGCATAGATTGGGTTGTTGCCAACAAAAGTCCTGTTCATGCATTATGTCATTGACCATTGTTTGTGTTATAAAAATATTCGAATCACTTAACATTAAGTGAACTCAAAATCCCTTGAGTATGTTGGGGTAATAGGTGATGTGATATGTTAGGATAGGGTAACCCTTTTTTAGCAAGGATAACTTTGCCCCTTTTATAGGTGACCCTGAAAATGACTATAGACAAGTCCATGACTTAATAGTTTGTCAGTCAATTTTTTTTTTTTTTTTGGGGTAGATTGATCGATGCAGGAAGTCTACATGGAGATGTTGTTTTGTTTTGTGGTCATATGTGAAGCTGATCGATGCAGGAAGCTTCTGAGAGAGTGTTGTTTGTAGCAAGATTTAGGCATAGCCATCCTTCGAGGGATTGGTCTATATTTTGCTTTATATAGTTGAATGTCTTTTAATAGCTGTCCTTCAAGGGAGCAGTCTATCAATTACAACAATTATGTAGCTGTCCTTCGAGGGAGCAGTCTAGATTTATAGTTTTATGACATTTGAATGGGCATCCCAGCTTTATATGTTTTGTGGACTGAAGTGTTAGTCATGGACAAGCCTAAAGAGGTTTAAGGGTTTCCCTTTTATTAGGACAAAACATTCATACTTTACAAAAGGGTTACATAGTGTTTGTTTGAGGGAAACAGGGTTGAAAGGAATGAGGATTAAGATGACAGGGGTTGCTCAAAGGACGAGCTCATGTTAAATATCAAGTGAATGAGTACTTGATTAATAGTAGAATGGTCACAGATGCAAGGCATTAAGGAGCTCAAGTTTTGGTCGGCCTTCAAGAGAAGACAGACGATAGGTCCCTGATCCATACTTGTGCGTTATGATATAAGGTCCGAGCCAATTAGGAGCAAACTTGTCTCATTTACTTCTTTCCATATTGCTCACGTGTTGGAGATGATTAAGAAGTTGGTTGATGCTTGGTCGATGCTTGGTTGAGGTTGTGATAGTCATTAGAAAGTCGAATTCCCACAGTTGCTTGTGACAGGGACAATGTTTAACACCCATTGTAGATAATCAATGGGTTGAATAAAGGAGATGGGGAGAACGAGAGGGAGAGACCTGGATACCCCACCTAGTTGATAAGTTAGGGGTTCCAAGTGAATGGCGTTCATGCAAAGAAAAAAATAAGAGGGATGTAAACCACTGACTCTGTAGGTGAAGATGGGGCAATAGGCGAGTTTGGAGGTGATTGTTCTATGATAGGTTTAGGGCGAGGGTTTTCAGAAGTTTTAGTATGTTCTTCAAAGCCCAGGCCATGTTGCTTCTTGGCATTCTTTATGGCCTCGTCATTTGGTGGTTCGACGGGCTGGTGGGAGCCTTGTTCGTAGCGCCCAAAGCCAAAGCCCTTCCGTGCACACCTATAAAGATAGGTATGAGCAAAGTTTGGGTTACCAAGAAAAGAGAAGTCGGATGTGAATAGTTGAGGTGAGGAGAGAGGATTCCCATCAGTGGGAGCTCGATCTAGCCCTCTATAGATGAGATTTGTTTGAAGATTTGGGAGGACCATTCCAATACGATGGTCATAGCTAGGACTGTGATGAAGTTTTCCATACTCTTTAGGAGTTTGGAACATGTCTAAGGTGAGTAGATGATACTCCCCAAGTGAAAGACGTTGGAAGATATCTTCCATAGGGTCTTTTGTTGTCACTTGAGGAGGTGGTGTAGGTGTAACTGCCATTTGCGTACTTGTTGAAGCTTCTGCAAGTGGAGGCGGTGTTTGGGTCGATGTCTTGAGAGGAATGAGAACATCGTTGGGTCGATAAGTTGTGTTGCATGTCTTGAAAGGGGAAGGGTTTGCGGGAATGACATGGACTTGACCGTCGTGTTCAAATTTGATACAACGGTGTAATGTAGAAGGGACACAAGCCATGTCATGAATCCAAGGTCGTCCTAATAAAATGTTGTATTAGAACTCTCCCTCGATGATGTAGAAGAGCTCTGGGATTGTTCGTGGACCAACATGAATATGTAAGATGATGGTGCCAACGGTAGTGGTAGTGGTGTCATTAAAAGATCAAAGAATTGCGTCAGTCTTTGATACACAATTCTTTGGGAGGGCTAATTGGTCATAAGCATGGGTGGAAATGATATTGATGCTGGCACCCCCATCAATCATAACTCGCTTAATGCGGGTTCGATCGACGTAGGCTGTGATGAAAAGCGCAGCATCCTGATCTTCCTAGTTGGAGGTAAAAATTTTAGAATCACTAAAGGTAATAGAGGGACGGTGGGTGATGATTGGACTAAGGCAACTAGTGGTTGGAGGTCCTCAGATTGGACCTCCACTGCCTGTAAAGCTTTGATTAAAGCTTGACGATGTTGTGGAGAGCTTTGAATGAGGTCATATAAAGTCATCTTCATGAGAGTTTGGTGAAGCTGTTTCACCATAGAATCATGGATTGCCTCTGAAAAAGTGGGTTGGGATGTACCCAAGATAGAAATATTGGGTTTGGGTGGTTGAGCAGGTTTGACAAATGGGTAGGTCCAAGAAATAGCAACTTTCTCTTTTGCTTTATCCTTTGAAGTTTGTGACCTAGTGGCCACATTGATGGTGTTAATCTCGAATAAAGGGGGCAAAGGAGGTAAAGGGACCATAGTCTGATGATGAGATTCTGATGAAGGTGAAGATGTTTGAGAGACATGAGACAGTGTTGAAGGTTTGTTGACAATATACTCATTAAGAAGGGTGTCTTTTTTCATGTATTGGCGAATGACAACCTTGAGGGCATAACAATTTTTAGTGTCATGTCCAGGCGTGCGATGAGATAGGCAAATTTGGGTGTCATCAAACCATAATGGTTTTGACCCGAGAGGTTGAAACGGTTTAATAGGTGGAAGAGTGATGCTAAAAGTTTGCAAAAGTCGGCGTAATATCAAAGCATATGAACCTACTAAGGGGTCTGTGCTTGTTGATGCACTAGGTGTTGATGACTTTTGTTTGGGAGTTGTTGAGGGAGATTTTCGTACCACCTTTTGGGTTGGTGGTGCGGCCACTCGTGTAGACGACACTTTCTTTGTGAGGGGTGCCAAAATTTTCAGAGGAGGTATGTTTTTGGTGGGTAAAGGGAGTAATGGAGGCAACTTGTTTTTGTTAGGTGTTGGAGTAGAGAGCACCCCTATTAAAGTAAAAGGATGTGGGCCCAAAATGGAGGGCAATGATGATGGTGGAGGAGTTCTCTGACGTGATTTAGTGGCCTTTTGTAGTTTGGTTTGAGGTCCACTATTATGGGGGGCGAGATTCAAGTCTACCTTCACTTGCGCGTGAGTGAGGTTAGGTATGGGGTGAACACCGAGGGATTTAACTAGTTTTGATATGGTGGATGTTTGTGAGGGTTTAGGTTCAGATGTAGATGGTTGAGCTTTTGAAGATTTGGAAGTAGAAGCCTGGTCCTCGTTGGAGACTTTTGGAGATTTTATCACAGGGGGGTTGACATCACGAGATGAGATGGGACGTGCAAGGTGAGGAGCTTTGAGTCGCTCCCATAATGCCTCATGTTCTAATTTCTTCGAATGGAGAAATCCTAAGTTCTCAACCAATCGAGAGAATGGTTTGGAAGGTGTTGGATGAGGCTTTGGTTTTTTAGAAGATGTGGGTGGTTGTGAGATCAAAAATGTGTTAGATGCGGCAATCTCAGGCCAAAGGTGAGAGAGAGCCATCACTGGATCATCTTCAGTCGAAGTAGGTGAAGAGACAAGTTCTTCTCTTGGTGGAGAAGGAATTGGAGAATGTGACTCCTCAAGAGGATAGAGGGCAGGGATGATTGTGCCTTCTACTTGAGGTTGAGGGGCAAAAAAGGTGGGGTCCTCCATTGGTAGTAGGAAGGATGAAAGTGGGGCTAGTAGTGCTGGTATGGTTAAAGCGTCCTCCAATATAAGAGGGGTAGATGGAGAACTAATAGGAGTAGAAGGTTCTTCCACCTGTGGAGGAGAAATAAGAGAAGAAGGCTCTTCTACCTGTGATGGACAAATAGGAGAAGAGGGCTCTTCCACTTGTAATGGACAAATGGTTTGGCTAACCTCTTCAAACTGTGAGAGAGGTTGGTTAGGCATGAAGGGAGAGACCGTGTTGACCATGTGTATATTACGCTCTTGGGAGTTATCGGCCATGCTTTGCACATTGTTTTGGCTAGGGGGATGGCTAGGAAAAGGTTATCTAAAGATGTCTATGTTTTGGTTAGGTGGTGCGTTTGGGTTATCCAAGACAAGATCACCTTTATCTAACATGTCTTGAATGATATTCTTGAGGGTTTTACAATTGTCTGTGTCATGGCCTTTGACACGGTGATAATTATAGAAGTCATTCTCCCTATACCATGCAGGAATGGCACGCGAGGGATCAAATTGAGGTGGTGGTTGAATTTGGGGGAGGTTGAGGACTCCTTGTTTGACAAATTTATCCAACACGGACGCGTATGATTCTCCTATTGGAGTATATTGACGCTGTACGTATCGTTGTTGGAATTGTCGTGTAATGCTTTGAAATATGGAAGGTTCGGATTGGTTAGTTGTGGTAGATGACGATGATCTAAGTACCACAACATTTGTTGATCCCTTAGATTTGGAATTGGAGGAAGAAGATTTGGAGAAAGGGTCATTTGATTTTGCATTGGGGTTTTTATTATGCAATTTGACTTTATTTTCTTCGACAGCACGGAGTTCAAGCTTCTTAGCCATGGTGAAAGCTTCGTCAAATGTGTGAAATGTTTGGACCCGCAACATAGATGAAATGTGTTTGGCACATGCTTGTGAAAAGAGCTTAATGAGCTCAGGTTGAGGTAAAAAAAAGGAGAGTTGGTTGATTAAGCCTCTCCAACGGGTAACGAAATCGGCTATTGATTCATCGTCAAATTGTCTGATAGAGTATAGGTTCGTGATGGAGACCTCTTTGGTGATGTTGATTGAAAAGTGGTCAAGAAATAGTTGGGCTAGTTGAGTGAAAGAAAAGAGCGAATGACTGGTAATAAAACTATACCAATCGAGGGCAGCACCAGAAAGCGACATTGGAAATGTGCGTAGTAATAACGCATCATCATGTGCTATAAGGTAACAAGCGTGTCTAAATGCTCGTAGATGTTGTTGTGGATCCTCTTTACTCTGAAAGTGAGTAAACTTGGGAAGTTCCCACTGACTAGGATATGGTTGGATTGGGACTGAAGGATGAATAGGTTCATTACATATTTGTTCATATGAGAGAATATTTCTTGAACCCGAAACAAACGTCTCAAGATTAGACATCTTATCCATCAACATCTTGATTAGATCGGTTGATGGATTTGCAGGTGGGGCGCCTCCTAGGTTATAGGGCACTTGAAAGGTGTTAGGAGGGGCATATGACGCAGTTGGTTGTGCTTGTATAGGTGCAACATATTGGTAACTAGTCATAGGGATTGATGTTGAAGCCAAGGGTGGTTGTGTCATGAATCTAAAAGGCACAACTTGGCTTGATGTCGCCAAAGGTGGTTGGGTGGTGGCAACACTACCCAAAGGATGAGTAGCCACCCTTGTGTTGATGGGTGCAAGAGTAGGTGGGATGGAGACAATTAAGTTTTGGAATGGTGTAGAACTTTGTTGAATGGTTTGTGGTTGAGGGGGTACCGAAACCCCAATGGAGGTAGGTCCAGAAACAGAAGGAAAGGCCACACTTTGGAGATTGGTCATGGTCGGGTTGTTAGTTGAGGCAATGGCCTGGGTGTCTATAGGTTGAATTACGGATGCTGTTGATATGACTTCCGTTTCAACTAAGGAAGTTGGCATCTCATAAACTAGGTTGCCTAAAGAGTCTCGCATTTGACTCCTCGCGAGATAGTGCTGAAGAGCCTTGACATTGAGGTCAAGGAACCTTTCAAAGTCTTGGTCCCCTTTGGGAACAATAGGGGGTAGAGTTGGGGTTGGTTGGATAGGAGTATGCTCAGTGTCTGAATGATACTCCATTACAAGACTTGTTATGGAGGGCGAAGGCGGGAGTGGTTGTTGCCTTCCGTGATCAACAAGAGTTTTGGTTTGACTACGTGTCAAAACCATCCAAGGCAAAATAGACTGAAAGTTTTTGTAAGAAAGGAGAAAGTTTTGAGTTGTTTTGAAGCTCAGAATAATGCATCCTTACTATCTCAAAAAACTAGATAAAAATAGAAAAGTAGATGAAGGCAAGCAGTCTCTAAATGTTAATTCCTAAGAATAAGTTTTTAGAGTCGTGTTGGCTTATGCCTTAGAAAAATGTGTTTGGGAAGTTGGGCTTTTAGAATAGGTACTAGAAGAAGCAGTCTAAGGTTGGTTTCGGGTTATGTTTTGGTGCTCAAGATCTGTATTAGGTTTCGTACGTGGCCTGGTGCTATTAGCTAGCTCCCCTCACTTCACGAGCCCAGAGATAAGCTGGGTCGCTTAGCCAATATATACTTCCCCTAGAGTTTATACTCTGCCAGAGAACAGAGTGGGTTCTCCCCTTGGTAGTGAAGTCCAAGTAGGATTACCAAGAAGGGTAAGGTATCCGCTAGGTGATGAAATCCTAGTCGGACCTTGTCTCAAGTATGTTTAGATGTTTAGTTGTGAAAGTGGTCTGGTCGTGTAACATAAGTGCACTATGATTTATTTATAATGCGCTTTTAATTACTAGATGAGCTAAAAATGCATTCAAGCAGGAATGAGATGCAATATATTTTTAACCCAAATCGAAATGTTGTTCAGATGCAGACAAGTGGAGAAAAGGTTAAGAGTATGAATTTCACTACTCTAAAATGTAGGAAGAAGGTTACAAGAAGAAAAAGAAAGAAGTTCTTTTTAACTTGTGCTTATGGTTTCATTTCAAGATAAAGAGATAGAAGAAAAGGATGCAAGAAGAGATCTAATGTACCTATATGAATGTTTGCCTTTAGAAGAAAAAGGATGAACCCAAAGAAAACCCCAGGGTCCCACCGGGCGTGCCAGAATGTTTCTACTCACTTTTCACTTGTTTACATTTAGAAGGAAGAAAGAAACTAAAGTTAAATGGTCGGGGGTTAGATGATACTCGGATGAAGTTGCGCACCATATCCAAGCGATTGAAGGAGCTCCTCTTTGGCTGTGGAGGAAGACACCTGTAGATAAGAAAGACTTAAACAAAGAAAATGTTAAATAGATATATGGTGGACTGCCAAGCAAAGCTCAGTCCCAGAAGTGCAAAGACTTCCTTGAGGGATGACAGTCCACTAGTTGATAAAAAGAGTGTCGGATAAAGAAAAATAATGAAAGACTAAGCAAAGGAAATAAAGATAATGCGTACCTGTATGCTGTTGTAAGTCTTCCACAGTCACCGACGCCGGTTAGTCTGCTGTCATCGGTTGTCAAGGTCGTCGACGTCGGTTAGTCTACCGTCATCGGTTGAAATGTTGCTGTCGTTGGTTAGGCTATCAACGCCGGTAGGGGCAATGGACTTTGGACGGGTCTGAGGTTGTGTCTGTGGTCGACAGAAGGGGTCTAGGAGTCTGAAAGGCTCTGTGCAAGGTTGCAAGACAGTGGGCAGAGTCTTAAGAGGGAGAAAGGTAGGGGACATGGTATCAGAATGGGTAAGGATAGGAAGAAGGCTTCTCAGCCTCTTCAGAAAGAAGCCGGGTCTGGTCTGGTAGTATTTTAGAAATAGTGAAATAGGAACTAGTTACCAATACTTCCTAAAATACTGAAATAAAAGGGTAGAAGAAATACTTAGCTCTGGTGAGATGAACCGGAGGTGTGAATGCTTGTTCTTGTTGTTCCTGTAGTCAAGGGAGAAGTTTGGTGCTTGGTCTTCAAAGAGTCCCTGTTGATGTCAAAAAGTCCAAGAAGAAGAGAGAGAGAGGCAGATCAGAGTCCCAAAGAGTGTCCAAGAGTCCCAGAGAGTCGAAGAGAGAGTCCAAGAGTCGAAGAGAGCAAGAGGATTAGCCTTCTCATTCAGAGAATTTGCATTCGGGTCTTGGAGAGATTGATTAGCCTTCCCGGGTGCATGAATTTAGTTTTAAAGAAACCCTATTGATCGACGTCGGCAGCTAGAGAATGGGAAAAAAGGATAAAATTAGCCTTTTGCCTGTTCTTCCATCTACCAAGGTCAGTTGTCATTGTAAAACAATCCAAATGGCGGGCTTTATAGGTGCGAGGATTAGTGGAGGAGTTGAAATAGGTCTTAGGTAATTATGATTAGCCATAGGGTGATAAATAATGAGGGTATCCAAGGTGAGATGAGATGTCATGGGTGGTGTTATTAATTTTAAAATAGATAATTATTTTAAATTAATGTGTGTGGGTTAGGAATGTTTAGAAGTGGACCAAGGGGGGGTTGACACTATTTTGGTGTCTACATCGAGGACTCCACCTTCAGAATTTGTCATCAAAGACTTTGTTTCATGTCGACTATAATATAGAACCCATTCATAATGTACTCTCTTAAGTCACTTATGACTTCGCAGCTTACCAAGTTTAAGGTTCCCTTCCACATGGCTGTAGGTGTCAATTTGAAGATGGTATTGACTATGTCTTAGGGGTTTAAAACCCTAGTATCAATCCTTGGGTAAAATAGTCATCTCACTGAGGTTTTTCAACCTTTCACACTAATGCAACATTGTCAAGATGTTATCCTTTCCCTATATGCACTTTTAGCTCACACCTTTCAAGGCATGGCTGTAAGTGCCCTTCGAAGAAGTTTTGAACATGAGGTCTTGAACTTAGTCTTTTTCAACCCTTTCATGATCTTTAAATTAAATAATCCTCATGGAATATTCATTATCACTGTCTTAAAAGGTTTGTTGGCTTCTTACTAACATTTTCAACCTCCTTCCTTTCTCAATTCCTTACACAGTCTTGTAGGCAACTATTTGACTATGAACTCAGTCTCATTTGACCTTCATTAGACTGTCTAATCACTTAGGTGTTCTTTGATGAGTTGTGACACTATCTTCCTCTGCATTGAAGTTTAAGTATCTATGTTTTAGCTTTGATTTTGGTGATTTGATCCATAATGAGGACCTACAATCTTAGAGCATGTAGGTCACTACTTGTTTGTTTAGGGCGACAAGGCCACTTATTAAATTTTTTAACTTATTGGCACTATCAAACCACTTATCACTTCCTTGTCGCTCTTTAATGGTCTAAAAAACTTATGACAAACACCATGTCACCCTTTCCAACCTCCCTATCTAACTGGTTTGTATGAACTACATAAAATCAAACATCTTATAGCCTTATTTGAGAGCATGGTTTGATTGCATCTTTCCATAAATTGAACTTCATCGAACATTTGTTTATCACCACCATCAGATCAAACATAGTACTCAGACTAGTGGAAGACCATTTATGAATTGTACTATCTATTTCAGAGGAAGGCATATGACATTTCTTGGAGACTAACAACAATGAGATACTTTTCAAGAGAGTACACATGAACTATGGGAGAGTGAGGATATTTTTTATGAATAATGGAGTTTTGAAAACCCCTAAAAGTGAGCAACACCTTAAATAAACAAAACTTGTAGCAAGAGTGGGTGAAACATTTTGTAGATTAAGACACTTTTCCTTTAAGTGAAGGCACTTCATGGAGATGAGTTAGCTGATGAAAGCACCATGAAAATGATCTCCTTGATGTCTAAAAATATCTTTCAAAACCATTATTCTCTATCAAATTCTAGAGTGTAAAACAGATGCAAGAACTGACCCCACTTGGATGGATAGGACATAGTGACCTGATGCCACTCTTAGCGATTGTTCATAAATAAGGGTCTATAAATATACAAACTAATGCTACTAATTTGAAGTTTATTAGGACCTCTAACAATGGTCAAAGTTTCATCTCCTAACTCTCTCTCTTCTAGGCGTAACATTCAATCCAAATTTTCCTTCCTGAGCTTGTGAAGGCAGTGATGGAGGAGAAAGAATGCTTGAAGTGTCATTTCAACCTAAAACTTGGTTCAAAGCTTGAAAATGATTTGAGGGATCTTAAGAGATACTTAAAAATTATTTTCAACTAAAATATGATCTTGCAAGGCCGTACAAGTGCCCAAAAGTTCTTGTAAAGTGTATTTTGCTTAGTTTAGGTGTTGAACTGTAGATATTGTTAGTCCTTGATCATCCCTAAACATTATCTAACCTATTTCTAACATCAGGTATGTTAGAAATATTTTCTCCTCGGAATGGTATGTGCAACTCCTCTAAATTGGCCAAAAGGTGGCCAAATTGTCATTTTAGCACAATAGAATGTAGTAAAATGTCATTGCAAGATAATATGACTTTAATGACATCTGAGTAATATTTTATAGTGATTTTAAAACATACCAAACTTTTGACCATGTGTGACAACATCAAGACCTTATAATTGACCTATAGGACTAGACAAATGAACATAAAACCAAACTTTGGACAATGCTAGACAAGGACAAATATGACCATATGAAACTATTTAAGACCATTTAATACCATTAAAATACCATGAAAGTTTTTTAAAACCCTATGAATTTTCAACCTAGAGGGGGGACTTCAAGTCAAAATTTGGTCAATAGTAATGACCTTGAATCATGTGTCTCCTAATGAAGAGTAATTCAATTCACCTGTAGGGTCTAATTTAGATAGTCAACCCTCTACTATCCATACTATAGTTGAAGTGGTAACACCACCCAATTTAATACAAAATATAACTCCTACACCCACACCTCCAAGGATAATAATATGAACACCAAGGTATTTGGTTGAAATAGATGAGAAAATAAAAGAACCTATAGAAGGTAAAATGTCAAAAAGATCAGTTCAATGTCATGCTCAATTTGTATGGACTATGAATTTGAGAATAAAACCCATGCAAAATGATGTCAACTATTTGTTCAATTAATGAAAATATAAAAAATGCACTCTGTGATGCATAATTTGGGGTTAAGAACTTTCAACATAGAGGGAAGAAATAGTACAATAATAAAGAATCTATTTAATCCATTTAAGCAAATAGGCAATAAAAGCCAGAAAAAGATAGTAATGTGGGAGGACAATTAATAATGAAATCTATAGTAAGTCAACATATAAAGATCAAATTCTAAGTGAAACATGTAAATACTTCAATTTAAATAGAAAAACTTTAATAAATACCATAAAAATAAGAACAAGGCTTGATGACCTTTCACTCACAGATTGTTGGACGTTTAGTGGTAGACTCCCATGATAAGATAAGGTACTAGTTGAAGGAATAAGGCATTTGATCAATTTTTTTTGGCATGATAACACAAGGGTCTCATCTAATGTAAAATATGTTGTTAAAAGAAGAAAATACTCAAAAAATTGTGAGCCACATGCAAAATATTGCTTAGACATGACCCAAAAATAATTTTATAAAAAGTTTATTAAAAAATTTAATGACCAATTGATAAGTAGCCAAAAGTCATTTGAGATGTACAAACCTTTCTATGTTAAAATCAACTAAGCATGCACCACATGTTGTAGGATACATGTTAAATTTGCTATGCATTTTGATATTTTTCATCATATACATTGTAATTTACATACTGACAAGATTTCATAGGGATGTATGGTGTCTTCCCCAACTAAGACATCAAGAGAATTAATCCAAAGTATTTTTTATCAAAGATCTGAGGGATAATTTTTTTTGCTAAACAATGTTTAGATGAAACATGTAACAATTGTGGTAGTTTATCAAATTTGATGAGTTGTATACATGAAGAAATTTCACATGAATTTGAAAAGCAACTAGTTGATTATAAGAAGTACAAATATGTAAAGTATGTGTTAAAAGATGGAAAAGAGTCATCAAAATGTGATTTGGTTATGACCAAAGTTTTTGTATTTGATTTCAAAAAGAATATTATCTATCAATGTGCATGACACACATATAAATAAAAATGGTTAGATAATCAATTCAAGGTATGCAAGGAAAACTTTTCAATTGGCACCATTGTTTTAGTTGTGGACTTTGCTGAGAACTACACACTAAAACCACAAAATGATGTTCAATCTCAATACTCTAATTCAATTCTAGTTGAAATTTTTGTTCATATTACATTTAGACATGCCCTTGATAGCACAAATGATAATAGAAAGATTTTGAGGAAGTACCACTTTTATATGAGCAATGACAAATCACATTCTTCAAAGTTTGTCCAGCATCGTTTTGAGATATTTTATGTAAATATGAATGCAAGAGAAATCATGTTTGATACACATTATATTTGGTTAGATAAATGTTTAGGATAGTTTAAGAATTCTTGAATGTTTTACTGATTAATCAAAATGCATAAGAAGAATGACGTTCAACATTTTTGGATCTTCTTTGAGGTTGGGCATAGAAAAAGGGAATATGATGGTGTAGGTGCATGTGTAAAAAGAGTCCTTAAAAGAGAGCAGACAAAGCACAATAATAGTGCTAATTTTATTGATGCTGCAAGTATTATGACTTAGTGTAATGAAAATATTTGTCATAGATCAGATAAACATTCTCATGTTCGAAGATTCTTTTGGTTAATATAGGAACAACATAAGGTAATGTATGAATATTGCAGTATAACCTAGATTGAGTGTTTTTCACTCCATTCAAATCTCAAATTCATTTCATGGACTATTTATACTAGGGATATGGCATGTTTTTGTTCCATATGTATGGAATTTAATTGGAATGAATGTGAGTCAAAAGAATGGGTTGACATATGGTATTATAGACCCATATCACCTATAGAGAGTAGCCATTCACCCTAATAATTGATAGATCATGAAATGACATCATTAGTTGACTTTGATTACATCTCAGATCTTGTGCAACCACATACATTTATTATTTAATTAAATATACAACTTTAGTTAGATATTAATGACATCTTTATTTTTTTCCTAGATGTGCTTACAATTTGATTATAATTTAAATACAAGGCATGTTTTTGCAGTCATTTCACCTGAAGACAATGATGAGGGAACATACTACCACTTGTGTAATTGTGTAGAGGCAAAAAAATAATTAACCATAAATGTTATGGATGTAGAAGATCTAATTTATCCCACTAGATCCGTAGTGGTAATGAGAACCTGGCTTCATAGGTATTATCATAAAAAAATAAAACAATTGTTATTTGAGGAATTTGAAACACACATGGTGGTGCTTCATTATTCAAATGTGGTTATTGTTACAAATATTCAAATGATCAAATATCATAGAAATCTTCACAATAAAACTTTGTAAAAAGTGTGTGAATCTAACCACAAAGCGATTCTTGAAACACTTACAAACAACGCTGATCTTGAAGGTAAGTTAGATTGAATTGGCAAGTTTATCTTGTGTTTAAAATTAATATATTAAAGTTATATGATTTAATGTATTTTCATTTTCATTTTTTTATCATTATGTGTTTATTTTTATTTAAATTTTTTACTAACAATTTTAATGTAGGTTAGTGGCACTATATGAGCTTTCACCTTCACATGGTTGGTGTCGTGAGTAGAGGATATTATCTTCTTGAAACAAAAAAAAGCCAAAAAACAATTCATATTAATGTTATCTACCTTAAGCAAATAAGTTTTCACCTTCTCTCTGTTTGTCCTTTCAAGAAAACATGAAAACAATCTTATCTATGCCTTAAATATGTTCTCAAGTTAGAGATAATCCTCCTAGCCTTTCTTTGAGGACTCATTCGTGCACATGTAGGAGCTGACGATTCATCTCTAACCTTAAAATGTCTATATAGATATGTCTGCACAGACAGTTCATCAATTGGGTTAATGAGTTAGAATATATGACCCCCATTAACCAAAATTTGAACTGTTCTAAGAGTTTTGGATGCATGATAAACGTCATTGCTGCATTTCAACCATCTAAAGTTAGAGATAATTCCCCTGATATTTTTTAGAGGACTCTTCCATGTATGTTTAGGAGTTAATGGTTTAACTCTAGCCATCACAGTTCTTCTACAACACGTGACGGAAGTTCACTCAATTTGCACACTTAGGGACGAGTTGATTCTCTTAAAGGATGCATCTGATCAACTACAACCTTCAATCCCAGGGTGTGACCAAGACCAAAAAATAACTGTTCTAGCCTTAAAATACCCATTTGGATGTGTTTATGTAGATGGTTCATTGATTGGGTAACGATTCAGATTATATAGTCCCCACTAACCAACTTTTGGTCCGTTCTGAGAGTTTTAGCTATGAGAGAAACCTTATCGCCATGTCTTGCCCATATCAAGTTAGAGAGAATCCTCCCAAAGTTTCTTAGAGGAGTCATCCATGCATGTTTAGGAGTTGATGGTTCACCTCTAGCCCTCATGATTCTCTTGCAACATGCAATGAAAGTTCACTCATTTTACACACTCAGGGATGAGTGGATTTTCTTAAAGGATGCATTCGATAAACTAAAAATTTCATTATAAGGGCCTAATTGAGACTAGACAATGGCTATTCTAGCCTTAAAATGTCTATCTAGACATGTCTGTGCTGATGGTTTGTTGATTGGGCCAATCAGTCAGAATATATGACCCCCACTAACGAACGTTTAACCCATTCTAAGAGATTTTATTGTGAGAGAAACCTCATTGTTGCATCACATCTATCTTGAGTTAGAGAGAACCCTATTGAGATTTCTTAAAAGACTCATTCGTGCATGTTTAAGAGTTAATAGTTCATCTCTATCCCTCATAGTTTTCTTGTAATGCACAACGAAAGTTTGCTTATTTTGCACACTTAAGGACGAGTGAATTCTCTCAAAGGATGCGTCTAATCAATTGCAACCTTCACTCTCAAGGCCCAACCAATACTGGACAATGGGCATTCTAACATTAAAACACCCATCTGGATGTGACCATGTACACGGTTCATTGATTGGGATAATGAGTCACAATATATGACCCTCGCTGACCAATTTTTGGCCCATTCTGAGAGATTTGGCCGTGAGAGAAACCTCGTTACCGCATCTCATCCATGTCGAGTTAGATAAAATCCTCCCAAAATTTCTTAGAGAGCTCATTCATGCATGTGTAGGAGCTGACGTCTCATCTCTATCCCTCACGATTCTCCTACAATGCACGATGGAAGTTTGCTTATTTTTCACACTCAAGGACGAGTGGATTCTCTTAAGGGATTCATTCGATCAACTACAACCTTCACTCCCAGGGCCCGAACGAAGCTAGAAAACAGTTTTTCTAGCCTTAAAATATCCATATAGACATATTCGCATAGATGGTTCATCAATTAGGCTATTGAGTCACAATATATGACCTCCACTGACCAACTTTTAGCCCCATTTTGAGAGATTTGGTCATGAGAGAAACCTCATTTCCACATCTCGTTAGTATTGAGTTAGATAAAATTCTCTTAATATTTTTAAGAGGACACATCCATGTACGTGTAGGAGCTGAAGACTCGTCTCTATCCCTCAAGATTCTCCTACAATGCACGATGGAAGTACACTCATTTTACACACTTAGGGATGAGTGGATTCTCTTAAGGGATGCATCCGATCAACTACAACCTTTACTCTCAGAGCTTGATTGAGACCATAAAATGGTCGTTCTAACCTTAAAATGCCCATCCAAACATGTCTGCACAAATGATTCATCAAATTGGATAACAATTCATAGTATACGGCCCTTACTGACCAACTTTTGCTTAGTTCTAAAGATTTAGCTGTGAAAGAAACCTTGTTTTCACATCTCACCCATCTTGAGCTAGATAAAATCCTCCTAGGATTTCTAAGAGGACTCATCTATGCACTTGTAGGAGCTAATGTCTCATCTCTATCCCTCACGGTTATCTTGCAACATGTGATCAAAGTTGGAGGAGGAACTTAACCAAAATTGGGCACTATAAGCTTGCTAAAGCTTTGAACTACCTGATATGCATCAAATTCATTAAGAGGGAGACGTTGAAGACCTTCAACAAGCATTAATTGATAAAATTTTAAGGGGTTATTATAGACCTTGTGGAAAATAATGAAGCTTTAAAATGTTTTGAACTTAAAATAGGACCTTTTTAGGTGCTCTTGGCCTATAGGCTGTCGTGAAACCCTAGGCAATTCTAAAAGCCTTGTATCTTATGATTTGTTTGGTCAAATGCTCTCAAATTTATAGGAGAGCTAAGAGATGATGCACAAAAATTATTGGAGAAGGTTATAAGTGATTTAGAGGTTTGAGGAGTGAGTAAGAGGAGTTGCAAGACTATTTATCTTAAAAAATCATGTTGTTATTGTCAAAAGAAAATTGTCAAGTAAGATTTTAGTAGTTTTGGAGACCTAGAAAAGAAAGAGAACTTTTGAAACATGAAAGGTAAGGTGTATATGTGTTACAAATAACTTGAATCAATGATCGACTATTTATTAACAAAAACACACTATATACACCCTGATGGATGGTGCTCCTGCATCACTTGATGACCTTTGGTACTTCTTACTCTTTCACTTTGCACACACTATTTTTAAGTTTGATTTTCAATGAGTTTCTTATGTATTTTCACTTAGACTATCACTAAAAGATTTAAGACTGTCAAGGGAAGTCTAATTTGTGAGAAATACATAATAAACTTAAAAATGACGAGTCAAAATTTTCCATAATAATTTAATGTTGTTTGGATTTACTTTTTTTATTTTATGCTCTTAGTTTGGGGCTAGGGAGGTAGCAACTAGTTTTATTTTGTGATGCAGACTATTCCAAAAGTTGTGATCTAAATTCTTTGAGATGGGGAATCATTTTAATGTTTGGTTATGGTAGATTTTATACACCCTTTTTGAAGAGAATTTCTTAGTAAATTTTTTAGATAATCCACATAAATCTTAAATCTTATCGCTATGGAATATGTGATGGATATAACGTTTGAGGGACTAACTGCATTAGTAACAAAACCTATGATTCATGTGTGGCTAAGAATGGATCTGCTTGGTATTTTCTATGGAAGAGCTATGGAATATACTTCAACCACGTAATTTTTCCCATTTTATTATTTTTTATGGAAGACCTACTTTTTCCTATAGAATAATGTTTATTTTTTTAGCTATTGAAGTGTATCTACTTAATCTATAGAAGAAAGTTTTTCTTAACTCCATTTTTTCAAACGCTCTTCTTTGTATAGATGACTAGTTTTTAATTTTCAAATATTTTATCAATATATATGGTTTTGGTAAGTATGTAAGATTATAGTATTGATTTAAAATGAGTAAGAAACCAATTTGAATTGTTGGTTTCTTAAGAGATTAGGTCCGAAACTCTAAAACGCTGTTTTAGGCTTCTAGGCCTAATAGATCACTCAATAAGTCAAAATACTAAATGCACCTTTACACACCCTCAAATATAATTTCTCAAGATTATTAAACAATAACAAAAGGGAGTAAACATTCCAAATAATGTTTTTACATCATTAACAAGAAATCTCACCTTAATCCATGCTTGATTGTCTTGGAAAATAGACACCTATAGTCAGTCTAAAACTCAGTCTTCAATAATAGAACCTAAAAGATGTTTTGGGTGTTTAAACCAATTTGAACACTTTACTTAATCAACCTATACGCTACATACCAAAATTGAGGGGATTTCACTAGTTACAAATAAAAGTAAAGGTCTTTTTATACACAAAACCTTATTTTACACCTAGTAGGCCTAATGGCTACTAATAGGTTAAAACACAAAATACTCCTTTACAAACGTAAAGAAATCCCCTAGGAAGTCTGTAGATGCATAAAAAAGGTGTTACAAACTTTACTTCACCTTTTTAGACTCGAATTTGAAAATTTTGAGGTAAAATTCCCTTCTTGTTGTCAAGAACACTAAGATGTTAGGGTTTTCATAAACTCAGTTGGTCATAAATGCTATTGTGTTATCATTTAACTTGAAACCACTTTTATCATTCTATAAACTCTTCTGGCTAGTTATCCACCAATTTTGGTGATTTTTTAAGGGTTAAATTGATATATATTGACCTTTTTATCTTTTCAACCCTATAACTAGGGTTTCTCAGTCTTCTTAGAAGTTGGGAGCTTATAAACAATGATTCATGAAGCCTAACACTTTTTGGATCAATATAACAAATGTAATAGATTCTTGGGATACCCTTTTAACTATTACAATCCTCAATTTTGACTCATGCATGAATTTGTATGAGTTTCAAGTAGCTATAAAGATTGTATACACATAGAAAACAAGGTATATAAGGTTTTTAATGAAAGAACTTCAACCTGAGCACAAACCCAATCCAAAATTGGATAAATCACCTTCATTGATGCAATGAAAAACATGATTACACAAGATTAAAGTAATATATGTCTTTTGATAACAAGAAATTTTGCATTATAAACCCTTTTATGAACTAACAAACTGTGAATAACTCTATCTAGCCCCATTAATGATGATTCTTGTCCTTATTAAGATTAAATTCGTCCTTGTATGTCTGTTGGACCCCTAGTTTTGACTAAGTATTTTATCTTACGATGTAGAATGAGCGTGACATGGGAAGACCATGGCGCAGAAGATAATGGAATGAAATACCATAATGTGAGAAGACCCAATCAAAGGAGAGGCATAAAAAAAGGACTTGAGAATGGAGGACTTGATATATCAATGAAAGACATGGGAAGGGTGAAGGAAGTGGGAAACGATTGAGGAAGAATTTTCAAGGACATAACAAACTTCAATCATACATGAGTTTCACACCAGCCTGCACGAAGGAGGACATTTAGAAACAAATATCCAATACCAAATGGGAATATAGGGGTGCAAAGGCCCATGTCTTTAGGAAAAAATATGTAAATGACTACCGCAACTCTCAGTTTACTAGAGATTGTTGGCTAGTCACTAAAAGTGTCATTATTAATGTAATAACTTGGTTGGAGAAAACCAAGTATAAATACCTCTATGTAGAGATTTGTCTAGATGTTGAACATTGATATTATGTAACGATTGATTGTGGTAATAGTGAAATCATGAAAGTTATTTTAGTTATGATGATATACTATAGTTGTAATACCTCTTGTGTCAAACCTATGTATCTAGTCATCTTGACCCATTTATCGTTTGTGGTGACCCTTAGATGTGTACAAAATTTGATGTGTGGTAATTGATGTTATCCTAATTGTATTATTATTTCATATTATATGTTTTGGTATATTTTGTGATCTCAATGGATATGTAGGGGACTATATAAGAGTATCGTTATGTACCTTAGTAGCTAGTTCATAAAACTTCATTTGGATGTGTGATTACTTAGTGTAATTGCCTTGAGTGTATATATGTTTTATTTGGATTTTGATGTTGAATAAAATGATGATTCATTTCAATTTATTATTGATTATATTAGACTAACCAAAAATTATGAATTGGTGTTGTGACATTCTTATATTAACAGTTATATTATATATGTGCATATCATTTAGATATCAATTATTTTTTTGGATGTATTTGATGTTGTATTGAGTGTGTGGATTACATGGGACCGAAGGTGGGATTACGAGGGACTCAGACATGCCTTAACGGACCATATGCACCACTAAAATCACCCCAACCTTTAACTTTATACCAATCATTTTGTTTTAAATTGTTAATCAAATTATTTTTGTCTTTTATTCCTACTTTTATTATCTTTCATTAAGATGTTTTATCCTAATCCTCCTTCCTAATTAAATTACCCTAAACTTATGTTAACCTCTATAAGGTTAATTGACTATAAGTTGGGTTGATCCAAAAACTCAACCCATGTGTCTAATCCCGAAATTTGATTTACACCCACTTTTTACATTGAGTTTTCGACAAGTAAAGCTTGTCTCACAAGTCTATTTTAGGCCCATACCTATACCCATTGGGTAGGAGGGTTTTCCAAGGCCTTTTGACCACTTTTTGGTCATATAAAGGACTTTATTTATGAGTTGTATTTTCGTCTCCACAAGCAACCTTGTACTTTGTACAAGTGACTTGCATTTTATATATTTAGTGCAAAGAACACCTATGTAGGTGTGTAAGTGCATTTATGAGATTGTAAGAGTTTTTTTTTAAAGTTGGTCACATCCTTGGGATGAGGATGGATAAGTGTCATTTCTCTATTGGCTCTTGATTTTGTTGCCTTCTCTATTTTAATATCTTTGTTTTGGTCTTGGCGGGGATTTTTGATAGGGGAGAGCTTGTAGCTTGGGGAAAGAAAAGAAAAAAAACTTGGAGAAGATTGTCAAGAAGAGCTTGGGTTGAGGTAGGTCTTTTACTTGTGTTTTTTTAATGTTTGAATACTCTCTCTCCCTTCTCTTATTTTTTTGAATAAATATTCCTTATGAAAAATGTGTTAGAGTTTTGGATGAATTTGATGCCTTGATTTAAGATTTTGTTTTTGAGTTTTTCCTCTTGTATTGTTGCCATGTTCTTCCTTTGTTCTTGTTGTAAAAATGTTGGTAGTGGGTTTCGGAGCACCCTTACACTAGGAGGTTTAGGGAGGAAGATTGGTACTTGATAAGCACTTTTGCATTTGGCTTGGAAACCCTTGTGCGTATTGATGATCTTATGTGACAAAGAAAGTGAGAGCTTATTTTCTTCTCCTAATAAAATCTTGTGTCTTCTATATGACTTATGTTCTCTTTGTTTTGTTTCTCTTGATTTTTTATTGTGGGTTTTGGCACTCTTTTTTGTGATCTTTGAAATACCTTATACCTATGCATATGGAGTTGATGACATGCTTCTTTCCCTTGGGCTTGGAGGAGGTTATGTGTGGACCTCAATAATTGAGGATCCCTTGCGATGATGCCTATTGGATGGGTGGTCAAGCACCTTCCTTTGGTCTATTTTAGAGCTTTTTGAAATATATTGAAAATATTCAACTTTTGTGGAGAATTTCACTTGGAGCTTGGAGCTTGATATATTAACACCTTTCTTACTTCATTAGACTCTTTTAACTTGTAAATATTCATCATATTATTGTAATAACACTCCTATTATGCCTCTTGCAAAGTGAGATTTTTGTTATTTTTGTGGAAGAAGACAATGTTTATGCCTATGTGAAATCTCTTTTGCATCTTGGTGTATGTGTTTCTTTTGAATCCATTGCATTATTTTTCATTAAAATGTTCATGTGATTAGTGAAATGATAATGAAATTATGCATTATGTTATTCAAAATAATAGATGGATAATCTTGAGAATGATGGGTAGAATGGAAGTCATATTCAAACATTCATATGTATTGCATTTTTTTTTAACAAATAGGTTAAAATAGAATGAGTAGATTAAGTAGATAAACTTCCTTTATCTCTCCCTTATATTTATATTTTGGTAGAGGTGTGATTCATTGCATTTTTATACTTAAATGAAAATATTTCATATACCTCTCTCTTTCCTTCTCATAATTATATGTGAAAATTTTAATTTAATTGTGGAATGCTTCTTCTTTTATATTAGATAATTTGAAGAATAAATATAAATATTATTAAGCTCAAGAGTACATACATTTATAGTTATGTTAAATATAAAATATCTTTTGCAAATAAATTCAATTAATATTTATTTTAGGTGTACATGTATATGATTATGGGTTTGTCAATCATGTTGCTTGATTTAAATATTAACTCTTTATAATAAGAAAATGAATCATTCACTATTATAGTTGTTTTAGATCTTATATATGCATATATATTTACATGTTATATTAACAAATGAAATAAAAAGAAATGAGTAGAATTTTATACCATTGTATATTTATATATAAAAATAAAATAAAATCATGAAACAATAAATTATTTTATTAAAAATAAATAAAAATAAAAATAAAATAAATAAATATTAGCATTCATATTTTAATATTTAAATAAAACATTTGTTGTTTCAAATTTATTTATTCAAAATAATAAATTATACATTAAAATATTATTCACTCAATTTTATTAAATAATTATATAAATAAATTAAAAATATACATATACATATATATATACTAATCAATATTATTATACTATATATATATATATATATATCCTTAAATTTGATAATAATGTTATATACATTTAAAAAAACATTAAATTATATATATATATATATATATAATATTTATAATTTCAATAATATATATAAATAAATATAAATTATTGATATATTAAAATTAATTAAAAAATAATAATATTAATAAATATATAAAAATTAAAATTAAAAATTAAAAAAAAAAAAAACAACATATCAAGAAAGGTTTTGAAAAAAAAAAAACAATAATATGAATTGGGAGGGGGAGGGTGAATCGGTCCGCTGGTCGACCCCAACCCTTCCATTCAATATAGAATGGGGGGAAAGGGGTTCAACTTAACAATAATATGAATTTGGAGGGAGGCTGAGGGTGAATCGATCCGCTAGTCGAGACCCCCAACCCTCCCATCCAATATAGAATGGGGGGAAAGGGGTTCAACTTAACAATAATATGAATTTGGAGGGGGAGGGTGAATCAGTCGACTCGTCGAGACCCCCAACCCTCCCATCCAAAATAAAATGGGGGGAAAAGGGGTTCGGCCAGGCGGCTGCCCCACCCCAGTAGTTTCAATGGCCACGAGGGCCGTAGGTCTACATAGGCTGTAAAATTTAAAAAAAATAATAATAATAAAAAATATATTTATAATATAAAGAAAAAGAAAAAAAAAAAACATTATTTTGTATATATAATTTATTATAATGAATTTGGTTATTTTATTTCAAATTATATATATAATTTTGATAATGAAAAAAAAAAAAAAAAAAAAAAAAATATATATATATATATATATATATATATATATAATCTGGATTTATTGTAGAAAAAAAGCAATAAATAAAAAGTTGAAGAAAGTAAAGAAATGTATTTACATTGAGTTTATACATGTAAACAATATGATCTCCATATTGGAATGGAATATCTTGAGCTTCCTCCATAGCTTGATCTTGTAAAACGTGTAAATGAAAAAAAAAAAAAAAAAAAGTAAAAATGTGAAATAAATTTAAGAAATAAGTTTTATTTGGGCCATAAGGAAATTTAGGGTTTTCCAAAGAATACCTAAGTAATTTTCATTTATCTTTATAAATTAATTATTTTCTTTGGGTTAATAAAAGTTTATAATTGAATATTTATAGCAAAGTTGAAATGTATTTTATTTAATTGTTTCAAGATAATCCTCCTACACTAATAATCAAATAAATTAAATAATTTATTTAATTTATGTTTTATTTTTTTATGTTAAATTTTGAAATAATTATTAACTGACTAATTTATTAAATTTATTTTTGGATTTATTTACTTGAAACTATTTATTTTATTTGGGTGAATAAATTTTTATAAGTTAAAATAATTACCCTCTTCCTTGATTTTTATAAGTTGTCTTTTAATTATTTGATTGAAAATGACAATTAATTAAAGACCATTTAAGCATTTTATTAAACTACAATTAACGATACTTTAATAGTCAAAATAACGTACCGTAATATAATAATTATTAATATTTTTAAAGTAATGTAAATAATATTGAAACCTTTATAGGAAAATGGAACCAGTTTGACATGGTGACATATAGATTTAGCTTAGTTGTGCGAATAATATAGTCTTAGTAGTTTTAAAAAAAAAAAAATAGTGTTTTTATGAGTTTTATCTAGGTAAAATTTGGTCATTACAATAGATGTTATTTAAGTTGCAACATTGAGTTATCAGTACGTTTATTATGTAACATGTGGTTTGTATTTGATTATAATGAATAGAACCTACATTATATGAACTTGTGTAATGGATACTTTGAATCTCATGGCAGTTATCTTCATAATCGTGTTTGTTTATGTAATTGAAACAAGGTCCACAACTGTGTATTTATTTTTTTATTTAGTCGGTAATTAAGATATATGAACAAACATCAATATATGACAAGTGTGTTACTACGCAACATAACCCATGAAAATTGATTTCTTGTTGCGTGCTTTGAGTGAGCACGCAAGAGCTCATCTTACGTGAAATGCTAATGCATTAACTTGTTGGGAACTAGACACTTCAACACCCTATAGAAAATTGATAGAAAAACCCGACATTTTAGTTCTATTTCCAGGACCCGTAGTATTTATTGCATAATAATGGAAAATGCTCAAGCAATTATCCCTTGACAATATTGAACAATGGCTTACTGAGGTCACATATAATTATTTATCTTAAACCAAGAGTTTCTGCACATGCATGGGTTGAACAATATCCATATAGCTCTTTATATGAAACTTTTTTTGTCGAATTCCCTATTAATTTGAATGCTTGTCTCTCAACCAATGCTCGAGACCAGTCAATAAATTTTGGGAAGAGGTAAGCTTGGACGATAGAGCATTAAAGGGATTTAGCATGTTTGGTAACATCGTGGATATGCGGTATTAATATCTCGTGGATAGAGGTGTTGAATAACTATATCTTGGTGTATTTTGTAACCACTTACTCTTCTCCTAAAGAAACAACGTTACAGTTCCTCTGAAAACCACATGATCGGTATATTAAACATTTCCCACTAGAAATAAAGAAGCTATTTATTGATTCTAGACTTGAAATTTTGCGTATGGAGGGTTAAACCTATCCTTGCATGAGCAACACACTTCGGAGGGGAATGTAGGGGTGTTGGTTCAGAATGGTAGCTAGTCAGTGGGAGTTGCAAAAGCTTAAATATGATGAAGCTTGACAAATGGTTATAAGTGGAAGTAGAGTAGGAAGAGGATGGGAAGACTCAAGAAGTGCTATTAGGATCTGCAGGGAAGCATAAGAGTACAAGGAAGACTCACCAACTTTTAGACCATGACCAATGCCAACTTTTTAATATGTGGGAGAAACTATCTGGATAGTAGAGACTAAAGAACCCAATTTAAACCAACCCAGTTCCCCAACCATAGTACGAGCTCATGCTTTTGAGCTAGATGATTTAATTATACATAACTGGGATTCAAAATAGTGTAGAGTTAGAGACCGACCATATAAGAGAACCTAATATTGATCAAGTTTTAACTCATAGTGAATTAACATTTTCTTTTCCTCTTCAAAGTAATTTCATGGCCCAACTTGGTATGTCTTGTGTACTTGGCATCAATAGTGGGTAGAGCACTAGTCCAAGCATTATAAATCAACCTGCTATCACACCCAACATGTCAAGTGTTGCTGGTAGAGGTGTGGGAGGTAGGATAGGAGGTAGAGCATGAGGAAGTGGTGGACTTACACCCCTACGAATAGGACTTGGGAGTTCTCATCAGCCACCATTAAAAGTACCTCAACTACCAACTATGTATTATGAAATTACACTTCATTTACTAGAATACCAAGGCATGAAAAATGCCATATAACATGTTCATAACTGCCAACTCATATAGAGAGCATGTGGTTTAACTTATTTTGAGCAAAGGGCAACCCAATTTGCAACCACACTTTTGGAAAGAGCACACAAGTGGTATAGAAAGTATGAACCTCAGCAATCATTAATTAACTATGACCGGCCCAATACAATATATCTTCAAGAGTTTAATATTTCAAAATTTGAGCAACAAAGTATTGTTGCTCTAAAAGATATAAAACAAGAGATAACTAAAAGTGTACATGAGTATGATGCATGATTCAAAACACTCTTGTCTAAGCTCTCATTCGAGATTAATGCTGCTCAACATGCTAAATGGTTGCTCAATGGTTCATGAGAGGCTTGATGTTTCCCTTTATACAAATGTTATCTCAAAGAACCTTTACCAACCTGTGCAAGACCCTGGAAGCTACCCTCTGCACTGAAGCTATTGGTAGCATTGACACTGGAATCGATCCTTTTATGGAAGCTCAAATAAATTTAATGGTATCATAGTTAGAAAAGTTGACTACAAAAAATGTTCATGACACTTGTAGCAGTCTTTGGTGTACCGATTGTGAGTTTGAGGGTCATAATAGAAGCAATTATCCTAAAAAAAACATATGTGTTGTACTAAAGCAATCTTGTGAAATCCACCATGAAGATCATGATGTTCACGCTTGTCTTCTATTACAATGGGATACACATTCTAAAGTGTCTTATTAATGTAAGATATGCAATGCATATACCCATGACACAAATGACTGCCACCTGATTAAAAGTATACATGAGGCATGTGTGCATTGTATGTGTCAAACCTCTATTTCAAACAATCAAGATAATGATGGATATCATGGATGACGCTGAGGATGGGGATGAGAAGGTGGGCATTTTTCACCATGAATGTGTTATAAGTGTGGGTCTCTAGATCATGATTAGTGAGACTGTCCAATTTGTCCAACATGTGATTTTTGTAAAAAGGAGCATTAGCTGGATGAATGCCCTGATTTGTACACAATGATCATAAAAGAAAGAAATGAAAAAGGTTCTAGTATGATATACATTGAGAAAACACATTGGAAATCATGCTCTACCACTCTCATGGCTCAATAGGTTAATATCACCACATGCAATGGAGGACAGTCCCAGTCTCTATCTATTCCACCCATTGAGAAGATACAACATGAAGAGTCTCATACAATGAAGTATCCTAATGCTCAATAACAAAAATATGTGCTTCATGATAATATGACCTTGGTATGGGAACTACAAGGGAAAATTAAATTTCTTAAGGATCGAGAAGCCACCCAACATGTTGATCTACAAAAAGCCATGAAACCTCAAAATATAGCATGGGATGACTTCTAAAAACTTTACAAGTGCATAATAGAAGAAGATATTGTACCACAGTTGAGTAATTGGCTTAAACATCAGGTGCCAAGGCTAACTAAAGATCGTCAATTAAACCACGTTTGAAGATAGTAGCCCTCAAGAGGGCAAAGAAATACTGGTGAATGTTTCTATTGACTGATGGGTGATCTGAGACATTTTAGTCAACATTGGTGTTGAGGTTAATGTCCTCACAAAGGATGCATGGAGAAAAATGGCTAGCCCAACATTACAACCATTGTCTCATGTGTTGTTTATGGCCAATAAAACTTGTGCTCTACCAATTAGCATTTTTAAGTTGATGCAACTGTCGATATCCTTGGGGTACCTTTCATGGCTAACTTTGAAGTTCTCAAATTAGATGAAGATGATGATTTTACAGACCTATTGGGTTGTCCTTGGTGCTATACACAAAACACTAATTTAAGATTCAAAAAGTGATATATCAATTTTGAAAATACTGATCAATGAGTCATCAACTCATTGGACTAAGCACATGGGCCCCCGTAAGTAGAACTTGTTAGTGCGGATGAGTATATTACTCATATCTACAACATCAAATCTAGATACGAAGAGCATCATGATCCTACTCCTAATGGCATCCTTCGATGGATGGACACATAATCCCTTTCTGATACTATACGTAATCCCTTTAATTGTTGGGCCCAAGGTGATTACAACCTTACTAGAAAATTGTATGGTTCCATTGGTAGTTATGAAAACATTCAATGCCAGTACCATAAGCATCATAGATTTGTTCATCTTATTACTCGACAAGTCATGCAAGGACCAAATGGCTACACCACTCAAAAGGCTTGATAAAGCTTTGCAATTTCATGGGCGAATGGAAGTCCATGACTTCATCCAATGACTCAAAGCTTTCTATGACTCTTATACTGATCGTATACATTCACCGATTCACCTTTTTGATGGCATGGTTGAAAAATGATGGTGAACTCATAATGAGTGTCTCCTTCATTAGGACCAAGTATGCTCTACCTTACATCACTGATTTTATTGTGACCACCATATCTGGGGTATAATCAGCTATAGTGGAGTTTTAGCACCAGAACCACACCTAGAAGCTTGTGAAACAATGTGATTGGTTGAAAAATCTTTCTTGCTAGAGTACCTGTGGGTACATGTATTTTATGGAACTTTACGCACTTGGGAGAGAGAATGGTATGTTCATGAATGATGACATTTTGGTACCCATTTTTGGCATTTGTTAAAAAATAACATGGTATCAGCATTATCTTATTCCTCCCCAAGGAATGACTTGCACCTCACACTGCAAGAAATGTGTCAAGTAGTTATTGGTGGCCCTAGTCCTATCGATGATCAACTACGACATATACATGGCGTATCAAAAGAAGGATTGGTTATTTTTAATGATCTAACTGCACAATCTTCCCCACCTAAAAACTTGTCCTCCATCAAACATGTCATGGATAAATTCACAAAAGAAGCAAAAACTAGGGATTCATGTCGATGAAGGTGAAGGGTCCAAACCACTTGAGCTATTGATAAATCATTTGGATGTCCCCACAGACTATGACACTTGAAATATTTCTGATAATGGTCTTTATACAGACTACCCATACTTGGAACCTCTTATAACCATCTAACAGAACATTGGCAAGAAAGAAACACAAAAGATAAATATTTTGGGTAATTACTAGTCTAATACTCAAATTTTTAAAGTATTTAAGATGCTAAAAGAGTACCAAGATGTTTTTCCAAGGACTTATAGTAAAATGAAAGGTGTCCATCCATCCTTAGGAAAAATGAATATCAAACTAGTTGAAGGTGCTCACTTAGTCAGGAAATGACTGTATAAGATGAATCCAAATTTACGTGCATAGTTGAAAGAGGAAATTGACAGTATGTTGCATGCTAGAGTCATAACTCCAATTAACAAGTTCAAGTGGGTCAGCCCCATGGTAATAAGTATAAATAAAGATGAGCACATTAGAATTTATGTTGATTATCAAATACTTAATGCATCCTACGTTACTGATCCTTTTCTGATGCCTTTCACCAAAGAAATCCTTGAAGGTGTCACAGGGTGTGAAATTTACACATTCACAAATGGATTTTTTGGGTACCATCAAGTCCAAATCACAAATGAAGATTGACTAGAGACTACATTTGCTACTGAGTAGGGGTATTTTTCATATAATGTTATGCCATTTGGGTTAAAAAATGCACCCAACGTATTCTCCCAAATAGTCGTAGAGGATTTTAAAGTATTCATCCATAAACTCAATTTAAAGAAATGTCTTTTTGCTACACCATTTGACGTTCTCCTTGGTTACATTATATGCCAAGATGGACTTTTGGTGGACCCCACTAAGGTTTCCATCATCCTTCATCTGCTAGTACCAACATCTTAGTGCATGATTTGTGCATTTCTAGGTCATACTAGGTACTATCATAAATTCATCCAAGGTTGTACAAGGATTGTTGCACCATTAAGTAAATCTTGAAACATAATGAACACTACATTTGTGCCCACTCATGCTAAGAAGCTTTTGAAGCCCTAAAAGACAAGCTCATCACTATACTGATTCTCTAGTTTCCTGATTGGACTAAACCAATTCTTCAATGTTGATGCTTCTAGTATGGTCATTGGTGCGATACTTGAACAACTTGGGGATGGTCACCTTGATCACCCCATCTATTTTACAAGTAGTAAGCTTACTCTAGCTGAGATAAATTATACCATAATGAAGCATAAAACACTTTCCATGGTTTATGCTTTACAAAAGTTCTGATAGTAATTGTTGGTGACTCCTTTTGTGTTCTATACAGACCATGAAGACTTGAAATATATGGTTAATAAACTTATGTTACATAGCTAGATCTACCATTGGATTGTGTTATTTTAAGAATTCTAATTCTCTGTCATGGTCAAACTACGTAAGACCATTTGTGGTCATGTCCATCTCTCCATTACTGATTCGAGAGAGACAACATGAGCCATTGAGGATGACTTACCTAATGTACAATTATTTCACATTTCACACATTCATGAGGAGTTAAAATATATAGTATCCTTGTTAATTATTGGCATGGCTCCATCTCATTTGAGCCCGCAAGCTAAGAAGCAACGAGTCATCTATGCTACACTTTTTCAGCTCATTGGAGGGGACCTATATAAGCTTGGACAAGATGAAATACTTTGATGTTATGTCATGAAACATGAGAATCCTAAAGTACTCTATGAAGTTCATGAAATAATTATTGAAGGATACTATACTAGTGAGCTTACTATGTATAAAGTTTTGTTAGCTAGTCTATGGTAGCCTACACTTTTCCAAGATGACAAACTGCAAGTCAAACAATGTGATATTTACCAGCAAGTGGGGAAATCGAATCGATGGAATGATATGTGATTACATCCTTTTCTATTGTAAGAACCATTTGAGAAATGGGCCATTGATTTTGTTAGCCCCATCAACCCAACCAAACTATTTATAGGTTCTCACTATATCATCATAGTAACTGATTATCTCATGCACTGGGCTGAGGCTACACCAAGAAGGGATTGTACTATAGCAATCACCGTGCACTTCATATGGGAACATATTATCATAAGATTTGGCTATCCTTTAAGTTTTACTAGTGATCACAATACACACTTCCTCAATGACACTATTCACTTATTACTTGTTGAATTCATAATTTCCCATCACAAGACATCACCTTATCATCCCTAGGCCCACTGGTACTATTAAAGCATTTAAAAAAATATTGGGCACAATTATTACAAAAAATTGTAATGTTGGACACACTAACTGTGACTATCGGGTGTCTATAGTTCTTTGGGCTTACTAGAACACTTACAAACATCTTAACAAAAGTACACCCTTCAATCTGGTGTTCTAAACTGAAGTAGTTCTTCCATTTGAATTCTTGGTACTTTATCTTTGCATTGCACGTGTTGGATAATTAGATGATGAATCATCATTGAAAGCACATTTGGATGCCTTGTTAGGATTGGATGAAGCAGGTTTCCTTGCTTATTGGAGTCAAGATGTGGATAAATACAAATATAAGGCACGACATGATCTCCACCTTAAGCCTAAGACATTTACCCTAGGAATGCAAGTCTTACTCTATGACTCCAAGTTTGTGTGCCACTTTGGCAAGCTCCATGTTCACTGAGATGGTCCTTTTGTTTTTCACAATATTCATACTATCAGTGTATGTTGTTTAAAAATATTGGATGGCCAATTTATTCTTGGTCATTACAATGGTATCTGGCTATAGACATATTTCTCCACTTGAAGTTTGGTTTTAATTGTATCAATAAGGTGTATGCCATTAGTTCAAGATTTTTTATTTTCAATAAAGCACTGCCTTAGTTATGTGTTCCTTTATATTATTTGCTTTCTTTTTTTAACTTAGTACTTATGTTTTCATGGAGGACCACAATGTATATTTAGTGTGGGGTAAGGGGTGTTACATGGGTTGAAAAATGGTCCATAAGGATGCACATGCAAGCAAAATGTCTAAGGATAGAGATTCCCACCAATGGTATGAATATTCAAATGCTTTTACAATTGTCATGCACTCTGAGAAACGTGTGAGACAAGATGTGCCATTAATATAAAGAGATAGTGGTTATGATAAGTGTGCTAACATTGTGTCATGACAATACCATTAATCACATTTATGGTGAGAATTGATAGTCAAAGAAAGGAGACTGTTAATTACATTGATTATGAGAAGTGATGGTCGAAGAGAGGAGGTAGTAAATTCAAGTTACCCCTTGAATCTATAAAAAGACATTTGGGGGCTCATTCTAAACTTTACCTTTGCTTTGAATGCGATTTTATGAGCTGAAGAGTGAATAACTGAATTTTAGTGATTTTAAGACTAGTTTAGAGTATCAACTCCCAATTCGTTGATCATTAAGGTCTTATCTGAGTGATCAATCAGAAGATAGCTAAACTGAAAGCACACATAGGAAATTTGGTGATTGTAGGTTGAAGAGGTTGACATTTTCCATTAGCGAGCATCGAAGCAAGAGTGTCGAGACACTTCCAAAACAAACACATATTCTTTTGGGAATATTGGATGAATGTACCTACACATTTAGGCTACATGAAGGGTGAGGTGGCATATGAAAAAGGCCCAACGAAGTGGACCACTACCATTTATTCCAAAGGAAGAGGAGGTAAGTGTTGGTGGAGAAGCAATATTAATTAGGGAGGAAACACCAAAAGAACAGAGTGAGTGCATGAAAGATGAAGAAATAAGAATGGAATGTAAAACTAAGAAGAAATCCCAAGTTCCTCCACCTCCACCTTTGAGAATAGAGGAGATGTAGTACTTGAGAATGGTGTTGTGTGTGGAGAATCAGTATCAAATGTACCCACTTGTAACTTTTTTACTATAATCACCACTAACTTAGAAATGAGGTTAAGATTCAAAATGATTATCGGGTTGAGCACCAAAACACCAAGAGTGAATTGGTTTATGATTTGAAAATTTTCAATGCCTTAAACTCTATAGGGCTCTTCTAGCTTTTTAACCTCTCTTATTTTTGAAAACTAGTAGAGACAATAAATTTTTTGCTTTCCCATGTCCATGAGGACTATATCTATTTTGTTGGGTATCGCATGAAAATTATAGCTAAAGGAATTATCAGGGTGTTAGGGTTATAATTCTCTAGCACAGACCTTGAATTTGATTTGGAAGACTCAAAGGAAATAGAGAAAACCACCATGGTGCTAGAATATTAGAAGCATGGCCATGCCATGCACATTAAGAACTTACAAGACCCTACCCTCTGAGTATCAATGCACATCATTATGAATAAATTTGGTGGCACTAATTGATGGAAAGAGGTGGACATGACCCACCTATATGTCGCTCACTAGGTAACTGAGGGGATAAAGTATAACTAGATAATATAATTTTCCCACAAAATTGTAATAGATGCATAAAGGACCCACCAGGCACCTAGCTAAAGGTTCTCGTGGGGTATATTTCTTTTGTTAATGGTGTTTGATGAAATTGGTGTACCTGATTACACCTGTAGAGAACTGAAGTGGTTATACCCACCTAAGAACAAGTCCCATATGGAGCAATATAAGGCGTTCACATGCCCCAGTTATATCATTCAAAATTTTAAACTCAAGATGAAGTCATGGCATGATGGTATGAAGGAATCATTTGGAAATGAGTGGCACATTCCAAAGGACTTACCCATACAGGTTGGAAAACAAGCTAAATTTGCTATTAAGCAACATTTTCTCTAGCATGTATCAAGATGGCCCCCTCTAGAGATCTCTCTATTTGGTTGAGGTTGCCCTATGCTTTCACAACATGGTACTTTATCAACTTGATCAACTACATATATGAGATGCAACTCGACACCCTTGAATTATAATGAATTGACTCAAAGATTTACTCTCTGAAAAATGTATGGATATCTTGGAAAGAAACCATAAAGAGAAAAGCATGAGATCAAATGAACTGACATCAAGGTTTGCCAAACTGTAGTCAAGAAGTCAATTCATAATTTTTATTATATGTTGTGACCTAAGAATAAAGCTTCAAGAAGTGTAAAGCACAAGAGAGAAAAGTTTCATCCAGTGCCACCACTTGACAAGAAGAAGCGTATCGAGCATGATGCCAACACAAGTTCATGGCCAAAACCATCAAAAAGGAAAAAGACTGTCTAGGTACCACCACTAAGGGTTTTACCACCAAAGGCATCCCCATCAAGGGCATCACCACCAAAGGCTTCACCTAGATAAGATCCACCAGTAAGACAACCACAAGGTTCAACACCATCAACATGAACCACTCTGGTATAACTGAAAGAGCCTAAGAATGGTAACAGGGAAGAGCTAGAGGAATTTATAGGAACTAGTGGGATAGTCAAAGAATAAGAAGAGTTAGACTCAGAAAAAAACACCCTCCCCAGTGCAAGAAGAGGAGACCAACCTTGAAGAGGTGTAGTTGGATGTTGAAAATCCACTTGGCAAAGAGAGGGATGGTTTTGACATAGAATAACTGAGTGGCATGGACATCAATATCACTTCTTTGGCACAAGATACAAATATCAAGATTCTTGAACAACATCCCCTCAAAGGGAGGCAACTTGATGAATTTAGTCTAACTACCTATGGGAGATGCAACCACAAACTTATGCACCCAATGCTAGAATAATGTTCTTGATAGGTTGCTATATTTATATTCACATTTTCATCTAGAGGATGCTACTATAGACACCAAGCATCATATGTTATTTTAATTGGACATTTACAATGAGGAATATCATTTTAAAATACACCTTGATAGCCTAGTTTTAGATTTAGAAATAATGACGCTACCCATTCCTATTTGGGTTGATCCCAAACAACTTTCTCCTCTACAAAATAACACTACATTTTTGAAAATGGCCTTTGAATTTGCATGACAAAATGTGCTTTTAGATTCAAATGTGTGCAATATAGAATAAACACATGGTAAGGTGTTAGAGATGTACGATAAAGAAGTCATTGCTCGAAAGACATTGGAAGAGGAAGTGGATGCGCTAAAACACCATTTAGAAGTTGCCACAATAGCTAAGGTTAAACATTTGTATTTATTTAAGGCTATTTTGGGCTAGGAACTAGCATTCGTAGATGGGGTCCCTTTAGAGGGAGAGGTCGTTGATAATTTAGAGACCTTTGTGGATATCCTATTAAAGAAGTGTAAGGAACAACCCATGCCTAGAAATGAAACATTATGGGTAGTTAAACAATTCACCAAAGTAGTCAAAATATGTAGGTGCACTGTACAACAGGTTGAGGAGGTGATCCCCATCCTAGATGGGAATTTTGAGAAGCTAGCATGACTTAGTAAAATTTTGGAGGCTCAACTTCAAGAAGAAGAGTCTTAGAGACAATAATTGGTGGATGCCACCCTGCTAATAAGAGACTGCATTGAGTGTGCTAAGGCATTTAAATATGTCAAAACTGTGGAAGAAACAATAAAATTTCATCAAAAACAAATAAATTCTAACTTTTTGGTACTCTGAGGACATGTTGTGAATGAGGTCACCATGTTTGAAGAGGTCAAAAAGGATGCCTCCACATCCTTAGAACAACTAGTCAAGAAGGCAAATGAGTGTCCTAATCAACCTGAGGAGATTAAAAATTTAAAAGCAATAATTGAGGAAATAACAAAAAAGTTGATCAACACCTTATCACATTCGAAAGGTGTCAAGAAGCAGATTGAACAGGTTAGCCCTAAATTTTTGGTTGAGGCTAAGACCAATGCTTAGTCTAGGATGGACAATAATCATAGTGTGGGGTGATGTTGGACCCCTAATTTTGACTAAGTATTTTGGCTTATGGCATGGAAAAAACATGGTGTGGGAAGACCATGGCACAAAATGAGTATGGCATGAGAAGACCATGGCATGGAAGATAATGGCACAAAAAACCATAGTGCGAGAAGACCTAGTCAAAGGAGAGGCATATCAAATAGAGGACCTGAGAATAGAGGACTCGGTATATCAGTGAAAGACTTGAGAAACATGAAGGAAGAAGAAAAAGATTGAGAAGTGATTCTTAAGGACATAATAAACTTCAATCATACATGAGTTTTGCATTGACCCACATAAAAGAGGACATTTGGCAATAAGCATCTAATACCGAATGAAAATATAGGGGCATAAAGGCCCAGGTCCTTCAAAAAAAATAAGTAAACGACTGCCGTGACTCTTAGTCTACTAGAGACCATTGGCTAGTCACTAAACTTGTCATTATTAATATAAAAACTTAGTCAAGGAAAACCAAGTATAAATATTTGTCTAGCTACTGAACATTGGTATTATGTAATGATTGATTGTGGTAATAGGGAAATCACAGAAGTTACTTTAGTTCTGATGATATACTACAGTTGTTAGTTAGGTTGCAACATTGAGTTATCAGTATGTTTATTATATAACATGTGGTTCATATTTAACTATAATGAATAGAACCTACATTATATGAACACGCGTAATACATACTTTGAATCTCATGGAAGTTATCTTCATATTCATGTTTGTTTACGTAATTGAAAAAAGGTCCAAAGTTGTGTATTTATTTTTTTGTTTAGTTATTAATTAAGATATATGAACAAACATCAATATATGACAAGTGTGTTACTACACAACATAACCCACGGGAATAAATTTCTTGCTACGTGCTGCGAGTGAGCGCACAAGAGCTTAGTCCTGCGTGAAATGTCAACACATTAGCTTGTTTAGAACTAGACACTTTAGTGCCCTAGGGAAAAGTTGATAGAAAATCCCAACAATATCTCCCCTTAGTTAGGAAGGATGTCTATTTCTTTGTTGCAACCCAACTAAACTTAACAATTTGCTAAACTTGTCTCAAATTCTTCTTTATTCGCTTGGGTTTTATTTAACAAATTGACTAACAAACTATTTTTAGACCCTATGGACAACTATGATATTTAAGACCCTATGGACAAATATGATCTTCAACATAGTCAGAACCCTTCACAGACACTTAAAACACCATTCTAAACCTAGACTCTTAATAATTTATAAAACATTACAATTTATCCACAACCTTACATATTCATATTTGAAAATTCAAATTGAAATTTTGGTGGAAAAACACCAAAGTACCATCTAGGATCTATGTTTCACTCTTTGAAGGCCAAGTGAGACCTCTTATTGAGTAAATGCAACTTATAGGACCTCTAAGACACTTAAGCAAGGACCTTATTACATGTTGGCAAGATGCTCCTGCATCATCATTAGAGGTCCTAACAACTATGATCAAGTACAACTTATATTATTTACATCCCTAAAATTGATCACAAGTTCACTTACATCTCAATTGCAAACTGATATTTAATTAAATGTAAATGAAACAAGTAAATAGTAAATTTCTCCTGCATCACTATACCTCCTAACAACTATGATCACAAGTCTACTTATAATATTTACATTTTTGAAATTGATCACAAGTCTACTTACATCACAATTACAAATTTACATGTAATTAAATGTAAATAAAATAAGTAAATAGTAAATTACTCCTGCATCACTATACCTCCTAAAAACTATGATCAAGTATGACTTATAATATTTCCATCCATGAAATTGATCACAAGTCCACTTAAATCACAATTGTAAATTGATATATAATTAAATGTAAGTGAAACAAGTAAATAGTAAATATCACATGTAAATCTAAAATATACATAATGATGAAGCACCTAAATTAGAGAATAATGTGATTTTTTAAACCCCTTATGAAGTAATAATGATCATTAACCAATAATATGTGTAAACATTAAATGATCAAAATAGAAAATATGCATAGGTAAAGGAATAATATTGTCAAATAGTATATATGTGATGCATGCAAAGTTCTATGTCACAATTCAACATAAACAATATGATGTATATATACAGAAAAAATGTATACCATAACATATACATAGACAAAATATGCCATATAGGAATACAATGTGGGCCATATCGGCATACAAAATCGATTGTGCCTAGAACTAGATCCCTAACACAACAACTAGCTCTCCTTCTCCTCATTGCCTCCAAATAAATTGAACTTTGTTGGCATAGACGTAGAGTTAGAGGTGTTGGATGCCCCAATACGAGGAGAGACAATCCTCTCAACATGTGAGTCATCCATTATTTCATCGACAACCTCTGAAAATTGTTATGTCTACACAACATATAAAATATAAAAATTAATGCATTAAAATTGTATATTGAAAATTTGATAATTTTTTCAACAACAATTTTTTTAAAAATGATTCTACACTCACCGTATTCCATCTAAATGGTTGTCTAGGGCAGGGTTTTTTTAAGGGCCCCTAGGAAAAATCTCTATGTAAAATTTTGGTGAATATTGAAAAGTACATTTTGAATTCTTGGCAAATTGAAGGGAAACTAATTTTGGTGAAAAGGTGAATCCTAGGTGTCACTTGACCAAAACATTTAAATGCCTCCTTCCAAACCCTCGAGATGGCATCTATACCTTTTGTATGACATATAGAGTCTGTGGACACTATCTAGAGGCTCTACACAATATCTAGACCCCGTAAACAACATCCACATGCTCTAGATGATGTCTAGAGTATGTGGATGGAATCCATAGACTCTAAAAATAATCTAGAGCCTCTAGATGACATCTAAAGACTCTGGATTCCATCTAGAGCCTCTGAATGATGTCCACAAACTCTAGATAGCATCTAGAGCCTCTAGATGACATCCACAAACTCTAGATAGCATCTAGAGCTTCTAGATGACGTCCACAAATTCTAGATAATGTCCATATCTTGTGACAACATCCATGGGGTCTAGATGGAGTCCAAATCCTATGGATGGTGTCTACGGGGCCTAGATGATGTTTAGAGCTGACCGTGTCTAGAGCCTGTGGAGGACATCCATGGGGTTTAGATGGCATCTAGAGCTTGTGGATGCTATCCATAAGGTTTGGACAACATCCACAAGTTTTGGAAAACATCAAGAGCTTATGGGCGATGTCTACATGCTCAAGACGTCATCCAAAGCCTCTAGCCACTAGACTACACGCTCTAGATGCTCAATTGAAAAATGGGAAAAGGTCATCATCATCATATATATATATATATAATCTAAAAAATTATTTTATATTTGGATTTCTCTCAAAAAATTAGACAATTTCAAAAAAAATCACCTCAATCCGACCATGTATGCAAAATTTATGCGCATCCAATGTTTTGGATGCCATCTAGAGCTGATGGACGATGACCATGGGATTTGGACACTATCTTCCAGCTCTAAACAACATCCATAACTTTGAATGCACATAAATTTTGCATACGAAGTTGGATCGAGGTGATTTTTATAAAATTATCTATTTTTTCGAGAAGAATCCAACTATGGAATCAGGTTTTGCATAAATAAATCTATGATTACCCTTTTTTATTTTTCAAATGAGTGTCTAGAGCATGCAATGTAGTGTTTAGAGCATGTAGTCTAGTGTCTAGAGTGAGTAAACGGTCATCTAGGGCATGTCACATATATTGGTGAAATCAATCAGAATGCCTTTCTATGGCATGGAGATTTATAGACAAAATTGTGTAATTAGTTGTCATTGGTAGGTGAGCCGACCTCTAAATCGTATATACAACCCAAAATTTTTGGCCACCCAATGCTCTTTCTAAGTCTAAAAAAATATCCAAATAAAGATTTTAGAAAATGAAATATTCATGAATTAATGAACATTTACCACTAAAAAAACCCTAGTCTAGGGCTACAAGACAACATATACACCCATGAAGGGGAGTCCTATGGAGCATACATATATAGTTAGATCTAGATGTGCATACAATTATGTAAATATGACATAAAATATCATTGATTAAAGCTAAAAATAATTTTACTATGTGTTCTCATTAGTCTCCATCGCTGAATCATGACCTACTATAGAGAGAGTGGATCCTCCAATGTAACCACAACATCAACAATACCTTCTTCTCATCCATGAGGGGTGCCCATAACATCCCTCATCATCTATAAAACCAATAAATGAATAATGTGTGAATCCAATGAACATGATAAAAATTTATGACTATAATATATATCGTAAAACATAATTTTTTGATCAAAGGACAATAAACATACATGAATAAATATGTAATTTAAAAGTTTATAAACGTATGTATAGGGTATACCCATGCCAATTTTGACGTCTATAATATAGTTAAAGACTGTTGAGCTACTCAAAATATTAGCAATCATCTATACAAGCAACAAATAACAAGTTCGGTCAAATAAATTAGTCAATTAAGTAAACACACTAGAAAATAAACTTAATATTCTTGTACAAACATAAACAAACTATAATTAATATTAAACCTATGTATCAAATACAAATGGTGAAGTTGATAACTCTTGCATAATAGGCTGGTGTATCCTGATAGGAATCGATGAAGCTAGTACATTTGGCATAGTGTCTGGCATGCTAGTGTCATACATTGCTGAAGCATCTACAAGTGGCATATGCTCTAGCATGCTAGTGTCATGTATTGATAAAACATCTACAGGTGGTTACGCTCTGACATGCTAGTCTCCATAAATGTACTCTATGTATGTCACACCTAAATAGGAGGTCCTGTATAATTCCTCCCACATGATGTGCAATGATGCATGAGAATTCTAACATGAGTGGGAGGAGAAACTAACACATATACCAATATGACCAAAACCACTGCCACCAACACTAATTCCACCAATACAACTACCACCAACACCACTAGTGCCACTACCACTAGCACCACTTGTAGGTTGAGTAGAAGTCTTCAATGTATGCATACCATGCTCAATCATAACTTGTGTTAGAATCGCAACCTCCTCAAAGGTGTCCATCTGTAGGTTATGATGCAAAATTTTAGGAATGGAGGCATGTATTATTGTCCTTTTGTTTCTCTAAGCTTGGTTATGATGGTTTTGGTCTCACCTAGCATCAAGATTATCAAATGAAGACCCACCTCCCTATTTTAGGAGGCCTTCATGTCAAAATAGTTTAGAATTTTTTGCAACACAAAATCACAATACAATTTTGTCAAAAAGTACAATGGAACATCATTATTGTTTCATAAAGTCTCATCAAACTCCATCTACCACCTATCTCAAAAGTTATTTTTCCTTTCCTCATGAACACACCAATCAATACTAATATGTTTGTAATTCATTGGTGGAGGATAGTTAGTTCCAGACTTAACAAACAAAGCGCACATAACTTCTTTTGTTATTTTTTATTAATATCTTTATATGATAGTTTGTTGAAATAAAATTATTTCATGGCCTCTCTTCAATGAAACATTGTGTAAAGTTGCGAAGTTACTTCATTAAAAATAATCTCTAGTATATTGGCAAGTGAAATATTTTCACTACTAACTGAAGAGTGACAAAAACCATTGATGATTATTTGTATTCTTGACATTTTGAATTGTATTGTTCATACAATTGAACTTCTTCTTGAGCAAAATCAAATTATTTGAGGTTTTATCTAACATTTTTTTCATGTAATGGATCCATCAAACTTATGTATCTAGATTTAAATAAAAATACAAGTTTTTTTAGCCAATGCAAAAGAATCTAGTGCAAACCTAAACTCAAAACTCTACTTGCATAAATAAATATAAATAGAATCAGAAAAATTAAAATCTAAAAATCAACATACCTGATTTGTAGCAACTCGAATGCCAAATTTTGTTGGTAGGATGCAAATCCAAAGTATGTACACGAAACTACACTTGATAAATGTGAAGAGAGGAAAAAAATTAGAAGGGCGTTGTATGCACTTAAATTTTCTCACTTCATTTAACATCATTAATAATAATATTAGTCGACACTAACTTCACTTATCTAATTTGTCTCATATAGTCCCATCCTAAAATCACCCCCTTCTAATCATTTATCTCATATCCTCCATGAATATTTCTTCATTCACTAACTATAGTCTTATCCCACTTCTTTATTAATTTTTCTAACCATCTCTTATCTTATCTTAATCTCCACTTATCTATTATTTGGGAATTTTAAATTTCTATGGCCCACCTACTAGCGTACTCCTATGCTCTCCTACACCTCTAGTACCTAATCGCCCACCTAATCCATATCTAATCCCCTACCTAATACTAATTAATCCCTAAGTAGATTCTAGAATTATTCAATTCTAGAATCCTCTCTATCCTCACCCTTCCTCTCTAGAAGCCTCTAAATCTAGAGTCTACCAAGGATTTTTTAATTCCTTTTAATCCTTCCTTCCACATTCTATTTAAACAACCCAACCCTCCATTGAAACTAACTCATGAATCCATAAAATCTTCATGCTTCCATAACAATAAGAAAACTAGAGAGGAATCCATAACATCTCCATGCCAATCTAATCCTTGAATCCATCATCAACATCCTTGATCATGCCAACATAATGTCAAAAATCTAAGTCTAAGGTAATCTCAGTCCAATCTTCTTGTTTTTGTATTTGTTTAATCATGGTTTAGAACAATTAGCTTTATGATTAAAGTGTTGGTTTGAATTGTGCATTCATATAGTTATATTTAATTCTAATAGATCTAGATCTTACTTAAGTAGTTCGATATTTTGGGTGGTTTAAATTGCATAGTTTAATCCATTAGCTCAAAATTCACACTACAGACGTAAGCCACGAGTTTGAGCTGTAAATAAAATAAAATGAAAAAATTATAAGGCGTACATCCTTTATGCTTTGCAAAAGGTGTATACCTTTTGAAAAGAGTGTACGCCCTTTGCAAAGCATAAAGAGCATATGCCCTTGAGGTTCGAGCATAAGTTGAATTTTTGATTTAAAAAAAAAAAAAAGTGTACACTTTTGAAAAATGACGTATGTCCTTTGAAAAATGATGTATATTATTTGTCAAAAAAATTAAAAGTTGAAAAAATGTCATACTTTTTGTCCCCCAACTTTATACATCAAACCCACACATAGATGTAATTCCTAAGAGAATCAAAACAATCTCTATATCATACAATCTTCTATATTATAAATATTTTCTAGTATCCCATCTCCTAAACTTAATGCATATATTAAAAATATCATTAAATAAGAAAATTATATGGCCTAAGAGTAAAGGAACACATGCAAAAGCTCCATGAATTATAAGTAAAACCCCAAGTTGTAAAATTTAGTAAGTTCATGTGCAAAATGTGCCCACCTCAATTTTATGGGTCATCCCTCATGAGATATTTCACTATTCATAGAAATATTACAGGTTTGAAAACATGTCTGACACAAGATTTTATTGGTATGTTGACAATCATTTTAATTCCAAATTAATCTATATCTTACCCATTTGTGTTTGTGACTTAATATAAGAAACATAATTTTTACCCTTTGTGTTTGATGTGACAAAATTTATTTCATCTTGGTGTAATGGGAGGGGATTTGCTACAAGATCAAGGTTCATTTTAGACTATACTAATTCTTAAGATGGTTTTCGAAAAAAAAAATCTACACCTCTAAGATAGAAGAGATGAGAAATGAGAATCTTGTAAATATATATTTTATTATTTAAAAAGAATTTTAAACTTCATTTTTGACTCAAGTTTCATTTACTAGTCTATTTAATGAATGATATCGAGATAGCATGTGTTGTCATAACTCAATGGATGTTTTGGCTTGAGAGGTACATAGAGACAACTAATGGGTTTGTCAAGAAGTTATCATTTACAAAGAGTATACAATTCATTTCATTTGGGTTTTAGAGAGGATAAAATAGGTGGGTGCATATACGACGATCGTTTTCAAGGAGATGTAGGTGTTTAAGAGTTTGGTAGAAGGCATTTAGGAATTTGGCATCTAAAACTCTACAGTAAAAATCCACCTAACTCTCACACATAAAATTAAAATTGCATGTATGATGATATATTATAAGAATAATAAAATGAGTTACTTATTTCTACTGAAGTATTTAATTGACTCTCATTCACTACCTTCAATAGTTGGTTGCATTTAAATAAAATATAATCAAAGCTCTTGTTTCATTAATTCAAATAATTATCAAAACATTCATGATAGATCAATTTATTTTTTTAAATAATATTCATTTAATAATGAAATGTTGAAACATTTGAAATTTAATGTTCGATGGATAGTCTCCATAAAAATTTACTAGACATATAATTACTTGAGAAAATTTAATCAAAACTTATAATACTTATGTTTCAGATCAATGAAAAATTACATGTCATTGATTAGAAAAAGTTCACTCAAAATAACTTATCAACCAAATAAAATAAATTAAAAAAACATTACAATAAACTCTAAGTTTTTTTTTTCTTAAATTGCAAGACCCTCCCTTTAGTTGCTTAACATTTAAAATATGGGGATAGGTGCAATTTTTATGGAAAGTTTTCATTAATAGTTATATGCCTATTACAACTTAAGAAAAAACCCTCATTTTAAAATATGTTTTATAGATAACCCTTGTCATGTGGTCCCCTAGTTTCAATAATATTTTTGGGATTAAATTATAATACAATTTTAATATCACAAATCAACAAGTTACATTGATTTTTTTGCAATGTACCCAAAAAAAAAATATACATTATGTAGGGTATGTTAGTTGATAAGAATATAAAATAGAATTACACAAAATAGTAGTTCGATCAGTGATTGGAGCATGATTAAATCCTTCTGCAACACATTTTCATACACATTTTTAAAGCGTCCATTAAAAGAAAGGACCAATTCCTTTGTGATATCTTTTCGTCCCATTTACATTTTTAATTAGGAACAACTTAGAACAACAAGTGTTGCATAGACGAGAAGTTATCTCCACATATAGAGGCACGTTCTTGTCACACACCCTTGCCTACATAGCTTTAGAGTATATGTAGGGAGGCAACATGTTTCTATATATGCAGATTGGATAAAAATTCATAGCATGCAAGTTAATAAGCATGTTGTTAGTAAGTTTGAATGTCTATCAGGTATTCGATTATTATCTTCCTCGGTTTGATTTTATGTTGTAGTATATTATAAAGTAAATTTTTTTATAAATATAAAATAATATTATTGTGTATGTAATTAAGTTTGTGAAGTTATTGGTAATATGTTTGGAAGATTTATAAGATAGATTTTGAGTAGTTTTTGTAAGGGTTGTATACTTATGTTCATATTTGTGTTGAGGTTGATCTTAGTAAAGGTTTTCTAGATCGAATCTAGCTAAAACAATGATAATTCTCATTGGCTTTAAATGTTAAATTATGAAATCGCTATTTTTAGATGTCGGCTCTGCCACCAACCTAGCCATCTCCAGGGGGTTTATCTATATGCAATCAAGTCAAAAAAGAAAAAGGACCAGTCTCATCCTAAAGGTTGGTAACCATATGAGCACACTCTTCTAACCAAGGTCACAAAAAAATCAAAAGATGATATAAGGAAGAAAGAAGGTTAGAGTTTTCTTGTCAAATGACATTTTCAAATTATACCACAAGAGGTGGTATCAAGAGATCACATGAATTTGAATCTTCGAAATCTGATAAGGATCAACCCCCTTTGATCCTTAGCATACTCATGAACTTTTGATGATTATTGCTAGTCGGATGGATCTTGATCATTCAAAGTGTTGAACTGAGATCCATAAGAAAAAGGACAAAAAAAGTCGTATTATGGACACGGGCTTTGGTCATGTTTGATTGTCCTTTTCTTTTTTCTCTTGTTGACCTTTTAGATATGTTTCGCCCAATATAACTTATTTCTGAAATGTAACTTTTTTATCCATTTTTTTATGACTAACATTGTACTATAAATTTTTTAAATCAATAAAATATAATTTTCAATCAAAAAATAAAAATTGAATGAAAGAATGTAGACTCCTTATTTATAGAAAATATTATCTATATATTTATATCTCTTTGATTACATAATGGAATGAGAGTTTTTAATTTTATAACTTATATATTTGTCTCTACTGTTATTTATATTCGTTGAAATTGTTTAAATCTGATCAAAATAATATTTGAAATTAGAGAATATGGGATTCTGAGTTGTAAGGTCCAGGTCCATTGTTATTCATGGTCGCCCCTTTTATGAGAGTTTTGTAGTTTCATTTTTATTTTAATATTTTTTTGGTAGTTTTTTTTCAATCCAGAGTAGCACAAAAATAGAGTTTTGTGAGAGATATTAAAGGTTTGACGATATTCAAATGCAATTGTGGGTATATTATATGCTCTTTTCATAATTATTCAGAGAAGTATAAATGTTCATTTGATTACAAGGAGAATCCATGGAGAATGTTGTGAAGACTTGGAATCGGATCTGACAAAGTTTTAGCAAAAACAATGTGCCTACTCACCCAGCCTGATTCAAGGAAATATAAAAGAATTACGTCGTAATATCTGAGGATATTATCTCTCATTACGTCAAGCAAGTCTGATCTTACCACTAGAGCGTTTGCCGTTCATCGTTCCTGTCATGGTCTTTCTTGTTCATTGACATCTAGCAATCAATTTCTGTGCAGATCTGAGGTTATGGATCTGATCTTTGTCTTCATTACTTCTGATCATTCTCCATCGCCATACATATCAGTTGGTAGCAAAGCGTTAATGTTGACCAAGCTGAACCACATCTCAACCAAAAAAAACCTTAGTGCATTTATTTTCCCCCTCAGTTCGACCTGCATCAAAACCTCCATGACACACTCTCTACGTTTAGACAGTAGATCAAGCTTATCCCATATGTTTATGCAATATCGAGGCTCCGATCCAGTTTGGCTGTAGTTTTTTTATTTGGATGTAGAATTTTCATGGAATCACTGAATTATATAGAATGTTTATATTTCAGTTCATATTTTGGAAATAAATAAATAGATAACTTTAATTTATTTGACTCTTCTCATATCAAGTATCTAAATGAATTTGTATCCTAATATAAACAATCATCATCCTACCATTTTATTCATACACTTTTTTAAAATATCGTAGACATTTATCTAATATTTATATGTATTATTGTTGTTATTTGGTGAGTCTTTTTTAAGTCCTTAGTATTACTTGGATTTTCATTTAGTATCTATAAAGCTTGGTATGCATCGAGTCAATATGTTTTAGTTAGTTATTTAGGCATCTTGTTTATTCTTATAGTCTTTAGTTACAGTAAATAATTCATGTGTCTCATTAGCATTGAAATTATTATAAAACTAAAAAAATAAGGTTTTATTTAGTGTTTATTAAGGTAGTGTTTTTATTCACGTTATTTTATTTTAGTCGGTTTAAACGAAGTATGTTGTTAATTGTCAAAAGTGAAAATTTTATTCTTTTTGTAATGGATATATTTTTGGGTACTTTATGTCTTTGAATTAATTGTATCAGTTTTGTGGGAGGGGTATTTGTTTACATAAACGATATGAAACTGAGGCTCAAAGCCAAATCCACTGGATAAACAACATTTCATTGGAAGACGGAGGCAATGGAGGTTGGAGGACATTTAATGTCTTCTTGTTAGCCACTAACGATGGGGCCACACATTGTAATAGTTGCATCAATATCTATGTCAAATTGGTTAAAATCAATGGTAGCTTCCAGTGGTAGTGGAAATTGCCTATGTTATTTATGATTGAGTGGAAATGATCATCGACATAGACTACAAATGAAGACAAGGAGGACGTAGTCCTTAAATATTTATGTTTTTTTTTACATTTTATTTTGTGTGGTGTGCTAAATAATTCCCCATTGTGTTCACATATAAAAAACTCATATTGTAAAATAGGCTTGTTTCTTGAGGATATAATAAAATCAAGGTAAACTTAGAGTGAATTGTTTTAGGATTTGTGAATATTAGTAATTCAAAAATTCATTTTGGGAAAGTCGTATGGGAACCAAGGAATTTGACTTGAGAACTACACATGATGGAGTTGTACTTGATTTGAGAAAAAAATTAGAGAAAAGATTATGTAGTATGTGATTTTTTCCCATGTTCGCACTAGGGGGAATGTTAGAAATATATTGTATTAATGCTCACATGTGTGAGAAAATTTAATATAATATTATTATGTGTGTGTGAGTGAGTTATGAGATCAACTTAGAGATAATGTGAGATATATAGATTCTAGGGGGGTTGAGTGAAAATAGAGATTGAGTGAAAGAATGTTTGTAGGGATTAAGGAAGACTTCTTTTTTATAGGATATTCTTGTCTATATATTTGTATCCCTATGATTACATAATGAAATGTGAGTTTTTTATTTTATAACCTCTATATTTCTCTACCATTATTTATATTTATCAAAATTGTCTAAATATTTGACCAAAATAATAAATTTATAGCATTGCATTTGTCACATAACATCATAGTAAAGCATTAAACATTGTGAATTATTTACATTCATCTAAAATATTTGTATTCGTATTCTAGTATAGATACTAAAATATGATATTGGTACTTGACAATGATAAGCTTGACACACATTTACCATGCATGACTTGAGAACATAAAAAAGTTCTTAATCAAACACTTGCATGATGCCCTTTCATTCTAATAGTAAACACCTATAATAACCTCATTGTCTATTTCAGACCCGCTAAATATCGTGCAAAAACATCTCTAGACTTTCAATTTAGTTCACTTATACACGGGTCAGTTCTACTAAAATCGATTAGTATCACTAGTCGACAATGACCTAATTTGGTCAGAATGGATCCATTCCTAAAAATAATTAAATTTTATAATTAAACATCTCCTTAAGGTCATCTCATTTACCTATTATGTCGGTGGCATGAGAAATTGTTTAATTATAATCATATATAAACAAATCAAAGTCTCATTCAAAAAGGACTTGGAACTTATTTAGAACACATCTATACACTATTGCACATTGATAAAATGTACCCTATTATTATCGAATTGAGAAACTATCACTAGGAACAATCACAAGATAAGTTTTAAGCACACTAAATCCAAGTCAAAGAAAACATTATCAAGTATCAAATTAAAACATTAACTATATACATATCACGAAGGAGCACAATTGTAAAATCACACTAGGTAGGAGAAATACATGTGACTTGATTTCCATCCTCAGAGTATCATATATATAGGTAATGATCAATCATCAAATTAAGGTGATTGGTTCAACTCAACACATTAAATTTCTTAATTTTTTAAGTTTATATCCCTCACAAACACACCTAGAGCCACACCCATCATCAGGGTTCAAGGTCACAAATCATAGCACATAAAGGCACACATAGGTGGCCATATGTTCACAGTCCCTCATTTATACATAGGTTAGTATAAATCAGCACAATTCAATAATGATCAATGATACTAACCTAGATCAATAGATCTGACCCCACACAGACAAAGCATCAATTCCATAAATGAATAAACCACATATTGCTTTATCTTGATTTCCACTTTTGGAATAAAATAACAATCAGGAAGTCACTTAGAAAAGATAAGTACTCATTATTTTATTGTAATACTATATTTAGCATATGTCACTTGTTGAATCATCGCAATCAATTTTAGTATTTTATATTTAGATATATGCTTAAATTCTATATCTTAATATGTGAATTATTTTATAAGTTTATATCCTATTAGGGTTAGTATTAATTATAGTATAGGGTTAAAAATATATAAATGAATAAGCACAAGGGTGATAAACAGATCCATAACAGGACAACTAATTATAAGTTCAAACAAACAATATTCTAAATTTAAATATTGAGATATACTAAAAATAGTAAGTACAACTATCAATTGATATTTTCATAAATGAAAAATAAGTGTACTTGGTTAATTATGTGCATGAAGATCTGATATAGAATAGGCTAAAAGTAGACTGGATATGGATTCTAGATCAATCATTAGATTCTATAAATTTTCAATTTGTGGCCTCAGATTTAGATGGTTACATCGACACACTCATCTAACTTAGACGTATGTGTCTAGTACATAATATTGACTAGATCTAGATGTAACCACCTAGAACCTTTTGGTTTTTCTATCACCTTTTCTCTGGTGTACTCAGATCTCGCTCATAAGTTGTCACTCCTTGTCAAATGATCAAAATCATAGTTCTTCATCTTTGTAATGATTGTGTAAAAAATAGATTAGTAGGATCATGGTGTCAGTCTAACCCCAAAGTTCCCTCTATAAATGGGTACTTCCTATATAGCCATTATTTCAAAGAGGGCCTCAGACTGATGTAGTTCTCCTCTAATGCATTGGCTTGCATGTGCATAAGGGTGCAATATATAGAAATCAAGTACATATAATGACCTAACTTGTAACTTAGCAAATATGACTCATGAGTTGCTCCTTCAGTACTTCAAACCTATAGATAGGTTATCCCTATGACTGATATTGAGATATAAAAGAATAGGGAAGCTTTACTCATTTTAATTTTTGATTGAATGCTTTTGGTAAATTAACTTGTGAGATGTATGAATTTGCTAGGTTTTTAGGTATAAATGAGGATTGATCATGCATATATACTAATATTTTCAAGAAATATCTCATATTAAATAACTGAGGTCGACCACAAGGACATGTTACAGTTATAAATCTAATGACTTTAGGGCATTGAACACTTATTTTGACACAATACACTTGTGTTGATGTAGGCATATGGTTTGGGATGTAAGTGTCTAGGAAGAAAAAAATAAGTACATATCCAAAACTTACAAAGGATGATAATTAGTAGGTTTATTTAATTTTGAGAAACATAGAAGGCATGGTCATTAGAATAATATATGGTTGAACTAAGAGATAAGTAATAGGCACAAGACATAGTGGATGCAAGCCTTTCGACATCCGAAAGGTCTAGGAACTGAATGGTACAAGCATGAAAAATACTTTCCAAGTATACAAAATTGAGGTGATATATAATTCATATTTAATATATACAATTCACTCACCTTTAATCTAGTAATAGAATTTCTAATTTAAAGGAAAAGAATGTGTTCCCGAGTGTGTCTAACACACCTTATCTTTACATGAGTCCAATTTGAGTGTTTTACTGATTACTAACTTGAAATCAAGAGCATGTTATAATATATAATCAGTGCATATAATCTAAAATAAAAAGCATTTGAAATTTTTGAAAATATAAAGAATAAGGTTAGGAGTACACTTGTGGATCGATGCAACCATCATGCCTTTTGACAATTTGATTTGAAAAGATGTTTCATTATGAATCATTAAAACTGAGATTAGGACAAATGTAAAACTTGAAAGTACACACATATATAGATATTGGAGTAAAAATTGCCCCCAACCTTGGATAAAAGGTGAGATTCCACTTGGAAGTTGAGGTTAACTCAACCATGCAACCTAATCATACTTATAACCTGGTGAACGTGAGTGATCCAAGTCAACTCACACTATAAATTTGGTGAGAGTGGATGATTTAATCACTCCATCCTATAAATTTGGTAAGATTGAGTGATTAAGTCACCTCAATCTTTACAAAATTTAACCAATAATTGTAGTAGATTGATTCAATAACAATCTATAAAAGTCCATCCTGGTGTATACTAAAGTCCATATAAGTATTTGCAATATGAACTGATTTTTATTTTGTAATTCAAAGTGCCCTTTTCTCCTTATATATGTCTCAAACTGAAATTTGGGTATAAAAATGTTACCAATGTATATAATGTTTCCTCAAATATTTATCTAAATCATATAATTGTGTTATTTGGTCAATTTAAAAAATTTCAAGTGTGGAAGATATGTTCCTATGACATGCTCCAACTAAAACCCTAAACTGAGAATTGGTATAAGTGTGGAGAACATGTTTCCATAACATGCCCCCACTAAATTTAAAATTATGAACAATGTGGAGGTCATGCCTTTATAACATGCCCCTCCTTTTGAGGTGAGGGAAGTAGGAATTGGTAGTCACCTTACATCAAAAGGATAAGATTACTATATAATCTATGAATGTATCATATCACACATAAAATAAACATGTCTAGGTAAATATATCATTGAATCTACAAAATGTGATCAAATCAAGGTCAAAGATTTATGATATATATCATGGAAACCTTTAGATAGTAATAATACAAGCTTAACAAACAATCAAGCACACACACAAGAGAACTCAAAATCAAATCAAAAGATAATAGCCCAAGGATACCTCAAGTAAGGGGCATGTTTAAATGCCACACAATCAAAGGGACATGACTTAATTAAATATCTCTAAGGCAATCAATGACATATTAAGATGCCCATACAATAAATAATGACATATTCAAATGTCAAAGGAAGTGAACAAAGGCACATGGGCCACAAATAATGGAGCATATTCAAATGCTTAAAAATTAATAAAATATAAAGCAAGGAAATAAACTTAAGGAAGTGCATAAAAAGAAAGCATGGAACATAAGAAATCGACATAAACATAATACTAGTCCTTAGATATATGTGTTAGAAAAAAAATGTTAAGTACATAGTATATCAAGTACACTATGAAAGATATAAGCATGTATAAAGACATGTGTAAGTATATAAGCTCAAACATGATAATGAAAAATTATCATAGAATAATGTAACTTGGGTGTATCATGATCAAAGAAACCAATTCCCTCAATGTCCATATAATATGAGTAGAGGAAAGACCCAACATCTGAAAGTGCCTAAATCATGTGCCTAGATTGACCTGTATCACACTTAAAAGATACATGAAACATATGTGTATATAAAAAGGAATGATATATTATCTACCAACATGGAACTAAAAATATAGATGTCAAGGAGTTAAGAAAATATATAAATGTTGAAAATACTTTTAGGGTTTAGATTTTTTTAGGAATTTTTGGAAAATTTGATTAAAGGTGTTATATACAAGTAAAGTTGGTACTAGAATCCAATGTAATCATCAAGGAGATGCCTCTATGAAGGTTCTATATCATGTGTGTAATATTCATATGGGGCATAATCAGTATCATCAAGATCATACCAATCTTCTATGTTATTAGTATAGGAAAGATGTAACTTCTTAGGTTGTTATTGAACATATGATATGTCCATTTGATCATTTGTATATAAAGAACAAATTGTCCAGTATTGTAGTTGTGATTTTTTCTGATATGTCATTATGTGTATCTATGTGCACCTTAGATGTTAATACCTTATGAACATCTTGAACTATGGTTTACCATGCCTTTATTTGTATTTGGTTATGTAATTTCTAGAGATGGATTTAGTTTATATGTATCATGTTATGTAGGTATGAGTAGATTATGTGGTAAGTTATCGAGCAGATAAAAATGAAGCTTACTCAGTTATTTAACTATCATATTTATGTTAGGAATAGTATCATTACCGTCATAATCATTTATAATTTTTTGAATCTTTGGTAATGGTATTTTCTCTATCTTTTTGTTCTTTTGACCCTTTTCTTGTTTTGAATTGTCCTTTGGTAACAATATTTGTTGTTTTGACACTTGTGTTGTAGGAGAAGTACTCATAATGTGAGTGGATTTATTGAGTGATGTATCAATGATAGGATCACCACTATCTTTGAGGCTTTGAATTTAATTCTTTAATACAAAACACTAATCATTATTATGCACGTGCATTCTATGATATGCACGATAACATTTGGATCTCCTTATAGGGTGTAGAGGAGGTAATTGAATCACTTTGTTTCAAAGTATTTCTCTTAGGATCTCACTTGGAATCTTAGTAGCTTTTGGTATAAGATTTGAATCACTTATTTTAGATGTATGTTGTTTTAGTTTTTCATTTGGAAGTGAAAGCTTATTAGGTATGATATTTCTATAGAAGATGCAAACACATGATTAACACTATCACATTTTGGATTCTATAAGTATGCAATTTGATTTTCAAATGATGTCACTTTTGAAATAGCAAATAGATTTTTATTTTTTAACTCTACTATTACCTTGCTCATATTGGTGAGTTGATATTTTTGGACTTCATAAGCTCAAGCCCTAGGTGCTTAGGATTGAATATGCATACATGTACCATCTAGGGATTTAGGAAGGGTTTGTTTGCTACCTTATTTTGACATTATGGGATGGGCCACCTTATCCCTTGAACAAGTGATAACATGGACCTAGTTAGAGGGATTGTAGAAATCACCCTCGTTAGGGATAAGAGGAGGAATAAGATATTTTTTATCCATATTAAACATGATTTTAAGAAAATAGATTCTAATTTTTGAAATAAATTATACTAAATATGAGATCAAAAAAATAGAAAAACCCTAGAGCACATAAGGAGTTGCATGGAAAGACACAGAGGTTGGGTTCACCAAATATTTAACCCTAAATTGAGATGGATATATAGTATAGGGTTAAGTATATAGAAAATAAAGAATCATAAGGGTGATACATAAATATATAGCAAGAAAATTAATTGTAAATTCATATAAATAATATTCTAAATTTAAATGTTGAGATATGCTAAAAATAGTAAGTAAAAATAACAATTGATTTTGAAATAAATGGAAAATAAGATTACTTAATTATTTTATTGTACACATGCAAATTTGATATGGAACAAATTAGAAGTAGACTGGATCTTTATTTTAGATCAATCGCTAGATTATGGAAATTTACACTTTTTGGCCTTAAATACTTGCATCAGATATGGAGGGTTGTGTCGATGTACCTATCTAGCTTGGATGTAGGTTTCCAATTCATAATATTTAATTTATCTAGATACAATCACCTATAACCTTATATGCTTTCTATCGCCTTTGCTCTAGTGTACTCAGATCTTACTCATAGGTTGTCACTCCTTATCAAATGATCAAAACCCTAGTTCTTCATTTTCATAGTGATAATAGAAAAAATGAGTTAATGGGATCATGATGTTGAATTAAACCCAAAGAACCCTTTATCAATAGGTGTTACTTACATATCCACTACTCTGAAGAGGGCCTTAGACTAATGTATTTCTCTCCTAATATGTTGGCTTGTGTGTGCACAAGGATGCAATATGTGAAAATCAAGTACATAAAGTGACATAGCTTGTAACTTGGAAAATATGACTCACGAAATGTTCCTTAAATACTTCAGACCTATAGATGGGATATCCCTATGACTAATATTCAAATAAAAAATAATAGGGAAGCTTTGCTCACTTTAATGCTTGATTTAATGCTTTTGAAAAGTTACCTCGTGAGAGGTGAATTTTCTAGGTTGCTAGGTATGAATGAAGATTTATCATGCATATATACCAATCCTTTCAAGAAATATCTCACATTAAATCACTTAAGCCAACCATAAGGACATGTTACAATTGAAAATTTGATGACTTTAGGGTATTGAACACTTAGTTTGGCATAAGACATGCGTGTCAACATAGGCACTGACTAGGACTCAAGTGTCTAGGAAGCTAGAAAATAGTTGCTGGTCTAAAACTCGTAGAGGATGATAATAAGTAGGTTTATATCATTTTGAGTAGTATAGACTTGGCCTAATAATCAAAGTAACATATGGTCAGACTAAGAGAAAATTAATAGGTACAAGAGATAGCAGATGCAAGACTTTCAATAATAGGAAGATCTAGGAACTGAAAGGTACAACCATGATAAGTACTTTCTAAGTATACAAGTATAAGACTCTATATAATTAAAATTTAGTGTCTACACCAAATAAAGTAAAGCAAATAGAAATATTGATTATATAAGTCATGCTGATATATTTATGGATCATAAGGCTTTACCTCTTTTGGGTATGAGGATATATGACTCATATTATCAAGGAAAATAGATTGGGGGCCTGTATTAGGTTTTGGGTAGCTATTATCCATAATCTTTCCTCTAATAGTCATACCCCATGTAGTAGAACAATACAATTATTGGGAACCTTAGAATTATAGAACATGACTCTCATGCAAAAAAGATATGCTTAATGCTATATTTTTAATTGATAGTGCTCCTATGCATAAATGGATCAAAAAATTTATATATTTATAGGTGAATTTTATTTCAAATTTAACAATATTGGTGTGTATGTTGACTTCTAATGATTATAATTATAATAAATAAAAAGGAGTGGATGGGACTATCCATTTAAAGGAGAAATAAAATACTGATAGGACTGCATAATATGATATAGATAGTGGGACCAGAGGCATTAAAAGATAAGATGGAGGTTATCTTAGGGAGTTGAAAATGGGGTTTTATGTTTCTAAACTAGACTAAAATACCAATGTTACTTAATTTATACCAAATTAACCATGATAGACAAATGTTAAAAACCTACTTAAATTGACATAAAATAAAGGCCATGGGCTCATTTTAGGATACTAATTTTGTCCCATTTTGAGGTGTGTGCTTACCCATAATGTGGATGTCATAGGTGTGAAATTCAAAGTGAGCATATAAAGGATGCTGAAATGGATGCTACCAATCTTGATCTCTAGTATTGAAAAAAATGAGTCTTAGTACATCTGAAACCACTTTCCTATATAGACATGGGTGAGTCATAATATAATAAATAATAGTCATTGAAATTATTTACAAAATAATACATCATTTATCCTTGGAATGTAATGGAAGTCCCATGGGTCCATCATACATCTGAATGAGATAGCTAGACAAAGTGGATTAGGAACCATGCATGTCATCAAGAGACTATCATCCATATTTAGAGTAAATACAAATCACTAGGTCATTAAACATCTATAAGTTGAAGTTGGAACCCTAGGACAATTTGGTGACATGCCTTCAATCCCTTAATGTTTATTAATAATGCATATACAAAGACATGAAAATCACAAGTAGTAAATTGTATAATATAGGCTCCCCTTGAGATATGATTGAAGCACATGAAACATAGTGATATTTGGATATTGAGAAAAGATTAAAAAAATTGGAAGAAAAATGTGATAATGGAAAAATCATGTAAAGTAAAATGGAAAAATTAAATAATATTAGAGTAATACAAAGTAACTTTAGAAAATAAATTCAAGTGAAATGAACTTTTATGGTTTTTATCCCAATATATAAAGTGAAATTTAAATTAAAAACATAGCTCATTCTCACCCTTTACCATTTAAAAATAGAGATTTGAAGTAGAACATACCATGGCAGGCCACCAGGATTTTTGGCTTATTGACTTAATCATGTAAGATATTTCATTGTATTGGGCCATGATCTGAGGCAAACAAGTCATTCTACACTATTGTTTTGACTTTATACATTTTATTATTATTTTTTGCATCCACATCTAACATAGAGGATCAAGTTTTCTTAAAAAACTTAAGTATATTGTCATGGTTATGTTTTTACTATCTTGGCTAAACTGTATGATCTTGATCAAATTTTTTTTCTACTTTCAGCTACACAATATTATTTTTTAGTCACATAAATAAAAATTTAAACTAAAATTGTGTACTTTTGACCATCCTTTTGATACACTTAACTCATGACCTATCCTAGAGCCTTTTAACCACTTTTATCCACTTTCTACAGGGTGACCCACCCTTGAAATCACCTCAAATCACCCCTGGAGACATTTATATAGCTTTCCTAATAGTTGAGTCTTAGACCCATATTGATACACACATTTTTTTGAATTATTTCCACCATTTGGATAGGAAAACTCTATTTGGACTACAACATGCCCCATTGTTGTCAACCTCCCTAGATGTTGTCTACTTTCCAACTAATGACTATTTTATGAAATTCCAAGTCATGAAAAGGTCAGATAATGAGTTTAATATGACCCACTTGAAGGAATTCCTAAAATAATACTATATAAACACATTACAAGTCATTTTGCACACAAGCAGATTGCACATATAAAAACACTGAAATTCAAATTATACATTGAGAGTAAAATCCTTATTTATCCCAACACTAATGACATACAGTCCTAGTAGCCTAGAGTTAAAATATAAATACATATTCAAGGTCACAATTTAAGTTGAAGCATCTAATCATACTAGAAATTGACTAGCATCTAGTATATAACACCAATTTCACATACACCACTATAACATGGGAGAACTACATGGAGTTTTATTCCTCTTTAGAGTATTGGTATGTAGGCAATGTTTAACATAGGGTGTGTTGAGGTCTCACACAAATTCAATATAAAACCCCTTTTACTCCATGACTTGATTTTGTCTTCTTGCATATTGAGTTAGCATTTTAAGCATAAAACTAGTCACATAGTGGTCACAAAAGTGAATCAAAAACTCCCACATAGTTCGTACACTAAATAGGTGAAGGTGCACATAACCCAAAAATGTTATCACTATTGGACAATATCAATCCAATAGGACTAAAATTCATCCATACCCTATCCAGTTACATCGTTCCTGTCTAGGACTTTGCTCGCTCTTGTTTTTGGTTCAACATAGTTAACCATCTCAATCTCAAATCCTAAAACATCCTGCATCTCAGTTTTCAAGATAAGTCTTATGTTTCTCTCTTGCAATTTACTTATTTAGTAGCTTTCCAAATTTATCATATTTCCAAATCAGGGGTGGATTTTATTGCATAATTTTAATAGTTTGATTTTTCATAGTAGTTTGTCTAATTAAGGTAATTAATTTCATATTGCTAAAATTTGATGAAACAAAGTCTAAAAACATGCATCATCAGTAAAAAATGATTTTACCTTATTTTAATATGATGTAGGTATCCATAAATTTGTGGGATTTCCTTCATGGGGTAATGATGAAGAAAATTCAAGAAATTAGATTAATATATGTAGTTTGGGTGCAACTTGATGTGATTGACCTTAGCCATATAGTGCATCTTATCACAGTGTGATTCAAATCCACTATATTAGTTACTTTGGCTAAGTGATGGAATAGAGAGACATGTATATTTTAGACACCTAAATAATATATGACCATAACCCTAAAAGATGTTTTACGCATCTTTAGAATTTTTATCAAGGGAAAGCAGATGACTGGAAAAATCAATTCTCAAATTAAACTTGACACAGTCCAATCACTATGTGCAACCTAACATAATGTACTCCATAGGGGAATTCTCTTGGTTTATTGAGAATGTCTATTTATTAAATTGTTAACCTAGGGTCTATATACTTTGGTAAGGTCTCAGAACTGTATGTGTACACTAGGCTCTTTGGAAGGTTAAGATACTAATGGTTTCGTATAGGAAACACATTTTGCAGAATTGTAAATGATAAAATGTTAACAGTGTTCCATGAAGGTAAAAATACATAAATGAAACTAAGACTATTTTGTAAGTTTCATATATTTTAACTGAAGATAATTGATCAACCATACATAATAACATTACTTACAATAAAATCAATCTATAATAATCAAGACATATAAACACACACAACTAGAAATGTAAACACACAACTTGAATATAAAATATATACTTAACATAAGATATTATCACAACAAATCTTGAAAAGTGGACCCTACTTGCTTGGACTTGTGCTTCATATCCCTTCCATGATTATGAATATTTTTAGCTCAAATCGCTTCACTTGCATTGATCACATACAACTCTTCCCCTATATACAGAGAGGAGGAATTAATTATCTAAGAAAAGACATAATAGTTATAATGACACAATTCTTTATAATGACATAAATCAAAAGAAAAAAATAAGGTGTTGTGATGGTTCAAACCATATGACCATACAATGCATAAATGAAAAGGATGATCTAATGGCATTCCCGTATAGTTGCAACAACTTATTATCATATTTCATGTTTGTTGGAGACCATTAAATGAGTTGGAAGATGGTTAGAATTGACAACCAGTAATTATCTTGTGATTTAGAAAATGATCACCTACAACCATTGGTATAGGTGCACTCATCCAGTTGTTTCAGGTATACTCATCCAGTTATTGTGGGTGCTCCCTAGTTTCTATGGGTGCTCTATACTCAAATGTCTAGTCAACCAATGACTATGGGTATGTTTGGTAGAATGGTTGTGGGTTATTTAAACATAGAAACATATATCTTCCCATTCAAATTATCCATGGAAGCATAAACCATATGAAACCACCGAACTATATTAATAAAATTGTAAATAACATATTTAAACTTAAGATTTACTTTGCATATATATCTATATCACATATGTATATGAAAATATTTTTGAGTATTTTTTAATGGAAACTATAAAATAAAGGAACAAAGTCATAAATGTTTGGACATCAAATGAGACCATTATTGGGGCTCATCACACCCCCTAACTTAAGGTTTTGCACATCTCTTTTACATCCAAAAAGGTGGATCATGAGGGACCTATAAAATTAGAAGCATATATGAAATGGGTGCACATGGTTATGAAGTCACAAGGGTTTTCATCTCCTATTGCCTATTTGATAACCTTCCCTAGACTATCCACAAACTTATAATCTCGGCAAAACAATAATATAGACACAAATGAAGAGACTTAAGCAACTTCAATATACCTCAACTGATATCAAACTTGAAACTCTATTATTATGGTTTATAAGGACATATTAAACATCTATTACATTAAGTAAACCTAATGCATTTATTGGTTTTGTCTATTTGAACTCAAAAGACTTCAAAACCCTCTACAAGCTAATTAAGCATAAATGCCTCAAAAGGATCAAAACAAGAAATATCTGAAGATAGGGATATATATCAATATAAAATACTTTATCACAATGTTTTATAATTTACTCAAGTCTTGAAACATCTTAAATAAGGTCTGTTACAAACAATTTGATCAAAAACCTCCTATAAGCCTACTAGTCTTAATGTTGCTCTAACAGGTCAAAACCCAATCTGTATTGAATTATAACTTCTATAAATCTCAGATAGGTATATTTAAGTGTTTAAATGATGATATAATTCTTATACAAATTTTTAGTTTACCACTTTCAATATTTTACCCAAAAACTTATAAAACCCTATTTAGTCTATTAGGCCTAATCGCCCTCTAGTAGGTCAAAACTCAAGATATAGTTTTCTCACATAAATTGTGCCTTGTATTAGGTTTTTATGTATGAATTAAAGGTGTCTCAACCTTAAGTTTTATGTTATGTAATCAATTTTAAAATTTCTAAACTAATATCTCTCCTCGCTATCAAGGAAACACAAGAAATAGGGTATCTCTTGCACACAACTGACTGGTACGATGTCTGTATGCCTCCAAATGACTTTAAACCAATTTAATTTGTTTATAAACCTTATTTTATATATTTTAAAAAAATTGGGAATTTTATAAGGGTTGAAAATGCTTTTATGACTATTTTTATAAACTTGACCCTGTAACTAGGGTTTTTCTAAGTTAGAGAACCCGAGAGATAACTAGTGATAGTTCATATTGGATGAAAACATTTTATACAAACCAATGCTTGTAATATCATATTTTATAGCCTATCCAAATTATCCAATCATAAAAATGATACCATGCATAATTTTATCGACTAAATAATGACTAAGAAACGGGGTCTTGGATAAAAATAGGGTATGTGCAACAAGAGAGAGGTATGTATGACCTTGTATTCAATTTGATTGATTGAATGAGTTAAAATACAGTTCAATAATGATATTACAAAAATTATATACACTTATTAAACTAAAAAACACTTACTTTATAAAATATGCCAAATACATACTTATACATAGTCACAAACTATCATACAAGATCTTGGTTCCAACTATGTAACCTCCAAATGCTCAAAAATAGTCCTTTTATGTTTTAAATTACTCTTGTACACATATTTATTATTATTTTAAGGCTTATAAAAATTATTAATATCTTCTCCAATCTTAGGAATTCCAAATTTAGTGAGATCTCTTCAAAAATTGACTGCCTTTCTTTAGAAAATGACCCATAATTAGTTTTTTAGAACACTAAACTTGATTTTACTAATTAAGATGATTCATGAAAAATTGAAGACCATATATATATAACATAACATATTATAAACTCTTAAAAATCATAATTTAATTGTAAACTATTAAAATTACCCATATGTGCTTACAATTACATTTGAAAATTCAAATTAAACTTTTGGAGGGAAAACACTCCAAGACCTCTAAATGACTTGGCACAAAACCCTAATGCCTCAATGAGGCTATTATGAATTTAGTATTATTATAAGACCTATAATACTATATTCAATACTTTATTTTCATGTTTGCATGATGCTCTTGCATCACTATTGTGGAAGGTATCCCTATGTTTTTCTGCAATAATTCCCATTATTTTGTCTTCTTATTAATCACTAATTTATCCTATCATGGTCTAGTATGGTATAGGATAACAAAATATTGACATCTTAAACCTCATAACTATCCATCCAATTGGATCAAATTTTAAACAATTTATAAATATGACAAGTCTTTTATTTGCAGCTTCAAAATTATGAACAAAATACAGTTCTCTTTGTTGCAACTATGGTGTTAGTTATCCCCATCTCATTTGAAACCAACAAGGGATTATTTAAAAATATTTTTATAAAGATAAATAAGATGGCCAATTAATTATTTCCTATAATAATAAACAACAACATTAAACTCAAAGTATTGAATAAGGATATCCCATTCCTTGATGATTTTGACAGGAAATGAAAATTTTGATCTGGGATTCCTATGGTAGGATATCTCACCATTTATTGTACTTTACTTAGCTCATTTATTAGGTATGAATAGTAAAAACTAATTTTTATGTCTCCCACCAAAAAAATGGTGTTCCAATCTTTGTTACTAGTGATTACAAACTCATGCTAAAAAAATTCACACAAGTCCTTTTGGTCTTTTGTTTCATTGAGATAGTCATTAAAAATTCCAAAAGGTAATATTATAGTCTCTTTCATGTGAAAGCAATCTACCAATATAAAATTCAATCCATTACTCTTGAAGGTAAAAATCATATACTCTAGGGTGAGGTCTACATTTTAACATTTGTATAGACATCACAAACCCTATGAACTAAAGATTCAAAATAAAAAATTATTATCTCCATTTTCCTTAATTCTTCATCTTTTTCCTCTGTATATTTATTTAAATTATTATTTTATTATGTCAACAAATGGATTTTCTTTTTTGGTGCCCTTTATATATTATAAACCAACTCAATTTAAAGCTTTCAATAATGTCTTGATGCCCTTTCATTATAATATAATCTACATGAGTTTGGTCAAATTATTCAATCATACATATTTGTGCAGAGGAAGTTGTAGGTTCAATGATTATGACTATAGGTATCTCAAGTATAATGCTTGCATGCTATTCAAGGGTTATTACCTCAAAATTAGTTGTTGAAGGTAATTATATAGGTTATTGTGTATCTATTATAGGTAATTGTGTCTTGGATTCAGGTTCTTGTGTTATAAATAATCTTTTTTCTTCCTTAGCTACCACTTGATCTAATGTATCTAGTCTAGTTTTACTTGCCTCTAATACCAGTTTTTTTGAATTTATAAGTTCTATATATTGATATGGAAGCAACAAGTTATCGTGGTCACTCAATTCTAGACTCGAAGGAGTAGGGGTGTGTTCTCTTTCCTCCATTACTAGAAACTCATCCTTTTATTTCTCTTGAACTTCTTCATTGATAAAAGCCTCTTACTCAATTTATTATTCTATCATTTCTTCATTGGAAATAGGGTGTTCTTCCATTTATTCCTCTACCTTGTCTTTGTTTGTTTCTTCTTTAGTCTGTAAACTTCCACTAGTGGCTTACTTATTGCTATCTTCTTCACATAAAATTGAAGATTCTTCAGATATGTCCTCTTTTGAGAAAATGCCAATTATGACCATCTTGGAGGAAGCTACTCTTGCTATTATTTTCTTGGATCTAAAGCTATGAGAGTGTCTATTTGGTCTACTAAATGATGCTACAAAAATATTTTTATTTTTAGTAGGTGGAGGAGATGCTACAGATGGAGGAGTTACTATGGGTGGAGGAGTTGTTATAGGTGGTCTAGGCTCAACAATAGCCTACGATGGAAGATGGGTATTGATACAAAGTCTTCCCAACTAACATGATGTCTAGTGGAGGTTAAGACTCTTTGCACTTATATTTCATAGTATAAAACCATTTTTTGACATATAACTATACAACTACTTCAATCTTCAAAATCGTTTTCTAGAAATCTCCTTGCACATCCATGTCATACCATTTTATGCAATTTGACACGTGAAATTTGATTTCTATTACATTTATCCTTTTGGGATATGTCTCCACATTTTTTAAGTAAATAAATAAATCATGCACATGCATGTGCTTAGTGCACAAAACACTATTGTTTACATTTTTTATCATTCTTTAAAGTTATTATGTGTCAAAAACTAGTATGTTTCATGCCAAATCCTTTTTCCCATACAAACCTATTTATTTTTTTCATAATTTTTTCAAAATTAAAAAGAGGTATATTAATCTAAAAATAGATGGAAATTTATTTATACATAAAGAAGTTTGTATATGCATTGTAACCAACAAACTAGGCAATATCATGCAACTTTGTGCATTTTTTTTTAATTATCCAATTTATCCTTGCTATCATTTTACTTTTCCTCACTAGATTTTATTTATTTATTTCATGTTCTTTTGATATTATTTTCCATTGCAGTGCTCAGTTAAATGGTATATATTTTTACACAATGGGGTAGATGTAGGATAATGGGAGACAAATGGGGGTGGCGGGCGGGGATGCGACGGCGTCGGGGGTGGGATAGACAGGGTGGAGTGGAAAAGGAGGTGTATAAAGCGACATTTTTGTAAAAATTATAGTAGTTGAACTTGGAGAGAATATTAAAGACACTTAAAAAAATAATTTGACAATGACGTAATAATATGAATTGTGTCATTTTAAATGTAGTTTTTAAATATATAATTTTTTTCAATACCCAGATGATAAAATTATGTGAAATAGATGCATTTATGACAATTTCTTGACCTTTATTGTGTAAAGAGACTCCTTGTGTACGTGCACACTTTTTTTGAGTAAACGAATGAATTGATGTATAAAATTTCATATATGCATAGATGAAATATCAAATATCGATCAAGATATTTTTATTAATTTTTAATAAATATATTTTTAAATAATTTTTCAAGTCAAGATAGTTGGAAAATTGGAACTACAAATGTACGAACACAACTTTTAGACATTGATTTCATGAAAATCAAATTTTTTTACAAATCATAAACAACGATGTGTAGATTGATCAGGTATAAGTTTTATAAAAAAATTATTAATGGTCAAAAAGTTATAAAAGTATTTGTAATGATATGTATATAATCCATAACGAGGTATGTTATTCAATAAATTAAGTAGTAATTATAAAAAATAATTTAACACACACACACACACACACACACACACACACATATAATCAAAAACTACACTTCCCCCTCTACAAAACCATACAATTTTTTTTAGATAATAAAATCTGCTTGATTAGATGTGTCAACAAAGATGAAAAAGACTCATAAATTTCCTAAAAAACAAGCGAGTTGCTCCATGGCTAGTTTCAGGCTAGGTTCGGACCTCCCCAAGCCTGTACCAAAAGCAATTTTGGAGGGAAAGTGTAGAAGGAAAGATTGAAATGTTGAAAGGGCGTACACCCTTTGCAAAGGGTGTACGCCCTTTTCAAGACCTAAAAACTCATTTAATGTTTTTACCCATTTTGATCCATGCATCAAAACAAGGCATGTGTGCTTTGTGAAAGTGCGTATACCCTTTATTATTCATAAATTTCTCTTATTTTCTAATGAATTTCACTCATTCATATTGCATTTTAAAAACTTTAAAATTGTGTTTTTATGTTGAAACTCTACAAATTCTTCATTTAGTTTGTCTCTAGATTAATATAAATTCATCAATATATATTCTGAACATGGACTTATTTGCATAAAGATAAATAATGAGGTTGGGTCATCATTGTAAAAAACCAATTAAAGAGCTAACAAATGAGAAAATTGAAGCGAAGAGACAAAAAGAAAGAAAAAGACAAGTAGATAGGAGAACATTCATAATAGCTTCTAGGCAAGGTGAAGGTACTTCTTCCACAATAAGTAATATTTAAAATGAAAACAACATGCCCAATTCCATGGAAATTAATTTAGATATGTCTGCAAACGAGATAAAAGAACATAATCAATCATTGTTGAAGATGAAATTCAAAATATAGAACATGTAACTAATGAATTTGTATTGAGTGATGAAACATAATATAATGAAACATCCATCCATAATGAAGTTTTTGATCATAGTGATGATCAAAATTAAATAATGAACCCAATTCATGTCTCTCTTTGGAGAGGAATTCAATTCACCTATAAGGTCTAATGTAGATAGTCAACTCTCTACTATCTATGTTATGGTTGAAGTGGTAATACCACCCAGTTTAATATAAAATATAGCTCCTACACCCACCTCTAAGGATAATAAGATGAACACTAAGGTATTTGGTCAAAATAGATGATAAAATAATAGAACTTGTGGAAGATAAAATGTCAAAAATAAAAGTTCAACGTCATGCTCAATGTGTATGGGACTATGCATTTGAGAATAAAATCCATAAAAAATGATGTCAACCATTTGTTCAATTAATGAAAATGAAAAAAATATGCCGTATGATACATAATTTAGGGTTAAGAACATCCAACATAGAGGGAAGAAATACTACAATAGTAAATAATCTATTTAATGTATTTAAGGCAATAGGCAATAAATGTCATAAAAAAGATAGTAATGTAACAAGACGAGTAATAATGAAATCTATAGTGAGTAAATCAACATATAAATCTTGAATTCTTAGTGAAACAAGTAAATCCTTGAATTGAATAGAAAAACTCTAATGAATGCCGTAAAAAGAAGAATATGGCTTAATGACCATTTAATCATGGATTATTGAGCATTTAGTGGTAGAATCCCATGAAAAGATAAGGTATTAGCTGAAGGAACAAGACATTTGATTGAAATTTTTTGGCACAACACAAGGGTCTCATATAATGTAAAAGATGTTAAAAGAAGAAAATGTTCAAAAAATCATGAGCCACATGCAAAACATTTCTTAGACATGACTCAAACAAAATTTTATAAAAAAATTATTAAAAAAATTAATGGCCTAATGATAATTATCCAAAGGTAATTTGAGATGTGCAAGCCTTTTTATGTTAAAATCAACCAAGTACACACCGCATGTTGTAGGGTACATGTTGAATTTTCTATGTATTTTTATGTTTTTCATCATATACATTGTACTTTACATACTAATGAGATTATGTACGAATGTATGTCATCTTTCCCACTTAAGACATCAAAAGAATTAATTCAAAGTTTTTTCTATCAAACACCTGAGGGACAAAACTTTTTTTCCAACCAAACTTTAGATGGAACATGTAATAGTTTTGGTGGTTTTTCAAATTAGACGAATTGTATACATCAAGAAATTTTCACATGAATTTGGAAAGTAACTAATTGATTATAAGAAGTACAAATAAAGTATGTGTTAAAAGATGGAAAAGAGTCATCAATATGTGAGTTAGTTACGATCAAAGTTTGTGTATTTGATTTCATGTTTGAATTCAAGAAGAATATTATCTACCGATATGCAAGAGACACACAAATTTTAAAATAGTTATATAATCAATTCAAGATATGCAAGAACAACTTCCCAGTTGGCATCATTATTTTAGTTATGTACTTTGCGAATAACTACACACTAAAACCAAAAAATGAGGCTCAATCTCAATACTATAATTGAATTCAAGTTAGAATTTTCATTTATATTACATTCAGACATGCACTTGATAGTGCATATGACAACAAAAATATTTTGAGAAAGTACCACTTTTATATGAAAGATGATAGATCGCATTATCCAAAGTTTATCTAAGTTTGTTCTGAGATATTTAATATAAATATGAATGCAGGAAAAATCATGTTCGATACACACTACATTTGGTCATACAATTGTGCAAGGTAGTTTAAGAATTCTCAAATGTTTTACTATTTAAGCAAAATGCATAAGAAGAATGGTGTTCAACATTTTTGGATCTTATTAGAGGCTGGGCATGGCAAAGGGGAACATGATGGTGTAGTTTCATGTGTAAAAAGTGCCCTTAAAAAAGAGCAGAGAAAACACAAGGATGGTGCTAATTTTATATATGTTGCAAGTATCTTGATTTGGTGTAATGATTTTTTTTTATCATGGATCAGATAAATATTCTCATGTGCAAAGATTATTTTGGTTAATGGAGAAAAAAAAAGGCAATGTATGAACATTGCAGTACAGTACCTGAATCAAGTGTTTTCCACTCCATTCAAAGCTCAAATTCAAGTTCATGAACTATTTATACCAGGGATATGGCATGTTTTTATTCTGCATGTATGGAATTTCATTGGAATGAATGTGAGTCAAAATAATAGGTTGACTAATGGTCTTGTAGACCCATATCACCTGTAGAGAGTGACCGTTCACTCCAAAAATTGACAGATCATGAAATGGCATCATTAGTTGACTTTGACAACATCTCATATCTTGTGCAATTAGGTACAATTTATTCCTAACTTAAATGTACAACCTTATTTATATTAGTGATATCTTTATTTTTTTCATATATGTGCTTACATTTTAATTATACTTTAAATGCAGGGCATGTTTTGCTAGTCATTGCACCTAAGGACAATGATGAGGGAACATACTAATACTTGTGTCATTGTGTAGAGGCAAAAAAAAACATAAATGTCATGGATAGAAAAGAGCTAATTTATCCCATTAGATCCATAGTGGTTATAGGAACTTGGCTTCATAGGTACTATCATAAAAAAAAATGTTATTTGAGGACTTTGAAACACATAGGGTGGTGATTCATTATTCAAATATGGTTATCACTACAAATATTCAAATGATCAAATATCATGGAAAGTATCACAATATAAGTTTGTGGAAAGTGCATGTATCTAACCATGAAGTTATTATTGAAACACTTATAAAAGAGTTGATCTCAAAGGTACATTAGATTGAATTGGTAAGTTTAGTATATGAATAATTTATGTTACATTTGAAATGAATATAGTTAATTTATTTAATTTATTTATTTTAATTTTTAATTATGTTATCATTATGTATTTATTTCTATTTAAATTTTTTACTAATAATTTTAATGTAGGTTAGTGGCATCAAATGAGATTTCACCTTCACATGGTTGGCACTTTGAGTAGAGAAGATTGTATTCTTGAAACAAAGACAAGCCAAAAAATAATTCATATTAATGTTATCTACCTCAAGTAAATAGGTTTTCACCTTTTTGTTGTTTGTCCTTTCAAGAAAACAAGAAAATAGTCTTATCTGGGCCTTAATTATGGTCTACAAACTTGATATTCTAAGTCTTGTCTTGTAGGCCTAATTTAGCCTTCATACTTGATCTGACCCTATGCAATCAATAAATAGTTTAAAATACCTTTTTGATGTGTAGTATAGTGATCATACTACCTTAATAAACCTTCATACAATGTTTGAAGCCAGATAAAAAGGCTAAACAATCAATTCTTATTTTTTTAGGTCTCTCATCAAATACCTATAGGAAACACATAGTCAATTGTTTCTTATCCCACAAGACCTGACTTCACCTACTAACACTTGGATTAACTCTTAAATAACTATCAGACCCCATCTAGATTTTTTGTATGGACGATTCATCGATTGGATTAACAAGCCAGAAGATATGACCCCACTAACCAGCTTTTGGTCTATTTTGAGAGAATTGGCTACAAAATAAAAATCATTGCCACATATCACTCACATATCATTAGATATAATCCTCATAGGACTACTAAGATCACTTATTCATGCAAATGTGGGTGCTGATGACTAGTCTCTAGCCCTCATGATTATATTGCAATGTACAAGGGAAGTTGGCTTATTTTGCACACTTAGGGATGAGAAGATTCTTTTAAGGGATGCATTTGGTCAACTAAAATTTTCACTCCTAAAGCCTAATCGAGACTAAACAATAATCATTTTATCCTTAAAATTCCCATCCAGATGTGTCGATGAAGATAGTCCATCAATTGGGCTAATGAGACATAATATATGCCCCTCACTGACCAACTTTTGTCCTTTTAAGAGAGATTTTACTGCGAGAGAAAACTTGTTACCATGTCTTGCTCATGTCAAGTTGTAGATAATCCTCTTAGGGTTGCTTAGAGGACTTTTATTACAAGTTTGGGAGATGACTACTCATCTTTAGCCTACATAGTTCTCCTATGACATGTGATGGAATTTGGCTTAGTTTGTACACTCATGGTTGTTAAGATTCTCTTAAGGGATGCATCTAATCACTTACAACATTCACTCCCAAGCCCTAACTAAGACTACACAATGGTTATTCTAGACTTAAAACACCCATCTTGATGTGTTAGTGAAGACAATTCATCGATTGGGATAACAAGTCATAAGATACGCCCCCAACTGACCAATTTTTAGCCCTTTAATAGAGATTTAAATGTAATATAAAACTCATTTCCACATCTTTCTCATGTTAATATACAAAGAATACTCTCGGGTTACTTCTAGGACTCATCTATACAAGTCTAAGACTTGATGGCTCATCTCTAACCCTCATGGTTCTCCTACAATGTGCAATGAAATTTGGCTTAGTTTGCACACTTAAGGATGGGGAGATTATCTTAAGGGATGCATTTGATCAACTACAACTTTCACTCTTGAGGCCTAATTGAGACTAGACAATGATCATTTTAGCCTTAAAATTCCCATCTAAATGTGTCAATAAAGATAGTTCATCGATTGGGCTAATGAGTCAGAATATACAATGCCCACTAACCAACTTTTGGTCCATTTTGAGAGAATTGGTTGTGATATAAAATTCATTTTCATGTCTCATTCACATCAAGTTAGAGAGAATCCTCTTGGGATTGCTTTAGAAGACTCATCTACACAAGTAGGGGAACTAATGGCTCATCTCTAGCTCTCACATTTTACCTATAATGTGTAATGAAAGTTGGCTCAGTTTGCACACTCAAGGATGAGGAAATTTTCTTAAGGGATTTGTCCAATTAACTATAAATTTTGCTCTTAGGGTGCAAGCAAGACCAAACAACAGTTGATATAGCCTTAAAATGTCCATCTAGATGTGTTGGTAAATATGGTTCATTGATTGGGATAATGAGTTAGAATATACACCCCCCACTGACCAAATTTTGGTATATTCTGAGATAAATAGCTATAAGATAAAACTTGTTATCACGTTTCACTCTCATCAAGTTGGAGAGAATCTGGTCAATGTGTGATGAAAGTTGGCTCAGTTTACATAGTCAAGGATGAGGAGATTCTTTTAAGGGATGTTTTTGGTCAACTACAACTTTCACTCCTAGGGCTCGATTGAGACTATAAAATGGTCATTATAGCCTTAAAACACCCATTTGGATGTGTCAATGAATATTATTCATTGATTGGGCTAATGAGTCAGAATATATGCCCCCTATTAACCAAGTTTTGCTCCTTTATGAGAGAATTGGCTACGAGAGATAACTCATTATCATATCTCACTTGTGTAGAGTTATAGAGAATCCTCATAGGGTTGCTTATAGGACTCATCTATGAAAGTATGAAAGCTAAAGGCTCATTTCTAGCCCTCATAGTTCTCCTACAATGTGTAATGGAAGTTGACTAAGTTTGCACACTCAGGGATGAGGAGATTCTCTTAAGGGATGCATTTGATTAACCACAACTTTCACTCTTGGGGCCTGACTAAGATTAGATAATGGTCATTTTAGATTTAAAACACCTATTTAGATGTGTTAGAGAAGATAATTCATCGATTAGGATAATGAGTCAAAATATACACCCCCACTAACCAACTTTTGGCACCTTAAGAGAGATTTGGTAGCAAGAAAAAACACATTGTTGCATCTTGATCACATTAAATTATAGATAATCCTCCTGGGGTTACTTAAATGACTCATCCTTGTAAGTGTGGTAGTTGATGACTCATCTCTGCCCTCATTATTCTTCTATAATGTGTGATAGAAGTTGGCTAAGTTTGCACACTTAAGGATAAGGAGATTCTTTAAAGGGATGCATCTAGTAAACTACAACTTTCACTCTCAAGGCCTGACCAAGACTAGATAGTGGCCATTCTAGCCTTAAAATTCCCATCTAGACATGTCACCAAATATGATTCATCAATTGGGATAATAAGTCAGAATATATGCCCCCTATTGACCAATTTTTGGCCCTTTAAGAGAGATTTAGCTTTTAGAGATAAATCATTGCTGCATCTCACTCATATTGAGTTAGATACAATCCTCATGGGGTTGCTTAAAAATATAATTCCATGCAAGTGTAGCAGTAAATGACTCATCTCTATCCCTCATGATTATCTTTTAATGTGCATCAAAAGTTGGATTAGTTTGCACACGTAGGGACATTAAGATTTTCTTATGGGATGTGTCTGATCAATAGTAACTTCCAATCTTGGGGCCCGACCAAGATTGGATAATGGCCATTATAGCTTTAAAACATCCATTAGGATGTGATGGCAAATATGGTTCATTGATTGGACTAACGAGTCAAAATATATGCCCTCATTGACCAACTTTTGGCCCTTTAAGAGAGGTTTGGTTTTGAGAGAAAACTTATTATCGCTTCTCACTCACATCACATTAGAGAGAATCCTCCTGGGGTTGCTTAGATAACTCATCTATATAATTTTGAGACCTAATGGATCATATCTAGCCTTCATGGTTCTCATGTAATGTGTGATGGAATTTTCTTCAATTTGCACACTTAGGGACAAAGAGATTCTCTTAAGGGATTCATCTAGTCAACTATAACTTTTATTCTTTGGGCCTAACCAAGATCAAACAATGGTTGTTCTAGCCTTAAAACACCCATCCAAATGTGTTGGTGAAGACAATTTGTTGATTAGGCTAATCATTTAGAATATATGCCCCCCACTGAGCAACTTTTGGTCCATTCTGAGAGAATTAACTTCAAGAGAAAATTGGTTGCCTCATCGCACTTGTATTGAGTTAGAGAGAATACTCCTAGGATTACTTATAGGAATCATCTATATAAATAGGGGAGATAATGGCTTATCTCTAACCCTCATGTATTTATGTATGATAGAATTTAGCTCAGTTTGCACACTCAAGGATGCTAAGATTCTCTTTAGAGATGCATTTGATCAACTATAATTTTCTCTCTAAAGGCCCAATTAAGACCAAACAATGGTTTTTATATATTTAAAATTCCCATATAGACATGTCAATAAATATGTTTCATTTATAAGACTAACGATTTAGAATATACACCCCCACTAACTAACTTTTGGCCCTTTAAGAGAGATTTGGATATGAGAGAAAACTTTTTGCCACATTTCACTCTTTTCAATTTATAGATAATCCTACTTATCTTGCTTATAAGATTCACTCATACAAGTGTGAGATCTAATGGATCATCTCTATCCCTCATACTTCTCCTATAATGCATGACAAAAGTTGGCTCAGTCTGCACACTCACAGACGAGGAGATTATCTTAATGGATACATTCTATCAACTACAAATTTCACTCCTAAGGCTTGAATGAAACTAGATAATAAACATTATATCCTTAAAATACCCATTTAGATGTGTCAATGAAGATGGTTCATCGACTAGGCTGATGAGTCAGAATATACTCTCTTTGAACAAATTTTGGCCCTTTAAGAGAGGTTTGGTTGTGAGAAAAAACTCTTTGTTACATCTCGAATGCTTCATGTTATAGATAATTCTCTTAGGGTTGCTTATAAGACTCATCTATGCAAGTTTAGGAGATGATGTCTCATCTCTACCCCTCACGATACTCCTATAATGCATGACTAAAGTTTGCTTAGTTTTCACACTCTAGGGAATTAAGATTCTTTTATGGAATGCATCTAGTCAACTGCAACTTTCACTCCCAAGGCTTGATCAAGATTAGACAATGGTTTTTTTGGCCTTAAAATGTCCATACATACGTGTTGATGAATATGATTCATGTATTGGGATAATGATTTAAAATATATGCCCCTACTAACCAACTTTTGGCCCTTTAAGAAAGATTTTGCTATGAGAGAAAAATCATTGTCGTGTCCAGCTCAAGTTGAGTTATAAAGAATCCCCTTAGGGTTATTTTGAGGACTCATCTATGTAATGTGAAACCTGACAACACATCTATATCCCTCATGGTTATCTTAGAATACATGATGGAATTTGGCTTAATTTTCACACTCAAGATGCTAAAATTCTCTTAAGGGATGCATTTGATCAACTACAACTTTCACTCCTAGAGCCTAACCGATATTGGATAGTAGCTATTATAGATTTAAAATTACCATTTAAATATTTTGACAAATATGGTTCATTTATTAGGATAACAAGTCAAAATATACACCCCCATTGACCAACTTTTGGCCCTTTACGAGAGATTTGGTTGTGAGATAAAACTCATTGCCACATCTTGTTCATGTCTAGTTACAAAGAATCCTCTTGGGGTTGATAGAGGACTCCTTTGTGAAAGTGTGGGATTTGATGGATAATATTTATCCCTCATGGTTCTCCTATAGTGTGTGATTGAAGTTCACTCAGTTTGTAAAGTCAAGGATGTTAAGATGTTCTTAAGAGATGCATTCAATCAACTGCAACTTTCACTCTCAAGGCCCAATCAAGACCTAAAAATTGTCATTCTAGACTTAAAATACCTATCCAAATGTGTCATCAAAGATAGTTCATTGATTAGATTAATGATTTAAAATATACACTCCCCACTGACCAATTTTTGGCCTTTTAAAAGAGATTTAACTACAAGAGAAAACTCGTTAATGTGTCTTGCTTGCATTGAGTTACAAAGAATCCTCCTAGGTTTGCTTAGAGGACTCATCCATGCAAGTGTGGAGATAAAGGCTCATATCTAGCCCTCACTTTTCTCTTATAATGTGTGATGGAAGTTGGCTCAGTTTGCATAATCAATAATACTAAGATTCTCTTAAGGGATGCATTTGATGAAATACAACAGTCACTTTCGAAACTTGAATGAGATTGTACAATGATTTTTATAGCCTTAAAACACTCATTTAGATGTGTCAACAATGATAGTTTGTTTATTAGGCCAAAGATTCATAACATACACTCCCCACTAATTAACTTTTGGGCCTTTAAGAGGTTTTATTTGTGAGAGAAAACTTGTTGCCACGTCTCGCTCGCATTGAGTTATAGAGAATCCTCCTAGAGTTACTTAGAGGACTCATATTTATAAGTGTAGTAGATTACATCATGTCTCTATCCATCATGGTTATCCTTCAATGTGCAATAAAAGTTAACTCAGTTTGCACACTCAAAGATGAGGTGATTCTCTTAAGGGATGCATATAGTCAATTATAACTTTCACTCCTTATGCCTAACCAAAACTAGATAATGGCAATTCTAGGCTTAAAACACCCATTCAAACATTTTGGCAAAGATGGTTTATCGATTGGGATAATGATTCAGAATTTATACCCCCCACTTACCAATTTTTGGTCTATTCTGAGATAATTAGTTATGAGAGAAAATCATTGCCATATCTCGCTCGTGTCAAGTTAGAGAGAATGCTCCTAGGGTTGATTAGAGGACTCATCTATGCAATTATGGGAGCTGATGGCTCATATTTATCCATCATGATTCTCCTACCACACACAATGAAAGTTGGCTCAATTTGTACACTTAAGGATCTTAAGATTCTATTAAGGGATGCATTTGATCAACTACAACTTTCACTCTTGGGGCCTGACCAAGACTAGATAATATCCATTATAGCTTTAAAACCCCCATCCAGATGTGTTAATAAATATAGTTCATCAATTGGGCTAATGAGTCAGAATATACATCCCCACTAACCAACTTTTGGCCCTTTAAGAGAGATTTGGCTGTAATAGAAAACTCATTATCATGTCTTGCTCATGTGAAGTTACAAAGAATCCTCTTGGGATTTCTTAGAAGACTCATATGTACAAGTATGGGAGTTGACAACTCATCTCTATCCTTCACAGTTCTCCTGAAACATGTGACTAAAATTTGCTCAATTTGTACACTCAGGGACATTAAGATTATCTTAAGGGATGTGTCTGGTCAACTGTAACTTTCACTCCTAAGGCTCAACTAAGACCAAAAAATGGTTATTATAGCCTTAAAATTCCCATCTAAATGTGTTGGCAAAGATGGTTTGTTGAAGAGTCCAATGAGTTAGTAAATACACCCTACACTAATTAACTTTTGGCTTTTTAAGAGAGATTTGGCTATGAAATAAAATCCATTACTTTAGGTCACTTGCATCGAGTTACATAGAATCTTTTTGGGGTTGCTTAGAAGACTCATCCTATAAGTGTGGGAGCTGACATCTCATATTTATCCCCCACGGTTCTCCTATAATGTGTGATGGAAGTTTCCTTAGTTTTCACACTCAGGGATGTTAAGATTATATTAATGGATGTGTCTGATCAACTGCAACATTCACTCCTAGGCCCCAACCAAGATCAAACAATAGTTGTTCCATCCTTAAAATGCCAATCTAGATGTGTAGGCAAAGGTAGTTCATTGATTGGGATAATGAGTCAGAAGATACCCACACTGACCAACTTTTAGAGCTTTAAGAGAGATCTAGATGTGAGAGAAAAATTACTGTCACATCTCACTCACATAAAGTTATAGAGAATCCTACTAGAGTTTCTTTGAGGACTCATATATGCAAGTATGGGAGTTGACAGCTTGTCTTTATCCCTCACATTTCTCCTATAATGCATGACTAGAGTTTTCTCAGTTTTCACACTCAAGGACACTAAGATTCTCTTATGAAATGCATCTAGTCAATGGAAACTTTTTCTCTTGGGGCTTGACCAAGACTAGACAATGGCCATTCTAGCCTTAAAATGTCAATCTAGATGTGTCAGTGAATATGGTTCATTAATTGGGCTAATGAGTAATAATGCATGTCCCCCATTGACCAAATTTTATCCCTTTAAGAGAGATTTGGATATTAGAGAAAACTCATTGTCATGTCTCACTCGTGTCTATTTATAGAGAATCCTCCTAGGGTTGCTTAGAGAAATCATTCATGCAAGTGTGGCTCACAATTTTCTTATAATGTGTGATGGAAATTAGCTCAATTTGCACACTCAAGGACACTAATAGTATCTTAAGGAATGTATTTGGCCAGCTATAACTTTCACTCATAGGGCCCAATCAAGACATGATAATAGTTTTTTTATCCTTAAAACACCCATCCAAACATGTTGGAAAAGACTATTCATCGATTGGGCTAATGAGTCAAAATATACACCCCCACTAACCAAATTTTAGTCTATTCTAAGAGAATTGGCTTTGAGACAAAATTCATTTTCACATCTCACTTGAATTAAGTTAAAGAGAAACCCCTTGGGGTTGATTATAGTAATTGTATACAAGTATAGGAGCTAAAAACTCATCTTTAGCCCTCATGGTTTTCCTGCAACATGTGACAGAGTTTGGCTCAATTTTCACACTTAGGGACGCTAAGATTATTTTAAGGGATACATCTTATCAACTACAACTTTCATTCCCAAGGCTTCATTGAGACTTAAAAAATCATTCTAGCCTTAAAACTCTTATTTGAATGCGTCGATGAAGATAATTTTTCGATTGGGCTAACGAGTCAGAATATATGCCCCCACTAACCAACTTTTGGCCCTTTAAGAGAGATTTGGACATGAGATAAAAATAATTGTCGTGTCTCACTCATAAAAAGTTATACAAAATTTTCCTAGGGTTATTTAGAGGACTCATTCATGTAAGTGTGGGAGGTGATGTCTCATCTCCATTCTTCACAATTATCCTACAATGTGCGATGGAAGTTGGCTCAATTTTCACACTCAGCGATGAAGAGATTATTGTAACAGATGCATTCGATCAATTAAAAAATTTCATCCCAAGGCCCAAATGAGATTATAATGGTTTTTATAACCTTAAAACACCCATCAAGATGTGTTTGTAAATACAGTTTGCCAATTGGGATAACAAGTTAGAATATATGCCCCCCACTGACCACCTTTTGGACCTTTAAGAAAGATTTAAGTGCAAGAGAAAACTCATTTCCGCGTCTCACTCACATAAACTTATATAGAATACTCTTACAATTACTTAGAGGACTTGTCCATGTAAGTTTTGGAGCTGATGACTTGTCTCTATCCTTCACGGTTCTCCTGCAATGTGTGATCAGTTTACACACTCAAGGATGTTAAGATTCTCTTAAGGAATCCAACCAATCAACTACAAATTTTAATCCCAAAGCCTGAATGAGACTAGACAATGGTTTTTATAGCCTTAAAATGCCCATCTAGATGTGTCAGCAAAGATGGGTTGTCAATTAGGCTAATGAATTAGAATATAGCCTCCCACTGACCAATTTTTGGCCATTATAAGAGATTTAGCTACAAGAAAAAACTCATTGTCGTGTCTCACTCACATTGAGTTATAGAGAATCCTCTTGGGGTTACTTAGAGGACTCATCTATGAAATTTTAGCTGACAACTCATCTCTATCCCTCACATTTCTTCTACAACATGTGATGGAATTTGGCTTAGTTTATACACTCAAGGATGCTAAGATTTTCTTAAGGGATGCATCTAATCAATTGTAACTTTAAATCTCATGGCTCAATCATAATTGGATGATAGATTTTTTAGCCTTAAAAACTCATCTAAATGTGTCGACAAAGATAATTAATTAATTAGGCTAATGAGTCAAAATATACACCCCTTACTGACCAACGTTTGGCCCTTTAAGAAAGATTTAGTTGTGAGGGAAAAATCATTGCAACATCTTGCTCATGTCTAGTTATAGAGAATCCTCATGGGATTTTTTAGAGGACTCATATGTGAAAGTGTGGGAGCTGATTGATCATCTCAAAACCTCATGGTTATCCTACAATGCATGATCGAAGTTTGCTTGGTTTGCATAGTCAATGATGTTAAGATTATATTAAGGGATGCATTTGGTTAATTGTAACTTTCACTCTCAAAGCTTGATCAAGATAGAATAATGTCTATTATAGCCTTAAAATACCTATCCATAAATTTTATTGAAGATGTTTTGTTGATGGACTAACGAGTCATAATATATGCCCTCTACTGACCAACTTTTGACCCTTTAAGAGAGATTTGGATGTGAGATAAAATTCATTGCCACATATCACTCATGTTAATTTATAGAGAATCCTTTTGGGGTTGATTATAGGACTCATAAATTTAAGTACAACATTTATTATCTTGTATATAGCCTTCATGATTCTCCTACAACATGCGACAGAAGTTGGTTTAATTTGCACACTCAAGGATGTTAAGATTCTCTTAAGGGATGTGTCTGATCAACAACAACTTTCACTCTTGACACCTAACCTATATTATAAAATGGTTTTTCTAACATTAAAATAATCATGTGGATGTGTCAATGAAGATGGTTCATTTATTTGGATAATGAGTCAAAATATATGCTACCCACTGACTAACTTTTGGCCCTTTAAGAGAGATTTAGCATGAGAGAAAACTTGTTGTTACCTCTTGCTCATATCAAGTTATTGAGAATCATCTTGGGGTTGCTTAGAGGACTTATCCATGTAAGTGTGGGATATGATAGCTCATATCTATCCCTCATGGTTATCTTGCAATGTGCGATGGAAGTTGGATCAATTTTCACACTCAAGGATGAGAAGATTCTCATAAGGGATGCATTCAATCAACTACAACTTTTACTCTCAGGTCCCAACCAAGACCGAACAATAAGATTTCTAACCTTAAAACACCCATATAGACATGTTAGCAAATATGATTCATCGATTGGGCTATCGAGTCAAAATATATTCCCCACTAACTAACTTTTGGTCTATTCTAAGAGAATTGGCTACAAGAGAAAAACATTATTGCGTCTCACTCGCATCAAGTTAAAGAGAATCCTCTTGGATTTTCTTAGATAACTCATTTATGTAGGTGTGGAAGCTGATGGCTCATATCTATCCCTCATGTTTCTCCTACAATGTGTGATGGAAGTTGGCTCAATTTGTACCTCAAAGATGCTAAGATTCTCTTAAGGGATGCATTTGATAAACTACAACTTTTACTCTTAGGGATCAACTGATACTATACAATAACCATTCTATCCTTAAAACACCCATCTATATATGTTGACGAATATGGTTCATCGATTGGTTTAACAAGTCAGCATATACGTCCCCACTAACCAACTTTTGGCCCTTTAAGAAAGATTTGGTTATGAGAGAAAACTCATTATATCATCTCGCTCATGTCAAGTTTTAAATAATCATCCTAGGGTTGATGAGAGGACTCATCCTTGAAAGTGTGGGAGCTAATGACTCGTATCTAGCCCTTATAGTTATACAATACATGACCAAAGTTTGCTTAGTTCTCACTCAGGGATGCTAAGATTCTCTTAAGTGATGCATCTAATCAACTATAAATTTCACTCTGAGGGCTTGACGAGATAGAATAATTATCATTCTAGCCTTAAAATTTCCATCTATATATGTTTTCAAAGATGATTCATTGAATATGATAATGATTTAAAATATATGCCTCCTACTAACCAACTTTTGGCCCTTTAAGAGAGATTTAACTATGAGAGAAAACTTATTGTCATGTCTCACTCATGTCGAGTTACAGAGAATCCTCCTGGGGTTGCTTAAAGGACTCATCTTGTAAGTATAGGAGATGACAACTCAATCCCTCACAGTTCTCCTACAATGTACAATGAAATTTGGCTTAGTTTGTACACTTATAGATGTTAAGAGTCTCTTAAGGGATACGTATGATCAAATGCAACATTCACTCCCAGACCCTGACTAAGATCAAATAATGCCCATTCTAACCTTAAATTCCCATCTAGATGTGTTGGTGAAGATGATTTGTTGATTGAGATAATGATTCAGGAGATACATCCCCCACTAACCAACTTTTGGCCCTCTAAGATAGATTTGGCTATGAGAGAAAACTTAGTGCCGCATCTCGCTCACATCAAGTTATAAAAAATACTCCTAGGGTTTCTTAGAGGACTCTTTTATGCAAGTGTGGGAGTTTATGGATCATCTCTATCCATCATGGTTCTCCTGCAATGCATGACCAAATTTTGCTCAATTTTTACACCCGAGGACGCTAAGATTCTCTTAAAGGATGCATCTGATCAATTACAACATTCACTCTTAGGGCCTGACAGGGACTAAAAAATGGTTGTTCTAGCCTTAAAATGCCCATATATACATGTCATCAAAGATGGTTCATCGATTGGGATAATAATTTAGAAGATATGCCCCATACTAATCAACTTTTGACCCTTTAAGAAAGATTTTATTGTTATAGAAAACTCATTAGCATGTCTCACTCATGTCAAGTTATAGAGAATCCTCCTTGGGTTGCTTAGAGGACTCATCCATGTAAGTGTGGGATCTAATGGCTCATTTATATCTCTAACATTTCTCTTTCAATGCATGATGGAATTTGGCTCAATTTATACACTCAGGGACACTAAGATTATCTTAAGAGATACATCTGGTCAACTGTAACTTTCACTTCTAAGGCCCAACTGAGATTGAACAATGGCCATTCTAACTTCAAAACACCCATCCAAACATTTCAATGAATATGATTCATAGATTAGGCTAACGATTCAGAATATATGCACTTCACTAACCAACTTTAGCCCTTTAAGAGAGATTTGGCTATGAGATAAAACTAGTTATTGTGTCTCACTCGCATCGAGTTAGAGAGAATCCTCCTAAGATTTATTAGAGGAATCATCTATGAAAGTGTAGGATATGATGACTCATCTCTATCCATCATGGTTATCTTGTAATGCATGATCGAATTTCACTTAATTTTCACACTGAGGGACTGTAACATCCCCACTAAGATCTACTGAGAAACACGTGATTTTTTTTAAAACATAAACTATAAATAAATTACACCATGAGAATCTAAGCAGTGATCATATATAATTATCTAAGTGTGATAATTGTAAATGAAACATGCTACATAATACACCATTGATCACTATCATCATAAGAACACATCATAACAAAAATATATAAAGTAATTACAGTTAGCTAGCCATGATTGATACATGCCTCTAACCACTAATATCAATGTACAATAAAAAAGTAATAACAGCTCATCATGATAATGTTCCACTAATAAATAAAATACAATTAAATGTATATATATATATATATATATATATATATATATATATATATATATATATATATATATATATATATATATATATATATATATAAGATACATGGCTCCTTAGAGCATAATTTTCTGAACTCTAATATATGTCGCAATCTCAAGTATAATCTCAAAAGTAGTATTATTGTGGGGAGGGAGAGTAGCATCCAAACACTTTTCCACACCAACCATGGACCAACAATCCCTCATAGTAATCCCATCATATAATGGCTCTTCCTTCACAAATGAGTAGATAGTTATGGCATAGGAACCCAGAGAGACAAGGTAGTACCCATGTGTTGTATGATTTTTAAAACTAAACATGCGGTATATCATAAAAACTCATTCTATTACAATATATGACATAAACATGTAAACCAAACTCATGAAATGACAATGTCTCACTAAACATTACTTTGGCCAAATTTTTCAAATAATAAATAATAGTGATCTATAGATCAGTTAAAATTCATACACGCCACTTAATCAAATTGTCTTTATCTACCATTGTGATGCTAGTAAGCCAATGAAGTTTGTCTCACTACTTAGTATCAGTAATGTGATATTTTTAACATAATATAACTAAAAGATTCATAAAATTTACATCCTACTAACAAACATATCATATAACATGCTAAGTGTTGACGTAGTGGATTGCACCCTCGACAGGAGGCTGAGCTCCTGCCTTCCACATGCAACAATGGAAACTCCCCTCTTACCTGTGGGCCTAGCAAAATTGGGGGGAGAGTCTCTAGATAAGGGCTAGCTCCCTTTGATGTATCTTTTAGGTCCTAGATTTCCTACTGCTAACAAATAAATGAAAAAGGGGGGGGGTTGAAAAGGGAGAAGGATGCTGAAAACAAAACCTAAACCTAAACTAAAAGGTGATACACCAAGAAATTTGATCCACTCAACCCGAACATGCACTTTTCACCAATAACAAGCTCCCATACACTTCATTTGACATGAGAAATCCTTCTGCATCAGTGAGCTAGGGGTCTATGGATATACAGGGAGGAAGAACTACCAGAGGCATCCTCAAACACACTATGGCAGTCTATTCATAGGCACCTATACTCCTCTAGGGACACTTCTGGCAAACCTGCAAAAGAAAAGCTCATAATGCACTAGACATGCTAAAATCATCTTGTGAAAGCATAAAGGAAAATGACTTAACATAGAACAAAGGCATAGACACATACAAAAGTGCAAGCTCAAATAGAGGTAAAAATGATATGTCTCGATTCAAGGTAAAATATGGCAGAGTTCTGCCTTACAAGCCCAGAGGTTTTTTTTTTGGGCAGAGCTTTGCCTTACGGGTTAAGAGATCTCCCTTTTCTCAAATGAGATGTTTACAATATATAGAGAGAGAAGAAGTAAAGGCACCCCTTTGGAAAATACTTTGGCACCCTTCTTACAAGTGGCCAATGTGTGTTGAGAGCATTGGGAAGAGGAAGCTGCTTGATAGATAATGTTGTGTCGGCTCTTGCTTTGACTTTGGCATTCAAACATTAATGTGAAAGCATGGGCTACACCTCTTTTTTTGCAAATAGACTACTCCCTTCATATATTTACACTATTTTTCTACTTATAAATGCAAAGTGGAAAAAATAGGGCACGTCGTTTACTATTCACGCCCCTTGATGACCACTTGGCAGGCATTATTCCAACCGCTAGAGTAACTCCTTCCCCTTTTCCACTTCAGTTGTTTTGTCCATTTCTGCACTTTATCTCTTCCTATTTTTGTCTTCTCTATCTCCTTTGGCCCTTGGGGCTATCTTCATGGTGGGTCGTTGAGTTCCTTGGTCTCTTCTTTAAGCTTTTCAAAATCAACAACTATTTCACCACCTTAAATTTGATGTTTGTGCACCCATCACTGGGCATTTGAACTTCCAACAGCTAGTTCACCGTGCTTGATTTTGATGTCTTCGGGCCCGTCACCCCTTGAAATTTCTTTGGCTTTTTCCTTTCCTTCAACTTTTTGCTCTAGTCGGGCTTTTGTTTCAACCATTTTTCCCGTGAACAAAATGTCTGCAAGAATTGTCTCGATCACTTTGACCTTCGAAAACTTTCTTCGGGTTTTTTACCCGTGGCTCTTCCATTCGAATTTCTTTAGACTTTTTGTCTGAAGGAATTCCTTCAGACAAAATTTTGAAAGAAATTATTTCTTGCTTTTGCCCTGCCCTTTTCATTTTTGTGAGATTTTTTTCTGAAGAATTTCTTCAGACAAAATGTTTGAAGGAATTCCTTTGGACATTTTGTCTGAAGAAATTCTTGTCCTTTGAATTGTAAAATTTTCTAAAGAAAAATTAACCTTTCGGCCTTGTTCACTTTTTGATCCTTTTTTCAAGTGTTCCTTGCCCTCCATAAGGGCACTTAGGTCTAGAACTACCCTTTGCAAGGGCACTGGTCCTTCGGGAGACTCTCTTGAACCTTCCAGTAGAACCCTTTGACTTGAACTGTCCAATTGAACCAAGGCATTGAACCGAACTGACTAAACCAAGCATTGAAATGAACTAACTGAAACAAGCATTGAACTGAACCAAGTTGTTGAACTTGGAATGGTCCATTTTGTGCCTAAGTGTTGGGACCCTATTTCTTTCTTGTAGAGTTCGTGGAAACTTCCTGCAGAGTCTATAGAAATTTCTTGTAGAGTATGTAGAAATATCCAGACTTGTGCAAAATCAAAAAATGAACTAGCTCAAAATAGTAGGGAAAGAAGGGGACTGATTTTGGCTTGATGGACCAAAAATGGTCAACAAATTGGTGACTCCAAGGGGAAGCATGCCTATTATGCTTAGAAACTAGTTGCCTTAAAATCCATTAGGCACGGAGTCAGAATGCAACTTAAAAAAGGTCAACAACAGCCCTGATAGATCCAAGAATCAATCATAAAGCTTTTACCCCAAACACAAAGGAAAACATAGACAAGGCTAAAAACACTACCTGTGCAAACAACACTTAGGGAAAATAGGGAAAGAAAACTAAAAGCAAACTACTATATACAGCTAACCAAGAATATTTTCCTCCCTCCTAGATGAAAGGGAAAATTTCTTAAATCCCCTTCCTAGCAAGAAAACTTATGGTGCCAGACAAGTGGCTAAATGAAATGGAGATTTAGTGACTTGCTCCTCTTTCATGCCACCTCGATTGGCTTGCATCTGAGTGGATCAGAGTCAAACATGCTTCCAACATATATGCACTCTTCTTGTTCTTGGAAGCTTGTCGAATGTTGGTCCTTCATGCTGGCCCTTTGATATGCATAATCTATTTGTAGTGCACCATGGTTTAACTCGTTCCCTTTTGTTTCATTGAAGACCCTGTCAAACTCATCCTCTACTCCCTCATGGCCTTCTTAAAGAAGGGTGATTATTATGATGTCTGAAATGGAATCACAAACTGATTGTTCATCCCACAAAACATCACCTTTTTGTTCAAAGCTCTCTTCTTCAAGGCTTTCCTCAAGATGGACCAACCTCTATTTTTCTTGCTTAAGGACCAGAGTTTATAGATTTTCAAAGGCATCCTCTTGATCCTCCTTCTCAGGCTCCTTAGCATAGTCATCCTCCTCATCGAAGCAACAAGGAAGTTCATCAAACAAAGGGGGAGAGAGTTCACCATGCTTACATTCCTCTTCGTATTGCTGGAACATCTGCATGTATGCATGCCCTGTGTCTTCTCTATTGCTGATGATGTCTTTCGAAGGAGCCTCCATGATGATTTCATCTTATTTAACATCCATGATAGCCTTTTGGGAAGCTACAGATTGGATATTATCTTCCTCACTCGCCTCCTACAAAATAGGTTCCTCCTTGAGAAGGGATGAAGTGGAAAGTTGATGATTAAAACCATGTAAAAGAGGAGGTAGTCCTTAAGCTAGAATCGAATGATTCTCCTCCTTCCATGTGGATAGCACTTCATCTATATTAGGTATGGCCTGATAGCTCTCTTGGAGGTGTGTAGATGGTGTGTGTTCAGACATGGAAACTACTGTGTCCATCACACGTTAGCTGAGGAATCTCACTCTAGATTCTAGCTCTGCAAATCTCCTAGATATGTCTTCTTAGAAGAGCCCTTCCTGGAGGTCACAAGCATCATCATGATGGGTAGGAGCAACTTTATCTTCTTCAAGGTTTTGAGCAAAACCTTTCTTCTCCTCCTTCTTGCCCCATGATTCCACTATTTGCTTCCAAGTCATGACCTCAGAATTGGAATTTTCCCTTGTTGTTCAAGGGCAACTAGGAGAGTTGCTTGGGGTGATTCCATGAAAAAATTGAGCTTGATTAAAACCATATGAAAGAATACACAGCCCATGATTTTGTGTAAAGGGATTATACATATAAAAATGTGATTTCTTGATGGCACCAAGACTGCTTAACTAGCTGATTCAACTCAGAGTCGCCATTGGTATTGATGAAAAAAGCCTCCAAAGGCTGGTTGGTTCAAGAACACACCAAAAATTCTTCAACTCTTTAGACAAAACTTGTCCTAATTGATCCCACCGGGCGTGCCAAAAATTGTTGATGTAGTGGATTGCACCCTCGATAGGAGGCTGAGCTCTTGCCTTCCACACGCAACAATGGAAACTCCCCTCTTGCCTGTGAGCCTAGCAAAATTGGGGGGAGAGTCTCTAGATAAGGGCTAACTCCCTTTGATGTATCTTTTAGGTCCTGGATTTCCTACGGCTAACAAATAAATGAAAAAGGGGGGGTTGAAAAGGGAGAAGGATGCTAAAAATAGAACCTAAACCTAAACTAAAAGGTGATACACTAAAAAATTTGATCCACTCAGCCTGAACATGCACTTTTCACCAAGACCAAGCTCCCATACACTTCATTTGACACGAGAAATCCTTCTACATCAATGAGCTAGGGGTTCATGGATATACAGGGAAGGAAGAACTACTAGAGGTATCCTCAGACACACTATGGTAGTCTATTCACAGGTACCTATACTCCTCTAGGGACACTTCTGGCAAACCTGCAAAAGAAAAGCTCACAATGCACTAGACATGCTGAAATCATCCTATGAAAGTATAAAGGAAAATGACTTAACACAGAACAAAGGCATAGACACATACAAAATTGCAAGCTCAAATAGAGGTTAAAATTCTATGTCTCGATTCAAGGTAAAATCTGGTAGAGTTCTGCCTTACAAGCCCAGAGATTTTTTTGGGCAGAGCTTTGCCTTACAGGCTAAGAGATCTCCCTTTTCTCAAATGAAAATTTTACAATATATAGATAGAGAAGAAGTAAAGGCACCCCTTTGGAAAAGACTTTGGCACCCTTCTTACAAGTGGCCCATGTGCGTTGAGAGCATTGGGAAGAGGAAGCCGCTTGATAGATAATGTTGTGTTGGCTCCTACTTTGACTTTGACATTGAAACATTAATGTGAAAGAATGGGCCACACCTCTTTTCTAGAAATAGACTACTCTCTTCAGATATTTACACAGTTTGTCTACTTATAAATGCAAAGTGGAGAAAACAAGGTACGTCATTCACTGTTCATGCCCCTTGATGACCACTTGGCAGGCATTGTTCCAATCGCTGGAGTAACTCCTTCCCCTTTGCCACCTGGGTTGTTTTGTCTATTTCTGCACTTTGTCTCTTCCTATTTTTTTCTTCTCTATCTCTTTAGCCCTCGAGGCTATCTTCGTGGTGGGTCGCTAAGTTCCTTGGGCTCTTCTTTAAGATTTTCAAAATCAACAGCTATTTCACTGCCTTAAATTTGACGTCTGTGCACCCATCACTGGGTGTTTGAATTTCCAACAACTAGTTCCTCGTGCTTGATTTTGATGTCTTCAGGCCCATCACCCCTTGAAATTTCTTTGGCCTTTTCCTTTCCTTCAACTTTTTGCTCTGGTCGGGCTTTTGTTTTGGCCATTTTTCCCACAGACAAAATGTCCACAAGAATTGTCTTGATCACTTTGACATTCAAAAACTTTCTTCAGGTTTTTTACCTGCGGCTCTTCCATTCGAATTTCTTCAGACTTTTTGTTCAAAGGAATTCCTTCGAACAAAAGTTTGAAATAAATTGTTTCTTGCTTTTGCCCTACCCTTTTCATTTCTATAGGATTTTTTCTGAAGAAATCCTCATCCTTTGCCTTGTAAAAATTTCTAAAGAAAACTTAACCTTTCAACCTTATTCACTTTTTGATCCTTTTTTCAAGTGTTCCCTGCCCTTCGCAAGGGCACTTGGGTCTGAAACTGCCCTTCGCAAGGGCACTTGGGTCCATAACTACCCTCCGAAAGGGCACTGGTCCTTCGAGAGACTCTCTTGAACCTTTCGATTGAACCCTTTGACTTGAACCGTCTAATTGAACCAAGGCATTAAACTGAACCGACTGAACTAAGCATTGAACCGAATCGACTGAAACAAGCATTGAACCGAACCGACTGAACCAAGTTGTTGAACTTTGAATGGTCCATTTTGTGCCTAAGTGTTGGGACTCTATTTCTTTCCTGTAGAGTCTATATAAATTTCCTCCAGAGTCCGTAGAAACTTCCTGCAGAGTTTGTAGAAATTTCCTGCAGAGTCCGTAGAAATAGACAGACTTGTGCAAAATCAAAAAATGAACTGGCTCAGAAAAGCAAGGAAAGAAGGGGACCGATTTTGGCCTGTTGGACCAAAAATGGTCAACACTAAGCATAGGATAATCTAACAGAATACATTTATTCTATCAAACATATGAATGAATCTTACATTATTATCTATCCCATAATAGAAATAATGACTACAATTTATACCATTTAGATATAATATACATCTAACTACAAATTGTAATTACTATAAGTAATTTTAAAATATAATGCACCCTATGATATCCCATATTATCATAATCTAGTGTTTTTAAGCATTACTACTAAATTTCACCACTAGTCATACTAAAGTAGTATAAATCAATGGAAATATAAGCTTTGTATTTAAGTAACTAGATATAACAAAAAAAATCTCATTTCACACGAACATAATTTATTCCATTCTAGCATTCGCTATACTCTCAGGGATTGTATGCACGCATAAATAAAGTCTTACTAATTGTCATAAAATATGTTATTTATAGTAATAACCAACATGCATACATTTATTCCACTAAATATATGAACATATCTAGACATAACAATTACAGTTTGTACCACCCAGGTATAACATTATTTATATTTTAGTACTCTATGACATCCCATAATATCATAATTCATTGTTTATAAACACAACTAGACAATTTTGAAGAACTAGTCTTATAATTCTAAGAATCAAACGACCCATAATCATAAATAATAATCAAGCAAGTACAGGATTATACCACCTGAGTGTATCCTATGTTTAGACTACATAATCTAATCTCTATAAGTATATTTAAATACATAATATATTCTATGCCAAGAAATATATCATAGTCCATCAATTTCTAAGGATACATTACTCCATTTTAATATTTAGTCATAATAAAGATAGTCATAATTCTCTTGAAATCATAGTCCTTCATTTAAATATATATTATATTTTAGGAGGTTGTATGAATAAGTAAATAGTTTCCCATCCTTTAGGAATCTATAACTTAGTCTCTACCAATAAAAATAACTATAAATTATAGGCACACATCATGATGCACTAATATAAGCTATATAAATATAAGCACTTACACATATTCATATATTTGTAATACGTATTATACACATGTTTTCCCTATTGAATGCATATATATCAACAATTAGTCATAATATTTTTATATTCTAGGAGACTGTATTCCTATGTTTATAGTTTTCAGACTCTCAAAAAACTTATGACTTATTGTGACTATCTATTTAGCTTTACGTATAGGCATATGACCCAGTACACTTATTTATGAAAAATTCTCATATGGCTACTTAAGTACATATATACATAAGTTTTCTATATACCAATAGTTGTACAACATAATATGTATTGTACATGAACACATAAATGATGGTTGATATATATATATATATATATATATATATATATATATATATATATATATATATATATATATATATATATATATATATATCAACCATCATTTATATTTCTTAACCAAGAAGTCCTTATGATCTCAACAGTCATTATTACATTGATGATCCTTTGTAAAATATGGGATCCAACCATGTATTACTTTATAGTTTTTTACCCTTAACAAAACAGAATTCCATCCCAATGTATTCAAATGTATATAACTCCATATTCCTAAATCATATGGATAGATCATACTCAATTATAACGTCATTTCAATAGTTTACTTTAATACTACATCATGAAGATCATCTTAATACACTAGAGTAAGTGTATTGAATAACAATATTATAATCCTTACACCTTATAGAATAATGACAATGATATAATTAGCATAATGCAGTCTATTAAAAAGGTATAGTTTGCATATTTAACCTAAATATATAGTCAATACAAATACTAAGCTTATTTAGTATTTCCAACTTCGTCGTAGCACATGTCATAAATATATGCAGCTATGTTATTCAACCTCTATGAGTTATAATAAGAGTATGATTAATAGGGATAGATTAGGGGAGGATAGCTTATATGATATCTAATAATGTATACATTAATCAAACTTGTCAAAAATCATACATTAAGCTTTTAAATGACTTAACCATAGTCACCCAATTGAATAAGATCACATACTTATTCATGAATACATTGGTTCATAGCCACATAATACATATATAGTGTATTCAATTAAAACTATGCATATTATATTTATAAATATGTCATAAACTATAGTATTTTATATCTTGCATAGTTATAATATATGGGTTAAATAAGCTATGCTTAATTACTATAATGAATATGCTGCTATAATTTGCTCTATACACATTAAACTTTTCAGCAATTTAACAATGTATTCAATTTTTATGTTGTGTGTCTTTATTATGGTTAAAGCACAAATGATATATTATTGATGAATTTAGTGCCTCATCAATATCCTATAAAAATTCACCGGATTATGAAATGAACAGCAGGACAACTACAAATCGTTGTATATATATATGGCTAAACTAAATAAATTAGCTCCATGAAAATAATTTAATGCAAGGACACCAAAACACAACAATAAACAAATCTCATTTGTAAAAGGGAAAGAAACTAAGATGATAAGTGTGATAGCAAAGGAGACATAGGTGATCATTGATTAAGGTTTTGAAATGCGTCAATAATATCAAGTGATATTTGTGGAAAGTTTGTGCCAAATGCTAGTAGAGAAAAATATTCCAATGTGTAGTTCCATATCCTTTCTCTTGTGACTACTTTACCTCCTATTTCAAGACTCAAACAAGCAATCTTCTTGATCTAATTCACAATGTTATGTATGAATGTCATTGCCCATATTGGTCTCAACATGAAATAAAAGGTAGTTGTTGTCATTGTGCTCCAATGACTTTGGAAAGGAAGTTATCTCAATAAAAACATCCTTTCTGATCTAAATTACAAATCCATTGTGACCCCTTTGCTATGTATTATATCTAATAATTTGTCAACTCAGCACCAAAATTTCAAACCAGTTGCAAATAAAAGTTTGAGTCCATATAATAGATGTCGATGTTGCTTAGTTTTTTTATATATTACAATTCTAATATTTTATGTTGCTCTAAGATTTGAAAGCACTAAGACCTTGACTCTCTTCTTACAGAGGTTATACATTTGCAGCTGTATGGTATCCACAACACTCCTTGCCTATCACCCCTTACCCCTTGGAGATCCTTAACAAAGATGCACGTCATTCATGGGCAAGAAGAACATGCACTGGATATAAATCTGTCTCCACTTTTTATTTAAACTATAAAGTCTATGCTTTCATTTGAATATCCATCCAAATGCGTGGCTATATAGTAAAATCATTGGTCTATGTTTAATAGATCGCTCACAATATTTTATTGGCTAAAACCATATGATCAAATGCTCCTCTTTTCTCTACTTCCTTCTTACATGCTTCTTTTTCCATGCTACATTTTATTTATTTTTCTTCTCCCCCATTCTTTTTCCTATGTTTCACCTCATTTCCCCCTACGAGAATATATTCTCCTTTTTTTCCTTTTCCTTAAAGCTTTCTCTTTTTTATTTCTTCTCTATGTTGTGTTTCACTTTTCTTTTAATATTATTTTTCTTAGCTTTATTCCCTAATTTCTCATGATTTTTTTTTGTTTTTATTTCCACATGAGAATTACATTTTTTTAAATCTTGATTTTCTCTTTCTTTTTGTTGTATTCTATTATATGTTTTTATTTTCTTTTTATTTCATATATATATATATATATATATATATATATATATATATATATATATATATATATATATATATATATATATATATATATATCAATTTATAAGAATCAATATATGTTTGCTAATTAAATTATCCCCCTCTACTATCATAATGATTTAATGACTAACCCTTTAGTCAATAAATTAAAATTTACTCTAACCACACAAATTACATCTCTAAAAACATTAATGGTCATAAACGTAGTCATACAAGATAAAATCACCTAAACATAAATCTGGACTAACATGCATACATAAACAATTACCTAAATATAGATAACATATCAATTGTGTTAATATTAACCATTCAAACTATGCATTTAACATGTTCTTTCTAATGTGATATGTGTAGGGTTCTAACCATTCCTATGCTGTCCACCAATATCTCCATCTACGTCAGCCTCTTCAATGATGTTTACCCTCTATTAGGCTCTGAGGGATGAGATTCTACTGCATCAAACTCACAACAAATAGGTAATTATACCATAAAATCATGATTCATATATCATAAAATATTAATGAAATGACAAGTTAACATGATCTCAATATAAATAATATACACTACAGCTAACTCATAACGGTGAAATTATAAAACCAAAGTAATATCCTACTGTCTCATAACAATATATATCCTAAAGCTTAGTTAAAATAAACAAATCCAAATTTGTCACTATAAATATCCATGGATAATAAAATAGTTTAATTATCAAGAAATTAGGATGTAACATCCTTCCCCCCTAAAGCTAGTCATCATCCTGAATGACTCTTATTCAAACATAAGTTTTGAACTAAAAATATTATTTAACAAAGAAATAACATAGTATAAAGTATCAAAATCAAGCAAATAAATGTGAAATTTTCTTATAAAACTAATCATATTCCTTCCAAACAGTAATATTCTCATAGTATTGGTCCCATAAGACCCTGCTCTGTGACATCTCCCTATTATGCAAACAAGGTTTGTGAGTGTCACTTACTCTAAATGGTTCTATCATGACCACCCTAGGGTCTAGAACCGGTAAGACAAGCTTATATACTATAGTATAGACCACTTCAGATACCTTGAAGGGTCCCACATAACATGATTATAATTTCTTTGACTTCTCAAATTTAATATTCATCCACAAGCACATGAAATCATCATAAAACCCAAAAATAAGTGTCTAAGGAGAGTTCCATAAAACCTTCTAGCCCCTCTACGTATATCTCCAACCTAAAGAGTGTGTTTCTCATTTCAGTGAAAAGTGTTCAGGGAACTTGGTAAGAATGATGTGTATAAGTTAATACCATCATTACTATACGTAGTTCCTATTGTTATTACTCCATGTAACTCTTGACAAGTATGATGATGAATAGGAATTTCAAATATTACATTTCTAATGTATATATAAAATTAAAAAATAAACATTCTACATTATATACATGTGTATGGCCATACAACTGAATTTGACAAGTCCATCTATCAAATCCTAGATTTGACAAGCTCCATTTATTGGATCCAAACTTAGTAACTATCGAGTCAATGTGAGACTAAATAAGATCCACTCCCATCTCTAGGTACTCACATTCCTAATTCACCACTCTTCCCTTAGGTCTCCATGACCTAATAATCTCCAAAATGTGCATAAGATTCAATGAATCATAATTCCATACTAGCATATCATATAAAGTAATAATACATGATAAACAATTCTAGATGTACCAACATACATTACGAAAAGAATCATACAATCATTCCAAAATTGTTTAAAGTCATCACTAGCCAAACATAACTAGTATCATATTTCATAGCTTAACGTATTTTGTTATATTCATAGTTAAGAGGAAATAATGTTAAAATTAACATAACATACAAAGGTTAAGGATCACATTGTCCTTACAACCTTATAAAGGTAACAAGTGAGACAATGTCTCCCTGTTTGATCAACTAGAACACAAGAAGTTTAAATTTTATCTCAACCCTTTTAGACTAACAAGATGTTCTACATATCCTATATCCTACTCACTCTCGATGAAAGGTGCATAAATTTCTCATCAAAACATGTTTTTAATCAAGATAATAATAATATCAGTCTAATCAAGGGTGAATCATAACATAATGATTAAAATCAACTTATAAATCTTAGTCTAAAACTATTATAATTTCAAGGTTCACCACTCCTCATGGTCAAACTTCACAAGTAGCACTAGAAAGTGTGACTCTACAAGGCCACAAATGGAAAGTAGAGAACTAAAATATCAGTGACATAACTTATAAATACCCTCACTTGGTATGAATAAAACACAGCAATCCAAGTTGCCAAAAACACTACATACTTACCAATCTTGTAAGTGTAGTATCACAACCTATTTTATAACCGAAAGGAAGATTTTTAACCATAGATGCATCAATTCATCCAATCCTACAACTTTTCTCTCAATAAAAATTAGAAGACACTATCCCATGAATTCAAGGGAATATGGTCAAAACATCATTTCTAAAACAAGTTTCTGTTTATTGGGAACACTAAATCAACATCATGAAAATATAAATCAACATAGTGATTTCTAATGATGCTAAAGGAGAGTGAATGAGTGACAACTCACCTCCATAATAAATAAGAGAGATGACACTTATTCCTAATCCACATAAGCGTAGGGGTATCAATCCATGAACAAACTCCTAACACATAGGAATTTTCAACCAAGACATCTACCCTTTCCTACAATAAAATTTCCACTACACTAGGTGGTACCAAACTAAAAATGGTCTTATAAGATTTCCCATTCCTAGGATTAGTGTATATAAGACACAAAAATAATGCACATAAACTTAAGTGAGAAGCATCCCATGTTTTTTGAAAACTCACATACTAAACACAATGATGAAGGAGACTTGATAACCAAGTAAGGATGTAATCACTCTTGAGATGTTTGAATTAAATGATCAAAAAAAATGGTAGGAATCTCTTGTTCATGACTCAAAAACTATGCTATGCACCTACCTAACCAAAAATCATATACAACCATCACCATCGAGACACTTGATAACCAACCCTTTAATAACTCTAAAAGGGTATGAGTACTTCTAAGGGTACACACTCAATATACACACACATTCATAATTCTCCTTTCTGATAAACAAAAGGATACAAAAAATGCTAATGGACTCATTAGGTCATAGATTTTGAGCCACAACTCTGATACCACATGTAATATCCCCACTATGATCTACATATAAACACGTGAATTATTTTTAAAACACATAAACTATAAATAGATTACACCATGAGAATCTAAGCAGTGATCATATATAATGCTCTAAGTGTGATAAATATAAATGAAACATAATACATCATACATCACTGATCATTATCATCATAAGAAAACATCATAACACAAATATATTTTCTTAAGGGATGTGTCTGATCAACTACAATGTTCCTTCCCAAGGCCTGCTAGAGACTGGATAACGACCATTCTATTCTTAAAATGCCCATTCAAACATGCCCACATAAATGGTTTATCGATGGGGTTAATGAGTGATGCAACACACCTAACACCCTTAATCTTATTTTAGCTTATGACTCCTCCAAAAAATCTCCATTACAAGGATTATTATATGATTTTCCTAAAATTGGCAAATACTAACTTCACAATATTTAAAAATGATTTTAAATAAACTCATACAATTATTTATAAGCTTATATCAATTGATCAATAATTAATATGTCAATTGACTCAACTTCTTCAATAGCTACTCTTCAACAATGTCAACTTTCTCTAAACTTTTACTTGAACCATATACACTTTCAAGAATATGACTTCAACTTGATCATGCATGAGATTTCAAAGGTTTGTTAACACCATATACATCTTAAAACAAGGTTTTAAATAGTTTACAAACATATTCTTTAATTCAATCTAGAGCTTGACTTGACAAGGCTAGTGAAGGCTTCAAGGGATACAAAGCTCTTCTTGAGTTTCCATGAGATAATCATAAAGTTAAAATTTTATCAAGGAAAAGTTTCATATAGCTTGAATGAACTAAATCAATGCATATTTGTCTTGGAAGACCAAATTCCTCAAAACTACCCTTTTGTTAATAATAGGACTAGTAAGGCCTAATGGTCCTTGAAAGAATAATTTCACATCAAAATTGAACCAAGTCTTGGTTCTTGGATCTAAGAAAACCAATTCGACTTAATCCAACTCAAAACAATTCAACTTTAACCTTGAAATGATTCTCAACTCATAATTCCTTAAAACCTGTCTTAAGAGACTAAAAGGCCTTGAAGGCCTAGAAGGAGGATTTAAAATAAACTTCATATAAACTCATCTCTTTTGATTTGTGTTGATTGAATCAAACTTAAATCTCAAGTTTTGTGGCCCTAAGAGATCTCTAACCCACTCAAGAAGTCAAAACATGGCTAAAACTAGGCTTTTTGGCCTAATATCAGACTACATTTCGCTTGTTTCTCATTCCACCTTTACCCAATAGAGATAAAAAATTTCCACCATATATTTAACATGGAAATATAATACATTTCAAAATTTTATATATTTTTTTAACAATTAAAACTCATTTTATGGTGATAACCCTAAATCAGGGTTTTGAAGGATTCTAGACAGGTTAAGAGCAATAATAATTTCTCTTATAGCATTTTATAGGGTTTCAAGACCCTAAATTTAGTGCGTATGTTTTTCCCAACACCCTTCAACTTCCCCAGTTCCAAAATTTACAATTTGGACCTTATCAATGCAATAAAAACAAAAAAAAACTCATACTGTATTTTATGCAAAATAGGGGTTTAAGGGGGTTTAGAGCCAAATTGAGCCTATCTCCTTTTAGGAACATCAAAGACATTTGAAACTTAATTGAAAAAAAAATTTAAGGATGAAAAATACACTATTCAATGACAAAATACTACTTTGTTCATTCCATTCAAGAAGAAAATCAGAAAATACAGTTTTGTTTTACCCAAAAACATACTCCTCCTTGTTCAATATTTTTCTCCAACCTCCTTAATCACCACTTAAATCAACTTATCCTCTGAATTTATCCTCATTCATGGCTATTTTTAGTCTTGTTTCTTCTTGGTTCAACCTAATCTCATCCTAAAAACATATTTTTCTTAGACTTTTCCTCTAAATGTTCCTCAAGACTTATCAACTTGCCTATTTTGCTCTTCCTATATTGGCATTCCTTCTAGAGGATGATGAGGTTTACATTTACATAGGTGAAAAAAATGTTTAAAATATATTAAATTATCTCTTGTAACCGTTACATGACGTTATTTCCCTTTAGAATTAGTGATTCATTGATTAAGACATTGGATGGTAATGATAATGAAGATTTTCATCAAAAAGTCAGGTGTTATAATGATTCATTGCAAGGTAAAGATTATTGATTAATATTAAGGGAAATCCATTAGAAGAGTGAATAATTATGAGAATTTATGAGATAAGTCTTGAACTTTAAAACATTCTCTTAAATAATAAGTTGGTTTTTTTTATATAGGAGATAATCTCATCGATTTTGTAAAGACCAGTAGGGTTAAAAAGATCAGACATCCTAAGAAGATTGGAATACAGATTGAGACCAACCTAAATGGAATAAAACTATTTATGTTGTAGAGATGACAAACGTAATAATGTAGGATTGATATAGATGTAGATAAAAATTAGTTGTGAATCAGACCTCCTTGAAGGATCCTACTAAAGGATTAATAGAACAAGAATTGCCCATTAAGAATGTGACAAGATTGATTAGGTGACATGAACAAGTAAAAGTTTGATTAAGTAGGAGTATGGTCCTAGACATCATCACATAAAGATTAAAGTGTAAATGAATTCTAGCAATCTCTCAAGGTTCACACCCTTAGGCATGGTCACAAGCCCGTTACAATATTATTCGAATTTTAAAACATAGTATTTTGGAGGGAAACTATTTACAATGATAAATTGACCTTTTCCAAGACAAATGAAACATTCCAAGGCTTGTCATTGATCATTTAAACCCTCTTAAACATTGTAAAAACTATGATAAATTATAAATTTTAATATTTGCATCCCTGAAATTGATCACAAGTCTACTTAAACATCAAAAGTCTAAATTGATATGTAATGAAATGTAAATGAAATAAGTAAATATTAAATATCACATGTAAATGTAAAATACACATAATGATGAAGCACCTAATTTAGAGCAAAACATGGATTTTTTTTAAGCCCCATATGAAGTAATAATCATCACTAAGCAATAACATGTGGAAACATTAAATGATTAAAATAGAAAATACACATAGGTAAAGGAAGCTTATATGCCACATAATATATGTGTATATGCAAAGTTATATGTCATATTTCAACATAAAAATAGGACATATATCAAGAAAAAATGTTAGACCATAACATGTACATATAAAAATTATGCCATATAGGCATAAAATGTGGGCCATATCGGCATACAAAATTGAGTGTGCCTACAACTAGACTCCTAACTCAACAACTAGCTCTCCTACTCCTCATTAACTCCAAATAAATTGTGTTTTATTGACATAAAGGTAGAGTTAGGGGTGTTTGACACCTCAATATGAGGATATATTCTCATCTTAGCATGTGAGTCATCAAATATTTGATCCACAACATTTTAAAATTATCATGTCTACACAACATATGAAATATAGAATTTAACACATTAAAAGTATATATTGAAAATGATATTTTTTTCAAGAATAAAATTTTGAAAAATGATTCTAGACTCATTGTATTTCATTTAAGTGGCTATCTAAGGTTGCGAGACCACATATATGCATGTGATTGATAATCCTATGGAGCATACATATATCGTTAGATCTAGATGTGCATACATTTATGTAAATATGACATATAATATCATTGCCTCAAGCTAAAAAATAATTTTACTATGTGTTCTCACTAGTCTCCATCCCCAAATCATGACCTATTATCGAAATAGTGGATCCTCAGATGTAAATCCAACATCAAACAAATCTTCTTTTCATCCATGAGGAATACCCATAACTTCCCTCATCATCTATAAACCCAATAAATGAATAATGTGTGAATCCAATGAGCATGATGAAAAATCTATGACTATAATATATATCTTAAAACATAGTTTTTTGTTCAAGGGACAATAAATATACATGAATAAATATGTAATTTGAAAGTTTCCAAACTTGAGTATAGGGTACACCAGTGCTGATTGTGGTCTCTACAATATATTCAAGGCATGTTGAGCTACCCAAAATATCGCTAATCATTTATACAAGCAATAAATAAAAATTTCATTCAAATAAATTAGTTGATTAAGCAAACACATACTAGAAAATAAACTTGATATTCTTTTACAAATATAAATAAACTATAATTAAAATTAAACATGTGTATCAAATACAGATGGTGAAGTAGATAACTCTTCCAGAATAGTTTGATGTGTCCTGAGAAGAGTTTGTGAAGCTAGTACAATTTGCATAGTGTCTGGCATGCTATTGGCATGCCTTGTTGAAGCATCTACAGGTGATGTATGCTCTGGCATGCTAGTCTCTTGAGGTCTTAAATCAACTACAAAAGGAATACGCTCAGGTGCCCTGATGTCCTAAGGTACTAAAGGAATTGTACATGGAATATAATGAGAAGTATTGGTATCCTGAGATGTTAAAATAATTATATATGACATAAACTATTGGGTACTATTACATCATATAAAGGTAGGTCTAGTCTCCATAGATGTAGTATGCGTATGTTGCACCTCAACAATAGGTCCCATACACTTCCTCACATAATGTGCAATGATGCATAGGAACTATAACATGAGTATAAGGAGGAGGGACACTAGCACCAATACCAATATGACCAAAACCACTACCACCACTACCACTACCACCAATACCACTACCACCAACACCACTACTGCCACTAACACTAGCACCAATAATGCTGCTAGATGTATCATCGCCTATAGGTTGAGTATAATTATTCAATGCATGTATACCATGGTCAATCATAACTTATGTCAAGCTCATAACCATTTCAAGGGTGTTTATATGTATCGTACAATGAAATTTTTTATGGATAGAAGTATGTGTTATCATCCTTTTATTTCTTTGAACTCAGTTAGGATGGTTTTGGTCTCGTTTGGCACCAGGTTTGTCAAATGAATATCCACCACCCCTACCTTGGGAGGCCTTCATGTCAAAATAATTTGGAATTTATAGTAGCACAAACTCACAATAGATTTTTCTTGAAAATTATAATGGAACCTCATTATTGTTGCATGTCAGCTAATCAAACAGCATACACCACCTATCCCAAAAATTATTTTTATCCCCTCATGAACACCAATCAATACTAATATGTTTACAATTCACCGATGGTGGTTCATTGGTTCCAATCTTACAAACAAAGTGCACACATCTTATTTTGTTATTTTTTTTCTTATGGCAATTTATTAGAATAAAATTATTTCTTGACGTCTCTTTGATGAAACATTGCATCAAGTTGTGAAGTGACATTTCCCACTTTGTTAAAAATAGTCTCTAGTGTATTGACAAGTGAATTGCATGCACTATCAACTAAGAAGTGATGCAAACCATTGATAATTATTTGTAATTGTTGACATTTTGCATTGTATTCTTTATACAAATCAGCATTTTGTGCAAAATCAAATTATTTAGTGTGTTTTTCTACAATTTCTTCATGCAATGGGTCCATCATTCAATTGTGTATCTAGAATTATAGAAATACATATTTTTTTAAGAAATGCAAGAGAATATAATGCAAATCTAATTTGAAAACCCAACATGCATAAATAAATATAAATACAAATGGAAATTTAAAAATTTAAAAATAAACATGGTTGAGATAATAACCAAAATGTTATATCCTATTGGTGGGATGCAAATCCAAAGCACGCATGTGGACTATGAGAAAATGGAGAGAAGGGAAATGCAAAACATTCCTCCAAACTTGTAAAAATCACCACAGGTTTTAGAAAATACAATCTTGAATAAAAAAAAGGGGGCATACACCCTTATAGATTTACAAAGGGTGTATGCCCTTTAAGCTCGGGCATAAGCCTAAGCCTTAGAAATTTAAAAAAGGGCTACACCCTTTACAAAAAAAATTCTAAGTTGGGGGATGTCACCTTTTTTGTCCCCCAACTCTGTGCATTGATCCAATGGGAATTCCCTTGGTAGAGAATATAATTTATTTCTTACTTGTAAGAAACATTATTGCCAACAAAATTTAATGGTTAAGCTGATTCAAATTAAATCCAAGAAGGATCCATTGTCTAGATGAATGAATACTTATGGAAATTGATCAAAGATGAAATGTAATCTTATTGTTTTTTCCCTGGCACATAATATTTAAGCATTCTTGCATGCCTATATTATTGTATATTGTTTTAACTTTCTTTCATACAAGACTATTATCATCATGGACTTGAAAATTATTTCCACCAAACACAACAAGACTTTGAATCTAATGGATATCTCCAATCACCAACTTCAGCTAGGCTCATTGTTAACCCACATATATTCCCAAACCCAACCTTGTTCTCATTGCCTCTAACAAGGTCAACAATGGAAAAATACAACACACGAACTTTCCTTCCTATCAAAACATTGACTCATAACCAAAAAAATTGATCAATCAAGGGAAAAAAATTTGAAAAAATTTCCCTATATGAATATGACAATAATAAATATCATGGAAAATGATTTGGATTTGATTTTCTTAACAGTGACGGAAGTATACATGTAACATGTTTTAATGAGGTCATTGAAAAATTATATGACTAGGTTCACATTGATAAAGTTTACATTATCTCTAATGGAAGGCTCAAAGAAGCACATAAATACTACAATCATTTGAACAATCCATGGGAAATATTTTTGAAGCTTACCTCAACAATCAATCATTGTTGTGAAGAAGTTAAAATAATATCCATTCCATAATTTCTCTTCAAGAAAATATGTGACATCCCGCAAAGTGCTAACAAATATATGGTTTATATCATTGGTGTTGTTATGTTTGTTTCATATTTTTCCACTATGCAATGAAAGGATGGATCGAAAACTATCAAGATAACACTCCAACTTAGGGGCATGTTAGGGTATAATGTTTTTGTGACATTTTGGGGTACATATTTTGATATAGTGGGAAAAGAGATTGATAAACTTTTGTGTTTACCAAATTATCACATTATTGCAACAAAATCATGCCAAACGTATTATTTTTATGATGTTAATTTTGATACTGCATCCAATACTAAATGTTTTATTAGTCTTGGAATAGCTAAAATAGATAGCTTGCATAGTTGTCTTGCATCTAAAATATCTAGTTCTTATTCCCTATTATTGACTAGGAAATACCTTGGCCCTATAGGCCACATACCCAAAAAATCAAAATTGTTTGAGATTCATCACATTGGGAATTTTAAGAAAATAGAATGGGCTTTGGTTTTAAAAACTATAACAAAGATTCTTGTGGACAACTTTTTTTTCCTGGATTTTTATCTTATGGTGGGTGATAGTATATGTAAGAAAACAATATGTGCAAACTAAAGGTTCTACTTGGCATTTTTTCAAACATAATGCAAATGTATACGAATGTTATTATAGGTATGCAATTTGCCTTGAATTTCAAACTGATATTGTCAAGTTAAAGCCTAGAATTACTTTTGACAAAATCGTAAAATCAATCATTAGGATCGTAGTGAGATATTTGGACTTCTTGGGCATAGAAGATGAGGTTTCTCAATAAACCATTAATCAAGTTTATAGACATTTATTCTTATTAACAATATCAATTAAGAAATAAACCTTCAATGGTGGAGAAAAACCTAAATGTATCATTATCAATTTAGATAAATTTTTAAAAATTACATCTAGAAGTTGACTTATATATGCTCAAATCACAAGAATGCCTAAAGCAATAAATGACCATGTGGTGGCCTTTGACTATTTCTTGTACAAGTTAGCTTTTTCAAACCTTGTTTGGTATCTTATTTTATCTACATAGGTTATTAAAGGTAGAGTACAATATATTAGTTTTTAGACTTTGTTCTTTCCTAGGTGCTACCCTTTATTTGATTTTAGTAATGTGTAGCCATCTTCTCAACTTGTGTTATTACCTTCATCATGCATTATGTAATTATGTTACGCTTCCAAATAATATTTCCATGCCTTGAATTATGAGCACCTAATGTGTGGTTAGCATTTCCTTTCTAAACGCACATTTTATACCTTCAAACTTTTATTTGGAAATCTTGTAAATACAAATTTGGTATACATTATAAGTACATTTTAATTTTCAAATGAAATTTGGATTACCAATGAGTATTGCTATTTATGGAGGGCTTTTATTTTTCAAATTGCCTTCCTTATTTTTTTGGGAAGAAGGAATACATCCTCACTCAATTTTTATGGCTTGTATTCAAGCCGAGTGAATTTGGCTTTACACAACACACAAACATACTACTTCTAAGGTGTGCCGCACATCTTCCATCTTATTCCAAGGAATCGAGATGGGTGCCTTATACACTCATTTGGGTTTGATTCTAAAAGGGGAGCATGACACTCCCACTTGCGCAAGTTCAAACCACCTAATCTAAGATTCTATATTTCAATAAGTGTAAACTGAAATTTTCTCTTTTCATGCAATCACAATGTAAAATCTTCTTGTTTGGCAGTTCTTAGCTTCCCTTGGCGAGGCCTCTATCCAACATGTTTTCCATGAAGGCAACTTATATGTGGATAGTTTGGACAACTTTGGAGTTGAAACCTCCACATTAGTCACATGGGAAGGATCCCATAGTCTTCCAAATCATTTATTAGATTTAATAAATAATGATTCGAACAACACGTCAGCATAGCTTTGAGAGCTGGTTACACACAGGAAGTTCAAGCTTGGGCATGGAAAGAATATACCCCTCCCTACATAATGATTCCAACATGATTTATCGTGTCATTAAAATTAACATGGCTATCAAAATAGGCCATTCATGAAATCCAAAGTCTAAGGAGAAGAAGGCAATAACTTTTACATAGAATGTGAAGAATTCAATAAGGGAGCAAATGGGAGGTGATAGAGATCGATTAGAACCAGTTTCTTGTATAGAGGTCCAGGAAAACAAGAAGGTCTGGAAGAAACTACATAAGGGAAGACTAAAAAAATCTATGCAACTAATCTCAAGGCACAATGAACAATTATCAAAGGAATTTGTGTTGGCCTAGAATCAAAGGACAATCAGAATGAGAGGCATCAAGATTATAGTGATAAACTAATGAATTGGGGATAACTTGCATGAGCTATGATGGAGCAAAAGCTTTCAAGGATAAAATCCATAAATTAGAGTTGATTTAAAAGTTATTCTGAACTAACAAAAATATGAATAATGAAAAGAATGGTTTCCCAAGGCAGGACCCTCTTCGTTGTTGGCTAGAAATATGTTTGAAAATAATGAAGTATTTGACTTTGGAAGGTAAGTTTACCCTCATATTTTTCCCATCATTTTCTACTGCTTAATCACTTTCAAGGGCATAAAATTAGTTTACGTTACTATCTTCTCAAATAACTAGAAAGCATAACCCTAGGTTATCATATTATTAACAATAATGATATTATTCATCAAGGAACTACCTTCTTACTATTATAAAAAGGAAAGCCCTTGTGTGGTAAACCTATCCCTGAAATCCCTTTAGAAGTCCCATCTGAGGATTCTAGACTTATATAAATAGAGGAAGGCCCCCTTACCCCTGCTATTCCCCTTCCCACCTCCCCTTCTAACAGCACCCCTACCAAATCCCCTAGCAAATTGTTAGGAGTCACAACCCCATCCTCTGTGAGTTAAAAACTAAAAATTGTTGCCATTTCCTAGGAGGAAGTAGGTAACAAGAATAAAAAAGTTTGGAATCTGGATGACCCAGATTAGGAGTGTAAAAAAAAACTCATGACCTTTAAAGCAAAATTCATGGATATGGTAAGATCCATGTCTAATATTATTAAGGAATGGAATGATTTAAAACATGAAACTGACCAAATCAATCAAGATTTCAATAAGAGGAAACTAAAATTCCCCTGATGAATAAGGATACTAATCAAGATAATGAACCAGAAGCCACTAAAGACCTTTTGCCAATAATTAAGGCCAAAGGATCCCTAGGTCCCCTTAGAAGAAGACCAACTAGGGCCCTATAAACACACATGCGAAAGAATGACACATAAGTGTTGAAGGTAAGGACCAAGGAGAATAATTGTGCCAACACACAGGACAAGGTTGGCTTAGGGGAGCTCTCTATTTTTGTTTAGTATCCTAATTTTGTTTTGTTGTCATTGGTAGTTGTTCTTGTTATTGGTTAGTTTTCCAATGTTTTGCTAGAGGATTTATATGTTTTGCAACCCATAGTGGCTTAGTTTCTTGAATTGGGGTCTTACTCTTTTGTTTAAACTTGATGGTTGTTAGGTCCTTATAAAATCAACTTATTTTACCCAATCTAATAAAAAAATTATATAGCTTGGAAAATTCTCCATGTTTAGTTTCAAAATGCACAAATGGTATGAATTATGAGTACATTTTAACTTTTACTTTCCATATCTTAATGGATGGAAAATTTATACCTCTTTTTTAATGCAATCATTGTGTAGATGGCAACTAACTTTTAATTTTACATAAATACCCTTCATAATTATTCCTCTTTATTATATGTTTTGTCCAATTTTCTAAATTTGTGCATGAAACATTAACTCTACTAATGTTTCCAGATATCATTTTTTCATACACATATATATTATTAAACATATCTATATGCATGAACATTAAAAGATGTTTTTATTCGCATCTAGTGTCTTTTTCCTAGTTTAGTCAATTCAATACATCTATTGTTATTCAAACCTAAACATGTATAATTTGAAGCACATTTTATTAGTATAAAAAGTTCTATATATATATATATATATATATATATATATATATATATATATATATATATATATATATATATATATATATATATATATATATATATATATATATATATATATATATATATATATATATCATATTAATTGTTGTGTTTTGGTTTATATATGTTCCCTGACATTGTTTTGTTCATATATGACATCTTCAAGGTTATATTTATTGTGAAAATCAAGTTTATTGATGTACACTCTTGAAAACATAAATACATGGCACTATTATTACACACAAAATAGAGGTCAAATAAATGAGCTAAAGTGACTTTTCTACCAATCTCATAAAAATATCATAAATAAATGCAAGAGGGAGAGATGTTATCACATAAACATGCTACCACATTCATTTGTCCCAAATCAAACAACACTTCATAAAAATTCCCATGTAGATTCCTTGTCCCAAACTACCACTACCAAACATACTACAAAAACCTTCACATATATACTCCAACAAATAGTGGATCACCCGCTCCTAAATCTACCTATGCAAGATTTCAATCCAACCATAAGAAATCCTTAAAATAATAGCCATCCTTTGTTGATGTTATTAACTCCTCATATTCTGAAACCCCCAACACTTTACCAACAACTAGTAGTGTCATATCTCAATCACCTACCCTAGAATAAATCCATATACACCATTCACATATACTTCCATTGATGTCCCCATTCCAATCCATGCACTAGCCCATGGGTGTCATTAATCTAAATTTGTGGAAATGTAAGTGTTTTCATGAAAGGATAGATTGGTTTTCACCCATCCACACATGTTATATACGCATGGACATTTATCCATGCATGAATAATAGAATATTAAATAGGGTTCATGATTTTTATAGACACATTTTAAAGAGAGTTGTGTATTAATTCTCAAGATGGAATAACATCGATCTAATAAAATAACCTAAAGTTTTGCATGCACTTACTCAAGTTAAATAAATGATTATAACAAGAGTAAATATGATTATGTAGGTAAACCATGCATGTGGAGGCCAATTAAAATATAGTGGTCATATCATTAACTTCCTCCAAGACATTAGCATAATTTTAAAATACCTCCATAGTGAGTTGACAAATTGGACATCTTAGTGGTTAAACAACAGGATTGAGAAAAAAAAAGTATGACTTTTTATGTCATAAAATCACATTTCTAGTAAGCCTTGGATTAAAAGTTCACTTGTAATCCATACTAAAAGGACATCTTAATCAAAAAACAAACACTCACATCATTAAATCTTGAACTTGTAGATGTTTTGTGCATGTTTTATGTGTATCTATGGACATTCTAGAATCTCACATGACTCAAGATCCCCCCGATGACTATGAAATTAACTTTGTAAACCATAAATAACAATAAACATCATATTTTGGACCCATACTTCTTAATATAGTAACAAATATGTAAGGGATACAAAGCTACTTGTAGTCTGGACATCAAATTACTCCATGTGCTATGGTATGGCCACAACTTGGCTCATCTCCCATAAATGAATAAAACATAGAGGGGTTTCCTTATCTATTTACTATAAGTTAGGCCATGTTAACAAAGGCTTTCATTAAATAGGTTCAATTGCATGAATATGCACTTCACTTGATGTGCTACCATGATGATAGATTTGGCAGCCATCCAAGATTTATATATTTTTTACTTAACCTTATGATGCATCACTAAAGCAGGCAATAACTTATGTTTTTGTTAAGAAGAATATTGAAGACAACCTGGAAACAATTATTATGGATTGTGTCAGTGATTATATGAATTTACCAATGGTAGCCTTGTCAAACATGTGATTTGGATCTAATCTACAGGGGACAAGATCCTATATGGCCAAATGTCATGTTAAACTATTGGACATGATCATGCAACTAGGTTGTACCACTTTATTGTTCACGCTTAATGTTTCTAACACCAAAATACTTAACCTACATAGAACTATGCCTAACAAACCCCTAACATATGCACACCAAACCTATTAGTGGAAAATTCTAAATATTATCTCAAACATACATTGCACATCTCTTTAAATGCATCATGGGTTCACAATATTCTACGAGGAGATCTTGGAAAGGCATTTGCACACATAAGACTACTAGTAAATGTTCACAACAACAATATTTCCCTTTTAATTTATTATTGCAACAACCTATCTCTCCTCAAATATTATATACAAAATTTTTATTATCAGGTATGAATGGTAGCATAGAGGCTCCACCCATATTCCTAAGTTTTTTATGGTTGAAAAATGTACCCAATATTGACACATTATACTGGGGTAACCAATCAATAATTATTGTTACAAAATAGTAATTTGACATACATGTATCAGCTTGGAATCCACAAGAAATCTTTCAAATATACCCAAATGGTACACCCTTCCATCCTCAACAACCCATGTTTATTGAACATGGCTGAAATATTTGTAATTGGTCCTCTTGTAGACTATGAAGAGCTTTTGAATCATGTTCAAAGGAACACTAAATGCAAAGAAGAAACATGCTTGTAAATGAAAGGAATGTCCCTTCAATGTTAGGACATTGGCCCATGGGGAACTACACATGGAATCTTCCATGGGCATTGAAGTTGATGGAAAAAATACATTTCCTCATGTAATTATGATAGGTTGAACATCCACAACAAAAACATGCTTTCATTTTGGAGGGAAAATGTTGATTGCCAACATGATCTCTCCTGTCATGATGTGTCGAATGTAATATATATCTAAATAAGCATCAAAATTAGAGAATCGGTCTAAAATCTATCACCAGATGCTAAAAATAATTTTAGAAGGCACAAATTCACATGACCCTTCCTCAATTCCTTTATGAAGCTTTCAACTAATAGTGTTGTTGATCATGACATCAATGCATAGGTGGCTTGTCATATGTTTCAAAAACTCCCTCTTATCCTATGTTGTTGTTTATCGGTTTCATTCAATTTCGGCAAAATTATTTTGCACCATGCCTCCAAAGGTGCATCAGATCCACTTGCAACTTCAAGCTTCATTGGCCTTTTGACGCTGTATCCTATGTGAGAATTTTTTTTGTCTCACATTGACCAACATTTGCATGAAGCTTTCCCTAGCACAAGACTGTGTTGTTGGTGGGAGGTCAATTGTTATTATCGGTGACCTTGGCCAAATTCTCTAGTGAAGGACATATTGATGTATGTAATAAAATCATATGGTACAACCCTTTGGTGAAGATTTAACTAGTATTATCACGCTGTGCAGAGTTTTTTATTAACAAGGTTTTGGCCCATGCCAAGTCACTTTTCACAATGTATTACTCAATAATAGAAATTTTGAGTTGAAAATAGAGGACTGAAACCTACTCACTTGAACTATTGCTTCCTTGCCTCTAGAAGAATAAGTTATATTTCATTCTTCAATATATTTATATGCAACAAAAACTTGGTTGTAATGCATAATAAACAAATGTTGAAGTCCTTAAATGTGCCAATTGCATGTTGCAATGCACATAGTTCTTGGCAAAAAAAACTCAACAAAACTTGATGATGATCAATGAGAAGCCAAAGTCCTTTTGTGTAGGAGACAACAAGTTATGCTCACACCCAATTTATGGGTGGAAGTCGGTTTGGTAAATGACACTTTTGGCCAAGTTCAAGATATGATTTGTAAAGCTAGAAAAAATCCCTCGAAATTACCAATGTTTGTGATTATTTAGTTCAAAAAATATATTATCCCAACATGGCATGTAAACAATCTAAATCATGTGTTAATCTCCCCTATTGTTTGTGGCGATCGTAGACAAATTTCCCTAAAAATGCTTATGTTCAAATCAGAAAGAAAAAAGAGCAACGACTAAGTTCCATGGCACAACAAATGTTGACCTTCCCATCCCTCTAATTGCTTCCCTCGTTGTTGGAGTCTCTTGTGCTTCCATCTATGACCTGCAACATGCAACAAGATTGTTTTTGTATCTGTTAGTCTTATATGTAATTTAATCCAACACACCAGCCTCCATAAGTTAGTTTTTGGCAAATGACTTCTCACGTTCCATTTGTTTTTCACTTTATTACACTTCACTTTACATGTCCCTTTGCTTTCCGTTCTATTTTTCTGAGTCTAAACCTCAATGTCCCTATCTGCGTTTACATTGCACATTCGAAATGCAATTACTAGTTGTAAACCAATGTACTCTATATTCCTATTTCTTTAAGTAATAGATACGGTGATGTCAAAAAGATGATATAGGTGCTGATGCTTATATGGTGAATCCCACGTATTCCCGTGAGATTTCTTAGTCAATTCAGCAAGAAATGTCACAAAAATTTACCTTGACTGAAAAAAGGAGACAGCAGATGAACAAAACTCATATATCAACGACCTAGCAAGAAAGGGCATCATCAAAAGATAAATTATGCCCACCAACAACTAGAATGAGAATATCATGCACATTGAAAAGATATAAGCATCCAATTCTTTTGGAATCAAAATGTCATATCATCCACTTCTCATATCACCAAAGAAAATAATCTCAGATCAACATTATGCCGATTGGCTAAAAGTCTTGCAATAATCATCAAAATCTTGACCAACTTATTCCTTACAATAAATTGAAAACTTAGGGCACAAGAAAATATCTCTAAAAGCAAACTCAAGATCACCATCAGATGACTTGTGCTGATGATGTCCACAGATAATGTCACTGACCCCTGACCCATCAAACATAAGCATTGGGAATCTGAATAAATTAAAAGCAAACATTGAACAGTGAAAATAAAATGGTACTTCATTTCCTTCGTGTGCTTGGATTACAAGTTAACTGGGAGGAGGTATATAGGAAAAGCTTAAAATGTCTGTACATTGCAGTGATCAACGGTTATATTGCATATTTATTTGGTACATTGAAGTGATCAACGGTTAAAAAGATAAAAGATATTGTATATTTAACACTTTTGTATGTACTTTTATATCAAATTTTGTACAATATTCCCCAACGTGCTGCATGTGAGAAGGTATTCAGTAGTGGTTGTTCTTAGTGCTTGAAATACAAGCTACGCCCATTAGAGATATACACGTTGTGTATATAACACACTCAAGCCACTGTTGCAGTAAACTAGCTTATAGGTTAAACTGAGTGAATATTCTATAGTGGTGTTAGTCATATTAAAGCTTGAAAGACAAGTTTAGTCCAACAGAGGTATACGCACTGTATATATAGCCCCTCAGGCCATTGTTGTAAACAAGCTTAGAGTTACAGCCAAGTGAGTATTGTTTATTGGGTGTTTCTGCAATGGCAAGCCTATTCAGAATTAGCTTCAGTGACAATACTGAACAGCAGAGCAAACCTGGTAGGACTCGCTCATGGCTGTTTGGCGGGCGGAGGTCTAAGACACGTGAAGCAGAAGAAGGGTCCTCCTCTAATAATATGAGGACTGCAAATTCTTCTTATCACAAGTCCTCTGAGAGTGATAAAGCCAAAGTTGATCAGGAAGCACTTCAGGAGGAGAAGAATAAGATGATCAATACTCCCAATGAGGAGAAGAAGAATAAGATGATCAATGCTTCCCATGAGGAGGAGAAGAAGAATATGATCAATCCTTCACATGAGGAGGAGGAAGAAGAAGACCATTATCAAGTTGAGGAAGAGGCTGTGGATAAAGAAGCAGAGTTTTTCATTGAGAAAATGAGGTCTAAAATGGCCAGGGAGAGGTTGATATCCATGAAGAGGTACGAGAGCATGCTTAACAGAGGAGTGTGAGGAGGAGGAAAATATTATTACCATTATTCTAATGTTTAAAGCTGTACTTGTCTTATGTTAAGTTGTCATTGGTCTCTAGTGGTTTACCAGATATTATTCAACCGTGTTTTATTGTAGATCTTCCTTCTATTTGGAGAGCCTTCCCTATCGATCAAGTTACCCTCAACTTCAATAATGTAAAATGTTCAATGTAGTATGATTTTACTGTGTTTATGTAATTTGACAATGCATTATGGTTGTTATATATTTTATTTTTAAAATTGAAAGATAAATATATTAATTTAAAAACTATATACTAAAATGGATGTATAGATAATTGATTTTGTTAATTTTAAAAATTAAAAAGTATTTATTTTATCAAATTTGTGTGGAATTTTTTTTTTTTTTAAAGAGATTTTTTAAGATTTATATTTTAAAAGATTTAAAAAAAAATTAATAATCATTCGAATCAATTAAATTACCATCCTTTCAATTCTAAATATATTTTACAACCAAAAAAAAAGAAAACATTTATTCTTTTAAGCAGTGGTAATAACATTACCATAATAACATGATACTATGGAAATGGATTTTAGTAAATATAATTGAGACAATACCAAAAAAAGAAAATAAAAATCTGACTGAAAGTTATATTGAGATTGCAGAGGAAGCATATGTATCTTTATATTTGTGCACTTGTATCATGTGTTTTGAGTTTCTATTATGAGATGGAATGTTAACATTGAAGTTAAGATCATGTGGTTTGGTATTCATATGTATCTTTATATTTGTGCAGTTGTATCATATGTTTTGAGTTTCTATCATGAAATGGAATGTTAACATTGAAATTAGGATTATGTGGTTTGGTATTAATGTTACAATTAAAACTGAGATTAAGAACAATGTTTAATTCTCATAATTATAATTAAAATTAAAAACAATGATTATCACATAAAAAATCATAAACCATCCGTAATTATTGGAGTCTATTCACCATTAATCTTTAATATAGTACATTACTTTTGTCTAAGATCTGTAACCATGGATTGGTATACCCTTGCTAAATTTAAAAGTGGTAGGTATATCTTTTATAAACTTAAAGTGGTGATGTGGGTGGGCATTTTTTTCCTTCTTTATGTTTTTATAAAATTTAATAGGCATTTTGAGAATATGATATGTTTGATAATATGTTAATTTTTAATGTAGAGTTTATGGTTGATTTGAACTGACCTCTTTAGACATTTTGGGGATTGGTTGTTTAGGAAAAATATATAATATTAGTTTAGATATTTTAAATATATTAAAATGTATAAATTTTGTAATGATTGATAATAGATGATTTTAATTTAATTGTTTTATTGTGTTCAATTTAAAATAATATTTTTGAAATATAAAAACGGATTTCAAAGTTTATCGTATGTTAAAGTTATCGTAAATTTTTTATCAGTTTCTTAAAGCAAAAAAGAAAAACTATTTCATGATGGTCAAATAGACATCAAATATTAATTCAAACATTTTTAAGAATACGTTCACAAATATTACACTTTACCACCATCCTCCTTTGCAATTTAAGTTACACCACTTGACATAATAATATTAGTTTAGATATTTTGAATATATCTACATTAAAGAAATTGAGTTGTATCAATCTTGAGGTGTCTGTTTTGAATTTGTCACAAAGTCTCATCCATTGAAAGGTTCCACATTGATTAACAATTTCAGTGCCTTCTTTACAAATTTTCTGATAAAAAATAACATATGGCCTCCATCTACCTATACAATAGTGTTGTACAAAATATTTCTAAATAAAAAAGGTTCTAACCAATACCCAACAATATAAAGGTGCAATGAGTACAATAATGAATTCTTAAATATCGTAATTATATGAAGAGTACAATAGATGACCCTATTCACACTCCTCACCCTCCTATGTGAATAATAAGTATTGAAAAAACATGAGATATATCATCTACACTAAACAATATTTAATCTCTACAAAAATAAATAAGAAATAGTTAGTAAAATTTATTTATTACCTGGGTGCTAAAACATCTTCATCGTCCTCATTTTGTGAGGATCTTACTATATTAAAACCAATAATAGTTAGTTTATGATTTGTAATTATAATTGGTAGCCCAAAAAAATAAAAAAATGAAATACAAGATAATATTAGTATTTAAATTAATTTATTGACAATAACTTACCTCTTTCTTGATTTTTTATATCTGCACAACTTTTATCCTTTGATTGTATTCCTCGCATCAATGGTAATTAGGTTACGTATATCCATATTATGTAAGTTAATTTATGTAGATAAATATATTATTTACAAATAATATTTAATTCTAAATAGTTCTCAAGGGTTACATCAATTTATTGGGATGAGGATGATAATGTTTCCTTGTAATAAGTAGTTTTTGGTTCAAATCTTTTGATTGATCTCTTTTATAAAAAATGTGAAATTTATTTGAAACCTAAAATTTATAAGTAAAATTGAACAGATTCAACTCATATTTATACAAATACAAATCTACCTAAATACAATTCCTTTAATCATTAAAAAAAATATTTTCAATTTTAAATAATATATTAATTATAAAAAAATACTTACAAATTAAATAAATGAATAATTATATTTACTTTGACTATATTTTGGGTCATGTTTTTTCCTTTTCTTATTCTCTCTTTTATGATGCTTTATTGATATATTCATCTACCTTCAGCCCTACATGACAAGGAATGTGTGAGCATGTCCATCAAATTTTCCTATGAACCTCTTGTATATCCACATGTCTTCGTTGATATTCACTTTGTTTTCATATATATTCTTAACCCTTTTATTTTGTTGGCCTCTATGATGTCCAATTGTTGTCCAATGATTAGTCAATTATTCTCTCTTTTATGATGCTTTATTGATATATTCATCTACCTTCAGCCCTAAATGACAAGAAATGTGTGAGCATGTCCATCAAATTTTCCTATGAACCTCTTGTATATCCACATGTCTTCGTTGATATTCACTTTATTTTCATATATATTCTTAACCCTTTTATTTTGTTAGCCTCTATAATGTCCAATTGTTGTCCAATAATTAATCAATTTTTCATTTAACACTTGACTTCTTTGATCCTTCATAAAATTGACAACACATTGCTTCCTACCTACTGTCTAATTACCATAATAATATACCCAACATATCTTTTGTCCCATTCCCTTACTCTTATTGAGGTTGACTTTTTCAATCTTTTCCCTTTTTTCCATCAAAATGTACCCTTCCTAATTCATTTTCAAGGGGACGGTGTAAAATCCTTTTGATCCTTGTTTCATATTCATCCTCAATAAATATAACATTAGTATTTAAGTGTCTACATTGCTTGGAAGGTGAGGTATGATCCCTAAACTCACTACCTATATTATTAATAATAAAAAATTAATTAATAATTAAATTAATTTATATGTATATATTAAATTAATTTAATAATAATTAGATTTAAATATTTGTATTGGTGAAATATGTAAGTGTTTTTTGTAAAACATGTAGTTTTAAAATATTGAAAGAAATAAAAAATTAAACATAATTTATTTATTACACAAAAATTATAAAATCCAAAAATTAGTTTCTTCAATATTTATAATGGGTGAGGTATACATGTGTTCTCTATGTGATGGAGTGGGCTCGAATGTTGTATGAGAAGGTTTAATAGATTACCTTAGAGGATCATCGACGTTGAAATACATTTATAATTAAACATTTGAAATAATAATAAACTAATATGAATTTATGTATCACAAAAAAAGAAAAAAAAAATCCAAAAATTTGTTTCTTTAATACTTATTGATGGTTTTAGCGTCTATACCCACATTGAAATGCTCCATATGTGAGATGCAAGGTACAATAAATATAAATTTTGATCATCAATTTTCATAAATATATTCCTTAAAAATTGATGAAAAAAATCTTATGATTGAAACTTTACAAGTGATTTTGAAATCCTACCAAAATTGAAGAGGTTTCATTGAGAATAATTCATTAATTTTATGAATGAATATGCCACTTTATTATGTTTATGAACCATTTAATATCACTTCTATTTTAGACTATGAAATATATATATTTTTTTTTTAATTTTTTTTTTTTTTTCTATGATGTTATATTCAATACACCAATCTTAATAAAAACTTTTACACTAAATAAAATCATGGATTCTTTTAATGGTCATTTTTCCTTGGCCTCTTTTGTGTACCTTTATTATTATCTCTTGCATTATTAATCAAACATGTATATGGTAGGAACCGTGTTGCCTTGTGTCCCTCTATCTCCACTATTGTCATGGTTTTAGTGCCTAATCTTTTATCTTCATTCTGTTGTTGGAGTTATATCTCCATTTTCCTTTATGGATCCTTCCAACAAGTCATCTTCAACCCCTTTGTCTAAGCTTCAGGGCCATCTTATTTCTTTTAGTGGTGGCCTAGTGCCCCATGTGGTAGCATCCTTGCTTGCTTTGACTTATTTCTCTCCCTTTGCATATTTGTTATGTAAAACTAGCTTGGCCCATCCCCTAGGCCCTTATCCTTCAAAAGATTCCTTGTGAAACTTTTCATTGTCTCTAGTGTTCTCCATTACAGTCGCTTTACTATGGAATTTTATAAGTCAATTATTATCCTTCATTTGAGACAAAAAGTTGAAGATATGTCTTTTCAATGGGTTCTGGCCTAAGTTGGCTGACCTTCATAATTGGGTATCCTCTTCTTAGAAACCTTTATTCTCTCAATAAATCTACATTTTTCCTTGTGCTAGGGTTTTTTAATTTGGGGTGTGATGCTACAGATGACATAAATTGCATACTCAAATCAAGACCTTGGTTTTGGGAAGAAGCAGAGCTTTATAAAATCATGGTTTTCATACTTTGATCCCTTTCTTTACACCAGGGACTTTGTTAGTGATGAATCTTCATTAACTAATGAATATTCTATTTTTTTAAAGTCAACATTTGGTAATTTTGTGGTGTACTCGATAGCAAGGGACCACCAAAATTTTAGGGTAGAATTTAAATTTAAGGGTCAGCCCGCCTACTTTTTAAAATAAATTTCCTGTTATAAATATTTATTGTCAAGTCCAATAAATCCAATATGAGGACATTCAACACTATATATATATGGTATTCACTCCCCCATGTTCTTTTTTAAATTTGTTGTCATGCTTCTACAAATAGCAATCATGCGATAGTAACCAGGTGACGGACAACAACTAGAAGGTGATGGACGATAACAAGGTGTCAAATGACTACAAGAATTTTTTAAGTGTCTCTGTCAACCAGGTGATAAATGATAGTTAGAAGGTGATAGATGACATCAAGAAGGTGTCAAATGACTGCAGACAACTATGTAGAGCAATTGGGTGATTAAGTGGAGTAGTCAGGGGTCTATGTGAAGTAGTTGGGCAATTACAACAAACAATCAGGTGATACCCTGGAACATTCAGGCATCTATGTGCAAATTTTGGGTGACTATCATTTGTGTGCAGTGTTGATTCGATGGCATCAGGAAAATTTAAAAAATAGAATAGCCTGTTATCTTATTTCAACCAGAGAGCAAACATATGTATAAATATTAATTTATAAACTTTTATTATTTATTCATTCCTATTATGTTCACTAATAATTAATGTCTACAACTATTTTACATGCAGAATCCAATGATAATACAATCGAAGATATGGCTCCATTGGAAGAGATACCTGGGTATGAAATACCAGACAGAGATACTAAATATTATTTGATTTACTGTTAGAATATTTATTTTCACTTTTATGACAATATTTATTAATAATTAGTCTATAACCATTTTGCATGTAGAATCCAATGATAATAGTTTTGAAGATATGCCTCAATTGGAAGATGTACCTGAGTGTGAAATATCAAATAGAGGTACTAAATATTATTTGTTTTACTATTCAGTTATTTATTTGCACTTTTATTATATTATTTATTAATAATTACTCTACAACCATTTTGCATGCAAAACCCAATGATAATAGTTTTGAAGATATGCCTCTACTAGAAGATGTCCATAGATATCAAATTCCAAATAGAGGTACTAAATATTATATGATTTATTGTATTGTTAATTCATTACACTTTCGTATTAAAGACCAATTTTTAATAATAATTACAAGATATTTATCCATTTTGTAAGCAGAACCCATTGATAACTCTTTTAAAGATATGTCTCCACTGAAAGACGTCCTTGGGTATGAAATGCCTTCACAAAATTTAAGGAAAAGGACACTAGAGGACATCATCATGGATGTCGATAATGAGTACCCAACACCACCAAATGAGATTTATACTTAGCCAACATAATATTCAGTTGAAAAAAATAGTAAAAAATATGTGTGAAAGAAGAGAAGTACATGGACAATTAGAAGGTCATTTAAGTTTGACTGGATAGCTAAATACCCATGCATTGAACTTGTAGAGCATGAAAATAGTATTGAAACACCAATAGAATGCAAATGTATAATATACAGTGGGAAATTTGGAAAGAAACACAAAATACAACTCAAGATGGACACAATTGAGAAACATTATGGAAAAATATATGAGTTGGTAAAAGACAAAGATGGACAAATCAAAAAAATAGTGAGATAGAAAAATGCAAAAGAATGCATGCATCAATGTTACACAAAAGAGTATGAAAATCAGCAGAAGCATCAACAACACTTCATTCAGAAAGGAGGAACAATCACAACTCAGTTTCAAAAAGTTGCTCAAATCAATTTACTTGCCAAAAATATACAGTGTTACACTTTATATCACATTCTAAAAAGAGGCAGATCATTTTCTATTTTTTCAGATTACAAGATTTTATTTCAGCATATTGGATTGCATAACATTCCTCAATCACATTGGTCAGATAGTAGTGCTTGGGATATGACAAAATACATTGTGATAATTGAAAAGTATGATTTGAAGGAAAAAGTAAAAGCAACATGATTTATCTCATTATTTATTGATGAGATAACAACAGTTGACAACATATAATGGGTTTGCATGAATGTTTATAAATTTGAGAACCATTCAAAGAAACCTCACCTATTATTTGTAAGTAAAATGAAAGAAAATTGTAATGTTGAGAGCCTTTCCAAATTGGTTATTTCTAATTTGGTAGATATTATTAGGATGAATTATTATGATATATGTACCAAGTTAGTGTGTGTTGGTGCGGATGGTGCATCAATAATACAAGGGAATAAAATTGGTCTATGTGTTCACTTACAAACAATAGTTTCTCCATATATGACTCTAATCCACTACATGGCACATAGAATGAATCTTTCTTATAAAATTGTTAGAACATTTCAAAATGTAGCAAAAGTGGAGGTGTTTATCTGTGACTTACATGTGTACATGTCAAGTAGTCTAAAAAGGTTTTTAAAATTTGAAAAATTTACAACTAAAGTGACTAATGGTAAAAAACTATTAAAATATATTGATACAAGATGGATTTCCATGTATGAGCCTACATGTAGAATATTTGAGGAATATCAATTGTTGATAGGTTTTATGTTTAAATATAGGATGAATGTTGACAAGGCAAAAAATTTATTATATCATTTGACATATTTCAAAACCCTATTAATATTGTGTGGTATTCTGCCCATGTTGAAAGAAATGCATTTTTGATGAAGCATGTGCAATAAAGATCCATATATATTGTTGACTTCATATGGTTGAAGAAACATGTTTGTCAATATTTTGATATATTATACTACTTCAATGAAATTTTTATGGGACCAATATTTGACAATTGACAAATTTTAATAGATATTAAGGACCGTAAAAACTATTTTAAATTCAAATTTAATGATCATCATTGTATTATCATTAATAGAAAAGAGATACCATTACACACTTTCCAAAGACTAATTCATGTGGGTGGAGTAAAAATTAAAGAAGTACCTATATCACATGTTCTACATGATAATGTCATGGATGAGACACAAATGAAATTGAGTAAATTTTCAAAAAGCTTATCTACTAGAATTTGAGATCAATTTCAAAGGGATGAGTTTTTTGAAGCCATGGGAGTGGTGAATCCTATATTTTAGAATAATCTATAGGGTAAAAAAATAGCAAGTAATTTATTTACTAAATACATGGGTACTCTCATTAATCATTTCAATAAATCTATAGAAATTGATGGAATTAGAGTTGAGGGTATTTTACAAAAAAAATTCATGAAAAAATAGTCAATGAATTTTATAATTACAATGCTTGAACAATATCTGACCTTACATGTACTAACAAAAATAGGTGCTATTACAAGGCTATAGAAGAAACTATATCCCAACAGTGTTTTACAAGAAAGAATTAGCAAATATTTTTAGTTATATGAATTGTGTCAAACAATGATTTTGGAGTTGGTGAAAGATGAAAGGGTATTTAGTGCACCATCTTTTGTCAAATCCAAACTTCAAAATAGATTGGATAAAAATATTGATATATGTTTGAGGTTGTATGTTCCAAGTTATTCAAGGGATGAGTTTCCATATAAAAGAGCGATTTCAATTTGGAGTTCTCTCCCTGAAAAAAGAGTCACTAATACAACAAGCAAATAAGATATTGAAAAATCTACTTAGACAGTACATACAAATGTCAACAATGAAACACATGTTGTAAAAGGGTTGTTCCAGCTGCTTGAGTTTTAGTTTGTATGTATTTCAAATATACTTGAATTAATTTTAGTCATGATAAATTTTTGTTGTTTACTAAACAATATTTTATCTTTTTAATTCATAAATCAATTACATAGTCAAGTAGTCTTGTATGTTCGATTATGTTTTTTATGAATGGCTTAATTGATTTCTTTATCGATATTATGTATCATACACTGTACCTAAATTAATTTTTAAAAAATATTACTTTTCAATATAAAATATAACACCATCAACTACAAGTCATCTAACAAGTAAGAATCTAATAGATAAGCCAGATGTTAGGTTGTGATGATGGGTGTCTATAGTCAGACGACTATAGTATGCAGCTAGATGATTGTAAAGCATATTTGGATGACTATAAGGTGTATCCAAATAAATGTCAGATGCAATTAGATGACTAAATTATGCAGTCATATGACTACAATATGTATCTAGATGACTACATCATGCAATCAGAGGACTTTATAATGCAGGAATAACTATAGAATACCATCAGATGACTATAGAATGTCATTAGGTGACTACATAGTGTAGTTGAATGACTATAGTATGTATTCAGTTGACTAAAGTATGTATTCTAGTGACTTCATAATGTAGCTTGGTAACTGCATAGTGTAGTTAGATGACTGCAGTATGCAGTCAAATGATTGCATTATGTTGCATGCAGCCAGACAACTCCATTTACACTGTACAGTCATATGCTTCCTGGTATTGCATTTGCCACATTCCACCTAATTCACCTACGCTATTATATGCCTTCCAACCTAATTTTTCACTATTGTGAAACTGATTTGCCTAGTGACCTCCAAGCTTTTTTTAATATAGGCCACTAAAATTTTCTCTAGTTTACACTATTTATTATTCTTTTATTTGGGTGAGACTATCAAATATTTCTCTTCATTTTTTTACTCTTTATAACTTCTCTCCAATCATGAATGCCCATTTTTGTTTCATTTATACTCAGTTGAAACGCCTCAGTGACACTACACCTCCTTTGTAAAAAAATTATGTATAGATTAGTATTCACAAAAGGCCTACATAAGGAAATATGCCTTAAGATGGGGAGATCGGTATGGACTAAAAAACTAGACTAAAAGTAAGTGGTATTTTTTGTGTTGGGCCCGCTTCACTCATGAGAACATTATTACTAAATTCATGATGAGGGTTGATGAAAATTAACTTGAATTGGTGGCTCAAAAATAAATTTCATGACTCCAACCTAGTGGTGTGTCGCTAAGTAATACCACCATTTGGTGGAGCCAATTTATATATCTTCAGATATTGAGGCTTAGCCTTCCACTCTTATTTTTCCCCCTCATATTAAGAGTTTATGTCATTATTCATGCAACTAAGGTGGCAATCATTGTTCATGTAGGAGAGGTGGCATTCATTGTTCATGTAGGTGAGGTTGCATGGGGCAAATTTATCCACTAACACACATGGAATATTTTGCTTTGAGCACATGGATGGATGTGGGGCATAGTTATTATGGGGATTGCTTTGTCTAAAGTCAAAAAGTGATTACCTTATGATTGTTGTGCACATGTGGGTGGAAGACAAGGATCATTGTTCAAGAATATTCACTCATGTGGAGTGGGGAACCATTTTGGATGGCACATGATGGTGGTGATCTTATTCAAAAGTAGGGAATCTAATTTTTAACTTTGGCACATGTGGGAGACAACCTGACACTTTTCATACTATTCATCCTGTGGGAGTATGGTGCAATTTTGGACTCCTTAGATTCTTTCTCTCATGTATTAATATAAAAGAATGTTGATCCTTTTCTTTGTATCAAGATGCAAGCTTGGAATTTGGATGTCATTCCAAGTTTAAATGTGTAAGATTAGTTTGGAATCCATTCTTAGAATCAAATCTAAGAACTTTGGATGCTTGGATCTTTGTATGTAAGTTAGGAGTAAGAAGGCCCAAAATTGAAGAAGCTTTATTGAAGTAGAGTTTTGTTGCATTTGTAATGTTAAGTAAGCAAAGCTAATGCCAAGCTAAGCAGCTTTGTATGTAATCAAAGAAGCAAGAAGGACAATCTTGAGGAGGCTCTGTAAAGCATGCATTTGTTGAAGAAATAAAAGTCTGAAGCTATTATTGTCATCTAGTTTTTCCCTTCCACATTGTAGGGTTTCCACGTAAATCTTTGTCTTTGTTTTATCTTGTTTTGATTGTATTGTGGTTTATTTTTTGCATTAATTACTTGCACATTATATCTATTTTCCCTAACATTTGGTATCATAGCTAGGCTATTTTGAAAAACTTTGTATATGAGTGTTTTCTACAAGTAGGGAGTCTTGTGCAAGTGGGAGCTACAATAATCACATGAGGAGTAACCATGTTTAGGACAAAAAAGTTTTATTGGTTCCAAACTTATTTGGGCTTGATGAAAATGTGATGATGTTAGCATTGAGAAATGAAAGCAGATAGATGAATACATAGGTGTATAAATTTCTATATGTTGACTTCAAATGGGAGAATCTTAGGAGTTGAAGTCACTATTCATGCAGGTGAGGTGGCATGGGGTGCATTTCTTCACTAAGGCACATGGAGGATTTTTATTTGTGCACATGGATGGATGTGGGGTGTAGTTCTTGTGGGGCTCTTTGATTGTGTGCTTTGTCTAAAATAAAAAGGTGATTACCTTTTTATTTTTGTGTGCATGTGGGTGGAAGACAAGGATCATTGTTCATAACTATTCACTCATGTGGATTGGGGCACTATTTTGCATGGCACATGATGGTGGTGATCTTAGTCAAAAGTAGGGAATCTAATTTTGACCTTTGGCATGTGTGGGAGACAACCTGACATTGTTCATACTATTCATCCATGTGTGAGTATGGCACAATTTTGGACTCCTTGGATTTTTTCTCTCATGTATGTCTATAAAAGGATGTTGATCCTTTACTTTATATCAAAATGCAAGATTTTCATTTGGATTCCATGACAAGTTGCATTGTGTAAGCTTAGTTTGGAATCCATTCTTGGAATCAAAGCTAACAGCTTTGGATACTTGGAGCTTTGTATGTAAGCCAAGAGTAAGAAGGCCCAAACTTGAGGAAGCTTTGTTGAAGTAGAGAATTGTTGCATTTTTAATGATAAGTAAGCTAAAATAAGGCCAATCTAAAGGGTATTTTATGTAAGTGAAAGATCAAGTAGGCCAATATTGAGGAGGCTTTGTAAATCATGCATGTACTGAAGAAATAGAAGTTTGAATCTGCTATTGCCCCATGGTTTTCCCCTTACACATTGTAGGGTTTCCATGTAAATCTTTGTGTCTTTGTATTATCTCCTTTTGATTTTATTGTGGCTTGTTTTCTGCATTAATTACTTGCACATTTTATTTATTTTCCCTAACACATTCTTCTAGTGAATATCCTTACTTTATGAGCTCAAAAATGTTCCTTGCAATAAAAATATTCCCATGTCATACACCCTTGTTAGAACCATGGCATAGGTTTCCTATGCTCCTCTAAAATAATTACCTATGACCTTCTCCCATTGCCCTTGGTTGGGTGATAATAGGGTCTTGTCATATTATTTTACTAATGAATTCCTTATTCTTTTAGGGTTCTTTACTCCCTTACAACCTTATCCTCTATATAATCTTATAGAGGAGTTCTCAAATCAAAGTTAAACACAAGTCAAAAAGTTTAAGGAATAAGGGAAGCATCCTTTCTCCAATTAGATCATTCTCATATTATAAAATGCTCTCTCTCTCTCTCACCCCTCCCCTCGTACCTCCTCCTCTGCTCACACCCTCACCCCCTACCTCACCTCCCCCATGTTATTTCACACTCATTCACTCACACACACACTGAATTAATGAAATATATCAACTGTTGTTTAATTTATAGATAAAAGCTCCAATAAAAATCTTCGATTTACTAATTTAAAAAAATACCAATCAACAATAAAATCATACATCTAAAAAAAATTAAAATATATTTTTACCTTAATACAACTCACCTACTATGCTATATAAAGTGACACAACAAATATCATTATCACTAGGAATTTATTATACCAAACATAATGCATATGTAAATTATTTCATATTATTTTAGAAAGAATAGGAGAATCTTATAGTGTCCCCCAATCCTTAAGTGTTAATAACAATATTATAATTGAAGTGTAAATGGATATATAATTCTTTGAAATGCTCTCTAGTGCTTATTTTGATAATATGTTAAAACCTATTAATGAATTCCACTTTTTCATAGTTATTATCGTGGATCATGATGTGCTAATGTGTATATCCTATCTTTAGATTTTTTATTTAGTCTTATCCAAATACTCCGTTTAGGATCATAAAATTTTCATAAGCCAAATCAACTAAATCTCATTACTTTCTACAACTATCTACATCGTATTTATCAGATCTACTAAAATGATCTTAAAGGAATTTTTATTTGTTTTAATTGTATCTCAAAATATTTTGGGATGTTTTCATGGGTATTTAACTAGGCTTTCAAATAGAGTCCAATCAAGGATTCTCACCACCCATTGGCTTCAAATAATAAGCATATCCCTCCCACAATGCTATCACACAAACCATAATTCCTAAACTTTAGCTGGTTGTTCTTACCAACAATTTTTATGGAGCTTCCTAAGTTCACTTTTGTAAGAAAAAAAATATTTATATTGCATATTTTTATCTTTGCACATTAAGAATTTGGTTTTATATATTTTATTTAGATTATAAATAGTGTTAGGTTGGGTTAGATTTACATATAGAATTCCTTTAGATTTTAGATGGTTTATTTAATATAACACCTAAGAATCTACTATTATAATTTTAGATTATTTCACTTTTTTAAAATTTCTTTAAGTTCTAAATGGTTTGGTTTAGGCATTTTGGCTTTTTAAATTCCCCAATCATTTTATTATTGACATATGTGAAACCCATTGTGGTTGAGTTATTCTTGTATATGAATTCCAATGCTTTACCTATCATAGTTCCTATAATCTCACACTTCTTTGCATCATCATTTGTAACACCTTCAGCGTACCATTTAATTTTACAGGTAAATAAATATTGTTCAAGGTCAGTGGAACCATCATACGGTGTTAGAGTTACAAAATTTTCTAGATTTAGAAGCGCATTTCCTATTATTACTATTGAAACTATTGGTTGCTTTTTATGGGACTTTACTAGTGTCTTACGATTCATTGTAGTTATTTACAAAGTACCAAGATGTTTATGATGATTACAACATTAAGTGGCAACAAATTTGGAAAATATGTGACTAGCCAGTTCAAGCCTACACTAATGCCTTCCATGACCCACATGCAAGACTAGGCTCATTCAAGTTGGAGCAACCTAGACTTTTAAAGTACAACAACAATTAATGACCATCGATTCAATCCAAAATAAAGTTTTCTAAGGTTAAGACAATGGGGTAATCCTATCACTATGTGAAAACCATAAGGGAATAATTCAAGATGAAATTCAAGTGGGACACATTATATGCACCAAATAAACTACATCCTTCAAATAGAAATCCACAACAATCTAAGACAGGTAAATGGTCTAACAAGCACAATAGTAGTAGCCACTCTAATGGAGAGTGCCATGCCCAAAATAGTTTTCCTACATTGTCAATATAGAGGTTTATGACATCAAGGCCTTTAACGGAATTATTAATGCAAATCCAAATGTTGTAATAGCCACAACACAAGCAACACCAATGGTGTAAGATGTTGAATCAGAACATCTATTCCATTCACTAATGTGGGTGTGATGGTAGCCACTAAATTTCATGATTAATGACAATAGCATGAAAAACCTTATATTTGAAGCAACCATCAAGCAACTAAAATTTTCAGCCATGCCTCATTTGTATCATTAAAAATTGGGATGGTTGAGTTCTTTCAACACCAAATGTGTACATGTCACACTTTAATTTTGCTTCTCATATTCTATTATCTTTTCAAATAAGTGTTAGCTTTTTATGTAGCGCCAATGGATGTTTGTGATGTAGAGTGAATTGGTGTTTGTGGTGTATTCTTTAGGCATCCATATAGGCATAGTCACCAATGTGTGTATAATGCAAATCCTTAGAGCTTAGTTTTACTAGTGGAAAGTAAGAGATATTAGATTCCTGAGGTGATCAATGCTTTAATCATGTCGCCAACTCCCAAGAATATTTTGCCGTACAACTATGCATATTCAGCATTTATAATTTCACCTCATACTGACATGTGAATTTAAAGAGAAAATATAAATTAGATTATAGAAACCATGTATACACAAAAAAAGTATGCCAGTGTACAAAGTCGTTAGAGTAGGTCAACTCCTAAAACAAGCAAAATGGTTCACAAGGTATAAACTAGAATCAAAGGTTTAATGCATGCTTCACAGATCTCATATAATTTGACTATTAATTTATAAGGAGGGGTGACTGATCCAAGAGGATCTCCCAATAGTGGTTCTAGTGATATTGCAAAGTTAATTCTCACAGTTTGTGGTAACTACAATTCCTGCTCACTAGTCTATGATACCCAAAATAACCTCTCGAGGTTCACGATACCTCCAAGATCAGCAACCCCTCTCTAAAAATTTCTAACATGCTTCTATAGTGGCATAGTGCAATCAGTGCAAATCAAGCATGGCATCACCCATGCATATACCAAACTTATGTGGTATCCACCAATGGCTTTGATAGGTCATAGCATGTGTTTTTCAAAGGCTTGATCAATACAAAGTTAAGGGGTAGTGCCCCCTTTCATGAGGAAACAACTATGCAAATATGTTGATCATTACTTCTAACACTGATCAGCTCAATCTTTGGAACGTGAATAGTCACTTACAAGCTCAACCATTTTTAATTTTATAACAATTATTTCTATCTTGAAAACTTTGTAAATATGTAAGTATATATGTATGTAAATTTACATACATACATACATAAATCATCCATATTCAAGTAAAGTTAAACTCTTTTGTAAAATATGGGATCCAACCATGTATTACTTTATAGTTTTTTACCCTTAACAAAATAGAATTCCATCCCAATGTATTCAAATGTATATAACTCCATATTCATAAATCATATGGATAGATCATACTCAATTATAACATCATTTCAATAGTTTACTTTAATACTACGTCATGAAGATCATCTTAATACACTAGAGTAATAGTGTATTGAATAACAATACTTTAATCCTTACACCTTATAGAATAATGACAATGATATAATTATCATAATGCAGTCTATTGAAAAGGTATAGTTCGCATATCTAACCTAAATATATATTCAATACAAATACTAAGCTTATTTAGTATTTCCAACTTCGTCGTAGCACATGTCATAAATATATGCATCTATGTTATTCAACCGCTATGAGTTATAATAAGAGTATGATTAATACGGATAAATTAGGGGGAGGATAGCTTATATGATATCTAATAATGTATACATTAATCAAACTTGTCAAAAACCATACATTAAGCTTTTAAATGACTTAACCATAGTCACCCAATTGAATAAGATCACATACTTATTCATGAATACATTAGTTCATAGCCACATAATACATATATAGTGTATTCAATTAAAACTATGCATATTATATTTATAAATATGTCATAAACTATAGTATTTTATATCTTGCATAGTTATAATATATGGGTTAAATAAGCTATGCTTAATTACTATAATGAATATGTTGTTATAGTTTGCTCTATACACATTAAACTTTTCAACAACTTAACAATGTATTCAATTGTTATGTTGTGTGTCCTTATTATGGTTAAAGCACAAATGATATATTATTGATGAATTCAGTGTGTCATCGATATCCTATAAAAAGTCACTGGATTATGAATTGAACAGCAGGACAACTACAAATTGTTGTATATATATATATATATGGCTAAACTAAACAAATCGGCTCCACGAAAATAATTTAATGCAAGGACACCAAAACACAACAATAAATAAATCTTATTTGTAAAAGGGAAAGAAACTAAGATGATAAGTGTGATAGCAAAGGAGACATAGGTGCCTCCCACATATCATTGACTAAGGTTTTGAAAGGCATCAATAATATCAAGTGATATTTGTGGAAAGCTTGTGCCAAATGCTAGTAGAGAAAAATATTCCAATGTGTAGTTCCATATCCTTTCTCTTGTGACTACTTTACCTCCTGTTTCAGGACTCAAACAAGCAATCTTCTTGATTTAATTCACAATGTTATGTATGAATTTCATTGCCCATGTTGGTCTCAACATGAAATAAAAGGTAGCTCTTGTCATTGTGTTCCAATGACTTTGGAAAGGAAGTTATCTCAAGAAAAACACCCTTTATGATCTAAATTACAAATCCATTGTGACCCCTTTACTATGTAGAATATCTATTAATTTTTCAACTCAGCACTAGAATTTCAAATCGGTTGCAAATGAAAGTATCATATTTCATAGCTTAACCTATTTTGTTGTATTCATAGTTAAGAGGAAATAATGTTAAAATTAACATAACATACAAAGGTTAAGGATCACATTGTCCTTACAACCTTATAAAGGTAACAAGTGAGACAATGTCTCCCTGTTTGCTCAACTAGAACACAAGAAGTTTAAATTTTATCTCAACCCTTTTAGACTAAGAATATGTTTTACACATCCTATATCCTACTCACTCTCAATGAAAGGTACATAAATGTCTCATCAAAACAACATGTTTTTAATCAAGATAATAATAATATCAATCTAAGCAAGGGTGAATCATAACATAATGATTAAAATCAACTTATAAATCTTAGTCTAAAACTATTATAATTTCAAGGTTCACCACTCCCCGTGGTCAAAGTTCACAAGTAGCATTAGAAAGTGTGACTCTACAAGGCCACAAATGGAAAGTAGAGAACTCACATCTCAGTGACATAAATATTAAATACCCTCACTTGGTATGAATAAAACACAACAACCCAAGTTGCCAAAAAGACTACATACTTACCAATCTAGTAAGTGTAGTATCACAACCTATTTTATAACCGAAAGGAAGAATCTTAACCACAGATGCATCAATTCATCCAATCCTACAAATTTTATCTCAATAAGAATTAGAAGACACTATCCCATGAACTCAAGGGAATATGGTCAAAACAACATTTCTAAATGAAGTTTTTGTTTATTGGGAACACTAAATCAACATCATGAAAATATAAATCCACATAGTGATTTCTAATGATGTTAAAGGAGAGTGAAAGAGTTAGAACTCACCTCCATACTAAATAAGAGAGATGACACTTATTCCTAATCCACATAAACATAGGGGTACCAATCCATGAACAAACTCCTAACACATAGGAATTCTCAACCAAGACATCTAACCTTTACTACAATAAAATTCCCACCGCACTAGGTGGTACCAAACTAAAAATGGTCTTATAAGATTTCCCATTCCTAGGATTAGTGTATATAAGACACAAAATTAATGCACATAAACTTAAGTGAGAAGCATCCCATGTTTTTTGAATACTCATGATACTAAACACAATGATGGAGACTTGATTACCAAGTAAGGATGTAATCACTCTCGAGATGTTTGAATTAAATGATCAAAAAATATGGCAGGAATCTGTTGTTCATGACTCAAAAACTATGCTATGCACCTACCTACCCAAAAATCATATACAATCATCACCATCGAGACACTTGATAACCAACCCTTTAATAACTCTAAAAGGGTACGAGTACTCCTAAGGGTACACACATTCATAATTCTCCTTTTTGATAAACAAAAGGATACAAAAAATGCTAATGGACTCATTAGGTCCTAGAGTTTGAGCCACAACTCTGATACCACATGTAATATCCCCACTATGATCTACCTATAAACACGTGAATTATTTTTAAAACACATAAACTATAAATAGATTACACCATGAGAATCTAAGTAGTGAACATATATAATGCTCTAAGTGTGATAACTATAAATGAAACATAATACATCATACATCATACATCACTGATCATTATCATCATAAGAAAACATCATAACACAAATATATTCTCTTAAGGGATGCATCTGATCAACTACAATGTTCCTTCCCAAGGCCTGCCAGAGACTGGATAATGACCATTCTAGTCTTAAAATGCCCATTCAAACATGCCCACATAAATGGTTTGTCGATGGGGTTAATGAGTGATGCAACACACCTAACAACCTCAATATTATTTTAGCTTATGACTCCTCCAACAAATCTCCATTACAAGGATTCTTATATGATTTTCCTAAAATTGACAAATACTGACCTCACAATATTTTAAAATGATTTTAAATAAACTCATACAATTATTTATAAGCTTATATCAATTGATCGATAATTAATATGTCAATTGACTCAACTTCTTCAATAGCTACTCTTCAACAATGTCAACTTTCTCTAAACTTTTACTTGAACCATATACACTTTCAAGAATATGACTTCAACTTGATCATGCAAGAGATTTCAAAGGTTTGTTAACACTATATATATCTTAAAACAAGGTTTTAAATAGTTTACAAACATATTCTTGAATTCAATCTAGAGCTTGACTTGAAAAGGCTAGTAAAGGCTTCAAGGGATACAAAGCTCTTCTTGAGTTTCCATGAGATAATCATAAAGTTAAAATTTTATCAAGGAGAAGTTTCATATAGCTTGAATGAACTAAATCAATGCATATTTGTCTTAAATTTGTCTTGGAAGACCAAATTCTTCAAAACTACCCTTTTGTTAATAATAGGACTAGTAAGGCCTAATGGACCTTGAAAGAATAATTTCACATCAAAATTGAACCAAGTCTTGGTTCTTGGATCTAAGAAAACCAATTCAACTTAATCCAACTCAAAACAATTCAACTTTAACCTTGAAATGATTCTCAACTCATAATTCCTTAAAAACTGTCTTAAGAGACTAAAAGGCCTTGAAGGCCTAGAAGGAGGATTTAAAATAAACTTGATATAAACTCATATATTTTGATTTGTGTTGATTGAATCAAACTTAAATCTCAAGTTTTTTGGCCCTAAGAGATCTCTAACCCACTCAAGAAGTCAAAGCATGGCTAAAACTAGGCTTTTCGGCCTAATATCATACTACTTTTTGCTTGTTTCTCATTCCACCTTTACCCAATAGAGATAAAAAATTTCCACCATATATTTATCATTGAAATATAATACATTTCAAAATTTTATTTTATTTTTAACAATTAAAACTCGATTTATGGTGATAACCCTAAATCAAGGTTTTGAAGGATTCTAGACAGGTTGAGAGCAATAATAATTTCTCTTAGAGAATTCTATAGGGTTTAAAGACCCTAAATTTAGTGTGTAAGTTTTTCCCATCACCCTTCAACTTCCCCAATTCCAAAATTTACAATTTGGACCTTATCAATGCAATAAAAACAAAAAAAAACTCATACTGTATTTTATGCAAAATAGGGGTTTAAGGGGGTTTAGAGGTAAACTGAGCCTATCTCCTTCCAAGAACATCAAAGACATTTGAAACTTAATTGAAAAAAAAATTTAAGGATGAAAAATACACTATTCAATGACAAAATACTACTTTGTTCATACCATTCAAGAAGAAAATCAGAAAATACAATTTTGTTTTACCCAAAAATATAGTCCTCCTTATTCAATATTTTTCTGCAACCTCCTCAATCACCACTTAAATCAACTTATCCTCCTAATTTATCCTCATTCATGGCTATTTTTAGTCCCATTTCTTCTTGGTTCAACCTCATCTCATCCTAAAAACATATTTTTCTTAGACTTTTCCTCTAAATGTTCCTCAAGACTTATCAACTTACCTATTTTGCTCCTCCTATGTTGGTATTCCTTCTAGAGGATGATGAGGTCGAGTTTTGCATTTACATAGGTGAAAAACATGTTTAAAATATATTAAATTATCTCTTATAACCTTTACATGACGTTATTTCCCTTTAGAATTAGTGATTCATTGATTAAGACATTGGATGGCAATGATAATGAAGATTTTCATCAAAAAGTTAGGTGTTATAATGATTCATTACAAGGTAAAGAGTATTGATTAATATTAAGGGAAATCCATTATAAGAGTGAATAATTATGAGAATTTATGAGATAAGTCTTGAACTTTAAAACATCCTCTTAAATAATAAGTTGGTTTTTGCTATATAGGAGATAATCTCATTGATTTTGTAAAGACCAGTAGGGTTAAAAAGATCAGACATCCTAAGAAGATTGGAATACAGATTGAGACCAACCTAAATGGAATAGAACTATTGATGTTGTAGAGATTACAAACCTAATAATGTAGGATTGATACAAATGTAGATAAAAATTAGTTGTGAATCAAACCTCCTTGAAGGATCCTACTAAAGGATTAATAAAACAAGAATTGCCCAATTAAGAATATGACAAGATTGATTAGGTGACATGAACAAGTAAAAGTGTGAGTAAGTAGGAGTATGGTCCTAGACATCATCACATAAGGATTAAAGTGTAAATGAATGCTATCAATCTCTCAAGGTTCATGCCCTTAAGAATGGTCACAAGCCCGTTACAACATTATTCGAATTTTAAAACATAGTATTTTGGAGGGAAACTATTTACAATGATAAATTGACCTTTTCCAAGACAAATGAAACATTCCAAGGCTTTTCATTGATCATCTAAACCCTCTTAAACATCGTAAAAACCATGATCAAGTATAAATTTTAATATTTGCATCCCTAAAATTGATCACAAGTCCACTTAAACATCAAAAGTTTAAATTGATATGTAATGAAATGTAAATGAAACAAGTAAATAGTAAATATCACATGTAAATTTAAAATACACATTATGATGAAACACCTAATTTGGAGCAAAACATGGATTTTTTTTAAGCCCCATATGAAGTAACAATCATCACTAACCAATAACATGTGGAAACATTAAATGATCAAAATAGAAAATACACATAGGTAAAGGAAGCTTATATGTCGAATAATATATGTGTATATGCAAGGTTATATATCATATTTCAACATAAAAATAGGACATATATCAAGAAAAAATGTTAGACCATAACATGTACATATAAAAATTATGCCATATAGGCATACAATGTGGGCCATATCGGCATACAAAATTAAGTGTGCCTACAACTATACCCCTAACTCAACACCTAGCTCTCCTACTCCTCATTACCTCCAAATAAATTGTGCTTTATTGACAAAAAGATAGAGTTAGGGGTGTTTGACGCCTCAATATGAGGATAGATTCTCCTCTTAGCATGTGAGTCATCAAATATTTGATCCACAACATTTTAAAATTATCATGTCTACACAACATATGAAATATAAAATTTAACGCATTAAAATTATATATTGAAAATGATAATTTTTTCAAGAATAAAATTTTGAAAAATGATTCTAGACTCATTGTATTTCATTTAAGTGGTTATCTAAGGTTGCGAGACCACATATATGCATGTGATTGATAATCTTATGGATCATACATATATCGTTAGATCTAGATGTGCATACATTTATGTAAATATGACATATAATATCATTGCCTCAAGCTAAAAAATAATTTTACTATGTGTTCTCACCATTCTCCATCCCCAAATCATTACCTATAATGGAAATAGTGGAACCTTAGATGTAACCCCAACATTAGACAAATCTTTTCATCCATGAGGAATACCCATAACATCCCTCATCATCTATAAACCCAATAAATGAATAATGTGTGAATCCAATGATCATGATGAAAAATCTATGACTATAATATATATCTTAAAACATAGTTTTTTGTTCAAGGGACAATAAATATACATGAATAAATATATAATTTGAAAGCTTCCAAACTTGAGTATAGGGTACACTAGTGCCAATTGTGGTCTCTACAATATATTCAAGGCATGTTGAGCTACCCAAAATATCTCTAATCATTTATACAAGCAACAAATAAAAATTTCATTCAAATAAATTAGTTGATTAAGCAAACACATACTAGAAAATAAACTTAATATTCTTTTACAAATATAAATAAACTATAATTAAAATTAAACATGTGTATCACATACAGATGGTGAAGTAGATAACTCTTCCACAATAGTTTGACGTGTCTTGAGAAGAGTTTGTGAAGCTAGTATAATTTGCATAGTGTCTGGCATGTTATTGTCATGCCTTGTTGAAGCATCTACGAGGGATCTATACTCTGGCATGCTATTGTCATGCCTTGTTGAAGCATCTATGGGGGATCTATACTCTGGCATGCTAGTCTCTTGAGGTCTTAAATCAACTACAAAAGGAATACACTCAGGTGCCCTGGTGTCCTAAGGTACCAAAGGAACTGTAGATGGAATATAATGAGAAGTATTGGTATCCTGAAATGTTCAAATAATTATATATGACATAAACTATTGGGTACTATTACGTCATATAAAGGTAGGTCTAGTATCCATAGATGTAGTATGTGTATGTTGCACCTAAATAGTAGGTCCCATACACTTCCTCACACATGATGTGAAATGATACATGGGGACTATAGCATGAGTATAAGGAGGAGGGACACTAGCACCAATACTAATACCACCAAAACCACTAGCGCCACTACCACTACCACCAATACCACTACTACCAACACCACTACTGCCACTAACACTAACACCAATAATGTTGTTAGATGTATCATCACCTATAGGTTGAGTATAATTATTCAATGCATGTATACCATGGTCAATCGTAACTTATGTCGAGCTCATAACCATTTCAAGGGTGTTTATATGTATGGTACAATGAAAATTTTTATGGATAGAAGTATGTGTTATCGTCCTTTTATTTCTTTGAACTCGGTTAGGATGGTTTTGGTCTCGTTTGGCACCAGGTTTATCAAATGAATACCCACCACCCCTACCTTGGGAGGCCTTCATGTCAAAATAATTTGGAATTTATAGTAGCACAAACTCACTATAGATTTTTCTTAAAAAGTATAATGGAACCTCATTATTGTTGCATGTCAGCTCATCAAATAGCATACACCACCTATCCCAAAAATTATTTTTATCCCCTCATGAACACCAATCAATACTAATATGTTTACAATTCACCGATGTTGGTTCATTGGTTTCAATCTTACAAAAAAAGTGCACACATCTTATTTTGTTATTTTTTTTCTTATGGCAATTTATCAGAATAAAAGTATTTCTTGACGTCTCTTTGATGGAACATTGCATCAAGTTGTGAAGTGACATTTCCCACTTTGTTAAAAATAGTCTCTAGTGTATTGGTAAGTGAATTGCATGCACTATCAACTAATAATTGATGCAAATCATTGATAATTATTTGTAATTGTTGACATTTTGCATTGTATTGTTTATACAAATCAACTTTTTGTGTAAAATAAAATTGTTTATTGTGTTTTTCTACAATTTCTTCATGCAATGGGTCCATCATTCAATTGTGTATCTAGAATTATAGAAATACATTTTTTTTTAAGAAATGCAAGAGAATATAATGCAAATCTAATTTTAAAACCCAACGTGCATAAATAAATATAAATACAAATGGAAATTTAAAAATTTTAAAATTTAAAAATAAACATAGTTGAGATAGTAACCAAAATGTTATATCCTATTGGTGGGATGCAAATCCAAAGCACGCATGTGGACTATGAGAAAATGGAGAGAAGGGAAATGCAAAACATTCCTCCAAACTTGTAAAAATCACCACCGGTTTTAGAAAATACAATCTTGAATTAAAAAAGGGGGGCATACACCCTTATAGATTTACAAAGGGTGTACGCCCTTTAAACTTAGGCATAAGCCTGAGCCTTAGAAATTTAAAAAAGGGCTACACCCTTTACAAAAAAAAAATCAAAGTTGGGGGATGTCACCTTTTTTGTTCCCCAACTCTGTGCATCGATCCAATGGGAATTCCCTTGGTAGAGAATATAATTTATTTCTTGCTTGAAAGAAGTGTATATATAAAGCTCTATATCCAAATATTGTAACTTTGTCCTATTCACTAAATATTAAGCTCAAATGTGCAATATCGTGTTTATGTTTTTGATGGATTACACTTGTAAGAAACATTATTTCCAACAAAATTTAATGGCTAAGCTGATTCAAATTAAATCCAAGAAGGATCCATTTTCTATATGAATGAATACTTATGGAAATTGATCAAAGATGAAATGTAATCTTATTATTTTTTCCCTGGCACATAGAATTTAAGCAATCTTTCATGCCTATATTATTGTATATTATTTTAACTCTCTTTCATACAAGACTATTATCATCTTGGACTTGAAAATTATTTCCACCAAACACAACAAGACTTTGAATCTAATGGATATCTCCAATCACCAACTTCAGCCAGGCTCATTGTTAACCCACATATATTCCCAAACCCAACCTTGTTCTCTAGTGCCTCTAACTAAGTCAACAATGGAAAAATACAACACACAAACTTTCCTTCCTATCCAAACATTGACTCATAACCAAAAAAGTTGGTCAATAAAGGCAAAAACACTTGAAAATTTTTCCCTGTATGAATATGACAATAATAAATATCATGGAAAATGATTTGGATTTGATTTTCTTAATAGTGATGAGAGTATACATGTAACATGTTTTAATGAGGTCATTGAAAAATTATATGACTAGGTTCACATTGATAAAGTTTATATTATCTCTAATGGAAGGCTCAAAGAAGCACATAAATACTACAATCATTTGAACAATCCATGGGAAATATTTTTGAAGCTTACCTCAACAATCAATCATTGTTTTGAAGAAGTTAAAATAATATCCATTCCATAATTTCTCTTCAAGAAAATATGTGACATCCCGCAAAGTGCTAACAAATATATCGTTTATATTATTGGTGTTGTTATTTTTGTTTCATATTTTTCCACTATGCAGTGAAAGGATGGATCGAAAACTATCAAGATACTACTCCAACTTAGGGGCATGTTAGGGTATAATGTTTTTGTGACATTTTGGGGTGCATATTTTGATATAGTGGGAAAAGAGATTGATAAACTTTTGTGTTTACCAAACCATCACATTATTTCAATAAAATCATGCCAAACATATTATTTTTATGGTGCTAATTTTGATACTGCATCCAATACTAAATGTTTTATTAGTCTTGGAATAGCTAAAATAGATAGCTTGCATAGTTGTCTTGCATCTAAAATATCTAGTTCTTATTCCCTATTATTGACTAGGAAATACCTTGGCCCTATAGGGCACATAACCAAAAAATCAAAATTGTTTGAGATTCATCACATTGGGAATTTTAAGAAAATAGAATGGGCTTTGGTTTAAAAAACTATAACAAAGGTTCTTGTGGACAACTTTTTTTTCCTAGATTTTTATCTTATGGTGGGTGATAGTATATGTAAGAAAACAATATGTGCAAACTAAAGGTTCTACTTGGCATTGTTTCAAACATAATGCAAATGTATATGAATGTTATACAGGTATGCAATTTGCCTTGAATTTCAAACTGATATTGTCAAGTTGAAGCCTAGAATTGCTTTTGACAAAATCATAGAATCAATCATTAGGATCGTAGTGAGATATTTGGACTTCTTGGCCATAGAAGATGAGGTTTCTCAATAAATCATTAATCAAGTTTATAGACATTTATTCTTATTAACAATATCAATTAAGAAATAAACCTTCAATAGTGGAGAAAAACATAAAGTATCATTATCAATTTAGATAAATTTAAAAAAATTACATCTAAAAGTTGACTTATATATGCTCAAATCACAAGAATGCCTAAAGCAATAAATGACCATGTGGTGGCCTTTGACTATTTCTCGTACAAGTTAGTTTTTTCAAACCTTGTTTGGTATCTTATTTTATCTACATAGGTTATTAAAGGTAGAGTACAATATATTAGTTTTTATACTTTGTTATTTCATAGGTGCTACCCTTTATTTGATTTTAGTAATGAGTAGCCATCTTCTCAACTTGTGTTATTACCTTCATCATGCATTATGTTATTATGTTACGCTTCCAAATAATATTTCCATGCCTTGACTTATGAGCACCTAATATGTGGTTAGCATTGCCTTTCTAAACGCACATTTTATACCTTTAAACATTTTGTTTGGAAATCCTGTAAATACAAATTTGGTATACATTATAAGTACATTTTAATTTTCAAATGAAATTTGGATTACCAATGAGTATTGCTATTTATGGAGGGCTTTTATTTTTCAAATTGCCTTCCTTATTTTTTTGGGAAGAAGGAATACCTCCTCACTCAATTTTTATGGCTTGTATTCAAGATGAGTGAATTTGGCTTTACACAACACACAAACATGCTACTTCTAAGGTGTGCCCCACATCTTCCATTTATTCCAAGGAATCGAGATGGGTGCCTTATACACTCATTTGGGTTTGATTCTAAAAGGGGAGCATGACACTCCCACTTGCACAAGTTCAAACCACCTAATCTAAGATTCTATATTTCAATGAGTTTAAAGTGAAATTTTCTCTTTTCATGCAATCACAATGTAAAATCTTCTTGTTTGGCAGTTCTTAGCTTCCCTTGGTGAGGCCTCTATCCAACATGTTTTTCATGATGGCAACTTAGATGTGGATAGTTTGGACAACTTTGGAGTTGAAACCTCCACATTAGTCACATGGGAAGGATCCCATAGTCTCCCAAATCATTTATTAGATTTAATAAATAATTATTTGAAAAACACGTCAGCATAGCTTTGAGAGCTAGTTACACACAGGAAGTTCAAGTTTGGGCGTGCAAAGAATATACCCCTCCCTACATAATGATTCCAACATGATTTATTGTATCATTAAAAGTAACATGACTATCAAAATAGGCCATTCTTGAAATCCAAAGTCTAAGGAGAAGAAGGCAATAACTTTTACATAGAATGTGAAGAATTCAATAAGAGAGCAAATGGGAGGTGATAGAGATCGATTAGAACCACTTTCTTGTAAAGAGGTCTAGGAAAATAAGAAGGTCTGGAAGAACTACATAAGGGAAGACTAACAAAATCTATGCAATGAAATTTAGGGCACAATGAACAATTATCAAAGAAATTTGTGTTGGCCTAGAATCAAAGGACAGTCAGAATGAGAGGCATCAAGATTATAGTGATAGAATAATGAATTGGGGAGATAACTGGGATGAGCTATGATGGAGCAAAAGCTTTGATTTAAAATTTATTTTGAACCAACAAAACTCTGAATAATGAAAAGAATGGTTTCCCAAGGCAGGACCCTCTTCATTGTTGGCCAGAAATATGTTTGAAAATAATGAAGTATTTGACTTTGGAAGGTAAGTTTACCCTCATATTTTTCCCATCATTTTCTGCTGCTTAATCACTTTCAAGGGCATAAAATTAGTTTACGTTACTATCTTCTCAAATGAATGGAAAGCATAACCCTAGCTTATCATATTATTAACAATAATGATATTATTCATCAAGGAATTAACTTCCTACTATTCTATAATGGAGAGCGCTTGTGTGGCAAACCTATCACTAACATCCCCTCAGAAGTCCTATCTAAGGATTCTAGACTTATATAAATAGAGGAAGGCCGCCTTGCCCCTGTTATTCCCCTTCCCACCTCCCCTTCTAACAGCACCCCTACCAAATCCCCTAGAAAATAGTTAGGAGTCACAACCCCATCCTCTGTGAGCAAAAAACTAAAAATTGTGGCCATTTCCTAGGAGGAAGAAGGTAACAAGAACAAAAAAGTTTGGAATCTGGATGACCTAGATTAGGAGTGTAAAAGAAAGCACAGGACATTTAAAGCAAAATTGATGGATATGGTAAGAGCCATGTCTAATATTATTAAGGAATGGAATGATTTAAAACATGAAACTGACCAACTCAATCAAGATTTCGATAAGAGGAAACTAAAATTGCCCTGATGAATAAGGATACTAATCAAGATAATGAACCAGAAGCCACTAAAGACCTTTTGCCAATAATTAAGACCAAACGATCCCTAGGTCCCCTTAGAAGAAGACCAACTAGGGCCCTATAAACACACATGCAAAAGAATGACACATAAGTGCTGAAGGTAAAGACCAAGGAGAATAATTGTGCCAACACACAGGACAAGGTTGTCTTAGGGGAGCTCTCTATTTTTGTTTAGTATCCTAATTTTGTTTTGTTGTCATTGGTAGGTTAGTTTTCCAATGTTTTGCTAGAGGATTTCTATGTTTTGCAACCCATAGTGGCTTAGTTTCTAGAATTGGGGTCTTACTCTTTTGTTTAAACTTGATGGTTGCTAGGTCCTTATAAAACCAACTTATTTTACCCAATCTAATAAAAAATTATATAGCTTGGAAAATTTTCCATGTTTAGTTTCAATATGCACAAATGGTATGAATTATGAGTACATTTTAACTTTTAATTTCCATATTATTTTCCATATCTTAATGGATGGAAAATTTATACCTCTTTTTTTATGCAATCATTGTGTAGATGGCAACTAACTTTTAATTTTACGTAAATAACCTTCATAATTATTCCTCTTTATTATATGTTTTGTCCAATTTTCTAAATTTGTGCATGAAACATTAACTCTACTAATGTTTCCAGATATTATTTTTTCACACACATATATATTATTAAACATATCTATATGCATGAACATTGAAAGATGTTTTTATTTGCATCTAGTGTCTTTTTCCTAGTTCAGTCAATTCAATACATATATTGTTATTCAAACCTAAATATATATATTTTGAAGCACATTTTATTAGTATAGAAAGTTCAAAATAAATATATCATATTAATTATTGTGTTTTGGTTTATTTATGTTCCCTGACATTGTTTTGTTCATATATGACATCTTCAAGGTTATATTTATTGTGGAAATCAAGCTTATTGATGTATACTCTTGAAAACATAGTTACATGGCACTAGTATTACACACAAAATAGAGGTCAAATAAATGAGCTAAAGTGACTTTTATACCAATCTCATAAAAATATCATAAATAAACGCAAGAGGGAGAGATGTTATCACATAAACATGCTACCACATTCATTTGTCCCAAATCAAACAACACTTCCTAAAAATTCTCATGTAGATTCCTTGTCCCAGTCTACCACTACCAAACATACTACAAAAACCTTCACATATATACTCCAACAAATAGTGGAACACCCGCTCCTAAATCTACCTATGCAAGATTTCAATCCACCCATAAGAAATCCTTAAAATAATAGCCATCCTTTGTTGATGTTATTAACTCCTCGTATTCTAAAACCCCCAGCACTTTACCAAAAACTATTAGTGTCATATCTCAATCACCTACCCTATAAAAAATCCATATACACCATTCACATATACTTCCACTGATGTCCCCATTCCAATCCATGCACTAGCCCATTGGTGTCACTAATCTAAATTTGTGGAAATGCAAGTGTTTTCATGAAAGGATAGATTGGTTTTGACCCATCCACACATGTTATATATGCATGGACATGTATCCATGCATGAATAATATAATATTAAATAGGGTTCATGCTTGTTATATACACATTTCAAAGAGAGCTGTGTATTAATTCTCAAGATGGAATAGCATCGATCTAAGAAAATAACCTAAAGTTTTGCATGCGCTTACTCAAGTTAAATAAATGATTATAACAAGAGTAAATATGATTATGTAGGTAAACCATGCATGTGGAGGCCAATGAAAATATAGCAGCCATATCATTAACTTCCTCCAAGACATTGGCATAATTTTAAAATACCTCCACAGTGAGTTGACAAATTGGACATCTTAGTGGTTAAACAATAGGATTGAGAAAAAAAAAAGTATAACTAATTATGTCATAAAATCCCATTTCTAGTAAGCCTTGGATTACATGTTAACTCATGATCCATACTAAAAGGACATCTTAATCGAAAAACATGCACTCACATCATTAAATCTTGAACTTGTAGATGTTTTGTACATGTTTTATGTTTATCTATGGACATTCTAGAATCTCACATGACTCAATATCCCCCCAATGACTATGAAATTAACTTTGTTAACCATAAAGAACAATAAACATCATATTTTGTACCCATACTTCTTAATATTGGAACAAATATGTAAGGGATACAAAGCTACTTGCAGTCTGGACATCAAATTACTCCATGTGCTATGGTATGGCCACAACTTGGCCTATCTCACATAAATGAATAAAACATAGAGGGGTTTCCTTATCTATTTACTATAAGTCAGGCCATGTTAATAAAGGCTTGCATTAAATAGGTTCAATTGCATGAATATGCACTTCACTTGATGTGCTACCATGATGATAGATTTGGCAGCCATCCAAGATTTATATATATTTTACTTAACCTTATGATCCATCACCGAAGCATGGAATAACTTATGTTTTTGTTAAGAAGAATATTGAAGACAATCTAAAAACAAGTATTATGGATTGTGTAAGCGATTATATGAATTTCCTAATGATAGCCTTGTCAAACATGTGATTTGGATATAATCTACAGGAGACAAGATCTTATTGGACCAAATGTCATGTTAAACTATTGGACATGATCATGCAACTAGGTTGTACCACTTTATTCTTCACACTTAATGTTTCTAACACCAAAATACTTAACCTGCATAGAACTATGCCTAAAAAACCCCTAACATATGCACACCAAACCTATTAGTGTAAAATTCTAAATATTATCTCAAACCTACATTGCACATCTCTCTAAATGCATCATGGATTCACAATATTCTACGAGGAGATCTTGGAAAGGCATTTGCACACATAAGACTACTAGTACATGTTTACAACAACAATCTTTCCCTTTTAATTTATTATTACAACAACCTGTTTCTCCTTAAATATTATATATATAATTGTTACTATCAGGTACGAATGGCAGCATAGAGGCTCCACCCATATTCCTAGTTTTTTATGGTTGGAAAATGTACCCAATATTGACACATTATACTGGGGTAACCAATCAATAATTATTGTTACAAAATAATAATTTGACATACATGTATCAGCTTGGAATCCACAACAAATCTTTTAGATATACCCAAATGGTACACCCTTTCATCCTCAACGACCCATGTTTTTGAACACGGCTGAAATATTTGTAATTGGTCCTGTTGTAGACTATGAAGAGCTTTTGAATCATGTTCAAAGGAACACTAAATGCAAAGAAGAAACATGCTTATAAATGAAAGGAATGTCCCTTCAATGTTAGTACAACACCCCATGGGGAACTACATATAGAATCTTCCATGGGCATTGAAGTTGATGGAAAAAATACATTTCCTCATGTAATTATGATAGGTTGAACATCCACAACAAAAGCATGCTTTCATTTTGGAGGGAAAATGTCAATTGCCAACATGATCTCTCCTGTCATGATGTGTCAAATGAAATATATATCTAAATAAGCATCAAAATTAGAGAATTGGTCTAAAATCTATCACCAGATGCTAAAAATAATTTTAGAAGGCACATATTCACATGACCCTTCCTCAATTCCTTTATGACGCTTTCAACTAGTAGTGTTGTTGATCATGACATCAGTGCATAGGTGTCTTGTCATATGTTTCAAAAACTCCCCCTCATACTATGTTGTTGTTTATCGGTTTCATTCAATGTTGGCAAAAATATTTTGCACTAAGCCTCCAAAGGTGCATCAGATCCACTTGCAACTTCAAGCTTCATTGGCCTTTTGATGGTGTATCCTATGTGAGAATTTTTTTGTCTCACATTGATCAACATTTGCATGAAGCTTTCCCTAGCACAAGACTGTGTTGTTGGTGGGAGGTCAATTGTTATTATCCGTGACCTTGGCCAAATTCTCTAGTGAAGGACATATTGTTGTATGTAATAAAATCATATGGTACAACCCTTTGGTGAAAATTTAACTAGTATTATCACGTTGGATAGAGTTTTTCAATAACAAGGTTTTGGCCCATGCAAAGTCACTTTTCACAATGTATTACTCAATAATAGAAATTTTGAGTTGAAAATAGAGGATTGAAACCTACTCATGTCTTGAAATATTGCTTCCTTGCCTCTAGAATAATAAGTTATATTTCATTCTTCAATATATTTATATGCAACAAAAATTTGGTTGTAATGCATAATAAACAAATGTTGAAGTCCTTAAATGTGCCAATTGCATGTTGCAATGCACATAGTTCTTGGCAAAAAAAACTCAACAAAACTTGATGATGATCAATGAGAAGCCAAAGTCCTTTTGTGTAGGAGACAACAAGTTATGCTCACACCCAATTTATGGGTGGAAGTCGGTTTAGTAAATGACGCTTTTGGCCAAGTTCAAGATATGATTTGTAATGCTAGAAAAAATCTCTCGAAATTACCAATGTTTGTGATTATTTAGTTCAAAAAATATATTATCCCAACATGGCATGTAAATGATCTAAATCATGTGTTGATCTCCCCTATTGTTTGTGGCGATCGTAGACAAATTTCCCTAAAAATGCTTACGTTCAAATCAGAAAGAAAGAAGAGCAACGGCTAAGTTCCATGGCACAACAAATGTCGACCTTCCCATCCCTCTAATTGCTTCCCTCCTTGTTGGAGTCTCTTGTGCTTCCATCTATGACCTGCAACATGCAACAAGATGGTTTTTGTATCTGTGAGTCCTATATGTAATTTAATGCAACACACCAGCCTCCATAAGTTAGTTTTTGGCAAATGACTTATCACGTTCCATTTGTTTTTCACTTTATTACACTTCACTTTACATGTCCCTTTGCTTTTCGTTCTATTTTTCTGAGTCTAAACCTCAATGTCCCTATCTGCGTTTACATTGCACATTCGAAATGTAATTACTAGTTGTAAACCAATGTACTTTATATTCCTATTTCTTTAATTAATAGATACGGTGATGTCAAAAAGATGATATAGGTGTTGATGCTTATATGGTTGATCCCACGTATTCCCATGAGATTTCTTAGTCAATTTAGCAAGAAATGTCACCAAAATTTACCTTGACTAAAAAAAAGAGATAGCAGAAGAACAAAACTCATATATCAACGACCTAGCAAGAAAGGGCATCATCAAAAGATAAATTATGCCCACTAACAACTAGAATGAGAATATCCAAGTCTTTTGGAATCAAAATGTCATATCGTCCACTTTTCATATCACCAAAGAAAATAATATCAGATCAACATTATGCCGATTGGCTAAAAATCTTACAATAATCATCAAAATCTTGACCAACTTATTCCTTACAATAAATTGAAAACTTAGGGCACAAGAAAATATCTCTAAAAGCAAACTCAAGATAACCATCAGATGACTTGTGCTGATGATGTCCACAGATAATGTCACTGACCCTTGACCCATCAAACATAAGCATTGGGAATCTGAATAAATTAAAAGCAAACATGGAACAGTGAAAATAAAATGGTACTTCATTTCCTTCGTGTGCTTAGATTACAAGTTAATTGGGATGAGGTGTATGGGAAAAGCTTAAAATGTCTGTACATTGGAGTGATCAACGGTTATATGCATATTTATTTAGTACGTTGTGTTGTCTCCTAAAAATAACAGTCATTTTTAGGAACAACATGTGAACTATTTTTGGTTCTACAAACCAAAATAATATCTTCCATTTTTCAAAATTTGTCTTAGGTATTCAGATTTCTCATTTTCGGAGCTTCTCAAAAAATTTACAGACTCTTGCAGGCAGTTTTCAGTCAAAAGAATTGATTTTCAGCATGTGTTCATTTTTTGAGAAAAGTTCAAAGTTCAGTTGGTTCAACCAAAGGAACAGTTCAACGTCCAAGTTCAACGAGCTTCGCGACTTCTGCAAGAATTTTCATCAGCAAACAATCAGCAACAGGTTCAACAATTGGTTCATCAACCAGGTTCAAAGGGTTGGTTCAAAGCCAAATGAACTTTTCTGTAGGACAAGTGTCCTTGCGGAGGACACTTCATCGACCAAAATACCTTTTCGGCTTGTTCGAAGACTTGTTTAAAAAGACTTGGCGGGGAATTTCACTCAGACTTTTTGTCCGCAGGAATTTTCCACGAGGAAAATGTCCACAGGAATATTCAAAGGAGAGCCCGAGGCAAATGTCCGCAGAAAGTCCAATCAAGAAAAGCCCGGAGGAAGTCTGCAGGAATGTTCAAAGCAAAAACCTGAGGGAAATTCATGAAGGGCTAATGAAGGACAGCGAAGGGCCGACAAACTTCGAAGGATCATTTCTCAGAGCCCGAAAGGGTAAAGTGCATTTTGGGAAAGCGACAAGTGGAAGATAAAAGAAAACCAAGGGATGACGTGCCCAAGCACGTCAAATTCAACACAGTCAACTAGCCGTTGGAAACACAGTGACGGGCATGAAAACGTCAATTTTAGAGACAGTAAAATAGCTGTTGATCCTTTTGATTCACAGAACAAAATACATTTACAATTTTCAAGGCCAAGACCAGTAGAATGCGGGGAAGAAACAAAACAGCAAGTTAAATCCAGGACCTGATTCAGTTAGCCGAACAAGGAGGAACGATGAAGATAAGATCATATTGCCAGGTGGAACATTGGAAGTTACAAACTTTTAATAAGCGCGACTTATTTCTTTGCATTCATAAAATCAAATGGGTAAAGTGCCCCTAAATTTCAGTGCGTCTCCTTAACACATTTCAATGCAAATTGATGTATTGATTGTTCCCAAGTCCTTTTTGAAAGGACCATATAAAGGACTTTTCTAGATTGTAATAAGCATCTTCTTTTTGATAATTTGAACGAAACTCTGCCGAAATTGAGAGGCATCATTGAGACTTTGTGCTCAGTCTGTTTATCATATTTTGTTAATGAGAACAAGTGACTTTTTCAGACTTTGTGCTGTGATATCTTGTTTGTTTCATTGATTTAAATAAGCAGAATTAGTAAATTTATCAAGAAGGTGTCCTGGAGAATCAACTGTGGAGAGACTTTGCGCCCCCATAGCTGCCTTCAGTGTGTTTGTATTTTCATTCCTATGTAAAAAACTTTTGAAAGACTTTGAGCTTTCGTTGTTCTTCGTATATCACTCCTGAGTATTTCATTTGCAGACTTTGCACTATATTTTGATTTGCTGGTTACTATACTTTAGTCATATCCCGCTTTTATTTCCATGAGTATTCTTGTGGCTGGTTGAATAGTTCTTCTGAAAGAAGAGGAGTGTTGTTGGTCATTCTCTTGAGTTCTTCCTTTGTTTTGTATACATCATCTCTGAAGAAAGAGAGATGGATGTCTGGTCCCACCTTTGAGTACTATTTTCTATTCATATATATATATATATATATATATATATATATATATATATATATATATATATGTATGTATAGCATACCTACAGGGAACCTCCCATTGATGAGAGGAGAGATCAATGTCTTTCTGATGTGGTAAAACTACACATTTGGATGATTAATCTTCCTACTTTGGATGATAAGACCTATTTTGTTTACCAGTACGCTGATAGACAAAATAATCAACCAACAATTTTTGGCGACTCCCATCTGGGTCTTACCCACTATCATTATAGCCTTATTATCTCCCTCCATCCTCCACATCCATTACATCATCTGGTCTGCAAACCAGATCCGCTGGGAAAGACAAGAAGTTTGAAGCCTGAAGCTCCAAGCTAAAGCAGGACCAGTCCTTTTTCTTTCTTTTGTTTTAAATCTGGCAACTCCGTGCTACACAAGAAGCCAAAGATCTAAAGGTGTTTTTGACCCTGTGTTTGAGTTGGCATAGCAGAGTAATTTTGATCTGTTTCCTCCACCACCTTTCCTCCAATGATCTAGGAGTCTTCCTCCTGACCTTATCAGGTCACCAACACAAATCAAAACTTCTTTTTCTACTGTTAATAGAGTCCTACCTATAAATATTCCACCCAGATTTGTTATCCCTTCTTTTCAGCATCCTATAATGGCAGTTCAAGGTCCCTGGGTAATGCTTTTGGCCCTCTCAATCTTACTCCTCCTCTACATGAGCTTCCACGCAGTTCTAGGAAGAATTTCTCGAAATTCCATGGTGATGGAAAAGTTCATCCTAATAAACATATTGCAGCATTCAGTATAGCTTGTGGAGTAATTGGGGTAGAGTTTGAAGATGTAGCAGTCAGGGTTTTTGTTGAAACAATACAAGGTCCTGCTACAAATTGGTTTTACCATTTACAAGCTCGATCTGTGACTAATTGGAATACTTTGAAAGATAAGTTTGAAGCTAGATTCAAACCTACAAAAGATGCACATACACTTCTGGCTCAACTTACACAAATGAAAAAAGAGCCACATGAGCCTATGAAAGACTTCATAGCTAAACTTGACAAGTTGAGAAATAGAATTCCTATGGTTGCCAGACCTATAGCTGAGAATCTGAAATATTTTTTTATTAATTCTCAGCTACCTGAAGTTAGTTTCCTTTTGAGACGTGCTGGCCAAAGAGATCTCGAGGCAGTTCAACTTTTGGCCACTGAAGTAGAAGATGATCTCATATTAGTAGGGAAAATAAGAAGAGATCCCAATAGAAATAGAGCTTCATCATCATCAGAATTTGCATCTACAAGCACCACGGATCTAATGGTGTAGAAATTAGCAAATGAGCTCCTTGCCCTCAAAAAGCAAATGGCTCAAGGAATGTCTTCTGCTCCTACATACAGAAGAACACTCCCAAATCAGTCATATCAGGGCAATGTTACCAGAAACCAAAGACAACAAAATCGTCTTCCTCCTCCACAAGGAAAACTTGCCTTGGAAGCTCCTCCAACTAATTCAGCAATGGGATATCTTGAGACAGATTCAGATTTTTCTTATCACCCTGAATTAAATCAAGAAAATGATGCTGATATCATTGAAGACAGTCAAGAAAAATCAGCTGGCAACTCCCACATTGATTTTTTGAATTATCAGAATGAACCCAGAAGCAAATGAGAAGATTTAGATGGATCATATGCAGTGTTTACTAGATCTAAGAATCAATCAGTCCAACAGGCTGATAAAGGAAAGACAGAAGAGCAATCATAGCCAGCAGTCACAATTTCCAAACATGGGACAATTCTGCCCTTTCAACTAAAAGATCTAGTAATCACTCAAAAGGTAAATACATCTTCTGCACCTTCCCCTTCTACTTCTAAGTCACAAACCAGTATACCTCCTGTCCTTTCTAAAACTTAGAAAGTTGAAGTACCTTTCTCTGTACCTAGTTTGATTCAGAGATTTGACATAATTGATCATGTCAAAAAGACAAAAATATAAATGTCTAAATTTGAGTACTTGCAGTCCAATCTGAATCAACTGAATAAGTTGGTCCAATATGTTAAAAATTAGACCGTCCCTACAGTTCAAAAGGCCAAAAAAATGACTTATGATTCCCCAATAAATACGCTTAGTCCAAATAATTTGATTATTACTCCTCCAACTGCTTCTGAAAAAATAGAACCCTTCTATGTTTTCTTGTTAATCAATGGCCACAAGCTAAGTAATTGTATAATAGATTCAAGTGCATCTGACAATGTCATGCCTACCAAAGTTGCTGAGTCTCTTGGTCTCACATTGACCAAGACATTTGGTAGATGTTTCTCCATAGAGAACAAACAAGTGCCATTTTTGGGGCAAATCAAAGATGCTCAGTTTGCATTTGCAGCTTTTTCAGACAAGAGGATTAAAATGACTATATTAGTGGCTGAAGTCCAAGCATCTTATGGTATTTTACTTGGATAATAATTTTGTAAGGACGTGGGAGGAGAGCTGAACATGGATCTATCTAAGGCAAGGATCTTTGTACAAGGCGTGATGAAGAGATTACTTCCTAAAAAGAAAGCAAAGTATATAGTCACCAAGACGTCAGCTCCTGAAGCTCAAATCCTTTTTGAATTCACAAGTATGGATAATTACTTTTTATATACAGATCATGAAAAAAGACCCTCCAACTCTGATGAGGGAAAGTCTGAAGTAAAGCCAGTGTCTGATGAGATTTGGACTCTAGAGTTTGACGGTAGTTGTTCTTCTTCTAGTTCTAAAGCTGGAATTGTTTTGATATCTCTTCAAGGAGATATATTCCCTTCATCATATAAGTTACAGTTCAGCAACATGAAAAATACAACTGAATATGAATTGTTGTTGCTGGGCATGAACGCTGCTCAAGAAAGAGGCATCAAGTATCTTCATGCTAAAGGGGACGCTAAATTAGTGGTCTGTCAAGTGAGAAATTCATATCAGACTAAGAATAAAAGGTTGCGCCATTACCATAATCTTGTTTGGGATCGGATTGAAAGCTTTGATGCTTTCAATATTTCTTCCATTCTAAGAGAATTCAATGATAGAGCTGATGCACTTGTTTCAAGAACTCTTTTAGTTCCACATTCTGATTTTAAAGAAGTTAAATATACCATTGAGCTGATCTATAGGCTGAGGGTTTCTGATAACGTTGATCATTGACAAATTTTCAATGATGATAATCAGATCATTGCCTTTTTGGAAAGAAAAGACAATTTTGAGCAGCTATATTTTGAAGGCAGCGAATCTTAGAAGTCTGATTTAATTTCTGAATCTAGTTCAGATGCAAATGAAGAGTTTATACAGTTGAAAGGAAATAAAATTCCTGAAGGCCTGGTTTCTTTTGACAAGCATGATAGATTCGTCAAGCAACAGCAAACAAATTCATATTTCTCTTAGGGATTTGACCAAGTGAATCTGAACAATGAAAAAAATTCAAAAATGGTCAACATTGGTAAGTGTTGTACACCTGAAGAAAAATTCAAATTTACTTCTTTGCTTCATCAATACATTGATATCTTGGCGTATTCATACGAAGATCTGAAGTCTCTTAGTCCTGATGAAATCCGTCATCATATTCCTCTCAAAGTTGATTCAATGCTTTACAAGCAAAAATCTAGACAATACAATCCGAAGATTTCAGGAACAATTATGTCTGAGATTCAAAAAATGTTAAATGCTAAGATTATTTTTCCAATCCATCATTCTACATGGATTGCAAACATAGTTTCGGTAAGGAAAAAAATGGTGAAATTTGCATTTGTGTAGATTTTCGAAATCTGAATCAGTCTTCTTTGAAAGACAATTATCCTTTGCCAATCATGGACCAAGTACTTCAAATAGTAACAAGATCAGAAATGTTATCAATGCTGGATGGTTTTTCAGGCTATAACTAAGTTGAAGTTGCTAGAACTGATCAATACAAGACTGCATTTACCATGCCTTGGGGTACATTTGCATACAAAAGAATGCCTTTTGGATTAATAAATGTTGGCGCTACCTTCTAGAGAGCTATGGACATGGCTTTTAAAGATGAAATTGGAAAATTCATAGTTGTATATCTTGATGATTTAACTATCTTCTCAAAGCGCTAATCTAATCATGTACACCATTTGCAGCAAGTGTTGGAACGCTATCGAGAAAATGGTATTTATTTGAATCCTAAAAAGTCTATTTTTGGAGTGACAGAAGGAAAACTCCTTGGACACATTATGTCCAAAGAAGGAATAAAGATTGACTCAAACAGAGTCAAGTCTATTTAAGAGCTGAGTTTGCTTGCAAGTAAGAAAGTTGTTCACTCTTTCTTCGAAAAAGTGAATTTCTTACGGAGATTTATCCCTAAATTTACTTAGAAGACAAGACACATTGTAAATATGATGAAAGAAAAGGATACCTTCAGTTGGACCAAAGAAGGTAAAGCAGCATTTCAAGATATCAAAGTCGTTATTGCTCATGCCCCCACCTTGGTCTACCCAAATTATCACAGAGATTTCATTATATACAGCTATGCATCTGATCATACTCTTTCAGCGATTCTTGTCTAACAAGACAAAGAAGGTATGGAATCCCCTATCTCTTTCATGAGCTGCCCTCTGAAAACTCATGAATTGAAGTATTCGAATATAGAGAAGCACGCCTATGCCTTAGTAAAAGCAGTCAAACACTTTCGCTTCTATATTCTGAATTCACATACTATTGACTTAGTTCCTGACAGTACAGTCAAGTCTATTTTAACTCAACATGAGTTTGGCACAAAGAGAGGTAATTGGATTGCAAAGATCAAAGAATTTGATCTGGATATCAAGCCAACAAAGCTGGTCAGAGGTAAAAGTCTTTGTCAATTAATGGCTGATAATAAGCCAGAAGATACACAACTTGAAGAAGCTGAAGTAGATAATATGCCAACAGTCCTTTTTGTTTCTACTACCAATGAATGGTATTCAGATATTGCTTATTTTTTGACTTATGGAGAATGTCCTGCTCATTTGTCTTATAAAGAGAGGAGAACCATCAGATTGAAAGTTGCCAATTTTGTCCTTTGGGACAACGGTCTATACAAAAGAAACATAGATGGAGTTTTTCTTTGCTGTGTAGATAAAGAGCAGTAGACCCAGCTCTTGAAATCTTTCCATAATCTAGCTTGTGGAGGACATTTTTTTGCTCCTATGACTGCTCACAAAATTTTGAGAGCCAGGTATTATTGGCCGACTCTTTTCCAAGATGCACATAAATGGGTAAGAAAATGTGAACTTTGCCAGCAATTTGTTGGAAGACTCAAGTTGGTTGCTCTGCCTCTTAAACCAATGATCATAGAAGAACCTTTTCAATAGTGGGGACTCAATTTTATTGGGACAATAAATCCATCATCAAGTGTTGGACATGATTATGTCCTTACAGCAACTGATTATTTCACTAAGTGGGTAGAAGCAATTTCGACAAAGCATGCTACCTCAGAAGTTGTATGCAATTTCTTGAAAGAGAATATCATTTCCAGATTTAGAGTCCCACTCAAAATTGTTACTGATAATGCAGCTTGTTTCACCTCTCAAAAAATTACACAATTCTATTTTTATTATGGAATTACGCTTTCTCATTCTTCTGATTATTTTCTGCAAGGGAATGGACAGGCTGAGTTCAACAATAAAAATTTGGTAACTATTATCAAGAAACTTGCAGATGATAATCAAAGGATGTGGCACAAACAATTGGTAGACGCTCTATGGGCTGACAGGATCACGCCAAAAAAGGCAATTGGTATGTCTCTTTTTCAACTTCTCTATGGTATTAATGTTGAGATACCAATCACTTTAGAGTTACCAGCCTTGAAATTGGCAAAAGCTATTGAAGATCAGACATATGAGAGTTCTCTTGATAAAAGAATCATGTACCTGACTCAGCTGGAAGAACAAAGAACCATGGTGGTGGACAGAATCATTATTCATCAAAATCTGATAAAAAAACTTTTTGATCAGAAAGCCAAAAATCATGATTTTCAAATTGGGGATAAAGTTCTGTTGTGGGACAAAAGAAGAGAGCCAAAAGGGATGCATGGAAAATTTGACTCCCTTTGGAGAGGTCCATTCACAATTCATCAGAGCATGGGTGAAAATAGTTTTTTGTTGAAATACCAACATGGCACGCTCTTTTCTCTGCCCCATAATGGGCAGCATTTGAAACACTTCAATTCTTAAAGTGACAGGTCACGGCCTCTGTATATATGTATACTTGTACAGTTTTAATTTTTGTTTTGTTTTGTTTGCTTTCGTTCTTGTTGTCTCTCATTTCTGGAAAGTATGACTCCGAAGTCCAATGGTACACTTGAAGACACTGGAGATTCTGAATTCTACTCCTTCCAATTCATTTTGCAATTGACAGAAGTTCCCCAACTAGACACAGCTGTTATCTCCTAAAAATAACAATCATTTTTAGGAACAACATTTGAACTATTTTTGGTTCTACAAACTAAAATAATATCTTCCATTTTTCAAAATTTGTCTTAGGTATTCAGATTTCTCATTTTCGAAGCTTCTCATAAAATCTACAGACTCTTGCATGCAGTTTTAATTCAAAAGAATTGATTTTTAGCATTTGTTCATTTTTCGGGAAAAGTTCAAAGTTCAGTTGGTTCAACCAAAGGAACAGTTCAATGTCCAAGTTCAACGAGCTTCACGACTTCTGCAGGAATTTTCATCACCAAACAATCAGCAGCAGGTTCAACATTTGGTTCATCCTTTGGTTCATCGACCAGGTTCAAAGGGTTGGTTCAAAGCCAAAAGGACTTTTCTGTAGGACAAGTGTCCTTGCGAAGGACACTTCATCGACCAAAATACCTTTTCGGCTTGTTCGAAGACTTGTTCAAAAAGACTTGGCAGGGAATTTCACCCAGACTTTTTGTCTGCGAGAAGTTTCCCCGGGGAAAATGTCCGCAGGAATATTCAAAGGAGAGCCCGAGGCAAATGTCTACGAAAAGTCGAATCAAGAAAAGCCCAGGGGAAGTCTGCAGGAATGTTCAAAGGAAAAGCTTGAGGGAAATTCGTGAAGGGCTAATGAAGGACAGTGAAGGGCCGACAGACTTCGAAGGATCATTTCTCAAAGCCCGAAAGGGTAAAGTGCATTCTGGGAAAGCGACAAGTGGAAGATAAAAGAAAATAGAGGGATGACGTGCCCGAGCACGTCAAATTCAACACAATCAACTCGCTGTTGGAAACACAGTGATGGGCATGAAAACATCAATTTCAGAGACAGTAAAATAGCCGTTGATCCTTTTGATTCACATAATAGAATACATTTACAATTTTCAAGGCCAAGACCAGCAGAATGCGGGGAAGAAACAAAATAGCAAGTTAAATCCGGGGCCTGATTCAATTAGCCGAACAAGGAGGAACGATGAAGATAAGATCAGATTGCTAGGTGGAACATTGGAAGTTACAAACTTTCAATAAGCGTGACTTATTTCTTTGCATTGATAAAATCAAATGGGTAAAGGTCCCCTAAATTCCAGTGCGTCTCCTTAACAGATTTCAATGCAAATTGATGTATTGATTGTTCCCAAGTCCTTTTTGAAGGGACTATATAAAGGACTTTTCTGGATTGTAATAAGCATCTTCTTTTTGATAATTTGAACGAAACTCTGCCGAAATTGAGAGGCATCATTGAGACTTTGTGCTCAGTCTGTTTATCATATTTTGTTAATGAGAACAAGTGACTTTTTCAGACTTTGTGCTGTGATATCTTGTTTGTTTCATTGATTTAAATAAGCAGAATTAGTAAATTTATCAAGAAGGTGTCCTGGAGAATCAACTGTGGAGAGACTTTGCGCCCCCATAGCTGCCTTCAGTGTGTTTGTATTTTCATTCCTATGTAAAAAACTTTTGAAAGACTTTGAGCTTTCGTTGTTCTTCGTATATCACTCCTGAGTATTTCATTTGCAGACTTTGCACTGTATTTTGATTTGCTGGTTACTATACTTTAGTCATATCCCGCTTTTATTTCCATGAGTATTCTTGTGGCTGGTTGAATAGTTCTTTTGAAAGAAGAGGAGTGTTGTTGGTCATTCTCTTGAGTTCTTCCTTTGTTTTGTATACATCATCTTTGAAGAAAGAGAGATGGATGTCTGGTCCCACCCTTGAGTACTATTTTCTGTTCATATATATATATAGCATACCTACAGGGAACCTCCCCTTGATGAGAGGAGAGATCAGTGTCTTTCTGATGTGGTAAAACTACATATTTGGACGATTAATCTTCCTACTTTGGCTGATAAGACCTATTTTGTTTACCAGTATGCTGATAGACAAAATAATCAACCAACACGTTGAAGTGATCAACGGTTAAAAGATAAAAGATATTGTATATTTAACACTTTTGTATGCACTTTTATATTAACTTTTGTACAATCAATTGTAATATTCCCCAACACGCTGCATGTGAGAACGTATTAAAGATTGTTGTAGCAAACTGTGAAGCTAAGAGAGTATCTTGTAGTGGGTGTTGTCCTTAGTGCTTGAAATACAAGCTAAGCCCATTAGAGATATACACATTGTGTATATAACACACTCAAGCCACCGTTGCAGTAAACTAGCTTATAGGGTAAGCTGAGTGAATATTCTATAGGTGTGTTAGTCATATTAAAGATTGAAAGCCAAGCTTAGTCCAACAGAGGTATACACACTGTATATATAGCGCCTCAGGCCATTGTTGTAAACAAGCTTAGAGTTACAGCCACGTGAGTATTGTGTATTGGGTGTTTCTGCAATGGCAAGCCTATTCAGACTTAGCTTCAGTGACAATACTGAACAGCAGAGCAAACCTGGTAGGACTCGCTCATGGCTGTTTGGCGGGCGTAGGTCTAAGACAAGTGAAGCAGAAGAAGGGTCCTCCTCTAATAATATGAGTACTGCAAATTCTTCTTATCACAAGTCCTCTGAGAGTGATAAAGCAAAAGTTGAAAATACTATTAAGGCCACAGTTGACAGTGTTTATAAAGCCAAAGTTGATCAGGAAGAACTTCAGGAGGAGAAGAATAAGATGATCAATACTCCCAATGAGGAGAAGAAGAATAAGATGATCAATACTTCCCATGAGGAGAAGAAGAAGAATATGATCAATCCTTCCCATGAGGAGGAGGAAGAAGAAGACCATTATCAAGTTAAGGAAGAGGCTGTGGATAAAGAAGCAGAGTTTTTCATTGAGAAAATGAGGTCTAAAATGGCCAGGGAGAGGTTGATATCCATGAAGAGGTAGGAGAGCATGCTTAACAGAGGAGTGTGAGGAGGAGGAAAATATTATTACCATTATTCTAATGTTTAAAGCTGTACTTGTCTTATGTTAAGTTGTCATTGGTGTCTAGTGGTTTACCAGATATTATTAAACCGTGTTTTATTGTAGATCTTCCTTCTATTTGGAGAGCCTTTCCTATCGATCAAGTTACCCTCAACTTCAATAATGTATAATGTTCAATGTAGTATGATTTTACTATGTTTATATAATTTGACAATATTTGGCATTATGGTTGTTATAGATTTTATTTTTAAAATTGAAAGATAAATATATTAATTTAAAAACTATATACTAAAATGGATGTAGAGATAATTGATTTTGTTAATTTTAAAAATTAAAAAGTATTTATTTTATCAAATTTGTGTGGAATTCAATTTTTTTTTTTTTTTTTAAGATTTATATTTTAAAAGATTTAAAAAAAAATTAACAATCATTCGAATCAATTAAATTACCATCCTTTCAATTCTAAATTTATTTTACAACCCCAAAAAAAAAAAACATCTATTCTTTTAAGCAATGGCAATAGCATTACCATAATAACATGATATTATGAAAATGGATTTTGGTAAATATAATTGAGACAATACCAAAAAAATAAAATAAAAATCTGACTGAAAGTTAAATTGAGATTGCAGAGGAAGCATATGTATCTTTATATTTGTGCAGTTGTATCATGTGTTTTGAGTTTCTATTATGAGATGGAATGTTAACATTGAAGTTAGGATCATGTGGTTTGGTATTCATATGTATCTTTATATTTGTGCAGTTGTATCATGTGTTTTGAGTTTCTATTATGAAATGGAATGTTAACATTGAAATTAGGATCATGTGGTTTGGTATTAATGTCACAATTAAGATTGAGATTAAGAAGAGTGTTTTATTCTCATAATTATGATTGAAGTTAAAAACAATGATTATCACATAAGGAATCATAAACCATCCCTAACTATTGCAGTCTATTCACTATTAATCTTTAATAGATTACATTACTTTTGTCGAAGATCTATAACCATGGATTGGTATACCCTTGCTAATTTTAAAAGTGGTTGGTATATCTTTTATAAACTTAAAGTGGTGATGTGGGTGGGCGTTTTTTTCCTTCTTTATTTGGTTATAAAATTTAATAGGCATTTTGAGAATATGATATGTTTGATAATATGTTAATTTTTAATGTAGAGTTCATGGTTGATTTGAACTGACCTCTTTGGTCATTTTGGGGATTGGTTGTTTAGGAAAATTTTTAAAATATATAATATTAGTTTAGATATTTTAAATATATTAAGATGTATAAATTTTGTAATGATTGATGATAGATGATTTTAATTTAATTGTTTTATTGTGTTCGATTTAAATTTTTTTTTTTGAAATATAAAAATGGATTTCAAATTTTATCGTATGTTAAAGTTATCGTAAATTTTTTATCAGTTTCTCTAAGCAAGAAGAAAAACTACTTTATGATGGTCAAATAGACATCAAATATTTTTAAGAACACGTTCGCAAATATTACACTTCACCACCATCCTCCGCTGCAATTTAAGTTACACCACTTGACATAATAATATTAGTTTAAATATTTTGAATATATTTACATTAAAAAAATTTAGTTGAATCAATCTTGAGGCGTATGTTTTGAATTTGTCACATAGTCTCACCCATTGAAAGGTTCCACATTGATTTACAATTCCATCGCCTTCTCTGCAAATTTTCCGATAAAAAGTGACATATGACCTCCATCTACCTATACAACGGTGTTGTAAAAAAATATTTCTAAATAAAAAGGGCTCTAAATTCCACCAATACCCAACAATATAAAGGTGCAATGAATCCAATAATGGATTCTTAAATATCGTGGTTATATGAGGGGTACAATAGATGACCCTATTCACACTCCTCACCCTCCTATGTGAGTAGTAAGTACTGAAAAAACATGAGATATATCATCTACACTAAACAATATTTAATCTCTACAAAAATAAATAAGAAATAATAAAATTTATTTATTACGTCGGTGCTAAAACATCCTCATAGTCCTCATTTTGTGAGGCTCTTACTATATTAAAACCAATAATAGTTAGTTTATGATTTGTAATTATAATTGGTAGCAAAAAATAAATAAAAAATGAAATACAAGATAATATTAGTATTTAAATTAATTTACTGACAATAACTTACCTCCTTCTTGGATTTCTTATATCCACACAACTCTTATCCTTTGATTGCATTCCTCGCATCAACGGTAATTGGGTTATGTATATCCATATTATGTAAGTTAATTTATGTAGATAAATATATTATTTACAAATAATATTTAATTTTAAATAGTTCTCAGGGGTTACATCAATTTGTTGGGATGAGGATGATAATGTTTCCTTGTAATAAGTAATTTTTGGTTCGAATCTTTTGATTGATCTCTTTTACAAAAAATGTAAAATTTATTTGAAGTTTAAGATTTATAATTAAAATTGAACGGATTCAACCCATATTTATACGAATACAAATCTATCTAAATATAATTCCTTTAATCATTAAAAAAAAAAATTAAATAACATATTAATTATAAAAAATTACTTACAAATTAAATAAATGAATTACTTACAAATCAAATAAATGAATAGTTATATTTACTTTGTCTATATTTCGGGTCATATTTTTCCCTTTTCTTATTCTCTCTTTTATAATGCTTTATTGATATATTCATCTACCTTCAGCCCTACATGAAAAGGAATGTGTGAGCATGTCCATCAAATTTTCTTATGAACCTCTCGTATATCCATATGTCTTCATTGATATTCACTTTGTTTTCATATATATTCTTAACTCTTTTATTTTACTAACCTCTATGATGTCCAATTGTTGTCCAATGATTAGACAATTTTTCATTTAACACTTGACTTCTTTGATCCTTCATAAAATTGACAACACACTGCTTCCTACCTACTGTATAATTACCATAATAATATACCCAACATATCTTTTGTCCCATTCCCTTACTCTTATTGAGGTTGACTTTTTTAATCTTTTCCCTTTAATTTCCATCAAAATGTACCCTTCCTAATTCATTTTCAATGGGACGGTGTAAAATCCCTTTGATCCTTGTGTCATATTCATTCTCAATAAATATAATATTAGTATTTAAGTGTCTACATTGCTTGGAAGGTGAGGTATGATCCCTAAACTCACTACCTATATTATTAATAATAAAAAATTAATTAATAATTAAATTAATTTATATGTGTATATTAAATTAATTTAATGATAATTAGATTTAAATATTTGTATTGGTGAAATATGTAAGTGTTTTTTTTAAAACATGTAGTTTAAAAATATTGAAAGAAATAAAAAATTAAAAATAATTTATTTATTACACAAAAATTATAAAATCCAAAAATTAGTTTCTTCAATATTTATAATGGGTGAGGTACACATGTGTTCTTTATGTGATGGAGTGGGCTTGAATCTTGCACGAGAAGGTTTAATAGATTACCTTAGAGGATCATCGACATTTAAATACATTTATAATTAAACATTTGAAATAATAATAAACTAATATGAATTTATGTATCACAAAAAAAATAAAATCCAAAAATTTGTTTCTTTAATACTTATTGATGGTTTTAGCATCTACACTCACATTGAAATGCTCCATATGTGAGATGCAAGGTACAATAAATATAAATTTTGATCATCAATTTTCATAAATATACCTTAAAAATCGATGAAAAAAATCTTATGATTGAAACTTTACAAGTGATTTTGAAATCCTACTCAAATTGAAGAGGTTTCATTAAGAATAATTCATTAATTTTATGAATGAATATGCCACTTTATTATGTTTATGAACCATTTAATATCACTTCCTTTTTAGACATATATATATATATATATATATATATATATATATATATATATATATATATATATATATATATATATATATATAATTTATTATTTTGTTTATATGATGTTATATTCAATACACCAATCTTAATAAAAACTTTTACACTGAATAAAAATCATGGATTCTTTTAATGGTCATTTTTCCTTGGCCTCTTTTGTGCACCTTCATTATTATCTCTTGCATTATTAATCAAACATGTATATGGTAGGAACCTTGTTGCCTTGTGTCCCTCTATCCCCACTATTGTCATGGTTTCAGTGCCTAATCTTCCATCTTCATTCTGTTGTTGGAGTTGTATCTCCATTTTCCTTTATGGATCCTTCTAACAAGTCATCTTCAACCCCTTTGTCTAAGCTTCAGGGCCATCTTATTTCTTTTAGTGGTGGCCTAGTGCTCGATGTGGTAGCATCCTTGCTTGCTTTGACTTATTTCTCTCCCTTTGCATATTCGTTATGTAAAACTAGCTTGGCCCATCCCCTAGGCCCTTATCCTTCAAAAGATCCCTTGTGAAACTTTTCATTGTCTCTAGTGTTCTCCATTACAGTCACTTTACTATGGAATTTTATAAGTCAATTATTATCCTTCATTTGAGGAAAAAAGTTGTAGATATGTCTTTTCAATGGGTTCTGGCCTAAGTTGGCTGACCTTCATAATTGGGTATCCTCTTCTTAGAAACCCTTATTCTCTCAAGAAATCTACATTTTTCCTTGTGCTAGGGTTTTTTAATTTGGGGTGTGATGCTACGGATGACATAAATCGCATACTCAAATCAAGACCTTGGTTTTGGGAAGAAGCAGAGCTCTGTATAAAATAATGGTTTTCATACTTTGATCCCTTTGTCTACATCAGGGATTTTTTTAGTGATGAATCTTCATTAATTAATGACTGTTCCATTTTTTTAAATCAACATTTGGTAATTTTGTGGTGTAGTCAACAGCACGGGATCACCTAAATTTCAGAGTAGAATTTAAATTTAAGGGTCAGCCCGCCTACTTTTTAAAATAAATTTCCCATTATAAATATTTATTGTTAGGTCCAATAAATCCAATCTGAGGGCATTCACCACTATATATATATATATATATATATATATATGGATATGGTATTCACTCCCCCATGTTCCTTTTTAAATTTGTTGTCATGTTTCTGAAAATAGCAATCATGCGATAGTAACCAGGTGATAGATAACAACTAGAAGGTGATGGATGACAACAAGGTGTCAGATGACTACAGAAATTTTTTGAGTGTAAGTGTCAACCAGGTGATAAATGATAGTTAGAAGGTGATAGATGACATCAAGAAGGTGTCGGATGACTACAAATAACTATGTAGAGCAATTGGGTGATTATGTGGAGTAGTTAGGGGTCTACGTGAAGTAGTTGGGCAATTACAACCAAAAAGCAGGTGATACCTTGCAACATTCAGGCATCTATGTGCAAAATTTGGGTGACTATTATTTGTGTGTAGTGTTGATTTGATGGTATCGAGGAAATTTAAAAAATAGAATAACCTATTATCTTATTTCAACCAGAGGGCAAACATATGTATAAATATTAATTAATAAACTTTTATTATTTATTCATTACTATTATGTTCATTAATAATTAATGTCTACAACTATTTTACATGCAGAATCCAATGATAATACAATTGAAGATATGCTTCCATTGGAAGACATACTTGGGTATGAAATACCAGACAGAGATACTAAATATTATTTGATTTATTATTAGAATATTTATTTGCACTTTTTTGACAATCTTTATTAATGATTAGTCTATAACCATTTTGCATGCAGAATCCAATGATAATAGTTTTGAAGATATGCCTCAACTGGAAGACGTACCTGGGTGTGAAATACCAGATAGAGGTACTAAATATTATATGTTTTATTATTCTATTATTTATTTGCACTTTTATTATATTATTTATTAATAATTAGTCTACAACCATTTTGCATGCAAAACCCAATGATAATAGTTTTGAAAATATGCCTCTACTAGAAGATGTCTATGGATATCAAATTCCAAATTGAGGTACTAAATATTATATGGTTTATTGTATTGTTAATTTGTTACACTTTCATATTAAGGACCATTTTTAATAATAATTACAAGATATTTATCCATTTTGTAAGCAGAACCCATTGATAACTCTTTTAAAGATATGTCTCCACTGAAAGACATCCCTAGGTATGAAATGCCCTCACAAAATTTAAGGAAAAAGACACTGGAGGACATCATCATGGATGTCGATAATGAGTACCCAACACCACCAAATGAGAGTTGTACTTAGCCAACATAATATTCAGTTGAAAAAAGTTAGTAAAAAATATGTGTGAAAGAAGAGAAGTACATGGACAATTAGAAGGTCATTTAAGTTTGACTGGATAGCTAAATACCCATGAATTGAACTTGTAGAGCATGAAAATAGTACTGAAACACCAATAGAATGCAAATGTATAATATACAGTTGAAAATTTGAAAAGAAACACAAAATACAACTCAAGCTGGACACAATTGAGAAACATTATGAAAAAATATATGAGTTGGTAAAAGACAAAGATGGACACATCAAAAAAATAGTGAGATAAAAAAATGCAAAAGAATGCATACATCAATGTTACACGAAAGAGTATGAAAACCATCAGAAGCATCAACAACACTTCATTCAGAAAGGAGGAACAATCACAGCTCAGTTTGGAAAAGTTGCTCAAATCAAATTACTTGCCAAAAATATATAGTTTTACACTTTATATCACATTCTAAAAAGAGGCAGATCAAAATCTAATTTTTCAGATTACAAGATTTTATTTCAGCATATTGGATTGCATAACATTCCTCAATCACATTGGTTAGATAGTAGTGCTTGGGATATGACAAAATACCTTGCGATAATTTAAAAGTATGATTTGAAGGACAAAGTAAAAGCAACATGATTTATCTCATTATTTATTGATGAGATAACAACAGTTGACAACATATCATGGGTTTGCATGAATGTTTATACATTTGAGAACCATTCAAGGAAACCTCACCTATTATCTGTAAGTAAAATGAAAGAAAACTGCAATGTTGAGAGCCTTTCTAAATTGGTTATTTATAATTTGGTAGATATTATTAGGATGAATTATTATGATATAGGTACCAAGTTAGTGTGTGTTGGTGCGGATGGTGCATCAATAATACAGGGGAACAAAATTGGTCTATGTGTTCGCTTACAAACAACAGTTGCCCCATATATGACTCTAATCCACTACATGGCACATAGAATGAATCTTTCTTATAAAATTGTTAGAACATTTCAAAATGTAGCAAAAGTGGAGGAGTTTATCCGTGACCTACATGTGTACATGTCAAGTAGTCTAAAAAGGTTTTTAGAATTTCAAAAATTTACAATTAGAGTAACTGATGGTAAAAAACTATCAAAAGATATTGATACAAGATGGATTTCCATGTATGAGCCTGCATGTAGAATATTTGAGGAATATCAATTGTTGATAAGTTTTATGTTTAAATATAGAATGGATGTTGACAAGGAAAAAGATTTATTATATCATTTGACATGTTTCAAAACCCTACTAATATTGTGTGGTATTCTGCCCATGTTGAAAGAAATGCATTATTTGATGAAGCATGTGCAATAGAAATCCATATATATTGTTGACTTCATACAGTTGAGGAAACATGTTTGTCAATATTTTGATATATTATACTACTTCAATGAAATTTTTATGGGACCAATATTTGACAATTGACAAATTTTAATAGATATTAAGGACCGTAAAAACTATTTGAAATTTAAATTTAATGATCATCTTTGTATTATCATTAATAGAAATGAGATACCACTACACACTTTCCAAAGACTAATTCATGTGGGTGGAGTAAAAATTAAAGAAGTACCTATATCACATGTTCTATATGATAATGTCGTGGATGAGACACAAATAAAATTGAGTAACATTTCAAAAAGCTTATCTACTTAAATTCAAGATCAATTTCAAAGGGATGAGTTTTTTGAAGCCATGGGAGTGGTGAATCCTATATTTTCGAATAATCTATAGGGTAAAGAAATAGTAAGTAATTTATTTATCAGATACATGGGTACTCTCATTAATCATTTCAATAAGTCTATAGAAATTGATGGAATTAGAGTTGAGGGTATTTTGCAAAAAGATTTCATGAAAAAATAGTCAATGAATTTTATAATTACAATGCTTGAACAATATCTAGTCTTAGATGAACTAACAAAAATAGGTGCTATTCCAAGGCTATAGAAGAAACTATATCCCAATATTGTTTTACAAGAAAGAATTAGCAAATATTTTTGGTTATATGAATTGTGTCAAACAATGATTTTGGGGTCGGTGAAAGATGAAAGGGTATTTAGTGCACCATCTTTTGTCAAATCCAAACTTCAGAATAGATTGGATAAAAATATTGATATATGTTTGAGGTTGTATGTTCCAAGTTATTCAATGGATGAGTTTCCATATAAAAGAGCGATTTCAATTTGGGGTTCTCTCCCTTAAAAAAGAGTCACTAATACAACAAGCAAATAAGATATTGAAAAATCCGCTTAGACAGTACATACAAATGTCAACAATGAAACACATGTTGTAAAAGGGTTGTTCCAGCTCCCTGAGTTTTAGTTTGTATGTATTTAAAATATACTTGAATTAATTTTAGTCATGATAAATTTTTGTTGTTTACTAAACAATATTTTCTCTTTTTAATTCATAAATCAATTACATAGTCAAGTAGTCTTGTAAGTTCAATTATGTTGTTTATAAATGGCTTAATTGATTTATTTATCAATAGTATGTATCATACACTATACCTAAATTAATTTTTAAAAAAATATTATTTTTCAATATAAAATCTAACACCATCAACTACAAGCCATCTAACAAGTAAGAATCTAATAGATAAGCCAGATGTTAGGTTGTGATGATGGGTATCTATAGTCAAATGACTATAGTATGCAGCTAGATGGTTGTAGAGCATATTTGGATGACTACAAGGTGTATCCAAATAAATGTCAGATGCAATTAGATGACTACATTATGCAGTCATATGAGTAGAATATGTATCTAGATGATTACATCATGTAATCAGATGACTTCATAATGCAGGAATAACTATAGAATACCATCAGATGATTATAGAATGTCATTAGGTGGCTGCATAGTGTAGTTGGATGACTATAGTATGTAGTCATATGACTAAAGTATGTAGTCTGGTGACTTCATAGTATAACTTGGTAACTGCATAGTGTAGTTAGATGACTGCAGTATGCAGTCAGATGATTGCATTATGTTGCATGCAGTCGAACAACTCCATTTACACTGTACATTCATATGCTTTTTGGTATTGCATTTGCCACATTCCACCTAATTCACCTATGCTATTATATGCCTTCCAACCTAATTTTTCACTATTGTGAAACTAATTCACCTAGTGACCTTCAAGCTTTTTTTAATATAGGCCACTAAAATTTTCTCTAGTTTACACTATTTATTATTCTTTTATTTGGGTGAGACTATCAAATATTTCTCTTCATTTATTTACTCTTTATAACTTCTCTCCAATCATGAATGCCCATTTTTGTTTCATTCATACTCAGTTGAAACGCCTCAATGACACTACACCACCTTTGTAAAAAATTATGTATAGATTAGTATTCACAAAAGGCCGACATAAGGAAATATGCCTTAAGATGGAGAGATCGGTATGGACTAAAAAAATAGACTACAAGTGGTATTTTTTGTGTTGGGCTTGCTTCACTCATGAGAAAATTATTACTAAACTCATGATGAGTGTTAATGAAAACTAACTTGAATTGGTGGCTCAAAAATAAATTCCATGACTCCAACCTAGTGGTGTGTCACTGAGTAATACCACCATTTGTTGGAGCCAATTTATGTATCCTCAAATATTGAGGATCATCCTTCCAGTCTTATTTTTCCCCCTCGTATTAAGATTTTATGTCATTATTCATGCAACTAAGGTGGCAATCATTGTTCATGTAGGGGAGGTGGCATTCATTTTTCATGTAGGTGAGGTTGCATGGGGCACATTTGTCCACTAAGGCACATAGAGGCTTTTGCTTTGTGCACATGGATGGATGTGGGGCATAGTTCTTGTGGATATCCTTAATTGTGGGCTTTGTCTAAAGTCAAAAAGTGCTTACCTTATGATTGTTGTGCACATGTGGGTGGAAGACAAGGATTACTATTCAAGACTATTCACTCATGTGGAGTGGGGCACCATTTTGGATGGCACATGATGGTGGTGATATTATTCAAAATTAGGGAATCTAATTTTGACCTTTGGCACATGTGGGAGAAAACCTAACACTTTTCATACTATTCATCCTGTGGGAGTATGGTGCAATTTTGGACTCCTTGGATTCTTTCTCTCATGTATTTCTATAAAAGAATGTTGATCCTTTTCTTTGTATCAAGATGCAAGCTTGGAATTTGGATGTCATGCCAAGTTGAAATGTTTAAGATTAGTTTGGAATCCATTCTTAGAATCAAATCTGAGAACTTTGGATGCTTGGATCTTTGTATGTAAGCTAGGAGTAAGAAAGGCTCAAAATTGAAGAAGCTTTACTAAAGTAGAGATTTGTTGCATTTGTAATGTTAAGTAAGCTAAGGTAAGGCCAAGATAAAGAGCTTTCTATGTAATCAAAGAAGCAAGAAGGACAATCTTGAGGAGGCTCTGTAAAGCATGCATTTGTTGAAGAAATAAAATTCTTAAGCTATTATTGTCATCTAGTTTTTCCCTTGCACATTGTAGGGTTTCCACGTAAATCTTTGTCTTTGTTTTATCTTCTTTTGATTGTATTGTGGCTTGTTTTTTGCATTAATTACTTTCACATTATATTTATTTTCCCTAACATTTGGTATCATAGCTAGGCTATTTTGAAAAACTTTGTATTTGAGTGTTTTTTACAAGTAGGGAGTCTTGTGCAAGTAGGAGCTACAATAATGACATGAGGAGTAACCAAGTTTAGGACAAAAAAGTTTGATTGGTTCCAAACTTATTTGGGCTTGATCAAAATGTGATGATGTTAGCATTGAGCAATGAAAGCAGCTAGATGAATACATAGGTGTATAAATTCCTAGATGTTGACTTCAAGTGGGAGAATGCTAGGAGTTGAAGTCACTATTCATGCAGGTGAGGTGGCATGGGGTGCATTTCTTCACTAAGGCACATGGAGGATTTTTCTTTGTGCACATGGATGGATGTGGGGCGTAGTTCTTGTGGGGCTCTTTGATTGTGTGCTTTGTCTAAAGTCAAAAGGTGATTACCTTTTTATTTTTGTGCGCATGTGGGTGGAAGACAAGGATCATATTTCATAACTATTCACTCATGTGGATTGGGGCACTATTTTGCATGGCACATGATGGTGGTGATCTTAGTCAAAAGTAGGGAATATACTTTTGACCTTTGGCACTGGGAGACAACCTGACACTGTTCATACTATTCATCAATGTGTGAGTATGGCACAATTTTGGACTCCTTGGATTTTTTCTCTCATGTATGTCTATAAAAGGATGTGGATCTTTTACTTTATATCAAAATGCAAGATTTTCATTTGGATGCCATGACAAGTTGCATTGTGTAAGCTTAGTTTGGAATCCATTCTTGGAATCAAAGCTAACAGCTTTGGATACTTGGAGCTTTGTATGTAAGCCAAGAGTAAGAAGGCCCAAACTTGAGGAAGCTTTGTTGAAGTAGAGAATTTTTGCATTTTTAATAATAAGTAAGCTAAGCTAAGGCCAAGCTAAAGGGCATTGTATGTAAGTGAAAGATCAAGTAGGCCAATATTGAGGAGGCTTTGTAAATCATGCATTTGCTAAAGAAATAGAAGTTTGAATCTGCTATTGCCCCATGGTTTTCCCCTTACACATTGCAGGGTTTCCATGTAAATCTTTGTGTCTTTGTATTATCTCCTTTTGATTTTATTGTGGCTTGTTTTTTGCATTAATTACTTGCACATTTTATTTATTTTCCCTAACACATTCTTCTAGTGAATATCCTTACTTTATGAGCTCAAAAATGTTCCTTGCAATAAAAATATTCCCATGTCATACACCCTTGTTAGAACCATGGCATAGGTTTCCTATGCTCCTCTAAAATAATTACCTATGACCTTCTCCCCTTGCCTTCGGTTGGGTGATAATAGGGTTTTGTCATATTATTTGACTAATGAATTCGTTATTCTTTTAGGGTTCTTTACTCCCTTACAACCTTATCCTCTACATAATCTTGCAGAGGAGTTCTCAAATCAAAGTTAAACACAAGTCAAAAAGTTTAAGGAACAAGGGAAGCATCTTTTCTCCAATTAAATGATTCTCATATTATAAAATGCTCTCTCTCTCTCACCCCTCCCCTCACCCCTCCACCTCCACTTCCACCCTCGCCCCCTACCGCCCCTCTGCCCCCTCTCCTCCGCCCTTCGCCCCCCACCCCTCTCCCCCCTGTTGTTTCACAGTCATTCACTCACACACACACTCAATTAATGAAATATATCTACTATTATTTAATCTATAGATGAAAGCTCCAATAAAATCCTCAATTTACCAATTAAAAAAAATACCAATCAACAATAAAATTATACATCTAAAAAAAATTTAAAATATATTTTTACCTTAATACACCTCACCTACTTAATACACCTCACCTACTATGTTATATAAGGTGACACAACAAATATCATTATCACCACACCTACTTAATACACCTCACCTACTATGTTATATAAGGTGACACAACAAATATCATTATCACCAGGCATTTATTATACCAAACATGATGCATATGTAAACTATTTCATATTATTTTAGAAAGAATAGGAGAACTTTATAGTGTCTCCCAATCCTTAAGTGTCAATAACAATATTATAATTGAAGTGTAAATGGATATATAATTCTTGGAAATGCTCTCTAGTGCTTATTTTGATAAAACCTATTAATGAATTCCACTTTTTCATAGTTATTATCATGGATCATGATGTGCTAATGTGTATATCCTATCTTTAGATTTTTTATTTAGTCTTATCCAAATACTCCATTTAGGATCATAAAATTTTCATAAGCGAAATCAACCAAATCTCATTACTTTCTACAACTATCTACATTGTATTTATCAGATCTTCTAAAATGATCTTAAAATAATTTTTATTTTTTTTAATTGTATCTAAAAATACTTTGGGATATTTTCATGGGTATTTAACTAGGCTTTCAAATAGAGTCCAATTAAGGATTCTCACCACCCATTGGTTTCAAATAATAAACATATCCCTCCCACAATGCTATAACACAAACCATAATTCCTAAACTTTAGCTGGTTGTTCTTACAAACAATTTTTATGGAGCTTCTAAAGATCACCCCAAAAAAAATTATTTATATTGTATATTTTTATCTTTGTACATTAAGAGTTTGGTTTTATATATTTTATTTAGCTTATAAATAGTGTTAGGTTGGATTAGATTTACATATAGAATTCCTTTAGATTCTAGATGGTTTATTTTATATAACCCCTGAGGATCTGCTATCATAATTCTAGATTATTTCACTATTTTTTAATTTCCTTAAGTCCTAAATGGTTTAGTTTAGGCATTTTTGCTTTTTAAATTTTCCAATCATTTTATTATTGACATATGTGAAACCCATTGTGGTTGTGTTGTTCTTATATGTGAATTCCAAAGCTCTATCATAGTTCCTATAATCTCATACTTCTTTGAATCATCATTTGTAACACCTTCAGCCTACCATTTAATTTTGCAGGTGAACAAATATTATTCAGGGTCAATGGAACCATCATATGGTGTTAGAGTTACAAAATTTTCTAGATTTTGAGACATATTTCCTACTATTACTGTTGAAACTATTGGTTGCTTTTTATAGGACTTTACTGGTGTCTTATGATTAGTTATAGTTATTTACAAAGTACCAAGATGTTTATGATGATTGCAACATTAAGTGGCAACAAATCTTGAAAATATGTGACCAATTAGTTCAAGCCTACACTAATGCCTTCCATGACCCACATGCAAACTAGGCTCATTCAAGTCGGAGCAACCTAGACTTTTAAAGTATAATAGCAATCAATGACCATCGATTCAGTCCAAACTAAAGTTTTCTAAGGTTAAGACAATGGGGTAATCCTATCACTATGTGAAAACCATAAGGGAATAATTCAAGATGAAATTCAAGTGGGACACATTATATGCACCAAATAAACTACATCTTTCAAATAGAAATCCACAACAATCTAAGACAGGTAAATAGTCTAACAAGCACAATAGTAGTAGTCACTCTAATGGAGAGTGCCATGCCCAAAATAGTTTTCCTACATTGTCGTATATAAAGGTTTATGACATCAAGGCCTTTAATGGAATTATTAATGCAAATCCAAATGTTATAATAGCCACAGCACAAGCAACACCAATGGTATAAGATGTTGAAGCAGAACATCTATTCCATTCACGAGTGTGGGTGTGATAGTAGCCACTAAATTTTATGATTAATGATAATAGCATGAAAAACCTTATATTTGAAGCAACCATCAAGCAACTAAAATTTTCAGCCATGCCTCATTTGTATCATTACAAATTGGGATGGTTGAGTTCTTTCAACCAAATTGGGATGGTTGTATTCTATTATCCTTTCAAATAAGTGTTAGCTTTTTATGTAGTGCCAACTGATGTTTGTGATGTAGAGTGAATTGGTGTTTGTGGTGTACTCCTTAGGCACCCATCTAGGCATAGTCACCAATGTGTGTATAATGCAAATCCTTAGAGCTTAGTTGTACTAGTGGAAAGTAAGAGATATTGGATTCCTGAGGTAATCGATGCTTTAATCATGTTGCGCCAACTACCAAGAATATTTTGCCATACAACTAGTGGAAAGTAAGAGATATTGGATTCCTGAGGTAATTGATGCTTTAATCATCTTGCACCAACTCCCAAGAATATTTTGCCATACAACTATGCATATTCAGTGTTTAGAATTTCACCTCATACTGACATGCAAATTTAATCAAAAAATATAAATTAGATTATAGAAACCATGTATACAAAAAAAAAGTATGCCAGTGTACAAAGTCGTTAGAGTAGGTCAACTCCTACAACAAGCAAAATGGTTCACAAGGTATAAACTAGAATCAAAGGTTCAATGCATGCTTCATAAATCTGATACAATTTGACTATTAATTTATAAGGAGGGGTGACTAATCCAAGAGGATCTCCCAATAGTGGTTCTAGTGATATTACAAAGTTAATTATCATAGTTTGCGGTAACTACAGTTCCTGCTCACTAGTCTATGATACCCAAAAATAACTTCTTGAGGTTCACGATACCTCCAAGATCAGCAACCCCTCTCTAAAAAATTCTAACACACTTCTATAGTGGCATAGTGCAATCAGTGCAAATCAAACATGGCATCACCCATGCATATACCAAACTTATGTGGTATCCACCAATGGCTTTGATAGGGTCGTAGCATGTGTTTTTCAAAGGCTTGATCAATACAAGGTTGAGGGGTAGTGCCCCCTTTCACGAGGAAACAACTATGCAAATATGTTGATCATTACTTCTAACACTGATCAGCTCAATCTTTGGAAGGTGAATAGTCACATACAAGCTCAACCATTTTTACTTTTGTAACAATGATTTCTATCTTGACAACTTTGTAAATATGTATGTATGTATGTATGTAAGTAAATTTATATGTATGTATGTATGTATGTATGTATGTATAAAAATCTACATGCATACATATAAATTTACTTACATACATAAATTTACATACATACATATATGTATTCAGTTATAAATTAGAGAATAAGATAGACAATTATACATATTTCTGAAGAGTATGCCATGTGTAGAATGCATAGATTAATTAAAAAAATCCGAATATATTATCTCTCTTTTTATTTTTTGCATATTATTTCATATAGATTTTGTAAATGCACACAACACGTCTATATTCTCATTTAGGGTGTGGTTCATCGGGTTCCTCTCAGGCCCTGGATCGTGACCCTTGATGATTTTTTATGAAAAAAATAAATATGTGAATCAAATTTGAAAAATTCTCATATGCAAACAAAATCTTACACCAGGATGAAATCAATTCTTTTCAAACGAAATTCTATTGTCTCTATATTTTGGAAGAAATTAATTTATGCAATCAAAAAGAAATTTGCAACCCATCACCTTGTGAGATATCACCACTCCTTCATGCACCTTTGTAGCAAAAAAGGTCCAAATTCTAAGGAATTTTGAACCCTAAGATTTGATACCATTTTAAGTTAACATAAGAGGTCCATAATCAAACAAAAAATAGATGCTACAAGCATAAAAATTAACAATATATATGGTCATATCAAGAGACATAAAATAATGGGATGAAAGCATAAGAGTTTCTTCCAATTTTTGGCATAAAGAAGTCATATACACTTTCATCTTCTCTTCAAAATATTTTGAATTTGAATCATTAAAATTAATCAATAAATAGAAAATAAAATGTGAATATGAATATGTTAATACTATAAATGAATAGGTGGAAAACGTTTCCTCTATTTATACACTTATCAACATGTTATGTAAGAACAAATTGACTTATAAATATATTGACCCCAACATATATAAAATATTAATATACACATAACCCAAAAATATACCACAAAAAACATTAATTCGAAAGAACTCAATAATATTTCTTTTATAGTAAAATAATCATGATGTGGTTTTTGTTCATATTCATTTACCCATATGATTAATAGGAAAACATATACAAAATTGCAAGCTTTTTACTAAATTTTTAAAAGTACCACTAATATTGTTAAAGTTTATTCCAACTATCTAATGTCATGAATTTTAACATATTAAATATCGTTATTTTCGTTTTACATAACTTAAATTTAGGATTCACAACTTTGACAATTGTCTCATAAACTCTCTTATGCTCTAGTTCAACTTTTAAAATAGCCTATTTTAAAGCAAAAATATCACTATTTCAACAAATATTCATTTATTTAATTTAGATTTAAGTGAAAGCTATGATGTAAGGTTTATTTATTTAATTTAGGATTAAATCAAAGTTATGAGATGTTTTATTTTATTATTGAATATCATGTTAATATATGTAAGGTTATGTTGGGGCAATTGAATAGTCATTAATTATATATCTTAACAATTAATTTATTAGTAATTTATAATCTCATCAAATTTTAAATAAAATTAAAATTTTCATATGTGTTAGTAGAAATATATAAATATTTATATAGGTTAGAAAAAAATAACAAAAATCTATATATATTCATAATTAGGAATTAATTAAAATCATTTTTAATTTTTATATCACAAAATTTAAAGATATAATTAGTACCTAAATTAAATAAATAATAAAAAAATTTAATCAATTTCAAAATATCGTTCACATCCATTTTTTAAACCAAAACAAATGTCTCAATAGATTTATAACAAAAGGGTCTACTTAATATTGTCTTGGTTCATTTTTGCTTTTTTTAATGTGTATAAGCATAGCCTCAACAATGGTTATATGTGGAAGGGATACGCTTATAAAATATGTTATCATAACTTTTATTGTTGAGATGTTAATTGAACAGTTCAAAATCTAATCAAAATATATAATCACATTATTGACATTTTTAAAATCTAATCAAAATATATAATCACATTATTGACATTTATTACTTATTGTATTCAATATTTTAAAATTTACACTTCTTTTAAAGATACAAATATTGTATTTTATTATTTGCAACTAAAAATTGAGTTTTAAAAAAAAATCAAATATGCTTATATGGGTTTTAATTAAAAATATGTCTAATTAAACATAATAGCATTATGTAGTAGGTTAGTTAAGTGAAAATGTTTATGTATATATATAACAAATTCATTTTTTTTTAATCATTGTTTTTTTTTCATTCTAGTTATCTTATATGAATCTATCAAATGCTTTGATTTAAGGAGTGCAATATAAACGCTTTGAAAACTTATTATCTTTTTTAATAGGTAAATAGTTATTCACATTAGGACCCCTAGTCAAAAAACCTAAGAGAATACCTCAAAAATTATGATAATCATTAATCAACAATTATTGAAGACACATGCATGGCTAACAGCTTTGACCAAAAAAGCTAATAGATCAAAACATTGCCTACAATTAAACACATAGTGCATATGCAATAAACTAATATATTTTAAAAACAATGATTTTGAGCAAAGAGGAAACAATCAAACTTAACAACCCATAACACAATCCAATCCAATAAGGCTCCGACTAGATCCTTTAACAACCAATTGAGTACCCTTACACTTTAGGTCTATCAATTCCTCCTCGAAGAAGGGGGTGCTCCAATTTTACCAATAATTATGCTTTAGATAGATGATTGTGCTTCCTCTTTACAACCATAGTCACCACAATGAAAAATTGGTGCCAACAACAACATAGTGAATTATGGAGTCTTCTAGATTGCCATCATCCACCAGGTCTAGAAATGCAGGAGGATGGCAAACACAAGAAGTTGGGGTTGCATAGTGTCACTTGCTATATGGAAAATAGACATGTTTAAAGCAAATATTGAGCCTTGGTCATATCAGTAGTCACACTCATTGTAGCCTCCCTCTAACCTTCAACCTTTGATTTCAAAATTGTATCGTCACTTTCATTTTGCACATAATTTGGTTGTTCCCTTTCGCAAGTACTAATTGCTAAGGAATGGTTTCCTTCCCTATGAAGAGATAAATAAGGAACTACATCTCTAATGAACCCAAAAAAATATCAAGAACAAGAAAATTACCAATAAGTCAAGATTTTGAAACAATATTCAGAATTGATTCGTATCGATTTCTTGAAATAATTACAAATCCACACCATGCTTAAATAAGTCTCAACTCATAATTTAGAGTTGACATGCAAAAATTCTAAAAAATCTAAAATCTAAAAAAAGACTACTAATTTTTAAAAATTCTAAAAAAACTATCTAGAAAACAATCATATTTTTAGTCGTCGTTATTTTTAGTAAGTCATGCATGCAAACGTGTGAAGCTCTAAAAATATCCCAAAATATTCTCAACACTAAAATTATCCTATGGGACGAAATTCAATTGAAGTTGACATTCAATTTTAAAAAATATACAATTTTTAAACTAGAAAAATCCTGAAAAATTTTATTAAACTGAATTTTCGAACCCTATTTTTTCTGCATCATTCTCCTCTAGTTGAAAACAACTCAGCACCCGCGAGTTGTCCTAATTGTACTGCTATCATTGTCTTTGTCATTCTTCTTCAGCTCCCATTTTGTAATCCAAGTGTTGTCTTCTTGTTGCAATCCTTCCCACTGGACCAAATACATGTTATAATTCCCTTACATTATGCTCACTATCTTCATATCGAAAACCTGCACTATCTTATCTTTTTTTTAGGAACCTGTTGCTGCCAATTAACTTCTTCATCTTCGTTACTTTCATCTTCTCCATAAAATTCATATAAATTTGAAACATTAAATACTAGAAAAAAATCAAAAATTTGTGGTAAACTCAATTCATATGCGTTATCATTGATTTTTTTCACAATTTTGCATGGTTCAATTTTTTTGTACTTCAACTTATTGTATGTGCCTTTTGAAAATATCTCTTTCCTCAAGTAAAACATTACCAACTCTCCTTCAAATACCTTGGATATTCTTCTGACATCTATTGTTGCTTTATATTTCTCATTACTTTTCTACAACTTTCTTCTTACTCCTTGCAACTGTTGTATATGTTCTATAAATGCTTCTGCATCATCACTAATTTGATTTGCAATTGTCAATTATACCAAATCTAAAATTGCACATAAGATTTCTCCTATAAACAATTTTAAAATGTGACTTTCCTGTTGATCTATTCACTGAATTGTTATATGCAAACTCAGCTTGTGGTAAAGCCAAGTCATATTGCTTTGGCTTCTCTCCCACTATGCATCTCAATAAATTTTTCAAGCTCATATTCACAACTTCTATATGTCCATCTATTTGTGGGTGATATGCACTAATGAATTGTAGCTTAGTACCCATCTTCTTCCACAAAATCTTTCAAAAATGACTTATAAATTTCATGTCCCTATCTGAAATAATAGTTTTTGGAACACCATGCAATCTCACAATATCCATAAAAAATAATTTTGCAACTCTAGTGGCATCATTGGTTTTCTTACATGCAATGAAATGAATCATTTTAGAAAATCTGTCTACAACAACAAAAATTGAATCATTACCTCTGTATGTGTTTCGCAATCCCAACACAAAGTCCATACTTAAATATGTCCATGGTCCTCTTGGAACTGATAATGGCATGTATAGTCCAGTATTTTATGCACATCCTTTAGCTCCCTGACATATTCCTGCACCTTGAAACATACCTTGTCACATCTCTCTTCATCTTTGGAAAAAATACATTTCCTCCACCATAGCTATTATCTTCGTCTTACCAAAATGTCCAGTCAAACCGTCACTATGTAATTCTCTTATTATATTATCTCGTAGAGACCCCAATTGGAATGATAATTGTTTCCCTTTGAAGAGATAACCTTCTTGTATAAGATACTCATCATGAATAGCATTTGTCCCACCTATTAATGGAATCCTGCACTGCTCAACTATCTTGCCAAAATATGGATCAATATCATATAATTCTTTAATAGATTCAAATCCAACTACTTCACTCACCATAGTAGTTAATAACGCTACCCTTTTGCTCAATGCATCAGCTACATGATTTATGTTTCAACACAAAAGTATACCTTGCAAAAAAGAAACCTACTTTGCATGCCTATTATTCAACTTCTTTTGTGTATTCACATACTTCAAAGCCTCATGATCTGTAAATAGTATAAACTCCTTAGGCACTAAATATGCCTCCAATGTCTTAATGCTTGTACAATTGCATAAAGTTCAACATTATAAGCAAAATACTTTGTTCTTACCTCATTCAATTTCTTACTGAAATATGTTATTGGCTTTCCTTCTTGACTCAGCACAGCACCAATTCTCACAAATGAAGCATTACAATCAACCTCAAACACTTTGTTAAAATCCAATAATGTTAAAATTGGTCTTTCTGTAATCTTCTTAAAATTTTCAAAGCTTTTTGTAGCTGCTCTAGTCCATGCAAATTCCTTCCCTCATGCAATATGTTATTGGTGCCACAATACTACTAAAATTTTTAACAAATTTTCTATAAAAAGTTGTTAAACCATGGAAACTTCTTACCTCTGTAATGTTTTTTGGAATAGGCCACTCAACAGTTGTCTTTATCTTTTCTTCATCCATTTTCACACCATCTGTTGAAACTACAAATCTCAAAAATATCAAATTGTTTTGCATAACCCTGCACTTCTTCAAATTTGCACACAACTTCTCATTTCTTAACAAATCCATTACCATTCTCAAATGTATTAAGTGTTCTTTTTTAGTCTTACTAAATATCAAAATAAACAACCACAAACTTACCAATATATTTTTATAACACTGTACTCATCACTCTCATAAATGTGCTAGGAGCATTAGATAATCCGAATGGCATCACCATCCGTTCATATAATTCATCCATAGCCTTGAATGCAATTTTTCACTCATCTCTTTCACGAATTCAAATCTAATAATAGCCACTCCTTAGATCAATCTTGGTAAAATATTTTGCTCCTACAAGCATATCCATCATATCATCTAAATGAAGTATACGAAACCTATACTTTATTGTAATTTTATTAATTGCTCTACTATCCACACACATTCTCCATCCTCCATCTTTCTTTGGAGTTAGCAATGCTAGTGTTGCACAAGGACTCATACTCTCCCTTATCACCTTCTTTAGCAATTCAATAACCTGTTTATTTAATTTTGCATGCTCTGTTAGACTCATTCTATAAATTGTTTGATTGGGTAAAATTGATCTTGGAATCAAATCAATGTGATGTTGAATATCTCTCTTCGATGGTAAACCATCTAGTAACTCATCGAGCATAATATCTACATATTCTTTCAACACTCTTGCTGTTTCTGTTGGTATTGATATCATTTTTATTTCTTCATTCTTTGCTACTAGTGCATAACAACACCCTACTACCTTCATACATTGGATAAATTCTTTAGTAGAGAGCATGTTTTTTGTCTTCTCTTCCTCTCTAAGAGATAATAAAACTACATTTGTACCACCTTTCCAAAAAGTGTATGTGTTCTTTGCTCCATCATGAACTACTTTCCTGTCAAATTGCCACAGTCTCTCCAATAACACATGACATGCATCTATCGAAATAACATCACACCATATTTCATCATTATAACTATTTCCTATAAAAAACTTGATTAAGCGCATTTTATCTACTATAACTTCATTCCCTTTCTTAAACCATGAAATCCGATAAAGATTACGATGTTTTTCACATTGCAGATTTAGTTTCTCAATCATTTTTTTAGAAACCATATTTTCACAACTACCACCATCTTAATTACTTTGCATACCTTTCCATCCGAAGTACATCTTGTTTGAAAAATATTTGATCGCAGCGATGCATCAACACCTTGTTTATTATGCACTTGATCCTTCCTTGGAGTGATCATGGTTATTGTCATCATGAGATTCTCTCCAACATTAGCTAGTGCAACTTCAGTATTATGCTTTTCTATTTCAGCTTCAACTAGATTTATTTTTGGGCGATCTTCTTGCCTCCTTTCTTGATCTTGATAGTATGGACACTAAAACGCCTTGTGCCCTTCTTCTCCACATCTATAATAGCTATAAAATCTACGTTGACTCAGAAACCATCCTCTAGCACCTCCAAAACCTCATCATCTCTAAAATCCTCTTCCTATTTGTTGGTATTGAAACCTTTGCCTATTATCATCTTGTCTATCTGCACCACGTGATGATTCGCCTTTATTGGCATTAAAGCCACCTCTTGTGGTATTAAACCCACCTCGTCCCCTTATTGAAGGGGATCCGCCTCTTCTTGGACCAGTAGATGTCCTTTTGAAATTCTGTCTATTTTGTTTTTCTTCTGCCTTCAAAGCTAATTGATAAACCTTCTCCATGTTAAGTATTCTATGCATGCTTAATTCATCTTGAATAAAAAAATTTAAACTATTTACATACCTTGCAACCATCTGCTCTTTTGTTTTATCATGTTCCACTCGTATAGAAAGTTTATAAAATTCATCTATATACTCTTGTATATTGTGATCTTTTTGCCTCAAATTTTAAAATCCTCTGTATAAAGTTTGTGCATAATCTAGAGGAAGAAATTTCTCCCTCAGCGTCTCCATCTTTTTCCATGAATTAATCTTTTCTTTACCTTTTCTTTGTCTCTCTTTCTGTAGGGGATCCCACCAAATTATTGCATAACCTTTCAATTTCGTGCATGCAAATTTTACCTTATTGTCTTCTCTCATAGTCTTCCACTTGAAAAACTTCTCCATGCTATTCATCCAATCTATCAACTCATCTAGTTTTAAACTGCGTCCATAATCTGGAACATCAACCTTGATTCCTTCATTTCTTCTTTTTAAAGTTTGAACCGTCCTCTCTTCCATCGCTGGTGGTTGCTTTTGTTCTTCTTCTTTCTGAATTTCTTCATCACAATCTATCTTCTTCATCACCACCTTGTCTTCTTTGCTAATTGGTGATAACCTCTGTTAATTGTTGAACTTGTCTCTACAACGCTTATATAGTCTGGTTCATCTGCGCAACACCTCATTGTCCTCTTGTCATTCTTTACTCCTCCAAGATTCGAACTTGCTCTAATACCAGATAATGAACCCAAAAAAATATCAAGAACAAGAAAATTACTAATAAACCAAGATTTGAAAATGATACTCAGAATTGATTCATATTGATTGCTTGAAATAATTACAAATCCACCCCATGCTTAAATAAAATTCAACTAAGAATTTAGAGTTGACATGCAAAAATTCTAAAAAATCTAAAATCTAAAAAAAGAATTGTAATTTTAGAAAATTCTAAAAAAAACTGACATCTAAAATTAAAAAAAAACTATTTTTAACCACTACTATTTTTCGTATATCACGTATGCAAAATACATGCAGCTCTAAAAATATCTCAAAATATTCTAAACACTAAAATTAGTCTATGGGACGAAACAATAACCAAGACTCCCCCATGATTTCTTATAACTCGTGTTCATGCAAGTTCCATGCTGCGTTTCAAAGCTTTGTTAAAATTTAAGAGATAACCCACTTCACTTATATCTAGCTTCTCAACTCTTTCTAGACCTTTATTGGGAGTAATACCATTATCATTTTTTACATTTAATACTAGGTTGTAAATATTTATTATTATTATATATAAATACATTTATTCTTTTATTAATAGGTATATTAATTATTTAGCTAATGTATGAGGAAAATAATTAATTTGAAACATTAATATCAATTTTAAAATTTAGATTAGTTGAAAATAAATTTGTATCAATTTTTATTTTTATTTTTAATTTTATTTCATTTCAATTTTAAATTATAAGATATATGTTACATTGTAATTTATCTCTTATATATACTATTCAAATAAAAATATGTTTTTTTTCCTTCTAAAGGTTGACAATTTGAAATTTATTTCATTTTAATTATAAATTACAAGATATATGTTACATTGTAGTTTACTTTCTATATATACAATTCAAATAGAAACATATTTTTTTTCCCTCTAAAGATTGATAATTTGATTAAATTTATGGAAATAAAATATTTTTTAATTTTTTAATTTTAAAAAAATGAATTGTATTTCTTTCATTTCCCCTTAATTTTTAATATGACCATGTTATAACATTGTCAACATTAATTGAGATTGAAAATGTAAATTAGCTCGCTCTTTAAATAATGAATTTTTTAAAAAATAAAAAATAACAAATTTAAATAAAAAATAAAGAACATTTTTTTAAAATTTTAAATTCAACATGTTACATAATAATAACCAATAAAAAATGACGCAGAAAATCTTTTTTTTAATAAAACTGTTATAAATGATGCGTCTAAGGTAAGGCTTAAAATAGGAATTTGAGGGGAAAAATTTATAATTTGTAGACAATACTAATCAAGAGATGCTCTCAATAGGACTTTTATTCTTGTTCATCTCTAGAGTTTGTATAGAATCAACCATTTGAGTACGAGCACCATCAAATTTCCTACGTGATTTCCAATCTTTTGGGCTGCTTTCCAAAATATCTAAATATTCCATCACCAAAGGATCTGTCCAAGGTGCTCCAAATGGATCATCTCCCGCAACCCAACCAAGATGACCGCCATTCGGGGTCACCACCAGTAAGCAATTATGATTTGCCTGAAAAGAAAACGTACTTCAGATATAATTAAAAACATCGTTCAAGATTGTATTCCTATTACCAAAAAACTGTAGTGGAAATCTCAAATCTTTAACAAGATATTAGGCATGACATTTGTGTATCTACTAAAACTGACATGGCAGTTCCACATCTATGTATTCAATTAACACATCTGTTTTTGATTTCTTGGAGCTATTACGAACTTCCAAGTTGGTTTGAACTAATTTATAATAACGAAACATTTAAAATAATTGTGTTTGTGTATATCAGTGTATGGTATATGTCAATTATTAAAAAACATGGGATAGAGGATTAGGATGTCATTTTCAAATTAGGATACATTTTGTAGATAGATGAATGAGTGAAAGATTTTAATAATGTTTACGAGACTAAACAATCTATGGATTGGTAAGATTCAATTTATTCCAAAATTTTTGATTATGAGATCAAGACCTAAAAAATAAAATTTGAACAATAAAATATAAAATGCAAAAGTCCGTAAAAACTATTATTCATATACAAAGAAAGGTAGATATCATATTGATTGATTGTTTGCAAATGGCTTGTTCTTATACCTTAAAAGCTGCCATATATACAGTTTCATAGAAATGAGATTCAATGCAAAATAATATAGCATATACAAATCACATGGAATTAGGACAGTAAATAGAACATAAACTGAAATTCATAATAATTAACGAAATCTAAAGAAAGGAAAAATACAAAACTTTACTAATTAAATATATTTAGAAAAATAGTGGTCAATTAAATAAACAATTTATGTCTATTCTTAATTGTTTTTTAATATTGGGATGATGAGCTTAAGGTTAAGAGTGTCTTTTAGTCTCCCCATCACACGGCTTTGTAAAATTTAAACTTTGATGGGGTGGCTAATGGAAACCCTGACCCTGTCAGGGACAGTTGTATGTTTAGAAATGAGGAGGACAACCACTATTTTTAGCTATAGATTTTGGTAGGTATACCAATAATCAGGTGGAAGGGTTAGCTTCGCTAAAAGGCTTAGAGGTCGCTGCCGCAAGAAATTGGAAGAATCTGATTGTAGAGGGGATTCCCAAATCTTGATTCACGGTGCAAACCATTCGTGATGGCTGAAGTCGGTGATTGAAGAGGCAAAATGGTTAAGGCAGCATTTTGAGAAAATTGAGTTTCAGCATATCTAAAAAGAAGGCAACAAGCTGGCAGACAAACTGGCTAACCTAGGGGTGGAGTTTGTCATGCGATTTGGGAAGCCAAACCATTATGGGTTGACAATTTGCCCAAGGAATTAAGGGAGCTAACCTAGGGGTGGAGTTTTTTATGCGATTTGGGAAGCCAAAACATTTTGGGTTGACAATTTGCCTAAGGAGTTAAGGGAGCCCCTTCTTAAGGACGTGATCGAAATTTGGAGTAAATTGCCATCTACTTAAAATAATTCAACTTTTTTTTCAGAATCATTTGGAGGGCAACGGTGGAGAGATTTGATATTCATCAATGAATTTCATTATTACCATCCCTCCTCATTCGTGATTTGAAGAACTGAATCCATCGATAGTCTCGCTCAAATCCTTTAAGAGTCGGTTGAGTCTGTCTTTGTCCTCACATTTGCAAAGGGGTAAGGGTTGGTTTGAGTTCTTTTCTGTGAGAGAGGAGTAAGGTGGGTGAGCGGTTGCAGACGGTTTTGGTGTTGGTTTCCGTTGAGCATGGTTTGCTTGAATTGCTGTAAGGGTGTATCTCTTTTGAAGATTGAGGATTGAGGTTAAGCTGATTATTGGTATGAGTGATCAAAAGGTCCCCGTCTGTTCCATTTTAGAATGATCAAAAGCATTATTCCCTAACTTCTCTGCTGCTCCTGCTTTGAGAGTAAATACTGGCTTATAATACTAAGTAAATAATATACTAACTTATAATACCAAGTAAATAATATGCTAATGCTAAATAATAAATATCAAATACTAGCTTGTCAACTTTTAAAAACTGACTAAATTTAAATACTAGCTAAATGACTAAATAGTGAATACCAAGTACTAACTAAATTATTAAATAGTAAATAATAAGCTAAATTAAATTACTAAACTGATATATGTAATAAATATAACATAATGTTAATTGCACAGTCCCCTCGGCCTTAATATCTAGTTATGTCGAAGGCAATGATGCATAAAGACGGGGTGATCTTTGAACTGCAAATAAAACAAGGAAGTTGCTGAAAGGAAGCAAAATAATATGCTACACAGGCAATTGGATATAATATGCAAAACATCCATCCATTGACCCTCCCTCTCGCCCCCCACCTCCACGTGTTTGTATATGCACAGGTTGATGGTTGTAAGGAGGCACGGAGAAAGCAGCAGCACCATGAGGAGTTTATCGAACCGACAGTGGCATACTTGATCCCGTATGATTTGTGTGATGTTTGCTCGCAGCTTTGACAGCAGACAGCAAATGGAGATGGCAAACGTCACGTTCTACAAACCCTTCGACAATCTAAACACACACAAACCCTTTTGCTTGCAACTTTGACATTTTTCAGGGTTTTTTTTAAGTTAAAAAATATATATAAAAAATAGTTTTTTTATTGCGAGTACATGTCGGGTACGCCAGAGTACCGCCCAACAAGGTCAAGTTCATCCTAGAACAAACCCAGGTATTGTTAGCAATCCAGATAGCACCCAATAGGGGTCAGATTCGTTAAAGTCTGACCCATACCTGGACTAACATGGGAATGGTCTAACGCTGTGGGATGCCCATAAATAGGCCAGACCTCTAGGATTTTTTATGAGGTTATCTCCTCAAATTATATAATTTGGACCTTTGCTTCCAAAACCTAAAAACTGGTTGGGTGAAAAGAGTTAGGAGATTTGCACAAAGTAAAACCTAGTCTAACATATGGTGATGCACCAGGTATTTATTAGAACCACTCTTAAGCTTAGACTCCTTAACATACTAACGAACTATGAAAGAAGCTAATGCAATGCTTACTATAGTTTCTATGCAACAGTATTTCATATAGAGGTCTGTTTGATACACTCAAACTAGGGAGCAATGAAAATAAGGTCTAGTTGAAGACACTTAAATTTGGCTGTCCACTATATCTTTGAGAGATCAACACTAAAACACACTATATGGCCTGCAAAGAAAGTTTCTAGCACTTAGGTTGAGTTTGTACATACAAAAGGAAGATAATAATCACATTTGCATATTAAACAGATACAAAACACTAAATACAGAGTAGCAAATAACTGCAGAAACACTCTATTCACTACTCCAAGAGGTGTCGAATACAATTCTTGCAAAGTCTAGTGGTACCAGCCTAAGGGACGCAAAACAATAGCTCGAAGGCTATATTTATAGAAGAAAAGAAGCAAGAGAGAGGGAGTTTTGGCGCTCAAAAAAGGAATCAAACAAGCTCAAACCATTTGAAACGTTGTTACAACTGCGTCCGCAAATCAAGCTTGCTCAAATCCTTCCTGATTGATCCAAGTCACTCCAGTCCATTGCATCATTACATTATTCTCTCAATGGTGCTCCATGGCGGCTGCAACGACAAGATCAAGTTTTTACTTTGCCCTGAATGCGAAACCGCTCATGACTGGTTTGTTGATGCATGCCAAAGTGGAGAGAGGAGTCACTTTCATGTTGCTGGCTTTGGCAACGAAGCCGTTGAAGTGTGTCCACCTTCATTTTCATGCCACCTACGATTTTGTTGCTCATTATGAGGACCAGATCCTCATATCTTGAAAGAGCTATGCCATATGTACTTTGAGTTGCGGCTCACTGAGTCATGACTTGTGTTTGAAAGACAAGAAGCCCCTACCATACCTCGTTTATCTACCCCTACAGGTTCTTAATGGCACCGTCCGATCTCGAAAAATCCTCGCTTGACCCAGACTGGATCGTGCTTGAGCTAGACTCCATTCATACTTGCTTGCCTTGGTCGAGAACAGACCCTTTGACCTCCATCTAAGTCATTTGGGCTCGCCTTAGTTCTAATTGGCTGTCAAAATCTGACTTAGATCATTGACCCCTTGACTCATCTCGCTCCGTTGCTCTGTCTGATGCGATCGAACGCGACCCATCGATCTTTTGCCCTGACTCACGCGCTTGTCCCACTTGTCGATCACGCCTTTGCACTCAAGATTCGTTGACTCCTTGCCCTGCTCACGTGCCATTGATCCTGAATCCGTGATTGAACGCACATCATTGATCTGCATGGGCCCATTGAACCGTCAGTCGCCGCTCGTCACTGGATTTGATCTGGGCACCCCGAGATTTCAACACTTGTCAAGCCTGCACTCAGTCGGGGACCCTTTGATGATTTTTTAATGCAAACGGCTATTTCATGATCCCCAAACTTGATGTTTGCACGAACATCCTAGGATTTTCAAATCCAAACAGCTATTTGCAGGGGCCCAAACTTTGATGTTTGCACAAACGTCACTCTGTTTCCCATGCATTTTCCCAGCAACAAACAATTCTTTCGGACCTTTGTGTATCGTCGAGGAAATTGATGCAGGACAATTTTCCCGAAAGAATTGTGTCCTCAGAATTGCCCTTCGGCCCTTCCGAAATAGCCCCTTTGCCCTTTGAAAATGCTCTTCGGAACTTTGAAAAGTGTCCTTCGGATATCTTGTCTTGGTCACTTTCCCAAAAGAAAATGACCCTTCAAGGGAATTGCTTTAGACCGTTTGGCGAAGAAAAGTACTCTTCGAAAAAAGTGTTTGGGACACTTTGCTGCAAAAAAGACCTTTTGGGAAAAATGTATAGGACACTTTGACGAAAAAAAAATCCTTTAAGATTTTTGAAGAGGACACTTGCCCCAAGAAACTGGGCCTTCGATATTTTTGTCAAACATTTTCCCTGAAAGAATTATGCCTTCGGGAAAATTGTGTAGACAATTTTCTCAAAAGAATTTTGACACTTAGCTTTAAAAAGATACCCTTTGGGCTTTTTGCAAACGTCCACTTTGTCAAAGAATGATCCTTCGAAAAAAGTGTTTTGGATCAATTTCTCCGAAAGATACCCTTCGAAACTTTTGTACAGGACCTTCCTCAAAGAAAAGACCCTTCCGGAGAATTGTTTCGGACAAAATGTCCGAAACAATTCCCGATACTTAGCCAAAAAGCGCGAAATAAATCTCGCGAAAGAATTTCAACATTTAGCCCAATAAAATGGGACAAAACTCCCAAAAGAATTAAGCCTTGTACTTTTGTGGTGAGTTTTGTGTGGAACAATTTTTTCGAGAGAACTCTGAATGCTCTAGCACTTGGCTAAAAGTTGAAATAAGTTGAAATATTTAGCTAAGTGTAAACTTAGGCTTTTTCTGGACCTATTCCTGCAACTGTTCAACACCATGAAACCTGCTTGGATCCCTCCACTTGCAATGTCGACTCTGCTTCCAAGCCTCCTGATCCATTCAACAAATGGGACCCTGCTCATCTGTTTAAACAGGTAGAAGCTTGGTATGTGGGCCAAAATGGCCAACAATTCTGGCGACTCGGTTGGCTTGACCAGCTTGTCGGTCATGGAACCCAGACATTGATTAAGCTTACTTATGAAATGCTACTTACAAAAGACTACCTGACTTCTGGAAGCACTTTTTGGAGTAATGGGGGGAAAACAACAACAAAAAACAAAGCAACGACCTAAACTACAAACAGAACAACTAAAAACAGCAATGTGCAAAAGCACTTGGAGGAAAAAACAGACCTATCTACTAATGTACAAGGGCAAGATATGAAACTCGTAGCATAACTTGAGATACCTCCCATTGACAGGGATGGGAAGGCTCTCTCCATTCAATCTGGCAAGCTCAAAGGCATTGCTCTCTTTGCAACTTGTTATGACATAGGGTCCACTCCAAAGGCTGTCAAACTTGGAGTGTTTCCCTAGTTTTGCACGGTCCTCATCCCATTTGGGGATTGTCACCTTGCTGGAATGTCTTTGACGAAGCTCTTTTGTCAAAACTCATCTTGACTTGTTGCTGATTAGACCACATGGTATGCATGGCATCATCCCTTATTTCCTCTAATTCTCTTAGTTTATTCATTCTGAACTCCATTGCATCACTTTCTAGAAGCTCTAGTTGGTGTGCAAGCTCCAAAGCTGGAAGCTCCGATGAAATTGGCAGCCTTGCTTCTCTTCCATAGACTAAGAGAGAAGGTGAATTACCAATAGCCTTCTTGAGGGTGATTTTATCGGCCCATAAAGCAATCTTCATCTTTGTATGCCAAGACCTTTGATTATCTTCCAATGTTCTTTTAATGATCCGAATCAGATTCTTGTTAGTGGACTTAGCTAGTCCATTACCCTGTGGATAGTAATTGGATGAAGATGTCAAATAAATCCCTTGCTCAAGAGCCCACTCGCATACCTTTGTACTGCTAAATGCCAAAACATTGTCTGATATTATGGTGGAAGGTGCCCCAAAACGGGTGACTAGGTTCTCATAGAACTCAAGTACAGAGTTCTCATTTGCTTCCTTCAAGGGGACTGCTTCCACCCATTTGATGAAGTAGTCTGTAGCTGTCAAGAGCCACTTATGGCCAGCATTGGATGGAGGATTAATCATGCCAATGAAGTCTAAACCCCATTGCATGAAAGCTTGTTCGCCCTGAATAGGCTTTAATGGCATAGCAGCTAGTTTTTGTTTTCCCGTAAACATTGCACATTTTGCACACTTCCTAACCCATGCATGTGCATCTCTGAATAAATTGAGCCAAAAGTAACCAGCTCTAATGATTTTTGCAGCTGTGGTCCGAGCTGCAAAATGGCCTCCTTGAGGGCTATCATGAAATTGCTTGAGAAGCTTATCAAATTGGTTAGTTTCAACACATCTTAAGAGCATACCTCCAATGTCTTTTTTGAACAGCACTCCATCAATTAGAATGTATGGCACCGATTGCAGCCTGAAGTGTCTTCTTTGTGATGCATTGAAACCCACTGGACACTCCCCTGTTTAGAGACATCTAGCAATATCATGTGTCCAGCTAGATGGAAGAGTAGCTTCATCTTTCTGTTGACTGTCTTGAATTACCAAAACTGTCTCATTTTCTTCTCACGTCTTCTGCAAGATGTTCACAAAATCCCTTACTTCGTACTAGCTTTGTGACCCTGACTTCAATGTGATACTCCATACACTTAGTGACCCATCCAACTCTCTTTTCGTTCAAGTCTCTGTTGAGGATAAAATCCTTCACACTTGAATGAACTACCATTAGTATAATCTTATTGTTTGAAACCATATGTTTGATTTCTTCAAACTTCTTACAACAAGTACATGTTTTTCAAGTCATAACCTTCCAAAGCTTGGCTGAAGAAAGCAATAGATTGCTCCAGACCTTCATCATTTTGCTGCATAAGCATAGCTAAAATTGCATCTAATGTAGAGAAGGCATACAAATAGAATTCCTTATTGAAATCTGGATTTAGAAGAGTGGGGGCATGAGATATGGCCTTCTTGATGGCCTCAAAGCTTCTCTTACATTCTCTTATCCGAGTAAACTCTTTGCCTTTTCTCAACATATGAGTGAGAGGCTTTACCATCTCTGCAAAAGCCTAGAATGAACCTCCTAATGAAGTTGATCTTGCCCAAGAAGCTCTGTAACCCTTACTTGTGTTTAGGCAGTAATAGAGCAAGGATTGCTTCTATCCTCTTTGGGTCAATGGAAAGACTGGCTTTGGACACCACATATCCAAGAAGTCTTCCTTCATGCACTGAAAAAATGCCTTTCTTTAGATTCAAATAAACTCCAAGTTGTCTGCATCTATCAAAAACGGCTCTCAAGTGCGTTAGATGTTCATCAAGATTCTTTGAAAAAATTGTTACATCATCAAGGTAAACTAAAACCATATCATTCAAAAGACCATGAAAAGCAACATCCATTGCTCTTTGGAAGGTGGCTCTAGCATTGGAGAGTCCAAAGGGCATTTTACAATATGCATAGGTGCCCCATTTTGTAGTGAAGGCAGTCTTATGCCTATCTTCTTCTTTGACCATGATCTGATTGCAGTCAGAATAGCCATCAAGCAATGAGAACCTTTGAGAACCTGCTACCTTTTGCAAAATTTGATCCATGGAGGGCAGTTGGTAATGATTCTTATGGGACACTTTATTGAGGTCCCTGAAGTCAACACATAAACGAATCTCTCCATTCTTTTTCCTTACTGGCACAAGGTTTGCCACCCAAGAGGAATGCTTGATTAGAAATATTAACCTGGATTCAATCAATTTATAGAGTTCTCTTCTCATGAGGTCCTCCACTCTTGGGTTGACAAGTCTCTGTTTCTTTGGCATTGCTTTCTAATTCAATGGTGTGTTGTGCAAATTTTGGGTCAAATCCTTTCAAGTCTTTGTACTCCCAAGCAAATATATCAGAAAAAATTTGGCACAAAGCAACAAATGCAGCTCTTTCCTCTATTGTATTGACCTTTCCTAGCTTCAACAACTTGCCCTTAAAGATCTCTATCTTTTCAGAGTGTTCTTCCTTCGTTGAGATGCATGCTTTCCCTTTTCTTACTTGGTCATCTTCATTGAAGATGCTTTCTAATGTCACAAGACCTTTGGGAAGGTTATTAGACCTCAATTGCACTATCTGATCATCATATTGATTTCGGAATTTGTTTTGATTCCTATGGCAAAATTATGCCTCTTGCATTAGAAGACATATGATTTGATCATCATTGTCAAAGACTTGCCAACTCACCTCATTGTCAAGTACAAGTAGTTTGCATATAATCTTGACCTTATCTTGGCTTTAGTTGCCTTTGACTCATTCTGCTATCTCATATGGGTCACCAATAGCAGCAAGCCTATTTGCATGTTGATTTGTTTTTCTTGGTATGGACTGGATATCAAATGCCAAGAAATCCTCCATGAGGTCCCATACCTGATGCTTACGGGTTTTAAATGGTGATTCTTGACCGCACTTAGGCCTCTCCCCTGTTGCACTATGAGCTCACTGTCACCCTTGACTTGGAGGAGCTTGACACCTTTTTTTTTGCTTCCTGCAAACCATGCAAAAGGGCTTCATATTCAGCTGTATTTGAGGTGCAACTGAATTGTAGTCTTGCAGCAAAATGATACTTTTGCCCTGAGGGTGAAATCAGCATGGCTCCCACTCCACTTCCATTCTTTGACCTTGAGCCATCAAAGAACAAAGTCCATATACCATCCTCTTGCTGAGCAGTGTTAGTTAAGCAAGGGATAGCAACACCTTCTCATGCATGCAGTACACTCCTAAGTTTGTCTCTTCAATGCAGCTATATGGATCAAATCCATGGTTATCAAATGCCCATTCATCAAGTACAGATCTAAGATGCCTTCAAGATGATCATGGGGTTCTTGCTCATTAACCTCTTCGACCTCTTCAAATATGGCACAGTTGGTATTTGAAAGATTAGGCATATAGGGTTCTAGGTGGACGCTGGAGATAGGCTCAGATCTTATGGTGACTTTGGTTCCATATCTGGTTCTAAAAACCATGTATGACCAATCAAATGATAAATATCCTCCAATCTTAGCAGTAAAGTCCCTAGACAAGCATAGGGCAAAATATGGAGGTAGGTCGACCAACATTACATCTTGATTAATGACACAATTTGGACACGTTGCTGATGTGATCTAAAGATCTTTCAAGATGCCTACCATCTTAGTGGGGGAGTCATCCAATTGAAGAACACCCTATTTCATTAGGCACATATTTGAGCCAAAGCTTGTTTGCTATGGCTTTAGGCATCACTGAAGTCGAAGCACATGAGTCTATCATGCAATTGTGTACTAAACAATCCCCTATGATGGTTGACAAATAAAATGGGAGGGGCTTAACAACCGTAGAAGGATGAACAACATCTTGAGATTGACTTTTGCTTGGAATTTGATTGGGAACTTGGCTAGGGGCTTGGTTAGGCTGACTATTATTGATGAAAACAATGTTCACTTTATCAGATATCTTTTCCACATGAGAAAGTTTGGAGAGCTCTTGCTAGAGAATCTTCTTCTGCCCTGGGATAGACAGTGCATCATACATGGACGTAGTTACATTAGCCTTCTTCAAATGATCCACAATATTAAAGGGAAGATTCGTACCTTTGGATTGCACCTTGGAAGTGGAAGCATCAATTGGTATTTCAGTAACATGAGGAACAAAAGGGGACTTCTGCTACTGTCCATGAGGTTGAGGCACTTGTTGATTTGCTGGAGCTTCAGTAGCTACATCTAAAGAAGTAGGTTGTTGACTAGTCTGTGGGGATGATGAAGAATTCTTAGATTGCCCCACTTTGTCCCCCAGCATCCTCTTCTTAGCCCTTGTCTGAGTTGCAATTGGTTCATTTGTCCTTTGTGAAGCTTGTCCCATATTAGTTGCTACATGCTCAAACACATATTCCCCTTATGAAAATTCACGCATGTGGTATCAGTTGGTGCTCTACCCGTGCTTCCCTATTGTTGGCTTTGAGCTATTGATAATGACATGGCAAACATGTTGTCTTGACTTGTTTGGGGGGCTTGTGGTGGAGGAGGCATCATACCATGACCTTAAAATGGAGCATGTTGCCAACCAGGGTCTTGATATATGTCTCCAGTAGTGGCGATCACCATCTCATTGGATTGTCCCTCTGACTGCCATTGACCTTCTTGAGCATAGTATTTCTGAGTTGGTACAACAGCGCTAGAATTACTTGGAGCATTAGGATTGTACTGCCTTGACTGAGGCTTCTACCCTTGCCCTTGTTGATTACACTGATAGGGTGGCCTATTGTACTAATAATTTTGATTAATATTTTGGTATGCCTGTACAATGGAGCTTGTTGCCTCTCCATTGCAACCAACTTGTTGTTCTGAGCTATTAGAAGATTCTTTATCTTCCCTAGTCTGTTAGTTTGCTCACCTTCTGTTTGATAAAACTTTGTTGAATCTGGAATTGGAGCAATAGTTGGCGTAGGAGGATGTATCCCTAGAAAGAGAGGCATTAATGGTCATGGGGCCAACTTGCCTACTTGTATAAGGCAATTTTCAGCCTTAATTGCTACTTCAAAAGCTCTAGGTAGGGTGTTCCCTCCCATGGATTGAATCATCACAGCTACATCTGAATTGAGAGCCTTCAAATAGTACAAAAAAACATAGTTGGGCGTAGGCTTGATCACTGCAGGAATTTTGTCCCAAGTCTTTTGGAATTTGTAGTTGAAATTCACTGTGAACTCATGATTGAATCTCTTGATTGTTGTAAGTTGTTCCACAAGTGAAAGATGATCACTCATCCTCAAAGTGTTTGCACAGGGCCTCTCCAAACTCATCCCAGCTATTAATTGACGCAGGGGCCAATCCTCTGTACCATTGAAGTGCTTTCCCTTTGAAAGAAGTTGCTAACAACCTCATTGCTACATTTTCCTGAGACGCATGATAAATTGAACAAAGGTTAGCAATATCTGCAATATGTTCTATAGGAATAACTAGATTTTCTCCTGTATAATAGGTAAGAGCCTTCAAAACCAAGACTAGAATATCGTCGCATTGAGTAAGATTCAGAGGACTACCACCATTGAATAACATAAAGGCTTGCCTTCTAGGAACAGCCATCTGAGATGTGGGATTTATAAAAATGTTTGGCTGAACAATATTGGCTTGAACAGGCAGATTTTGGCCAGCAATAGGGGGAATAAGAGGGGTAGGTGTAGGTTTTGACTGAGAGGCTTTCTTCTTCTTTGTTGATTGGAAAGGTAGCTCAAAGAAATCTGTCTCCTTCCCTTTTGCAAAGGATCTTGTGATAACTCTCGGGGGCATAAAAATTATGCAAATCTGAAAATGAAGCTCTGAAATTCGCTACTATACTCAGATATGCAAATAACTGGTCCCACCGAGCATGCCAGAACTGTTAGCAATCCAGATAGCACCCAATAAGGGTTAGATTCGTTCAACTCTGACCCATACCTGAACTAACATGGGAATGGTCTAACGTTGTGGGATGCCTATAACTAGACCAAACTTCTAGGATTTTTTTGAGGCTAGCTCCTCAGATTTTATAATTTGGACCTTTGCTTCCAAAACCTAAAAACTGGTTGGGGTGAAAAGAGTTAAGAGATTTGCATAAAGTAAAACCTAGTCTAACATATGGTGATGCACCAGGAATTTATCAGATCCACTCTTAAGCTTGGACTCCTTAACATACTAACGAACTATGAAAGAAGTTAATGCAATGTTTACTATAGCTTCTATGCAACAGTATTTCGTATAGAGGTCTATTTGATCCACTCAGACTAGGGAGCAATGAAAATAAGGTCTAGTTGAAGACACTTAAATTCAGCTGTCCTCTATATCTTTGAGAGATCCACGTTGAGACACTATATGACCTGCAAAGAAAGTTTCTGGCATGTAGGTTGAGTTTGGACATACAAAAGGAAGATAACAATCACATTTGCATATTAAACAAACACAAAATGCTAAATACAGATTAGCAAATAATTGCAGAAACACTCTATTCACTTCTCCAAGAGGTGTTGAATACAATTCTGGCATAGTCTAGCCGTACCCCCCTGAGGGATGCAAAACAATAGCTCGAAGGCTATATTTATAGAAGAAAAGAAGCAAGAGAGGGAGTTTTGGCACTCAAAAAGGGAATCAAATGAGCTCAAACCATTTGAAAGTTGTTACAACTACCTCCGCAAATCAAGCTTGCTCAAATACTTCCTGATTAATCCAAGTCACTCCAGTCCATTGCATCATTACATTATTCTCTCAGTGATGCTCCATGGCGGCTACAATGGCAGGATCAAGTTGTTTTTACTTTGTCCTGATGTGAGACTGCTCATGACTGGTTTGTTGATGTGTGCCAAAGTGGAGAGGAGTCACTTTCATGTAGTTGGCTTTGGCAACGTAGTCGTTGAGTGTGTCCGCCTTCATTTTCATGCCACCTGCCACTTTGTTGCTCATTATGAGGACCAAATCCTCATATCTTAAAAGAGCTACACCATGTACTTTGAGCGGCGGCTCGTCGAGTCATGACTTGTGTTTGAAAGACGAGAAGCCCCTACCATACCTCGTTTCTGCCCCTGCAGGTTCTTAATGGCGTCATCTGATCCCAAAAAATCCACTCCTGGCCCAGACTGGATCATGCTTGAGCTCGGATCCATTCATACTTGCACGCCTTGGTCGAGAACCGACCCTTCGACCTCCATCTAAGTCATTTGGGCTCGCCTTGCTTTTGATTCGCTGTCGAAATCCAACTCGGATCATTGACCCCTTGAATCATCTCGCTTTGTTGATCTGCCTGATGCGATCGAACACGAGCCATTGATCCTTTACCCTGACTCACGCGCTTGTGCCACTTGTTGATCACACCTTTGCACTCAGTGTTCGTTGACTCCTTGACCTGCCTACGTGTCGTTGATCCTAAACCTGCAATTGAACGCGCGTCATTGATCTGTCTGGGCACATTGAACCGTCAATCACCGCTCACAGTTGGATTTGATACGCGCACCCTAAGATTTGGACACTTGTCAACCCTGCGCTCATTTAGGGCCCCATTGACGATTTTTTAATGCAAACGACTATTTCATGAGCCCCAAACTTGACGTTTGCGCGAACGTCCTTGGATTTTCAAATCCAAACGGCTATTTGCAGGGGCCCAAACTTGACGTCCGCGCGAACATCACTCTGTTTCCCATTCATTTTCCCTACAACAAACAATTCTTTCGGACCTTTGTGTATCGTCGGGGAAATTGTCGCGAAACAATTTTCCAAAAAGAATTGTGTCCTCAGAATTGCCCTTCGGCCTTTCCGAAATAGCCCCTTTGCCTTTTGAAAATGCCCTTCGGAACTTTGAAAAGTGTCCTTCGGCTATCTTGTCTTGGTCACTTTCCCAAAAGAAAATGACTCTTCGGGGGAATTGCTTTGGACCCTTTGGCAAAGAAAAGTACCCTTCAGAAAAAGTGTTTGGGACACTTTGTTGCAAAAAAGACCTTTCGGGAAAAATGTATAGGAGACTTTGCCAAGAAAAATATCCTTTGGGATTTTTGAAGAGGACACTTGCCCGAGAAACTGGCCCTTCGGGATTTTTGTCAAACATTTTTCCCAAAAGAATTATGCCTTTGGGAAAATTGTGCCAATAATTTTCCCAAAAGCATTCTGACACTTAGCTTTAAAAAGATGCCCTTCGGGCTTTTTGCAAAGGTCTACTGTGTCAAAGATTGATCCTTCAAAAAAAATGTTTTGGACCAATTTCTCCGAAAGATACCCTTCAAAACTTTTGTCTAGGACCTTCTTCAAAAAAAAGACCCTTCGGGAGAATTGATTTGGACAAAATGTCCGAAACAATTCCCTATACTTAGCCAAAAAGTCCGAAATAAATCTCCCAAAAGAATTCCAACACTTAGCCAAATAAAATGGGACAAAACTCCCAAAAGAATTAAGCCTTGTACTTTTTGTGGTAGGTTTTGTGTGAAACAATTTCTCTGAGAGAACTTTGAATGCTCTAGCACTTGGCCAAAAGTTAAAATATTTGTCTAAGTGTAAACTTAGGCTTTTTCTGGACCTGTTCTTGACTCTGTTCAACGTCATGACAACCTGCTTGGATCCCTCCACTTGCAATGTTGAGCCTGCTTCCAAGCCACCTGATCCATTCAACAATTGGGACCCTACTCATCTGTTTAAACCAGGCAGAAGCTTGGTATGTAGGCCAGAATGGCCAACAAGCATATACAACCCTCCTGGGCAGTAACCAAGAACTGGTATTGGTACCAGGTACATGCCATACTGGGTCCTGCCCCCTGGGTGAAGGACCCAATAATGTAGGTCTTACTCTTAAACACTATATCTTAATCATGAATTATATGTTATGCTACTAACGGACATTAACATGTGATGAGAGATAGATCCTTCATTGAGAGTAATAAACTCAAGGGACAATTATTAGTCTTAGTCTTCATTACTACAACAAAATCCATATACACCAAGTTTTGTCATCTTATACATTAATGTGGTGTCATACATATATCATCATCCTATATCATATGTTATTTTTCTAATGAACAATAATTTCTACTCGAGAATAAAGCCTTCATTGAGAGTAATGCATTTGTATTTATTAGCCCTTTTCTTAATCACTGCAACTGAATCATGTTGGTCTTACTCATAGTTATCATGGTGGTATTGTACATTGAATTATGGTGTTAAAAAATTATACCTATATCTTAATCTTTAATTATATATTATGCATATAAAAAAGATTAATTTGTGCTCACTGACAAATCTTTCATTGAGAGTAATGCACTTAAGGGATAGTTATTAATTTGTGCTCAGTGATAAATCCTTCATTGAGAATAATGCACTTAAGGGACAGTTATTAACCTTATTATAAGTCCATCATTAAATTGATTTTATAATTAAATTTCTAATTATAACAAAGTAAAGTGGTAGTTATGCTACACACTCCGATAGTGGGTCCAATATGTATGTTAACTATTGCAATTTAAATGTGGTTATCTTTTTTTTTTAATGTATATCCCAAGCATAATAACATGATTGTCTATTAGCACCATTGATTTCACCTTTATTTTTGTCCAATACTTTTTTCAATGGTGGTTATGATTGATTATTGTGATGATAGTTTATGTGCTATAGAGAAGAAGATATGATAAACACAACCATTATATAGTGCAATCTTTCACTTAGCCTTAGCGCTAATGTCTGTCCAAATTGAAACAAAAAAATCCGGTCCCTTAGTGAGTGTGGAGACACCATAATATATACAATTAATCACATCAGAAAACCCTCTTGTAAATTGACTCGTGAAAGGGTATATTTATCGAGATAGGTGAGATGTTGCATCATCAATCAGAAACACAATTTCCACACATGAGCATTACACAATAAATAACTTCAATTATTTAAAATTAGTAGTCATTTGTATAAAGTAAAAATCTTTCATTTCTTACAACATTAGCAAGACTATAACATGTTTCCTATCTCAAAAGAAAATGCCAGGTACATAGGAGAGAACAAAAGGAGTTCTAATTTTTTCAAAAATATGAAATAATGATAAGTATTATTTAATTAATTTAAAACACAAAATTTTGTGTCTACTATTATCACATACCTTGATATCATCCCGAGGTATCCCACGAGAGGGAGCTATTGGATCATTTTCAGCCTGCAGCAAAGAAGATCAATTCCTGACATGCATTTCATATTCAAATACTCAACAATAAATATGGAACCTACTAATTGTAGCGTTATTGAAAACAATAATTCAACGTGAACAATGTTAGACATGTTAAGTACCTGTATGCATAACAAAGAAGTCTGGACATATTTAATAGAGAGAGAGCTGCTTGAATCGGCATAGTAGTCATCCACTGATTTGTACCCAAAGGATACTACAAAAATATTAAAGCCAAACATTATAAATTGAGCATGATGCCAGAAAAGACTAAAGTGAATACAGCATACATGATCTTGTTTTAAACTCAAGGCAGCAAGTTAAACCTCTTGTTAAGCCTTCATCAAAATCCCTCACAGATATTGCTTTAGCTACTAAGGGTATATTGTACTCTCCTCCTATTCCTTTGAAAAGTTGTTCATGCCTGTCATTGTAGCAAAAGAACAATGAAATCACTAGTAAGCAGGAGTGACAAAAACACAGTTTGACACATAACTATAAAGTCTTGAATGCATCACATAAGTCTTACTTTTTGAATATGTTGCGAAGCCCTCTAGCAAGAGCCTTATCGTAGATATTATTGAAACCCTTGTGAAAATCCTCATCTGCAATGACCAAGTTGAAAGGGTTGCAAAGAGAAACTGCTCCAGATAGAGGGCAGTTACCAGCCTCCTTCATACACATTTTAGAACTCCACAAATCAATTCTACAGAAATGAGATTGACAGCAACTAAGAAATTCACCAAATACATATGCAGGTCAACGACATTACAAATATAGTGGTAGGTGAGAACAAGAAAATAAATCTCTGGAGTGTGAATATCCATGAAAATCCTCTTATTTAAAAAAGTTGCATGCAAGAAAGGGTGTTTTCTCTACAAACTCTTATACCACCCCTTTTTGCTTAATTACAGAGTCATGCAAGATCAATTCATAAACACTCGAAATCTTGTCAATACTATTGAAGACAAACCATCATTGGACTAAAGATGAAGAAAAAGGAGGAAAAAACCTGGTCTTGTCTATAAAATCAGACAAAAAGATTCTTAAATTCAACTTGTAATACATCAAGAGAGTGCACAAAGACTCCAAAATCTTTACGAAGCTATAAATGAATGCATAGAATGTGATTTGGTACATAAGACGAATGGTGAAGTGGAAACCCATCACCAAGAGCATTAATGTGAGCAGATACAAGTAGAAGAGGAAATGTTCTGAATCTACAATCCTGCACTCTGCAAGAATTACTGAACCTAAAGGAGGTAAGCATGAAGAAGAAGGTGTCATCAATCTAAGCATACACTTCATGCTAAACCCTTAAATGAACATATTCAACATCCTGTTAAGATACTAGACAACAGATCCCATTGGTCCTCAATTGATGATGATTTTTACTATCCTAATATAAGCAAGGCCTATCATTCTTATATAATAAAAAAACATCTATGATGCTCGACTTCAATACTCGATAACATTGAGAATAGAATCGTAACGCTCTTTTGATTTTAATGAGCTAACAATTTTTATATTGTGCAATATTTGGCAAATTTTGAAAGTTATTCATGATACTAGTAAGAGTGGGAAAAGTTAATGTTGTGAATTTTCACACCTTGAGAATTAAATGTTTCAATTCCTTCAATTTAAATCTTCGGCTTTTCTCCTGCAAGAAATTATAAATTTTGCTTTGAAAGGCTATATTACCTTGGTCTTGTGATGTTCAAATCCCACCCCTTATTATAATATTTGTGTTATGCTTCCCCATAAAAAGAAAAGAGGCAGTACCTCGTATTTTAAAAGGGAAGCAAATATTGTAAAAGAGTATATAAGGAGATATAAAGTAAAAAAGAGGTGGGCCCTGTAAAATAAGCATAGAGATCTTCCCCATGGGAAAAAAAGATAAGGAGGCCTAGGCTTATATTAAACATGAGAAAAAATAAGAATATTCATTGAAGATAAGGAATGAAATAAAAGGCAAAGCCTCTGATATATGATCATTTTAAAAGTTTTTGCTGCTTTTTTTGTTTTTTTGGGCCTGCATATCTAATATTTTGAAGGAGATATTTTGGGGGGAAGAAATTCTTTTTTGGATAGGGATTCCACACCAAATAAAATGGGATTATCATGGGAATGGAGGAAAAATGTTGTTCATTGATCAAAGGAGGATAATCTGTCAAGAACTATTATGAGGATTCATCACTTGGTGAGTTAGGGTTTCTGCTTTCTTTTCGGCAGCTGGGATTTGTGCATATATCACTCTTTTTTTCTACCGCTTTGTTTAGAATAAATATTGTAAATCTCTTTGTATAGGTTGTCTTTTGCCCTTGGAATTTTCCAACTCTCTTTGAGAGTTTTCATTGTGAATTTTAGACCTAAGATTTTAATTTATAAGTTTGATGTTAGTTAATCTTTGAAGCTATATGCTACTGTGTACATTTTGAAGCATTGAATGCAAATTTGTGGATAATTCTCTACCTTAGTATGAAATTATGTGTGGATAGTTTAACCTGCTTGCAGTGTTAAATTTCTTACCTCTTGCATCTGGTTATATATGATGGTGAATATTAAATCAAGTTGAGTAACCATTCTGTAATTTCATTTCTTTGAAGGAGCAGGGGATATCACTATTTTGACACCGCCCTTTTAATTGTGTATTCATTGTATTTTTGCCTCACTCTTTTCATCCCAAGCATTTTTAGATAGTACTTAGATAGGAGAGCCGGTCTGATCCAGAGGTTGTCTTAGTTAAAATGCCTAAGCTTTGCCATTGTGGCACTTTGATTGCAGGTGCATCTTTTTTCACAATTTCAGTCGGTCAATTAAAAGTGTCAACAGTTAACAAACAATTGCAATTCATTCTCAATTTCAATGGCATCACAAAGTTTACAAATCTGTTCTTACCAAGCCATTTTCAATTTAGCCCAATGTTGGCAACTACAATTTTCTGTGGCAAAAGCTCATTAAAACTTCCCTCTTTTATATGCATATTATTTATCCATATGGCAATGATATGTAAAGTTGTATATGGTGATGGAGAAAATAGAAATGGCTGAGGAATGATTTGGAGAAAGAGAACCCAGAATCTCTTTTGTCCACTTTGAGAGCTGACTGAGAAGGAAAGGGCCTGATGATATCCTATCATATGCATCCTTTTCTATTCTCAGACCACGGCAGATCTGTGTTTCCATATTGAAAGTGAATTTTAGTTGATGAGATCAGGCATTTCCTTCAAGGGTAAGCATTTTGAAACCATCCTATACTGATGGTTGTCAAATATGGATGTCAAAATATCTTTGTTTCTTCTTACAATCTCAAAGTTCCATTTGCATGGACCTGCTGAAATTTTTTGTTTGGAGATTTGTAGTGATATTTTCTTGCCTTCCTTTGATAATCGAAGATAAGAAAGGATACAAATCAAATGTTTCTATTGTGGATTGTTAGGATTGTTATTTAAGGGCTCCAGGCTTGAATAATTTTGGTGAAGGATATAGGGTGTCCTCAATAGATACTGAGCCATGATCTAGGGAGCAACTGAGAGATACATAGATGGAACTAAAAAATGATAATTTTAAAAGGTTACCAGAAGAAGTCTTTGGTTTCCCTCCAAGTATTGAGGCACATAAAAGGCCCTGGTAGATAATTAAGGTTAGGCGAGTTCATAGCCCTGACCAAGCTAGGAATTTCGTCATTCAATAGTTAAAAAGATGGAAAACCCATTGGAGGAGCACATAAATGGGTTCCGTGCATGCTAGAGGAGGAAGTTCCAAGAGAACTTTAGATTGATTTCCTTCATCGGCAGTTTGTAGTTTATATATTTAATTGCAGAGCAGCACAGTTAAAAGTCAATATATGTTTTCTGAGGGGGAGACTAAAAGAAAATCCATACATTCACCTGGTTAAAATTAGGATATTGGTTCAATCCATGTTAATAAATAAATTACTTATTGTTGTGGCAGTTGCAAACTACTTATTTCAATCTTCAAAATGTCTGATCATATCAATAAAATATGTGCCCATTTCTTCCGTTTTGTATGACATGTCATATCTTTAATAAGTCCATAGCATAAAATAAATGAGTCAAAGCACTATGTGCAATTTTGACTAACAGTGCAAAGATATACATCTATAGCGTATTGAAGAGAATGGCACATTACTAAAGAGAATAATTGAGTGATAGACATGAGAGGTAAGTTAAATCGAGAGGTAATTATTTAGTGATTACATGTTTTTAGCTAGTAGAGACATTGAAACCAAAACCTGTACACATTTATTTATATATATATATATATATATCTTGAACCAATGCTCTGTATGTTCTAAGCTGCTAGTGTTCTCTCTTCGTACAAATTTGCCACGATAGCTTTGCAAATCCAAGATATAGTGATAGAACTTATGAAATAAACTGCTAGATCAAGATACAAAAAACTATGTATGAATCAAATAATCTTCGCCGTAGTTACAGTGACTATTGTGAATCATAAGTAAATACACTCATAACTGGAGGTTCTCCTAATGCTAACAAAAAGGAGATCTAAGTTGTTAAAAGAGCCTAGATGAAACAACCATCCCTGATGGCAAACAGGAAATGAACCAATGCAAAGTAAGCAGTTCTATATCCAGTTAGCCAACTCAAAAAGGCACATGATTAGGCAAATGGAGGAAGAGAATATCCCTGCAAGGCTTTATAAAGATACTAAATTGCAAGGCTCTGGGAAAATGTAGAACACTCCTGAATCAGCAAGTAGTTTTCATAAATTAGTAGAGTCTGGACAGCACAAAAGGTAGCCTAATTGTGAAGATTCGGTCATATACCGATGCTATATAACATTAAAATTTAAAAAATCTCCAATGTTCAGGAATTAAGTCTTATGCTACTATCTACCAGTAAAAAAGAGTGAATTGATCTAGAAAATGTAATTGTACCTGGCCTAGATACCGCACAAGAATATTGGCCCCAAGGGACCAACCAACTGCATATATATTTGAATCAGGAAAGCAAATGCCTACATGTTTCACCACTTGACGAAGATCCTCTGTGAACGAAGCGGAGTAAAACTACAACAAGAACAGAAAATATATTAATCGGTATAATTGAAATTCAGAAGAGCCTTTTTGAATCTCAATATCATCAGAAGTGTGATTTCAACAAGTTTCAAACCATTCTAGCCATGAAGGAATAGCACGAAAGTTTTTCTTAAAATGACAGCTCAGCTACATTGAAGTTTAAATGAATTTCAGGGCCACTTTTCTTCTACCGCACAATAGAAAAAGATACTCGGTTATATAGGAAAACAAAGGAATAATTTGCACAATTAAAGGGTTCAAAAAAATCTTCAAATACAATGATCTTAAACACTTCAATAACAGCCATTTCCAATGAATCGATTGCTCCAAGAATGTCCAGGTATGCCTTCAACCAGCTTAGCGAATATGAGATGATAGGAACTTGTGCCTTGACCAGAGACAATGGTCAAGAAAACATAATGAAGTGATCTCTTATTGAGGTCAAAAAGAAGCCAAGACAAAGGTGTCCATGAAAGATTGTATTGTGGACTGCAAAGTATTTTTCCAAATAAAAGAACTTGTAGAAAATTCTACTTAGCAAATAGCGATGGAGCCCACGATATTACATACTGATAACAATTACGTATGTCATCTATTTCAACACAGTTAAGTTGTGATCCAATGCATAGTAATATATTGACCTACATTACTGGATAATGCCGTATAGGGTCCTGGATATGATAGATACTGCAACGGGTATGGATACAGGTTTGATACACAGGGGATACAGGCAGGATATGTCCTGGAACGTATCCGGGCGTATCCACAGGGGGCAGGATGTACCCTGTCCTTACCTCCTATGTATGCAGCAGAAAAAAGCATATTTTTTTAATTTTTTTTCAATTTCGCTTAATAAAAAGTCAAACATGGACTTCAAAAAACAATTAAAAACAAAATAAAGTATACTCCATTAATTTTCACTTAAACTGTTTTGCAATCTATCATTAAGTGGATGGAGTTAGGCTCTACCCAATGCTACTACCATCCACTAATTTTCAAATACCACTTAAGCCAGATATGCAGAGGACAAAGCACCTCCTGAAGGTCCAAGTGATACTGAAGGTGAAAGTAATTTTGAAACTAAGTATGAACGGCAAAACTACAAATATCACCACATTTGCCCTGACTGCCACGATATAACATTGGTATTGTTTCTACATGGGATGCTTGTTCATTTTTTATATCCTTGGCACATTCGTTCTTGACAAATATGCCTCAATAGTCGGCACCTAGCAGGCTATTTTGGTAACCATATCAGGTCTCAAAAGCTGCAGACACTTTTTCACTTTCTTATCTTGTGCTCCAAAGTCACACTTATTCCTCCTTCCTTTGACAATTCCAACCTAAACATCCTTACATTTTCTGAAGGTCCCATGCAAGTCTCTAGTGCACCTCCTAGAGTGACATTTTCTGAATAAAATGATATTTGGCATTGAATTATTAGTATGTTTTGTGGTTATTTAACTTATTTTGTTTCCTCTATGTTTATTATGTGGTTAATTTTGCTTATATGGCTATATTTTTTATATTTTTAACTTTTTATATATATTTTGTACGGCCGTATCTAAAAACGTATCCAAGCCCCCAAAAAATATCCTCGTATCCACATATCTGATTCTCATACCCGTATCCATATCAGCTACTTGGATAACGACACAACCGATAACAAAAGGTAGATTGGAGACCATGCCACACCAGTTAGAGCCAATCAATCTAACAAAGAATGGATGAAAATAATGCCTCTCAAAAACAATTATTATAAAAAATGGATTCATATTTAACCCAATCCAGGCACATATTATGGCATCTAGTAAAAAGTGGATGCATCTACATGATGTGAATAAAACAAAAATGTGGCAGATTCCTAACCAAAATAATTGATTAGAATCTATAAATGCCTGAAGAAAGCACAGAGAACCATATGAGACAGCTATGTTGTCAATATGAGAAGACTGCTAAACACATTATCTTTGCAAAACAAAGTATCTCACTATGAAAACTTTCAATGATGACCACAGACCATACAATGTCCAACGTTGGTACCAAATACTAGCTGGAGGAAAGAATTTTATCATTTAGTGTTTCAATTTTCATAAAAGATGCAATAAATAAACCCGTTGGAGAATGATTACCTGAGGCGTAGTGACAGGACTGTCTGCACAGCCACGACTGTTAAAAACTACACTATGCCATCCATGCCTCCTTGCTCGTAAAAGCATATGCCTTACATAAGTATCACCACTCCCACCTGTAAGACCTGGCTGAAACCATCAGTGTTGGAGACGTTCTGCTCTAGAACTTTAAAAGCAAGAAAATTTAAAATATATATATATATATGAAGTCTATTTTAGTTTATTTTGTACTGAAACTACAAGATGCAGAAATAAAGAGCTAAAGTTAAGAGTATATCAATCCATTTTTTTCTGTCACAATTCAATGCCATACGTATAATTAGAGTAGATATTTTGTATAGACTGTTTTTGATGATATTTTATAGCTTAGTACAAGTTGCCATAGGATACCATTGGACACATGATTGAAGCAGTTGCTGATAGTTAAAATCCTGATAATGTCAATCTTATATAGTTAAAAGAGTTATACATTATTGAAGCAGTTGCTGATAGTTAAAATCCTGATAATGTCAATCTTATATCAATATTGTATAACTCTTGTAACCTGAGTTACACAATATGCGGAAAACAAGAACAATTTTCCGAAATGCCTTAAGAAATGCAAGCCGCCGGAGACACAGAAACAGACCAGTAAGCAACTAACTTAAAACATAATATAATTTTTTAAATAGATAATAGAATAAAAATTATACATTAATAAAAAACGAAGATAACAAATCTGTTAAAGAATTTAATATTTATGACTATGCACGGCATTTCCTTTTAAGTTCGTCATATGAGCGTCTAAATATGAAAAGGAAGTTGACTGTATGAGTGTTTCAGTGCGAATTCACTTTCGAGTGTTTTTGGGACACAAGATTCAAGTGTCTGAAGGTAAATCTTTTTCTTTTCCACTTCATTGTGAACCTTCTGTGGTTACAGTGTGGCAATGGCTTACAAATTTATGATCTGTAAATTCAATCTGTCATATAACCCTAACTGAGCATACAGCAGATAATACAACAGAAAATACGGATGAAAATGCAGAACAGCGGAAGACAATAAAGACATTATCTAGCCAGGACATGTCTATACACTCTTCATTAGAGAGATTAAATAGATCTACAAAGGTGAACTAGCTGGATAAGGCCAAACATGTGCAAATTAGCCTTGAACAGGACATGCAAAATCCACCTCAAATAGTCTAACTTACATGCAGTCAAGTGGGGCTCCAGTGAAGTAGGCCACGTGTACATGTGGGATATTGACAATGATATAAATTACAAGAGAGGAGATAATTATGAGAATCATTTTCATCATTTTCACTCTGCTGGAAAGGAGCTGTCCTTGGACCCCAACTTCTACATGAAGTGAAGAAACTTCTTTGCCAAAGCTTTCTCAAATAACAACTTGACCTATTACGGCACGAATCCTTTGTAGACAAGATAAGTAGCGTTTTCTTCTTGTAATATGTAATGTCCCCACTTTAGCAGTTGACCAAGTGTGTGTGTGCGTTAGCCTAGTTCTACATGGCCCTGAGGGCTAACGAAGAGTTTATTGGGGATCCTAGAGTGTTTTGGCCTAGTCATTTCTAGTTTGGGCCAAAACAGAGTTGATTTACTCAGTTTCAGGTATACTTACTATTTGAAGTAAGTTAGCAGGACATAGCGGAGGCTAGTTTTGGTGATTGGATTTGATACTCCTCGGCAAGAGCTTTCCGGCGAACTATCACTTGCGCTATTCGGAGTCCGATTTCTATTATATTTTAATGCCTGAAGTGTTATAAAAGTAACATTTAACTTAATTGCAAAATTTTAAAGTGTTACTTTAATATTTACTTTATGGGGATGGTACCCAAGGGAGACATAAGTAATATTTTAATATATAAAATGTTGCACATCTTTTATCCCACATTGCTCATGAGAGTTGACTCGCCCCTTGGAGAAAGAATAAAAGGAAGTGTTTGTGGCTTCATTCAACATGTTGGATAAGAAGAAAAATTGATGCACTCGCAGTTTGCAGGTTATTTTGGGCATTTGGGAACGTCCTTCCCATCTGTAGCACTCTAGACATCAATCCTTGGGATTGGTCTTTGGAGTCTATGCTTTCAGCGTCATGCAGCCATGTGCACTGTACCAGCGGTGCGCACTGTAGTAGCCGCGCCATTGCAGCAGCCGCACCACTGTAGCAGTCGTGACACTGTAGCAGCCACATCATTGTAGCAATCGCGTCACTGTAGCAGCCACGTCACTGTAGCAGCCGCGTCACTGTAGCATCTTGTAGCCGCTGCCATCTGCAATAAGAATCAGGAGAAACAAGCCTGCGGAGTCCGTAGAAACAAACCTGCAAAGTCCGTAGAAACAAGCCTGCAAAGTCCATAGAAACAAGCCTGCAGAGTTCGTAGAAAACAAGCTTGCAGAGTTCGTGAAAACAAGCCTGCGAAGTCCGTAGAAACAAACCTGCAGAGTCCGTAGAAACAAGCCTGCAGAGTCTGTAGTTCTGCTGGACGGAGAACAAAATGATCGTACCTTCGGTATTTGCTGAGGGTATTCGCTTGAAACAATGTTCATTCCATTACTGGAGTATTTAGTGAGTTATCACATGGCCGACATTGCACTTGTTTACTCATTTTGTAATCAATATAAATACAGTGTGTTGGTTATTTCAGCTATGTGTGTCTATGCTTTCAAATCTATATTTATGTTACATGCATAAGACTTTGCAAAACACAAAAAAAAACAATACAAGCAAACCATTTCAAAGTCATAAGGGGTTTCAACTGGGTTAGTTTTGGGCGTAACAGAGGTGCCCATTACAGTGGTATCAGAGCCTGCTTTCCTGCCATCCTGTGAGGTTTCATGCATCCAACACATCAGTATTACTTGAGGAGAAACTGGACAAACCCAGACTTACGTACTTTTTCAGAGATTGAAGAGGGTGACCCTTTTTCAGCACCAGCCATGGGTGACAGAGATGGGGAAAGGGGAGAACCTAGCACTAGGGAGATGCTTAGTGATCTTGCTAGGGGTCAGAGGGAGCTACAGGTTACATTGCAGCATTTAGCTATAGCCATTACACAACATTTGACTAGGAAAGATCAAGGCAATAATGCCAACCAAGGTAATAATGCCAATCAGGGTAATAATGTTAACCAGGTAGGTGGACAAGGTAATGGAGGTAATGGAGATGCATCGATTAATAGAGGAACCAGGACATATGCTAGAGCAGGTTCTTCTACTACAAGACCACTCATGCCACGTTTTCCTCTGAGACAGAATGACCAGAATAATGCTGGTCCTACACAGCAGGAGATACATGACCAAATACTGGACGATTGGAGAAATTCTGGACCGGATTTTCAGGGTGAGATGTCTTTCAGGGAGTAGTACATGGATGTTAGGCTGAAACATTTACCTCAGAGAGGCAATAGGGAGCAACATTATGGGCTTAAGAAGAAAGTGGGTAAGCTCTCAATTCCATATTTTGATGGTACAGGGAGGACTACAGCCAAGGCTTGGGTGCAAAAGCTTGATACATATTTCCAGCTCAGCCCGATGCCTGAGCATGATGCCATCAAGTACGCAGCTATACATCTAGATGGCAGTGCCCATGAGTGGTGGCACCATGGGATGGTGACACTTGGACATAACCAAATTGATACATACGTAGAGTTCACCGAGAGGTTGATCAAGCGGTCTGACACTAAGGACCCGGAATTGCATTTCAAGGAGCTAGCATAGCTTAGACAATGGGCTTCTATGGAGGCCTATACCACCGAGTTTCAAAAGCTGGCAGTATTGGTGACAGATATATCTGAGAGGAGACTCGTTCTTTTCATGGATGGGCTTTCCAAACCCTTGCGAGGTTGGGTAAAGGGACACAACCCTTCTTCACTTCAAGAGGCTATTAAGAAAGCGACAGACCTAGCATCTTCTTCCTACAGGGGTAAATTTCACTCTAAGGACTCTCATTTTAAGAAGGATAAGGAAAAGAAGACATTTCAAAAGGACCCTCAGCAGCCTAAGGGGGAAACTAAAGGGTTGGACAATGACACCCTCAACGAGCTCAGGAAGAAAAAACTATGTTTTCATTGTAGGGAGCCATGGGATCTTTCCCATAAATGTCTGCTTAAGGCAAAGGCTAAACAAATGAAGTATTTTTCAGCAGATGAATCACCTTCCGAGGACAAGGAGCAACATTCAGATTCAGAGTCTAGTCAGGGTGATAGCACTACTGAGGAGAGTTTGGATGATGAGAAGTCTCTTGCTCAATTGACAGGTGTCCAGAAGGCCATTACCTTTAAGGTAAGAGGGATGATTCAGGGGCAGTGTGTGGTTTCATTGATTGACACAAGGGCAACGCATAACTTTATCAATGCACAAATGGTGGCCAAGAGAGGCCTTCAGACAGAAGAGCACGCGGGGTTCAGAGTCATGGTGGCTAATGGCCACAAGTTATTATGCACCCAAAACATTTTCAAATCTTCGCATCAGATTGGGAGGAGGTTATGAGTTGGAGGACAATTTCTATGTAGTTGACATGGGTAATTATGATGTCATCTTGGGAATGACATGGATGACTTCTCTGGTAGAGTTTACCTTCAACTTGGCTAAGGTGGAGATGAGGTTTCAACATCAGGGCAGGAAGGTGGTGCTTCGAGGTTTACCAGATGGGGGGCTCAGAGCGGTATCATTGAAGAGAATGGAACGGTTATTTAGACATGATGATGTAGAGTGGGCAGTTGAATGTTTGATCATGCCTACACCTCCAGAGGAACAAGTTAAAAGCCATCCTCCAGATATACAGGAGATCATTTCTAGGCATGATAAGGTGTTTGGTAGCATTCCACATGGGGTTCCTCCTGAGAGGGGTATAGAGCATGTTGTCGAGCTAGAGGAGGGGGCTAAACCAGTCATCATCACCCCCTACCGCCATCCTAAAAAGCATAAGGATGAGATAGAGAAGTTGATAAAAGAGCTATTGGAGATGGGGCATATTAGGCCAAGCAAAAGCCCCTTTGCTTCAGCGGTTGTTTTGGTAAAGAAGAAGGATGGGACAACACGTATGTGCATTTGATTATAGAGCTCTCAATAAGAAGACAATTAAGAACAGGTACCCCATCCCTAGGATTGATGAGTTGATTGATGAGCTGCATGGAGCACGGTATTTCTCTAAGATAGACTTACATTCAGGATACCATCAGATCAGAATGCGAACGGAGGACATAGAAAAAACTGCCTTCAAGTGTCACTACGGGCACTTTGAGTTTTTGGTTATGCCATTTGGACTGACCAACGCTCCAGCTACCTTCCAGAGTTGTATGAATCAGGTGTTTAGAGGGCAGCTTCGGAGATTTGTATTGATATTCTTTGATGATATCCTAGTATTTAGTAGGACTTGGGAGAAGCACCTACAACAATTAGAGGAGGTGCTGGTTATTTTGGAGAAGGAATCACTGTATGCCAAGGAATCGAAGTGTGAGTTTGGCATGACAAAGTTGCTCTACCTTGGCCATATTATTAGTGTTGATGGTGTTAGGGTGGATCCAGGAAAGATTAAGGCGATTGTTGATTGGCCTACTCCAACAAGCCTTACACAACTCAAAGGGTTTTTTGGATTGTGTGGATTCTATAGGAGATTTGTGAAGGGTTTTTCACAGACTGCAGCACCATTAACAGATCTCACCAAGAAGGGTGCTTTTGTATGGACAAAAGCAGCACAGCAGTGTTTTGAACATTTCAAGCAGGGGATGTCTTCATGTCCAGTTCTAGCTCTACCCAACTTCACGAAGCCTTTTGAGCTTCATTGTGATGCATTGGGTGATGGGATTGGAGCAGTATTGATGCAGGAGAAGCATCCCATTGCTTTTTAAAGTAGGAAGCTCCGAGGGGTGGAGAGGAGCTATTCTATTTATGATCGAGAGATGTTGGCCATCATGCATGCCTTGGCCAAATTCCGATCCTACTTGGTTGGAGGAAAGTTTGTGATCAAGACGGATCACAACATAAAGTATTTCATGGGACAGCGAGACTTGAATGGCAGGCAGCAGAAGTGGGTCACTAAATTGTAGGCTTATGACTTTGACATTGAGATTGTCAAAGGGAAGAAGAATGTAATCGTTGATGCCTTATCCAGAAGACTTCACATTTGTGCTCTTGCAGAGATTTCAGGAGATTGGAGGGATAAGATTATAGCAGATTATGTCAGAGATGCTTGGGCTTCTGGATTGATTTCAAGTACTTTACAAGATGATCGCAATGAAGTGATAGATAGGTTGATCAGATTTCAGGACAGGGTTTATTTGATTCCATCATCACATTTAAGAGAGGCGATATTGAGAGCATTTCATGATGCACCTACGGCTGGGCATCCGAGGGTCTTCAAGACCTACAGGGAGATCCGAGAGCGGTTCTCATGGAGAGGGCTCAAGGATGATGTTCAGAGGTATGTCAGGGAGTGTGCAGTTTGTCAGCAGAATAAGGAAGAGCACACATTTCCTGCTAGTTTACTACAGCCCTTACCCATTCCAAACAGGAAATGGGAAAGCATTTCTATGGACTTCATCACTGGCCTACCACGAGTGCAGGGAAGAGATTGCATTTATGTGGTGGTAGATAGATTGACGAAGTTTGTTCACTTCTTTGCTATCCCTTCTACTTACACATCAGCTCAGGTGGCAAATTTGTTCTTCAAGGAGGTTTTCAGGGTGCATGGGTTACCGAGATTTATTGTTAGTGACAGGGATAGCAAGTTCATGAGCGCCTTTTGGTAGGGGTTGTTTAGGGTGTGCGGTACAAATCTTACACCTAGTACGAGCTACCATTCTCAAACAGATGGGCAGACGGAGATAGTAAATAAATGGGTGGAAGGTTATTTGCAGAACTATGTGACTGCGCAACAAAGACCCTGGGTTAAGTGGTTACACATGGGGGAGTACTGTTACAATACCACGTATCACATGACCATCAGGATGACTCCATTTATGGCATTGTATGGGTATGAAGCACCAAGCTTCATGGATATGGCTTTGGGGGACAGCAGAGTGCCCAAAGCCAAAGACCTATTGCAGGATAGTCAAGATATCCTGAGAGCGCTCAAGGAGAATATACAACAAGCTCAAAATCAGTAAAAGTTGTATGCTGATCGGCATAGGGTAGAGCGCAGTTTCGAGGTGGGGGACATGGTGTATTTGAGGCTACAGCCATATAGGCAGTCATCGCTCAAGAAGAGCGAAACAGAGAAGCTGAAGCCTAGATTTTATGGTCCCTACAGGGTGATTCGCAGAGTGGGCGAAGTCGCCTATGAGTGCACAATGTATTTCATATGTCTAGGCTTAAGAAAGCCATTGGTCAGAGTGTAGTGCCTTCTGCAAATTTACCCCCTTGGATGAGGAGGGGAAGCTCGTGTTAGTACCTAAGGCTATTCTGGACACCAGAGAGAGGAAACTCAGAAACAGGATAGTGAAAGAGTATTTGGTCAAATGGAGAGACATGTCGGAGGAGGATGCTACATGGGAGAGTGAGCAGGTTATTCAGCAGGCTAGGCTGAGATTGCTTGAAGACAAACAATTTCAAGGGGGGTGGACTGTAATGTCCCCACTTTAGCAGTTGACCAAGTGTGTGTGTGCGTTAGCCTAGTTCTACATGGTCCCAAGGGCTAACGAAGAGTTTAAAGGGATCCTAGAGTGTTTTGGCCTAGTCATTTCCAGTTTAGGCCAAAACAGAGTTGATTTACTCAGTTTCAGGCATACTTACCATTTGTAGTAAGTCAGTAGGACACAGCGGAGGCCAGTTTTGGTGATTGGATTTGATACTCCTCGGCGAGAGCTTTCCGGCGAACTATCACTTGCGTTATTCGGAGTCCGATTGCTATTATATTTTAATTCCTGAAGTGCTATAAAAGTAACATTTAACTTAATTGCAAATTATTAAAGTGTTACTTTAATATTTACTTTATGGGGATGGTGCCCAAGGGAGACATAAGTAATATTTTAATATATAAAATGTTGCACATCTTTTATCCCACATTGCTCATGAGAGTTGACTCGCCCCTTAGAGAAAGAATAAAAGGAAGTGTTTGTGGCTTCATTCAGCATGTTGGATAAGAAGAAAAATTGATGCACTTGCAGTTTGGTGGTTATTTTGGGCATTTGGGAACGTCCTTCCCATCTGTAGCACTCTAAACATCAATCATTGGGATTGGTCTTTGGAGTCTATGCTTTCAGCGTCATGCAGCAGCGCCACTGTAGTAGCCACGCCACTGTAGCAGCCGCAACACTGTAGCATCCACATCACTGTAGCAGTCGCGTCATTGTAGCAGCCATGTCACTGTAGCAGCGGCGTCACTGTAACATCTCGTAGCAACTGCTATTTGCAGTAAGAGTCGGGAGAAACAAGCCTGCGGAGTCAGTAGAAACAAGCCTGCAGAGTCCGTAGAAGCAACCTGCGGAGTCCGTAGAAGCAAGCCTGCGGAGTCTGTAGAAAACAAGACTGCAGAGTCCGTAGAAAACAAGCCTACGGAGTCCGTAGAAACAAGCATGCGGAGTCCGTAGAAACAAGTCTTCAGAGTCCGTAATTCTGCTGGACAGAGAACAAAATGATCGTACCTTCGGTATTCGCTAAGGATATTTGCTTGAAACAATGTTCATTCCATTATTGGAGTATTTAGTGAGTTATCGCATGGCCGACATTGCACTTGTTTACTCATTTTGTAATCAATATAAATACAAAGTGTTGATTATTTCAGCTATGTGTGTCTATGCTTTCAATTCTATATTTATGTTACATGCATAAGACTTTGCAAAACACAAAAAAAAACAATACAAGCAAACCGTTCCGGAGTCATAAGGGGTTTCAGCTGGGTTAGTTTTGGGCATAACAGAGGTGCCCATTACATAATATGTGTGAGTCCAAACATTGAGCAAAGTATCCTCCACCAATGGTTTTTGAAAAACTGGAATGGCAGTTGCAAGGTGACTAATGGAAGAGGTGACTAATGGAAGCCTCCTCCTCCAAGTGAGATGGCTCATACAACTAGAGCTGGATTAAGTTGGCAACGTCTTGCTTGCCAAGTTGAGCTGGAAGATCAAGAGGAAAGGCATTAGGCTCGACTGCTTGGAGAATAGTGTCAACAAGATAAGTAGTGGTTTGCTTCTTAGGATTTGTTGAAAAATTATTCAACATTGAATAGATCTACGCAATAGTGATTGTGAAAGTGGCTGGTGTTGCGCAAAATACTGTGCAGGTTGATTGTGCAAATAGGGATGGTTGTGCAATCTTGCGTGGAGACTGTCCATTACAATTGCACAATGTTGCCAATGTGCGGTAATGATGGTAGAACTGCGCAAAGTTATTTGTGCAATTTCATTGCACTTTCAAAGGTTGTGAAGTGGAGCACAGAAGTTGAGTCACAGTAAGGTGCTGCGAAGAGTTGTGAAACAAGTCAAAGTAATGGAGGTAAACTAAGGCATTACAATACACTTGTCTGGTGTACCTATCAAACTGGAGGTGTACACACAGCATCTTTGTGGCACTCTGACACAGAGCTGTTGAGGAGCATTACATGATGAACACTTTGGTTGATAGTACGTGTGACTGCAGATTCCCCTACTACACAAATGTTACAAAGTGGATGCCGAATATAGGCACGGTTCTTCTAAAGAAGAAGGATTCCAAGTTTGGACTAATTGCATGAATGTTGAATACACACGATCAAGTCTGTGCATCGTAATATATAATAAAGTGATGTATGAAGATGACAAAACCTTGCCACTTACTCTAGCATTATAAAACAATTTCAATTTATGTTATAATCAAAAAGGTTATTGTGGTGAGTTTTTTTACCTGAAAGGGTTTTCCTAAGGGAAATATTGTGTATTTTGTGTGCTTGCCATTATCCATGTATGTTTAAGATTTATTTAGCATAGCTCTCCTCGGTATTAGTTTATCGTACATAGGCCTTATTCCCAACATTTGGTATCATAGCTTGGTCGTAAGCTTTGAAGACGCTGGGATAACTTGCGATAAACATCTACGTTGAATTGGAGTTTTGCGCAAAAGAATCTTGTGCAAGGAAAATGACTAGAAACACAATGGTAGACATTGATAAATTCAATGGTCAACAATTTGAGTTATGGAAACTCAAGATGGAAAATCTTGATAGATAGAGATCAGTGGGTGGTTGTAGCAGACGCACCACCAACAAGAATGAAACCGGAAGAATGGGACAAGGTTGATAGGAAAGCTAGAAGCTCTATCAAGTTATGTTTGTTGGATTCAAAAGTATAGAATGTTTTGGCTGAAAAGACTATGAACCTTCTTTGGGATAAGTTGGGAACCTTGTACCAAGCCAATTCACTAGTAAACAAATTATTCCTACAAAAGAAGCTATAGTCATTGCGAATGAAAGATGGTGACTCGTTTGTAAAGCACTTGAATGCCTTCAACACTATGTCAAGTCAATTATCATCCATGGATGTCAAAATGGATGATGAAGAATGTTGCATAAAGTAGTGCTCTTTGTCAGACTCATGGAACAATCTACTAATGGCTATCACTAGCACTACATCGGAGCTAAAAGTGGAAGATGTAGTCGCAGCTCTATTATCATAGGAGATGAGGCGAAAATCTGTGGAAAGCTATCAAACAAAGGACGTCTTGTTTGTGTGAGGTCATTCACAAGAAAGAGGCAACCGAAAGACTAGGGATAAGCGCTCAAAATCTAGAGGTAGACCTAAGACTCTGGATAGATCCTTGAAGTAGTGCTAGTTTTGTGACAAGTCAAGGCATTTCAAGGACTATAAAGCAAGAAAGATGGAAAAGGCAAAACCACTGGATTTTGCGCAATCCTCAAGTGAAAAGGTCTCTAATGATGGAGATGGAGATGTATATCTCATAGCCTCAAGTTCGCATGCATATAATGATGCATGGTGGATTGACTTAGGTGCCTCCTATCATATGACTCCTGCGAGGGAGTGGACTACAAATATAAAGAATATGTGGTGATGATGTCAACCCAACCTACAAGATCGTAGGTAGAGGAAGAGTGAAGTTAAATTTCAAAGATGGAAGGATCAAGACTCTCCCTAGTGTTTTGCACATTCCTAGCGTTGCAAGGAATCCAATCCCTATGAGCAAGATGCATGATGTTGATGTCCAGGTCTCATCAGCAGAGATATGTGCAAGATGGTGCACAAAGCCATGGTGTTGGCAAGGAGCATGCGAACAAATATTTTGCTCAGGCTTGATGCGAGTGCAGTAAGCAACACATGTGAGATCATTGTTGTTCCTAAAGCGAAGGCTGATTCAATAAGGTGCGCATTTCTTCCGTGGAGAAGACAATACTCTAGGATAAGAGATTGGAACATAATGATGAAAAATCTTTGCACATGATGCAGACTAAAGATATGGCAAAAGGGGTGGATAATTGTCCCTTGGATTTCAACTTCTACGAGCATTGTCTATGGCAAGCAAAGTCAGGTGAAGTTCCCCACAAATCTTGTGCGGGCAAGTGGAATCTTGTAGGTGAACCATAGTAATGTTTTTGGATGAATAGATGTCCCATCACTGAACAAGTCTGTCTTCTATGTATCCTTCATAGATGACTATTGTCGCATGACCTAGATATACTTCATCCTAAAGAAGTCTAAATTTATTGAAAAATTCAACAAGTTCAAAGCCCTTGTGGAGAACCAAACGGAGAAGAGGATCAAGGTGTTGCACACAAATAACGAGGATGAGTACTGCTCTAATGAGTTTGATGAGTTCAGCAGATAGAGCGCTATTCAAAGGCAAAAGACAACTCAATATACACTGTAGCAAATGGAGTTGCAAAGCGGATGAAAGGGATGTTGATGGACAAGCCCTGTAGTATGTTGAGTGGTGCACACTTGGAGCAGTAGTTTTGGGTTGTAGCAGTGGATAGTTCTTGTTACCTTATCAACAGATCACCCACATCAACGTTGGTTGACAAGACTATGCTAGAAGCATGGACAAGTAAGAGGTCATGCTTGCGACACCTGTGAATCTTTGGTTGCAAAGCTTAGTCCTATATTTCAAAGGATAAATTAACGAAACTTGACTTTAAGTCTGCAAAGTGCATCTTTGTTGGATATGGGAATGTTGTCAAAGGTTACAAGCTTTGAAATCATGAGACAAAGAAAGCAGTCTATAGTCGGAAGGTAGTCTTCAGAAAGATGTGCAAGGTTGTTGCACAAGAAGAATCAAAGAAGCAACCAAAGAAAGAAGCAAAAAAGGTGCAGGTTGATGTAGATGTTGAAGAGCCCGAATCAAAGTATGGGGCGATGGATGAAGAGTCGCAAGAGTCAAGAGAAGAGGAGCTTGCAACTCCTACTCTGAGAAGATCAAAAGCGGTGCGTAGAATGCTTGAAAGGTGTAGTCCACCAAAGTTTTGTTTTGCATTCCTATTATCTGTGATGGTGATGAACACCCCAAGACGATGAAGGAAGCTCTTGGATTCCGTGAGAACAAGTCTTAGAAGAAGGCCATGAAGAAGAAAATGGAGTCTCTAGACAAGAATGAGACTTGAGACTTGGTAAATTTGGCTCCTAGACGAAAACCTATAGGCTACAAGTGGGTTTTTAAGAAGCAAAATGCGCAAGGGAAACTGGAGATATATAAGGTTCTTCTGGTAGCAAAGGGATTCTCCTAGATAAAGGGAATTGAATTTGGTGAGACCTCTCCTATTGTAAATTGACTTCCATTAGATTTCTTTTAGCTATTGTTGTTGTGTTTGATCTTCAAAGAGATCAAATGGATGTTAAGACAACATTTTTGCATGGAAAGTTTGAAGAAGAATTCACATGTCGAAGCTGGAACGTATCTAGGTGAAAGGAAAAGAGGACTTAGTTTTCAGACTGAACAAGTCTTCGTATGGCTTGAAACAATCACCCAGAATGTGGAATCATTAGTTCGACTACTATGTGGTTGGACTTGGGCTTGCATGTAGTAAAATTGATCCTCGCATTTATTACAAGGAGGGTGATAACTTTTTCATCATAGTTTTCTATGACGATGACATGTTGTTGATCGGAAGTGACAAGAGCATGATCGAGTAGGTCAAGTCTCAATTGTCTCTGCAATTCGACATGAAAGATCTTGGTGCCGCAAGATTCATCTTGGGCATGGAAATCAAACGAGATCTTGCAAACAAGAAGCTTTAGCTAGACCAAAGGAAGTACGTTGAGACAATATTGGAAAGGTTTACGCTGTAGGCTGCAAGCCTATGCACACACCTTTTCCAATTGGTCAGAAACTATCTACTTTGAAATGTCCAAAGACACAAGGATTTCGAGGACATGGTTCAGGTTTCATATGTGGGTGCGATAAGAAGCATGATCTACGCAATGATAAGTACAAGACCTAATATTGTGCATGCAATGGAAGTAGTAAGCAAATTCATGTCCAATCCAAGCAAGGAGCGTTGGACGACAGTGAGGAGGATCTTCAAGCATCTGCACAAGACTTTTGAATGTGTTATTTTCTATCAGGGCAAACCTGGTGAAAGCCAGACATTAAATCTATAGGGCTTTATGGATTTTGATTGGGCTAGAGATCTTGATTGTCGTAGATCTACTAGTGCATATATGTTCAACTTGTTTAGTGAAGCTGTAAGTTGGATGAGCAAACGGTAGGCTACTATTGCGATATCCACCACAGAAGATGAGTACATCGCAGCTATTCATGCAAGCGAGGAAACGATATGGCTTCAAAGGTTGTGTTCTATGGTTGAGTTCACTCAAATAGTTGTAAGGATAGATTGCGATAGTCAAAGCGCAATCTATCTAGCAAAGAACCTTGAGTACCATTCTTGGACAAAGCATATTGATGTGCAATATCATTTGTAAGAAAAATGGTGGAGAGAAAGATACATCTGGAAAAGGTGGACACAAACAAAACCTTGCGGATTCATTGACTAAGGCAGTGAGTACTGAGACATTCTCTTGTTGTAGGAAAGAGATGGACCTAGCTGCCCGAAGTTGCTAAAGGATGGATGCGTACTCACTTATGCAATGTGTTCAAGTGGGCGATTGTTGGGAAATGTTTCAACTTTGCATAGATCTGCACGATAGTAATTGTGCGCAAAGTTGGTACTATGCAAGGTATTTGCACAAGTACTGATTGCACAAGATAATCTGAAAATTGATTGTGCAAATAGGTATGGTTGCAAAAGCTTGTGTGGAGACTGTCTATGACAACTGCACAAGTTTTCCAACATGTGGGAATGATGGTAGAGTTGCACAGTTTCATTGCACTCTAGAAGGTTGCAAAGTGGAGCACAGAGGTTAAGTCACACTAAGGTGTTGTGCAACATGTCAAAGCAATGGAGGTAATCTTAAGGCATTACAATACATTGGTCTAGTGTACTTGTCATATTAGCATCTTGGTGATGCTCTAACATGGAGTTGTTGAGGAGCATTACACAATGAACTCTTTGGTCAGTAGCAAGCCTGACTATAGATTCCCCTGTCACCTGGATGTTACAAAGTGGGTGCTAGATATAGGCACGGTTCTAAGGAAGAAGGGTTCCGAGTTTGGACTAATTGGAATATTGATTAGACACGATCAAGTGTGTGCATTGTAATATACAATAAAGTGTTATATAAAGGTTACAGAACCTTGCGACTTGTTATAGCAATCTAAACAGTTTCAAATTATGTTATAATCAAGAAGGTTATTGTGTTGGGTCTTTTTACCCAAAAATGTTTTCCAAGTAAAATCTTGCGTATTCTTTGTGCTTGCCATTATCCTTGTATTTTTTACATTTGTTAGCATAGCTTTCCTTTGTATTAGTTTATTGTACATAAGCCTTATCCCCAACAAGACTAGTGCGAGTCCCAACATCAAGCAAAGAATCCTTGGCCCATGATTATTGAAACTATAAAATAGTAAATCTAGAATGGGAGACTCATGCGGCTAATGGAAACATCCTTTTCCATGAAAGATCCATTCCAAGAGAGTGGCTCATACAACTTGGGATGGATCACATTGACAACATCATGGATGTCAAATTGAGTTAGAAGATACAAAGAAAAGGCATTACGCTCAACATTTTGGAAAGTAGTGTAAGGCACATATCTAATAGGCTTCAACTTGTAATATTGTTTGTTGTGAAACCTCTACTTATTCAAGTGAAGTTAAACTCCATCATCAACATACAAAGAATAAGGTACTCAATGCTGATCATGAAGTGCCTTGAATTTGACCTTATTTTAATAATCGCCATAATTTTGGCATGAAGCTTGGCCAAATTCTGAAAGAGGGATAAGTTTTGTCTTGCACCTTCCATCAATGATATGCATTTACAATTGGATGAGCAACAGTCTTATATGGCGCCAAAGGTTGGAAGCAATAACAAACTTCACAAGGCGAATACCTTGTTTAGATATGGATAGCCTGATTGTAGTTGTGCCACTACTTATTTGATGATAGAAGTGGAAAGCAAGGACTAAGATACAATTAACAACTTTGGTTTGGCCATCAATTTGTGGATGAAATTTGTGTTGCAATGAAACGCCCCCCCTAATTTCTAGTCCATAACAGTTTCCGCTAAGCTTCGAAAATGTCTTAAAAAGCTCTATAAATGTCTAGGATGTTTCCGTGAAACCCCCGAGCATTTTCGAGGTGTTTCCGGCCATTTCCCTGTGTTTCCAAGGGACTCTGGCACAAAAAGGTCAAAAGTCAACAAATAATTTTAAAAAATATAAGCATAAGTTTACATTTAGATAGGGACATCTAGTTTCTTATACTTTAAGTTATACACACACACACACACTTTCAAGATGTTTGAGGGTGGTTTCAAACCTCTAGGAGCTATAATGCAAATTCTAGGTTTTGGAGGATCCTATCAGATTTCAAGGCTTCAGACTTCGCCATATTTCAAGGTTTCAAGATTTCTGGGAGACATCATAGGCGGTATGAAGGTTGCGTGAAGGGATGTAGGTATGATAGAATAGTATGAGAACATCTCTCGCAAAGTGCCATAAGTTGATCCCACGCCATTCCCTATGCACCCCTTAAAGCATGCACTCGGGTAGATTCAATGCACCGACGAGCCCTAGTGAGAGAAAGCGTTAGTAAATGATGAAGTTGAAAAATAGTGGGAGTGGCATTCATGATTTTGAGGGAAATCTAGATGATTTATTCTAAATTTGAATGTACATTTTGTCTTTAAAGTAATGAAGGAATGAATACTATATATATGTGTGTTTTATCATTTATAGACTAAAAATGAGTGGTATGCATTGTTTATATATATATATAGACTAAAAATGAGTGGTATGCATTGTTTATATATATATATATATATATATATATATATAGTACAGGTGTTTCCATGACATTTCCAAATTGAGGGTTTTTGAAATCCGCATTTTCGTGTTTCAAAAATGTTTCCATTTCCAAACAACATAGGATGAAATGAAGTGGAGAGGCACAATTGACAGCTAAGAAGCTTCTAGAACAATCACCAAAAAGTGACTCGAACCATGAGTAGCAATCTGAAATGATGTTAAGTAGCAGCCCTAAATGGCTCCAAAGATGTTTGAAGAACAAGATGACAACTTGTGGAGCATCAATTGACTTGAATCTTGATGCATAGCATAAAGATCCCCATTTTGAAAAACATAAATGCCATATAACCATACCTTTATTTATATTCCCTTACATCCTATCCTATAATGACACCCATGTCCTATCCCCCTATACCACGTCTCATGGTGACTATATTAAAATTTTATAAGCCAATAGTTTTATAACAAAATAACAAGAATTGAGACAAAGAAGACATCAAAAGAAACACACATAAACTATCATCCGCAAGCTTGAAAATTAATTACCATCTTTGTTGTCAAAACATGAGGTGGTAATCTTTATGTTGTGTAGAGGGCTTGGACGGCCTTGTTTATATTTAGCACCTAATCTTATGACCTCCTTTTATTGTAATGCATATACACTAAGGTTTTAAGATACATAAACTAGAGTTATGATAGCTCACTTTTTTGTTCACATATAGCTACCTATATAAGTAGTTCCTATTTATAATTCTTAACTATCACTCAGGGTAATAATGAATCTCAAAGCATTATCAGGGCTGCTAGAATAGCTAGTAAACATTTAAGCGCATGTACTGTTTTAGGGAGACCTGGATTTAAAGCTTGATAGAGAAATTTGTGCTAAGACCCAACCTTCTACTCAAGCATGTTTCTTTTCTATTTGCACTATTTTGATGGCTCATATAAGGATTAGCTCGTATCATTTTAAATGTGTAATTAATACTGGACAAACTTAAAAAGGAATGGGAGAAGATAAGATGCCTATTTATACTCTAGGGTTGGTAAAGATAGAATAGCACCACATAGAGTGCCCAGCTTATAGCAATATCCCAATCAAACATGCCAATGACTTACAAATTAACACTTTGAAAAGGTTAGACTAGATAAAACAACTAATTTTTTTAAATCAAAATTCATGTTAAAACATCGAACATCAGAAAGGATATGGATACTTCCCAAAGTATCCCCCGTTGTCTCTAGTGGCTGTTCCCACCCAGATATAATGGATGCCAATTACCCAAATGTCATTTATGTTTCTAAATAAAATAATAATAATTGAAAAAATTAAACTTGGATTATTTAAAAATTGTTAAAATAAGATTTTTACTATTGGGATGATTCAATAAGATTGTATTAAAAAATAGTAATTTACATGATAATGTAGAAGTTAGCATTCACTGCTCAAACTCCTCACCGCAGGAAAACACCGGCTCAAAACAGTCAAGACAAAGAAGAAAGTGCCAGGGGAAGCACAGCAAGCCAAAGCAACCAAAGAAAAACAATAGGTTTTTTGAATATAACAGTGCAAAATAACAATTGACTATTATGCGAAAAATACAAACCAGTAAAATAACGACAGGAGCGTTGACCGGCAACTCCCGATTCCAAACCTCAGCATCCTTCCCTGCAACCGGCCAATCCAGCGCCACGGTACCTCCATCTGCCATTTTCAGACACTCCCTGCGAAACTTGATAAAGGGCAGAGACCTAAAAAAGGACGCGAATATGGTCTCCACGTGCCGGTTACCCATCAACGGGAATGGCACATAAGGGCGCTCCAGGGATGTCAGCTTAGACGCCAATTCTGCATCGTGACCTATAATCTCTGTTAGCTTTCCAGGTCGCCTACCGGCGACCCTGGAGCTGCCGGGTAAATCTTCCCGGGAGCTTTTCGCATGTTTTCCAAACCGGAAACATAGCCGGAACTGTGAAATTCGCCATGGATGCGTTTTTCTGTCAGTTTGACGAGAAATTGAACGGACTTCTGGCAGAGTGACTGATCTGGTCGCCATTGCCATTGTCAATTGACGGCGGGTTCGCCTGCCGTCAATGTTTCCGTCGCCAGTTTCTACCCAGCGTTTTGTCCAAACTGCTTATCGTGCTCATCTTTAGGAGCTTTTATATACTGATTGGAATATTCGTTGATTAACGACGAGATCTTGTTATGCCCTTTTCTAAGGAAAGTTAAAGTTGTGATTGGCTAATTACCATCTATGTGATGCTTTTTAATTGGTTATCTTTGAGCTTAGATTGGGATGACTCCAACTGGGTTAACAAGGTTCAATCCTAGTAGATCCAAAAACATTTGGCTCAATTCTATGCCGGCCTTGATGTGGATTTTTCTTGTTTTTTCTATTTGAACTCTCTAGAAAGAAGGAATTTTGTTGCAGTTGTGCAAGTTTAAATTGTCATTCTTTAGGTTAAATCTCTTTAAATGTATATACGGTTCTATCTCATATTTTAAGGGAGTTAGATAGAAGATGTTAAGGTTTATTGTAGAGTGAGAGTGTGTGATGTCAGATTTTCTCCATTTTAATTTGGAGTTAGATGGAGTGTGTTTCGAGTCAGATTTTATGAGTTAAGTATTGTGATGTCAATTAGATATTTAAGGATGTGTATGAGGTCAAATTTTTCAGGTTAGGTACATGTTGTTGGAGATTCTCAATCTAGATTAATAGAAAAATTAAACTTTGTAATGAATCAACGTTAACATCTCGCTTACCCTTGAAAGGAGTCTCGCTTTTTTCCTCCAACACTGTGTTAATATTAAAAGGTGGGATGAAGGCTACGTTGATGCGAATGCTAAATTTAAGGTGTAACCTTCCTGTGTGGCAGTTGGTCTTTATTGTAAATTGTGTACATGTTTTTCATTGTCTTTATCCTCTAACTTGCTATCAGGAATTGGGGTTTTATATTATAATTTTCGTTGTTTTTAATTGGGAGATTTGAGCCCTTGTGGCCCTCCTCTAAGTGACTATTGTAATGTAAAAGAGTATTGTTGAGTTTATTTTGTTACCTAACTGAGCCCTATGCAATATATGGTAAGCACAATAAATAGACAAACACTCAACCCCTACTACATCGACATATTACCTACGCCCAAAGAACTGAGCACTTACCAGAGGTGCAGCAAGAAACAATAAGACCCCTATTATGAGAACAAAGCATAAAGACACACATACACATCATATTACATTACGAAACAAAGCTAAAACACATCATTTGTGTAAATAAAGATTAAGACAACAACACTCCACGCATGTACAAAATCCATCCTTTCATCCATACATTCACATTATCATACAATCAACATATAATACCCATCCTCAAAGTATATGTTCATTAAAGGTTGATATTTACATCATAATATAAATGATTTTATACATCAAAGACTGTATAATCAAATCCTAGTTGAATGCTTCTTCATAATAAACTATGACTTAGCAACTCAAAGCATCCAACTTATACATGATTTCTAAAATGAGAGACCAAGGTTCCTATTTACACTTTTCGTGGACCACTTGGACCCTTGTCAATTTTTGTTGACTCATCACATTTGTCTAGCTATCATGCCAAGTATTTACACACCTAAGAATATTCCATCTTAGATACCTTCCACCTGTCTGCACAATGGCATATTCCCTTGTCATTTTCTCATATGTTTGTCCCCCATAGATTGATTGCATACAATTTACATCCTTCATGCTTGGATGTGTGCCAAGTATCAACATCTCATTTCTTGTGTCTCTTTCTTCATGTGTGCTTCTTTCATCTAATTTGTGTTTTCTATAACCCACACATCATGTAGCATGTCTCGTACATGAATCCCTTCTTCATGTATGAATTATCTATGAAGATTGTACTTTTAATGAAAGTCTTCAAGACTCTCTTGTGTGTCTCACTCATGCATCAAGCCTCATGTACGCTTGTACAATTTCCTTAAGTACAATTGTGAGGTCAACAAGTATTCTCTAGGTGTAATATTGGAAAGTGGTTCACATGTGCAAAACACTACATTAACCCTAGATACAATGTGTAATTCAGATTTGAATAGATTACAATCATGTAACAATAAAAACAAACCTAGTTGCACTAAAGGAAAGTATTGGAATAATGAAATGGACAAAGTTATGGTTTTGAGATGAATACCAAATTGTATCAAATTTGTGTATTGTTAGACATTGAAATCAATTCGAAACAAGTCTAAGAACCTAGGCGAACAAAACCTATAAATCTTTTTTAAATATGATAACCTTTAAATTTTGACCATGTGACTAGTGTGCACACCTTATTATTGTGTAGACTATTGGCATGGTTGTGTACATTCCTTGAAAACTGATGTGTGGTCCTAAAAATTATGTCATTTATAAAATAAAATTGATGGTTGTGTTCCTCTACTTCTTTGCTAAAAAATCCCGCTCATTTTCTGGGATCTATTGCAAATCACCTAGAAATTCTTCTCCTTCTTTGAAGCCCTGATCAATGCAAATCACCCTAAAAAACCTTAAAATGGGTGTAGCTATGAGGGGTCTACCTTAGTTAGTGTCATGTTCTTTGACAAGTTGGAAACAGGGACTCAATGTAGTTTGGCAAAAATTATGGCAATGCAAGCCCGAATCCCTTATATGCTCTTTCACTACATGATTAAAGCATCGATGCAATATGAAGATTTGGAATATAAAACTTACGTAATCCTCAAACATTGTTTTTCCTTATTAATCTAGACTTGCTCTTGAACTCTCATCACTATTGCAATTTTCTTTCCCCTTACTTATTGCTTCTTTTGTATACAATAATGTGTCTATGTCTATATATAATTATCAAATTCAAATTAGGGCCATATTGGCATGTAAGCTGACACATAAAGGGTGAGAAAACCAATAAAACAAGACATAAATAGTGACGAAATTTATGGGAGGGCTAAAGGACCCACAAAAAGAATGGACCAATAGCATAGTGTACACTTTTCAGAAAAGACCAAAAAAAGATAGGAGAATGGGGAAAAATAGGAAGGAGAGGTAAAATGAGCAACAAGGGAGGCAACATGACTCATAACACAAATAAACATGCACCAATAAGAACTTAACATGAATCGATAGTCAACATATGTTAATCAATGCAAACTAGCATATAAAACTACCCCTATACCAAAATTTGTTGTCTACACAATACCCCACTTTGATGTGTGTACGTGTGTACATATCAAAGTAAAGTAAACAAGCGTAAATGGGAGGGATCATAGAAGATATTGTAGTTAAAACTTATAAGATTTCTCAAAATTAATATAGGAAATGGTAATAATTTAAAATTCAAAATGAGGATAAAGGTTACCTTATCTCAGAGTCCACCTTTTGTAACTTGTAAAATAAAAATAAATCCTTTACTCCTTAGAATATGGTGCAAGCACCTGAACTAGCACTGTGAAATGCTACAAAGATCTTGGAATAAGAATCTGTGCTTTTGTGTTTGGAATATGGAAACTTGGGTATTTGTAAACAAAATGAAATATTTTCAAGCGAATCAATGTCTATATAAATTGATAATCAAGAAACTACTAAAATCAATGAAAGGAAATGAAAATATGAACGAATACCCCTAGTTGTTTGTGAAGTGTGAAGCCATCCTTATGAAATTCATGTCATATCTGAATTGCCTCTCATTGAATAGACCATGTGTAGCATGTTTTATAACTCTATGGTGACCGCCTCCAAATGTAGGAGCCAGTAGAATTATGTCTTATAACTCTTTTGTGATTGCTTCCAGATGTGGGAGCAAGTTGAAGTGTGCCTTTTAAATTTGTATAAATGTCGTGTTTCATCATGTCACTAAAACATAAAATAAATGGATCATATTTCCCCCTTCTAAGGTGTGGGATGAACCTGTGAATCATATATCTCAAAATAAAGGGATTACGTGTATCACATGTAAAATAGGTATAATAAAATTCCTAATTATAATCATAACAAGATGTCATCGTTGAAACACATTTATAGCACATATTGGTGTAATCATAAAAAATATATGATCATTAAATCATGTGAAAAATATGTCCCTCACTTCATTTTATTGATTAAAAAAGGGTGGGTGTAAAAAATGTTGGTATAATCATAAAGAGATATCATCATAAAATCACATATATAATAGGTAACTAGACTCATGTATGCCTGAGTGGAAATAATGTAGGAAAAGGTGGCAATGGAAATGCCTCCATACAGATAAGGTTTAAAGGGTATATATTCAATCAAGGAATACTATGCATGATATATATCATGGCACCAGTCATATAATAATGTAGAGGATACAAATTAGGCAATAAAGGTAAATTAAACATATATGAAGCACAAAAATCTCAATGTAAACACGTGGAGCAAAGCAATCTATGTGATGTGCAAATAAATCAAGCACAAACATGTGACATGAAGTATACAACATAATCAAGGGAACTCGTAAGGAATGCAAGAGAGTCACACCATTCATGCAACAAACATAACACACTAAAAATGCACAAGGCAATAAATTTCATAAACATGGAGTAGACAATACAAAAAAAAGTCACACATAAATAATACAAAGTAATTAGAGAACACAAAACAACAATCGCAAACATACATCAAACACTCTAGAATCACAACTAAGTACTCATAAAAAGGCACAAAGTAACACTAAACACACAATACATATGATAGATCAGGTAATATAATAAAATGAAAGCTCAATATGATAAAGGAAACCAAGAGAGATATAAATAGAAGCACTGTTAAGAACCATCCTTTAGGATACCCCCAGAGCGAGCATGAGGATGCTCATGGTCAACTATGAATCCATGATCATGTGTAAATTTGTATATCCTACTTATAACTCAATAATACCATATATAGCACATGCATAAATAATTTATAGCCTCTAGAAATAAGAAGATTATTATAATTTTCTAAATTGTGTAACCATGTAACAATTAAATATAAAGTCAAATAAACCTCAAAGGTTATGAAATAGGCATAGGAAATCAACCAACAAAAATAAATACAAGGGGCAAAGGCAAGAATAAAAAATGAGGAAGGGATCTCGACTAACCTATAACTTCCCTCAAAGTTCTGCACGCATTAGGGTGGAAGGCCTCAATACAAAATGTGTTTTTATCGCGGGGATACATGGCAACCCAAAATGATTAAATTAAAGACAGTAGGAAAATCAAGCATAAGTATGAACAAAAAGTATTTGAAATAAATGCACCAAAAGTAAACTCTCAGGAAGAGAGAGAAACAATAAAAAAGTAGCAATTAGATCCAAATGGAAAACTAAATATGTGAAAAACCATTGAGTCAAATAAAATGACCATTCAATAAAAAGGAACAATCAAAAGAAATAAAATTCAAAGCAATGTAAGAAAAAATGGTAATAAGATGACCCTACAATGATGTTGGATTGAGCATGAAAGGTTCCCCCAACCATCTATGAATTCATGGTCATATGTGTATATTATAGGTCTCACATCCAACTCAATAATACTAGGCCAATCATCAAGATCTTTATATATTGGGCCATGTGAGTCCAATAAGTGTAATACATTATCATTGTCAGTATAATCATCATCAATGTAATCACTATCATTGCCAACAATTATATTAGCCTTCGAATCCTCTTGAAACATATCACCTAAAGTTATCTGAATGGCGTGTCAAATGATTGGATCTTTGGTAAGTGCTTTATCCTAGATAAATGCAAGAGTTTATGGTGAGATTACTTTTTTAGGCAAATGAGTTCGTCATGGAGCTTTAGGTATACTTGTTTGAGGCCTTATGATTGGTTATTTCTCTGGTAAGACTTTAGGTAACACCTCATGTTGAGCTTGCGGTGGAGGCTCACAAGTAGATAATCAAGTCATAGCATAGAGAGTGTGTTTTTGTTTTTGTTTTTTTATTCTTCGTTTGATTTTTTTTATAAGGCAACAATAGGTGCATAAAACATAAATGAGGCAAAACATATGTATTGTGAAATTCTACATCAATATGGTTTGAAGATCTTTTATCATGAGAAACATACATAGGTGATTATTTTCACAAGTCAATGAATATAAAACAAAAGTAACGATAGGGAATCAAGGATAACCATGCAGTGAGGCACCCATCTATGTGCATCTTCTTGTGAGACATACATTATTATTTCCATTTCTTGAGAGTGATTCAATGTAGACTTCTTAAAGTGGACATCAAGGGATTGTATTATCTTAGGAATATATTGTAAATTATTTTTACCATTAACGATGTTGTGACTCGTACCCAAATATCTTTCATTTTTATCGCGAGGTATATTACTAGTCTTAATAGTTATTCGATCATTCATATGTCCATACTTAGAATCTTTAAGTATCTTTTCATCATTATTATAACTAGGTCCTTGTTTATCTTTATGAATACTTGGAAGAATATGCTCTATTATACCTTGCTCTTTTTTTCAAGCCCTTTACCACTATATCCCATCTTTTGTGCACACTTAAGTCCAAATCCATATGTTTTCAAGGATGTTTGAAAACTACTAGCACCTTTATCTTTTCCATTTGTGACATAACAATCATCCCTCATTGGATTTTATACTTATCACATTTGGATGGATTTTCAATAGTTATTGATGACTGAATAAGTATTTCTTAGTCTTGTGGGGTAACATAAAGTAGTCGAATGTCAAAAGCTCTCATATCATCTTTATATTCCCTAGGGCCAATTGGTGTAAAATTTAGCTTGGATAACTTTTCATTTATAATATCAACTTCATAATTATTCTCCTCGTTATATTCTCAAGTATCATCATAGTCACTATTTTGGAATGTTTGTATTTGGTCCATTGGAATGAATTGAATAGGTGCCCCTATAGCTGGTCAAGCTTAGTTCAAATAAGGCACACTAATATTTTGAGGCTCAATAATTTTGTAATATTTAAATATTACATCATTCGTAGGACATGCATATGATTTTTTCATGTGTGAAATTCAAACATATATGTAATGTGGATGGAATGTCATGAATCAAATGGCTCCCAAGTAAAATGTTATAGCTCACATAATTAGGTATAACTTGACATTCGGTGGCTATAATCTTAGGTAAAAGGGATATACTCAAAGTGATTTCTCCCAAAGCCTTTCATGTTGATTGTCAAATCCCCTAATGATCATTTTTTAGTTTGTGAAGTCCTATCTTCCAATTCCAATTGTCTTACAAAAATAGCTCACCACAAATGTTTACTCTTGAACATTTATTAGAGAAAATATTTTGACTCATAGGTGGTTGGTTTTAACTTGAATGTGCAAGGTATAGACCCCTAATTTTGGTGTAAGACACTTTTCCATAGTGTATTTTCCCTATTTTATCATACTCAACCCACTTGTGTATAATTACTTGTTTTTAGGACTTTTCATACCCCATGTTACTCTTTATCCAGTATTTCAACCCTCTCAATGCATATGATAGTTTTATAACTCTATATGTTATTGTTTCCAAGCCTAATTACACATATTTTTAGGTTGATACTTGAATGTCATGACTTTTATTTGCCTGACATGAGAACGACGGTCCCATTAATTTTGCCCCAAGCAGAAATAACGAGCTCATTATTTTTGTTTGTCATCATTTTGTGGGCCCCTTCACCTTTTTTCATGCTCCATGTGCCTTGATTTTGTCTTGTTTTTATTTGATAGAGTCGGCCTAAGAGTGTGACATGCAATAGAGCATCATATTTATACCAATTCATCCCAAGCCATTTATTAAGTATTAGTCGTACGATTAAATTTTCTCTATAATTCATGATTGATTGAACCTGTATTATATCCATTACTACACTTATAATCAAGTCATCCATTGATACTTAGACCTTTGTGCATCACACTCTTGTATCAAAAGAAGATTTTAGGCAAATTGCATGTAATCACATATCCACATATAAGGAAGAGGAGGTACAATCCCTTACTCAAGATGTTATTCCCATTACACATAACTATTTGAGGTTTGATTCCAACATGTGGGATACATAGTGATAATTTTATAGTGGTTTTCAACCCATAACTTTACTTTGTTGTGAGTTTTGGCAAGCTAGGTCAAAAAGAAGGAAGAAGAATGTATTTCTACATTCATGCCCATGGTTTTATAAGAGTGCTTGTGCAATAATATATGACATCTAGCTACGAAGTGATATCTAAAATTTTAAAATCTAAAAGTGAGCAAAGTACAAAATTACCCCAAAAGGACAAGGACAACAATAAAAATACGTTAGAGACATATCTACCCTACACAAAAATAATTGTAAAAAAGCACTGTTATTCCTATTTTTGTATGGTCAACACTCCAAATTTCACACAGAGTCAGCTATAGACTTGCACATTTTGGCTCTGCATTCAAAATTCTATAATTCATCAAAGTTTGACTCTTCCATCATCATTTTCTTCTTTTCAAGTTCAATTATTAATTCAAAATTTTCATTTTACATGTTTTTTATTTTCAACCACTAGGGAAGGTCTAAAATTACTTGGTTCATATTGTTAAATGGTATATCTCCCTTGTGCAATCACTTTATCTTAATTCACTTAATTAGATTCACCTAAAACACTATAAATATAAAACATTTTGGGGAACCCCTCTATTCTTCGAATACTCCTATCTTCCTCCTCCGGGTTTCATAGTTGTTTTCACATTTAATTTTCATATATGCATCTTCTATTACATGTTTTAATCAAATCCTAGTTGTTATTCACATGTTTATGCTTATGAATTATGCCCACACTCATAATTAGGTGCACACACCTTTGTTCATTTAGCACATATATATTTTAGGGGTTACATAGGGTTTGATCCTCTCATTTCAAATATAGTTTTAAGAATTTCAACTTATTTGGGACTTATTGCATTATTAATTGCTTCTTGTGTGCTATTTATGCTTATATCTTATGCTTAAGAAGCCTATATATATGCATCCTATTAGACATAGTTATAAATTGAGTGGTGATATTCATGAATTGATACAACTATATTCGCGTGTCACTCATGCTTTGAAGATGCCAATTACTACAAAAGTACCTTCTAATGATGTTACTCCTCCCATGAATGATGAAAGTGACAAATATACATATCTTGGGGCGGAAAGGCCTTTCAACAAAATTAATTTTAATGATGGTAATGCTAATAATAGAGACAATCCTAGTTAAGGCAATGAACATACTTGTAATGATCCACCTCTTGATCTTATAGATGTGCTAAACTTCAAATATATGAATGAAAAATAATTAGATGATTTTGTTACAAATAATCCTAAGGGCTTGATGTTATGATTTTATTAATTATACAAGCCCATAAAACATAAATTAGGAATAAATTTCATTTGATTGAGAAACCTCCATTGGATGGTTATACTCCATCTACATCATATAATAAGTCTAGTGCTCCTCATAATACCAATCTTCTCATCCCTGTACCTACTGTTTAACACCCCCTCAGATTGATGCCTCTATTCTTACACAAACCAAGGCTTATATGCTTCCTCCTACTAATTCAAAGATCAATGTGCCTCCAAAACAATTATATATTCAATCTATGGGTATCAAACATATTCATGTAGAAAATGAAATTTAGTATTGGACATTTTGGCGACAACAACATTGGCACACTTTGACATACTTAGATATTATGTATGCATTTGATTCTTGTGCATACTTTCCCTCTAGATGCCTACCTACTTGTTGTCTTGGCCAACTCTATCTATTAGATGTGCTAATTCAAGATTAGACTAGTCTATACAAGAATTCTAGAATCCTACACAAACTTTCTCCACGTCTCAGATCATTGGTTTTCACTCCTGAGACTCTACTGAAAAAACTAGACAATTATGATTATCATGTGTCTGCCTCTACCAGTAGTGTCTAAGAACATCCAACAATTTTTTTTCAAATTGGGAAGTCTCCATTAGGCCTTTCTAGACATGTTCCATGGGTCAGTCATAACAGGTAATAAAAAAGAGACGTATAAATAAAAATCAATCCTAAGGTTATACTCACTTGTGGATGACTTAAAAACACCTTGGAAAGTCCTAACAATGTATAGAAATCAAATAACACTCTTTTGAGACATTATCACATAGGGATATAAACCTAAAAATACCTCAAAGGAGCAACCTAGAGCTAAGTCTAATTAGAGACGCAAATCAAATTTTCATGGTGTCAAGTGTTAAAAGATAAACATTGCATTGCATTTTAGATTGATCATAATATTGCACACACACATAGGTGGGATAACTATGTGCGGTTTGAGTCATCTTTGGAGTATTGGAATGTAGGAAATGTTAAGTCATTTATTAGGGAGTTATTAGGGGTATCCAACCCAAAGATGTAACCCATTTTTTCAATTTATCTTATGATTGAAAGTATGATTAGGGTTTAAAAAGGAAGGAGAAGGAAAATAAGGATCAACATAGAAGATCAAAGGATAACACACACATAAGAAGCATTTACAATTGTAGGCACAGGGGTCTAAGGAGTTATAGACCTACATAGCATACATGAACATTGTCGATAGAGACATGATGATACCAACTATCGCAAGCATCACACTATTACCAATAACATATAGGTAGGGTTTGAGCTATAGTTTTATGATCTAAATATTCACAGAGTATATATAAAGCATTTTCAGAATTAGTGTTGATTATTGTAAGATAAAATATATAAATAAGCCAGGTACATCTCCCTTATTTTACTTTATCAATTTAAATCATCCAAGTGCAACATCAATCTACCCCTTTTCCATTTTGATTTGTAAATTATTACTATATTTGACACAGTATGAATTATAGCCCTAGTTTTACTTTATTTAGATCACATCAATCCAAAATTAATAAAACATTATGGTGAACTCAATCATTGAATTGATCATGAAAATCCTTGGGTCTTCTTCTACTTCAAGGTTTCATACTTTTTAGGGTTTTTGATTTATCTTTTGTTAGGGTTTAACTTTCAAGTCTAATTTTTGGTTTCCCCTTATTCACATGAGATAAACCCTAATATAATTACTATGGAAGATGTTATTAATGTTAATTTTCAAAAAGTATTTGATTATAATAATTTTCATGGTCATTTTGATGATATAAATAAACCTAAACTTACAGAATATCTTGAAATGAATCCACATATGATTGATGCATTGTTACATGTAACGATAGATGAAAAGAAGAATCTTGCTAAGGAACCCACATTTGAGGAACAACATGTTGAACCTTTGAATGAATTTAATCCACATTTTCAAGGCATAGATCCTAAATAGGTGTTTATATGATTATTCCTATTGATACTATTCATGTTTCTACACCTATGTCTACACAAGTGACACCTACACCTAGTGTGGGGGAAACACAATTTACTCCTCGTATTTTTGTGGCTATCCCACCATAACATACTTGTATGCCTCTTAGGTTTACAACTCATGTGACACCACCTATTGCTAATTAATCTAATGTGGTTACTAATCAAGCGCTTATACAATACCTATTAGATCTTCGAGCCAAGGTTAATATAATGGAACAAGGTTCTCATAAAGCAGGTCATTCGACAAATTCTCAAGCATTATTACATAACCCTTTGGCCCTAGAGATATTTTAATTATCCCTTTCCTATAATATTTTTTTCACCTAATATTACACCATTTGATGGTAAAGGTGATCCAAAACAAAATCTTGGAGCCTTCATGTTAGAACTTAGACTATGCAACCAATGATAAATTACTAACAAAGCTTCTTCCTGAGGGCCTTAAATACTATGCCTTGTGATGGTTTTAAGATCCTCCTCTCCAATTGGTATATATTTTCATCCTTTGGTTGGATGACCAATTTTTAACTCAATTCTGTATCAATATTAGTTAGATTATCTCCTATGCTCAAATTGTAAAATTGAAGAAAGGCCCTGATGAGCCCATAAGTGACTATGTGTTTCACTATAAGAGTATGATTTCAAAAATGGAAATTCCTATTGTTGATAATGAATAGTAAGACATATTCAAGAAATTCTTACTTTTGCCTATCCATTAACCTATTATGTTCAAACGCTTCTAATACTTCGATGACATGTGCCATACGGCTAAAAACTGTGAGGTTAAGCTAATTTACATGAACAAACTAAAGTATGGGACCAAACCTCCCACATCTTCTAATCCTAAGTTTCAAAACAAATCACAATTAAAATCTAGGGTTGATGATGCTAATAATGAGGCTAATACAATGGTCAATGCAATTTCACAACCTATTAATAGGCTTATCCTTACAACTTCTTAAAGGAGGAAATTTGCACGATTATCAAAACCTCCTCATAATGTGTTGCAAAAGTTACTTGAGTGTAATCTCGTATCCTTCCCTTTGCCAATGAAGGTTGAGATAACAAATGAACATCATGCGGGGTTCAATATCAATTCATATTACTATTGGCATAGATGTGTGGGACATTCAAGTAATAAATGTTTTGACTTAAGACACAAGATACAAGGCTTAATCGAGAACAACATTATTGAGCTTAATAATGTTAGTACACCTATAAGTTATTTGGTTGCACTATATAATGTGAAGCTTGAGCTATTTTTGGATCCATTTCTGAAACATACAACAATAGAAACCGAGTCTAATCGTGAAGTGCATGTGATTTCAATGTGTATTCTCCTCCAACTTCAAATGCTACTAGAACCGAGGAGGCTCATCCTATAGACGATCTTAATCATACACTTGCAAACACACCCATACAATGACCTAAAATCACATTTGACAAACATGAAATTGTTGATGATTATTATACCAAGGTGCCTTTGTTCAAATGTGCTTTCATTGAATGACATTTTATACATAGTGTTATGGTGGATAATTGGTCAAGTGAAAACATATGCACCATGACACTGCTTACTAGTCTCGATTTTGTTGTCCCCGAAAAATGCCACTCATTTTTGGGACAACCTAAGGATTATTTTGGCCTTGCACAGACTAAAATTTCTCTCTTACCCTCTCAAAATTTGTTTTGAACTTTCAAATTCCTCATTTTTCAAGCTTTTTCAGTAAAGGGATTAGCAGTTTCAACAAATTCAAGGCTTCTGCAGGCGAGTTCAATCAAAAGGACAAGTTTCTAATACTTGGTCATTTACAGGATTGGTTCAGCACCTTGGTTCAATCAAAATTGTCCATCGACAAGCTTCAAAGAACAAAGGCTTGAATCGTTAAACCGTTGAACCATTTTAGTTCAATGGTTCAACGGGTTCAACGTCCAAGTTGGTTCAATGTTCTTGGTGTAAAAGATCAAAAGGACTTAGCCAAATAACGAAGGATGAGCCTATTGAACCATTGAACCATTGAACCAAAGTTGGTTCAATCGACAGGTTCAAGGGGCTGACCCAAAGCAAAAAAGGCAAGTGCCCTTGCAGAGGGTAGGCAACATTGGTTCGAAGGTCAAAGAAAAGATATAATTCCTTCGTATTTGTTCAAAGGCCCAAAAGGAACGATTCTTTCAAACTTTTTATCCGATGGAAATGGCTAAGTCCAAGACGCCGAAAGAATACTTTCGGGAAGATTTTCTCAGAAAAATGTTAAGGCAAATATCCTTCAGACTTTTTGTCCGAAGGAATTCACCCAGAGAAAAAGTCTGAAGAAACAGGAAAGAATGAATGGCCAAGTAACAAGAAACTTTCCTTCAGACATTTTGTCCAAAGGAATTCTTTCAGGCTTTTAGCCTGACGAAAAAACCCATCGAAGAAGTAAAAACCCACTGAGGAAGTTGAAACCTAAAGGACAAGTGCCCTTGCAAGGGACACCTGACGTCAGAGAAAGGACTGTTTTAAAACCCTGAAGGGACACCTTCCCTTCGAGACATTCCAAAGGCTAAACAAAGATGCAAAAAGGAACTTTCACGGACTTAGACAAAAAGGGGCTTCAACGGACTTAGACAAAAAGGTTCAACTAGAGCTTAGAAAGATAAAGGAAGCAGTGTTTGAGTGAAACATAGAATAAACCAATGAACCAATTAAACTTTGAACTGAAAGAGTTCAAAGTTCAATGGTTCAACATGGTTCAAAAGTTCAAAGGCAGCCTCAGTCAAAGAAAAACCAGCACACAAGTGGTTCAACGGATGGTTCAACCAAGGGGCGAAGAAGTGATTGAACCAAGAAGTGATAGAACAAAAGAAACAGAATGAACCGATGAACTTTTAGTGGTTCAATGGGTTCAAGGTTCAACCTGAATCAAGCGATCAACTGAAAAAAGAGCCCAAAGACTCAAAGAGAAGAGATCGATGAAAAGGACCATAAATGTCTTTAAAAGAGTTATTTTGAGTAGGTGGAACAGTGGATCGAGAAGACTTCTGAGCACACCAAACTAAGGACGCGGCCTGTTTTTCTTCCATGAAGTAAAGACAAATTGGAAAAGGTCCAGATGGTCCATACCAAGGAAGAACATATTAGATGAAGGGACACACCATAGTTATGGTAGCGCACTGTTCTCAACATGGTCTCTCTAGACAAGACTGAAGGTGCATTGAAGACGTTGACTGCAGCATGGGCCGTCCCATGGAAAAAAGTGTCAATCCTTGCATAGTTTTTATAAGATTGTAATATCTCTCATTTGTAAAAGGGACTTTCATTTTTACAAGAGCGCAACTCAGCCCATTTTGAAAGAATAAGACTGAGACTTTGAGCTCAGGTTGTAATTTCATTTTCATTTTTATCTAAATGAGAAAGTAGGTTTTTTACAGAATTTGTGCTATTCTGGCTTGTATCATTTTAGAAGATCATTCTTACATCTATCTTCTAAAGGTGTTCTTATTCATTTAATTTGGTAAGTAGAATTAGTGAAGGTAATAGGGAAGTGTCCTGAAACCAACTATGGGAAGACTTTGTGCTTTCACAATTGCTTTCAGTCTGTGTTTTTCTTTGCTTTTTGTGTTGAGGATTCTGGGGTGACTTTCTGCCCCCATTATCCTTTATGATATACTCTTTGGGTAGTTGAGGTGGAAACTTTGCATTTTGCTTCATCCTGTTGTTACTACGCCCTTTTGATTACTGGTTACTTTACTATCTGAAAGAAACTCATGTTGTTTCCTGCAAGAACACTTTTGAAAGAAGAGAAGTGCCTTCAGTGTTTACACCAGGATTTTCTCCTTTGTCTGTGTGCATCATCTCTGAAAGAAGAGAGATGGATGGTTTATTTTGCCCCCATGTGTTATTTTTTGCTTATTTATTTTTTATATAGCTCCTACGTATCTATAGGGAACCTCCCCTTGATGAGAGGAGAGATTTGTCCCCTGTTGATGTAGTAAACTTGCATAATTGGCCGACCAATCTTCCTATTGTGGTTGATCAGACCTATTTTGTTGATCAGTACGCTGATTGACAAAATATTCACTCAACAGGGTTCACACATATAGACTTGATTGGGACAACAAAGACAATCAAAGGTTTTGATGAGAAGTGAAAACCCCCTCTTTGGGAGAAATGTGTTACCATTTATGGTAAGGCCAATTATGTGCCTAATTACCAAGATAAGAATGAGGCCAAGATAATTAAAGCAATTTCATGTCCAAATGATAGACATGCCTTTCCTACTCCTATGCAAAGATGAAAATTTACAACACTACTAGACCCACCTCACCAAATATTAAAGCAATTGATCAAATGTAATGTGTTTTATTTACCAAAACCATTTAAATTAGAGACAACTCAAGCATTACCCAAATGGTATAATCCAAAACAAATGTATGACTACCATTGAGCTTCAGGACATACAACTAATAGATGTTTTAAATTACAACATAATATTCAAGATCTAATTAATAATATGTTAAGATAGATGGGAATAATCCTACATTGAATGCATTTATCACAACTCCCGATCAACACTTGAAAACATTTATCAATCCATTGTCAAACCACAATACTCCAAAATAAAACAAAGTACATGTGATAACATCTATACATCATCAACTATTCTACTTTATCATGAGATTAACGATATTAATGGCATGGTTTGGTGCTCTCAGAAGAGAGTGCATTCCATTACATTTCATGACCATGAGATACATAATGATGCATCAAGTGATAGTCTTATATACATACATGTTTTTTTTACTATCATCCTTCTATTACACATGGCATTATGATTGACAACAGTTATAGTGAAAATATTATTCTGATGTCATTATTATCTAGTTGAGACTATGCTAAATAACATTTACTTGGTATGACTATGATACCATGTAGTTACAATGGTCATACACATGCCCCTATGTGGTGTCACCCTTCATATTTATAGTTTGTCCTCAGACCCTTTTAGCATTGTTCTACGTTAAATCAAATCTAATATCATATAGTCTATTGCTTGGGTGCCCTTGTATTAATCACATGTGTGACCATATAGTGAACCCTGAAAAGAGTGAATGATTTATCCTTTTGTTATCCATGCATGTATTCCATCATAATCCTATATGGTCCCTACTATATTTGAGTATATGACATCGCCATCTAGTATAGGATTTCTTAGAGCTCTAATTCTTATTATTGCACCTTTGAGATGTATGACACTTATCTATATGCATCATAGGATTGATTTATAACTTAAGACATGTGCTTTACCATGATATATTCCTACACATACTAAAATGGCTCCTTAATCACAAAATGCACGTATTACTCCTAGGGATGACAATAACTATTTCACATCTAGTGACTATTTATCTAAGACATTGAGTGACATATCTACTCCTATAGTCAAGGACATGATCATATAGAACAAATCACTGGTTAGCCTTACTAACCTACATTTTGAGCCTCATTGATGTATATTTATTACAGTTTATTCTTGTTACTATATATAGCTTTTTTTTAAATATCTCGTACATTCCACGTGCTTTCCTCCTTAGAGTTTGATTGCATTCTTCTATACTTTAGATTTGGCACCTTGGCAGTTGCCTTCTCTTGAATCAACATTCATATAGTCCCTTGGTTTATGTTATTTGTTATGTTGTATTGGCCTTTGTTTTTTTTATTTTTTAATCTATTTTGAGCACTTACATCGGCTTCTCGACAATGACAACATTTATTAAGACCTTTTGTCTTGACATGCACTGAGACATGAGGGAATTTGTGCATCGTCTAGAATCCTTTTCATATTATTCTTGTTGTTTTCACCCTTATGCTTGCTTATTTGAACTTGATTGTCCCCTTTAGTTTCTATTTTTTATTATGTGAGCCTTACTCATCTCTTATAGTGTTCGCCCATGTGATTTCTTGTCTTCATCATCTATCTCCTTATAAAAAAATTTAAATGTCAAAAACATTATAAAATAATAAAATAAAAAATATTCTTTTATACATGGTTACGTATTTAACCATACTAGAGGTTTTCATATCCATGCTTTACACACGTACTTTTCATGACATTTCTAAAAATAGGGTCAGTCCATGTGACTTTGTTTGGTAAATGACAAAAAGAGATTTTGGCTTAGGTAGGGATTGTTAGGGGAGGTTATTTTCTTGGAGGAGTGTGTATGGGAGGTGTCAAATCTTAGATAAATGTATAAGAGAGGTTTGTATTAGTTTCAAGTGGTGGTATATGGGACAATAATCTTGTGAAGCACCGCTGCTCTGCCAATACATCTTTTAAGTTCTGCACTAATAGATATTGAGCCTTGATGGGTTCTTGCAAGAGAGAAAACAACAATAATTGATCAAGTTTAAAAATATTGTGTGTATACATATTCCCCACTTGAATCTCATCACATGTCATGTAATTTCAACATGAGATGGTGTTTTAGGGAAAGAACACAACATACAACACTGAGTTAAATAAATTACAATAATTTAAAACATAAAATAATTAAAAGTAAATGATTGAAATAAATAAGTAATATATTTGTACCTTGAATTACCTTTATCATTGGATGGTTATCTATTGTGTTTGTAATTTTGATCGTGGAGGATGCAAATACTTCTTTGGATAAACCCTAATGATATAAAACTTAAAGAGCAAAAATAAACAAACATAGGAAACTCAAGACAATTGAAATGTGTAAGCATGGAGTACTTGGAAATTTGGTAAGCAAGGCTGATAAATGCTTAGTTAGGACCAAATGACCAAGCCAAAAATTTAGAGTAAATCGGGTAAACAAAAAGCCAATACTACTAAATGATCAAAGAACTCAAACAAGTATACCTTAAGTAAGAAAAGTAACAAACCAAATCAAACTAAAGATACATGAAAAAATAAATTCTAACATCAATGTGAAAGTAGTAACAATCCTTACTTAAACAAAGATGGTCATGAAATGGTAAAACAACATTGATGAGTGAGCAGTAACAATCCTTACTCAATCATCAAAGGAAAAAGAACAAAAATATAGAAACAGACATAATTGTATGAAAAAAGGAGTGATAATAAAAAAAAAATCAAATGAAACTAAGGCAATTATAGAAATGTAAAGTAATGATGTAAAGAAAAGAATTTATAGTGACTCAAGCATATTATTTTATTTGAAAGATAGATAAAACCAAAACAAAGTAGTGCTAGCATGTTTTAAGATATGAAGAAGAGGGAATATACAAGGGGGAAAGTAGATTTAGAATCAAACTTTCCTATCAAGGGGGGAATGAAATTGGTGGTGGGTAAATGTAGAAAAAATCAAGGTAGAGAAACTTTTTATCGAAGTCAAGACACTTAGAATTAGGTTTGTCAAAACAAGAGGACTTTTGACATTTAAGGACTCTGAAGAACTTCTCCTAACCACACAAATCTTGGGTTATCAAGTGAAGTATGAATATCATCCCATGAAGGCTATATACATAAAAATTAAAATGGACCTATCTCCCCACAATGTGTTCCCTATTCCTCAGGACCCCTTACAGATCCATTGGTCTATTGCGAAGATTAGATACTTGTGTGAGAAAGTAGGTAGAACTATAGATTATTTTGAATTCTCCTATCCCAATCTACTAGCTTACTACACCCTAATGGATCTTGGATCTATCATGAGTCCAAATGTGGAGTTTGAGCTTCAATTTGAGATAGGATATGTGATATGAATAATGTATTTTGGTGTGATGTTGACTTTTAGATTGTATATTTGACTTTTGATCATTTCCTTTTATTTCAAATGATTTGGAATTTAATTTTTGGTAGTTTTTTCTATTCCTCCTCCATACAAATGTGAAGAACCAAACATGGGTGCTAAAATTACTATCATTTGAAAAATTTGGACTTGGTTGCTAAGAAAGAGGACTTAGAGAGCATGGTGTCTAAGAGTCTTGTTTATTCATGCGAAAAAAATTGTTATCTTGATTTTGACCTTGTTTTATCCAAAGTGGAATGAAAGGAAGGGAAATCAAAAGGGAAAATGAAAATGAAACAATTTAAATTACTTCAAATCGTAAAAAATGTAACAATGTGAAAGGGGTATAATGACAAGTAAGTATGATTCCTTATCACAAAAATGTATGTAAGTGTACGGAAACATGCTAACATAGTTTGTTGTGCAAGTTTTATCCACAAAAGAAACAAAAACTGAGGCTGAGAATATGGAGTCAAAAACTTCTAAGCATGTTTTAACATTATAAAAAAACTCCCAGTTTGGTCAAAATATTTGAAATAATATATAGATTTTATGAGGAGAGCCTAGTCTTATCCATGGTTTTACACTACAACTCATAAAAGGGAAACCCAAGTGGGTGAAAAATAGAAAAAATGGTATTTGTGAGGAGAGTCTGGGCCTATCCATGGTCTTACACTACAACTCACAAAAGAAAACCCAAGTGAGTGTAAAACGCTTTGGAAATAACATGCTTGTGATGAAAAGAGAAAAAGTATGAAAAATTGATGTATGAAAGAAAAAGGTATTCACGAGGAAAACTAGGTCTTATCCATGGTACTATAATGTAACTCATGAATTAAAGAAACCAAAAGACCAAAGGAAAGAACTAAGGTTAAGTCTAACTATGTATTTGATTAATTGATAAAAAATGATAGTTAGATCAGTGAGTTGTATTGTGCAACTCTTAGATTTGACAATGACGTTGTCAACATAGGTTTCCACTATCTTGTGTATAAGATTATGGAAAATGTGAGTCATGGCACATTGATAAGTGGATCTAATATTTATAAGGCCGAAAGGTAGTTTGACATAGTAATAGGTGCCCCATTTTGTACTAAATATTGTTTTGTGTTGGTCTTCGGGGGTTATGTGAATTTGATTATAGCCCAAAAAATTATCCATAAGTGAAAACATTTCATAACTAGTAGTGGATCTACGATGACATCTATTGATGGTAATGGGAAATTATCTTTTAGACATGCAAGGTTAATATTATGAAAATCAACGCATATACAAATGACCATGGTGACTTTTTTATGAACGAGAACAATGTTTGATACCCATTCAGAATAGTCAACATGTTTGATAAACTTGGCATCCAACAGTTTAATAATTTCTTTATGACATAAGGTGGGAAATTTTGATGTTTTTGTCTAATGAGTTTTGCATTTGGATAAGTGATGATGTTATGTACAATGATACTAGGGTTTATACCTATCATATCCTCGTATGACCAAGCAAAGGTTTTATGATACTTATCAAAGAATAAGTTAAAGTTATCATGTTTTGTTGGCATGAGTTCCTTAGAGATAGTGATGAGTCTAGGACATGATGGTGTACCATATTCCATTATTGATGTTTCTTCAATGAACATAGCATTTTTGTCTTGGAAATGATATGGAACTTTAGGAAGAGAAGAAATAGTATTTATTTTAGGGTTTGCACTAGCAATGAAATTATTAAAATGAGGAGTTTTTTGTTTGAATTTTCCAAGTTTATGATGTTGTCATAGAATTTGAGGTTCTCTAGCATGGAGTAATTCAAGTATGGCTTCATCACTAGGGAACATGGGTAAGGTTCCATAGTATTCCATGTCTACTTTCAGATCAATGATTTTACTCCCATGACGATCATATTTACAATGTATTTATTATACATCTATGGATTTAACATCAAAGGTAATTTTAGGTGTAGGCAGAAATATCGGTTGAGGTTTATTAGAGTCAATCGAATTGGTAATAGGCATGTTAGGTTATGTTTTAGATAGAGGTTTAGTTGAAGTGAGGTGGGTAGCCTCAATGGTATCTATAGGATCATGGGAAGGAATGAAAGTTGGTAGATCAGTTGGTGATATAGAAGGTATAGATGATTCCAAAAAAATTAAATTTTATAGAGTTAAGATTTGTTTAACTACCCAAGGGGTATCAATAAGTGGAGGATTAATGCGAGATACATGACCTTTTATTTCTAATTCACTATCAATTTATATACAAATAACATAGACATCACAATTGAAGGAATGTATGCTAGCTAATGTTTTCTTATAGTGTTTTACGTCCAAATCTCGTGATTGAGCTTGAGCCATAATATAGTTGTCATCATAGGTGTGGGAAATAGTGCATGTATTTGTCTCTAAAGGAGAATCATAAGTTTATACACCTAGATCATTTTTTTTCTAAGGCAACATTGTTAAAGGATTTTGAAATAATTATGCCACTTCATATTCATTACATGTGAAGTCATCTTATGTGTAAGAATCTTCATGTGCATTACATGGAGGAGGAAGTTCATTAATCTCATCGACTAGAGGGATGGTACAATCATGTGGTAAAAAATATGGACGAAGCCACTTTAAAATATAAGGAGGTAACTTAGTGGTATTGCAAGTGTTTTGTAAGTAATTTGGTTCATCATCATTGGAATCAATAAGAGTAAACTGTAAATCTAGATTCATGTTAATGAATTCAAGTAGTGGTACACTGTTAATTCATTGAATGGTTAGGATCTGATACTAAGATTTGGGGTTGTAGTTTAATACTCTATGGATTAGGATCTGCTTCATATTTATAATGTTTACCATTATGGACAAATTTAATACATTGAGTACCCGAGGAGGTAATATCCCTCATATGATGTGTTTAGAGGTGACCTAGGAGTATATTGTAGGATAGTGGTAAGTTGAGGCCGACAAGCTTGATGCATATGGTCTTGGGTATAATAATGAGGGGGATCTAAATACAACAAGGTGGTTTTATATTTGTCATATAGAATCCTCAATATGTGAGATGAGATTGCTTAAGGTGATCTTTGGTATACCCATGTTGTTGAATTAACCAAAGGGAGGTAACATTAATTCCTAGCCCTTCATCAACTAAGACTTTTTAAATAAAGGTGGTATTAATTATGGTTTTAATGAAAAGAGGTGGATCATTAGCTCAAAAAACAATTTCATCATTAATCATATCTTATTCAAGGAGTTCTATGGAAAGTTTGGAAGAAGTAAAAATAGTTTCAATGTATGTATTTCTGTTGGTGAAGGATCTTAAAGAGCTTCTTCCTCGTCAAGTGAAGGTGGTACTTCAATGTCTTGTAATTTTTGCTTTAAGAGTTTATGGTGATATGGATAAGTACAAACTAACTCCATGAGGGGTATTTTACAAGGCATTGAGTTGAGTTCTTTTAAGAAATTCTAATGAGATTTAGAAGATGAAGAACAAACACGAGGCTTGGAAGGTAAAATGCTTTTGGTAAGAAGAGAAGTAGTTTGAGGTTTTGGTTATGGGAGTGTTTGCTTATTCATTTTAGAATGTATGGTAGTGGTAGTGGTGCCTTTGAGAACTTGTTTGTCAAGTGATGGTTTTTTTAGATCTTTATGGGTGGGTTTATGTCAATAATTAACTTTAACTACGTTCAAATATTGAGAATTGGTATAATCTGGCATAATTAGCGTCAATTATGCATATATCCTCATTTGAATGTTGTGGGTTGAAAATAGAAAATTTATTTGGATGTTTAGAGGAGGAAGGCTTGGTAACTTGTTTCTTTTGAGAGGCATTAACATAATAATGATGAAGTATTTTGATCATAGCATCATGATTGAATGTATCTCCTAACATAAAATAAACAACAAGTTTGGTAAGCCTATGACATTATCATGGGAATGAACCACATTGACATGAAACCAACAAAATTTGCTAGGATCATACCATGTAGGTGGATTATTAGTGTAAGTGAAAGGTTTAGAAGGAGCTAATAATTGTTTCATTTTTTGAACAGTTAAGGGTGCATGGGAAGTTTGGGGGTTATCCAATTTGTCTATTCCTAGTTTTGTTTGAGGAGGATTGCTAGTGATTGCATTAGTGGAGTTTTGAAATGATCCCTTGATGGTTTTAATGTTGGGCTCAAACTATTTCATAAGAAAGTATTGTCTTTTAGCTTGATCAATGACATTGTTTAGAGTTTGGGGAGAAAAAGTTTGAACCTTATATTGAAGGGAAGGTGTTAAGGTGGTTATGAATAGTTTAAATAAGTTACCATTAGTCATGTTATGATCAGCTTTATGAACCAAATATTTCTATCATTTAATGAAATCATGATTTTATTTAAAAGGGGATGTTTAGCATTGATAAAATGGCTAAGGCAATTTTCATGAAGATTGTTGTGTTGAAATTCTTTTACTAGAGGATTGACTAAATCCTTGAGTTGCCATTTGGAATGTTGAGGGAGTTGATTATACCATTCTAATACATCTCCTGTGAATGTTTTGACTAAATTTTTTTTAGTGGCAAAGGTATTAGCTTGAATCCACTCTTTTTAAAGATTACCAAATGCTTTAAGCAAATATGTAGGGTCTTTAGTCCCATCATATTTAATAGTTGGAAAGATATATCAATAGAAATAATAAAGGGGCTAAAGGTTCATTTTTAATATTTTGGAACATCTTGATGTGCATAATGGGTTGGGGAATGATATTTCCCATGGCATCTCTAAGAGGTGAAGGAATAAAATTTTGGTTATTTTGATGTAGGAGAATAGGAGGTTGATTATCCATGTTTTATAAATGATGTTGCATTTGCATCATTTGAGAAGTATTGGATGTTTTCATAATATTCATTTGTTGCACTATTTGTGTAAGAATTTGAGTGGTGTCAATTGGTGGATTAGGGTTACTAGTGTTTAAAGGTGGATTGTTAGGATTGGTAGGAGGAACATTCTCTAAATTGGTAATAGGGGATGAGTTACTAGCTGGAGGATTATTAAGAGATGGGTTGTTGGTGTTTAAAAGATTTCAATTGCCCCTATAGTGTAATAATGTGATTTAGAGAGAGTTGTCTTGAGAAATGTGAAATGGATATGATCCATCAGTGTCATTGGTTTGGGTAATTTGGACCATATTGTAGTCGAAAGATGAGCGGTGAGATAAAGTGCACCAAGAGTGAGAATCTTCTTAGGTAACAAGGGTAGGAAGGAAATAACATCCCATGTATTGTCAAAAAGGATTAAGGTTGTCCAAAAGCATTCTAATCAAGATTTCATGATGCTTGGAATAAAAATTTAAGATCAGAGAGCAAATGTGAAAAGTAGGAGCAAAGTCAGCCAGGTACAAAACATCATCGACCAAGAGGTACAAAATTGACTGGGTCAATAGAGTTTGGAAGGAAAACCAGAAGAATTTTTTTAGGAAATGACATAATTAGATTAGTCGAGTGTGTTCTATGGGGAAACACTAGAGACCAGCCTATGAGAGACTGGATCGAATATAATGACTATATTCTATGGAAGATAAAAACTATATGATACATGGTTGAGTGGGTCAACTGTGTTTTGAGGGTAAAGACAGGTTTTGATATTTATGATTCTAGATGATCTAGTGTTATTTTGCATAATAATTCAATAAACATGTAGGCAACTAGGTCGATCCATTTGTGACACATAACACAAACCTTGTATCAACACTGGCCAATACAAGTTTTATAATATAACATACAATTATCAGAGAGAAAGCCAAAAAAATAAAAATGCTAATCTATGAAGTGATTCGTAAATGTTTTAAAACATAATATTTAGAAATGAATGTGATAAGGAGTTGGCTATAAAAAACATCTAGAAAGGTAATATAAGGACGGTTTTAGGTAGTTAAGGCTGAAAGGGATACTAACTTAGTATTGAGGCTTACCCCCTAACTTCATAATCCCATAACAATAAGGGTGTCGGGTGCTTTACCAAAATATACCATCAACCATGTATTTATACTCAGCTAGAAAACTGAGTTAGCTTCCCCTTTGGTGATGAAATCCAGGTAGGTAGACCTTGGGTAGAATTTTTTTAATACTTTTTTATATTATGTGGTTTGGAAGTGTGTGAATAAAAGAAAAATAGTGTGAATAAATCAATAAATTAAAACGTCTTGTTTAGTCTATGTGTGCTACTCTAAGCAAGCAAGCATCAAAATGAAAGATGAGTTAATTACCAACAATATGAGTTAATTCCTTTGTTTGAAGAGTATAGGGTCAATTCAGATAACCAAGCATGCAAATAGTATAGAACATAATTGAATACCTTGATTTTGTTTGTTGAAGCAAGAGCCAAATAAACACAATCCAATGAGTCGATTGAGTCTCTTGGGCAAAAAAGCAAGCTATAAAACTATGTCGATCTAGTCGACTTAGTTCATTATAAGGTTACAATTTTATAGACTGAAAACTATAAAAAATAGGATTGTAATGAAAAAAATGACTAAGATGGTGAGAATGACCCTGGTGATTTTGAAGATGTTGAATTTATTATTTTTATATTGTGTCATCCAGATGAAGATTTTTAACCTGATAACAGAGTCAACTGGGTCAACTGAGTCTAAAAACATATATGTAAAGAAGTGAACTGAGTCAAGTGGATCAATCCAGTTAGCTATGGTTGAAGGTGACTTGCATTAATAAAAATATAGTTGATCAAGTCGGCTGTGTGTTAAAGCTACACATAGAAAGTTAGATTGAGTTGATTGATTCAATCCAAAGATGTAAAAATAAATAAATAATAAATGAAGGTGTGAAAGAAAATCTACAAGGGTTAGTTCGCATTGGGTTCACCATAATGTATACAAGGGAAAGTGAAGTCGATCTAGAAATTAGTCCTATCTTAGAGAATAGAAATCAAACTAGCCCTTCTACTTGTTGGTACATTTAGACAATCAAGGTCATGACCAATAGGGGTCTGCTAGACCTAACTAAGGGGTCTCTTACCACATAATATCACTAAAGAGGGTTCCAAAGCCTCTAGTCAGACAATACCACACAATAACCCTAGCTAAGTCATATGTTTTCTTATCAAAGTAAATGATAAAGTAAACCTAATATAGTGCTCTCCAAAACATGTGGCACAGATGGGATAATAAAAATAAAAGTAAACATGCAAGGAAGAACTCTAATTAAGTTAATATAGAGGTAATCCTAATGCATGGAGAGAGAAATACATTCACATACCACTACTTATGCAAATTCTATCTACCAAAATAGAGTAATAAGAGTTGGGAAATACTTACCTTGAAGATGACCCTGGCAAGGCTCAATCTCTCCCTTGGCCAATGGTGCTTTGCAAGAGGTTATTATGGTTTTTAAGGATCATAAAGATAGGCCATCTCTAGGCTATATGACTTCTCCTATGCATCCAAGACTTTTCCATAAGAAAAGATTCTTCTCTTGAAGTGTAAACCCTAAACAATGACTCCTCAAGTAGAATGGTGGAAGAGAAGAATGTGTAAATTAACAATTATCTCTATCTCTCTCTAATAAAAATGGTGAAAATGATGTGTTTATATAGCTAGATCTAACCCTAAAACTTTTTGAAGTTTTATTCAACATAGTTAGCCCAATTGACCTAGTTCTTTAATAAATAAAATAGTTAGACCCTAAACTAAGTCGACTAAGCCAACCTAATCCCATAATGTGCTCATTTCTAAAAATGGGGTTGGCTGATGCAACTGTGTTTGATAAATGACAAAAAGAGATTTTGGATTAGGCAGGGGTTGTTTGGGGCAGTGAATTGTTTGGAGGATTATGTAAGGGAGGTTTTAAATCTTAGGGAAATATATAGGATATGTTTATGTGAGTTTTAAGTGATAATATAAGGGACAACGATCTTGTGAAGCACCAATGGTCTGCTAACCCCTTTCCTGGTGTACCCTTTAAGTCATGCATTTAGAGAGATTAAGTCTCAATGGGTTCCTATAAGAGAGAAAGCATTAATAATTGATAAAGTTTATAAAAATTATGTATATACAGTATGATATATGAAATGGCAAGAAAAATAGGTAAAGAGGCTCTTTGTACATTACACCATCATTGTACAAGTCAAGAGGAACTCCATTGACATCTGGTACATAGCTATAACAAAGCATTTTAGCGTAATGAAGAAGTTTTCTTGATGAAGAAAGGTTTAGAAGTGAGTATATTGTTTTAAGCTTGATCAATAGACCTTATTGAGATGGTTTTAAAATTGAACATGATCTCCTATGCCTATCTACAACCTCCTCTAGCCTCTTTAGGCTTAAAACCATGCTCCCCAAGAGTTCACGGGACCAAAATAGAATAAAAACCAATCAAAACCTCCATCTGGTTATTTGCAGAGTGATAGAAGTCAGCGTATTGGCACTGATTCATAGAGAAGGAGAAGTATCAAGCGAAAGTCTCTTAGAGCATGAAGACAACCCCTATCCTTTACAATCCATGGAAATAGTCTAGAGTTTGAGGGGCTAGGCTTTATGAATCATCTCTAAGAAGTTTATGCCTCTAAAACCCCTTCAAAACTCCAACATCTCAATTTTCTCTTGATTGAATGCATTTATGAGCTTGTTGATGCAAATGATAGGTTGTGAGAGATTTTGAAATGTCTAATGAGTCCTCCTATGTCATCTCCAAGCAAACATCCAAGCATGAATAAGTGAAATGTGAAAGTACAGGTCTATAGGCATTGAGAAAATGCAAGATTTGGGCCAGTTTGATACTTTTGTGAGGTTATGGGTCTATGAAAGAGGCTAAAACTCATGATACACACTTTCACTAGTCCCTCACATTCCACTCCATGTTTTTCCAAACATGTGTTCATCTCCCAAGTATTTTTTCAAGACTGATTCAAGCACACAAGCCTCAAATGAGAGAAAGACAATCTTATGGGTAGGCATATTTGATGTTTTGGGGAGTGATCCATTTGATCTAGGGATTGAGACACTCAGGGGGATGTGTATGGGACACAAGGAAAATATCCAACAATTTGGTAAACGGTTTATAACCATATTTTCTAAGTAGTTTTAGGTGGTAGGCCATGGAAACATTACGTTAGGGTTATTAGACAAGGCAACGAGTTGTTAAAAAATATGACCAATTGAATGAGACATATGCCTAGGTATATAAGAGAATGTACAATGTCCCTATACAATTCTCAAGTCCTTACAAAGTCCCCATAAAATGATGGACACCTACAACTATCTTCAGATACCTTGCTAATGGACTTTGTAGACCTAAAAAGGAGAGTATTGGAGGTTTCAACACAACTTGTCTCATCCCAAGGCTTAGAGAAGAAGTCATGAGGCAGGTGAGGACACTATTGATAGTGTCACAAATGATTAGATATGTCCAAAGAGGATAAAACATTTAAAAAAAAGCAAAAAGCCCTAAAGAGGCCTAAAACCATCATTATGCCCCTATAGGTATAAAACTTGGTTTCGAGCATGATGGAGCCTTTAATCATAAGAAAAACATTTTCACGTGTTGCAGGTCATAGACCAAGTCATAAAAAGACATTTCCAATCAAGAACAAGCATCATAATGATATTTGTACTCCAAAACCCTATCTCGAGTATGCACACACAGGCTTGCAAGCCTGAGAAGGTCTATTACTCACGTGTGAAGTTAGTTGAGCATGTGCATGGGTCAAAATGGATTTAGGGGAATTTATACAAGTTTATACCCACTAAGTTATGGGTATTAAGTAGTCCAATTAAATCTTGTGCTTTATGAACAATTGTTGAGAAGATAAACATGTCAAAACCCTTGCAAAGCCCTCAAAGAAGCATAATGAAACTAAACACCCTCCCAAGTGATCCTAATGTATTTGAATGGTCTTAGAGACATCTGAAGAACATCTGTACATCTTGTGGGCACCTGTTGGGTCAAAACCTTAGCACATTTTGATGGATAAGCACAAGAAAATGGTCTAAAACTACACTTCAGGCATATTTTTATGGGTTTTGGATGTGTTGGAGCCTCTGAACCAGTTGAGTTGGTCCCATGACTTTGCACAAGCCATTAAATATACTTTTATGGTGAGAAGATAGGTCATTCAACAAAAAATAGGCCTAAATGAAGATTATTCTCATACTTGCATAGAGGGTTGAAGTTTAAGACCTTCTTAAGGTGACCAAAGGTATAAGAATATTCAGAGCATATTTATAAACACCTGATGGCACCGTTGTATGACTCCCCAAATCATAAATAATCCAAATCCAATGACTGTAGACAATTTTGAAAGGACCAATGCATAGGTAGTTTGTCAGCCTCATAGTGTTGAGAGCTCTCAAGGATGGACACAACCTTTGACCAATAATTTCAAGTTTGTCTCAAGGTGTTTCCACTCTACACCATCCACTTGCAGGCGATGATGAATGATGTGGATTTGTGGATCTATGTTCTACCTCTAAGAAACCTAGAGAGGAGTCTAAGAAGCGTGTGTATATTAAGTGTCTCACATAAAGACCTTGTGATAGTTAAGCATGTTCTTGATGAAATATAAGAGACCTAATATACCCTAAAATATCAAGAGTAATTTCACAAGTATGAGCAAGGACCATAGAAGGCCAATAAAAGATCAAAACTCTCACATCCTAAGAAGTTGTAGGTAAGGCTAGTGGGATTGTAGGAGTACAAGCTTCTAAGGCCCTGCCACCATGAAATTGTAGGTTTTAAGGATATGAATCACACTAATGAAGAAGCCTAGATATCAAATTTCCACCTTCTTCAATATGAAAGATGCACTGAAAGAGTCAAGAATGGCATAGAGTGATATGGAGGGAAGTAGTAGGCCATGTGTCAAGAAGCCTAAAGATAATTAGTTGTAAGTATGGATATGTAACTCTTCAATCAAGAAAAGATGATAGTTTTAAGAGAACAAGGATGATTCATAGAAGGCCAGGAGATATTCCTATGCCACATCTCACGAGGCCATCATCAAGCTAAGCCAAAACATGTAGAGGAAGAATCATAAGACTATTTTTTGACCTTGTATTGAAGTTATAACTTGTTTCATGATGGATGATAGTCGTGATAAACTTCCTATACATCCTTATTCTCTCTCTCTCTCTCTCTCTCTCTCTCTCTCTCTCTCTCTCTCTCTCTCTCTCTCTCTCTCTCTCTCTCTCTCTCTCTCTCTCTCTCTCTCTCTCTCTCTCTCTCTCTCTCTCTCTCTCTCTCTCTCGTATGGCCTCTTGAAATTGAACTTGAAAGGATATTCTAGTTAGTTATGGTTTAGCCCTCGTAAAATTGATATTGATTCTTTCTTTGAAGTAAATACAAGATGATTTATGCCTTCTCCATCTTACATCTAGTGTTCTTATGATGAATTGTTGATGAATGGTAGTGATAGTGTTCAACTTCCTTGCATTTGACCTCTACATTATTGCCTCCTTGTGAGTAAGTCATCTTATTGTAGGTCATATGGTGTGTGTCAAGTAAATTACAAAGGTTAATTGTGGAAAACTTTCACTAGTGTCTTCTTCTAGACCTCCTGATTAATCCTCTTGATTCATGCATTATTATAGCCTCCATATTGAAACACTTATGTTGGAAGGACTATTTTAGAGTTGTGAAATTAGATTTTAGTCTTGTTTTAGTCCATAGTAGCAATCATGAACAAGTATAAGAGACTCAAATTTTGGTGCATCACCCCTTTTAGTCATTATTTTCATTCTTTCTTTCTCCCTTTTCCTTGTAATTTGAGAAGGTGTAGTGTTATTTTAGGTGTAGCATCAAGGGAGCTAGCCCTCTATGAAGGTTCTCTTTAGTCATAGGTCGCCCGTAACCTTAAAGAGTTCCTATTATGTCAATTAAGTGAGGAGACCTAAAACACCTCCTCAAAGGGTGCAACTCAAAGTGACAACAAGAAAAATCAATGAGGGTTTGGCCAATAGGCACAAAACCAGAGGCCTAGGGAATTTGATCCCAACATCTATTATGTCTTCCACTGAGTTATCTAACATGATACTCATGCGTAAAGGGAGTATAACAAGTTTATTCAACAAATCTGTGAGAAGTAGAGGCAAAATTTAATATACATGTTGCTAGGTAATGCAAATGCAAACTCTCCTATCCTTTAAAATGGTTCTATTACACCTCAAAACTAGAACCTCCAAATTTACCAGCATTTTATAAACCATCAAACATGAGTTACCCCAAATCAACATCAAGGTAACTCGCAAAAATAAGTAGTTCAACAAAACTAGTTTATGCTAGCATGTACTAATGATGTTGAGTCTTCCACTTCTGGCACTATCAATGTTGATGTTTATTCGCAACTAGAGTTCAACTCTCCCTAAAATGATAAGGGTCATAGAGTTGGAAATGGAAGAAGTGAATATTATTAATCACACCAAAGAATATCAGCCCACAACTCCTCACCCTTTAAACATTCTGGGTAATGTTGTCATCCATAATCCCATGGGGAATTTTTCTGCCCATTGATCAACATTACTAGATTCCCTAAGGTTGGGGCTTATAGACATCATTACTCCCTTACCACAGTCCTAAATAATCAATTTGATCTAGATATGTTTCCAATATGGAATGATTTGAGGGATGTTGACTATTTATATGACCTTCACAATCTCCCTCTTGATTTTTAAATAGTAAGGAGGGGAACTCTAGCCTTGTTTTTATAAGTCTGGATCTACAATTATTACATAAAAAGAGCCATAATTGATGATGAAGTAGCAATAAACATAGTCCCCTTATCTTTCTTGAAAGAACATGGTTATGGGGAAACCAATTGTTCAATAATTTGCAATACCCTTCGAGGCTATGATAGCCTCAAATCTACCTATATAGGAACCATCATGCTTCTAGTCACTTTGGGTCTGTAGACTGTGTTAAAAAAAATTTATGTAATTAATAAGAAAACCAATTATAACATGATCTTGGGAAGACCCTGGATCCACAAGACGAAGGCGGTCCCTATAACCTTTTTCCAATGGACCAGGTTCTTTCATTTATGAAAGGTTTTGGTGGCCCAAGGGGTTTCTAAGCCTTTTGACATGCTTCAAGCAACCATGCACAAATAACTAGGGTTGCATATTGACTATCACATAACTATTAATAGAGTAATGAAACCCCCCTAGTTGATTAAAATTAAAGAGCCTACAAAGCCCAAAGTGGTTGTCTTAGAGAAATGAGTAGAGATCCCTAAGTTTTGTTAAAGAAAAACTAGAGGAAAAAGAGGTTGTGACAACAAAAAGTGCTAGTGGTATAGATCCATTAGCCATAGAATAGTTTTGACCATGTCCATGGCTTAAATTATAAATATCTTAGAAAATGACACACCACCTATCCTCCCAATCGATCCAAAAGGAGTAGGGACCTAAAACTACTTTGAATCTCAAGGCCAAGAACCCTAGGAAGGGTTAGCTGATATACTCAATGTTTTTATGGTTGAGATATTAGAGGAATAAGAAACTCTCCTTAACGACAATTCTTCCTCCATGCACTATCAATGGTCCCTTCACCATGATGGTGTCAAATGTCATTTAGGAACAGGGGAAGGAGTCATCCTGATTTCCATAGAGGGAAGATCTATGCATTTTGATTTTAGGATTTACTTTGAGTGTACAAATAATGGGGATTAGTATGAAGCCCTATTATTTGGCATGTTCAGTGTAAAAATTTTAGGCAGTCAAAACTTAAAAATCCATGGTGACTCATAGCTGGTAACCAATCGAGTCTCAAAAATTCATCAAACCAAGGTTGAACATCATTATCTCTATAAAACTATTATATGTTAAGTCATTAATGACTGACTTTGTTTCCCTAGAGATCATCCCTAATGAAATCAACTAGCTTGTCGGCTCTATGAATGCTTCCTCTTCATGCTTTGATCCTCACCCTTTGATACTAGATTCAAAATTCATAATATCCATTAGGAAAAATCCTCTTATACTAAGGGTATCTAATGACCAAATTCTTTCCCATATTGAAAAATATGCTAGCCCATTATTCCTTAAATTGGTTGAGAATGATGAGTACATTCTTTAGATTTTATGATCTTATGATGACCTGCCATATTTTAACCATAATAGGGGATTTTTCCTCACTTTTTGTTTTGCATCTACCATTAGATGTGAATACTACCATTCTTATTACAAGGTTGAAGATTATCTATCCTCTGATGAAGAGTGTGTTGTTTTTAATATAAAAGGAGAAGATCATGATCTTCCCCCAGATCCTGACATATTTGAGGAAGGGAATGGTTCCCTCATTGAGGACACTATTGATATAAACATAAGGACCAAGGAAAGCCCCAAAATCCTCAATCTTGGGTCTTCACTTTCACAAAAGGAAGTGGAATACCACAAGAAGATTCTCATTAAGCTCTTAAAGGATTTTGCCTATTCCTACATGGATATGGTGGGCATCAATCCTTAAGTTGTCACCCATAATCTCATTATCATGCCTAGTATTGTTCCCAAAATTTGTCACTCATTTTGGGAGCAACATATGAACTATTTTGGTCCTGCAGGCCAAAATTATCACTCCCTTCTCAAAAATTTGTTCTGAGCATTCAAATTCCTCATTTTTCAAGCTTTATCAGTTAAGGGACTAGCAGGTTGAATAGGTTCAATGGCTTCAACAACTGAGCTCTCTCAAATGAGCAAGTTTCCAACACTTAGGCAAATTCAAGATTGGTTCAACGCCTCAGTTCAACCAAAAATGTTTATCGACAAGCTTAAAACAAGGATTGAACCATTGAACCCCGCTTCCAAAAGGTTCAAAGGTTCAACGGGTTTAAAGGTTCAACAACGTCAACAAGCTTAAAGAGATTAAGTGCTTCGACAAAAGTTCAAAGTTCGACCGCTATAACAAGTTCAATGGCTTCGAAAGACTTATAAGAAATAAAAGGCTTTGAAGAACAAAGGAATGAACCGTTGAACCATTGAACCTTGAACCAAACTATTTCAATGGGTTTAATGAGTTTGAAGAGATCAAAAGACTTAGAAGAAAAGAGGCTTCAAACGCAAGATTGAACCGTTGAACCATTGAACCAAAGTTGGTTCAATCGATCGGTTCAATTGGTCAGTTCAAAGGACTACCCCAAAGCTGAAAGAACAAGTACCCTTGCGGAGGGCAATAAACTAAAGGTAGGTGCCCTTGTGGAGGGCAGGGAACATTTGCTCGAAGATCAGAGAGAATGCTGAAAGGGTAAGGTTTCCTTTGGATTTTTGCCTGAAGAAATTACCAAGTAAAGGGACCAAAAGAATTCCTTCGGAAAGATTTTTTGTAGAAGAATTTCATAAAGGCAAATCTTTCAGACAAAATGTCTGAAGGAATTCCTTTGGACATTTTGCCCAAAGGAACAATAAAAAACCCGATAGAAAAATGGCTAAGGCAAAGGAAGATTTCCTTCAGACAAAATGTCTGAAGGAATTCCTTTGGACATTTTGTCCAAAGTATTTGAAGGAAAAGCTGCCCGAAGGGTAGGTACCCTTGCAAGGGGGTCTCGGCACCAAGAAAATGGACCTTTCTTAAAGACCCGAAGGGACACCTTCCCTTCGGGGTGTTCCAAAGGCTTGATAAAGATGAAAAAAAAGCTCTGAAAGACCTAAACAAAAAAATACTTCAAAGAACAAGGATTGAACCGTTGAACCTTGAACCAAATGATTCAACGGGTTCAAGGGTTCAAAGGTTCAATAAGTTTGGTAAAGATCGAGGGACTTAAAAAATAAATGAAGCAATGGAACAAAGAATGAACCAATGAAATGATTGAACCTTGAACCAAAAGAGTTCAAAGTTCACAAGTTCAATGGTTCAAAGGAAGCTCTAGACATAGGAAGGAGACGGATGATTCCAGAAGACCGGTTCAAAGGGATGGTTCAACCAAAGAACAGGAAAGCGATTGAACTAGGAATGCAATGGAACTAAGGAACCAATATAGATCACCTGAACCGTTGGACTATTGAACCAATGAACTTTCAAGAGTTCAAAGGTTCATAGGTTCAATATGGTTCAAACAACCAGCAATCATTGACGTCCCCACATACATCAAATTTAAGGTAATGGAATATCCATTAAATTTCAAATATAGCACAAGAATTGAAGGATGAACTAAGCGACTAGCTGAAAAGTTAGCCCAAGAGCTCCATTTATAGCAGGAAAGAAGAGAAGACTACAGAAGATATTGAAATATCTACAAGAGAGTTATTTTTGGTAGGTGAAATAGTCGACCAAGTAGTCATCTGAGCTCACCAAATCAAGGATGTGGCCTATTTTTCTTCCATGAAGTAGAGGCAAAATGGGCAACTGCGTAGACATTAGGAAAATGACTAGACAACCCATGCCAAGGAGGAGACATAAGATGAATGGGCACGCCATAGTTAAGGCCTATGCACTATTCCAAGCATGGCCCCTTTTACAGAACTGAAAATGCATTTAAGGCATTGAATGTAGCATGGGTTGTTCCATGGAAAAAAGTGCCAAGCCTTTCTTGGCTGCTATATATTATAATCTCTTATTTGATGCCAGGGGGAGCTTTTTCATTATAGAAGCAAAACTCTGCCCAAATTGAAAGGCGATTGCTGAGACTTTGAGCTCAGATTGTTGATCATATTACTTTATTTGAATGAGAAAGCAAGTTACTTTCAGACTTTGTGCTGTTATAGCTTATGTTACCTTAGAAAATTGTTCTTATGTCTGTTTCCTATGAGCATTCTTGTTTATTTAATTTGACAAGCAGAACTATTAGAAATAATCAGGAAGATGTCCTGAAGCCAATTACTTTCAGACTTTGTGTTGTCATAGTTGTCTTCAGTGTGTTTTTAGTTTCTTTCTGTGTAAAGGATCTTGGGACAATTTTATGCCCCCATTATCCTTCGTATTTCACTCTTTGGGAAATTGAGGTGGAGACTTTGTGTTTCATTTCATCTTGCTAGTTACTACACCCTTGTTACCTATTGGTTACCCACTAGAAAGAACTCATGCGGCCTACTGTAAGACCACTTCTAAAAGAAGAAAAGTGTTTTCAATATTATCAGTAGGATTTCTCCTTTGTCTGTGAGCATCATCTCTGAAAAAAGAGACATGGACGGTGTAGTCCTACCCCTAAGTGTTATTTTCTACTTATATATATATAGTATATAGCTCCTCATATTTATAGGGAACCTCCCCTTGATGAGATGAGAGATTTGTCCACCTTTGATGTAGTAAACCTGCACATTTGGCTGACCAATCTCCCTTGTTGCGGTTGAAGAGACCTATTTTGCTCATCAGTTAGCTGGTGACAAAATATTCAGCAAACAATTTTTTAGCGACTCTACTGGGGATCGAACGCGCAGTTTGAAGCCTCAAGCTCCAAGCTGAAGTAGGGATAATTTCTTCCCATTTTTATTCTACAATCTGGTAACTCCATGCTATACTAGAATTCAAAGAGTCTAAGGTGTTGTTGATCCTATTTTTGAGTTGGTGCAGCAGGGCAATTTTGATTTGTTCCCTCCCCAACTTCAAGTTCAATGATCCAGGAGTGTTCCTCCTACCCATACCAAGACACCAACACAAGGCAAAACTTTTTTTTTTTGTTACCAGAGCTTTGCCTATACATACTCCACCCAGATTTGTTATCCCCCTTTTTCATAATCAAATCATGGCGGTTCGAGGCCCCTAGGGTAACTCTTTCAGCCCACTCAATTTGACTCTACCTCTACATGAGCTACCACGCAGTTCAAGGAAGATTTTCCCCAAATTCTTTGGTGATGGGAGAGTTCATCCTGATGAACACATTGTAGCTTTTAACATATTCTATGGTGTGATATGCATGGAATTTGAGGATGTGGCAGTCAGGTTGTTTGTAAAAACAATATAAGGCGCTGTTGTAGACTGGTTCTACCATCTACAGGCTTGATCAGTGACTAACTAGGACACTCTTAAAGCTAAAATTGAAGCCAGGTTCAAACCTGTAGAAGATGCACATGCCTTGCTGGCTCAGCTCACATAGATGAATAAGGAACCTCATGAACCTATGAGGGACTTCATTACCAAGTTTGACAAGCTGAGGAATCGGATTCCTACAATTGCTAATGTAGAAGAATCTAAGGAAAAATCAACGTCTAATAACGTGGAGACTTTGTGTTCAATTTCATCCTGCTAGTTACTGCACCCTTGTTACCTGTCAGTTACCCACCAAAAAGAACTCCTGCGTCCTGTTGCAAGACCACTTCTTTATGAAGAGAAGTGCTTTCAGTATTATCACCAAGATTTCTCCTTTATCTGTGAACATCGTCTCTGAAAAAAGAGATATGGATGGTGTAGTCCTACCCCTGAGTGTTATTTTTTGCTTATATATATAGTATATAGCTCTTCATATTTATAAGGAACCTCCCCTTGATGAGAGGAGAGATTTGTCCACCTTTGATGTAGTAAACCTGCACATTTGGCTGACCAATTTTCCTTGCTGTGGTTGAAGAGACCTCTTTTGCTCATTAGTTAGCTGGTAACAAAATATTCATCTAACACCTGGTACAAATCATTTGAAGTTCATGCCAATCAAACCTAAGGCTCAATTAATGGTGAAAAAATACGTTATAAAGGTCCTAAAGGTTGGGTTTATAAACCATGTGGATTATTCTAAGTGGATATCCAACATTTTCCCCATTCTCAAGAAGAATAAAAATATTAGGATATGCATATATTTTTTAGATATTAATAAGGTATGTCCCAAAGAAGACTTTCTTCCTCATTAAATTAACGTCATTTTTTATGTTATAACGGGATATGAGTTGTTGTCTCTTATGGATGACTTCTCTGAGTACAACCAAATTTGTTGCATCTTTGACGAAGACCCAAGTAAAACCTCTTTCACTATGCCATGGGGGATTTTTTGTTATGCAGTCATGCCCTTTAGCCTTAAAAATATTGGGGTAACATACATAAGGGACATGACCCACATATTTCATGATCTATCCATAAGATAGTTGAGGTTAACATAACTAACCTTCTAGAAAAAGGGAAGTGAAGGATTGATCATTTAGAGGTGTTTTGCACCATTATTCTATCTGTAATCAGATACAGTGCCACCTTTAACCTAAAAAATGTGTGTTTGGAGTCACAGCAGAAAAATCCTAGGCGATATCATTTCCCAAGGTGGGATTGATATTGACCCCACCAAGATTCATATAATTTTGGAAATGCTCCCCCATAGATGAATAGGAATCAAATCACTCCTAATAAAATTTTGGGTATTCAATGGTTTATATTTGATCTTACTTATGTTGTTCATCCCATTTATAATTTATTTAAAAATACAAGTGGCTTAAATTAGATGAGTTATTGCCATGATGCATTTAAATTGGTAAAATATTTTCTTATGTCTCCCCCCACACTCATAGCATCTAACCCCAATAAACACTTGGTACTTTAACTTAATATTTTAGATCATGGCAACTGAGTTGTGTCTTTCTTGCATGTTGGCCTAATCAGATGATAATGGAAAAAAATGTGTTGTCTATTTAATTATATGCACCCTTCTTGACTATGAGACATAATATACCCAGGCAGTAAAGAAGTGTTTGGACATTGTATTCTCAACCAAGTAGTTATATAGTAAGGTGTCATGCCTTTTGAAATTTTCTAACCCAAACAACCCTCTCTTCAAAGGCTAGGTGTTTCTTCATGCTTTTGACTGAGTTTGACCTCATTTATATCAACCAAAAGTAATTAAGGGATAAAACATTGCTAATTGGTTGGCAGATTGTCACTTGGGAGTTAGAGATCTCGTTGATACTAAATTTCCTAATGAATTGATTTGTTATAGAGAGAAACATGTTATTGCTTCCTCTCCTTGGTATGTTAATATATTCAACTACCTAATTGAGCGTACCTACATTAAAGGGGCCAACTTAAACTAGAGGTGATGTCTTCATGTTATTACATCCAAGTATGTTATCTCATACGAGGTTCTCTATAGTAAAGCCTTTCATGACATGTTGTTGAGATGTGTAGACTAAGAGGAGTCATAAAAGGTCATTTACCACTACCATAATGACATTTGCATTAGTCACTTTTATGGCCATGTGACTGCTCACAAGATTCATAGGATGGGATAATTCTAGCACACTCTTGAACATGATGTCATTGAGTATGTTAAAATTTGTGATAAATGACAACACTTATCTCACGAGATTCACATCTCTCATAGGGATTTACAACTGATTGTTACACCTTCATCCTTTTACACTTGGGGCATAGATTTGATTAACAAAATTTCTCCCACTTATTCAAATGATCACCATTTAAGTATAATAGCATAAGTATTTTAAAAATTAGGCAGAGGCGATTCCACTCACAAATATTAATGATTTGATCATTGCTAAACTCATTTTGAATCAAATTATTTTCCATTTCAGAGTTCCACTAGTTCCTCCTTATGAGGTTGTGTCCTCTCATGTTTGGTGGCTTTTGGGATGCCTCCTCCAAGTGCTTCCTTATGAGGTTGTGTCGTCTCTTATCTAGTGGTTCCTAAGACACCTCCTATTTTTGCCTCCCTGTGAGATTGTGTCCTCCCCTGTATAGTGGCTTGAGGAAGCATGACCTCCTCTTCCGGTTAGGGCATCATTTAAGGCCTGCATTTGGGACTTTGTTTTAAAAGCTCTCACCTCCAAGTTATTATTTTCCACCCTCATATTGGTCAACGTCACACATGCATGGTAGGTTGGGGAAAATACATCAATGTGCTTACCTATCATGTTAGGCAATCCATGATCCAATAGTAGCTAATCTCTCATGCAATTAGTTCCAAGCTGAAAAAGGTTGATCAAAGTATCCATGATCATTATCTGCTAAACCATCGATGTATCTATAATTACAAACAAAATTTTGACATCAGATCTAGTGATATAAAAATAAATTGATAAATCAGATAAGTAATTAAATTGAAAAGGAATATATGAAAAGCTAAAATACGTAAATGAACTATTTTACATGGGACTTCCTCATGTTGGTCAGGTTTGAAGTCCTCATCATGCTCCTCTACCTCATCACCCTCATCATCTAGCTAAATGAACTTTGGATCCTTTACATCTCCTCCCATCATTATTGATGTGTAGGTTCCTACTTTGGTAGTGGTGGTGAAGAAGGAGGAGCCACCTACTACTACTGTCCACCCACTGGCTATGCATTGAAATAGTTATCAATGTCTTCCCTCCTCCTTCGATAGGATTCTAGGGAGGTCCTACCTGAGCCCCTCTTTTTTGGGCTACGTGTGTGATGGGAATCTATGGTACTATAGGTTGCCATGTTAGTCTCCCCAATCTCCTTTCTTTAGACTCCCTCATACCTTTATATACCACTGGAGGCATGGGAAGGTTTCTAGTGAAGGTCATCCCAAACTACTGAGGTACTATGTCCACAATGTGTACCTCTTCTTATAGGTACCACTCCCTGACCTATTGGGATCCTAATATTCCTCTGAAGTATACTGCCTAGGCCTCCCACTAACTTATCATCTCTTGACATGGTAAGGCCACTAGATCTACCTTTATCAGAGTGCTAATCACCTGGAGTAAGGTTAAAAATGGTACCACATCAATCCAATCTAAGTTTTTGATAGCCTAAACATTTTTGTTTCTAATCCGCTCTGATAGGGAAGCTTCCTTACATATACCCAACTCATGATGACCATGGGGTAGTTGATAGAGAGGGATCCCATTTGTGTAATCTGATACAAATCCCTATAGGTGAAGGTTAGGGCCTCTTGTGCCTAAGAGTGGTGAACCCCCTCTACTTGATCCTATGAACAATCAAAGACCATCTTTACAAGAATTTGTTTGTGTTATTGTCTCCTATCAGTCAGGATACAATGATCCCAATAATTATCTTTTAGAGATTAGGGATCTCATATATGTCAACCCTATAAAACCTCACCCTACACTTCACACCCATGTTAGGTGTGTTGGCATTGCCAAAATGTTCAGCCCAATGCTCTACCTCAGTCCTCCTAGTTGCCTCTCAAAGGGCCACCAACCAACATGTCATCAATAAGCTTGTGATACAATAAACATCCACAAGAGTTATGGTCCACTCTTTAAGAGCTCGATGAAACATGAAATTGTTTTTGTCAACATCCCAGTATGTCAATAAATCACACAAAAGCCTTCTCAAAGTGGGTATGATACCCACCTAAATAATTCATAGTATCCCTACCTTATCCATAACTACAAACTCATTAGCAATAAGAAATGCCATAATATGAGGGAGTCACTCTTGTTCCCTGGATCTGCTCCACATGATATAGCCTCCCTACCATAGAAAACATCATAATTCAACTCATATCCCCTTTCCTTGGCCTAAAAATAGCCCAAGGAGGTTTTTTCCTCCTCCTTCAGTGAAACTGATACCTTTTACAAGTGATGGTTAGCGAAACTGCCACTGACGATAATGTAACTGCCTTTGGTGGTTTTATCCTCACTAATTATGGTGATGTAATCACCGTTGATATGATGGTTGCATCATCACCTAACCTACACATGCAAGAGTTATGAAATTATTGTGGTGAGGATGTAACCATCAGTCTATGCATACTGGCAATTTTGACCTAAGTTGCATTTTCAATCATTGGCTATATCTAGCCCTAACTCCCTGCTCCTCATTTCACCAAATTTCATCGAAATTCTTAAAATTTTATCATTTTTCAAGGTTAATCCCCCCACAAACACATTTACACTAAAATTTTCAAATTTCTTTAGATTTTTATTTGTTTTTAAATAAATATTATAAATTAGGGAGCAAATGACAAAGTTAACAAAACTAACCTATGCCTACCTCGCTCTCTTGGAACTGGTAGATTCACCATCCATGCTTTGTGCTCATCATGTAGACTATTTTTTCACTCAAATCTAATGCCAAACGTCTAGATCTCAAATTAATCAAAACACAATAGGTGTAAATGATTTCTATTTTAGGATATTTTTTGAATATATAGGCCTTTTTATTAACTATTATAATTTGAAAATTTACCTTTTTTGGAAAATTTATTACAAAACTCATATTCTATGTCTATAAATTATTGTTTTTTTGAATTTACATGGTTTGTGTAAAAAAAAAATAATATTAATAGCTTCATATTTCTCGTAGCATGTTTGTATGGTTATGCACATTCGTGACAACTTGGTCCCAGATTCAATACCCTGACAAGATGATTCAAGTAGTATGATTTTCTCTACATGAATAGTAAGTAATATTATTTATGTTTTGATCAAGTAGTACAGTTCCTAAAAAAATCAAATTGCACTCGATTCTTGTATTTTGTTTGCAAGTTGCATGAAGTCTTGATTGACTTCATTGTGAAACCAAGATAAGGTAAGCATATATATTCATCTATTTCCATTTTGCACACCACTTCTTAGGACCACACCATCAATAATTCATGGCAAGGACTCATCCTAAAGTGGGAAATATGTTTGCACCCGAAAATTATACGGTGTGATATTTTTGAAATGAGTCTAATAATGATGCAATGATCTACAAAATACACTCTAGCAAATTTTATCTGATGTTTTAAAGCCATTCTCTCCCTGGCCCTCTTTTGGCCCTTATCAATCCTCTTTTATGACATTTTTAGATTTCATCAACCTAACTTATTGACTCATTTCAACAAGGTCTAAACTACGCCTATCGGTGGTGAAAGTACCCCTATCTTTTTCAAAACCGCCCTAAAAGTTTGGGATCCACTGCAGTGGTTTCATAAATTATCATGTCAAAAGTATACCTGATAAGGTAGTTTTGTAATTTTAAAGGGTGGATTTATAACTACATAGGGTAGTTTCATTTTTCTAAACGACAGATTTGTAGTTATCAACTACAAATAGTGGTGGTTTTGTCACAGTTTATTCATGTTTTATTTTTAACATCTACAACTTGTGTTTTTATGTATTTTGCATGTTTTTCTTCACATTTATTACTTTTTAAACCTTGAGTTAACTTTCATGATGGCCCAAATCGCTTCCACTCTCTTTTTTATCTATTCTTAAGTCGCTTGTAAGTTATACTATCAGTGCAAGCTAGTTAAACTACCTTATGCAACCTCTTTGCTTGCTCAACAAGTATCTCATTTTAAGGTTAATTTTGGATCCAAAACACTGTATTGAAGATTGGGGTTTGAATCTTTTTACAGATAAAACCTTCTTTCTATTTATTTTGATCTCCATCTTTGATAGTTTTCATGCAATACTACATAATTATAGATAAGAAAAGTCACTGGATTAACAACTAGTTCATTGCAATCATTGTACCAGTCAACCACAGTTAGTTACTTCCTGGTTTAGGAATTTTTATTCTCCATTCTCATTTTTCTACTGTTATTTTTCATCACCCTTAGTCAGAGAGTTTTTGCAATCTTTTTTGAGTGGATCAACTAATGTACTAAGGATAAAATTACATCAAATACATCTCTTTGCTTCCAACTAGTCTCACCTTGATTATGTTGGGGGTTTTCAATTTCTATTTTATTTATTTATTTATTAGATTAAAATATCTTATATTTTTATCATTTATTAGATTATTTTTCATTTTTAAAAATGCATAGATAGTAAAATACATATTTCTTTCTCTCCTTTCTCTTGCACCAAAAATAATAGCTTAGGTTTTTATTGTTTGCATTTACATTTTTCAAATATTTTGAAAGCACATAGTTTGCATCCAAACACTAGTTAAATTTTAGAAAATAAATAAATAATTTTCAATTTTTAAACAAATCATTTTTACTGTTAAACAAGCTTTACATTCACAATAAAAAAATCACACCTACACCTAGAAAACTCTAGAAAAACTTAGGCAAAGGAAAGTTGATATCTTGGTTCAGATTTATTTACTTTGTATGAGATAAGAACAATGGTTTTATAACTATAAATAAAATATTTGATTTCACTTATATTTCATATCAAATCGATCATTTCAATGTGCAATCATTTAAGGCATTAAAAACTAGTTTCTAGATTGCACATGCAAAAATAATTTCTAAATACTTTGCAGTTTTGCTCCCTATGGTTTATATGTGATTGTGTGTCATTTTCATGATAGAAAACTCTTAATTTGATCAGTATTTTCATTAATCTACAATATTAAAACACAAAAATAAATAACTTCATTTACCTTACATCTAGGAAAAGATAAAAAATCAGCATTTGTACTATTAGTTTAGATTCTATTTTCTAGCAATACATGCATTAGGAAAATAGTAGAAAACACCAATAAAGAAGAATTGCATATATATTTCATTTTAATTTCAGTCATTTAATTTAGTAAATAACTTAGTTTACATTATTTAAGTTAAAACATTGCAAAAGTCAAAAACAAACAAACAATCAAACCCTTGTCCAAATGAGCAAGATCACCCAAAAACCTTATTTCTTATAGAACAACAAGTGTTATCACATACCATCCTCAAAATAAGATCTTACAATTTACATATTGCATTTCCTTGTCCCTTTGGATGGTACTCCCTGAGTGTCTCACTCTCTATAGAGCATGTCTTTTTCCTAGTGTGAGGGCACCAATTCATATTAGCAACATTCAAACAGACATTAACACAGAGATTAAGATCAAGGTTTTTAGTTATACACCCATTTTGCATCTCATCTTTAATTCCAAAAACCCTCTAGAAGATCAAAAGAAGGTCCCTAATCCACCCATTATCATTTTTCTCCAAAATTGAGGCCCTAGTATAACATAATCCAAGCCCAATCTCCCATCTCCCTTCCTTTTCTTCTCCTCAGGTCTAGTATCATCGTATATGATTCACATTTTTGTATGACACTGATAAATAATAGTCAATTTGATAGAGTCATTCACATTCTCTAAGTCATTCAACCTGACCATTCTCACTATTTTATTCCTAGCACTGATTGGGAGCTTTACCTGCTCATTATTACCGACACTAAGGAACCTTGGAGTTTTGTTTCTTCCTATTTAGATGTTCTTAATGAGCAATGTGATACATTATAACTCTTTTGGTACCAAATTTAGCATCATTTCTCACCCATCATTCTAAATCCCATTCCACCAAACAACCAACATTATATTTAGTTTTGTTGATCATCCATTCCTTACATCAATTGTCTCAGTCAGACCTTAAGAATTCAAGTGCACAGGTTAGCATGTGTTTTTTGTATGCATAAAAAATAGTTAACTTAATGTGAAATCATGTGTTAACCTATGTAATTGACTTTTCAAGGTCTGGTGGATGCAATTAACATGATGAATGGATGATGAGTGGAACTAAGAATTGAGTTGATTATTTGGTGGAACAAGATTTGTAATGATGGGTGGAAAATGATGCTCAAAACAATACCAAAATAGTTTCATTGCATTGTGTTACTTGTTAATAGTGTCTAATTAGGCATAAATAAAATTCCAAGGTTTCTCATTGTTGGTAATAATAAGGAAGATAGGTTCCTAATCAATGTTAGGAATGATAAAGTAATAGTGGTCAGGCTGGATGACTCGAGGAATATGATTGACTCTATCAGGTTGACTATGCCCTATCAATGTCATACACAAATGTGAATGATACACGACAAGGCTAGACTCAAGGAGAAGAAAAAGAAGGGAAATTAGAGACTAGGCCTGGATTATGTTATACTAACAACCTCAGCTTCGGGGAAGAATAATAATGGGCAGATCGAGGATATAATCTCACTCTTCTAGAGTCTTGACGGAGTTAACAATGAAATGTGGAATGGGTGTAGAATGGAAAACCTCAAGCCTAAGCTTTGCATTAATGTCTGATTGAATATTACTGGTAGGAATTGGTGCCCTAACCCTGGGAAAAAGGCATGTTTTGTGGAGAGTGAGATGCTTAAGGAGTATCATCCAAACAGACAAGCAAATGCACTATGTAAAGCGTAAGATCTTATTTTGAGGATGGTATGTTTTAAGAATCTTTGTTCTATAAGAAGCAATATTTTTGGGTGCTCAAGTTTGTTTGGACAAGGCTTTGACTATTTATTTATTTTTTATTTTACAATGTTTTAACTGAAATAAAGTAAGCTAAGCTATTTTATGAAATTAAAAGACTAGAAGAAAAGAACAACGAATGACTGAAAATAAATGCAAGAGAGATGCAATTGTTCTTTCAATGCATGCAATGCTATAAAATAGAATCTAAACTAAGAGTATGAATGTTAACAATTTGAACTTATTTATTTTTATTCTCATGTTGTAGATGAATGAAAGTATTGTGCAAATTAAGAGTTTTTAAACATGAAAACAACATGAAATCATATTTAAACCCTAGGAAGAAAAACTACAAAGTATATAAATGTTATTTTTGCATGTGCAAGAAAAATTTTAGTTTTTAATGCCTTGAATGATTTCACACTAAGTGTGAAATCAAAGTTCTATTTTTCTAATTTTTTATAGAAAAATAACATCCTTATCTCATGCAAATGAAAGAATCATATCCAATATATCACCTTGCATTTACCTAGGGTTTTCTATAATTTTCTAGGTGTATATGTGTTTGTTTGCTTGTAAATGTAAAGCTTTTTTACAATATAAAACTCTTTATTTTTTTCCTATAATTTACCTAGTGTTTGGATACAAACTACATGCTTTCAAAATATTTAAAATATGCAAATTCAAATAGTAAAAATTGAAGCTATTATTTTTAGTGCAAGAGAAAGAAGAGAAAGAGATATTTATTTTCTTATCTATGCCTTTTCTAAATGTAAACTAATATAATGAATGCAAATAATCTAATAAATAAATAGGAAAAATTGAAATAAAAAAACCCTAACCTAATCAAGGTGAGATCAGTTGGAAGCAAAGAGATGTATTTTATGTAGTTTTATCCTCAATACACAAGATCCTATGCTCAAACAAGATTGCAAGAAATATCTGACCAAGGGTGATATAAAAATAATAGTAACAAAGGAGAATGTAGAAGAACACAATCCCAAACAAGGAAGCAACTAACTATGGTTGGTTGGTACAATGATTGTAATTAAATGGGTGCTAATCCAATGACTTCCCTTCTCTAAATCGTGTAGTCTAGCATGAAAAAAATGAATGATGGATCTCAAAAGTAATGGCAAGTAGGTTGTGGATATAACAAGCTCTATACACCAATATTCAAAGCAAATTTTTGGATCCAAACTTATTCTTAAATTGAGATACTTGTAGAGTAAGCAAGGAGGTTGAACGAGGTAGTTTAAATGAGTTAAGTTAATAGTAAAACTTGCGATGGAATGAAAAATAGATAAAAACAAGAGTGAAAATGAGTTGGTCCAGTGTGGAGGTGAATTCAAGGTGTAAAAAATAAGAAATGTGAAGAAAAACATGCAAAATGCATGATAACTCAAACTTCGGATGTTAAAATTAAAACATAGATAAGTTGTGACAAAACTGATGATATTTGAAGGTGACAATTAAGAAACCTTCCTTTAAAATTATGAAATCAACCTATGTAGTTCGGAAATTACACTATTAAATTAAAAAATCACCCTTTTGGTTATGTTTCTATCATGGTATTTTATGAAATCGTGTGGTAGATCGTGAACTTTTAGGGTGGTTTTGAAAAATATAGTGGGAATTTCATCACCGATAGGGGTAATTTCTTCCTTGTTGAAAAGAGTTTAGTAGTTAGGCCAATGAAAGCTAAAAATGTTAGAAAAGAGGCTTGAGAATGGCCAAAAGAGGGATAGGGAGAGAATATGGTGTAAACCATCATTAATAACCTGCTTGAGCATATTTTGGAGATCAGTGCATCATCATTGGACTCATTTCAAAAATGTCACCGCGTGAGTTTTTGGGTGCATACATTTCCTTTAACTTTAATAATGAAATGACTTTGATCATTTAGGGAAATTTTATAGTAGTGGGACATGTCATGGAATTTTTCATATTGACTGGCTTTCAAAGTATCCATTTATTAAACTTGTTAAAAATGAGGAAGATTTTTCAAGGTTTGATAGAATGTAGATGTAAGATATACAATTGGAAATATGAGAGAGGAAAAAACATTGTAGCTTAAAGTAAACACCATAGAGAAACATGTTGGCAAGGTATATAAAAATAAATTTGTCAACGGAGAGGATAAATCAATACTAAGATTTAAAATGGAAGTAAAATGTCTACATGTCAACAATACAAAATAATATGAAGAATACATGCAAACTTAGGAAAAGGTAACCGCAAGCAATGGTACCATTGAAGCACTTTTTTGAAAGATGATGAAAAGTACCCATTTGTCCAAAATCGTACAACTATTGGTGGATTTTCACATTTTATATAGAATTTGTCCTGTACCAAATTGTCCATAATAATTAAACTTATCTTTTATTGGTGTGCCAAGTTTTTCAAAAAACTAATTATTTTGTAAATAGTGATTGGGAATGAGCTTGTTGTCTTTTTCAAATTGAAAAGGAGAATATAAAAGAAAAATAAAATAGTAAATGTATGTGGCTTTATCTTTTGATGAAGTTACAACCATGGATAATATTTAAGGGGTCTACATGCGTGTTTATACTGTTAAAAATCATGTCTGTCACCCTCATCTTCTTAAAGTTTATAAGGTGAAGGAAAATTAAAAATCATAAAATCTTTTTGAAGTTGTTATTTTTTGTAAATATATTTGAGGCATGGGTGGTTATACAATTTCTAAAACCTTGTGTGTGTTGGTGTATATGGAACAACAACAATAGAAGGCTATATTAATAGTATTTGTGAAAAGCTACAAACATCATGTTCACCACATATGGTTGTTATTCACAATATCAAAAGTATAATATCGTGTGCATGAGATCTATTCATACTTTTGTTAAAGTCCTCAAATATTTATGGAATTTCAACAATTTGCAGAAGGTTAAAAATAGGGAAACAAACTTATAAGGGATATTGATACCAAGTGGATCTCATTGTATGTACCAACATAATGAGTGTTTTGAAAATATCAATCATTTATGAATGTAATGTACAAACATCATCACACACTAGACAAATCTTATGACATTTTAATTTAGTTGAGTGAATAGAGAATTTGTTGATATTAGTTGGTGTTCTTCCCATGTTGGATGAAATGAACATTTTGGTAAAACAAACCAAAGAAATAACCTTGTATATTTTAAAATATTTGAAGCTAAGGAAAACGACATGTTTAACATTAAATATATTTTTTATTTATCCAAAAATTCATTTACGAGTCTTAATTTTTCTAAATGGAACTTAATGAAAAATATGGAAAATATTAATAATTGTTTATAGTTCGATGAAAATGGAGAGTTATGTGTTCTAATGTGGGGATATAATATACCCTTGCATTATATTGAAAAGGTTAGATGTAAAAATAGACAAATGTCAATTGAAAAAGAAGCATTCGATGAGAGACATGTAGCATTTGCTGACATTGTTGACACTGTCAAGTCTACCTTCAAAGATATTGCAAGATGTCTTGCATAAGAGATAAGAGAGAATTTACATTGAGAAGAATTATTGGAAGCCATGTCTATTTTGTATCTTTAGTATTTGAACCACTTCCAACCTAAAAAAAACATAAGAAGTTGAATAATTAGAGTGTATAATTACATGGAGAATATTTGGAAGGTGTATTAGATTCATCTAAGCTAAATGAGCAATCTGCATGTTTTTTCACAATGACAATGGCTTATTTTAAAATTATGGATCATCCTTATGAAGATGGAGCCATAACATATCTTTGAAAAACCCCAATCTAGGTGAAATTGTTCACATGATTCAATGTAAAAATATTTTAAACTTGTTGATTTATGCCAAATAGTGATTTTTACTTTAGTGGAGGATGAGAGAGTATGTAACACATTGGTATTCTTGAAATCAAAAGTAAGAAAAAAAACTTTAAAATAATTTGGAGTATTGTTTGAGGATATATACAACTAGGTACAATGTTTTTAATTTTACTTGTGACAGCACACGAACAATGATGGAGGTTTTCATGTGAAAGAAGAGGCATGGCCATTGATTTTAAGCATGGCTATGAATCAAAGTGAAATTTTGAAACAAAATTAAAAGATGATGAAGATCATACTACACGTACATTAAATGAAAATGAAGAATAAAGGCTAGAAAAATAAAATTTGGATGCTTGATCTTGTAACTCCAATTTAGATTTTATATCATAGATGGTATGCACTTATTACTATGCACTCAACAAAATAATAAAATTTAAATTTTTGTTTTGCTATTATTATTATTATTACTATTATTATTAACTTTTTGGTGATCAATTTTCATACACTTTTTATATTAATTTATTGGTGAGAAATATTATTCGTAGCACTTTTATACCCTTTCTTATAGGAATTATTGTAACACAACTTTTGTATACTTATTCAAAAGAAATCAACTTCACTATCATTAGTTAAATGAAAGCAGATTTACTATACTTAGCCAAATGAAACAAACTTAACTATAATTAGTCAAATTAAAGTAAATTCATTCTGTTTAGTCAAATGAAAGTAATTTCACTATGCTTAGTCAAATAAAAGCAACTTCACTATGTGTAGTTAAATGAAAGGAACTCAACTATGCTTAATTAGATGCAAGTATTACAACCACAAATGTACTACACTTTTAAAATGAAGCATCATTAGCAACACTAACAAAGAAAACACAAAAAAATGTAATTTTTCATATATTTAAATTTTACATATATTTACATTTAATTATGCTATGGTAGTTTTGGTAAATAGTTCCTTTCTCATCCGTCATAAAATTTTGAAAATATGTCATTTTACAATAAGGGTACCCTTAAATATTTTTATATACAATATGGAGAACTATAATAAACTATTTCCTTTTAGTAAAATGGGTTACCAATATTTCCCATGTGATCTAATCATGCATAAGTATCATAGCAACTTCTTACACATCTTGATTAGTGGAGAGCCTGTTAATATTTTTAAAGAGTGTAAATATGTTGTTGAGGCTTTCAACTTTAAAATTCATATTAACTGCTCTCTTATATGCCTTAGATAAATAGTGTTTTGTAGGAGTCTTTATTTTATTGATAACAACCATGAACTTTTAAATGAGAGTTTTGATTTCCTATTGCCATTCACTCTTACTCCTTTAATACAATCTCTGAATGGTGAAGGAAGCCTCGTGTTCTAAAAATTAGTTCAATCATTTTTTTATTTTAATGCCTTTTCATTGGATTCCACTAATTATCTATGAAATTTCTCAAAAGTGGTGGTGATCTTTGTCACGTCAATGATTAAATCTTTTAAAGCTACAACATTGTCCTACCAATTGTTATTCAACGTCCCTACCATCTATAAATCAATGTTGTGCTTGGTTTTTATAACTATCATATGTAATCATCCAAATTTTTAGATTTGGGACCCATTTTTTCACATACAATCTTTTTAAGTTTGTCCACTCTCCTTGCAACCTTACTAATAGCCCACATATTTTTTTGAGAGTTTGTAGATGTCACAACTATATACCTTAAGAATATCATCATAGTATCTATTTAATGTGAATAAAGGATTTATTTTTCTTTGAAAGGGAAATGACTGAAGCTCAAATTGTTGAAAGTAATTTAATTGAAATGCATGTGCATAAACACACATACATGCAGGAAAAACACATACCACACTACTTTTCATAAAGGAATGAATGATAAATTTAAAACACACATCAATATGGAATACACACATAAATACCACAATAGATCTCACTTCCTTGGCTGAGTGGGGCCTTGTTCTCCCTTGTAATAGGATTAAGACACTAATAAAATTGCATAAATCTCATATAATCAATTGCTCATTAATGCTAGAAAAGTTTATAATTTGAAAGTGAATAAACTTGTTATTCTCTATTAGTTTTACTTCCTTCCACCTTTATTATTACTAATACATTAACATGAATATGTTGTTTATATATCACAAAGCTTCTACAATAAGTGATCAAAATAGATAACAACCTAACAAGATTACAACTAACTATAATCTTACTTATTCTAACATTAAAACATTACAACATTTTTTCCACGTTTGAAGGGAGAAACCGATGGAGAAGTGTTGGCATTGGTTCACACATGATTCCTTTGGTTACTAGTAGTTATAAATCCATTTATAGTTGGAACTATATGATATTCATTCTAGTATAAAACCTCAACATAGTACTTAAAAACTTATATAAATATTATGGCTAAAAATAGAAATACTATTTATGGAAAGTTTATACATAGCTTTTATAAATGTTGAAAAAATAGATTAGATTACTTCTCCATTAATAATATATGTTTTTATAATGATGCACAATCTTTAGGTGTTTTCTATCAAGGCTTTGGAAATCTCTGGATCTGGTCTCAACATCTCCAGAGCTAGACTGGTGATCTCCAAAGCCAAACCGATGGACTCCGAAGGTAGTCTTGGGATATCCAGAGCCAACGTGGAGATCTCTGGAGCAAATGTAAGCTAGTTTTCAAGAGTCTTCTTTATATAAAAAACACATTCCTTACCTGTAATACATTTGTATGGCATGTATACATAAAACTAGCAGATTTTAATGCAAATGTTAGAAAATAATGGTATAAAGTAGGTAACAATGACTTGCATAGAATAATCAATGAAATATACTCATTCTCTGCTTTGAATTAGTAATGAGTTCCATAATGTACATATAAATCCACTCAAAATAAATATTCTTATCGGAAAAATGAGGTCATCACTTGGATATAATGAGCTATTTTGGAGGGTCATCATTTGCCCCACACTTTACTTCTAACAAGTCCTCTTTCAGGCCAAGGTCTTCCATGTTTTATAGCAAGCACCTAGTTTCCTAGTGTTTTGTTGAGGTCATAATATGTATCCAAGTTAGAATCTTTTGGGTTGATGTAACCTTTATATAATCTGACTTGTGTTTTCCATCTCTCAAATTGTTCTACCCCTTGATGTGTTGTATTTTTCCATGGATATATGGGATTGAGTATGAGTGGAGGTATATAACTCAATCTAATACACTCTTGTCCATATATCTAGTCAAATTATTGGATCATCTCAATAATATCCCTAGCCCTTATGAAACACCATCTAAGGGTAGTGGGAGACATGACGTCTCTTCTTTTCAATTGGATATTCAAAGTATCCCACCTTTTATCACAAACACTAAGTGTTGCATTGAAATGTTGTTGTGGTTATTTTTAAAAATCAATGATAAAATTTTGCATGATCTATGGATAGTTCTCCCTAGTATTTGGATTATACAAAAGAATCCTATATAACTTTATTTATTTATTTTAGTCAGTAAATTCAGGTCTCGTGTAGTGTCCCATAGTCTTGGCCTACTCAAAATATTCATCTGTTATTGCACTTCATGCAATTTGATTTTTTAAGGTGGAGATGAAGGCTTTAATTTGAACCTATTCTACAAATAGGTTAATCAAGAAGGAGGACATATGTCTTGGGAGAAAGTTCCACAAGTATAACTCAAACAAAATATTTTGTTGATAAGGGTTACTAGTATGGTATGCTTCCATAAACTCCATATTGTCCTCTAAATCATAGGGTAACCCACATAAAATTCTCAAAAATTGCCATCTATATAATTATTCTTTTAGAAAGAGACCAAACCCATAGGTATGTCTTCTACAAGCAAGAAGATTCTATAGAAGTTCATAGGCTATCTGTAATGTGGATTATATCTTCTCTTCTTGTCTTCTTTCTTCCTCAATATCATTTTTCAACTTCTTATTCTCAGCGTTAACCTCCCTTACATTCTAATAGGTTTCTTCCAAGTGGTCATGATGTCATTATAAAAAATTAAGGTTTGTACACTATGGTCTAATGTTCTGTAGGTGTAGGTAATTTCTCTTTTAATTGATTTATCCCACTATTTTTACTCAAAGTTTGTTTCTTTTAACTCTTATAAAGAGAAAATATGTTGTTCCTTACCTCTTAACTTCTGCTTGAGGAATGTTATTTCCTCATCTTGTTATTTCAAGGTTGCTTCTGCTCTTGACAAGGCCATAACATGTTGTATTTCCTCTTCCTCATCATGACTAGATGGTCATTCTTTTTCCTCTACGATTGGAGCCTCTCCCTTGTCCATTGATGGCTTGGACGAAGAAGGTTGGGTAAGTTCTTCTAATGTTTCCTCAACTAAAAATGCTACTACCATGGTTGTTAATTCCTCAATACAAATAGATGGTTCCTCCATAACTTCTTCTATAGCCTTTTCTAAATTATATTTATCTTTAACAAGTTGTTATTAGTTGAAACTACCAAGAATTTATGTATCATTTTATCATCCTCTTTAGGAAGGATGAGTTTTCATCTTTTCCTTGGCAGGGTTTCTGATGGTGACTCCTCAATTGGAGCCTTCCTTCTTACACTTCTCCTTAAAACACTCTATTGATATATCTTCAAAGTTTCCTCCTCATTATAAAAAATTTCATGATGGGTGTCTTAGCAGCAACAACATGTTTTGGAGTCTCTTCGGAGCTAGCTCTAGAGGTCCTTAATCTCACTTTCCTCTTCCTTAATAATTTTGGATATGGCTTCCCACTGATAATTTCTTCTTTTTGGATAGATTTGAGTGTGAGAGGAATACAAAGGTCTTCTTTTTACCTCAGTCATATTTTTTAGTTAGCCTTGAAAAAATGCTTCCCATTTGATTCCCTATCTAGTTTGTACAAGAAATGATGTTGGCATACTAATTATATCAACACATGGTGTTTGATGGATGTTACACCCTGAACATATTTGTTTTCCATGAATTGTATGGCAACATAGAGAAAGTATGGTAGATTGAACCTCAAATTAGGTTTGTGTAATACTTGTCTTCAATAATTTAAAATCTTCATTGCATCACCTTTCAATGAGCCATATTGTCCATCACATGTGAAATGCTTGATAACCAAAAATGTTATAGTCCTCCATGGTTATGGAAGTGTTTCTCTATTAATTCCCTTGGTTATCCCCTAAGGATTGAAAATTAACTCAGGGATGGCTTCTCCCTCTCCATAAAAGATCTAGATAGAGTCCTTAAATTTATATTTTCCTGAGATCCTCATTCCCATCTCAGGAATTCTAGAGCATTGATTGATAATAGGGGTGCACTAGAATTTTGATGCCTTTTAACTTGGTAAATTATCCATCTTGATTGATGATAAACTCCTTGAACAATTATTCATCATAGCATTGGAATTGATTAATGAATTCCAACAATCTTGCTTCTTCAAATATCATTACCACAACTGAGATATCTCCTTCTTCTAGTGACTCCTCAATTGGTGCCTTCTTTCTTGTATTTCTCCTTATAACCCTAGGTTGAGATATCTTTGGAGTTTCCTATTCATTATCAAAAATTTCCATGATGGGTGTGTTAGAATTAACATCAAGTTTTTGAATTTCTTTGGAGCTAGTTTCAGAGGTCATTGATCTCAATTTCCTCTTCTTTACTGGTTCTAGAGGTGCTTCCTCAATGACAACTTCTTCTTTTTGGATAGATTTGGTGTGAGAGGGGAGTACAAAGGTCTTATTTTTACCTCAGTCCTCTTTTTTAGTTTAAATTGAAAAAATGCTTCCCATTTAGATTCCCCATATGATTTCTACAAGAAATGATGATGACATATTAATTTTATTAACCAATGTTGTTTAATGGATGCCACACCCTAAACATAATTAACTACCATGACCTAGATGACACAACAGAGTAAGTATGGTAGATTGACCCTCCATTAAAGTTTGTGTAGTATTTTTCATAGATGATTTACAATATTCATTGCATCACCTCCCAACGAGCCAAATTATCCATCACATGTGAAGTATTAGATAACCCAAAATGCTATAGTCCTCCATGGTTTTGGAAGGTTTTATCTCTGAATTCCCTTGTTATCACTTGTGAACCAACAATTACATCAATAATGGGTTTTCCCTTTTCATAAAATATCTAGGTTAGGTCTGTAATTGCAATTTTTCCTAAGATCTACATTCTTATCTTATAAATTTCAGAGAGTTGATTGATAACATAGTTGATAATTGGAATTTTGATGTCTATTACCTTAGTAAATTCTCCCTCTATATTGATGATGAGTTCCTTGACCAATTATTCATCATCACCCTGGATTTTATTAATGAATTCAAACCACCCTTTTTCCTCAAATATCACTGCCACAACCTTATCATCCAATAGAAGTTATGTTGATTTAGGTTTTGACTTCTTTTGTCCGATTTAGTAAAAGTTGTGAAGAAAATGCAAAGTTGTGGGGATATTTTGGAAGACAATTGAGAGAGCGATGTAGCAGACAACAAGAGATAATGTTTTGGAATTAAGGAGAACACAATCTTTTGAAACAAATAGAGCAAGGCACATTTAAAAATATTTTTTCCATCATTATACTCGAGATATACTGGAGTTGGTTTGTCATGAAATTAGACATTTTAAGGAAGGGAAGTAGTTATTGCTACATGTTGGCAAGATTTCAAAGGAACCAAATCGATCTCTATCCCATTTTCCTCATGTCAATCTATCGTGAATCAATCCTTATGCCTTTTAATTTGTGCCATAGGTTGTCCTTATCACGATGATTCTTAAAATCATCTTTTTCTCTCATGATTGCTCAGATCTCATCACCTTGGTGACATCATATCCCATGTTACTTTTTGAAAAGTTATTCAATAGTTACGTCATACCTCCTTTTTGAAAAATATATTTTTATTTTTCCAAAAACACCACTTTTTAGGAGACCTCCTTTTGTTATGTCCTCATTTAAAAGAATCTATTTTAGAATGTGGATTAGATGACATATAAAAACTCAAAATTAATCCTACTCATAGAGAAATGAAATATCAATACCTTGAATTACCTGTGTTTTGTCATTGTTCCTAGTTATGCCATATGTCCTAGGATCAAAAGAACACACAAGTTAATCTAGAGTACTTTACAAATTAATTAAGAATATTATGTTTATTGCTTTTATTCATTTAAAAAGTTATCCTTTACTAGTTTTCAACCTTTCCACCATTTTTTTTCATTTTTTTGGTAAGAGGACTGACATTTGTTATTTTTAATACTTTTCCTTTATTAGACTCAAAATATCATTCTTTGGTTGTGATGGAAGAACAAGTTTCTTCCATATAACCAATTTTTGTTTGAGATTGAATCAGCCTATAGAACTCCTCCTTGCTAGGAGGTTGATGATACAACCTCAATATATGACCATTTACCAAAAGTGTCTTGCTATTACTATCAATTGGTAAAAATTGAATAGTTCCACTCTCAAAAATATTTTTAATTTGGTAAGGTCCTAACCATCTAGTGCAGAGTTTACCTTAAAAGTGTTGATACTTGGAGTCAAACAATAAGGCCTAATCTCCTTCTTTGAATCTTCTTTCCTTGAAATGCATATCATGCCATGCTTTCATTTGATATTGAATAAGTCCTGTTTGATGCAATAATTTTAGTCTCATCTCATCAAGTTCATTTATTTGAAGAATCCTCTCTTTTTGTGCTTTAGTTATATCTATGCCTACCACCATTGCTATTTACAGTGTTTGCAACTCAAATTTAATTGGAAATAATGCCTTCTTCACATACATAAGTTCATATGGATAAAGGTATGTAGTGGACTTCCATGTTGTGTTGTAGGCTCAAACTTATTCAGGTAGCTTACTCGTCCAATCTTTTCTGATCATGTTCACTACCTTTGTCAAGATGTTCTCAAGTTCTCTATTGGTGACCTCAACTTGACCATTAGCTTGAGGGTGGTAAGTGATGACTTATTTTGAGTGATTTGGTAGTTTTCTATGAAGGTTTTCATCATGTTGGATGCAAATTTAGTACCTTGATCTAAAACCATTGCTCATGGTGCTCCAAAACATTGCATGATTTTGTAGTACAAGAATTCAACAACCTTTTCTTCACAGGGAAATGATAAGGCCTAAATTTACTCAGTACACACTAGGATGTACTCTTTTATTTGAAATGGTGGATCAATAGGACCAATGAAATCCAACCCCCATTTTTTGGTGGATGGAGGGGCATCTCATTAGACAGTGTAGGTTTTCCCATCTTTTGGCAAACATCACATTACCAAATATAACTCTTTGCATTCTTGTGAAGTAAATGTCAATAGTATCTAACCCCAAAAATATTGTGAATACTGATTTTAGCTTAATAATGACTTCCTCTTGGTTCATCATGGCTAGCCCTCAAGATGTCATATTCCATCTTCTTTCACACACCTATAAAGTGTATACACATAATATTTTAAAACCTTATCAATTACTGATGTTTTTTCTCTTGAAGGAACCTCTCAAAACTGAATCTCTCTGAATGCACATTTAAAGGGTACATTGAGAAATGGGTGGATAGACCATTTGTGCTTCGTAAGATTATTGTCCCCAATACCACCACATGAAACCAACACAAACCTCCCATATACATTTCCCCAAGATTTGACACCTCCCTTACACACTCCTCCAAGCAATTCACCACCTCAAACATCCCCTACCTAAGCCAAAACCTCTTTTTGTAGTTTACCAAACAAAGTCACATGGGCCAACCCTATTCTTAAAAATGAGCATATTACAAGACCAGGTCATCCCAACTAACCTTATCTAGGACCTAACTGCTTTATTTATTTAATAATTTGGTCAACTGTGTCAACTAAAACTTTGGAAGGGATTAGGGTTAGATCTGTCTATATAAACACATCATTTTCACCATTTTCATGAGAGAGAGAGAGAGAGATGATCATTTATTTGTGCATTTGATTATCCACCATTCTACTTGAGGAGCCATTGCTTAGGGTTCAATACTTCTTTTGGAGAGAAGAATCTTGACCTATGGCAAAAGTCTTTTAGATGCATAGGAGAAGTTGTGTATCCTAGAGCTGACTTATCTTTACTATCCTTACAAACCACAACAAACTCTTACAAAGCACCCTTAGTGAAGGGAGAGGTTGGGGCTCGATGGGTTCATCTTCAAGGTAAGGATTCCTAACTTTTGATCCTCTTTATTAGTAGAGAGATTTGCATGTGTTAGATTATGAATATGTTTTTCTATCCATGCATTAAGATTACCTCTACATTGACTTGATTAAAGGTCTTCTTTGCATTTTAATTTTATGTATATTAGCCCCATTTTTTTCCATGTGTTTTGTTGAGCACTAAATTATATTTACTTTACTTTGCCATTTATTTTGATAAGAAAACATAGGACCTATCTAGGGTTATTGTGTGGCATTGTTTTACTAGAGGCTTTGGAACCCTCTCTAGTGATATTGTGTGGTAAGAGACCCCTCAATTAGGTGTAGAGGATCCATATTAGTCATGACCCCAATTGTCTAAATTTACCAACAAGCAGAAGGGCTAATTCGATTTATCTTTTCTTAGCTAGGATTGATTTGTATATGTTAGGTTGTGGAGCTAAAAGTTTCACTGTTATGCAAATATGGAGGTTGTTGGAGTTAGACAGTCGTCGATGTCAGTCAAACTACCGATGTCGGTCAGGGGTCGACTGGGAGCTACCGACATCAGTTAGGCATCGGCCGACGTCGATCATCTCCAAACAGACAAGAACTGACATCAGTCGCCTGTGTGTTTCCAGAACTGTTAGTTAGACGAACAGTGAGTTTGACGAACAGCTTGTTTGCATGTAAAGACTAATTTTAATCTTGAGTCCACTTTTCTAATTATTGTTTGTTTTGGGATCTATTTAAGAGACCCATCGGGCTGTATTGTAAGAAGGACTAAGAAGGATTAGATCCTCAACTTGAAGGCAAGAACAACAATTGGGTTGGTTGTCTCAAGGTGTGTAAGCAAGGTCAGTTGATCTACAGGGTGTGCAAGATCAAGGAGATTTGCGGGTGTGTGTGTGTGTAAAGTCAACTAGATCTGCAGGGTAGCAAGATTAAGGATATCTGCAACACAACAAGGAGCAAGATCAAGGATATCTGCTTGTGTATGTAAGGTAGGAAAAACAACCATTGAGTTGATTGTCACCGAGTACTGGTATTATAGGCAAAACAACTGGTTGAGTTGATTGTCACAAGGATTGGATTGTAATTGATTGAGAGAGAGAACTCTTGAGGGAAAGAGATCTGTACATTTGAGAGGTGTGAGTAAGAGTGTGATTTCTTCATTGTATTTCCTTTTGGAAGAGTGTTAATACAAGATTGTATTGTCTCTCATATTCTTTGTTGATTCTAAATTCTAGTTACATATTACTTCTGGTTAAATTTCGTGTTTAGTTGCTTATACAAAGGTAATCAAGTGTGCTCTTAAGGAGTAGGATCTTGAAAAATTGGTATCAGAGCAGGTTCATCAGAGCTTGGTTCACTAACACCTTGGTTTCAGAGTGTGTTAAGTGTTTGTTGATTACAGGTCACTCACGAGGGTTTCTGTTTGAGTGGAAGTAAAGCAATGGCAGAAGAAAGTAAGCTAATAATGGAGAAATTCAATGGCAAGAATTATCAATTATGGAATTGTGGAAAGAAAGGGCATGTAAAGAAAGATTGTTGGTTGGTAGAAGATCAGCATGAAGGAAACAAAGAAGCAAATGATGCAGGTATTGTTGCACAGAGTGCTCTTATATGTTCCTTAGATAAAGTAGAATCTTGGGTTTGAGATTTTGGTGCCTCTTTTCATGCAACCCCAAATAGAGTATTTTTCCATGATTATGTCCATGGAGACTTTGGAAAGATTTATTTAGGGGTTGGTGAGCCTTGTCAAATTGTTGGCAAACGGGAAGTGTGGCTGAAATTGCAGACGGGCAACACATGGGTGTTGAAGGATGTCATGCATGTTCCCATCCTAAAGAGGAGTCTAATTTCTATAGAAAAGTTGGGAGATGAGGGTTGCACAATAACTCTCACAGCGGTATCTTGGAAAGTTTCCAAGGGTGCACTTATATTAGCAAGAGGTAAGAAAGTAGGTACACTTTATCTATCTACTTGTATTACTGATTCTCCTTCTATTTTATCTACTTCAGATGTAGATGCAAAGATGTGGCTCTGTAGGCTTGGTCACATGAGTGAGAAGGGAATGGATGTTCTTAAGTAAAATGGTAAGCTTTCAGATTTGAAAAGCATAGATCAAGATTTCTGTAAGCAACAAAAGAAAGTGAGGTTTCTTGAAACTGGGTCAACAAAGAAGGTAGCTTCTATTGGAGGATCACAGTATTGCATAAAGAGGAAATCTAATGTTTTTGACAAGTGAAGAACTTGAAAGCCTTGGTTTTCAAAGAGAAGATGATGGACAGAGATCAGCTCAAGAGGCTGAATAATTTTGAGCAAGAAAGTGTTGATTTTGACAAGGTTATGATCCAAAATGAGCTCACGAATAAAAATCATCACTCACAGGAAAACACAGTTATCGACATCGATCAGGTGAGAACCGACATTGATCAGGTAGGAGCTGACGTCAGTCATGTGCAGACCAAAGTCAATGATGTCAGGTGGGTGGACACTGATTTCAGTCAGGGAATCGATGTTGGTGAGCAGGTGGACACTGACGTCGGTCAGGAAACGGACGTCGGTGATCAAGTGGAATCGACATTGGTCAGGTGCGGACCGAGGTCGGCCAGAGATGACCGAGATTGGTCACTGTTAGAATGAAATTTGGGTAGATAGCAAGCTATCAAGGAGTCTCAAACACCCATGAGGAGGTCTGAAAGAGTAAGTAAGCCTCAAATTCATTATTCCCCTTTTTTATACTATTTGTTGCTCACTGATGGTGGAAAACCAGAAAGTTTTGAAGAGGCAATGCAGGTAGAATCCAGGAAATAGTGGGAGCATGGCATGAATGAGGAAATTGATTCCTTGGAAGAGAACCAAACGTGGGATTTGGTAGAGTTGCCAGTCGGAAAGAAAGCACTGAAAGACGAATGGATTCACAAGTTAAAGAAAGGAGAGAATGGACAGGGGAGACAGAAGGCCAGGTTATATGGTCTTGAGCAAGCTCCAGGATAGTGGTATAGGTTTGACAGGTTTATGACAAAGCCTGGCTTTAGTCAATGTCAATGTGACCATTGTGTTTATTTTACCAGGTTGGATAATATTAGCTACATTATCCTGTTACTGTATGTAGTGTATATGCTTGTTACAGGGTCACACATGTAGGGATTTGCTCAGCTAAAGGTAAAAGTAGCTCAAACATGTGCCAGGAAGGATTTAGGAGGAGCAAAGAAAATCCTTGGCATGAGTATTTCTAGAGACATGGAAAGTCGCAGGTTGATTTTGTCTCTAAAAGATTATGTGAATAAGGTAGTGGAGAGGTTTGATATGCAGGATGCAAAATCAGTAAGCACACTTATGGTTGGATAGTTCAAGTTGAGCTTAAAATAGTGTCCTAAATCACATGATGAGGTTGAGTACATGAGTACTAGACTTGATATTGCCCAAGCAGTGGGAGTTGTTAGCAAGTTTATGGCTAATTCAGGAAAGGAGCACTGGAAAGCAGTTCAGTGGATTCTCACGTATCTGAGAGGGACCAGTAAAAGGTATTTATACTATGCAGGGTCAAGTACTTCTCTACATGGGTATGTAGATTCAGATATGATAGGTTACTTGGATGACAGGAGAAGCACCACTGGATATGTGTTCACTGTTGGTGAAACGGCAGTTAGCTGGATATCAGAGTTGTAGAAGGTTGTTGCAGTCACGGTGGCTAGCAAGGATAGGAACCCTGCAGGTATGTTAACAAAGCTAGAAACAAAGGAGAATTTGAATCTTCATTAAACTTTTGTTGGTCTTCAAGATTGAACTTGAAGAGGGATACAAGCTAGAAACAGATTAGAGGACGTTGCTGTATAGGTATAGGTGCAGCGATTTATCTCCAAGTGGGAGATTGTTAGGTTGTGTAGCTAAAAGCTTCACTGTTATACAAATATGGAGGTTGCTGGAGTTAGACAGTCGCTCACCTATGCGTTTCCAGAACTATTAGTTAGACGAACAGTGAGTTTGAAGAACAGCTTGTTTGCATGTAAAGACTAATTTTAGTCTTGAGTCCACTTTTCTAATTATTGCTTGTTTTGGGATCTATTTAAGAGACCCATGGGTCTATATTGTAAGAAGGACTAAGAAGGATTAGATCCTCAACTTTAAGGCAAGAACAACAATTGGGTTGGTTGTCTCAAGGTGTGTAAGCAAGGTCAGTTGATCTGTAGGGTGTGCAAGATCAAGGAGATCTGCGGGTGTGTGTGTGTAAGGTCAGTTAGATCTGTGGGGTAGCAAGATCAAGAAGATCTACAACACAACAAGGAGCAAGATCAAGGAGATATGCTTGTGTATGTAAGGTAGGTAAAACAACCATTGAGTTGATTGTCATCGGGTACTGGTATTGTAGGCAAAACAACTGGTTGAGTTGATTGTCACAAGGATTGGATTGTAATTGATTGAAAGAGAGAACTCTTGAGGTAAAGAGATCTATACATATGAGAGGTGTGAGGAAGAGTGTGTTTTCTTCATTGTATTTCCTTCTGGAAGAGTGTTAATACAAGATTGTATTGTCTCTCATATTTTGTGTTGATTCTGAATTCTAGTTACATATTACTTCTGGTTAAGTTTCATGTTTAGTTGCTTATACAAAGGTAATCAAGTGTGCTCTTAGGTGTGGATCCTAACAGTATATAAGCTTCAATTTCCCTTGTATACATTATGGTGAACCTGACACAAACTGTCATAGGTTTTCTTCTACACCTTCATTTATTATTTATTTCTTATTTGCATCACTAGATTGAATATATCAACTCAATCTAACTTTTTGTGTGCAGGTTTAACACACAGTCGATCTAATAATTTTATTTCTCATTGTGTAAGTCATCTTATATACTAGGTAACTAGATCAATCCACTCAAATCAATTCACTTCTTTATAAACAAGTTTTCAGATTCAATAAACCCAGTCGACTTTGTTAATAGATTAAAAATCTTCTTCTAGACGACACAATATAAAAATAACAAATTCAGCATCTTAAATATTATCATGTTAATTCTCACCATTTTAGTCAATTTTTTTCTTCATTGCAGTCCTATTTTTTTTATAGTTTTTAGTTTATAAAACTATAAATCTAAAGCAAACTAGGTCGACTAGGTCGTCATAGTTCTATATCTTGCTTTCTTGCCCAGGAGACTCAATCGACCCTGACTATGTTTTTATGGATCTTGCTTTAACAAACAAAATTGAACCAGTCAATTATATTCTATATTGTTTACATACTTGGTCATCTGAATCGACCTTGTACTTTTCAATGAAAGGAACTAACTCATAATGCTAATAATTAACTTATATTTCATTTTGTTGCTTGCTTTCTTAAAGGAGCACACATGGACTAAATATGAAGTTTTAGTTTATCAATTTAGTCACACTATTTTTATTTTATTCACACTCTTCCAAACCACATAATATCAAAAAGCATTAAATATATTATACCCAACATCAACTTACTTAGATTTCATCACAAAGGGAGATGTTGACTCAGTTTTTTTGCCAAGTATAAATACATGTTTGATGGTATTTATTGGAAATGCACCCAACACCCTTATCACTATGGTATTAGGAAGTGAGGGTAGGCCCAAATACCAAGCCAATACCATCACCAATACATATCCCTTTCAACCTTAACTACCTGAAACCATCCTTAGATTGCCTTTCTAGTTCCTTTTGATAATGAACTCTCTAGCATATATATATATATATATATATATATATATATCTAAAAATTTAAATTTAAAACATCTATGAATGACCACATAGATTAACATTTCTATTTTTTCTACTCGCTCTCTTATAATTGTATGTTATATTGTAAAACTTGTATCAACTAACGTTGGTACATAATTTGTGCTATGTGTCATAATTGGATCGACTTGATCAACCCAATTACTTATGTGTTTATTTCAAATATTCTACAAAATAACACTAGATCATCCAGATTTATAACTATCAAAACCTATCTTTACCTTTCAAACTTAGTCGATCTGCTTGATTGTGTCTCATATAGTCTTTATTTTCCCATAAAACATAGTCACTTTATTTGACCCAGTCTCTTGCATGCTACTTATTTTTTTTGCCTTCAACACATAGTTGAACTATCTAAATATGTGTCTTTAAAACTCCCTCAATTTTACCATCTATAGAATTCAATCGACCAATGCAACTGTGTCTTTTACATCCTATCTTGTCTAGTAGCCTTCAAAATAGTGTCAACTGGTTCAACCTAATATCCTACCAGTTGATCCTCTTTTCCTTAATGAGTTTTTAGTTTCTCTCATTCATCATGAATTTATTATTTGAGGATAATATAGAATTGAATCAAATAAACATGATGAATTTTACCAATCCCAATGAGGTTCCTAAAACACATCTTGTGGCACCCATTATGAATGAAAGCAATGTCCATGTTGCCACCCATACCAGCAACTATGGGACTCCTCATTCTTCCTTGATACCTAACCCTTTGTTTGCATTAGAAGATAAGCATGACCTTGATTACATAATTGAAATGCCCTTTTTTTATCAACAAAAACCCTCAACATAAAGGAAAATATCCTACAACCATTTATAATCTCATGATGGGACTTCATCTATGAGAAACCCATTCAGCTTCCCCTAGTTTTTCCCTAGGATTTGGGGAAAGCCCTTTCTTTTCATTCCAACCTTTCCCCTCTATTATATCTCTTTCCCACACCATTACATCATCTTATATGTCTTCTTCTACCTACATGCCAAGTATTTCTACAAAACATGGTAGGTTCAACTTCTAGTGGGGCTCTTCAAAATACCCACATCCCTAACCATGATACTACTGCTTATTTTGTTATTAATGTTTCTTTTGATACCAATATTACTCATGCCACTAGTGTGGTGCATGATACTACCTCATCCCGCACTCATGTGCATCTTAAGCTCTTAATACCTCACATAATACTAATGCATCACATGATGCATCTACTAGCCAAAATGTTGCTCAAAATAATCAACTTTTATTACTAATGCTTAACCAAATGCATACTTATCAAATCAATAATGAAAATTAGATGATGTAAATGTGAAATCACCTAATACATATCCAAAACCAAACTCAGCATATTCCATGGGGAGCACAAAATCCTAATTCCCCCCATCCCCCCTTAGGGATTCACATGGTAACCTCATACCACAAACTTCACTTATCAACAAAACTATCAAACATTTATATAATGAACCTATAGTACCTCAAATTTCCAACATTGACATAGGATTTATCACCTCCACCACCACTTATAATGGATCTACAAACCCTACTTTGCATCTAAAAACATTTGGCAATCTTTACAAATATTTGGTCAAGCTTAATACTTTCATTGCTACTAAACTCTTAATTAAAATGCTTTCATAAGATGATTTAGATTGGTACAATCAATTGAAAACCCACTCTATTACTAGTGTAAAAGACTTGGTTAACTCACTAGTCCAAGAATTCCAAACTAGTGATTTTCCTGAAAATAACTTCGCTCATTTTAAAAACTGTAAACAACTCAAAAATAAAATGACATGAGTCTTCATCAAATGATGGAAAATTTTATCTAACAAATTTGAGCATAATATGATAGATGATAACCTATTTCACTTATTTACTTATGATATCCACCCTAAATTACAATATTATGTTGGGACCATCTCTCCAAAAAGTTTGAAAGAAGCTCTTAACCAAGCCAAATGACTAGACTTCTTCATGTGTCAATTTGAACCATCTCAACTTACAATGAGAACTCACATGCTTATCAAAAATAAAAACCATCATGCAACCAATAATGGTGTTGATAATACTTATGACACCATACATACCATCCAAGATATTGCTCCAAACAACACAATAGAGCATGTCCCCTCCCCCAACAACAATTCTAATCACACTCCCACATTTTCTCAAAATAATCATACTAATGTGCACAAACCACTGTCCCTAGAGAAAATTCACAAACATTTTCCAAGGCCTCTACCATAAGATCTTGACCCAACTCATCCTATGAAATCATGGTATGATCCAAATAAATTTCGTTGGTTTCATATACGTTGGGCCCATTCTCATGAGACTTGTAGATAATTAAGAAATCTTACTTTGGATTTTCTTCTTGGTCCTAACTTTGACCATGAATACCTTATACAAAAATTTCAAAAAACTTATGACATAACACTTAAAGATTGTGAGACTCAAATTAAAAATCAAATTTTAAACCAAGATAATGCTAATTTAGCTATCTACAAGGATCCCCTTCCTAACCACCATGACAACATTGAACAGCCTACCACTACTACTAACAACATTGAAAGTCTTATAGACCTTAACACCAATGATGAAAATGTGGTCAATATGATTAATATGAAAAGATTAGTTGCTTATATTAATTAAAACCCAACACCTACACATCATACCTCTTCAACATTTCACATTATTCAAGTTACTTCCCCATCCCATCTCATTGAATTGGGGTATATAAGGAACCAATACCCATACAAGCACCACCTCCAACAACACAATTTGACCATTCCTCTCATACCATTGATATAAATTTTATTCCTTCTCCAATTCTTATACCTCAAAAAAACATACCTCAACAAACCATCACATAATCCAAAGTCATTCAACCAACTTGCAAGTAACCTAAACGAACCATGCCTTATCAAAATAAGTTTAATTACACATCCAAACCCCCTTGTTAAGGACTCTTGTAATACTATGCACCTAAATATAATAATCCTCTCATGGGTTGTGACGAATGAGATCCCATTACAGAACTTTCCTATCTTCCATATCAAATTCCCATCTTAGAGATAACGAGAACTTCTCCCTACCAATGTAACTTCCTAATGTAATTATTATTCAAAATGAACATCCCTTGTCCTCCTCTTATAGGGAAAGAGGATACCTTATTCGTATTCAAAGATAAAATACTTAAATAATGTGAAAAGATGTCCATACATATTGACAAAATAGTGGACACTTCCCTCTCACTTAAATTCCATATCTCCTCTATAATTCTTGATGAAGTATTGATTCGTGCATATGATTCTCTTTTATTCGTTAGCATCCAAATATGTGATATCCAAACTGAGTGTGCTTTAATGATGAAGGTTCAGACACTTGTATTAACTTCCTTGACTTTATTAGAACACTTGGATACTCTGAATATAACCTTAAATCCATACACAATACATTCCAAGGCTATAACAAAAGACAAATGCCTCTTTTAGGTTGTGTTTGGATTCCCATTACTATTGTCCATGTGAAATTCATGATATTTAACTTTCCACTTTATTATAATATCTTACTCGATCGACCTTGGACTCATCGTATGAGAGCAATTACTTCATCTGCATGTCAACGTGTCAAATTTTCTCATAATGGTGTTATCTAAAAGATTAAAGGAGACACGAATCTTTAGAATTTCCCACCCTTGAACCCTTACCGAGTGTTCCATTTCAAGAATCCCAACACTTCAACTATTCAGTTAACACCACTAGAGGTTATAATGGTCATCATGAGTTAATTGGGAATATTCCACCTAACCTCTTAGACTCCAATGATGATGAGTTGGATGATATAATCTTAGAGATCAAAAATTTTGATCTTTCCCCTCACACCATCACTCAACTTCCTCTTTTTCTTCAACCTTGATCCTGTCAACAACCTTCTAATGACGTACTGGTTAATTTAACCAAAACTAGACATTCTATTCACCACACTTCCTCGATCGATAAAATAGTTCATACATGTACTATCGATTTACATACACCTAATTATGATGATGGTTATGATTTAGATGACCCATTTTTAGCTAGGTTCATCTAAGCTATAAACATCAAAGTTCTTAGATATCATCCTTATTTATTTGTCTTTTCATTCTTCTTCTATCGTTCCTTCTCTTATATCACCTAGTCTTAATTTATCCATTACTATTCACAAGTTAGAGATGGAGCACTCACATATTATGCCTCCAGTCATAACAGAGCCTCTCAAAAGTATGGTCATGGATCATACCATGATATAAATTTATCATTTTGCTAGATATCATGACCCTTCCAATATGCTTCCTCCATAGATGTTAGCCATTTTGCTTAGACCCTTTGCACAACCAACCCCACCTACAAATGAGCCTAATCTAATCTTTGCTCTAGCTTCTCCCTTAGTGATGGTCTTTTTCCATTACCTTAACTTGATCCCTTAATCAGACACTAGGCATAATAACCTTATTGCGATAGTCATAGAGTTGTTGGTCATTAAACCAAAGATTATCATCTATATTAGTAGCCACAGGCCTCTTCTTTTATCTTTTTAGCTAGTAGACCTCCACAATCTACTAATAGATGTATTTTTTGCTTCCATGAAACAAATAACCATTATTATACCCATTACTAAAAACTTAAGCATTACATTGACACCTTGCGACTAGTCATTACCCAGGCCAAAGATAAGACTACACCTCCTCCCAAATTACTTTCATAGTACATCCCTAAATATGTGTAAGTCTACTATGTTTGGCATCAATATTCTACCCATCATATTGATCGATGCCATGTGCTTCAACAACATCTTCGAGATCTCCCACAGTCTACACCAACACTAATTATTCTTTCTTCTATAGGTCATCTATGAACGAAGGTTCCTCCTTTGCTAGTTGCACCTCCTCCTGGTTCCATAGATACCATTCACATCGAGATACATATTCCTCGCATTAAGTATCCCACACAAGATATACCACATGAGCATCACTCTTCTTCTACACTTACCTTTTTAGTTAAGATGATACAGAAGGAAGTCCTTTCACAACTTTTCAAGAAAATTGATGAGACTCTGGCTAACGTCAAAATTCAACTGCCTAGGGATGTTTCAGATGTTATGGATAACATGTGTGGTCAAATATATTAGTATTTGTGAACACAAAATTGTGTTCTCTAGCATTATTATATTATATGATTTGAATTGGATTTGTGATCCATTTATATATCTTATATTTTTGACTATTTATCAAACATGATTTCACTTATCTCTTTTTCATGAACCATTATATTATGTTTTATGTGTTTTACATGGTTTCATTCTCTTTCACTTTTTCTTAAGGCCTATTCTCATTCTTTTCATGAATGCAAACTTATGTTTATTATCTCACTTATTTTATGGATGCCTTTATTTTCTCTGTAATGATTGTTTGCTAATATTTTACACACAAATAAAGATAATTATTATCCTGACTTTGTTATACAACCCTTGTTCCCTTAGTATTTTATCTTTACCATATGACCAATTAGGAAATAAGAATTCTCATTATGCTGCTTATATACTCTGATCTTTTTTTATCTCCCTTTTCCCCTTGTTTCCCTTCCACCTACCCACTATACATACGGTTGAAACTTGAGATTACATACTGGTTCATAGGTAAGCCTAAGTTGTTTAATCAGCCATAACTCTAGTTACTTTGTCTCCTTTAACCAACATCTAAATCTCATTTATGTGTATCAATTTTATCACTCATGTTGGTTATTCCAAATATATATATATGAGGAATCATAAATGCCATTAAAATTTTAAAAGCAAATCATTTAAACAAAAGTAAATGATTCAAAAGACAACATACAATCCAAAAGTCTAATCACACCAAAAGATGTGATCTACTATATTTAACACCTCTCCTATCCCTAATTAAATCTCAAACTCCACAGTTGGCCTCATAATAGAGCCGAGGTCCATTGGGGTGTGGTATCCAATAGATTGGGATAGGAGAACAAAAAAATCTCTATAGTGATACCTACTTTCTCACACAAGGACCCAATCTTCACAGTAGACCGATGGATCTATATGAAGTCATGAGGAATGGGGAACATGTTGTGGGAAGGTAGGAACATTTTAATTTCCTTATTCATATAACCTTATTGAGTTGATCTTAGTATTCTGCATATTTGCCTATACATCTTTGTTCTTATTGCAAGCAAGTATCCTTTGTATTTTGATGGTCACTAAACTCTTAGTGTCTTTCTTACTTAGTATACATCATGTTTACTAAGGTTTTCTCATCAAAGCCTATGTCATTCTTTTTACATTCTCTATTTCATTACAACAATCCTAATATATCCCCTTGATAAATATTTTTTTTTTAACTGATCATACCCCCTAGGGTTTCCCTTTGTAAGTTGCATTGTAAGACCTTGGATAGGACCAGACATTACTCAAAAAAAATTATTTACTTTTCCCCATATTTAACATTCAATTTATTGGTGTTCACCTTGTGAGTTGTAGTGTTAGAACATGGATATGACCTAGCTCTCCTTATAAATTACCACATTACACATCATTTACACACTTCTCATCTTGATTTAGTATGTTTTATGCTTACTTCATAAACACTTCACTTTTATCTTCTAAATTTATGATTGTGTGTATGTTTACAACCATTTTTTTAAATTTATCATACTTCCCATCTTGATTTAGTGTGATTAATTTGATTTATACTGACATTTTGTTTTTCCGTTCATACTTCCCATCTCGATCTCGTATGATTGATTAGATTTATTTCATTTATCTTTATACCATTGTTATAATATGTTTACAACTTTATTACAAATTTTCATACTTCCCAACTTGATATAGCATGACTTCTATTTGTTCTAATTTGGTGCAATTTTACTTTTACATGGTTTAAAAACATTTGGTACCTGTTACTTTACCATTTTGATTTATTATATTTATTCATATTTTATTTTTACACATTTTCCATTGTGATTTAATGTGTATTACATTTTATGATTATTTATACTTTTCCAAAACATTTGATGTTATTTTTAACCATGCATGTGTATCACATGATGCTATAAAATAAAACATACATCATATATTTCCCATAACATATACAACAAAACTAAAATACATGTGCTAGAAAATAAATACATCCTTCCATCCATCCATAAACAATATGTACAAATCATAAACCAAGAAATGTCCATATCAATAGATATAACATGAGCTTGATATAATATAATATAAAATACAATAGCTACAACTATAACGTTGTGCTCCATCATTTTTATCCTATGGTCAAGCCATGTTACCCATGGATACCTGTGACTAACCCCTTTAAATAGTACATTGTAACGAGGTTGTTCAAGACCTCAATCCATCGACCTGTCCTTGTAGATTGGGTACCTGGGCTAGCAGACATCCAAGCTCTACAATAGTCACCATATGGGCAACTCAATCCTATGCCAATGCCTATTAGGCTCAGGCCTCTTCCTCTCCTACTCCTATAAGTGGTTGCAAGCCATCTCCTAATGCCTGTAATTGTTGAGTAGCCTCCCTAACCAATAAATTAGTTAACATAAACTTGGGCAAATGGTACCATAGGGTATACCAAGGTATATGGCTCATAATACGATAACAATCCATCCAAAATATGAAGGTGTTTAGCCACAATCATGGCTCCCCATTTGATCTCATCTTTAATAGTCCCTGCAAAATAAAAACCAAATATACATCAGATCTCATGTATATATATCTCAAACCATCTATCTATCCCAAATACATAAACAACATAACAATTAATGATCTATGCCAAAAACTTAATAAAGTAAACCGTTTCTCACCAGTTCTAGTGTCACCAACCACGGTCTCCCTATCAATACGACCGCTAAGCACCTTCTCTATTGGTTGCCTCCGTACAAGTGCAAAACATGGAGTCACTACCTATGTCTATCGTGTAATAGATTTAGCCTATATTTGTACAGTTTTAACACATAATCATAATCTATATTTTATTATATCATTCATTACATACATCACACTACATTTATATAAGAAAGCATCTCCTATAATCAAGGAGGCTTCCTTAATCTTCAATCCCTCAAATATCTCAACCATATAACCTCCTAACGCAAATACATAATATATTATTTATAACAATATATTTGTTTAACCTAATAACCAATAATAACCACATTAATCATATGGTAACTTACACACATTAATTTATCTCAATGTAAATACTAAATTTCAACATTCCCCCTCTTAGTTTTCACATGGGGAGAAAGTGCATCATGTGAACTGAAAACATAATCATATGTCAACGCATACTTTTAGATTTGCATACTATTGTCTAAATCTTATTGTCTGTATCTTACTGCACATTATCACCTACATACAAGATCTTATCTCACTTTCACTTTCAGTTGAATGTATTCACCAGTCAACCATCTTCTAATGAAGTATGATAGTTAGAGTATCTCGACAGTTAGAGGATATCTATAGTTAGCTACCCTTATATACAAATTTTTACATGTTCAATGATATCTACATTCTCCTCTTCTCCAACTTAGTAGGGGAATGATTACAATGTTTTATTTATTTCACACACCACACAATTGAAAATGAAAATTGCCACCAAAAGAAAATGCAACCTTGTAAATAGTGGCTGATGAGAGGTGTTTTTTAGCCTCCTTCCTCTGATGCCTCTAACCTCTATTAATTGGATGCTACTTAACAAGTTTATCTTTGAGAATAATGAGTAGAATGTTCCCTAAAATCAGACGTCGGGTTCCACCAAAATTGCATCCATGAGGTAATTTTTAAAATTTTTTGACACTTTTAAACTTTGACGTAAAATGACTAATACTAAAGATAAATGAGAATGTTGACACTTTGAGGACTTTTTACATTAATTTTTACTCTAGATAGGTCAATTTTGACTCGATTGATAAAAATGACTTATACTTTAAAAAAATGTACCCTATTCTAAGGACTAAACTTTAAGACTCTTAATAATAGAAGAGAGATTAGCCTGTTAAAACAACCAAATTGACTTATTAACTATTTTCTAGACTAAATAATTGATGACATACTGATCAACACAATTACAAGATATTTAATTTTATAATATAGCTTAAAAGCTATTTACTAGAAAAAAAACTCCTAAATAAGGACTAACATTAATTCAATCTAAATTTAATAAATTAAAAACATATATTATGCAACATATTAAAGCAAATTTAAGACACATATATTACTACCTATGAGATCAAATCCCACATTGACAAACCTAGACCGACATAAATATAACCATGCTTCAAAGTAAAATGGAAATGCCTCTGTCATGGCACTGATGCATGCCACTAGACGAAGAAAATAGACCTTTTAAAACAAATTAGTGTGTTTCATTTGGTTGAAAACAAACCTGATCTATCACACGCTTTGAAAATAAATTTGCAAGTTTGAATGGCATTGCATTGCATGAAAAAATAAAATTTCATGTAGTTATCTAGTGTGGGCTATAGGTATAGTTTGGTTGATGGACGATGAAGTTGAATAAAATAGGGGCATGAATGAATTCATGTCTACAAGTGTGGAAGAAGATGCACGAGTTTGTGTTGTGAATAGATAGAAGCAGGTTGAAATCTAGCATGCACAACAATCTACACATGAATGCCATTGAACATAGGACGTCTATTAAATAGAATAGTACTAATTTCAATAGTGAAGCTATAATGTCTAAACAATAAAAATAAAATAATTGTGCTATTACAAAACACGTTATACTTATAGGAATGCACCTTTATTGTAAACTACCTTTTCTTCAAATTTGTCCATAGACTCTCATATTGGACTCCCTTTCTTTGATACTAGATAATAGGTTTATCCCATATTTGCATACAATTTTAACACATAAATCACACTCTATATTTTATTCCATCATTCATTACATATGTGACATTACATTTATATAAGAAAGCATCTCCTCTAATCAAGGAGGTTTCCTCAATCTTTGATCCCTTAAATATCTCAACCATATAACCTCCTAACCCAAATATGTAATATCTCATTTATAACAATATATTCATTTAACCTACTAACTAATAATAACTATATTAATCATATGGTAACTTACACATAGTAATTTACCTCAATGTAAATACAAAATCCTAACATCACGGTCCCCTCCTCAAATGTCTCTCTATTGACCATCTATATCCAATACTCATTGTAAGATATCCATGTGTGACTAATCATGCCTGTGACCCCTCTCTCTGATGCTGACTCCATATCATATGAGTTTGAGATGACCATTGTCACCACTACTATGGCTCCGCTATCACCTCTCCTATGATAACACCTTTAACATCCACAACTATAACATCTTTTGTACCAGGCCTCATTGCCTCCTACTATTACACCTAACTTGTCCATGATCTCACTTGATGAGGCCTACTAATGTATATATCTATAGGCACCCCTATGCCTTCTCTCCCTCTCAACTCTCTAACATGCATGCCTAGTAAGCAGACACTATTAAAGGGGCTATTAGATGTGGTAGATCTAGATGTTCAAGTACATGATCTACTAGATGTGGTTCCACCCATGAATTATAAAGGCCCATGATCTGAATGGATGCCAACCCATAATAATAATATCCCAAGTCGATCATATGGTTTCAATATCAGTGTAAGGTTTCCACACTTTTTACCCTTGTGTCATAGTTTGTAAAGCCAAGACATGGGGCATCACATGCACTACAAGATCCTACCTCCATCATACCACCCAAGGTAACCTATCATCGACTGCATGGGGCAACCCATTTTGATGATACATAGGGAATCTCTTGTAAATCCAAGTAATCAACAAAATGATGTGACCATCATCTTCTACCCCTGGGTCAATATATCATACATATCATGCATGATTTACACCCAAATGACAAAGCCTAAATCATATAACGCACCCTGTTCTAGTATAGACTGACATAAGGCTACCATGTATAACAATACCTTCCCATTTGACTCGTAACAAATCATAAGTGATGTCACAAGTCCTAGCATGATCTTCTAGATATCCAGAATGGTTGAGATATACACATCATACAAGCTAACCCATAACCCAGGATAAATCCTCTCTGAGTGTTAACCTTTCATCCTTTACCTCCAATGCATCAAATATGATAGGAGTCCTAACAATTGGAAGTCCAGGCAAGGCATGGACATCCTCCAAGGTGATGCCCACCTCTATGGTACCCCCCTCCACCTCCCATCAAAAAGTGTTGGTCAATCATTCCCATGCTCTTAAGAACATGATGACTAGATCAACGCTTAGTGGGATCATCATCATCTCCATGATGCCTCCAAATCCCAAGGAAACTAGCTGAGCTCGATCCACATCTAATAGTTGTTATATCAAATATAGTAGCCATGATGCATCAACCAGGTGCCGAAATCTTTATCATCTCTGAAAAATATCAAATAACAAAGAACATATTAAATCTCAATGTAATAATAATAAAACACATTCTAAAAAATTCTTAAAATACTAAAAATTAACTACTTCATCAGCCTATTTTTCTTATTTTTCCTATTTTCCTACACAGTTGACCCTTTTAATACTAAATCAGCCTTGTTACCTCTTTGCCATACTAAGTCGGCCCTCTACTACATAGTCGGCCCATTATTGTAGACACAATCGACCTTTTTGATACCAAATTGACCTTTTCCCATCCTTTGCATACTATATTAGCCCTCTGCCATGTAGTCAACCTCATTTAACAAATTGTATCAACCACCTATTGCATATTGCATTGGCCGAAATGCACTATGTCATCCATGTCTATTTTTCTAACTGAGTTAGTCCTTTACTATGCAGTTAACCACCCTCAATAATACTAAGTTGGCCCTCTAGTACGTAGTCAACCACCTTGACTTCTCTCATCTTTTCCAATTGAGTTGATAGAGCCAAATCTAGTCAAAAGTTGTGACAACTTTTCAACCATTTACCATGAATGTCGCAGGTATTTATTATTTTGATTCTTTCTTACCTAGTATCCCATTTTACACCTAGTTTACCTAAAAAATTCTTAAGTATCTAAATTTCATCTAATATATATTTTCTATATCTAGATTAATTTTGATTAAAATTACCAAAAATATTGAAATCAATGCATCACTTACATGAGCCATACTGGTTGTAGCCGCTAGGTGTCCTCCACATTGAAGCTATCATCTCCTCATCATGATTATTATCTGGACTCAACTGGTCTCTCAGAGTAATATTTCCTCAATATAGTAAAAATAACAAATGAATTAATTTTCATCTTATTTATATCTACTATTTAAAATTATTTACCTACCGATTATGTACCTACGGATTTCATTTTTCACTCATAACTTTGTTTTTACTGATATTTTTTTTTAACCAAAAAATGTTCTAGAATCCTAACATCGTAGAGAATTTTTCCACATATTACATACATAATTTGTAAAAAAAATGATTTTTCACTTATTTTATAGCTTCTCCTAATGTTCCCTACATTGGAAACATTCACATTTCTCTTACTTCATTCCTACTCTACAACACTAAGGTAAGTAAAGGTATGTAGTTTTCAATTTTGTTCTTTAATTTATCTTATTCATTTCTTACTGCAACTTACTTAGCTTAATGTTGTGTGTTATCTCTTTTCCTAAAGCACCATCCCATATTAAAATGACATGACACATGATGAGATTAGAGTGGGGCATATGTATACACACAATATTTTTAAACCTTATCAACTGTTGATGCTTTCTCTCTTGCAAGAACCCATCGAGACTCAATCTCTATGAGTGCACGCCTTAAAGGGTGTATTGAAAAAGGGGTGGGTAGACCATTAGTGCTTTACAATATTATTGTCCCTTATACCACCACTTACAACCAACACAAACCTCTCTTATACATTTCTCCAAGCTTTGACACCTCTCTTACACACACCTTTAAGTAATTCACTGGCTCAAACAATCCTTACCTAAGACAAAACCTATTTTTGTCATTTATTGTACAAAGTCACATGGGTTGACCATGTTCTTAAAAATGAGCACAATATAGGACTAGATTTGCCTAACCAACCTATTCCAGGTTTATTTATTTAAGAACTGGGTTGATTGGGTTGACTGTGTCGACTAAATTTTTTGAAGGGTTTTGGGTTAGATCCAACTATATAAACACATCCTTTTTGCCATTTTTATGAGAGAGATATAGGTAATCATTTATTTGTGCATCTCGTTAACCATCATTCTACTTGAGGAGTCATTGCTTAGGGTTTCATACTTCTTTTGTAGAGAAGAATCTTGACTTGTGGGAAAAGTCTTTTGGATGCATAAATGAAGTCATGTAGCTTAGAGTTGATTTATCTTTGTTATCCTTACAAACCACAATAACCTCTTGCAAAGCATCATTGGCCAAGGGAGAGATTGAGGCTCGATGGGTCGATCTTCAAGGTAAGTATTCCTAACTCTTGATCCTATTTATTAGTATATAGATTTGCATGCGTTAGCTTCTGAATATGTGTCTCTCTTCATGCATTAGTATTACCTCTACATTGAAATGAGTATAATTCTTCTGTTCATGTTTACTTTTATGTTTATTATCCCTATTTTGGGCCACATACTTTTTTGAGGACTAGATTATATTTACTTTACTTTGTCATTTAATTTGATAAGAAAACATAGGACCTAACTAGGGTTATTGTGTGACATTGCTTGACTAGAGCCTTTGAAACCCTCTCTAGTGATATTGTGTGGTAAGAAACCCCTTAGTTAGGTTTAGCAGAACCATATTGGTCATGACCCCGATTGTCTAAATATACGAACAAGCAGAAGGGCTAGTTTGATTTATCTTCTCTGAACTAGGATTGATTTGTACATCAACTTCACTTTCCCTTATATACATGAAGCACCAAATCATATCCACATTTAAATAAGACACCATTTAACCATTTATAGTTAGCATTATTTTCAACCAAATGTTTCTTTTATTTATGAGTGAAATCATACGAAAGTTTTTTTTATGCCTAGATAATTAGCCATATCAACAAACCATGACATACGTGCTGAAAATATGAATAACTACTCATTTGGAAAATTGTCTTCTACTAGTTCATCTTCACTTGAAACATTCAATCGTGACAAGAAGTCAACAACTACATTAGTTTTTTCTAATTTGTCAATGATTGTGATATCAAATTTCTGCTAGAGTAGTAACCACCTAATGATCATACCCCTAGCATTGGTTTGTTCATTAAATACCTCATGGTTGAATGTTATATATAAATGAATATCTTGTATGTGGTGATGTAGTGACATAATTTGTTCATAGCATAAATGACAATACAACACTTTTTTTAGTAGTGGTATAATTCCTTTTAGTAGGAGTTAAGTTTTTGCTTATGCAATAAATGACATGTATCTTGTCTTCTTCATATTTATGTCCAAGGCTTTCCCCCATAACATTGTTTGATGCATCTATTTGTATGTGGAAGGGTTGCTCCCAATTTAGAACTCTCAAGATTGAAGCAGAAATTATCTTTTTTTTAATTCAAAATCTTATTGACACTTATCAATCCCTACAAATTAAATATCCTTAGTGAACAAGGAAAACATTGAAACGATCTTACTAAATTATTCTATAAAGCACCTACAGTATCCTACATGACATAGAAAACTTTTGATATCAGTTTAATATTTAGGTGCAGGAACCTGTGAGATGACTTCAATATTTTTAGGGTCAATTTTTGTTCCCTGAGCTGAGATATGTTGACCTAAGACAATGCCTTGATCTACCATCATAAATCATTACTCATGGCTTAAGGATAACTGATGTTGTTCACACCTAGTTAACACTTTATCTAGATTAGTTAAGGCTTATTCAAAAGAGTCCTCATGTACTGTGAAGTCATCCATGTATACTTTAACATACTCATTAGTAAGATCAACAAATATGGCTAAGACTGCTCTCTAAAAAGTAGTCAGTGCTTTCCATATATCAGAGGGTAAAACTCTATGTGCAAATGTCCCTCAAGGACATGTGAAATTTGTTTTATCTTGGTCTTCCAGAGTTACCCTTATATTTTTATACCTAATGAATTCATCCAATAAGGAGAACTACTTCCCAACTAGGTTAAGTCTAAAACTTGATATATGAAAGGCAACCATTCTCAGAGGTTGTATAATTGACATGATATTTTTTATGTAGATTTGATGTATATATACACTTGGATGAATGTCTTTCATATCACTATACTCCCAAGTAAAGGAATTTGTATGGATTTTCAAAATGTCAAAGACCTTAATTTCCTGCTCATCGCTTATCCAACTATTTATATTGAACATATTTCTTAGTTGGACTATTATTTGTAATCCTTGGATAGATTGTTTTAACTTATCTAAAATCACTCATGAGAGAGTTCAAAGGACATGGATGAGTTTGAAATAGGTGAATGGTAGTAATGTCTTTCAATAAAGACATTCTTTCTAAAATTACACCTGGTAGTGGGTGATGGAAAGTTAAAAGTAAAGATTCTTAATTCTTATGTGCCCATCAAACAACACTTTGTTGGAGAGGTGTGTGATCATATATTTAATCATAAGTGTCCTCAGGGTTGTTTTGGTAATCTTCCAAGGATGGTCTGGTAGTCTCCAACTCCAGTCTAGTGATCTTCGGAGCCAATCTGGGCATCTCTAGAGCTAGAATGGGTATCTCTAAAGCCAAACTAGACATCTATAGAGCCATATTAGGCATCTCCATAATTAGATTGGGCATCTCTAGAGCCAGGTTGTCTTCTTCGATATAACTTGTTAACTCCACCTCTAACTTGTTTATATGATTTTTGACTGTCTAGTTTACAAAAGAAGAAATACTATTACTATTTTACTCTAATGCATCTATCCATAAGTGATCTGATGAATTTGGAGATGGTTTTTTAGGTGTATATAAAGAGATTTTATTTGATTCTAATCTATTAGAGATTGTCATATATCTAGACCTACAATCTATGAGTGTTGAATCTATGGCCAGCCATGGTCTTCCTAGCCAATTTTTGAATTTTTGGATGGAGTATCCTAAAATCCTTGGGATATTACTAATATTATACTATCACGAAGACAACTTCTATAACCCCCTCTGGTTTGGTAGCGGATTGATCAACCATATTCAAGACTGTAAAAGTTGGTTGTAAACCTATTAGGGAGAGTGTTTTTAATTCATCTGATGTCATAACATTGATAACAGATCCTAAATCCACTAACATGTTAGGTATTTCTTTTTTCCCTATAGCTACAACGATAATTGGACTTCAAAGGTCTCCATACTTTGGTAGAAGCAATTTTCATGCTAAAAGATCAACAAGCTTTCCATATACTTTTATGGTTTTGTGATATTGTATTCTTCTCCCTTGATTTTTAATGCAACAATTTTTGATGATTTCATTGAGTTCTTAAATGTCTCTTATTGCTTGCAGTAGTGGTATCTAAATGCTAATTTTTTTGGGTCTTAGACTAAGTCAGATTCAATTTTATTCATTAGTTCTCTAAGTCTTTTAGGAAATGGAATTGGTGGAGCAATAAGAACAATAGTTTCCTAAGGTTTTTATTTTTCTTGAATGTCTTATTTTGCTTTGATTTGTTGAATGGGAGGTCTAGCACGTTCTTTATCATTTGGAATTTTTTTATGATGGTGAGTGGAGGATTAGTCAATGTCTTTCCGAAATGCAATTGAACATTACTATATTCCATAGCATTGAATCCCATAGTTCCTTCTTATTTGATTCCATATAAGGGTTGTTTATCTATTATTAGGGTTTTCTACTAGTTGTGTAGGTAATTTAGGTTGAGTTACTTGTTTAGTTTATGGAGGTAGAGTGGTAGGTAGACGTAACAACACTTGTAGAGGTGGAAACCTCCTTTGCTAATTAAATGTCTGTTGAGGTACCCATTATTGATTTGCCCATGGTTGTTGGTTTTGCTATGATATCCATGGTTTTTATGATGTCAAGTAATTTGGAGACCAAGTTGGTGGTCCCCAAGGTTGTGGCAATGTTGGTTCAACACATGGACTCATCTATGGATTGAAAGGAATTTTAAGAATAAAGTGATTTGAGTTTTGATTATAAAAATATTATTCCCTTGTCTTTATATGTAATTGAGCTCTTATTTTGGCTGGGTAATTTATTTTAATTTATTCTCAAGGGTAAGGAGGGCAAATTATTTGTGTCATGGCCATTTGCAGCACAAATTCCACACACATTTGTCCTATCAAGAGGGCAGTCTTGAAAGGTATGTTTCAATCTACATTTTAGGCAATAAATGGCAAAGGATTTAGAAGTAGCATAAATTTTACTTGAAAGTCATCTAATGTGGTTTTTAATTGAAACAAAATCTATGTTTTAATGTTTGAGAAATCTTCCACGATTTGTCCTACGTCATTACTTCATTTTCCTATTTTCAGCTTCCTAACACTTCCCTTTCTTCATAAATAGTTCCTACAAAGCTCATAAATTTGATGGAGAGTTAATTTATTCATATATCCTTTTAGCGTTAGGTTCAATGAATCTTTAACATCATCATCTAATCCTTTTAAGAAAACTATTTGACTAAGCTCTTCATCTAACTCATATCCACATCTTCTATGGATAAAGAGGAAACAATCTAGATAATTTTCCATATTCTCATCTTCTTTTTGGTTGATACGAAATATTCTTCTTTTCTATCTCTGACCCTACAACAGTCTTGGCATTTGTCAAAGAATCTATTTTCCATTTCATCCCATGAATGAATGGAATTTGGTTGTAAACCCATAAATCACCTCATAGTTGAATCCTTAAGTGTAGAAGGAAACAATTTCAGCTTTTGATTATATGTTTCGTAGTAATAGGTCTGACATAAGACTTTAAATTCAAACATGCATTGGTCAAGATATTATGTTGACATCCCCCGAAATGTAGGCAATATGGAAGGGAAGATGGTTTTCATTAGGGCATTATTATCTTGGTATAAAACAATAGGATAGGTAAAGGTTCTACTTGTTGGTTGAGCTCTACCTACCCCTTTTTATGGATTCAATGTGTCCTAAAATTTCTCCTCTGTTTTCCCAATAAATGTTGTAAAGAGTGTTTTTGGGAGGTGGTGAATTATCAGAAGTGGTTGGAAGGCTACATGATTGGGATTCAACACTCTCATTTACAATTTTCTTTATCTTGGTTTTTCTTTAAAAGAATGCACCTACCTCTGGATTCTGATCCCAAAGTTCATTTGAGGTTATGATGAAAACACAGAGTAGCTAAGCAAAATATCAACATGCATAAACTCATAAACTGCATGAAATCAAACTTCTCTATTGATTCTCATTAAATGAATAAAATATTTGCATAAGAGTCTTAAAATAAAGCTTAACTAGAAATTAGAGTTGCTATGCATAATAAAAAAAGCTAAATAAATAAAAAGTTACATAAAGCTAATTGACCTATGCAATTTTTAGAAATTTATTATTTTTAGTAACTTTCATATTTTAGCAATCTTTCAATCGCTATATTTAGTAGATTTTGAATGCAAGCTCAGATGGGCCTAAAAATATCCACATATCTTATAAACTAACTTAATGGATGAATTTTAATTAAAGTTCAATTCTAATTACAAGAATACATTGTTTTTAAAAATAGAAAAATCCCCTAAAAAACATCAAAATGTATTTTGGACCCTCAAATGGTCATGTATGGCCTCTCAAAAGTTTTAAAAATATCCCTAATTGGATAGGGTAGGTTGTGGCTAAATTAATTTTTTGAGACGTATGTTTTGGAACTAATGAGAGTTTAAACATAGTTACAGATCAAATGTTATGGCCTCCACCTTAGGTTAAATTTAGTTTCTCCTCAACAATACTGAGTTCTTTCCCTATAATGTTTTTTAATACACTTTCTTCTTGTGACCTACTAAAACTTGTGTTTTGTTAGGGGTTCTTAGAAATATATCTTCCCTTTGAATCTCTTTGTCTATTCATATATTTATGGGATTGACAGGAAGTATATCTTAATCAATTTTCAGCATATGATTTTGATACCTTGCTAACACCTAGAATATCCCCGATAACGATGCCAAAAATGATGGGATTGTCAATCTTCTATTTTAATCAACTAAGTTCAATTGATGTCATATCAAAGTAAGGCCAGATTCTTATGAAATTCAACAGGGAAGTATGCCAAATAGTGGCTAACAATTATTTGTTTAGGGTGAGTTGTGGATCATTTGCTCCTAAAGATCTTATCCACTTGCTTAAATTGAAGTCTGATCCAGAAACTGTGAAATAAAACACTCTTGCTAAATTGAAATGATTGGAAGGGAAACACACTTGCTAGAATTGAAATTGTTTGGAAGGGAAACACACTTGATAGAATTGAAATTGCTTTGAAAGAAACATACAACTAATCTAAGTTGGGGAAATGTAAAAGCTTTGAAAGGGAAATGCTTGAAACTCAAATTATTTAAAGTAACTTGATTAAAACATATATGCATAAACACACAAAATTGAAATTTAAACGTATAACACACTATTTTGCATAAAAGAAAGAATAATAAATCTAAAACACACAACAATATGGAATAAACACATAAATACCACAATAAATCTTGCTTCCTCGGTTGAGTGGGCCCTTGCTCTCTTTTAGAATAGGATTAAGACACTGTTAAACTTGTAGAAATGTCATAAAAAATAGACTGCTCTTTAATGTTGGAAATATTTACAATCTAAAAGTTAACAAACTCATTATTCTCTATTACTTTCTTCTTCCTTCCACCTATATTCTTACTAACACATCAACATGAAGATGTTGTTTATATATCACATGCTTCTACAACAATTGATCAAAATAGATAATAACCTAACAAGATTACAACTAACTAGAATATTGCTTGTTCCAAAATTAAAACATTACAATGCCCTTTCCACGTCTCAAGGGAGAAACCGACGGAGAAGTGTTGGTGTTGATTCACACATAATTCCTTTGGTTGTTACCAATTATAACTCTATTTTTACTTGGAACTATATGATCTTCATCCTAGTAGCAGACCTCATCATAGTACTTACAATCACTCATAGAAAAACTTCTATAAATACTATGGCCAAAAATAGAAATACTATTTATGGAAAGTTTATACATAGCTTCTAAAAATGTTTCAAAAAATTATTAGATTACTTATTCATCAAGCATATATGTTTTTACAATGATGCAAAATCTTCAGGTGCCTTTTGTCAAGCTTTTGAAAGTCTCTGGATCTAGTCTAAGCATCTTCAAAGGCAGACTAGGCATCTCCAGAGCCAAATCAGTGATCTCTAGAGCCAAACCAATGGATTCTGGAGCTAGCCTAGAGATCTTTGGAGCTAGGCTAGAGACATCTATATCTGATGCAATTTGGTCTTCAAAATTCTTATTTGTACCAAAAACACAATCCTTGCCTATAGTACATTTGTATGACTTGTATACAAAAAAAAATTGGATTTTCATGCAAATGTTAGAGTATAATGGTGTAGAATAAATAACAATGACTTGCATAAAATAATCAAGTAAAAATACTCATTTTATACTTTCAATTAGTAATCAGTTTCATAATGTACATCTAAATCCATACAAAATAAAGATCCTTTGAGGAAAAATGAGGTCATTCCCTGGATATAATGACGCATGTTGGAGGTTCATCAAGTAATTATAATTATATAATTTACGAAGAGGTAAAAGACCCCTACATAACGGAGATCATAATATTTTTCTCTCATGCTTTTTAAATTGTGCATGATGACATCTTATCGTATCTAGTGTTCAATTATCCAACAAATTATTAATAATTTCTTCTTATTTTTTTTATTGATGTACAAAACTATACCTTATAAAAGAGGTCTTTCTCTTTCTAACTATGAATCCCTCAAGTTCATAATTTATCCACCCTGACAATTTAATAAATCCAAAAACATCCAACATCATTTGGGGAATAGACAATGTAATTATATTATCAAATGTGAAATCTCCCACTACATAGGTTGGTTTTATCAATGTTTGCTCGCCTTTCTAAAAAAATAAAAATTATCTACAAAGGCCAACTATCTCATGATGTCCAAGACAATTAGTTTATTGGTCAGACACATTGGAAGTTTCAAGGAAGATACCTTTGCTCCAAAAAAAAAATGATATACGTGTGATTTTCTTATAGGTTCCAATATTCCTAGGTATGGTTTAGGCATCCAAGAAAATTATATTCAAAGGGATTTATAAGATTCCTTGATTCAATATAAATCCTATCTCTCCTTTTTCAAAATGAAAACATTTAAATTTGCATTATGAAGCATTAATTGAAAATGGCATAATTTGTATACTTATAATGTTTATCCAATATAGGATATCATAACTGTATAAGATTCCTTAGGTCATCCAATGGATCACAATATTTGAAATTTGGGTTTGCCCACAGGCTCATACTATTTTCAAAATTTATAGACAAATACATGAAGCATAAGTGAGAGTAATGAATAAACAAGAATGACTCTTGTAATTTGATCATACAAATCGATGTGTGCATCCTATCAAATATTATAGTTAACCAAATTAAATAACACAAAGTCATTTTGTCTCAAACTTTTAACTAAAAGTACCATATGAAAGGCATCTAATGTATTATTATTTTCAATCCCTAACACCTGACATGAAATATTGTTGGAATTGGAAATGTAATTTTAAAATATTTTCAAATTAAAAGTTAGTCTCACATTAGTTGGGATGCACCCCGTATGAGTAGGAGAATTTGAATACCATGACCTAAAGTTGGTTAAGTAGGTGCCTTTGTAAAATTTTGGATGGTACACATAAGCACAACATTTTGTTCATCATCCAAATTTACTCCTAATATAAAATGAAGCTGGAAGAAACTTATAATTATGGATGGGTTTTTGAAATTAAAAGTTAGTCTCACATTAGTTGGGATTCACCCCATATGAGTAGGAGTATCTGAATCTTATGACCTAAAGTTGGGTAACTAGTTGCCTTTGTAAAAGTTTGGATGGTGCACGTAGTCATAACATTTTGTTCTCCATCTAGATTTACTCCTAATATAAAATGAAGCTAGAAGAAACTTCTAATTATGGATTGGTTCAAATATAATATCACTTTATTCTTATAACACATTATATCCCTTTTATGTGAGTTTAAGCTTTCAACAAACCAGATTACCAGAGTAGGGTCTAGGTGATAATTAGGAATAGGCAACCTACCTAAGTCAATGGTCCAACTATGATACACTGAGGAATTCCATCTCCTTTGGTCTTAGGCATGAATAAAATATACCTTCCATTAGTTTTCTCAAGCTCCCCAATACTTGTAGTTATTGCATCCCATATATCTTTCAATTTGAATATCATGAGTAGTTATCTTTCTTTGATTGGGATTTCTTAGCCAAGCCAATGTTTATCAATCGAATTATGGATTTATCATACCTACCTTACTTAGGAAAATAATGTGTGATGACTTTTGGGACTTGTGGTCCTTGGAGAAGCATTTGGATTGAGCCCCACATAGGCAAATATTTATTCTCGTAGGATTACTTTTTTTACCTTTGCCTCTTTTTTAGATACTATTTTGAATTTCAATGCATAATTAAAATAAAACTAGGGTTATACACTTATAATGACTTCATACCATTATCTGGTCCATGTGATTTGATTTGCAATGTTCTTGAGCTTTTGAGAAAAATAAACAATCCCAATAATCTAATTATATATATAAGAGATTCACTACGTCTTGAATGGCAGTTTTGATAATTTTACAGAATACTTTTGTAGCGATGGTTTCTTAGATTGCAAGCAAATTATAGTATTAATGGTGGATGATAGATGTTTTATTACTTGTAATTTATGTAGTGTGCCTTAATGCCATCACCCTCATTTTTTTGTGTCATTTTAAATTTCAATTGAGGACCCCTTTGAATTGAAATCACATATTGGATTGACTATTAGATGTACAATCTAGATTAATGCTCATAAATCTATGACCAATCAAAGATTCAAGGACTCTTATCATTATATCAAAAATACATATTGAATGTTAGTTTTATTGTCATGATTAAAGTTAAGATATATACTATCAATTGAAGAATCAAAGACGTCCTTCATCACCTCCATAATCACACTCGATTCTTAGTTGGATGAGTAGGATAAAATTTGATAAATTGATGACTAATCAAAAAATTAAGGAACATTTTATAATATATTCTCAACAACCTTAATTATTAGTTAGATAATGTAGATTAAGTAAAATAAATCAATTACCAATCGAACAACTTTATAAAACCTTTGGTCAACACCTTAGATTCAAAGATTGATGGATAAGATTCAAACTCAAGAATATCTACATATAATTCAAGAGTTTAAGAACCTTCTCATTATATGAAAAATCCATATCAATTATTAGTTTGAAAATTATTATTAAATCTAATAAATTGATGATCAGTCAAAGAATTGAGGACCTCCTTCATCTTCTCCAGGATCAAGTTTAATTCTTAGTTGGATAGCCAGGATTAGATTTGATAGATCAACAACCAATCAAATATAAAAGGACCAGTTTAAAAAATATTTTTAATAGCATTAATTATTAACTGGATGGCATAGATTAAGCCAAATAAATCAATGGCCAATCGAATGATTTAATACCTTGATACAACCTTCAGTCAACATCTTATATCTAAAATATTTATAGATAATATTCAAAGTTTAAGATATATTAATAATGAAATATTTGAGAACCTTTTTCATTATATCCAAATTCCATCTCAATTCTTAGTCTAAAGTTCAAGATTAAAGCTAAGAGATCGATGGTCAATCAAATAATAGAGGACTTCCTTCAACACCACTAAGATCAAGATTGTTTCCTAATTGGATGACCAAGATTAAATATGATAAATAATGAAACAATCAAATACGGTAGGACCCTTTCACATAATGTTCTGAAAAACCTTGATTGTTAGTTGGATGATGTAGATTAAGTAAAAACAACAACAACCCAAACAATTGAACACATTTACATAACCTTTAGTCAACACCTTAGATTCAAATATTAACGATCAATATTTAGATTTTAAGATTTGCGACAAATTGAGGAGTTTAAGACCTTTATCATTGTATAAAAAATCTATATTGATTATTAGTTTGATGATAAAGATAAAGCTAAGATGTCGATGATCAATTAAAGAATTAAAGAGCTCCTTAATCACCTCCAAGATCAGACTCAATTCTTAGTTGGATGGACAAGAATAAATATGATAGAATAATGACCAATCAAAAAATTGAGGGCCCTTTTATAAAATATTCTCAACACCATTGATCATTAGTTATACAATGTATATTAAGTCAAATAAATTAATAACCAATCGAACAATCAAATTTACATAACCTTCAATCAATGCCTTGGATTCAAAGATTGAAGCCAAGATTCAAACTTCAAAATCTATGACCAATCAAAGAATTGAGGACCTTTACATAAAATATTTTCCTCTTCCTTTATTCTCTAATTAATGGTCCAACTATATTTCACCTATGGAAATAAATTCATCTTTACGATCACATTGGATTTTCTTATGGAAAAATAATAATTTTAAAAATCACACTGCACTTTTCCTTTCTAATTATATCTATTTTTTGAACCACACTCGAATCAGCTTCTGCAATTAAATTAAATTTTAACCCATTATGAAATTTTGCCTTCCAATGTAAAACTATTTTTCGTGTTGGGTATAAATTTGCCTTGGAATTATATTATTGTTTTATATAAGGGGGGAAAATTCCAGACATTATGTATTAAAAAAAGGCCTAAATTCACCTATAAAATTAAGATTCCAATATGGACTTCACTAGGGTTTTATATTAAATTTTAAGATGTGTTAAAGTTTACCATAGGTACAAGTTGCAAAGACAACTCTCAATGCACATCAACAAAACAATTGTGGATAAAAACCCTAATCCTCTATGAATTTTAATTTTAGTATGAGAAGTGGCACAATGTGATTGAAGGCTTCAATTATTGAATTAAATTACTCTTTAATTGCTATTTTTTTTATCTTTAATAAAATCTCGAGTCTTGCTTTCACAATTCACTGATCACTAGTAACATTTTCATTTAATATTTGGTCAAATACGTGTCCTAATGCAAATGTGTATTTATAGACTTATTATATTCAAATATGGACCAAATTGGAACTCAATCCAAAACCCAATGGACTGAAAAGTTGATAAATACGAACCAAATGAAAAGGGTGCACCCAATATTGACAAGCACAAAATTTTACAATCCATTATTCAAATACATTTATGGGAAAAGGATAAAAATTCAAAACATAAAGATATAGGAAAAGAGAGCGAGTGAGGAGAGAAGATACAAACAGAGATCCAAAAAGACTAAAAACATCGAAAAACTTACCAATAAGAGTCAAATTTGAATGAATTGTTATAAGGGCATAAATTTCAAAAAAAGGTAATTTGACAACTAAAACTACCCTCACATCAAAATTAGATATCGAAAATATCAAAATTTCCAATTTTTAAATATCAATTTTAGTGTAAGAGGAAAAATATTTTTTCAAACATTAAAATTTGTTGAATTTTTTTTGTAGATTTCTTATTGAAAAGTAACATTTTATTCAAAAAAATGCTATTTAATTAAATTATTAATTAATAAAATTTGAAAAATATGAGGTATGAATGAGATAAAAATAAACTAAAGTCACTAGCATATTGGCCATAATTCTAGGATATTTACCTTTTGAAAAAAAAAAAAATGCCCTAGGTCCATCATCGCAGTCCATGTGACTACATTATCTTGAGTCATTTTGTCAAACAGTTTGTCTGCCTTGTGTATGATACCAATTTTTCTATTAGGGAGTTTTCAACTAGAAAATATTATAGATGCCCACTTTCAATTGTGATTTTATGGATGCACATACCCTTGTATTGAAATATTTTGTAAGGTACAAACCAATAATGTAATATCAATTGCAAAATATGATAGAAAATATAAGGAGAACAAATTATCTAATAAACTAAAAAAAATCACATGTCACTTCATTGACAAAAACATCTAATCAAATGTTAAATATATCAAACCATTTTTTAAAGATAATTCCTATTCACATGACACAATTAAATGTCTTAACTCCCTAATTACAATCGATGTGGCCACATTTATTTCAGAAATTTTATCCAAAATTTCACCTATGTTATATGTTACCATGTTTTAAATTAGGGTTTCTTCAATTGTAACTAATGGAAACCTTGATGGATGTATATACTTTTAGGTATAAATCTTGAAATATTACGAAAGTTACAAAGCTTGTTATGCAATCTCAGTTTAAAAATGTGGAAACATAGAGATGGGACATGAATTGTCTGACAATCTACAAAATTCACGTCATTGCATTAACAGAAACATATAGAACACATAAAACCACACACACACATGCACACACGCATAAATCTCAATGAAATATCAATTATGACCAATCAAGGTTCCAGATCTTATATAATTTCCTGAACTATATCTAATCCTTTCCATAATGTTAAATTCATTAATATATCTAACTAGTTATAATAATAACATCCTTTCCATAAGGTGGCATGGGTTGCCAGAGCAATAACTATGCTGAAGCTATGGCCTTATTTTGGGGATTAAAGTTAGCTATATCCCTAGGAATTAGAAATTTGAATATTCAGGGAGATTCTAAGTTGGTCATAGATGCCATTAATAAGGCATCTAACATTGGTATCCATCTAAAAGACATCATTACGGACATCCAATTTCTTTTACAAAAGTTTTCTGAAGTTGAGATTACCCACACCTACAGAGAAGGTAACAGGGTCGCTGATGCTTGTGCCAACCTTGGTCAGCGATTCTCAGGATGGAGTGTATGGTGACAAGGGGCTCATATACCCCAAAACATTAGAGAGATCATTCATAAGGAGATGACAGAGCATGAATGATGCACATTGATGACGAAGATAGCTTTTGAAGGCGGTCCACGTGGAGAAGGCCATTACGGATCATGGAAAATGATAACCTTAGTACTTCCTTGATTGTCATGATTAATTCCTTATATCATGAGGTGGAGGTGCGAGAGTCGCATCATGAAAACCAAGGGGGAATTATTTTCAAGCATGAAAGTAGATGTCACCGTGGCGGGCCATTTTGTAAAACGAGCCTTCACATCTGCATTCAGTGTAAATAGAACTGAGGGCTTATTACTTGTTCGAAGCTCAAGGTGGTAATTGGAGTATGAAGAGCTAGAAATTCAAGAAATTTTGGATGACACTGGTGGGAAATAGGCTTCTCAGGTTTTTGAGGTCACCAAAGAGCAGGGTGTTGATTCTAGGGGAACTACTGATAATAAGGAGAAGATGCATGTAGAAGAAGCTAGTGAGGGTTCGCAGAATGAGAATGATTGGAAAATAGATATTGGGCCTTGAAGGTCCGCATTCAAAAGTTGGAAAAGGTCTTCGCCAAAGGCCTTTGAAATAACATTCTGCTGAATATGACTATGTTGGAAGCGGTGGGTAATCCAGGGAATGCTGACAATGCGGACAATGAGAATCTTAAGGATCTTGTTATTTTTATAGTTATGTAGCTTCATCCTTTCTGACTCTGGTCTTTCCAGTGTTTTGTTTTGCTTCTGACTTTGTTTCTCGGCTGTGCCGTTGGTTCAGTGCTGACATCTTTTGTTTGCCAGCCTTCCTATCTTTTTGACTGTATAGAGTTCGGCCCCTGGTTTGCCACCTTAATTAATCAAAAACATCCTTGCCTATTCACATTAGATAAGTACAAGTGTCCCAATTCCTCTTTGCAGTCCATGTCAACACATTTTGTTTATCCATGTTTCAAACAATTTGAGTGCCTTGTGTATGCTGACATATTTTGCATAAATTTAAATGAAGGTGCTTATAATTAAAACACACACACACACACACTCAATTATGCTTTAATGAATATGCATTCTTTTGTGTATAAAACTATAAATATGTAAGGTACATATCCTCTAATGTAATTTTAGTGGAAAAATTTGGCAACGTAGAGAAGGGACATGAGTCGTGTGAAAAATAAATGTAATGATTGTAGGATATTTGAAGCATTGTCATAGAAAGGATGAATGTAGTCTTATTTTAATTATTCGAATACCCTCATATAGAAAACTCAAAATATGTAAAGTATGAACCATATGATATAGTATCAGCTGTAAAATGTGGAAACATACCAAGCAAATGTGTATTATTTGACCAACCACAACATTCATATGTCGATGCATCGAGGGAAATATCAAAAACACATAAAACTTTAATTAAAATAGTTGTATAATTACATATCAAGCAACTATCAAGTAAGACCATCCTAGGTTTAAGATCTTATAAAATTTAATAAACTATTATAAAAGTATTATCCTTTCCATAATATTGAATTCACTAACATATTAGACCATAATGTTAAGATCCCTACATGTTCACAAAACACAAGTAAATGTCCTAAGTCTTTCATTGTTGTCCATGTTAACAAATTTTATTGATTAATTTTGTCAAATAATTTGTCACGATCATTCATTTGATGCATTTTATGTTACTATTGAGACATTGCAATATCATGTTTTGTTTGATTCAGGTTGGCACTTTGATATGTTACTATAGATGTTGATCTTGATTTAGATGTTATGATTATTTTATTATTATTTATCAGTTATGATTCATCACTATATTAGATGATTATTGACACAATGATATATTGGATACATAAAAAATGCCATATTAGAATATTTCGTTAAGTTTAGAATTTAGTTTCTTACTTGGATATTTGTACTTTTTTCAGATATTGTTGATGTCCTATTTTATGACTACAAGAATAAGTTAATGAGCTAGGCCTAGCAATGGATTTTAGTAACTTGGGAAAGAGAAGGTTATTGATTATTGGAAACAATTTTGAAAGTTGATTCGAGCCATTATCAGATTCTAAGCTTTCGATCATTTTTTGAGTCTTTTTAGAGTGTTCCTTTATCTCAATTTTTTGTTCTCTCTTTGTTAAGTCTTGGTTTATTAATGTGTAGACTTTGACTTTGACTATCATATTGTTGACAATTGTCTTGATGTTGGTTATGAACATTGTTGCAATGTGTGAGGTTGTAGTGGTATGAAAGTGATTGAGTCCTTCACTATGCTTTTAGTTGTCTGATTTATTTATCCTATCATCCGGTTTTTAATGGGTCTTTAATAAGTACTTAATCCACCCATTCTCATTGGATTCTTAGTGGTTATTTGTTGTTTAGGCTTAAGGTTTCTAGTTTGGCAAGTGGTCATGATGTCTTGAGACCATCTAGTGGGGTCGTGACTCGACCACCATGGTATGGCATTTAGTTTATGGTTAGAGGTTTATTAGTTTACCTTGTTATGGATTAGGTCATTATGGCATGACCTTCAAAATTCCCTCCACCAAGTAGTTTCCTTTGGTTCACTTGGCTTTTGTTTTTGGTTAGTGTTGAGCTCGACCTAAACCTAAGTCGATGCTACCGATTTGGTGTCAAAATCTATGGGAGCTTAGGGGAGTGATGAACTAGTTTATGGATGCTCTAAATGGTCATTAGCAGTAGCATTTTCACCAAAACTTAATGATTTATGGGAAACATATTGTTACCTTGTCGGCCCATGACTTATGTTTCTTGTGGTTAGAATGTAGCCCATGGTGGTATTGGGAAATACATAGTTGTTCATTCTTATCAACTGATACACAAGGGAAGAGAAGTATGATTTGTTAGAATGAGAAACACAATTTCATGACTGATTGCATTTAAGAGAAAGCAAGTGAATATTATTTTGTTGAATTGGGTTTTGTTGCTGGATTTGGTAATACTATTACGAACACACTATAGGTGTATTATGAAGTCACTAAGACTTCATGTTGAACCTACATTACATTATATTATTCATTTGTGACTTGTCTTAATGGGGTTTACATGCATTGCACTAAGTTGTCTATTTTTGACTCGGCCTTGATGGGTTTTGTTTGGAAGTAAATGGGTTTCTATCCTTCTTGTTGGGTTCAAATAGATTTTATTTCAGAGTGTTGGGTTGTTGTTTACAATTCCATGTAACTTAGTTTTTATTGTTGTGCATTTTGGTTGCATTTAAGTGTAGTTCAAAATAAGGGTTGTTATTTGGAATATATTTATGAAGATTCAAGTTACACTTTGGAATAGGATTTACTACTAGATTGTGTCTTGGATGATTTATTTGAGGAACCCTAATGTGAGCTAGATTTATTTGGTTGTTTAAATCATTGTTTAATAGTTCAAATCTTTTTTACTGAGTTATTTATTTAGTTGGGTTATAAAGGTATTATTGGCTAAGCGTTTTCTCAATTTATTCTCTTTCACCCATTTGGGTTTAAACATGAACTTGGATGATATTGTTTGGGATGAATTGGAGTTTTGATTGTACTCAATTTTTATGGAAATTTGGTTGGTCTCATTGATCAACTATGTAGCTTTTGAGGAAAAAAGTGATGGTTATTATTTATAGTGTGTTACTTGATAAGGTTGGGTCTTTTATATTAGTGTTTGGAATGTGTTATTTTGGTAGAAAGGGATATAGTCGATTGTGATTATCCTCTTCTAAGACTATTTTGATTTGATTTTATATAGGATGATTTTTATATTGAGGAATGTGATATGGGTTGTTTAAGTTGTTTGAAAAACATTCATTTATAGCTTAAGATGCTTCATCGAAAGACTAAGATACTTGAGTGGGTTTCAAGTATTATAATTTTGATATTGATGGATTCGGATTATAAATTCATTTGTTCCATGAATCTCAAAATGAAAGCCAATAGGCTTTTTTCGAGCTTCTTGTGTTGTTTGTGATTGCTTATTTCCTTTGGTTGAATGGAAATGTTCAGGTGAATATGGGTAGTTATTATTTGTTTTCCTTTGGAATTATTAAGTTTTATTGATTGCTTGTTGATATTTTAATCAATTATTAATTTCTAGATTAAATAATTGATGGTTTGGGATCATGTGCATGCTCCTAACCTCTCCAAATGGCCCAATTTCCTAACTCCACCATCTAACTGATGGATGGGGAGGCTAGGCCACCAATGAAGGGCTCATTGGGCTGGAAGGGTGGGGTTTGTCTATTTATTATAGATGCTTATTGTTCCATGCTTCAATATTCTAATGGATGGGTGGCTAGGGTCACTAATGGAGGGCTCATTGGGATAGAAGAGTGGTGTTTGCATCCTTTTTATTGGTGCTTATTATTCCATGCTTCAATATTCATGTAGGTGACATGTTATTAATTAGTGGTCTATTGGTGTAGAATTCATTCTAAATGTATTCTCATACACTTAGTTACAACATTGAGAAGTTGTATTTAAAATTAACATCTTATGTTCCTATTTAATAATCATTGGAATGTTTATTATTTGAACAAGAGTTTAGTGGTTAGTTTTGATATTGCTTTTAATGGATGAAATAACACATGTTATGTGAGAAGGAATATTACATCGTTACATTTATGAATCTTGGATTATGTTATATAATTGATAAATGAGTATGAATTGAGAGTAGATTATTATGATGATAAGCAAATCATGTTACTTAAATGGTTGAATGCTTGTTGTCTTATGTTGCAAGTACAATTAGTAAACCTCACACGTTGCCTTTATAGATTTCAGTCCTTAGGTTTTTACTTCTTTAAAGATAATAATATGTCAGTTTTATTCCATTAACGATTATTATTATTTGGATAAAATTAAATTATTCCTTAAAACACAAATACCCATTCTTTGTATCTTATGATATCTATAAGGCTAAAGGTTTTGTCTTGAGTAAGTTCCTTGTTCAATTGGATAGATTAATCAATTGGAAATGGTGTTTTTGTTAATAAATCTCTACTTATCAATATTTTAAAAACATTTTATTATTATAAAATAAATGTGGTTCATCTGAACATGTTGATGTATCCATTGAGCTATGTGGTGCATGTTTGATCCAAAACTCAGAGGTTTTGGTTGAAAGATATTTCAAGAACACAAAAATAACATAATTATAATGCTGAATCTAAGAAGAGATGTTTTATTGCTCACAAAATTGCAGATACAAACATATCCTTATATTTGGGAAGAGTTGTTTGATCCCCTTCTCGGGTTACATCTTTATTTGTACATATATTGAAGGCAAGAGGAGGATGTCGAAGGTCACCAATCTCAAGGGAGATTAATTGGTTCGAATTCCATGATTTACAACAACACAAAATTTGAGAAATTACTATTTTTAGAAACTTTCCAATTTTAGACAACACTATTAAAATTGAAATTTTGGGAAATTCCATTGGGTTTTTGGGGTTCAAAAACCACCGATCATAGTTTTATGCCATATCATCACATTCTCCTCATTCTTATATTTCCAACAGTTTGAACGGGGAGTCAAACAGAGTTATGGTGCAAAAGTTATGGCTCCTAAAAGTTCTGCCACCAATTGGGGTAGAACCATTGCCTAAAGTGATGCCCATATCATTCCTCCCTCCTTGAGAAGCAATGGTCCCCATTGCATCAATATTCCTCATTAAGTGTGGTAGTTGTGTCTTGATTTGATTCTCTATGAACCACTCACCTTGGTGGCTAAGTTTGCCTCTTTTGACCACTCGACAAAGTGGAATAGAGCGCCCTCTTGTTGTCTTCACCCAGGTGTCCACAATTTGATCCTCCTCCACTGGAAGAAAACTATACAGATCAAGCTCATCATTGTCTAATTATTATGCTATGACTGAAGTGTCTAACAGAGGTGGATGATATTGTTTGAGGAGCTCCATGTTCAATATTAGATGTAGATCAAGGTAGCCTGGCAGGTTCAACTCAGAAGCATTTTCTCCAGCTTTTTTGGTGATGGTGTAGGGACCATATCACAGAGGCTAATTTTGTGTGTGTGGGCCTACGAGTCATTCCTTTTGAATCCACAACCAAACCTTATCACGTACATCAAAATGGTGTAAAACCCTATGTTTATCATGACGTTGCTTATATTTCTAATTCAGCTTCTCCAAGATGTCATGACCCTGTTGCTAGATGTGTTGGATTTGTTCAATGAACTTTGTTGCTTTTGCTACATCAAATCTCCAATTAGGTGTGTATTCCATAGTGGAGAATGGAATGGCTACATCAATTGGTGCCATGGGTTGGAACCTGAAGCATACTTGGAATGGACTATACTTGGTGGAGCTATGCAAGGCCCGATTGTATCCGTGTTGTATGAAAATAAGCCCCTCATCCCATGTGTATGGATGTTTGGAGTGATACATCTGAAGCATGTGAACAATCAAGTGGTTCACCACTTTTATCTAACCAACAATTTGTGGATGGAAGGTTGTGGACTTCATCAGCTTGGTATCCATCATCTTCCACACAATGGACCAAAAGATATTCAGGAACCTGCTATCTCTATCTAAAACAGTGGACTTGGGAAGACCAAAATGGAGCCATACATGACTAAAATATAGTTGAGCAATTTCCTTAGCAAATATATTTTTCTTACAAGCAATCATGATAGCCATTTTAAAAAAATGATCAACAACAACAAGAATATAGTCCTTGCCATGTTTTGAAGTGGGCAAACCTGAGAGAAAATCCATTGAGATAGATTCCCAAGGCTTGGTTGGTTCTAGCAATGGTGTGTACAATCCTTCATTCTTATTTGATGGCTTGGCTATTGAATGTGGGGTGCAAGATTTGAGGTACGTTTCCATATTTTTCCACATATGGGGCCAGTAGAAGTGATTTTGAAGAACTGCCAATGTCTTCTCTATACCAAAATGCCCAGTTGTCTTACTGAAATGTGCTTCCCATATCATCTTTTATTGCTCTACAACTAGAACATAGATGTGCCCCATGTAATAGAGGACGTTATCTTGAAAATAGAAATCAGAGACATGTTTAACTTCTTGAAGCACCTGATATGTATTAGCAAAGGTAGGATCCGCTTCATATAGAGCACCCCAGGTGGTAGTCTCGTGTCCACACAGATCAACAACTGCTATGAGTGCAGTAATTAGTGGGTAGATCAAACAATATGTGGCATTATTTGAGCTCCCCTTTTTGTGTTTGATTATTAGATGGGAATGCTATAGATATGTGGCCCACTTCTTGTGCCTCTCATTTCATAGTTTGCTTTGCGTTTGGATAAATTCCAACGGTCTGAGGTCTTGTGTGATGTGGTCAATCTAGATGTTTGTGATGTACTCCTTGGTCAGCCATTCATGTATGATCGATATGGCATGTATGAATCAATAACTCAAAGGATCACCCTCACTCTTAGAACGTGGTGGTATAGGGTACTAGAGGTACCACCTCCCACATCTGTCTCCCTGATTAGTGCCATATAATGTAAGAGATTGGCGGAGAAGAAAAAGTAATTCATTCTCTTGGTGGTCAAGCCACAAAGATCCAAAAAGGTCAATGTTGCAGCCCTGACTACACAACAACAGAAGCAGATGGGTCAAATCATAGGGGAATATGATGACTTATTCAAGTCACCCATGGGAGTTCCACTTTAGTATCAAGTAAAACATTACATCAATTTAGTTCCATATATTAGTGTTATCTCATCGCATTCTCCTCATTCTTAGCTTTCCAACGGTTTGAATGGGGAGTCAAACAGAGCTATAGTGCAAAAGTTATGGCTCTCAAAAGTTATGCTACCAATTGGGGTAGAACCGTCGCCTGAATTATCGCCTAAAGTGTTGCCCAGATCAATGTTTTATTGTTTTGACTCATCTTTTGTTATTTAAAAGTTAATATTTAACTTTTGGTATCTTTTTTCAAGATGACACTATGATGTACCAATAAAAAATGGTTATTCATTCAATTATGGTAAACATAAGTATGCAACATAATGGTATTTGCAGGCATGTTGTTGAACTTTTCCCCACATGTTAATATTATGGCTTATTTAGTTAACAACCATATAACACGGCTTGTTTTATTATCTAGGTATTAAGAGTTAATTTATGTTGAACTCTTTGTTCTTATTATCGAATTTGAATCTTACTTGTAGCCATTTTTGGTATGATATTTCACTGACTTAGATATGTTAGGTTTGAGATTGAAGCTATGCATGTGCTTGTGAAAAATGATAGTTGTCAAAATGTAAAAGATTAATAAGCACGGTGGTTGTTCTCAAAGTCAAGTATATTTATTTTTATTATATTCACTTTGAAACAAAGAGTATCATATTTCAGTAATCACTACTAGTGATCATTGACTTCATGACAAGAGGATATGAGATAATAGGTAATGATTATTTGACATCTACGAGAAAGTCAAGTGATGTATGGCATTATGTTTCCTCCTTGGTATCAAACTAATCGGTTATGTTATAACTGCCTATATAATCTGGTAATACAATAACCACTTGTGTGGAATTGTCCATTGTGAAGATGTTGGATTTACTATTCTATCACATGTATAATTAGGTTGAAATCATGCTGATTTGGATGAATACAAAAGGTTAAAGTGTGTTGTTAATTCCCATAATGTTCGAGTAAGACTATATGATGCCATGACCCTAAAAATTGAAGATTATGTCTAAATGATCTTGATAGGTAACACTATTTGAGTTCCTTAAATTATTCATAGTATGTATTTTATTTTAGAATGGTTACTTTTCTTATCCTGGTATTAAGTATACATTCTTAGATTAATATTGATAATAATATGATTATCAAAGATTGTTTCTCTTGCCTTGTTCTAAAATGTAAACATGGTAGTTGTATAGGTTATGTTGAATGCACAAATGTTCCTTTATGTGGATGATCAATATCATACTTATTTTAGTAGTTGTTAATGTCTAAACTTGAGTTCAGTTGTTAGGGTTATTTGCCCTAGCACTCTTGGCATATTTATTAGGAAGCTACATAACCACTTGCACCTTTGACATGGACTTTATCAAGAAGAACGAGATACTTAAGTGAATTTAAGGAGCTTCAAATGGTCTTATTAGGAAGGCACATGTTTTGTATTAGTTTGGATTTTATGTGTTTGTGTGTAATATCCCATTTACCCAAAAACAAATTATTAATACTTAGCACTCCAATGCCAACCATAAGCTAATCACCAATCAACTGCCAATATTGTGAAATCACAACATTAGAAGAGGAGTGCCTTACATGGAAATCACCATATGAGGAGTGCCAAAACACAATAATCGTTAATTAAATAATAGTTATTCGATATTAATAAAGAGTGCCCATGTAAACAACATAAATTAATAAAGCATTAATCAATACAATAATCATTAATTATTTAATTAATTATTAATCAACATTTATTTGATGAAAGGTCACCACCTTTGGAGATGACATGTTATTTGATGGATAGTTATGGAGTATTAATAATCAGTCATTAGTATGGAAGGAATCATTCAACCATGTATTCAAATATTTAACCTTGTACAAACATCATGTTTTACAATTGCTCTTAAGGACAAAATGCCTTAATTATGTAATCAGATTTCAAGGATGAAAACCCTTGTCATCACACTAACCTAAAGACGAAACCCCTTGAGGATTTATAACTTATATTATCTAAAATCTCAAAACCTGTATTGAACAAGTAATATAGTTACATTTTATTATTTAAAGTATTATTCCAAGTTCAAGTTTATATTTATACAATATTATTTCAAATGGAGTTATAAGGAATCCAAATTCTTGTATAATATTCTGATTAGGGATATTACAATGGTATCAGAGCATTTGACTTGCCAACCTTTGGGGAAAAATTCATGCAAGGTGACGATAAAGATATCCACTATTATTTGAGAAATAAACACAAGGGTTTCGATCAGTAAAGGGAAGAAATTGAAAATGGAGTAGAAATGGAAAATATGAGAGAGAAAAATCGAGATGATGAATGAATTGATAGGCTCATTTAAGGACATGCTTAATTGGATAATACAATGACTCAGTTGGCTCTTGCAATGCAACCTATGACAAATAATAGATATCAAAATGGTGAAAATAGTCATTATATTACTAGCAACAATCAATTCCCTTTAAAAACAAGCATGATTTCTTTACATATACATTTTCAGCATAAATTTATTTTAAGAGAATAATCGATTATGGAATAAAAAACCCAAAATTCATTGGGAGAGGACATTACATCTAATTTTGAAGAATATTGAGCCATTTTAGATGAAGTACGGAGATAAATATCACTCATAAATTTCATGACAATGTAAAGAAATCAAAATGGTACCAGAATGAAGTATAGAAATACTCAAAGAGATCTTCAACGTGCATTGGGTAAATTGACTTTGTATACTTTTGATGGCTCTAAAAAATTCAGAGCTCGACCATGGATACAAAAATTAGATACCTACTTATCTTTTTGACCTATGATGGAAGAAGAAATGATCAAATTCACAACCCTTCATCTTGAAGTAACAACTCATGAATGGTGGTATCATGGGTGGATTACACAAGGGCATGATTTAATTAAATCATATGATGAATTTACTAGGAGGTTGATTGAAAAATTTGATCAAATTGACCTCAAAATTCATTTTCAATAATTGGCACTATTAAAACAAAGAAGCAATGGGGAAGACTATGTGGCTGGCTTTTAGAGGCTCATCGTGATGGTTCCGAACATTACTGAAAGGAGGCTTGTAGTATTATTCATTAAAGGATTGATCAAGCCACTCAAGGGTTTAGTCAAAGCCTTTAATCCTGCCTCCCTCTAAGAAACAGTTAAAAATGCATTGGATTTGGAGACATTAACATGAAGAAATAAAATGGTGCTATTTATATAACTACGAATAACCAATAGCGGATAGCCACAAACCATGCCTCAGGACATCAAGAGACAACACCATGTGCCAACAAAGAATACCATTTCAATTAGGAGGATCCCTACTAAGAGATCCACCTAAATCAAGTAAGGAGACGGAAACAAAAAATGATTTAAAGAGGAAAAACTTATGCTTCACTTGTAAGGAACCTTGGGTATAAGGGCATCATTATTTGGGAAAGGGGAAAGTCCATTATTCGAAGTTGTTTTAGATAGTGAACAAAATGAAGAAGTTGAAGCTGAAGAAATAATACATTAACTAGAAGAAGTGGAGAAGACATTAGAGAGTACCCTTATGACTTTATCAGGAGCTTTGAGACACCATTCCTTTAGAGTAAGAGGGAATCTACAAGGGTATAAAATCACCATGTTGATAGATAGTGGGGCCACCAATAATTTCATTGATGAAGGACTAGTGATAAAAAAATGGGTTTAAAAACTAAAGAATTTCAACGTTTTTAGGTTACAATTGCTGATGGTTTTACCATTCTGTGCACTCAAAAAATTCAACAACTTCGTCTCACATTGGGAAGACATCAAATAAATGATGATTTCTATGTAGTAGGCATTAGTGAAACATATTTGGTGCTAGGTGTTCAATGGATAAATTCTTTCGGGGAATTTACCCAAAACTCTCAAACCATGGAATTAAAATTTAAAGTAGCTGGGAAAGAAGTGGTGCTTCAAGGTATGGCTAATGGATTCCCTCAATTAATTACAACCAAGATGATGGAAGGAACATTCAGGTAAGGCCACATTTCATGGGTGATATAATGTTTTGTCAACTCTAAAAAATAAAAAACACAGAGACATCATGAAGATATTCAACCCATAATTAATAAACATGCTAAGTTTTTTGAGAATATGCCACATAGGTTGCCACCAGACATAGGGTCTCAACATATCATTGAGTTAGAAATTAGTACCAAGCCAGTAAGAATCACACCTTATCACCACCCTATTTTCTATAAAGAAGAGATTAAAAAGGTTATCCTAGAATTACTAGAAATGGGGCATATTAGGCTGAGTTCAAGTCCTTTTGCTTCGTCTGTGGTCCTAGTCAAGAAGAAAGATGGCACATTGAGAGTGTGCATAGACTACTGATAATTGAATAAGAAGACCATTAAGAATAGATATATGATACCAAGAATTTATGAACTAATTGATGAGCTCCATGGACCTATTTTCTTTTCCAAAATTGATTTAAAATTAGGATACCATCAAATCTGGATGCAGGATGAAGATGTTCATAAAACTACATTTAGATGTCCTTATGGACATTTTGAGTTCTTGGTCATCCCTTTTGGATTGACCAATGCTGTAACCACGATTCAGTCTTGCATGAATCACATATTTGGTAAACATTTGAGAAAATTTGTTTTGGTTTTCTTCGATGATATATTGATATATAGTACTTTATGGGAGGAACATTTGAAACATTTAGACATGGTGCTAAAATATTGGAGCAACAATCTTTTTTTGCTAAAATGTCTAAATGTGAATTAAAAATGTTAAAGATATTATACTTTGGGCATGTCATCAATATATAGGGAGGGCACGTTGATCGATAAAAAATTGAGCTATGTTGATTGGCCCCCTCCTACTACCATGACTCAATTGAGAGGGTTCTTGTGGTTATGCAGTTACTATCAAAGGTTCGTTAAAGGGTTCTCTTTAATAGATGTCCCTTTTATTAATTTGACAAAAAGGGGAGCCTTTAATTGATATGAAAATGATAAATCAACATTTGAGAAACTTAAAGAAGAAATGAGTTCATGTCCAGTTTCAGTTGTACCAAACTTTCCATTACCCTTTGTGCTAGAATGCGACACATTGGGTGAAGGAATAGGTGTTGTTCTAATGCAACAAGGTCATCCAATTGTATTCTAAAGCAAGAAAATTAAATAACATGAGTTCAAGTACTCTATATATGACAAAGAAATATTGGCAATCATGCATGCACTGACCAAGTTTCACCAATACCTAGTACGTAGAAAATTCATGGTAAGAACAGATCATAATAGTTTGAAATTTTCTCGAGGTTGAAGGATTTGAATGATAGACAACAAAAATGGGTGAGCAAGGTCCAAGCCTTTGATTTCAACGTTGAATATGTGTAAGGAAAAAAAAAATTATGGCAGATGCATTATCTAGAAAACCATCTTTGTGTTCTATATCTATGATTATAACTAATTGGAAGGGTTTCATAACAATCGAGTATGTCAAAAACAAGTTCACTGATGTGGTCTTAGAAGGAAAGATCGGGGATGAACAATATAAGGTGGTAGGAGGTCTCATTTTGTATAAAAATAGGATTTTTTTTAGTACCATAATCAATGATTAAGCATAAAATGTTAAAGGATATTCGTGATAGCCCATTGACAAGCCACACAAGCTATTTTAAGACATATAAGTAGGTAAGAGAAATGTTCTTTTAGAAAGGGCTTAAAAGTGGAATTCTTAAGTACATTTAGGAGTATCCTAGTTACCAACGAAACAAAATAGAGCATGAATTTTCAGTAGGATTGTTGTAGCCCTTACCCATTCCAACTTAAAAATGGGATGGTATTTCGATGGATTTTATTATTGGGTTGACTGTGGTTCAAGGGAAGAGTTGTCTCTTTGTAGTTGTGTGATCATTTGACAAAGTATGCTCATTTCTTTCTACTCCCCACTAAGTATGATGCCCCCTTCATAGATGGAATATTTTTTAGATAAATCTTTAAATTACATGGGCTACCAAAGAAGAATGTTAGTGACAAAGATAACAAATTTGTGAGTTTATTTTGGCAAGAACTCTTTCACTTAGTAGGCACTGAATTGACCCCAAGGACAAGTTATCGTCTCCAAATGAATGGTCAAACAAAAGCCATCAATAAGTGGATTGAAGGGTATCTAAGGAGTCATATCTTGGGGCAACAAAATGCATGGATCAAATGGTTGCATTTAGGGGAATTTTGCTATAATACCCTTTATCACGTGTTAATTGGAATGAAACCTTTCAAAGCTTTGTATGGGTATGATGCAAAGTCTTTTGTGCACTTGACCATTCCAGATAGTAGAGTTTCAGGAGCTAAAAACTTGATCCAACAAAGTCAATATATCCTTAGGTCTCTCAAGAGAAATCTTCTGTAAGCACAAAATCAAC